>VIBL01000051.1:0-1354675 GCA_008271625.1 Lutraria rhynchaena
ATTGACTAGATAAAGACTTGATGTTGTAAATAGCTTGAATATTAATGAGATTTACAATAGATGATAATTATACTATGTTATGTCAGCTATGTTAGGTAAATAATATATGTACAATACAATGACAACTAACAGCTGTCAAACATGTTTTATATATTCAGTGCCAGAATATATATTGTGCTTATAATGCACAAGGAAAGTATCAAAGAAGAAATCTGCAGCAATCATATGATCATAAAATGGTAGATATCTACAATGCTAGTGAAAAATATAGCAAACAAGACTATAGATTCATCATAGAGAAAACAAGTGACAACCTTACCACACAAACAATTGGTAGTGTATAGGTTCACGAAACGTCTTGTTGAAGGGCAAAATATGTGTTCCACTATATTTAATAGCTTTAGATATTCACACAGAATAGTAACTAAATTAAGAACAATCCATTAATCAGAAGAACAATGTGAAGTTACATACACGTGGACAACAACTAATGTTCCAATGATAGAAGAAGTACTTTAATGACTGCTGTTTGAAATTGTTATGTATTAAATACGCAACTAATAATTAAGTCATGATAACATGCTCACTTGCGGAATATACATGCTTAATATTTATTCCAAATTATCAAATGTGAAATTGGAGAAATGGGCTCTGAGGTATACGGCATATAAATCACCCTTAACTCAAGGACCCATTGTCCTCAGCACCTTATTTTAAATTGCTACTTGGTTTTGTCCGGAACAAGCAGTTGCATAGGCCATCCGAGAGTAGCACATAGGTCTGTTCAGGAAGTCAAAACTAAATGATATGGAAATATGAGCATAGCTGCTCAGTTTAGGACCATGGCTGGTCAATATATTTATTATAACTGGTTGACCACGGCTGGACAGGTTTTACATATGTCCAGAGGCAAGACTTCTTTTACCAAATTGTTTATTAATTATCATAAAACATGTATGTCTGTTCCTCAGGAAAGCAGACACTCTTTGGTTATACCCATTGGTGTCTTAATTTGTCTCGGCAAAGTAATTAATATCACATGAGACGCAAAAATGAAGACCAGCAGTTATCACAGTTGAAAAACATAGATATTAAATATTAAAATGAAAACTTAAAATATGCAATTTTGCCTAAGTATCCTTCAGTATTAACAATAAAACTATGTCAGATTATTTAAAAATGGTCTTCAACAGCTAACGTAAAAGAAGGTAAATCACTCAATAAAATTAAGTTGGATGGTAAGTTGGTCCATATTTTGGCACCAATGTACTAAAAGTCTGACAATCATAACCTTTAAATTTAGGGAGAGCATATGCACCATTATGACTAAGCCTTGTATTGTATGAATGGATGTTACTTTACAGAATACAATTTTCTTCAAGGTAATGGGGATAACCCGTGTCTTGTCCTAAAAGCATGTGATAAAATAATAAGATCATCTTTTTTTAGACACAGGTAACCAGCCAACGTATTTCAACTGAATATGAACAATCTGAGCTCGAGAATTAAATCTTTTAAGTCTATTTTGAACTATTTGAAGCTTTTTTGTAAGGATTTGTTAAAGTATAATACCAATTTAAGCATGTATAATCAAAGTGGCATTGAATTAGACACGAAGCAAAAATGTTTTTTTTCTTTTTTATGCTGAGGAATAAATAAAGGGAAAAGAATAAAACAATTATTGAATTTTAGTGGAATTTCATTAATGTTTAATCTACTGTTGTCGAATTTCTAAAACCACTCACTGCTATATTGACTGTAGTCCCAAGCTGATGACCAGCCTGAATTACTTTCAAAATTCCATCCAGAAGAGCTACCTGTCGATTAAAATTGAACTACATTATGAACAAACTCAAACCTTATATGACTACCGCATTTTACGGTTAATACTTATAAATCACTGACCGATGTATCATCAATTTACTTTGAACTAACTTTTATTTCAGATGGAAATATTATGAATACCGGTTATTCATTATTTACTTGATAGTCAATGTGCACTTCATATCATAGTAAATCTCTACAAAAATAGCAATGATCTGCTTTATTTAATTCCCATATATATGTACAATTCATGATGCTACTGGCTTCCTCATATGGCAGTTAGCTTCTTCTTCATGTGCCAAAGGATGGATTTGTCATTGTATATGGAAAAAAGGGTAGTCTGTGGACCCAAACCCCACACTTTTCACTTGGGAAAACAAAATATAAATTACATAAATGAGTAAAACGGAATATTTTGAACAAACTCATTGGGTTAAATTATAATTACATGAAAAAGGTCTAGAAAAAAAAATATCTGTGTTTCATTCTCACATTGAAAGATTTATGATGTTATTGGCTTCCGCGTTTCGCAAATATGGCTTAACAAACATCAGTAAAAGAATGGATTGTCAAAAGATACTCATATGTCACCCACATATAAGAAATATACAGATAATAACATTCAACATAACAGTTTGAGAAATGTATGCCGGAATATTCCACGAGCTTTTGTTTTAAAAACCAGCTTGTTTATATGATAGCCTGAATGGTATTCCTTAACAGACATTGGAAGATATGTTGAGTAAATGCATTAAGGAATATGATTCCATCATTGAGAGCTTACAGTGCGTACGGACTGCTTGAACATTACTTTGAAAGTCTTAAAAGTGTTGAATCTGTCTTTACTTCATCTCAGATTGAATGATTTATAATGTTACTGGTTTCCTCAATTTGTAATCATAGCTTTCTGATCGTCAAAGGATATAAACGACTGCACTCCTTCGGTGTGATAACAGATAGCGAATATAATCTTACTGTACGTTTGTACACATATTAAAACAAGTTATGTTTGCACTCATATTGAAATACAAGTTTGAACAATGAAAGCAGGAATCTTACACTCGCGCATTTTTAACAACTGATTGTTTTATTCACATACATTGGAAAAAGTAATGAAGGAATACAGATTAAATTTTACGAAAAAAATGTACTATCAATTAGGGTTTACAATGCATACGTACTGTCTGAGCGCTAGATTGAAAGTCTCAACTAATGTTTACCTAGAACACATGTAACATAGTAGTTTGAAGGACTATATGAATCATAGGAGTAGCTCAGTGTGTAGCCTGTTTCACAACCACAAATTCCGGAAATACAAGGAACAGATGATGTACAGTCGTTATCCGATGTGCAGTAATCTAAAATGAGTGAACGTGTATATTTACAAAGTAAACACATGTTAAGCACATGAAATGTATGTCTTGTAACACCGTTTCTCAACCATCGTATGAATAGTGATTAGACGGTTAGGATCATTAATGTGCTATAATGTGGGAGATAAAGAATGTCTACTGTGTTACGATTGATTTCTAACACAACTGTTGCATACTATCTTAGAATATAATCCGACAAATGTACATCACGGTCACGTGTCCGTGGTATAATGTTAGATAAGAATAGGCTATATGAAGTTTCACGTCAAAAACTGATGACAGAATTATATTTTCTAATTTTGTACCGATATGAAAAACATCGACTTGATCATCTTAATGGTTTGTCATCTACACGACAATGAAACACAGTCTACTAATCATATACAAAATGGATTTACACTTAACAGGAGAACACTTACCGTAAGAAGTACTACTGGAAGGCGTGTATGTTGGCCAAGTACCGCTGTAGGACGTGGTCGTGTCTATTCAATTAAAATACATATTTAGGATATAATTCTCAAGAACCTGTTGAAACAAATTGGTTGGTCGCGAAGTGCGCTTGTATGTCCGTAGCCTGGTTTGATTTCTTAACATCCATATAAAAACAAACTCATTGGGTTAAATTATAGTTACATAAAAGAAGTGTTGAATCTGTCTGTACTTCATCTCACATGAATGATTTATGATGTTATTCGCTGCCTCAATTTGTAATCATAACTTTCTGATCGTGAGCCAGAGAATGGATGGTCAAAGGATATGAACGACTGAACTCCTTCGGTGTGATAACAGATAGCGAATATAATCTTACTGTACGTTTGTACACATATTAAAACAAGTTATGTTTGCCCTCGTATTGAAATACAAGTTTGAACAATGAAAGCAGGAATCTTACACTCGCGCATTTTTAACAACTGATTGTTTTATTCACATACATTGGAAAAAGTAATGAAGGAATACAGATTAAATTTTATGAAAAAAATGTACTATCAATTAGGGCTTACAATGCATACGTACTGTCTGAGCGCTAGATTGAAAGTCTCAACTAATGTTTACCTAGAACACATGTAATATAGTAGTTTGAAGGACTATATGAATCATAGGAGTAGCTCAGTGTGTAGCCTGTTTCACAACCACAAATTCCGGAAATACAAGGAACAGATGATGTACAGTCGTTATCCGATGAGCAGTAATCTAAAATGAGTGAACGTGTATATTTACAAAGTAAACACATGTTAAGCACATGAAATGTATGTCTTGTAACACCGTTTCTCAACCATCGTATGAATAGTGATTCGACGGTTAGGATCATGAATGTGCTATAATGTGGGAGATAAAGAATGTCTACTGTGTTACGATTGATTTCTAACACAACTGTTGCATACTATCTTAGAATATAATCCGACAAATGTACATCACGGTCACGTGTCCGTGGTATAATGTTAGATAAGAATAGGCTATATGAAGTTTCACGTCAAAAACTGATGACAGAATTATATTTTCTAATTTTGTACCGATATGAAAAACATCGACTTGATCATCTTAATGGGTTGTCATCTACACGACAATGAAACACAGTCTACTAATCATATACAAAATGGATTTACACTTAACAGGAGAACACTTACCGTAATAAGTACTACTGGAAGGCGTGTATGTTGGCCAAGTACCGCTGTAGGGCGTGGTCGTGTCTATTCAATTAAAATACATATTTAGGATATAATTCTCAAGAACCTGTTAAAACAAATTGGTTGGTCGCGAAGTGCGCTTGTATGTCCGTAGCCTGGTTTGATTTCTTAACATCCATATAAAAACAAACTCATTGGGTTAAATTATAGTTACATAAAAGAAGTGTTGAATCTGTATGTACTTCATCTCACATGAATCATTTATAATGTTATTCGCTGCCTCAATTTGTAATCATAACTTTCTGATCGTGAGCCAGAGAATGGATGGTCAAAGGATATAAACGACTGAACTGCTTCGGTGTGATAACAGATAGCGAATATAATCTTACTGTACGTTTGTACACATATTAAAACAAGTTATTTTTGCACTCATATTGAAATACAAGTTTGAACAATGAAAGCAGGAATCTTACACTCGCGCATTTTTAACAACTGATTGTTTTATTCACATACATTGGAAAAAGTAATGAAGGAATACAGATTAAATTTTATGAAAAAAATGTACTATCAATTTGGGCTTACAATGCATACGTACTGTCTGAGCGCTAGATTGAAAGTCTCAACTAATGATTACCTGGAACACATGTAAGATAGTAGTTTGAAGGACTATATGAATCATAAGCATAGCTCAGTGTGTAGCCTGTTTCACAACCACAAATTCCGAAAATACAAGGAACAGGTGATGTACAGTCGTTATCCGATGAGCAGTAATCTAAAATGAGTGAACGTGTATATTTACAAAGTAAACACATGTTAAGCACATGAAATGTATGTCTTGTAACACCGTTTCTCAACCATCGTATGAATAGTGATTCGACGGTTAGGATCATTAATGTGCTATAATGTGGGAGATAAAGAATGTCTACTGTGTTACGATTGATTTCTAACACAACTGTTGCATACTATCTTAGAATATAATCCGACAAATGTACATCACGGTCACGTGTCCGTGGTATAATGTTAGATAAGAATAGGCTATATGAAGTTCACGTCAAAAACTGATGACAGAATTATATTTTCTAATTTTGTACCGATATGAAAAACATCGACTTGATCATCTTAATGGGTTGTCATCTACACGACAATGAAACACAGTCTACTAATCATATACAAAATGGATTTACACTTAACAGGAGAACACTTACCGTAAGAAGTACTACTGGAAGGCGTGTATGTTGGCCAAGTACCGCTGTAGGACGTGGTCGTGTCTATTCAATTAAAATACATATTTAGGATATAATTCTCAAGAACCTGTTGAAACAAATTGGTTGGTCGCGAAGTGCGCTTGTATGTCCGTAGCCTGGTTTGATTTCTTAACATCCATATAAAAACAAACTCATTGGGTTAAATTATAGTTACATAAAAGAAGTGTTGAATCTGTCTGTACTTCATCTCACATGAATGATTTATAATGTTATTGGCTGCCTCAATTTGTAATCATAACTTTCTGATCGTGAGCCAGAGAATGGATGGTCAAAGGATATAAACGACTGAACTCCTTCGGTGTGATAACAGATAGCGAATATAATCTTACTGTACGTTTGTACACATATTAAAACAAGTTATTTTTGCACTCATATTGAAATACAAGTTTGAACAATGAAAGCAGGAATCTTACACTCGCGCATTTTTAACAACTGATTGTTTTATTCACATACATTGGAAAAAGTAATGAAGGAATACAGATTAAATTTTATGAAAAAAATGTACTATCAATTAGGGCTTACAATGCATACGTACTGTCTGAGCGCTAGATTGAAAGTCTCAACTAATGTTTACCTGGAGCACATGTAATATAGTAGTTTGAAGGACTATATGAATCATAAGAGTAGCTCAGTGTGTAGCCTGTTTCACAACCACAAATTCCGGAAATACAAGGAACAGATGATGTACAGTCGTTATCCGATGAGCAGTAATCTAAAATGAGTGAACGTGTATATTTACAAAGTAAACACATGTTAAGCACATGAAATGTATGTCTTATAACACCGTTTCTCAACCATCGTATGAATGGTGATTCAACGGTTAGGATCATTAATGTGCTATAATGTGGGAGATAAAGAATGTCTACTGTGTTACGATTGATTTGTAACACAATTGTTGCATACTATCTTAGAATATAATCCGACAAATGTACATCACGGTCACGTGTCCGTGGTATAATGCTAGATAAGAATAGGCTATATCAAGCTTCACGTCAAAAACTGATGACAGAATTATATTTTCTAATTTTGTACCGATATGAAAAACATCGACTTGATCATCTTAATGGTTTGTCATCTACACGACAATAAAACACAGTCTACTAATCATATACAAAATGGATTTACACTTAACAGGAGAACACTTACCGTAAGAAGTACTACTAGAAGGCGTGTATGTTGGCCAAGTACCGCTGTAGGGCGTAGTCGTGTCTATTCAATTAAAATACATATTTAGGATATAATTCTCAAGAACCTGTTAAAACAAATTGGTTGGTAGCGAAGTGCGCTTGTATGTCCGTAGCCTGGTTTGATTTCTTAACATCCATATAAAAACAAACTCATTGGGTTAAATTATAGTTACATAAAAGAAGTGTTGAATCTGTCTGTACTTCATCTCACATGAATGATTTGTAATGTTATTGGCTGCCTCAATTTGTAATCATAACTTTCTGATCGTGAGCCAGAGAATGGATGGTCAAAGGATATAAACGACTGAACTCCTTCGGTGTGATAACAGATAGCGAATATAATCTTACTGTACGTTTGTACACATATTAAAACAAGTTATTTTTGCACTCATATTGAAATACAAGTTTGAACAATGAAAGCAGGAATCTTACGCTCGCGCATTTTTAACAACTGATTGTTTTATTCACATACATTGGAAAAAGTAATGAAGGAATACAGATTAAATTTTATGAAAAAAATGTACTATCAATTAGGGCTTACAATGCATACGTACTGTCTGAGCGCTAGATTGAAAGTCTCAACTAATGTTTACCTGGAGCACATGTAATATAGTAGTTTGAAGGACTATATGAATCATAAGAGTAGCTCAGTGTGTAGCCTGTTTCACAACCACAAATTCCGGAAATACAAGGAACAGATGATGTACAGTCGTTATCCGATGAGCAGTAATCTAAAATGAGTGAACGTGTATATTTACAAAGTAAACACATGTTAAGCACATGAAATGTATGTCTTATAACACCGTTTCTCAACCATCGTATGAATAGTGATTCAACGGTTAGGATCATTAATGTGCTATAATGTGGGAGATAAAGAATGTCTACTGTGTTACGATTGATTTGTAACACAATTGTTGCATACTATCTTAGAATATAATCCGACAAATGTACATCACGGTCACGTGTCCGTGGTATAATGCTAGATAAGAATAGGCTATATGAAGTTTCACGTCAAAAACTGATGACAGAATTATATTTTCTAATTTTGTACCGATATGAAAAACATCGACTTGATCATCTTAATGGTTTGTCATCTACACGACAATAAAACACAGTCTACTAATCATATACAAAATGGATTTACACTTAACAGGAGAACACTTACCGTAAGAAGTACTACTGGAAGGCGTGTATGTTGGCCAAGTACCGCTGTAGGGCGTGGTCGTGTCTATTCAATTAAAATACATATTTAGGATATAATTCTCAAGAACCTGTTAAACAAATTGGTTGGTCGCGAAGTGCGCTTGTATGTCCGTAGCCTGGTTTGATTTCTTAACATCCATATAAAAACAAACTCATTGGGTTAAATTATAGTTACATAAAAGAAGTGTTGAATCTGTCTGTACTTCATCTCACATGAATGATTTATAATGTTATTGGCTGCCTCAATTTGTAATCATAACTTTCTGATCGTGAGCCAGAGAATGGATGGTCAAAGGATATAAACGACTGAACTCCTTCGGTGTGATAACAGATAGCGAATATAATCTTACTGTACGTTTGTACACATATTAAAACAAGTTATTTTTGCACTCGTATTGAAATACAAGTTTGAACAATGAAAGCAGGAATCTTACACTCGCGCATTTTTAACAACTGATTGTTTTATTCACATACATTGGAAAAAGTAATGAAGGAATACAGATTAAATTTTATGAAAAAAATGTACTATCAATTAGGGCTTACAATGCATACGTACTGTCTGAGCGCTAGATTGAAA
Source organism: Lutraria rhynchaena (assembly GCA_008271625.1). NCBI lineage: Eukaryota > Metazoa > Mollusca > Bivalvia > Venerida > Mactridae > Lutraria > Lutraria rhynchaena. Next base: position 9,055 of record VIBL01000051.1, read on the forward strand.
GTCTCAACTAATGTTTACCTGGAACACATGTAATATAGTAGTTTGAAGGACTATATGAATCATAGGAGTAGCTCAGTGTGTAGCCTGTTTCACAACCACAAATTCCGGAAATACAAGGAACAGATGATGTACAGTCGTTATCCGATGAGCAGTAATCTAAAATGAGTGAACGTGTATATTTACAAAGTAAACACATGTTAAGCACATGAAATGTATGTCTTGTAACACCGTTTCTCAACCATCGTATGAATAGTGATTCGACGGTTAGGATCATTAATGTGCTATAATGTGGGAGATAAAGAATGTCTACTGTGTTACGATTGATTTCTAACACAATTGTTGCATACTATCTTAGAATATAATCCGACAAATGTACATCACGGTCACGTGTCCGTGGTATAATGTTAGATAAGAATAGGTTATATGAAGTTTCACGTCAAAAACTGATGACAGAATTATATTTTCTAATTTTGTACCGATATGAAAAACATCGACTAGATCATCTTAATGGTTTGTCATCTACACGACAATGAAACACAGTCTACTAATCATATACAAAATGGATTTACACTTAACAGGAGAACACTTACCGTAATAAGTACTACTGGAAGGCGTGTATGTTGGCCAAGTACCGCTGTAGGGCGTAGTCGTGTCTATTCAATTAAAATACATATTTAGGATATAATTCTCAAGAACCTGTTAAAACAAATTGGTTGGTCGCGAAGTGCGCTTGTATGTCCGTAGCCTGGTTTGATTTCTTAACATCCATATAAAAACAAACTCATTGGGTTAAATTATAATTACATAAAAGAAGTGTTGAATCTGTCTGTACTTCATCTCACATGAATGATTTGTAATGTTATTGGTTGCCTGAATTTGTAACCATAACATTCTGATCGTGAGCCAGAGAATGGATGGTCAAAGGATATAAACGACTGAACTCCTTCGGTGTGATAACAGATAGCGAATATAATCTTACTGTACGTTTGTACACATATTAAAACAAGTTACTTTTGCACTCATATTGAAATACAAGTTTGAACAATGAAAGCAGGAATCTTGCACTCGCGCATTTTTAACAACTGAATGTTTTATTCACATACATTGGAAAAAGTAATGAAGGAATACAGATTAAATTTTATGAAAAAAATGTACTATCAATTAGGGCTTACAATGCATACGTACTGTCTGAGCGCTAGATTGAAAGTCTCAACTAATGTTTACCTGGAGCACATGTAATATAGTAGTTTGAAGGACTATATGAATCATAAGAGTAGCTCAGTGTGTAGCCTGTTTCACAACCACAAATTCCGGAAATACAAGGAACAGATGATGTACAGTCGTTATCCGATGAGCAGTAATCTAAAATGAGTGAACGTGTATATTTACAAAGTAAACACATGTTAAGCACATGAAATGTATGTCTTATAACACCGTTTCTCAACCATCGTATGAATGGTGATTCAACGGTTAGGATCATTAATGTGCTATAATGTGGGAGATAAAGAATGTCTACTGTGTTACGATTGATTTGTAACACAATTGTTGCATACTATCTTAGAATATAATCCGACAAATGTACATCACGGTCACGTGTCCGTGGTATAATGTTAGATAAGAATAGGTTATATGAAGTTTCACGTCAAAAACTGATGACAGAATTATATTTTCTAATTTTGTACCGATATGAAAAACATCGACTTGATCATCTTAATGGTTTGTCATCTACACGACAATGAAACACAGTCTACTAATCATATACAAAATGGATTTACACTTAACAGGAGAACACTTACCGTAAGAAGTACTACTGGAAGGCGTGTATGTTGGCCAAGTACCGCTGTAGGGCGTGGTCGTGTCTATTCAATTAAAATACATATTTAGGATATAATTCTCAAGAACCTGTTAAAACAAATTGGTTGGTCGCGAAGTGCGCTTGTATGTCCGTAGCCTGGTTTGATTTCTTAACATCCATATAAAAACAAACTCATTGGGTTAAATTATAGTTACATAAAAGAAGTGTTGAATCTGTCTGTACTTCATCTCACATGAATGATTTGTAATGTTATTGGCTGCCTCAAATTGTAATCATAACATTCTGATCGTGAGCCAGAGAATGGATGGTCAAAGGATATAAACGACTGAACTCCTTCGGTGTGATAACAGATAGCGAATATAATGTATACTGTAAGTTTGTACACATATTAAAACAAGTTATTTTTGCACTCATATTGAAATACAAGTTTGAACAATGAAAGCAGGAATCTTACAATCGCGCATTTTTAACAACTGATTGTTGAATATTGTTGTATATAATCCGACAAATGTGCATCGCGGTCACGTGTCCGTGGTATAATGTTAGATAAGATTCGGCTATTTGAAGTTTCACGTCAAAATCTGATGACAAAATCATGTTTTCTTATTTCGTACGGATATAAAAAACACCGATTTTTTAAAATTGATGGTGAAGTGAGTTTGGATTTTTTAAATGTTGCTGTAAGAATTAAGTTTTTATACTACTGTTGCATCTAATTTGGTTAGTAAATTGCCGCATAGTTATTTTAAATACGATAAATCCTTTGTGAGTAAATTTTATTTAACCAAGGGTATTTTTCCAAATAGCTATTCATTTTTGGTGTTTTCAGAGAACCACATTCTTATGTACCTTAATAAGCTAAGTGCTAATGAGGCCAAGGGGTTAGATGGTATCCCCTGTAGGTTTCTTAATTTCCAAGATTTTTGGAAGGGTCATATATCATCAATGGAAGGTTATTTGATTGAGAAGAAGATAGACAACGGTTTTCTACGGATACCTGACTTATCCACCTATTTGATTTCATTAAATTTCAAATGGATCAAGGTAATATGGTTGGAATGGTTCTTCTTGACTTGCAGAAGGCGTTCGATACGGTCAAATCCTAGTATTTTATTAATGAAACTGAATAAGATTGGTCTCAGTTCAGATGCTGTCCTTACGTTCAAATCATGTAATATCTATCTGATAGACATCAGCTAGTTGATGTATCAGCACCCAATTGTATAAACATCGGTTAACTTTACCCACTGGGTTAAATCAGAGTTTTGGTTAAACTTTTGGTTAAATGTTTGGTTAGCTGTTGTAGAAAAAATTGTTTAAATTTAACCAAATTTTGTTTTTGTTAAAGCTCAAATAAATCTAACCAAAGTCTAAGATGCTGGTTTAATCTTAACATAAGCGGTAACCAGTACAAAAATGGCAGCCTTTTTTAATGTTTAAATGATTTTTTTTAATGGTTAGTAAACCAAAATGGTTAAATTTAACCTTGGGTTAAATTAACCATTTGGTTAAAGTTAACCAATGTTTATACAATTGGGCGCAGGTGTTCACTCCAGTCAAGCTCCTGTCACCTGCGGGGTACCCGAAATACCTATACTGGCCCCCTGTTATTTTTAATCTATGTTAACGACATGCCAGTTGTTGTCAGAAACAAACTATTATTGTATGCTGATGACTCTGGTATCCTTGTCCACGGTAAAAGTGTATCCGATATTGAACTTCTCTTATCTGAGGAATTGAAACATGTAAGAGAATGGCTTGTTGATAACAAGCTTTCACTTCATCTTGGCAAGACAGAGTCCATTCTCTTCGGGTCTAAACCTAAGTTAAGGTCACAGAGCGCTTCAAATATTTCCTGTAATGGTATAGATATTCAGGCTACCAGTTCAGTTAAGTATCTTGGTGCAACTTAGGACCGGAATCTTTCATGCGAGGTAATTGCAAGATCAGTGGTTACAAAGTCAAATGCCCATTTGAAATATTTACATATTACATAGGAAGGGTCAGTTTTTGGATCTTCATACTAGGAAACCTTTGGTTATGGCATTAGTCCAATACCACTTTGACTATGTATGTTCTTTTTGGTATCCCAGTTGAACAAGCATTAAAAACCAGGCTTCAAACTACCCAGAATAAATTGGTTCGCTTTGTTTTGAATAAGGATAGTAGATCTCATGTTGGGTTAGAGCAGTTTAAATCTCTTAACGTGTTACCTGTATCTAAGAGAGTGGATCAGATAACTCACTGTCATGTGCATAAGATAAAGTCAGACACAGCCCCAGAATATATTAATGAGCCTTTTGTACCCCTTACTAATATGCATGACCGTTGTACTAGATCCGGAGTGTCTGCACTTCTTTCGAGTAATTCTTATCACACCAGTTATATTTTTAGTCACACAGGGCGATTTTCTTTACCAAAGGTTTGAAGCTTTAGTAGAAAATCATTTTTAATGGTATTGTTCTGTGGAATGGTCTTCCTCAACGTCTTAGGGATGTTGAATCTTTCCTCACGTTTAAACATGCCGTTAAAGCCCATTTAATGGCCACCTAATTGTCATTTTAATTATTTCTTTAAAGTATTTTATTTTAAGTTCCAATTGTATAACATCTATTTTTATTGAGAGTGTTACTAGAGTAATTTATCAGTTTTTATTATTGCAGTCTCATATTTTGGCTGACAAATTCTATAATCTCTAGTCTCAATAATCAACACTTTGATTGTGATATATGTGATCTCAAAATCTTTTCTGAATTGGAGACATGTTTAGACGAACATTGACTGATTATTTGCTTTTTATTCATATATGTTAAGACTGTCTGTGTCATGCTGCCAATACTAGGGACCACAATGGAAATGAGAGGAACCTTTTTCTCTTTTTTGTGTTATCACTGGTATTGGTGTATTATTTTTTCGGATATGTATAATATAATTATAAATGTTATTTATGTAATACTATTATTCTTTAACTGATGAATTTCATAGTTGTTATTGTATCGTATTTATTCACCTATCATTTTGTTTTGAATTGCCATGTTGAGTATTCTTGCCAAGTAAAATAATAATAAAATCATGTATTACTCTAGAGAACTGTTGTACGTCAAATTCATCATTACATAGTTTATTTAAAACATCCTCAAATATATATCTGTTGTGTTCTAGACTAGAGATAAGGTCTGTTTCTTACTTCTATCCCATACTATTTTATTAAAGTTATAACTATTGTCCGTATTTAATGAAGTACGGGGAAAACAAGACATTGTGAAAACAATCGGACAATGATCTAAAAATTCATTCATATCAATTGTCCGTATTTAATGACGTACGGGGAAAACAAGACATTGTGAAAACAATCGGACAATGATCTGAAAATTCATTCATATCAATTACACACATTTTTTAAATATAATGGAAATATTTGTTGTGATTAAAGAGTCCTCTGTACTTGCATTGGGTTTGTTTCTTTGCAAAGAATTAAAAGTAAAATTTCCTTGTTCTAATCTACCATAAGCAATACACAAATTATTTCATTTACAGAGATTTTATGTTTTATTACCAAAAGAATTAAAGCACAAATCATTGTTTTTTTCCATATAGGTAAACAATGATTCGCCATCCTTAGGTAGGTCAACGGAACGATTTAACTGAATATCAGCCACGTGGCCAGACAGCATTCCCGTGCTTACGTTAAAATCTCCCGTCAAAAATACCATTCCTAAGTCTTTATAACGTCTGATATCATAGTTCAATACATCGAAATAATCATCATTAAACATTTAATATTTGTATACACAGAAGAATTCTTAGGTAGTATTTAACAAATACAAAAATACATATTCCGATCATACCTTTGAGAATCATTGTTCAGTTTAAACCACAAAATACTATCATTGTTCATGACAATAAGCTGTGTATAGTTGTGATAGATAGAAGATATTGAATGAGTGTTTGTGTAGTATTGAATGTATAGAACGAGCTAAATATCACCATGATGTTTTTTAGCGAGTTCCGTGTATTCAATACAACACAAACACGAATTTGATATTCTATTTACTACATATCTCTGTTTCACGAGAAAAATAACCAGTTTATGATCATTAACTATTTACATCACCACATTCACATATTAGAATCATGTAACGTATGATGTCACGTATGACGTAACACATGACGTCTTATGCACAATGTGCAATATCATTTTTATGCCACAGTAAAAGTTGTACAGTTATGTGATAAATTTCTTTATAATAAACTATTATATCACCATTGACACGTCTAGCAGAGCGATTGAATGTAGGTATCGTACGTTTGAATTCTTCGAAATTATTATTTTGAATTTACTCGCTAGCCGGGCCAGAAATTTTACAGAAGTCACTCGCTCGAAACCGAATTTGCTCGCCCGAATTAACAAAACCCATAAGTTAAATGTACTGTTTCTCCTCATTAAAAGAATCATGCAAATTATTTGAATATTTTTTTTAATTTGATTGTTTACAATGTATATGGCAACATTTTGAAAGGAATAAACTGTTTTTGTAGTCATGTCATAAACAGAATCTACGTTCATGATCATTTTTATTGAATTTGTTAAACTCGTCATCTTATACCGATCAAAATTCGGAAAAGCCTAATTTTTACAGATAAAAATAAAATAACAGACAATACAATCAAAAGCATGCACATAGAAAAGGTTAATTTTTCCTCTTCTTATGATAAGCCAACAATATTATACGCAATAAGTGACGTCATGTATCGAGTTATGACGTAGTATTAGACAGCTAAAGAATTTCAATCTTGATGGTAACATATTTATACTTACTTGAACTTTGTGATGAGCAGCCTGAAAGTTGACAAAATAAAAAAATCGTTATCATATTGTCTTGTGAGCAAAATATGATCCGAACTAAACAGAACAGAACTATATTTCTTACGTGTATATAGTACACTTGTCAAATACGTACAACCACATGAAATACACAAACACCAAAATAGCAATCTAATGAAATAATCGTATAATTGAAAAAAAAATTATAGCTGGCTAGAATGGGCTTATACAATACAATATAACTACTTTCAAATGTAACTTTAATATGCGACAATGAGCACTATTAAATCAATAGGAATGCTGTTGCAAGGAGCGTGTACGTGTAAAATAAGATGCAACTGTGTTTTTTGCTGAGGATTCATTTTGAAGCAGTTATCAATAATAGAATATTTCAAATTGAGAAATAATATATTATTTGGATTTTGTTGTAAAAAACTTTTGGATTGGCGACACAAAATGGGCCTGTCGGGTAACTACAAACACGGCTGCTTTTTCTGCCCTAATAAGGGTACTGATATGAGCCGTGTCGGTCGGTATTATATAAATAGTACATGTAAATTATGATGTTTAGCATTGAATAAATAAAAAAACATAATTACAAACATTTACCTTGTAAGGTGATCAATGATAAGATGACCACAGGCGTGCAGACAGACCACAGAGGCATTGTGTGGTCGCACAATGTGATTATTCCGCAGTATCTTTTCATGAAATAGAAATGTGCAAAATTTATTGACAATGACAATAGCAAACGTCTGCATCGTCGCAATATGTATGAACTTTCTATTTTTCTCACTGTTTATAGATGGAAATAAAATAATTGCTGATAATTATATTGCATAATTTCAAAAAAGGTTAATCTTGGGTATCAAGAATAAGTTAGCCTCATTGTCAAGCTTATATACGGCGGAAACATTTTGACAGGTCCATGAACAAGTGGTCGTTAAAACCGAGAAGGTCTTTAAATTCAAGTGATAGCTAAGTGAGGTATTACTGCAATTAAAGTTTTACATGATATAAATTTCATTAAGTAAATGAAAGTTTCATCGCTTTCTATGTAGGATTTGTGGTTAAATGTTCAGTTTTTAGACAAAACATGACATTGATTAATGACAGAAGGTTTTTAAACTGGTAAACCTGTTCTAAAATAGGAAATGCCAGGATATGAACATCTTTTCAATTATTATCGATATTTGAACCATAAGATTAGATAATTGGCATCATTTTGGATGTATGGAAAGAGTTTTGCTAGATTTTGTCTCATTCTGTGTGTTCCCTAATTTCCAAAGAGACGGAGATGTTGATAAATCTTATCAACGAGGGAGTTAACCCTGCATGTTTTAGTTACTATATTGTTAGAGATGCATTTCTTTAATTTTTGAACCACGTTTTTCTTTTGGGTTGTATTTTTGTGCTAGATCCCACTGGATCCAATCAACACTTATGAACAAAAGTATTTTATGTTTATCGGAAATTTTCGTTCTTCAGAGAGTTCGGTGTTCAGGAGTTGATTAATGTTGTCACTCGATACCTATCAACACCTATTTTACTTTGTTTAATTTTGTTGGTTGTTATATGTTGGCGAGGATAAGAGCAATCAACTTGTTGTATTTTTTGCCGTTAATTTATTGTCTTTATTTTTTATCAGTCATTTTTGTGCATTCTTTATGTGAAGTTGTGCTTGTAAAACTAGTTTAAGACCTATGTAGCTTTGTTTCAGACCGTGCTAAGGTAATACTCCTCCGGGACTCTGAGTCTAACTTGTCCCTCATTTTGTAGTGTGTTGGGTGGGATTTCAATTAAAGGACTTAGGGGAAGGTAGTATTTTGGGGGAGGTGAGATGTTTTGTATGAGTTTTTGTCTTAAGAGTCCTTTTCTTATCTATATTCATAAAAGTTGCACTTTTGATATTGTAGGAATATGAAAATATAGTACCACTAAATTAATACTTGATAATTTACCGAAAAATAATTTTAATAACGCATTTTGGAACAATTATAAAGATTCCGCGTAAAAAATATAGATGATGGTCACTCAAACATGGAGGAGTAGAAAGCAAAATATAGTGTTCGAAGATTTCACATGGATGTTGAATCATGGAAAAATTAGCTGGAGCAATAGAAATCACTATTGTGAAATGAGAAATCTGTTTGGTTATGTCGTTCAAATGATTAAAGAAATTGACCGAAGTACGGTGTTCATATAATTGATAGAATGTTCTTTTATGTTTATGATCATACTATAACTGCGCTACAATAACATTATATACCTTATCGCAATTACGTTTATACATTTACATTACAATTACAGTTAAAATAATAATTTACATTATGAAGAATAAAAAATATATAATTGTAGCTAATTATCTCTTTTTGGTGTTACCGACTGACTTGAAATTCAAACCCGCATGATTGTTAAAATTATACAATCTATGCCGTAAAATTGTGCCAAATTTAGAATGTTGTTTGTGAAACAGTTTCTTATTGACCCTGTATGGTGTAGCCTAACACGGGAAAATATTAGGTCAGCACGTGACCCGTCTCAACCAATCAAAATCAAATACTCTGTTCGAGGTAAGATTTAAAAAATGCGCATTGTTAACTTGGACTTCGTTCACGCCACACTTTGGTGACATCTTGATTTATTAGTTTGTCTACACGTGGTTCAGGTACGTCAGAGATCGTTTATTGTTAAATTTTGCAATTGGAGGAGCTACTGGTAAAAGTGGGCCTTCGTGGGGTTCATTGTACATTAATGTATACAATGGTATACAATTTATTTTGCGATGAACTATATAGTTAAAGGCCAATAAAATACTTGACTTGACTTGGTAATTTAGCACTACAGACTCAATCAAAGAAATATGCTGATTAACAATCCTTAGCCATATCCAGCAATAAATTTGGTTGGTCTTCTATAAACGTAATTTATTTTTGTGACAACGACAACTAACTACTCTTAGATTTTCGATAACGTCCTTCGTTCATTAGATATTTAATTGGAAAGAAATTCCGTAGCCTGAACCCCGTTAACAATTACGTAACATACCATAAATTAAGAACGAAAACAAATACATGTATCAGAATTCTAGGGCAGGGCTCCCTTGATAAGAATTGCCGCTACAAAATACTAAAAACCACTTTGAAAAGGCAGCAATCTTTACTCTAAAACCACACCGCGTTTTTTTCTAAGCGAGCAATGAACAATGAAACAGTCAGATCACTATTTCTCACGTTTTGATTTCTAGTAAGAGTTTTAATTACGAATTATTGTCAAATAGTATCATATCGTAGCAACATAATACACAACACGTCAGCTATAGACTCTCAGCCAAAAAGCCAGTTAAGAAACCGCTTTGATGACCGTTTTTATAAGTTAAAGTAATGCCATTAAGAAAAACTTGCGATCAATTTTCTCTAAAAATACGAATTTAAAATGTTGACTGGTTTCTAAAACGTATGTTTGTTTCCGAGGCATTAGCAATATAAAAATATAAGCGCAGAAAATGATAGGATATATATAATAGCAAAAAGAAATCTCGAAAAATGTACACATCAATTGTCTGTAAGGAGGTACATGTACCACGTTTTCCATACTATTGTTTGCGTATACTTTTCACAATTTTACTAAAGATGTACATATTTGTTTAGGTCAAATTTCACGTTGATATGAAATTGAGCTATTGATTATCGATAAAAAATCTAAAATATAATATTCGTTTACTAAGTCTTACGGTGTTTATATAGAGGCAATTTGAACAATTTGCTATAGTTCTACGAGTAAAAGTGACGCTTGAAAAATAAAATTAAACATTCACCAGTTTAATCAGTAAGGTCAATATTACGCGAGCGATACCAAGTTATGTATTGAATGATTGATACTAATTTGTGCCCAGCAGAGTGAAGTCGGTAAAGGGGTGCAGTGTTGATCGCAATAAAAACACTATTTTTGCGCGTTCTGTCAGATTTTTTGTTGCATGATATGAAAGTATAGTGTTTAATCTTTGTTACATATTTTTTACGAAATATGGCACTCACGTTATCTTAAATGAAAGCAAAAACGAAAAAGGTGTGTTTTGGAGCTGGAATTTCAATGGATCGTCGAAAAAAGACTCATCGCTAAATTCAAGCATATTTGATTAATCACAGTCACTGACAGATACATATAAATCCTAATATAAATTTAAAAAAAAATGATTCTTAGGGATAAAAACGCATGCAAAACATCCCATCTTCCCAAAAATACCACCTTTCCCCCAAGTCATTCAGTCCAAAGTTCACCCAATTCATGGACTACACAAAAAATGGAGGACAAAACACTTAGAGCAGAGCCAGAGGGTAGGAAATATGATTTGTATTGCTTGTAAAAATTCTTTGAATTTCGATCTGTTGTTGCGGAAATGAATGAAGTACTTATTTATTTGCATGAGTAATGTCTATATCATGCAGATATGGATGTTTTTAGTAGAGTACAATTTTTGTTGTCTGGTCGACTGTTGTTTCAAGAATGTAAGAAAAGATTTTGTACCCGACAAAGGGAAACTTAATCTGCGTCAAACTGATCGCGTTACCTTGTGGAAGAAATGCTTCCCACAATTACAGTAAAATTTCCATGTTAAGATCGGAATGACTACACCACTTTATCACAAACAATGACGATCAACCATTGATTGTACAAATGCAGTGTTAGGCAAAACTTTTTCTCTAATTAATTTGCGTTTTGACCCAATGATAGCTTTTTAAAACATGATATAAAACCAATGGTTTTAGGGGCCAGGATAACGTGAGAACAATAAACAAGACACGAATGATAACAAAATTTAATTAACAGTATTATTACAGAATAACGAATATAAAATACATACTCGAATTCGTAATGAAGATATATCCAAAATTTCATTCATATTAAACATCCACTTTTCCTTGTTTTATTGCAAATGTTCCACAAAATTTAATCCATTTGAAATATTTAACACTGTGTGATCTTTTTTCCTAACTTAAATATTCACAAAAGTATTCCAACACGAAGGTTTTCCAATCCAGTCACCTGTGAAACTGTATAATAAATATACCTGAATTTTGAAATTACTTTAAGAACCCAACGAACAAGAATTCCATGTAGGCTTCCTTTACATGTGAAATTGAAATTCTATGTCATATTCCAGAAACTGCTCAGTATTTCTACAACATTCTATCCAATTCTGTATAGATCAACAATTAACTAAAATATTGAAGTCTTTCACATAAGAAAAAATAGTGATAATCAGAGAAATGAAGCATAAAGGTACATATTGAGCGAAAAGGTAACTATCATTACCTTTACACTTACATGTAACTTTATTCCATAAACTCAATAAAATATTGTTTTACTCGAAAACCCTTCAGAATTCGCAGACATTCGCATTGTAAAATTTGAGAATGTCTGAGAATTTACGCGAACGAGTGGAATATGTGATTAGTGTTTGACATGCTCGGTGCTCTTTTGTCGACAGAAGACGTTACGAGGCGCACACCATCTTTGCGCACCATTTCGAACGACAGGGCGCGCCAAAGACTTGCCACGTCGTGGACGCCCGCGTGTTACTGCATGTGGTCAAAACTGCTCTACCATGAACCCACATTTGGGCAAGCAATTCAAACTGCCGCTGTTACTGATGCTAACACACCTGGGCTTCATACAACCGAACCGTAGGGCAATCTTTTCATGTTCGTCTGCGGGAAAACGGTTTACACGGATGATGTCCGTCCGTCATTGTATTAATCCTCGTGAATGTACACACTCGTTTGGTCGCGGCGACGCTGTAAATACCGCTATTTTTGCGGATGAATCTAGACTTTGACTCGTGGTCACTTTTTATTCATCTAGACATGATTATCTAGCTATCGCCAGAAATATTACAGATAAACCATAAAACTCCACTTAACAACCTCGCACACATCATTATAACGATCTACTTGTCCGTCTGTCCGTCCGTTCGTTCGTTCGTTCGTTCGTTCGTTCATATATTTATTTTTTATTTATTTATTTATTTATTCGTTCATTCGTTTGTTTGTTTATTTATTTATCTATACATTTATCTGCCGATCTTTATGTATCTGATTATTATTGTTCATTTATTCTGGTTTGCAACAAAAATAATCTAATCAAACTTGATATATTTTATCGAATACATCTACCGTAACTTTAGTACAATGGGCTTTAAATATATACAATCAACTTTAGTTTTAATCAATTAACTATTTTTTAAGTTCTTAGTTTGTACTTATTTATTTCAAATGAGCAAATAATAATAAAGCGTGGTTTTGTATTGAATCGGAGGCTCCACGTTTTTCTCTCGCGCAATATTATTTTTTTCAAAATCTTTCAGATTAAAACGTCTGGCATCAGGAAGATGTTATAAATGAACTGTATTAACAATGATATGCAAATATAAATAAATACACTTTGATTTGTTGTTATGTACAATGTAATTCTAAAGAAATATATTTAGAGAGCTCTGCTAAAAGCGAAATAAGAAACGGTCAAAATGCATAAGCATTAAAATACTTGTATTAAATTTTTTCGTTAATTATTTTGCAAATATTTATGTTAAGTTCATGTATACACTTTGCAAAACTATTAGTAAAACATTTGTAATAACAAACAAAAAATAGTGAATCAAAATATTATTACAAAAAATATCCCGTAATAATGTATGTTCGTTATAAAATGTATATAACTTTATGCGTTACATAGTAGAAATTTCATGCATTCAGTTAAGTTTATCGCCAAATTCTTTAATTATTTAGTTCATTAATTTTATTAATTTAGTAAATTTTGTTAAATAGCTACGTTCTCTAAAGGTGTTCCAAAAGATTAAAAATGATACTACATACGTTTATTCCTATTATTGAAAACAAGTTTTCATCTTAACAAACTCAATAAAAGCAATGATTGAAAAAATATATATATACATACTTTATTCGAGTTTAACAATATTCCTGAAACGTTACACTCGTGACGAATAGTCAAGACACGAATTTTTCAGAATATAAATCAGTTGCCAAAATGCCACTTTAACATTGGATTTTACGAATATCTAATTATATTGTAGTTGCGCAAGGTACTCTTTCCACTTGACTGAAATACGAAGAAATTGGAACAGTCCACCGGCAATTGGTTTACAAAAAAATATACGTCAACTAGGCGAATGTCGCACGTATAAAGCTCGTGTGGAGATATGAAGGGTCCGTCCGTCCGTCCGTGCATACGTGCGTGCGTGCAATTTATCTACAGTGGAGTCTTGTTTGCGGCCATTTTTAGTTCAAAACTGAAAATCAACAATGTCATTATTGAACACTGCTTTATCACCATCATCATCAACAACATGATCATCATAATTATAATCGTCATCATCATCTCCTTCATCAGCAGCAGCATCAACAGTAGTATACATAGCAATGCGTAGTCAGAGAAAAACTGTAAAAACCACTTTTGAATATGGACCACATGACTACAAAGACCAGCTATTTTATTTACGATACAAGCGTTTTCTGTTTACTTTACCTCTGAGTTAAGACCGCCTGAGTTCTGTAGTAGATACGCTCGCCTTTTGTGCCAAGCCGGAGGGTAGTTGATGTAAGCAGTCAAGGCGGATTTAGGGGGGGGGGGTGGCCGGCGGGTGCCCCCTCTAAAATCTGGCAAATATAAGTAAAAAAAAGTCAGTCAATGTGCTGACTGTGTCCATATTCTACGTACACATCTAGACCTGACTCCCCCCTCCAACTAAAAATTCTTTGACCGCCCCCGGCATTCAAAAAAGAAGAAAAAAAGAATATTTTCTTTTTTTGAATTTGATACCTGTCTTTATATGTTACTTGTTGGTATTGAAAATTATCGTATTCACAAATAACCAAATTTAATGCAGTAGAATATCCATCAATAAAATGAGGACAGTAATTTTTGTGATTTTAATATCTAAATCTATTAAATTATACAAGAAAGCTTATGCATTGCATATACAGAAACCATAGGCGGATCCAGGATTTCTAGTTGGGGGGCGGAAACTGAACAAGTAGGCTGGGGGGTCCAGGGGGGCGTTGAGGCCCCCGGTGGGTCCAGAGCGGAAGCTCCTGAGTTTTGGTCATTTCTAAGGGATTCAGGCACATATCCAGAACCTCACCTATCCTTTCCGAGAATATATAATAAAATGTAACTTATTGCAATTTTTTTACATTTATATATATTTTAATGTAAATATCATATTTCATGTTAGAAAAAAACTTTGCTTGGGCAATTTTAGGGTTCGCCGGATCCGCCTATGAAAATAAGGCGCTTTTGTAATTAAAATTGACTGAATAAAAACTTGGATATACATGTATGTGTTCTAATTCAAGTAACTATCCTCAAAATTTCTAATTGTATTGTAATGCGGTTTAGGTGTGTTGACAAAAGAAATTTTTTTATAAAAAAGAAATGTTTATGAATATAAATTTTCATTCGTTCTTTGTCAAGTAAGTTTATTGAGTTTCCTAATTCAAATAAAACGACTATTATAAAAAGCAGAATATTGGGATCTATAACCAATTATTTCTATTGAATATATTATCAGTGCGTTGGTCCATGATAGACTGCTTAATTGTCAGAAATATTTTTGATTGTTGCTAGATCTATACGATTCTATTTTGAGGGCATAATACGCGGTCATTATAAATTAGGTAGACCCATATGAAAATGTCAATGTATACGCGTTTTGCCGGTCATATTCATTGTTTCTTTGGATTGTATTATGGAAACGCACGGGCGTGCACGAACTAATCTGTAATGCAAAAAATAAACCTACAGTCAAATCTGGCAACAAAGACCATCCTTGGGAAAGACAAAATGTGGCCTTTATTGACAGGTGGCCTTTTTGGGTGTCAGTTTATTCTAAATAATGATGATTGTTTTTCAAAGAAAGGCCTTCATTCACACAGTGAGCTTTATTCGAAGGTGGTTGCAAACACAGGTTTGACTGTATTTTGTTTCTTCAAGAGAAAACAATAACAAAACGAATAGTTTTAAGATCTTAGGCTCCCGAATTCAAAATGATCGACCATTTTCCTTACTTATTACAACTGTGTACAGCTTATCCCTAAAACATAACGCTAATGCATCCTAAAAAAATGTTAGTTTCCAGTTACGCGACTGACCCATTCAAAAATCTCCGATCCATTAATTCTTTCAGCGACTGTGACCAAAAATAATCTCGTTCTCATTCGTGCTTTTCGTTTATACTTGTACAAGAATGTGTTACAAGAAGTGCGTACCTCACGTTTCACGATTAAAAGTTGGGGTCATGAAACTTCTAACCAAAACAAAAAAAATACGGATTTCAAGTATTTAAGACATTATTGGAAACAATAAGCTGGTAAAATATGTAAGGAACGTGGATAAATGATCACTGACAATGGACTAATTATAAAGCATACGTTGGTCTGTTGATTCTCTGGCAATTAACAAAACTTGCGGAGTAAAAAATACGAATAACGATAAATAATACTGTACGGATTTTAAACATTACCATAATTACATTGTTAATTTGTACTTTTGTATCTGTGCCATTATGTTCTTCATTACAGTGTGACCTACACATTTTTGGGATAGGTTTAAGTGTTTTAGTCGTGTATTGTTTCAAAATATTCTATAATACCTAATAATATAAGGTTATGTTTCATAAATATAACTTATAGTCACTCCGTGGTACGGTCCGATGTTACAAAACTTGAGATCAGCTTCCAAGCTCAAATCTAATATTTTACATTATTTTTTTAAATAAATTATGATTAAACAATGATATTGATCACGCATTGGTTTGTTAACATTAAGGATCCGGCTTTGTCTTCAAACGGTGACATTATTTAAACTCATTTACTTCCAGTTATCATTTTTAGTATTCGATTACATATTTATATGAATTATCTTAGTACGTTTCATTTGAGATTTTGATCTTTTCTAAATAACATTTTGTGAATTTATTTTCTCTCAAAATTGACAAACATATCACACTCTTGTTATTCCCTCATTATAATTCTACGTGTTATTTCTCCCAATATCTGTCAAGTCTCACATTCTCTCTTTTATTATAAGATGATGTATACTCATATTCGTTCGTTCGTTGAAAAACTAGATTTATCCCTGTATTGTAATTAAATATCCCGGCAAAGCGGGGACAGATCGTGCGACCGACCTATCTACCTACAACCATGGTTTGAGAGGGTATAAAGAACAAAATTGAATTTTTAACTCGGAGACTATTTTTAAGATTTTTTAGCCTTATAACATAAAATTAATTATAACCTGTATTTTGCCTCCTTTTTCTGAAAATTAAAATTCTCAAAAAAATACAAAGTATTTCTTTAAGTTGTCACTTTCGTAATAATGTATGTACATGCATAGGCATAATTATAAATTTTCCTTTTCAGATCAAAATATACTTGTGTACAGTGAAACCTCGATATTGAGACCTTCGGAAAACGAAAAATCGGTTGTAATATTGAGGTGGTCTCATTATCATGTTGATCTATAGGCCTTTTCAGAAACATGATTTATCTGCCCTTGATAGCTCTTCATTAGGAGATAAAAAACGCGCACCTGCTACTTCCGGGTAGTACTGCGCTTCTTAGGTGTATGCTTTTTAACACTGGATAAATATCATATCCTAATTAAATGTATGTCAAACTGGTTGCTAATGTCAAAATTACTGTATATGTATTTATATAGTAGTTTCCAATCCTTGTTATGTCATAATAGAAAAAAAAACAAATTAAAACAGATTTAAAAAGCTATAATAGCAAAGAAAGTGTTATTATATAGCTATTTAGAACAGAAATACTCAAAAGTATGCGTATTAATTAACTAATATACAACGAGTAAAAACATAGACACACATACACACCTTCATTAATATAGCTTATTACTGAGCTGAACAATTTTTTTTGTAATAAGTTATATTGTCAAAATTAGTGAATTTCGCCACATGCGAATATCCCGGAGGAAACAGGATATTCAAAAGGATAGAACATTCTGATTTAATAGACAAAAATAGCTATGCTATCTCTCCAATGATAGTGTTGGGTATGAAAGATCTTTGTAGGGAAACTAGTTGACAAAAAGCTGCTGATGCCTCGATTTCGAACTGATTTACCAGCAAGTAAGGTCGGGATTAAGCATTGTAAGAATAATCCGTTCAACTTTGTGTTTGGGAATAGTGACCAAACCATGTTGTGTGGAGAACATTTGGTCTGACACTTTGGACCCACAAAGGGAAACCATGTCCTTCCAGGCTGTATGTTCCATTGAGCAGGTGTGAGTGTAAAATCAACAAACTCTCGGTAAAATATCTGGATTTTTTACATGTACGTTCAACTTTTCAGGCATTATCTGATAAAGATGCAGAGTACGTAGTTGATATTTACTAATACTTCCTACCGATAAAACATGAATTTTGCACAGTCATTTTTCGATTGTGTCTTTGGGTGCATCAAACATTTAAGATTCAAAATATTTAATGAAATATGAAGTAATTCAAGTTTTCTCGTAAACAGCGATCAGGCAAATCGATGTTGTCTTTCATATGACTGGTTTTTTTTTCTTTCTTTTAAGTGTGACTCTGAAATTAATCTGCAACACTTTGTATGCAAAATTGCATACATTGTTGATCTGTGGATTGCAATAGAAAATAAGTGGTTATGACTCTGTGTCTTAATTTGTGTCCATCGTTTTACTTCCTTCCAACACTTGAAAAGAACATTTTTTAAAAAAAAGAAAAGATGAAATATACAACAATACATTACACGGATGTGCACTCATTTATATTCATTTGGATAAAAAACACACACACAGCTATGTGTTATCTGTCGTTTTATTTGCGTGCAAGAGATTAGGCTAAATTTTGCTTGTAGAAAAAACACTGATTTACATTTTAATGTTATTAAACAAGAATGTTTATCTTTGTGATTTATCTTGATGGCTGTGGTCACAAATTTGCAAATTCGGCGCACTTGTGTTTTTATTTTATCTTTGTAAAATCTGCTGCTTTAATATCAGCAAGTTGTCAAATCATAGTCTGGGTGACACGATCCTTACTGATAGCAATTAACTAAGCCGGAAAATCAGTATGCAGTCATATATATTTATACCACCCGTTGTTTTATGGATCTACATTGTTTTACAGCTGTCTGGGGGTCATACATGTTCTATATTTAATCAGTCATGGCATGCGTGAAACACTACTTATCATTCTCACAATGTTTTATTAATTTTTTAAACGTGTTGAGAAACACGTAAATAAAATAAAATGGCAGGTTCTATATGCTTAATACATTTTTTAAGAAAGAATTTGTCATTTTAAAGTTATATTTTATAAGACCATTCGATCCCTTATCGATTTTTAAGTTTGAATACATAATATTCTTTTAAAGTGTTATGTAATAAATATCGTTTATTAAATGCATTCTTGTAGATATGTGCGCCATTATATTTGTTTGATCTTGTATTTGCGCAGATCTGTTTTAGTGTCACAAATATATTATGTGTATAGTAAGATAGTATTATCATTTAAAACTATTAAATCAATTCTAAATGTGGGTCGAGCATTTATGCATTCATGAAATACCACTAGGAACTTCACGGAAATTTTAACATAATTGTTTTACACCTCTCTGATATGATGATTGACTTTTTGTCATTGTTAAATGTTCTCCATAAACACATTGAACAAGGTAACATTATTAATTTGACTTCAACCAACCATCATCATCAGTATCTAACATCTGTTTAAAAAGTTGATTAATGTGTTTATCAATTATTTTCAATTAATGCCCTCCTTGGTACCTCAACACATAGTATATCGATGTCGATCTTGTAAGTTTCGAGACGTCATTATCAAAAATACTACCCAATGTCCGAAGGATTCCGAATGAGACAGATTTTTTCAAGGGAGATAACCTACTTTCTGAAAAGGCCTATAGGGAAGTTATTGAAAGCCGGTCCGAAAATAAGAGGTCGTTTTAACAAGGTGTTCGTAATATTGAGGTGATCGCAATGTGAGGTTTTACTTATTATCTTCTATGTAATTCCCTATGTTGAATTTGAGAGGAATTAATATAAGCCTGCCTAACTTGTTTTTCTGATTCAATCTTTTTTACAGGTGTACTGTATATTACACGACGTGCCCAGTATAACCCTGTAAACCAGACTCCTTCGGGACTGACCCTTGAAAAATCGTCCGATTTTCAGAGAATTCCGGTTTTTAGGGAGTACGGTTTTCATGGGTTTTACTGTACATTATCAATAAGTAATGTTTACACTAATTTTAACCAGATTCTAATAGTGTTTTAGACAAGAGATGTGCTGCTTCTTATATGAGACAGTACGCTACCTGTACATTATAATGCTCCATCTCCAAATTTTCCAAAAATGAGATATTTATATCACTGTGTTCAGCTTGAAGATATTTACACGAATATCACGTGATCATTGAACTTTGAGGCTTAATAGATTTTCCGCCTAATATTTTGCTCTATATCCACTATTTTTTACATACTTTTAACTCTTATAGTGCTCTTTCTCCTGGACACGAAGTAATATAATATTTAAACACTTCAGTCTTTTTACAGATTTGAAGATTTTTTACGAGAGTGTTCCAATCTGAAAATCTTGTTTGTTTTTATTATTCTAGTAAAATATATTTTAAAATACACTGTTATATTCTACGCATCAAGACAAAAAAGCTGATATACATTTGGGATTATAGACCCAAACACAAAAGAGAAATGCTTATGTAAATCAAAACTCTAAATGCCTCTTACATTTTATTTTCTTTTAACTTGGGTTTAAGGTCACACCATCAGCTAGGGTCATTTTGCGTCTGTCTAGCCCTTATGGTGGAGGAAATTCCGAGACGTACACCTGGGTTGAACTAACGACCTTCCGTAAGCTAGCGTGACAGCTTCTTTACGTGTGAAATTTTGGCCTGAATAGGGATTCGAACTCAAGGTTGTGAAAAGCTAATGATTACTAGTCGATGAGCGTTGCTTCTCCACCACATTTTATTACAAATTCTTTCAAATAATAATTTACAGAGTGTAATTTTAAGATTCTGAACAGAACGATCAAAATGCTTAATTACTTGACACGTGCGACACGTGTCATGATTCATTGTAAAATTTTAATGTCACACTAGAGAACATTCATACGTGTTTAGAGATAAACTTCTTTGCAGTTTGGAGTTTTTGTTATTTTTTTCCGAAGTCTTCTTTTGAAGTATAGCCTTCTCGCGTTACTCTCAATATAAACTGGATTATCAGATAAAAAAAACTATTCTCCTGATCATTATTGACGTCTAATCTTTATTCTGATTTTTGTCTGACTTATATTTTGTTCAAGGTCTTTACATAGGTCTCCGGATTGAGATAGATATTGACCTAATTCAATTATTTATTTAAAAGTACGTTATACTTATAATTGGACAAACATATTTTGTTCGCGTCTTCTCTATACCGCCATATCAGATATTGCGCAATTTGAAGAAACAAATCGCCGTATGATCACTAAGGCCGCATTAAATTATTTTCGTTTTTCCTAAGGATTTTTTTTCAGAAATCAATGGGGCGATCGAGCGAAAAAAAGGGAAAAGTCTATTTGCGAATTCAAATTCAAGTACAAAATGTATTTGAGTTAAATATGTAACGGAGAAATTTCATCTAAAATGAAGCAAAGAAAAGACATGTTTCACTTCATCACATTTATTACTGTACCTGTAATTGTAATGCTGGTTTTCAGACATGCTTGATTTGTACAGTGTAGTGAAATGCTCGCATTCATTACACTGCCTGCGACCATGCAAGGCAACCCAAGATTTGTTGAGGGCGGCAACAAAAAATATTTAAAAAAGTCCTTTTCTAAATCCGACAGACAGGGGATTAATTTGGTGTAGCCTTAAGTACATAACATCTGTACGTAATTATCATTGTTAACTTGATTTTCCATAGAAAATACTGCCAAATATCAAACAAAGGTAACAAAAGACAGGTACTCGAAATAGATTTAAGATTTTATCAGTTCTTTGCTGATCTTAAATTGTTTACAAATACAGATGTTGTCATTGCTACGGGAGGTCAATAAGGAGTATTAACTCGATAAAGACAATGTTGAAGAGCTACATTGTGGCACTAGTAGTTGTGATAATCATAGTGATGGTGATAGTAGTGTTGCTGCTGCTGCTGATGATGATGATCATTATTATCATTATTATTATTATTATTAATATTAAGATTATTCTGTTGCTTCTGCCGCCGCCGCCGCCGCCGCCGCCGCTGCTGCTGCTGCTGATGATGATGATAAATGGTTTTAATCTGGTTCTCCTTTCTGGTAAATCTCATTATTCATTGTAAGTGTCGCATATTTCCATAAAGGTGCTTGTATTTCAAAAAAAACAATATTGGTTATGTCAGCTTACCGTTGTATAAGATAAACGTGAATGCGGAGATATCGATGAAGTCTTCGTCACTAAACGACTCTTATCTCATTTTTTTATTCTCCAAAATGGATTCGTAATTGCACAGAGAAATAATACGCTTGTATTTGAGAAATAATGTCTGCTTTCAGATTATGATAAGAACATGCACACGGGTTCGATACATTTTTTGTTCTAAATCGATCACAAAAGAATTTTTATTCGGGAAAATGTTGCCATGTCCAAAATTTGAAAATCCGCGACTTCAAATACCCACGCAATTGCCAATTTTGGCAATTAATTTGGTACCTACTACATTCAGTGCAACGTCAACATCTCTTTTAGGGATAACTTATCATTTTAACAATCTCACTAAATGTATTATCTGATACTTCACTGAAACATATTGAAACCTCAATAAATGTTTTCCAATATGTTTTGAATGTGTTTTTGTCATAGTGTATATACAGTAAAACCCCTGAAAATCGTACCCTTTCCGGACTGGGCCAAAAGTCCGGTTTTCTGAGAATTCCGGTATTCAGGGGGTTTTACTGTTTTATGCATATAATGATTACGGTGTATGGAATTTCTAGTCAAGATCTAACATGCTAAAATTTATTGATTTAATAAACTCAGATAACAAACAGATTATTAAAAAATTGGGTACCTTTATTCAAAAAGCTTTTTTCTGTATAAGAAACAATTGTATACATCAATTAGTTTTGTACTGTTAATTTGTATGTCATATTTTTTCTTTTCTTTTATTTTTTCTGCTTCACGTATCTGTATAAAGTTGTTCCAAAGCCTTTGAAATATCTGATGATATGACCGTCTCCTATGTATGTCCTTATTTATACATGGGTATTTTGTGTAGTATTCATTGTTCGCTCCCTTGATTTATATCCTCGTACATTGTATATGTACTGGATAATGAAACAAACTATTATAATATTATGTAATGTTTGTTTAGTATGTAGTGTATTATGTGTGCGCATTCTAAATATTTTCAATTTGCTATGTGTTGTAATATAACGATGTGCATGATGTACAAGATGTAGATAAAAATCCGTTCTGTTCTATCCAGTTCTATCGAGTTTTAACCTTTTAATGTGTCCTATGTTAATTCATGTTATATTGCTTGATATCAGTCTCAAAGCAGCATTTTGCCGTTACTTAATTGATCGTTATAAAACAATGTTGACATTGATAATGCATTGTTCTGCCGCAAATATTTAGATATTGAAACAGCTGTACTGTCAAACCTGTGTTTGAGACCACCTCCGAATAAAGACCACCTTGTGAATAAAGGCTACTATTTGAAAAATCATCACTGATTATTTTGAACACGCAGACCTCTGAATAAAGGCCACCTGCCACGTTTTGTCTTTCTCAAGAGTGGTCTTTGTTCACAGGTTTGACTGTATTTCAACAAAAAAAATAAGAATAGAAACAAGAGATTATTCTCAAGTTTATAACCTTCTGGACTAGTACTTTATAACTAACTAAAACAAGCGTTACCTCCATTCAGAATAAAGACCCACTGGATAATTTTTATCACTCATAAAAAAATGTTAAAGTGTTTATAGACAAGCTTGACTTTATGTGTTTCATCGACACAATCCCGATCCCAGATTATTTCTGCCGACATAAGAGATTTTTAGGGGTCTCCGTCAATTTTTTCAAGCGGATATTTTCATGTTATATGAATTACATGTCCGAACTAAAAGAATATATTTGAAAAAAGTTCTAGCGACTTTTTATTTTGCGTGAATGTTAGCGGAGACCATGTACATGTATTGTATTGTTTTTACCTACAGCTCAATTCTTCAAGTTAGACAAGTTCTATTGAGTTGTTCTTTTATTATAGCTTACTTTAATTCAATACGTGTATGAATATTGGGTATCGATAATATTTTAAAAGTTGCACA
Organism: Lutraria rhynchaena; assembly: GCA_008271625.1. Taxonomy (NCBI): domain Eukaryota; kingdom Metazoa; phylum Mollusca; class Bivalvia; order Venerida; family Mactridae; genus Lutraria; species Lutraria rhynchaena. Next base: position 33,099 of record VIBL01000051.1, read on the forward strand.
TCGTTGGACGATATCCGAATCAAGCGACAAAATCCATTCATAAAACATAACAGCTTGCACAATGCTTAAAACTATCTGATTGAATGTTTTACAATCTATTAAATCTGTGTACGAATGACTACTTGTGTGCAAAAGAAAAATATTGATCAAATATAAAGTTATGTATCATGATATATCATGGTGAAAATTACTGAATAGGAAAACTTCATTCCAAGTAATTAAGAACTTCAATAATCATGACCCTGACTGCTTAGTCTCTAGTTTGACTGGAAGCCATAATTTCTCGCTTTCAATCTTAAGGCCACTATACTTGAGGCATGCATTTCCTGTAAACCATTCGATGATTCCTGAAAGCTCTCCTTGTCGGACAAAATCTTTTCAGAGTTGTCACCCTTGTTTTCAGTCCTCAGTAAATCCGAGGCAATCGGATGCAATGTTAATGGACTTCCGTTGTGATTTAGTACGTCACTTCCGGGAAGCAGATCCGCCGTATTACTGTGAGCAAAGGGAGGTAACGCAGCCAGAAGCGAATATCGATTAGGCAATGGAGATTTTCCCAAAGCATACTTTTGTAAAAACTGAGCCTCGTAAGCTTTGAACAAGAAATCTGTGAATATCTGATTATGTTGAGGCATGGTAGAACGAGGTGACAGACCGAAACCTGAACAAAGTGAAGCGTGACTGTACGGATGACCCGCGGGTCCAACTTTCTCCTTTTTACGCCATTTTGCGCGTCTGTTTTGAAACCAAACCTGAAAAATGAAGAATTCATTTTGTGATGAAAAATTGATATTATAACATTTAAATTATTAGTGTGTGTTTATATTTAAATACCTGACAGGCCGCTTAACATTTATTCATAGTAATTAATAGCGTAGCAAAAAGTGTACGTCAGATAATTTATGAAAAATTACAAAATACATGTTTAGATCATTGTTAGGATCCGGTCTTGGTCCGGGACTTTCATAAGCAGAGATTAAGACAATACGCGCTAATTCATTGGTTCAAATGATTATACTAAAGTTTGAGCAGCTCCGTCCGTTGTCGAATGGTTACAGTCTCTGACTAGCAATCCCCAGCCCGTAACCACTGTAAGTTCGCATTCCATCTGGGACCGAACTTCACATGTTAGGAAGCTTGCCTTGGGAAGGTCGATGTCTCTACCCAAGTGTACGCCATGTATATCCATTAATAGCAGTTAATAGTCGTTCCATTTCGGTAAAATGTTTTATATTTACCTGAACTCTGGCTTCTGTCAAATCTATTCTCATCGCCAGTTCTTCTCTAGAATAAACATGGATTACAACACGTTTTAGTGCAAACATTCAATTCATCAGTTGAATGTGATGATTGTGGTATATAGTTCTACAATATTTTGTGTTAATGCAAGGACAAGAACATTTCAATATATTACATACCATGAAAATGGACATTAACATAATAGATGCATGTAGCTTAGTACGTTGTTTTGACAAGAGGGAAATGGCCTTGTGCGCTCTTGCCACGCATAAAGACGTTCCGTCAGAGCGTGGATATGAATGCAACATTACTGTGGAGGCGGCCTTTTTGAATCCCTCGGTAAAGCAGATAAGTGTAGTACGTTATTAGTGGCGTCAGCTATTTCTTGCTCAATATTAAATCAAAATATTAACAAATACCTTGTAAATACATCTGGATAATGAGTTTTCTGGAAAGCTCTTTCCAGTTCCTCAAGTTGGAAACTTGTAAATGTTGTTCGGTACCTTCTCTGCTTCCTCTTGTTGTATTCATCCAAATTTCTCGACCGATCAAATTCGTTTCTTTCCATCTCACATCTGGAAATATATGTAGTTTTTTCTTCAAAGCAGACCGTGAATCATGGATAATAATTCATGTCGTTATTTCATTTATGTAGTGATTTCATGACCAGAATATATCTCAATCTTTATAGTTTCGGTAAATGTAACATTTTCAATTTCGTGTGGCCTTTTCTGTACGAGTTCATTCATTGCAAATAAATAAAGACTTTAGTGTTTCCTATTCAAGTTTATACGTTTGGCTGTGACTTTCAGTACATAAAATGAATTTCCTTTGCTCCTAAAACATGGCAACGACTCTGGGCAAGTTGCTTTTGTTTTAAAATTGGACAATTTTCAAGTTTTCAAGAAATGTAAGACAGTGGCATTTTTTTCTACAAACCTGTCAAAAATACAGGATGTTTCCAAATCAGGATTCATCTGAATGTCGCTTCTATTTTCTTCACGTGAACTGTCTCTGGATTCTATTGGATCACAGTCTCTTACCAAACAACGCTTCAACTCGTCTTTTCGCGAATCGTTGCCAAGCGATATATTCGAATCTTTTTCATTGTTAGGCTGGATTTGATGTGCCCCGAATATGTCGAAATATCCCCTGTAAAATGAGGGTATCTTCAAGTTGTGGGAATTTCTTATATTTTCGTTTAGATTCTCTTCAACTTTTTTACCGCTTCGGCTTTCGAATGTGACGTCAGTTATGACGTCATCACGAACAGTTTGCACTGGACTTGACAAATCGTCTGAAAATAAATAATCAGAAAAAAACATTCACGAAAATTTCTAGAATTCTATTGTATTATACAAAGTATGAAAAGAAATTACGCCTGAGTACAGCAGTAGGCCAACCCATGAAAATGTGAGAAATTTCCCATGAAAAGTATAATTTACCCGAACTTTTCTGTTTTTCGGTGCCCATACAGATTATGTATCAACTGTTTCCCGTGATGTGGAAAAAATATTATAAAGTGACAGCGCTCATTTTCGTGTGTAGTCCATGTCGAATGGAACTCTGTACCTTTTCTTAGGAACTTTTTTTGTAAGTCCCAATTCTAGCCTTCAAAACCAGTGAGAAACCGATTGGGGGTTTGTGGTGTTGATGGGTTTGGGGTCGGATGGTAATTTAGGGATGTTGGATTTTTCTTGAAATCCTTCTCTTATCTCGAAGCAAATCGTTTTTATTTTCTTGTAGATCTAAGACTTACGTAACAAAATTAGTTTGATACGTCCGTTGTATCAATACATTCGGCATATAATTCTCGTAAAGTACGAGCGCGGAAAAGGAATCTCCTAATTTCGATTAAAGTCACGTGTCAATTTATATTCAAGTCGTAGATTAAGTATCAGATTTCACAAGCTAATCTAATAGTGAAAATCTATCAATAATGCATGATATTAATTTGTTCGAGGAATCACATGTGCGATAAATCATGGCGGCAAGAGACGCCCCCTGGCGGTAAGAATGGTATTAAAGCGGTTTAACTCGTAACTGAAGTAAAACGTTGAGAACAATTTCACGAAATACCAGAAAAAAGACTGGCATTATCAATTCAAATTTGCTGCGCACATAATATGTGCTTCCATATCATGCATATATACACACACTTATGGACCAAACATTGAAAGATTACTTTAAAAATGTCACTTGTTACGTCCATCCCCCTCCTACATATACACACATATAAAAGGGGTACAAAACGGAAGTTGATAAACCTGGGAATAGAATACTAACAGCGTTACAAATAGAAATTATAAAAGCACAGAGAATCAGGAAAATCGAGAAACAAAGAGAGCTTGGAAAGACATATAAACTAAGACGACTGTACATGTAAAAGACTCGGGAAAGAAGAGAGGGGTGAAATGGTGAAAATATGAAAAAGAAGACGCAACAAACAAACGTGAGAACTTGTGTAGATATGGTCTTACGCCGAACTACAGAAATATGAAATGGAAATAAACTTCATTAAACTAAATGTGTGAGCATCGGTACAAACGAGAGAAACTAGACCAAACCGAATCACAGAGTAATAGCACAATTAGGTAACAATTAACGCATTTTCCCATCCATTCTCTCTTAGACATTCTCTGCATGGAATTTGTGGACATTCAAACTGTGTAAGGGTCAGCCATGTGAAAGATTTATTCCGAATGTTAAACCCACAAACAAAGTGTCCAGTGATATAACCCTCTGAATCATTCATCATCATATGAATAAAACCATAAGAATTTTAATAGACTTAATTGATGATTTATTTCGCCATGTGCAAAAACAATGTTCAACATTCACTAATGAATTATCAGTTAAAAGATAATTGCTAAAGAAATCAAAGTGACGCGGAAAAGCTTCATAACCCCAAAGTGACAACAAAAAAATACTTCATATAAACTTAAGGTGTTGGGTTACTCCCATTGGATTAATATACTGATATTCAGTATCACTTTATCTGCGGTTATCCTGCTTTAATGCGAAGAGTGAGTCCTCAAAGACAGAAATATACCTCCATTATGCTCATTATAGGAAAAACAATAGAAGAAAATTGAATCAGAGTTTAGACAAATTAATGGACATTTACATGATGAATTATTGAAGAATGTTACCGCCGGCGGTTGATGGAGAAATTAAAACACGATTTCGTCGGATTTTGTCTCCGTGCAGCTGCTGAAAGCATAGTTTGGCTTTTGGTTGACGGCGAAAATTTGTGTGTAATGTACCAATTAACGATGTGCAAAATTTCCATATATGGTTATATGGTAAAAATGGTACTGAATAGCTAATGTATCTGATAAATGAGAAGTACTCAGCGCAGAGGTAGATCAAGACTGCTGCCTAATAGTTTCAATGCAGTCCAAGGCAGTCATATCTTATCTTCTTAAGAAACGATTTGGCTTCAAAGAAAAGCAAGCAAGTCGGTGAGAAGAGGTCAAAATCTTCTAGAACCTTTCATTTCGGATCTCCCATGAAACAATATTATAAAGTCCTTGTATTTCATTCTGGTGTTTCCAAACTTCAGCCAGTCATTTTATTCACTGGAGTTTAACGTCGCATCGGGTGTACACCCGTGTAAAACAACCGACCTTTCGTAAGCTCACATGTGAAATTCGAGAACTTTCCTTCTTTGGGATGTAAGAGAATTTTTGTGGTTTTTTTTTCAGTTGATAATTCTATGTTATAGTTGTCTCAATAAGTAAGATAATAGATGATACATTTTTATCGCGTGGGTTATTTCCACTTAATTATTACATGCATGTGAATGACTGTATGATAATGTACGCATAAAAATAACGGCTCTGGTTTTAGTAAATCAAACTTGGATTACAGTAAAACCTGTGAACAAGAGCTATCCTTGGGAAAGATAAAATGATGTTTTTATTGACATATGGCCTTTATTCGGAGGTTAGTTAGTTCTAAATAATCAGTGGTGATTTTTTAAAGAATTGCTTTTATTCACAGAGTGGCCTTTGTTTTGAAGGTGGTCGCAAACAGGTTTGACAGTAAATGTAATCTTATCATTGATATAGAAAAGTTTGTTGTGAGAGAAAACATAATACATGTAATACAAAGATAAATGTATTTTAATCACTAAAAAAGGAAACAAAATATAGCTTTTTTCGAGTATGTAATACTCAATAAATTAGCTCTCTTAACAAAATTAATGATGGTGTATTAAAAAGTATACATCAGATCTTTATTCATGTTGATTCATATTGAAATCAAAGGGCGTTACTTCACATTTCACGTTAAATAAATAAATGAAACAAGTACCTAGTTTAAATATGGTCAAAAAGGAAGCAACCATGAGTACTGATCATTTGAAATTACAAAGCAATTAATTGGCGACGTTTCTAATTGCTTCAAAAATAAACAATTCTAGTTAAAATGATTCTTATGTGTTTTGTGTTGTCGTTATTCGGACCAAAGTAAAAAAGTTTTAGCTGTGACAAAGTATTGAATTTAGTAATTTCTTTTTATTTGTTTAATGCTTATTTTGATTTTTAAATTATAGTTTTTTACGCTGTGTTAATGGCCATTAATTAGCATATGAGCTTCTAAAAAGAGCAATTTCCGAGTGTTTTTTTTTCATTTTGGTTGAACATTTTCCTGTGTACTCCATCAAAAAGTGTTTCGTTCATGTATAAGCGCACATATGGTGTTAAAAATTGTCAGGGTTTGTTACATAGTGGTAATTTTCTTAATCAAATTTAATGCGCCGTGCATGATTCATACGGTTGCTACATAATTGTAAGTAAGCATTTCCTAACTCCAGAATAGGCAGTTAAACAATGACCAAATAACAACTCATACTGACAAAGATATATACAGTAAAACCTCTGTAATGAGATCACCTCCGCGACCAAAAATTGGTCGTAATATTGAAGTGAGGAGATATTGGAAGCCGGTCAGAAAATATGTGATCGTTATAACAAGGTGGTTGTAATATTGAGGTGATTGCTGTTTGAAGACTATTGATTATCGAAGAGAAAAAAATGGGACTTGAAAAATTGTCCGATTCTCAGAGAATTCCGGTTTCAAAGTCCGGTTTTCAGGGGTTTCACCGTATTTTAAATAGACTTATGTAGAGTTATTTTGTTGACGGTATAAACTACAATAAGTATACGATTGGGTTTTTTAACATCGATGTTCTGATTAATTGTGTTTTCATCAGAGTATTATATTCAGCCTTGTTTTTCTGCATGTTTGGTGAATTAAATGTTCCTTTGGTGTTAACGGTTACTTACTGATGACGAAAAAGGTTTGATATACTAGTAGCCACCGCCCATTTAAATTATGAGGTAGACCTTTATCAAATAGGTACCACGGACTATTGCGCGAAAAAAAACTTTATTGACCATTGGCAAAATTATAACGAACATTGAAACTCTTTAATTAGCATATTTTGCACAGGTTTTGGGAGCATTAACCAATGACCAACTACTGATTAATTTAGTACACATGTATTTATTATTTTCACAATGATATTTTTCAAAAATTAATCATTTGTGCCTTTTTATTTCATTGATATCTTGACATCTTTTCTTTAGCATGAATTATATGTGAACTATGAATTAACTGTATCGCTTACTGTCTTCACAGACCTTAGTGATTTGATGCACGTACCGCAATATACCCGTCCAAGTGTTAGTGCTAAATATGATTATTAAGATCAGCGCTAATTACAATTAATAAGATTAGTGCTAAATATGATTATTAAGATCAGCGCTAATTACAATTATTAAGATTAGTGCTAAATATGATTATTAAGATCAGCGCTTATTACAATTAATAAGATTAGTGCTAAATATGATTATTTAGATCAGCGCTAATTACAATTATTAAGATTAGTGCTAAATATGATTAATAAGATGTGAAAAATTCAACAAGAAGGTGGTTAAGTGGTCCAGACACATAATGACGCTTAGTCAAATAGGTCAGCAATATTTGCCTAGCTAAATCATGAAAAGTTTTCATGAAAAATAAATACTTAAATACAATTTCGCAATATTGCACAAAATCACCCGCAGCTTTATTCGAAATCAATCAAATAAACTAAATTAACTATAATGACAATACGTTACAAAGTCTTTGATGAAACTGGCATGTTAGCGACTAATTGATTGACAGGGCTTGATCACGTGTCGTTATTACTGATGATGGTAATTTGATTGCTGTGTTTGTTAAAGAATAAAAGTTTCAATTCGATTAAGACGCGTGCGCATTTAATACGAATTAAAAAAATAAATAAATGAACGGCATGCGTCGTATGTTCAAACAAAAACAGGCATGAATGGTTGTTATATCTCCGTTTGAGTAAAATAATATTATTTTTTACGTTCATGAAAGTTTATTTCATGACAAACCATGAGATGTGTGGCACTTTACTTGCTACAAAACGTCTGTATAAACTGACAATAAACAATAAGTGACGTTAACATGCTAGTAATATTGTTTTAACATTATCATAGAAAACAAATAATAATGAACTTTATTAATGGCATATATATTAAAAATAAATAAATAAAAAGATAAAAAAATATTATTATTATCTTATTTACAATTTACTTCATTGGATTTTTTATACTGAATTATACAGAAGAAAATGTGCTTAAACGTTTTTTGGCAATTTGAAATGATACATTCTCAAAAGAAATCTATATACATTGAATACATTGAATATGCTGAGTGATAAAGATCATTTCATTTCAAAATACATGGCAGCAATAAGTGTTATAATTTAGACTGTAGCTTGACCCAGTGCATATACACGCACTAAATATTGCTTGAGAATTTTAAATTATTTCTACGCAAAGATTGCGTTCGTGCTTAAAGCACTGCGCAACATAATTCTTAATTCTATGGGTAAATGATTATTCAGTATTTCGAAAAAAAGCATTTTGTAAAATTAATGTGATTTTGTGACTAGATGCGACTATAGTAATTAATTTTCACTAGTGAATTTTTGCTTCACATAAACATAACAAACTGAAACGAGTGCCAACAAAAACTTAGTGTGCAATCATTCATAAAGTAAATAAATTTAGAAAATTCTAATGAAGAAAAGATGTAGGCTTGTGAATAATATACGCACCAGTAAAGAGTACCAATGTCAAAACTGAAGACCTTATGATATTTTGAAAATAAATGTCTGCTTCAGAAAAATACAATTTTTATACCTAGATAGAGATTTCAGCACGTATCTTTATATCATTTGAATATCTCCAGGGATATTGTGTTTAAATTTCGCTATTAAGACATTTTAATGTTATAATCTTGGTTGATTCGGTATCCACTATTGGGTGAAATTGAAAGGTCCGAATCTTTTACTTACAGGCTACGCGAAAACTGCTGATCCTCAAATCTAGACTGACAGAAAATTCGTACATGTACAGTAAAACCCCTGAAACCCGTGTCCTTTCCGGATTGGGCTAAAAGTTGGGTTTTCTGAGAATTCCGGTATTAATTATCGAAGAAAAACTTGTTGACTTGAAAAATCTTCCGATTTTCCGAGAATACCGGTTTCCGGAGAGTCCGGTTTTCAGGGGTTTTACTGTATTTTGGCTGACTTACGGTCACCGTACGTCAGCTTCTCTTTTAAACCGAACAATCCTGTGACTGACACATTCTTAGAAAGTTTGTATAAATTATATGGTTGAGTAACATAATTGACATAAAATTTCAAATTTACAATATTCATTAAAAATGCTTCAAAAATACAGCATTTATTAAAAGGTACACGATCATTATCGGAACTTCTTCATTTTGATACTTGCAGAATGAGAAATAAATTCAAATAATTGTCTAAGAATATAATTCATAATTTCATCTCTTAAATTTCTCATCAACGTACATATATTTTGCGCATAGAAGAACTCTAAATAAAATAGTTATTTGTTTCTTTTAGAAAAATTATAAAATATATACATATAATTTTATAAATGCTTATTAAATTTTATAAATGCTTATTAAATTTATCAGTTAAACATGTTTGCTGAAAATATTTCAATGTTGTATCTGAAAACAATTTACATTTTTCATTTTGTATAATCCGGAAACATTTAATAACAAAATATATTTTACGCAATGAATAAATCTTTTATCTGCATTAGCAAGCAAGATTTTTAATCTTTAATTTCACAGTATTCTTTCTGCAAAAAATAAATAAATAAATAAAAATACTTTTTTTATTTCGAAATAGTGATACATATGCGATTCCATTCTGATAAAAAGAAATGTTTTTTTAATTCTTTAGAAATCTATAAGAAAATAATATTCCATCATATTACCTGATTTTTCATCGTCACTATTGTGTTCAATACCTCCTCCAATCAAGGAATCGATGTCGTACGAGCCCCTTTTTTGTACACTTGTCATTTCCGCGGTAAAAAAATAATAAGAAAGTGTCCGTTTTTAAATCAAAATTCTAATTGTAAATTCAGATGCTTAATTTAGTTGTTTATAATTCTCTGGAGAAATAAAATTCCAAATAAATTAGATTTGTATAAATGAATTTGTTACACTAAATACATACGTATAAACGAAAAAAATTAAATAATTATTAATAATTTTATGAAAAAAAATCCCTGTGCTTAATTTATCTGGTACCGTTGTAATTGAATCAACAAAACTTTCTCCAGACTAATTGATCGCGGGACTTTGTGATCTCATACCGCTAATGATGGGCGGATTTAAAATCGTCGATAATTAATAATGATAGTTTGAGAGAAACATATTAAATAAATTAGGGAGGCTGGCTTTCCGAGGGTAATGTTTTGTCTGGAGATGTCACAATACCAGGTTTGATTGACGCTGCTTGCAATAAAAAGGCGCGAACGGGAACACTAGACATTAGATACGTCAATATCGCTCCAGGAAGCTGCGCGTTGTACGCTGTAGGCAACACAAGTCAATATCACGGATAAATTAGAACCAATTAAATTGAAGGAAAACAGAGAGACGAGGGGTAAATGGGAGTCTGTTTGAATTAGTTGGTAACCGCCTTTCGTGCATCTGTAATGACACATACATAGATTTTCTGAGAAGTTAATGATAGCGTATGTTTATATATATCTGAGATTAGTTTTAATATGCAACTAATTGATTTTATACTTAAATTTAAAATATACCTACCGAACGCAAGAGATGTTTGTCATGGACAAAATCATTCTTCTAGACTTTATTTCTGAGCAAATTGCATTTTTGTTATTTTTTATTCATTTTTATGCACCAGGAGTGGGCCATTATATCTAAGCCTAGATAAAGTCGTTGGTCCGAGGTTACAGAATTTGAAATTATTCTAAAAGCTCTCGTTCCACATTTTATGTGTTATGTTTTCTAAGTAAATTATGATAACATGGTGATGATACTAATCTTATATTAATCTACATCGGTCTTTAAAAGATTAAACAGTTATATTATTTCAACTATAGATCTTCAGGAATGAATTTGAGATATGAGCTTAAACCTTTCTTGCGCTTTTTCGTCTTGGAGTCTGTATAAATTATGGGCTTGGCGTGTCTGGAAAACTAATCGTGATATTTCGTTTAAATGACATAACTATATTATAGCATAATATTTTGCATACACAACATATATGCATACGGTTAGCGCAATCGGGATAGCCCGGCAACACTTAGCTATAAAAGAATGTAATTTAAATATTTTTAATGTTTTGATGTATTGAAAAAAATATCTTAACATCGGTTAACGAGGCTATCAAATTTTGGAATTTGATTCCTGTTTGTAAAATTAATGCTGCGATATTATGACAACCTAATTCATTTACAGAGTCGGCTTAGGGGTGCTTAATGAACCTTATCATATCGTCCACTTATTTTTGGACCGGTTGCCGATAAATTGTCTTGAAACAAAATAATAATGAGATTTAGAAGTTAATTTGCGTGTCAATTAATTGATATACAGTCACGTTATATTTGCCTATGTATTGATTGTACCAAGTAGAGAACAAAGCTTCGCTCTTTTGAAAAGAAAAAAATAAATTTTACATAATAGTGTTAATTATTCGTACCCTATGCATAACGTACACTCTGAGAACTATGGGACAAAACTTCGTTTTAAAATTATAAAGAAATGTTTGAAAGTTTGTAACGGTGTGTTTACTAAAGCTTGGGATTCAGGAAACGTTTAGAAATTTTATTTTCTTGTCATGTTTAAACAAACTCTAAACAACATTGATTGAATATAATTGAACTTTCATCAGGAAACGCTCCGACAAATTGTGAGTTAATTTTAAAATAAGAAATCACTAAAACGATTGACTTCACTCCTCCGATTGAATTTCCCATGCATTAGCCTAAAGACTGATACAATATGTATAAAAGGAGGCTTGGACACTAATGGTTTACAATAGTACTTGTACAATTGATTAATTGGGTCCCTGAGCGTCACAAGGGTTATAGATCAATTCGCAACGGAAATAGTGATTTATCTTTTAAAATTGATTCTAACGCGTTTAAACAGTTGAAATTTGTCGGCTGTCGGTCGAGCCTATTTTGAGAACAACATTTTTTACACTGTAAAGAGTTTTTAAAATATAATTTCGTCATTGGAAATTATAAAATTTTTAGAAAGGAGACAATCAGTTTCCGTGAGACGGGCTACTAATGAGTTCTACATGTTTAGAATGGTGTTAAGATTGCATTGTCTTTGGTTAGGTTCACGCGAAGTAATATTTGTATTCACAGTCAGTACTTTAGTCTGAAAACAAGAAATAAAGTAATTGCTGTCGGGAATTTAAAGAAATACGAAACGTGAAATAGTGTGGTGATAGAGTTTGGGGAAATGCATTCTATCCTGGTTGGTTGTCTGTTTATCTGTCCGTCCGCCGTCCGTTTGTCCGTACAAACGAGAGATACATTAGGGTGTTAGGGTAAGCGTACAAATTGACATTATGAGTTTCTTTCCCTACAAACTACCATTATGGGGTTAATTTTTACTTGTGGGATTAGAAAATCTCTCTTGTGGGGTTAAAACATCAAATGGGAAAACAATGAGAATAACCCCATACGGTAGCTCTCGTAAGTACGTCCGCCCTTGACGTCTATTCTTCCATTTGTATTCACATTTAAGTTTATGTTCGCGATTTTGCAAGAAGGTAAGCAAATGATGAACAATACGTGTATGTGTTCAACCACGAAACATACGCAGGACACTAAACAGTCATTAGAGTTCTCAACCACACATTAATACAACAGGGATATCACAAAAAAAACAGGCAAAAAACAACAACAACCGCAACATAATATATCTCGCAGATAATTCCATGGAAACGGAAAGAACTGCAATTGAGCGGGCCCAAACTATCCCTCATCACGGGGTAACTATAGCATGAACATTAGGAGAATGTACAAGTTGATCTCACCTAAGCTCTCTCCAAATTGCTGTCATGTCTGTGAAACAGCTGCGAAGATAATATTGTGAAGGCCTCTTATCAGTTAGTTCGTACCAGACCACCGATATGTTCATAAGTCAATTGATGGTATGTTGTGGAAGTGGTGACAGCAAGGGTTACAATTACTAGTATACATTTGTACGCACAACACAACGACGTAAATGGTGTTTTAAATTGATTGTGAGTAAAAAAGCTTACACAATTATTCCTAAACATTCTCTATGCAGAATTTATAAACGTGTTTTAATCGCTTCAATTCAGGTACAGTAATATCGATCAATTAATCGATCTTTAGACAGAATTTGAATTTATTGTTAGTGTAAATTCCTTTGATATGTTGATAATAAAGATATAAATACAAATTAGCAGTAAAATAAAGTCTACTAGATTGGAGTTATAAGCTCATTGGTTAGATAATTAGGTAAATTAAAAATCATGCGCGTATAAGGAGGCATTTAACGTAATTTTGTGTACTCGCAAATTGGCGCGATGGACAACTGTGTGGAAAGGAAAACCTAGAATTTATGATAAGTCCAAATAGTTCGATTTGATAAGAATGTTGTGTTTTATTTTTTATATCTTTTATATAGCTTGATATGTTTCGTATATTGTCAAACTATTTTCTTGTATGTTAAAGTATTTCAATTCACAAAACGATCGAATTTGTTTAGTCCGTAACAATATAGTACGATACTAATGTGGATTTTAACCATTACTTGTTAAGCAAGAGTTACTCGCCCCTGCCGCCTAGGACGCTCCGCCATGTTAGATTTTTTGCTGTCAAACAGTGAAACAAAAAAATGAAACTGAAACGATTTTTGCTCAGATACTATCCTCCAGGCAAGTTCTACTAGCAGAATTCAGTAACATATTATTACAGAGTTTGTAAAGTCTAATTTTAGGCAAATTTACTTTGAAATCTTTGAGAAAAGCTACACTTTTTCTCGGCGAAATCTGAACTGAAAATACATGACAATGCGTGTTGGCAAATGTCGACACATGATTGAAGGTTTCTCCATACCTTGTTGTTAAATGGTATACTTCTGAGATGAAAAGTTTCTCATAAAAATATTACATCAATGAATCATTTTTTAATGAATAACTTGCGCAAGCCGGACCAAATTCGTTAGTCGAAATTCTTGGTGATTTTTAAAGAGTCAGCATTTTTTCTGACAGATACTTGTGTAGATGTTAGTGGCTATTCTTTTCGGATATTATTAATGGCTATAATGCTGTGAAAATGATGGCATAATCATGTAATTTTTTTCTTTTTTCTATTGTAAGGTCAATATCTTATACTGTTGATTAAAATTTTAATCAACAAATTAGTTATCACATTCTTCTGAAATCGAACCTGAGTGCCATGAAATTATTGTCAAGGAATATATTTATATATACAGATCTAGGCAACAAATCATCCAGACTTCAAAGTTTGGGACATGAACATAGAATGTAATAATTTTGTCTATGATCTAGACTCAGAGACTTGGACATTGAAGAATAATCTGTTTATTGATTAATTTATTTATATATTTCTAAAATTGTAATTTATCTATGGTTTAATATACTATCCTTTACTTCAGGAATTATCCTTGAATATGAACAAGGTGGTAATATAAAAACAAAATCCATTGATCTCCTGGATTTGAAACCAGAGTAAGTATTTAGCTGGTATTTATGTATGACCACATTAGAATATTGTAATTGACATGTTGGTTTTCAGCATCAATTGAATATAGTCATAATGTAGATATACACACCAAAATATTTAAGTATGTTATACTGAAAAGAAAAAAAAACTGACTCAGTTGAAGAAAAAAAGAAAATCCTGGATTACTATTAGTATTATACAACTTCTATGTTATTTTAATATATTTGTAATCCTAACAGATATCTCTGACTCTGTTGGATGTAAGTTGTTATGCTGCTGCTGTTTCAGAACTGATGTGGATGCTGTTGTAGATGAGATAGCCAGAAAGGAGGCCCTCATAACTGCTTCCAAGACGGATCAAGTCAGAAAACTTGTAGGACGTATCCTTTATCAGCATTTGTATACAGGCTTTCAAGCATTAAATTCTTTGTCTAACTTTTGTTTCTAATTAATAATAGTTCATAGATACAGGTTGGCAACATTACTAGTTTTCTTAGTTTTTCATAGTTTTTAAGTGTTCTTGGTTTTTCATTTTTTTAAAAAAACTCCCGAGTATTCCTAGTTTTTTAGCCATTATGTAATAATTCCCCTATGAAACTATCCAGAAATTGCAAAAGTTTACAATTTTGGCCAGAAAATCTAATTAATCAAGACTATGAAAGTGTGGTGGACCTGTTCAAATGTAGAAAAGACAGAGATATGGACTTGTAGATTGTTGTTTTGAATGTAGTTGTCATAATCATGGATTCATGAAAACATCGGTTTTGGGTATGTGACAATGTATTAAAATTTTGACCAGCATCCAGTGTCTTCCCCTATCCCTAAAAAAAACCCTGTCAAAATTGCTCAAGAAAATTTTGGGTCAGGGGATTTTTTAATGAGTCAGTCATGTGATTGTTGACCAACAATGGCCTTTTGGATGGTTTTACTGTATAGCTGTTCTTCATTGCAGTATTTAATATCATGGTAACTTTTTGAATAAATAATTCAGTGTATTTTATATTTTTGCCTTAACTCTAGATACAGGATTACAAGAAAAAATTGCTATTAAAGATGACCACCATTTCTATTTATTCAAAGTAAGTATTTAAGCTACTTCATTTTTTTTAAAACTAACATAATCTGTCTTCTGTGATGAATGAATAGCTTGTTTTTATTGTATTAAAAAAGGTTATAAAATCATCCCTATACTGAAACTGCTTATTTCTCACTTGAATCAATTGTATTACTCTTATTAGATTTTTATTCCTTGAATTAAAATTCATTTGTCTCTTCATTGAGGCATATGGATTATCTAACTTATCATGAGGCTTTGGTTTTAATTTCCATGGGACATGATAGATTTACATAGATTGTTTCATTGTAAAAATGTCTGACTGGTCTATGAAGATCTATATCATAAAGTAAATTCTTTTTCAATTTAGTTTCAGTTTTTTAATTCAAATACTTTTATCATTATAGGTTCTGAGAGCTCATATATTGCCATTAACCAATGTTGCTTTTAACAAATCAGGCTCAAGGTAAGTCATTTTCATCACTCTCTGGCTGTAGTGAAATAAATTTTTCAAATGCAGGGAGTATATTTTTGCTTTTTTTCATATGTTGGAAGAATATTTCATTCTGGCAATAGACAATTACAAATTTGCTTGGACTTTTTATCAGATGCAAGTATTGGTTTGAATCAATAGTATTCATGTTATTTGGTGCACATGTTGAAGTTTTAATGATTAAAATATTGAATGTAGATGCAGCAGTTTGATACTGTGCGTCTATTTTTTTTAAATTATAAAATATCTTTAATAAGTTTTTATATATATGCATTTACCAGTTCACACTATTGTCAGTCTTTCCGTAATAATTAATAATAATTCATTTATTATTTGTTAGATGATGCCATCATATAAGTTTTTTTTCTCCTGTATTTGTCATTTGTCTATTAACTTAATATTCAGTCTTGATGATTATCATATTTATGTTAATATAAATATAAACTTTGAAACTTTATAACAGCTTTATCACTGGGAGTTATGATAGGACGTGCAAGGTGTGGGATACAGCATCAGGAGAGGAGTTACATACATTAGAAGGTCATAGAAATGTGGTTTATGCAATAGCTTATAATAATCCTTATGGGTAAGTTGTGCATTATTGCTATGTTATAACAATTAAACAGTAATAAGGAAAACATGTGAAAAAAACAAAGTTTTCATTTTATTTCACTGTACTATTTTCTGTAGACATATCATGTAATGAAAAATGCACTTTGTGTCATAACATGCATACAAACATCAAATAACCCATGATCGTATTTTTACATTTGCAATAAAAAGTCATTATGCAGCCTCCATCACATACATGATGTATGATTATCAGTTTGGGTAATTTAACTGCAACTGTAAATTTTATATGTGTACTGTAACCAATTAATTCTTTTCTGTTTTTATCTGTAGTGATAAGATAGCTACTGGCTCTTTTGACAAGACTTGTAAATTGTGGAGTTATGACTCTGGTAAATGCTATCACACATTTCGAGGACACACTGCAGAAATTGTAAGTTTTCTGGGTTCAAAAGTTATTTTAGCCCAATTCTTGGTATCATTGCTACCATGTAGACTGGTAATTCTAGTAGTCATGAAGGATGTAATTGTATCTTAAATTAATATAAATGTTTTTAATCTGGTTTATTTTCTAGTGTATTGTATTTTTAAATTGTCTCAATTTCTTTGTATTCTATAATGTGTCTTAGGTAAAAAATTAGTTTCTGTAAATTGACAAAGACATAATTCTTACCAATAAAACCATTTCTTACTTTCCAAATTTTAACTCACTTTATGATATGTACTTACCTTGAAAGCCTTTTTGTTGAATGTTTTTGCGAAACATAAAAACCTGATGTCATTTAGATAAACAAAATTCAGTTTTGGTAGTTTTGTACCACAATAAAGCTATCAGCTAAGATTAAAATATAAATTTTGCTGCTTTCAAGCCAGGAAGTCTTAATTTTTGTATTGTAGTTTGAGAATTGCTCTGAAAATGATTACTTGACTGTTTATATTGATACAAGAAGATTTGTCTATAAGGCTATGACAAATATTATGTTTCAAGTCCTCCAGCCCATGACATTAAAGTAAATTGTCACATAATTGCTATTCTTTGTCTTCACTCCTGTTATTATCTGCGCCTTAAATGCTGTAAGTTATTTAAATGTTCGTAAAAAAGTTCTGTGTTATTTCAGGTATGTCTTAGTTTTAATCCTCCCAGTACTATGATAGCTACAGGAAGTATGGACACCACAGCCAAGTTGTGGGACATACAGACTGGACAAGAAGTTGCTTCTCTCAATGTAAGTATACAACATATTTGTGTACATGTATAATAGTGTTATAGCCTCTAAATTTCATTGAATTATAATAATAAAATTTTACATCTCTAAGATTTGTATGGGAGTATTTTCTTCTATAGTACAGTATCAGTTACGTTTTCTGAGATTAAATTTAGTATGTCTTAAAGAGTTAAATGTATGTTTAAATGAAAAATATTTAGTTCTCTTAAATTACTATGTGTGTGTTATAAAAAATATGATGCTACTAAAATTAAACTCTTAAAAAATCATTGATAAAAGGTGTACATATATTTGTAAAGCTTATTTCCAGAACTTTGCATCAATCCTCCATTGTGTCCATAATCATTCATGAATAGTAACTTTCATTACTATTAAGTACCAGAAAGTCATCTGATTGGCTTTAAATATCACTGATAAATGTTCTTTGCTTATTTCAGGGTCATTCTGCTGAAATTATCTCCCTTTCTTTCAACTCCTCTGGTTCCCAGCTTATAACAGGATCCTTTGATCATACTGTAATGGTATGGGACGTTAACAGCGGGGAGTAAGTACATGTACATCAATGTGTTAGGTGGGCCCTTTTTTATGCCATTTTTGGGTCTGGTATTTGGCCCCCATTTCCCCTTATAAAAAGTATATATATCATCATATGTATAAAACTATTTTTTCCATGGAATTAATCATGTAAGATGTTGTGTTAAGTGGTTTAGACATAACTTCATGTAAATAAAATGTAAGTCTTTATTAATTCCCCAATTTGGTGCTTCAAGACACAAATATCACCTATCAAAGCGCCCCAATATCTGTTCTCCAAAATCATAAAAAGAGCTGGTTAGGTCAACATGAGTCTGTCAGTCTATAATACCAGAATAAAAAGACTTTCTGGAACAATCCCGTGACACAAACTGTATTTATCTTAAATTTATTTAGGCATGAAAAAAATATTTGTTTCTGGTTATATGCTTATTAAAATAGGGTAGGTAGGTAGGATTTTTTTTTTATTTTGGATTTTTTTATTATTCATGAAAGCTGCCTGAAAAGTAATAAAACGAGACAGTGGATGTACTGTTCCTTAGGTCAAATAAAAAGTCTAGGGTTGCAGGGTAAAACTAGGGTAGGTCAGGTAACCAGAAACAAACATTTTTTTTTACATCTTAAAACTATTTTTTTTTGTAATCTAGTTTTATAATATAATGCTCCATATCTAGTTTGTTACTTACATTTGAAATTTCTGCACAAACTCACATATGAATTTCTTCTCTCTATGTAAACCTTGACATTTGTACTGTGCAAACATTGTTCTGGTATAACTGTATCTGGTGTCTTTTCTTATTCTAAAATTTATCGCTAATCAGAATGTACACTCTTTGTAATCATCTGCCTTTGTCTTAAAGAAATCACCATTCCACTCTTATTTAGTCAGCATGATTACTAAGATCCCTGGTGGACCTTTCTTATATTAGCAATAATCTGTTTACTGTAATAAAATAATGGAATGCTTATTAGACAAAAAGTGTGCATTGATATTTTTCAATTCAGTTTTTCTTGCTTGGCGATTGGTTCAATTTTACAAAAGTTGTTGAATTTAATCTTTTATGTCTGTAACAAAAACATGATCATTTCATAAACGTTAAAGTCTCATTCCAATCTTATGATATGATATTGAATTGTTCTATTCTAAACATACAATGATCCTATTGTTTTACACTTCAGGAGAATGCATACACTAATTGGACACAAAGCAGAAATAAGTAGTGCTCAGTTCAACTATGATTGTTCTCTCATAGCCACAGGATCAATGGATAAAACTTGTAAAATTTGGGAGACAAGACATGGTACGTTTTAATGATATATTCTAAGACTAGGGGAGGTAATTCACTTTTGAAGGAAAGTATGCCTCCTAGATATTTGTTTATTAGTTATTCATTGGGGATCCATAACTGTGAGAATGAGCAAAGAATCAGGATTCATTTATGAATTCATTTGGCTTGATAGTTATGTCAATCTAATAGAAAGAAGATATTGAAAGCAATTAATGTAGAAACAATAAAAAATCATTATTTAATTGTATGAATACGAGATTAATATCATGAATTGTTGCTTCTACCTCTGAAAGATTTGTTTCTTGTTTAATGACTTTATTGCAATATTACAGGTAAATGTATTGGTACATTGCGTGGACATGAAGATGAAGTATTGGATGTTGCCTTTGATATGACGGGTCAATATTTATTGACAGCCTCAGCTGATGGTACTGCTAGGTGCTACAATGCGACAAGCCATACACTTATATCTAAATTTGAAGGTCACGAGGGTGAAATATCAAAGGTAGTTCATAGTTTATAATCAGAGATTATAATTCATTAGAGTAAAATGTTGTCAATATCAGTGGTCAGTATTAGAAGTTTATTGCGATTTTTTCCAATGGTACAAACCAGATAGAGAAAAATCATTTTTTGGCACTGGGATTTTTTTTACTCCATAACAGTTTTGTATGGTTTGTTACCGCTATTAATCAAACCAATTTAATCTAGTAAAATTGCATATGTAATATTCAAACATTGAGTCAATAAATATGTTTTATGTATATATATCCATACATTTGAAATACTTTAATAGTGTTGACACATGAATGTTATTGCACATCTGACATAATTTACGAAACAATATAGAATACATGTGTATTCATAAATATTTCAAATTATCGTCAGAAACCTTTATCGACATCATGTGATGTTAAATTAGCTAATACAATTTAATTTTCTACAGAATTTTACAATGATAATATTCACATTATTCTTGCATTTCACTCTATTTCAGATAACATTTAATCCACAAGGTACTTCAGTATTAACAGCCAGTTCAGATAAGACTGCTAGACTCTGGGATCCAGAGACTGGAGAGTGTAAACAGATTCTAGAGGGACATACTGACGAAATCTTCAGTTGTGCCTTCAACTATGAGGGAAATACTATCATTACAGGTTTTAATATCATTCAATTTTACTTTTATATGTTAAAACCATAAATAATGGACACTTAAATTTATTTTTCTGGGCTTGTTGCAGATGTCTTATTGCTTTGATAAACATAATATATCCCATAAAAATAGTAATGAAGATCTTGCATCTACGTGACCTTTATGTATTTGTATTGATTATTCTAGAATTCAGTGTAACCTAATCATAAAAATTGTTGTGTTTATCTGGAATCACTAGGATGATCAGTGATGTAAAAGTTCTTCAGTCTTTTTTCTCCATGTTAAATATCTTTAAAAGGAATTGTTAATGATTTATTATTTAAACCATCTCTCAGAAACTTTCTGATTGGAATCTATGTCTGTTTATAGAGTTATTATGATACTAATTTGTCTCATTTCAATTGAAATTAATACAGTTCTTCTGTACTGATATTAAAGGAGTCATTTTCTCACGATAAGATTTTCTCCTTCATTATTTCAGGGAGTAAAGATAATACTTGTCGTATATGGAGATGAGACAGCCTCACATCCTAGTCAATGTTTCCAGTCTGTCTATAATGTTCAACAAGATGCAATTGTAGGATTTCATTCCTTTGATAAAATTGACAACATGGATACTATTGTGTGTCACAGCAACTGTGTTTGTGATGCAGAAAAAAGTAGAATGGTGAACTTGGAATTACACGGCTTTCAGTTTCCTAAAAAACTTGTCTCATTAGTGTTCTGTGTGGTTGATTGCTATTTGCTTTCCCATTTGAAAATAAAATTACGTATCTGTACGTTAAATTATTTACAAGGAGTTGATGAAGTTAGGTTCAATTTATTTAGGTTTGACTCCATTAGCATTTAATTCTGAACTGTTTTTTCTAAGTTGTTGTTTGAATTAAGTTAAGTATTTGAAAACCCTGATCTGTCTACTTTTTTTAACAAAATTTGTCCCCAGTGTTTACCTAACACTTGTAATCTAAAGAAAAAACAATGCTGTGTCTCATAGAATTTACAATCCACTTCAAATGCTTATTTATCGTCTGTGTTTTGATTTCTTGTATAACTTGCAGTTATTTATTTTGATCTGAGGATTTGTCTCCCTTGATTGTGTGACTTGGACAGCTTATTTTGCAAACCATTTATCTTGTATAAACATTAGTATACTGAAATGGAATGATCCATTTTTTTGTATGATAATATATTCATGGACTCCTTTAAACAGGGTTTTCACTAGACATCAAAACTTGAGGGTAAAAATGACCCTTGGCTGATG
Source organism: Lutraria rhynchaena (assembly GCA_008271625.1). Taxonomy (NCBI): domain Eukaryota; kingdom Metazoa; phylum Mollusca; class Bivalvia; order Venerida; family Mactridae; genus Lutraria; species Lutraria rhynchaena. The sequence goes on from VIBL01000051.1 coordinate 55,030, forward strand.
ATAATTCAAAAGATTTAACAAAATTTCCTTCTTAATTTAAATTTGACCCTTTGGTACAAATTCTCAAGAGTCAAAATGCTGTTTTAAGGGTCGAATGAAAGCCCTGAATTAAAGAAGTTACGTTGACTCTTAAGATTTATTATTCATTGAAGTTACCGTCTATTTGTAACATACCTCTTTTCTACGACAAGATTGCTTTTATTATATTGTGTATATGATAAATGAATATTTTCACATTTGGCTTAAATTTAAGTGTATTTCCTCAGTTTTTTTTTATCTAATTACTTTTAATCCTTTATTTGAATTCATCATTGTATTGGTATCAAATTTATGAGATGCGCATTTGTTTCTTATCTTTCGAAATGTGATTCAATTCATTTACTTGTCATTAAAGATCATGAAATGATTTTTTGAGCATAATAGTGCATAGACTGATAAGAGTTCTTCCACAGTATTGCCTTGTATTCGTCTTGTTTGCGACTGTGTTAACAGATGCCTTGTATTATTTGCATTTTATGTACATATATGAAAGTGTACCTTTCTGTATAACCACAAGCCTGAATCTCTTCAGATGCTTTACTGAAATGTTCTAAATAGAAGCTATAATGTATTGGATGGTAACCCATTCCTCATTTCTTAATTCTTTAATACCTACAGCTTGCAGTGTTAGAAGTTAATGTCATCAATTTGCCATTAGTTAGAAATTTTTAAAGAAGAAAATGTGGTGATTTTTATATTAAAATCTCCGTCCAGAGCATATGTCTACAAAGTTTGTTCCGTCCCTAATGTATAAATTTGTTTTTTTTTATCCTATTGTATATAAATATATGAGTATAGATTCTAAATTATATTTAAATGTGTTGTATTTACATATCTATGAGTTTCTTTACATTCCAGTCATTCCATCCAGGAAAAGCATTACATATTTATGATTTATAAAATTGTTAGATATATTTCTTATGCTTATCTATTTGTTGTTACTATAATTTGGTTGTCAACAAGATCTTCTATTGTAATTACTTCAGTATATTTTTATGTATTTTTCAAATCCTACGATTTTCATCAGTTGGATCATTTTGCGAGCAACAATTTTTTTTTAATAAGATTTTTTCAGTTACTGAAGCATTTATCCCTAAATGTAACATTGACTTTAGTTCTTTGTATTTTCTATTTAAGACCGATCCACATAATACATTAAGAATAGTTTTCGATAAATGTCTTACCTAGTCCAGGCATATCTAACATTTAGTGGCGTTACACCTTTCCTCTGGCCAAAACAAGAAATACTAAATTCTTGTGCTATTGTTTTTGTAAAATATCCCATGTTTATATGTGTTGTGCACTATAATTTATTTACATACGTTGATGTTTGTTTGAACTAATGTTATTGAACTATATCATATGTGTGTCAGCGTTTTTTTTTGAAACCAAATGTTTGCTTTTTGGGTTTACAGAGACTGAATGGCTAGCTTTGAATTCATTTTATACACTATTCCTGTTCCTTGACTATATATCTAATTTTTGGTACATTTAAACAGTTAAAATAATTTGGCCACAAGAAAAATAGACATTGAACTATATCATATGTGTGTCAGCGTTTTTTTTTGAAACCAAATGTTTGCTTTTTGGGTTTACAGAGACTGAATGGCTAGCTTTGAATTCATTTTATACACTATTCCTGTTCCTTGACTATATATCTAATTTTTGGTACATTTAAACAGTTAAAATAATTTGGCCACAAGAAAAATAGACAGGTTTTCAGTTACACAACCAACCCGATATTTTTGGCATCAATCCTTAAGTGTCTAACACAAAATCAGAACAATTGCAACCATTTGTTGTATTATAAAAATATTTAGGGACGAATTGTGCCTCAAAATGCGAAAGATATGCTTGCTCTAGCTTACAGAAGATGAATGTTGTATTGTTGGTTTTTGGTCGATGTTTGATTGTAAAATAATTTTTTTGGATGATATCCATTTTGGAATTTTAGCATTTCCATTCTTATCAACCAACTTTATTTATTGGTCTTTCTCTCTGCTTTTTTTAAAAAATGCATTTGATAGACATGGAATGATGGATTGAATGAAATATATCCCTGTTATGATTCATAAAGATAAAACTTAAAACTGTGGATGTTTTTATGTATTCTTGCAAAGGATACTGTCCCGCTCTCTATTATACTTTGTTATTGACTGAAAACCTTGTTTACATGTGATCATTATTTAGAGTCATGTTGAAATTTAATTATGAATTTGAATTTTTGATTAAAATTGAATATAAAAATCAATTTTTAGCTGTAAGCGTAATGTAAGGGCCATTTTTTTAATGGATTTGCTTCACTATTGTTGCTATAGAAACTTAACATTTCCTCATTATGGTTGAATTGTGTGTTTTTCTTTTTCATTTTGTATGTCTAAGATTATAATAAATTTGTTCAAGCTTATTTGTTTATGATTTTTTTTATTTTTTTTTATTTTTTTGGTCACATATTTTGTAACTGTTAGGAGCACAGAATACTGACACATAATAATGAATGCCAATTTCTCACAAAAAATTGTTGCCAACTATATCACGAAATTGTTGTCAAAAATAACAAACAAAAAATATGGAGTTTTTTATCTTTTTATATCATCAGTCATAATGAAAAATGTGACAATCAGCAAGAGCATGACATGGCAGTCTTATATATCATGAATATAATATATTTGAGGGTAAAAAAGGGAGACAGAAACAATGCAAACAAAGTGTCAAGACTGAAGGAAGAGACTGCAAGAACTATGTGTGATACATCAACTCACAAATACATAAACACTGGTAAAAAAGGGGACATACTTTGATTATAATTAAGCGAACTGTTTGTATTAAGGCAATCATACACTCAGAATATCAGTACTTGATAGTATAAACAAAAAAAATAAACAAAACAAAGATAACTTCTTAGGAAGTAAATTGTGAAGTCAGCATGAAATTTGTATTTTTATCAAGTAAGGAAATACATCAATTTGTAAGTTGACCTCTATTCATTTTCAAATATAAGTTTTATTTTTTTTTATTCTGATAATTTTAACACTGTCATCTACAATGAACTGCATACAGACATACCATTCTACATTCATTAGTAAGAAGTATTCAAGAAAAAATCATTTTAAATGAATTTCAAACAAAAATGAAACCATTGAGTTTTGCACACTTTATGACTGGTCCCTGTGCATAATCGGGTGCTTTTTTTGAAGCAAGCAAACATTACGTGTACAGAAAAAAGCCCAATGTCTCAGAGATGATTTTCAGAAAAAGCATCCAGTATAAAATCATATAAAGAGAATAAAGCAAAGAAAATGATTTTCAAAAACTAGATACAGTTTTACAATCATACTTCGTAAAAATATTCTCTTTAAGTATAATACTTTGCACAACAGTCATGAAACTGAAAAAGTCTGTGTTTGATTTGTTTTAACAGGTGTCCATTAAACCTAGCAAATAAAGTTGAAAAAATAAAACTCCACTAAAAATGTTAATTAACTTTACATACGCATGATATGAAATACATTCTGAGTATGAAAACACACTGATATATAAATCTGGTATTGCACAATAATACTTTCAAACAATCAGATTAACATATTGTACTGAACTATGTGACTCAACACACAATACATACATTATAACTATCTCAATACATAGCAACAATGAAGTCGCTGTTTTTATCATATATCAAACAAACAAAATTAGTTTTTTATTGGTTTTATGTAATATGAACAATACATAATCACTTTGGTACAAAAAGACAGTTTACTAATATAAAGGTATCCAGCCAGATGCAGGTGTCTGTTGGTTGTAAGATTCGGTCATAAAAAAACAACTAAATGAATTTATGACATCTGTGTGGGACGTCAAATGTAAGAAGTACCAACTGTGGTCAAGTATCTATTATCATAGCAGAAACTTACAGTTGATATTTGGCACCAAACACTCATTAATGACTGTTTGAATACAAAACGTTGCAATAAAAAGCTCTGAAGATAAGTGTATTTTCTGCAAACAAATTTATTAAATTCTGTTCCAATTCAAATCCAGTATTTAGTTTGATAATGGATTCATACATATTAGAACCAAGGTAGCGCGGGAGTGTGTTGCCAGCAACACATCAATTTAAATGTTTACTATTTTCTTGCCCAGGAGAAAAGTCTGCATTGAAATTTCACCAACTTGACAGAAATCACACACATGATCCACTAATGCACAAAGAGAAGAAGTAGAGAAACAATAGTACATTCATAGTATCACTACTGAAGCAGAATGATTAATGACAATCTTACAAAATCTACCATAGACCTGAGGGTCTAATAATAGTTTAATGCAGAAATCAGGGGAGGTAATTAGTTACATGATATTTCATAGCAAAACAGGGGAAGTAACTGCAACACCAAATGTAGACAATATAAATTACAACATCTGGAAAGCTTAATGGACTTCAAAATTTTAGCATTAGTGTAACCTTAATGAACTTAACACAATAAAAGCAAATCAAGTTTGTTTCTGATACACATTTCCTAGAAAGATTTGCAAATTGCATTGTACAGAATTACCCCTGAAAACCGGACCCATTCTAGTCTGGGCCAAAAGTACGGTTTTCTGAGATTCCGGTTTTCAGTTAACTATTGATTATTGAAGAGAAAAAATGGAACTTGAAAAATCATCTGACTTCAAGAGAATTCAGGTTTTCAGGGGTTATACTGAATATAGTACAAAAAAATGTACCAATCTTAAAAACATATATTGTAACATTTATTTTTACCCAGCGGTTAAATTATTCTTCCCCAGTATGACATGATTTCACCATGAAAAGGATGCACACAAAGTTAGGGCTACAAAAAGACTTGGTATACACCATACATAATAAATTACACATGGAAATCAATGTACAATATATACAGAATGTTTCAATTACGTGATAAAAAAACATAAATCATGGTGAAAAAATGAAAACTAAAAAGATTATGAATAGCTTAACATGATTGAAACATATAATAAAATGCCATCTAATAGCAGACATTACATTCACGCATAGCTCTTACAAAGCTGTTCATGATATGAATAGTGCGTAACAACAAGTTGATAAATTGTTGAGTAAAAATAAAATGAAGCCTAACCAACTATTAGTAAACTGTAGTTAGATCACTTATCTAATTAATTCAAAATGTTAGCACATACTATTATTTCACTGAGTAAGATTAAAACATGTTTTTTGATGGTTAAAATGTTACACATGATTATGTTTGGAGGTAATTTTCTTCATGTAGTCATTTATATGTACACTAGTTTATTTCTAGCATAATGACAAATTATGTACTGCAATTAAGAAGTCATAGACAAATTATGCATATTACAACAATTTTCTCTAGCAACCATATTTCAGACATAATGATACACCAGTTATTGCAGGTTTCAGGCAGAATAAATAAATGCTTTGACCAATAATACATTGACTGACTTTACAAACAGAGACAGTATAGATCGACAATACTTATCGTATAGTTCTGCATACAAAATGAATAAATGAATCTGATATAACATGTCCAGCCATGGTATACATTCCACTACACATTTATCTGGAATGAAGATTTTCTAATTAATCATGATTTCATACATACTCAAGTTCAACACCAATATTCTCCTAATATAAGTATTGTAACCTTATTTTACATGATTTAATTATTCCTACAGGACCTCCATGGTCATGTGGTTATGGTCCCTGACTTGTAATCACTAGCCCCTCACCACTACGAGTTTGGATCCCACCAAGGACCAAATTTCACATCTACCCAGGTGTAAAACTGGCGGTCTTCCTCAACAGTTAAAGCAGGCATCATAAAATGGGTCTGATTGTTGGTGTAAAATTTAACCCCAGTGAAGAAATACTTCTACAGAAATGAACCATGCATATTTGTACACAAATTGTGATATAAAACAGCTTGACCATGTTTCAAATACTGAGAAAATGAATTATGTTTTAAAATTCTAACAAAATCTTTTGTTCTAAAAAATATTCATACATAACACTCCCCTCCCCAATCCCATGGTATTCCTTAGGGAATATTTGGTATAAAAATTTCAGCATCAATTATAAACAATTAACACTCAAAATTCAATAAAACATCAAAGCGTAAATATATTGAAGAAACTGATGAAGCTATCAATCTTGTAAAACAATTCTGCTTGCAAGCATACATTATGTACTGGCCAACAGTATAACAACAAAAAATGTTACGTTATTTAACATTGAAACTGGAAGCAAATGGGGTGGTATATAATTATATCACAAATTATCAAGAAGAAACACTTAAGTTATTTGAGCAATACTTTGTTTAAACACATAGAAAGCACCAAAACAAATCTAGTGGCATTAAATCAGCTAGTGTGATACAGAATGGAGGAGACAAAAAAAGCCAACATTATTCAGATACCCAGAAAATAAGCCAGAATTTCTTTGGTGTCACAAAGTTTTCCATTCCTGGATGGTTTTATTTTGGTTCTGTTGAATTATGTCAATGGGAAAATGTTGGTAAACTTAAATACTGGTGTATATTAAGAGTAACTGTATAAACTGTTGGTGGTAACAGATTATAATTTCAAGTTTAGTAAAGTAGAAAATATTCAATAAGTATGACTCCAGCAAATATATGATTATCACCAATTAGACCACTTTAATCATCAATTAACATCAATCTAAATAATTAATTGATATAGTAAAACTCAAATTACAATCAAAATTATCATTACTCATTAAAAATAATCAAATTCATTGTCAATTTATGTGCATCAAGGCTTGTGTTTACCATAAATATTCATAATCCAAAATTGGTACTTGGAACAAATTACCTTAAAAACTAAAAACATGAGTCTGAGATTTGAAATCTTTTGAGCATTTTCTATTTGGCATTTGCTAAGTAATTATCTTATCAGCTAAACATGATCTAACCACCAACAATTATCTCCCTTCAATAAGTAAATTATCATCAATTCTTTGGAGAAAAGTTTTAAATCAACAAAAAGGCACAAGAGCTTGAAGCAGAATATATCAGCAATATTTTTATTTATAAACTAATCACAAACTATGGTGACCTTAAATGAACGGAGTTGTTTTGAACATAAATTAACTTACAATATAAAACACACATTTTTAACATGACTGGATGATATGAAACACTAATTACTCTAAAAGCTTTCAAAATATCATATTATAACATTGTCATTCAAAATATCAATCTCAACATTTTTCATATAGGTATGTTAGCAATAATCTTACAAGGAGCTGCAATGTGTATAGAAAAAGGAAGTACTTAAGTCAATATTTCAGCCAATCAAATAGTCCCTTTAGTCACATGACCCATTTTAAGGGAAAACCTGGAAAATTAACTAGATCTCAGGTGAAAATGGCCTTTCAAAGAATGTACTTGCTTACAAAAATAAGCAAGTAAAAACGAAACAGAAAGACCAATACAAACATCACGTGTGTGAAGTTTGCATAAAAAGCCATGGGATTCCACTACAACGAAAGCAATGCACTAACAAAGTCAGTCTTATCTGACATGTTTCGAAAGTTTTCATGGCTTACGAAAAGAAAACGGGTTCACACTGGTTTACAGTAGTATCATACTGAAAATTAGGTACCATTCATGTCAATACAAAGTTATGACATGAAATGAAGGTGAAAAATAGGAAACATTTAATATATAAATATATGTCAAAAATCTCTCGATAAGTTGGTTGCCAATCTGAAGAATTTCCACCACGGGAAAATCTTAAGGTGACGTCCAAACAAAAAATACTTAATTTACAGCAAAATGGTTTTCCTATTTCCTATGTATCACAAATCAATAGTGCATACAAACTGCATATTCTGGGTCATGCTTAAAAAACATACATATTTGACATACCGTATATATCATGACAACCTGTCAATACCATAATGTTGCTGATAAGTGCAATCGTGTTAATAACAAAAAATTCTAGCAGATCAGGGTCTGAAAAATTGTTTAACTTTAGAATTTATCAAGTAATCTCACCTATACAATGTTTCTGTTAAAAAACAAAGTTCAAGGCATCACAATACTTTCAAGACACCAGGTGTTCTTATCAGAAACATAACGGTACCCAATTATATTTACCACAGTCAATTATGTACAAAAACATGGAGCAAGGAAAGCAGATTCACATCACAGATATAGTATCATACTGTTATATAATATATATTACAACAATCATAAAGCACAAAAATATCAATTATTTCTACAAAGATTTCCAACTACTCCCATCATTTACTGGGAACCAATACAGCACGCTGGTATACAAACCATGCAGCCGGGTACCAATAATAATTTATTTCTTGTAGTGACGGTTGAAAAGAGCATGAACGTCATTGTTCTGCACAATATCATGAGAATTTGTTCCAATCTCAGAACTGTTTCTTGATAGGTGCATGCAGAGTCTCTATTGAGCGCTGTACAAATTCTACACATCTTGGTATATGAATGGCAAGTGTCAGGAATTATTCTACTTCACAGAGCATCTCATAATGCAAAAAAACACTATTTCTCAATAGACTATAAAATAGTCATTCAATCAGAACTATAAATGGATATAGTCATAAATGGTTGCCAAGCAACAGGGTTTTTAAATTAAATATCAACATTAAAACATTGAAAAATGTAGTCATATTCTCTAAGAACTGTCTGCTAGTTGTATCACTACAAAATCATGTAAACAGAAATATCACATATATAAGTTCAAACTTGGATTCATCAGACATTTGAAGGTACTGGATGTTTTGAATGTGTTGCTATGGCAACAAGGGCTGAAACTGTGGCTGCTACACGACCAAGTCCTTTCTCAGATAAAATGTCGCCAGAGTCGCATATCTGGTCCTGAAAATTAAAAAAAGATGTGAAAGAAATGTTTCTTAAGCAATTCAATCCAGTAATTTTTGCATTCAAATATAAAGTTAAGAATTCTGACGTAATACCAAGAGGCTTATTAAACGTGTGATTCCATACAACTATGACCACTCTACATTCAACAGTTGTTAAATACCATAGTTTTCACATTTAAAATCTGTTTATAAGGCAAGTCGTGCAGTATTATTTTAATTATTTTAAATTTGATCATACGCAAATATTTGATTTCGACGCCATAAAACTAAGCTATCTATAAATTCTTTGAATTAAGTAACCAGCAAGTTATATAGCTATATTGTTTACCATTTTCTTGACAAGATAACAATAAATACAAGTAGATTACTTATAGTCATAAGGTAATACATACCTGCTTGACCATCATATTGCTCATTTGTACTTGAATAATTGGAAAAAATATACCTACCTTTATAAAGCATACTATCATATAAATGTGTCAAACATTCCCACAGTAAAACACGGCCAAAATAGACCAACAATTCAAATACACTCACAGAAAACATCCAAATCATTCTGTTCACTTTCAATCATAGAAAACAGGTTTTTAACTGATTCAAAAGAAATTCATTTTAACAAAATAAACATATTAACCATTCCTCTGGGATAATTTATTGCTTTAAATTGATGTAAATTCATATCAAACAATGTTAACAACAAAAAAAGGCAGGTAAACATAAAACATAACAGCAAAAATAACACAAATATGTAACAGTTGGCCAACATGGAAAATATACATCAAGGGGCATAACTCATTGACATACTAAATGCTACATTTATGTATATATATATAATGTGCATACAGATAGCATATTTCATAGATGCAAGTGCACAGAAAATGCAAAGAAAATCATATGTACAAAACAACGTCTCAAGTAGGACCTTTAGTAAACAACAAATCACTGAGATAAACAATCCAAAACCTAAAAAAGTGTGCGTGTGATATTTGAATAAATAAAAATATGGCAACTTGAAATATTAAGTTATATATTTTAAGTATTAATTAAGCATTAATTACATTTATTAATATTAAGCAAAACTGCAACAAGAGCTCCATGATGGCCCTTCATCACTCATCTGAGTAAAGATTACAACTTCTAAGGTTTTCCAGTGATTTGACCTGGTAACCTAGTTCTTAACTTGAGTTGACCCATGTTCAACCTTGTTCATGATATCATCAATCCAAATATTCTGACAAAGTTTGGGGATGATCCAATCAATACTGAGATTTCTAGAATGTTAACGAATTTTAACAAGGTTTCAGAAGATTTGACCTAGTGACCTAGTTTGTGACCCCAGATGACCCATGTTCGGACCTGTCCAAAATATTATTAAAACAAATATTATAACACAGTTTAATGAAGATCCAGTCAATACTGAGATCTTAACAATGGTTTTCATTTGTTTTGACCTGTTAACCTAGTTTTTGAGCCTAAATGACCCATGTTCAAACTTGTCCAAGAAATCACTGAGACAAACAGACTAGGTCTGTTGAAGATTAAATCAAAGTATGACCTCTAGAGTGTTAAAAAGCCCTGGTGTGGACACCAGACGCCAGCGTAGACTGACTGATCAGTACAGCTAACTGAGCACATCGTGCTTTTATGCTTTTGAAAAAAGTACTTATATGACAATTATGGGGGAATGTATAAAGGAATGTACTCGATTAAAAATTCAGAATAATATACACAGAAACAATTACAGCGCAACCTCTCCAGAGCTGACCAAGCAACAACATTGCAGTCAGTACCTGGGGTATTGATTCTGGCACAAAGTAAATGCTATACAATGCAATGAGCAATGAACAAGGTCTCTCCATGAATAAGTCATGACTCAAAGGGAGTTCACCAAATACCCATGGTTGGTTTAGCTCCATACAGAACATACTGGCCAATTATAATAAAAAACACAAAATATTGCCATAGTTACCATCTTGAGATAAAAAAAATTCTGAATATCTTATATCAGCAATCATCACAAAGAAATAAATCAAGATTGAAAAAAGAAATAAATGATACAATGAGATTCTCTGTGGTATTTGACCATAGGATATATGTCACCATAAATGCAGAGACAAATAACTGACAAACCCCTTGAGTGAAGAAAATTATCACTCCTTAGCATCAATTACTAAACAGCAGCAGACACACTTCAAAGATTACCAAAACTTTTGAGACAGCTTGCGGTAGTGTAATTAGACAATTAACGTACACAATACAAGAGGATATGATAAAAACTTCAATAATCTCATTTATAATATGATGTAAAATGACAAAATACTTAATTTTGAACAATACAACATTATAATGCAAAAGCATTACTTGTCACAACCCAATAATAAAGGCACAACAAAGCAAGATACACACAATGATAAATTTATCCCCAAATCTCAGAAATCTAATTAAGAAATCAGAAATTTACGTACATATACATTTTAGTGGCACGATTACTTTGCGATACTTTCAATCAATTGAAAGGAAAAGCAGAGATATGTATGCACCAATGCACAGTATAACCCCTTAAAATTGGACTACATGAAAATTGGAATTCTAAGAAAATCAGAGAATTTTTAATGTTCCATTCTTTCACTTCTACAATCACCAGTTCTCTGAAAACCAGACTTTCAGCCCAGTCTAGAGAGAGGGCGGGGCTCTTCGGGGGTTTTACAGTGCTTTCAATTCTGGATTAAACAGGGAACAGTAATTTTATACCAGTATCAAAATACTAAAACCTATCTACCATGTGTACCACAGTAAAACCTCAATATTAAGACCACTTTAGGGACCACATCAATCTGTCTTTATATTGAGATAATCTCATTATCAAGTTGAAATACAGGAGAAACACTGAAAAAAATAGGCCCAAGACAAGTGGTCATTATAATGTCATTATTGCTATTATAAATTATAACAATAATAACGACATTATAATGACCACTTACCACAAATTTTCATAACTGAAATCGGTCGGGGAACTTGAAATTCGGTCTGGACCGGCAAATTTTCGGTTTTCCAGCGCCCTGATTATAATTATTATAATGAGGTGGTTGCTAAGTGAGGTTTTACTGAATTTCGATCATCAGGGATGCCCAGACACAGACGGATGATGAGTTAATTTAAAGGGGAGAAACTGGATTAAAATGGCACACAAACTAAAATAAGAACAGGCAGAATATTCACAAACATATACAAACATACATACATGCTTTTATGTATTACCATGGCCAGCCATGTTAAATTTCAACAATACAAAGTAGCGACATGTTCAAAAGTGACAATGACCTTCAATTGTGACGTAAGTAACCTGATATATAAACGTGTTTAAAATATATTACTCAATAATAATTTTGGCTATTATTCTGTTTTTATAGTCATGTTAACATCACCATACACTGGGCACACATGAAAGGTCACTTATTTTAGCATTAGTTAGACTTAAAGCATATTTCCATGCATAATAAGTAATACCAACCAAAGCATACCAACACAAAACATTTCTCATGCAAAAAAAAATTTAAACGTTTTCAAAGTTACAGTTTGCTAAAAGAAAGCAAATACTGTCTAGTTTACAAACAGCTAAAATTCATCTAAAATACTATATTTATGATACTTCTTACGTTTTTTTGTAGAAGGGTTTCTTCATAGACAACAATACATACACACGAAACAATATCAAATAGTGCAACACATATAGATTAAAATCACAGTCGTTCATTGACATCTTAATCATTTATCATAAATATAACAGCAGTATTAATGTATATAAACAGTATGACACCAAAGTACACAAAACTTCTCACTTACATTAATTCTCCAGCGAATAAAATGCGAAATTTCTGAACTGAAATATCATGGGGCTTTGAATAGTAGTATTTATGAGTCAAGAAAATATTGGTTATTATTGAATTGAATTTTCGCACCTTCAGAAAATATCAAGTTTTCATAAAGTTGAATTTTCCTTTGGCCACAAGAAATAAACAGAGTCTTCATGAAGTTGAAAAGTTATGTGAAATAAGAATCATACTGAAAAATGTTCAAAATTGTATCTGAATATATAAATGGAATGTAGCACCCTCTACACAACCACCATCACTAATATTTGTTGTTTATAATTGTTTTATAATGTTTTTTTATGACTGTTCTATATCCCATCACCAGTCTGCATGCATATATAGAAAGCAACAAGTTGTTACAAGTATTAACAGACAGAATATAGAAATGTAGACATCATGTCGTAAGATTAGATCAGAGATACGAGTTAGTTCCAACACCAGCAACGCTACACTAGCAGGCTGAGACCAGGTAACAATATCGTCACATGCACACAGTCGGTCCTGAAATGAGACGTATATTGTTAGCAGGTGCTCTCAGCCTTAGTGAAGCGAAAATTCTGCAAGGTGCTTGGAACGTATGAATTAATTAGTAGAATTTACTAAGTAAAATAAATAAGTCCAATTTTACAGAACAAATGAATTACATCATTTATTTTAAAAAATTACCAAAAGGACTAGATTTCATATAATTTCTTACAAGAAAATGACAGACACACAAAAAAATCCAGCTATAAACAGCTAATACTTAATTAAATCCAACACAGTTAACTATAAAATTCACATGGGAAAAAGAAGACAAAGAAACTATCCAAACATTGTTATTTTGGGGGGATAAAATGCTACATTAATAAAACCAATTAAACAAATCGTCATGACAAAATGCTCCACTATTTTTCATTCAATTATCACAAACAACTTTACCAATGAAAGACAAGACCTAAGACATCTACATCTACAATTTATAATGTAAATACAACTGAAAAACTATATATACTAAAGAGCATGACCATCCCATCACCAAAAAAAAATCTATTTAATAATGTATGTGACCCATCACCTAGACCAACACCAAACATGCACAAAATGCAAGATCAAATAACTAACATGCATCAAGAGTTTCCTCAATCATAATGTTATAAATAAGCCTCTGGTTAGCATATACGATAGTTTCATCCAAATGAGATCAAGATTGTTGAGGATACTGTAAAAGGCCTTGGCTGTTTTAGAACCAGTATTTCGCTCGCAAATTGAATGCCATGCATTTAAGAAGCATTATTCGATGATCGCAAAGTTAGTTATAAAGATGGTAATTGTGTTTTAGTACTTAGTACTCAACATGACTGACATCGTGTGTCAGAACATTGGACTTAAGTATATATTCTTTTTCATTCAACATTAGTGAAAAGTCTTCAGCTGAATAATCTTTCACTTTATCACTGTATTATACCATTAGAAGAGAAACTGTTTTTTTTTAGAAAATTTTAGAAAACCCAACAAATTCTACTTCAAGTATTCACAAGAACACTGATCTGAACAATCAAAAATCACTTTAAGTCAAATATTTGTTCCCACAATCTAACTGCTAAATTTGACATTATCGCATAATGAACAAACAAACAGTACTTCACCATAGATTGGTGATCACTGATGATTTTTATCTATAAAAAGAATGCAGACTGACAATGTCGTCCCCATATAAAACATACTTCAGTTGGATATTCGTGCTTCGTCATGAGACATCAATTGTCAACAGGATGTAATGTGCACTAACCTTGTAATCCTTGATACTTTTCGACAAACATCCTCTGTATATAAATTAAATCAACTCACCTTGATGATAGCATTAATTGATGTCTGACATCAATGTACAGACTGTTCAGTTCAGCACTTTGGAAAGTATAGTAGAGAACTAACTAATTCAACAATACAAAACATTCCACCTACCCTAGGTACACCGATCTTCCGACATGCTTCAAGAAAATTCTCCACGTTTTTCCTACATTTTGGAGGTGTAAGCTTCGGCTGTAGTGTAAAATACTTAAAATTTCATTTTGAAAAAAAACAAACATAGATCCAATAAAAACCTCAGACAATAATTAATACAATATTCTCAACAGAAATGGTCACACTTATTCTCATACTTACTCTCATATGTACATGTATGAGATTAATTACTCAACGTCACAGTGATCAATGGTTTATCAAACAAGGAAATGAATACACAAGCACTTGCAGGGAGGTAAACGCCCTCATCAATCTAGCAAAAACATTTTCAATATAAACAGATCTGGACAGGATCAAAATGTTTGTGTCTAAATCACTTAGATTCTAAGAAGAGGAAATCCTCTGAAAGTAGGAAAAATCACACGACTGATCAGAATTCTTCACCACCTTGATGAACAGAGAGTATGTAAATATACTTACGACAGCGGGGGATGGAACATGGACGCTAGCTACAGATCGGGGACGAATCTGATTGGCTAAATGACACAATAGTACACCATCACACAATGCTTCGGATAAATTATCGGGTAGTGAACGTTTCAATCGTGTAGATATCGTCTGGAGATATACAAACACAATAAACTCAACATATCTAGAGACTGGTTAAAAACCTGATCTCCCATTATATCAATAAACTAGATACTAGAAAATCATACAAAATAAAAAAAAATCAATTTTCCTCAGTATTGTATAAACATTATCAGATTGTAATTACATACTTTGCATGCACACTTAATGTCAAAAGTTAATTCAATACGAAACTATATAGAAGAACATTACTGAAAAACGAAGCTAAATCAGAGAATATTGGATTATAAATCTGAATTTAGAGATTAGTCGCAAGAAGTCAAGTCACCAATAATTTGGTGGTTGCATCAGACCCCAGTGTAAACTTTGACCAACAAGCATACATATTCTAGGATGGACTGAAAGTCAGATAAATGATTTTAGAATCAGTTCTCCATATAGATGTTGCTATCAAACTCACGAAGTAAATTCTATACAAATACAATGCCCTGTACAGGGTACTCACAAGACTCTAAACCTTGAGGACCAAAAACAACCCTTAGCACGCAAAATTGGAAGACTAGACAAAATTTCCTTCTATTTCAACAGTAACCCTTTGGTAAAAATTCTCAAGAGTCAGAAGCTTTATTTTACTCATTCCAGGAGAAAAAATGGCACTTTAAGGGTCAAATGAGAGCCCTGTCTCTGTAAATATAACCCTGGCGGTATCTCACCTTTCTTAATTGTTCCATTAATTGTGCCGTTTCTTTGTTTTGTTCGTGATGCCTCCTCATCGTGTAATTAGGGCCATTTGCTTCCTTACTGTAATCATCCAACATCTTAACTTGGGCACTGGTCATGACTGATAAAAATAAGAAACATACAGGAACATTATTATAATGAATAATGATCATATAAAAATTGTATCAATGAAGTAGAGACAAATATACAACAACATTGACCAGTTTGTAGAACAATTAAGTAGCAGGGGTGTAGAAATGAACTGGAAGCCAGAAAAATCAACCGGCTACAGCTACTTTTTCCCTACAAGGGACGTTGCATTGGGGGAACCCTTAGACCCCCTTCTACTTCTAGTAGTTTACCAGCTTCATGAAAAAATTTCTACACCCCTAAAGTAATGTTTCAATAGTGCTATACCATAGTAACATGTATCATATTATATATACATGTATCCTTTTATATATATCATTTATTACGAAATATTCACATTACAAACAATATGTTAAATAATTAATCGTAGGATTGAAAATTAACAGACATGATCAATGTACTCATAGACAGAATAGCAGAAGTAGATGCATTATCACTCTAATATAATGATTATAAATATATGAACACTGCAGATACAGACCCACTTCAAAGAAATCATTTCTGATATAATACAATTAACATTAATTAACTGAATTTTTAAATTTATATTTAAACATTTACATCAATAAATTAACAATTAACATTAATTAATTGAAATTTTATATCAATATTTAAAAATTTGCATTAATCAATAGACAATTAACATTAATTGAAATTTTACATACATATTTAAAAATTTACATAAATCAATTAAAAATTATCATTAATTAACTGAAATTTCAAAACAAATAAAGATTTACATTAATCAATCAACATTAATTAACTGAATTTTTAAGCAAATAATTAAAATTTACATTAATCAATTTTCAATTTACATAAATTAATTCGCATTATAAAGATTATTATTGGTAATAATAGACAACAAAAGGTCTTAACCTAACGCAATATAGGTTTTCACATCAGACAATAAATACATTAATATAAAATGTTATTATAACACACAGTATCATGGTAGAAAACAATATTTATCAGTTAATTTCACACAATAGCAAAAACCTAATATCGAATTAATTAGTTAATTTATATCAACTTATATCAAAGAGTATACATTGTGTGTCCAGCATGCTATCAAAAGCCTTAATTAAGAGATAAAAAAACCTTTCTATCAAAACATGTTTACAAAAATATAGTTAAATATAAATTCCATTATATACAATTAAGTACATTAAATTGGATACAATTCATCAATAAATAAAAGGTAAAACAGATGTCATGCTAAAATACATTAACATCATTGACCACCACCTATTTTTGAAGGTAGGGGGGGGGGGAACCCTGGGCTCAAAACTTCACCAACTTACACTACCTATACATCACAGTCTGGCTGTTAATGAGAGATGTCTAGATCTTCACTGATCATGTTAAAGCGTCTACATGAACGTACAGCTGATGACGAGCATTATATAACAGAGGACTGAAGCACGGATACATTCCCATGAATACTGAAGTTTACTCTTATCACCAATTACATACAGCTTTTTTTTTCACTGTGGTTTAATGTCAAAATCAACTATCAAGGTCATATAGTGACTTTCTAGCTTTAATAGTGGAGGAAGACCCCAGGCTTACACCTGGGTAGACCTTCTGTAAGCCAGCTGTAGAGCTTATTCATGTGCAATTTGGTCTGGGGTGGGATTCGAACTCGCAGCGTGAGGAGCTAGTGACAACATGTCAGAGACCATACCCACACAACCACTGAGGTTCATAATTACATACATCTCTAGTGTTAAAATGCAAAATTTAAAGTTTTAAGTCATACATACACATATACTTTTTTGGTAAAATATAATAAGTACTATAAATATATATTCAACATTAAGAACTGGCTTATATCATTTAAAAAACAGCTCAACAGCATCAAAACAAATCATAAACTGTTCTTATAACACTGAAATATTAAATATCACCCAAGTTTCTCACATAGAAAAAGTTTCTATTTTCACAACACATGCCTATGTTTAACATTAAATTCAATTCAAACATAGCATGCCACACAGTCACTGAAACTGACAGCCTCAAATCGACGAATCTACAGAAGTAACTATTGATGACAGACATCTAAGCAAACTAACTGAATGCTATGATCTGGGTCTCTGACAAGCACGATCAAGTTTTTAAATGACCATGATCAGGGGATTTTTAGGATAAGCATAATTCCACACCAAACTATTTCATTAATAAAATAATTAGTTAACCTGCTGGACAAAAAAATTCAATAACACAACATCAAATTTATATACTTTGTCTATAGTACCACTATACATACAAGTATACTTAATTTTACTCACAACATTGAAAGCATTTGGCTCTAAATGTGTAGCGCTGTATATATATGAAGAATATATCTAGCATATTTGATGCTTTTTGGAAATACTGATTAACTGATACATATATCATACTGGTTACAAATCATTGACAACTTATTCATTTTAAGAAGAGGAGATTCAAAACTGAGTGAAATAAATTACGAAATAAGAAATACAGATTCAAGATGTTGAATGGATGACATATATAAATGAAAGTGTAAGGTTGGATAAATAAATAGTTAAGTAAAATAATAGAAGAATATGTTCCATTAGTGAATAACAGATAGTCCTAATTAGTCTTAATTAAGACTTGAACTTTCTCATCAGTGCCCGCAAACCAAATCCAATATTGTTACCATTCCCTGAGGTTTAACATAGCACCAACAGCCAGGGACATTTGGAGGCTTTTCCAGCATAAAGGTGGAGAAAGACCCAAGGCATATAGCAGGACAGCTTTTGATACGTGGAATTTGGTCTAAGGTGGGATTCAAACTCACAGCAGTGCGGGTTGGGCTACTATCACTAATTAGAGACCACCTTACCATTGAGGCTCCTTTTATCAGCTTTAAACCAATATCGATATAAAAAATAGTTTAACTTAGCTGGTCATTACACTACAGCAAAGTTAAAGACCTAATGTGTCATTGAAAAGATCCAACAGATGCATTACACAATTTCTAAAGCCATGGGTATTCATTCCGTGAGCAAAAAAGGGTGAAATATACTTTAAAGGACCACTGTCTCAAATGAATACAGTGAAATACACGAAGTACACTAGTATGTAATTGGAGTAAGAGTTTTTTAAGATAACAGTTTAAGAGAATAAAGGAAAAAGATTTTGGAGTTCTTTTGGATATCAAAAGTTTCGTTTATATTCATTATGATCAAACACCAACAGATAATAAAAATATTTTACTTTAATTGTGAAGCTAAAATCTGAAACATACACAAAAATCAGAGTAATTAATTGTGATTAAATCATTTTTCCCCCAAGCTGTCACTACATAATTCAGACACTTTTATAACAACCCTCAGTACTAATGATGTAGCACTCCTCTGTACTAATGATGATTGTTGATAAATTATGATTATTTTCTTCATGCTGATTCATTGAATCTTCAAATATTATGTCAATTATTCCATTTTCAGCTATCGCTAAGAAATTCTAATACTTTTGTAACACTCCTCAGTAAGTTACAGGTGACATAAGGGTGAGGTAACTGATTATTTCAAACAAAAGTTATGTCAATAAGGAACTGTGTATGAGATAGAACAGGAAAAAAAACAAGAAAAAGATCACTTGAACCCATGCAGCAGAGAGAACTGTAAAGATAAGGAATCCCCCAAGTTGAAAGATTACGATACAAACAGTGCTTGATAAATAGATCTCTCTTTCAAAAACCCCCAATGAAAAGATAGGACAGAGATGCTAGCAGAAGTTTAAATTTTAACACAAGACTTAGATACATTTATTAAAATTTTTGTGGGCCTGCTTGATTTGATTTCTTTCAGAAATGGTTTGGAAAATTTGTGAGATGGATAGGACCTTAATACAGTGCCAATTTTATAGAATCCTTGAAAAACTACTCAATTATTGTAACAGCAAAATATAGAACTGAAATATGTCAAGATAAGATTGGATAATTTATTTAACTATAATATAGTTTGTCTAGCATCTCTGAAGGTTTTCCTGAAAGCCAAGCATCGTGCAGCTGAATGCAAAAACTATGCGTCAGCAGTAACTCTGGACAAGACGCATGTCTCGATCATACCTGCTCCGGAGCGTTTACTTTTATCTACGCTAGATTTACTCGTAGTTGAAGACACAGATGTTGTCGAGGAAACAGAGTTTTCACGCATTCTGCGTGATGTCTGAGACATGGCCGGTGCCACACGTGATGAGGGAGCAGCGCGTGTAGCGCTAGTGTTGGTGGTGGTGGTCTTACGCGTGGTGCCTGACATACCTGTCCCAGAACGTTTTGACACAGATGATGATGATGTGGTGCTTTGCATCGCTAATGAGCGCGTTGGTGTCGATCGTTTCCCGTCTTCACTGCTAGTGCTTCCAGAAGATCGCTAAATGATAGGAAAAAATATGCATCAGTTTTCACACTGAGTTGAATAAAACATTCATGTCAGAAAATCAATTAAATTTCAAATCAGTAAGATAACAGAGAATACAGTATAATCATTGACTGTAAACTAATATCCTTCAACATGAAAAAACTTATTCATCAACTTTCAAGCAATTGTGATCAATAAATAAGATTGTGTGAAATGTTAAAACAAGATCTGAAATTCATTCCACATCCAACAGCGGTGGTTCCTATTCTTAAAGCTGTAGGCCACGAGTAAAAAAGACAGTTGCTGACATAATGCAGGGAAACAGGTTTGTTCTGGAGTGCAACCCAAGTGCTATGTTTTTATCAAGTATCCCATGGCACATGACAGAAAGTCTGATCATAAATTGTATTAAACCAATTACAAATTTACAGAAAAAAAATGTCTAATTCTGTAATATTCCCCAGCAGAATACTGAAAACTGAAATGACAAGTATTTCTCACCCTGTTCAAATGGTTGCTGGCAGCATCCTTTTGTATAGACCTTAATCTCTGATCTCCTTTTGGCTTCTGACTGTCTGAACCTTTCAAACTCTGGTTGGATTTACGTAACTCCTCATCCTAAAATCAAATAACAAGTACTAGTGTGCTTCGGTTACATGGTATCATATCATAGTTAACATCTAGCCTTTAGGCTTTCAACAAATAAGTGCAAAAGCTAAAACAATATCCAATTATTATTCATTGAACATTTTGTCAACAAAAAACACAGAAAAATCAAGAGAAACTTCTTTTGAATATCAGTCTTAATTCAATGACTGAATTTTGTATTTTACATAATTTCACATAAAAAATAGAAAAAAATCTTAAGGACATCAATAAATTTCATAGTCTGTAATTTAAAACCATAAAACAACTTATTGCTTTGTCATCTGATTAGGAACATATACTGAATCTTAATAATGTGCATTGATTATGATCAGAGAAATTTTATTCAATTCTAAGATCCTTAACAACAACTATAAAATCTCTATATATGAGTACCTGGTTCAGACTAGTTTTTCTTGAAGTTGGTAAACCGCTTCTAGTTCCAGCTGAGCCAGCCGGTGTACGTGTGGTCCCCGGTTTCGAGACTCTTGAGGTTGTAGCGGGCCCACGTTCACCAGGTTTGGTACGCGTAGCAACTTTGGATCCCTGTGGAGTTTTTGGTCTGTCCTCAGATGGACCGTTGGTAAGATGTGGAGGATTTGATTGTGTGGATGGGGTTGAATTGAAAGAATTGTTCAGACTGGGAGCTGGAGATTTTTCTGTGGGGGTTGTAGGAGCTGTGCCATTCATCTGTTCTTCTATAGGACCACTGGAAATGCGAGAAAACAAGTTGAACATTTCTGTATAATGATACAAAAAATGCTTTATAAGGGATTTGATGTCAAACAAATTGCATTAATTAGAAGTAATTTAAACATTTATATTTCTAACAGATTCAATACATTCTTGTTTGAATCATTGATAAAATTGTTCTGCAAATATCTAAAATCAGCTCAAGGGAAGTAACTGTGATTAAACCCACTTAAGAGGCTGAAACAAGGAAGTAACCCTTGAAAAAACAGACTACAGACTACATTATGTTTTCATCAATTAACTAAAAAAGGGCTGGAAAGGAGTAGAAGGTACAATATCACAAACTACACAATCAAACAAGAAAATCTGGTCTTCAGTATTTAGTAAGTTAAGCTAACAATAATAATGAGAAACAAGTCACATACTTGGACACAGGCGCACCATGCGATGGGAAATTTGGTTGACTAGATGCTGGGAGTCTCTGGTTTGAGTCTGACACTGTACGTCGATACGGCTGGTTCCCCTGTGGTCTCTCTTCTTTAAAACTATTAGAGGCACTTAAACCTGGTTTCCTATAAAACAAAATGATAATCAAAGATAAAAACTGAATTCTTTAAACTTCTAATTATTTTAAATTCTATTCATCTATTCATGTGTTGACACTTCAGCAATAAGACATGCATTCACTCAACATGAAAATGAAAATAAAACTGAAATCATTTGGTGAATAAAGACCTCAATTACTAGTCTTGTCTCTTAAATTAACTCTTAAAAATACTCACTAAATGATTTTCTTAAGCTAAATATATTAATAATTGCTAAAATACAGTAGATTTTTTCAGCACTCAATTACTTTTAAACATGGGTCCAATATGTCCATATTTTTAACACATGGTAAGAATACATCAGTGTAGTTCACTGAATGTTTCCCAGTGAACTACATTCTTACGTAAAAAAACATTTCTGGATTACAATCCCTGAAGCATATGGCTGTTATCACATGCAAATTATTACGTACAACATTTATGCCATGTTCCAATTAATCATACTGCAAAGCTAATTATTTAACAGAAAAAAATAAATTCATCGTAAGAACTAAACAGTATTACATCAAAATCGGTACCAAAATAACTAAAGAATTCCTATAAAGAAAATTGGTACAGTTTGGTATTGTCTGCTAGATAAAGATCCAGTCCTCTGTCCCATGTACCTAACAAACATTACGCATAACTTTGATTCCTATTTACCATCATTTTAATAAAGTATTTTTTACAAAAAGGAGTGTTTCATTAAAAGATGCTGTATTGACAGAATTATTTAACTTAAATTAACTTAAAACTAAGTTTTTTTTTCTGATAAATTATATGCTGCAAGATTTTATTGGATTAACCCATTGCCTCATAAGCATACTTTGGACTCTTCCAAATTCAATGCAAATATACAAAACATTAATTTATTTAAGAAAATTGGGTTATTTCTTTCTGACAGAGTGGAAAGCATTGCGACAAAAGAAGCCATTACTCATGAGAAGAAATCGCTTTTTTTACCACAATGTTTTCATAAGTCACCTGCTTCGGATGTGGGGAAATGCAGTATTATGAAGCTTAGGATTAACTAAAAATAAATGCAGTATGTAAGAAATAAACTTAAAAAAAAACTGAAATTAAAATTAACAAATACATTACAACCAAACAGTAAAATTTGTTCCAGATAGGGTAACTATAAACTAAATCAAAAGAAGATTTCTATACTGCAACATAAACAAAGGTTCAGATTTCAGATTAAAGAGACATAGCATCATACAATGAACCATAGGCCTGTAAGAGAATATACAAGATCCCAGAGTAAAGACATGCAAGAATTTGTTGAGGACCATGCAACCAGACAGATTTAAACCAAAAATACTACGGTAAAGGGTTTGGAGAGAAATACGATGTTAGTAAAGTTATTTCCCTAGTTTCATGAGCAAACGCGCATATATGATGCCATCTTTGATATCAGCGCTTATAATCACAGCTTCTGTTAAAAACAAAACCCTATATGAGAAACGATTTCCAAAGCAAAAATGGAAATTTCATGATATAGCAAATATTACATGATTTGGGCTTTGACCAACAATCTGAATGCATAACGCTCGACATAACGACTTAATTATACCTACCTGCTAACAGTGTAAGAATCTATTGGCATGCTGTTAGGTGAACCATGCTGGTTGCCATAGCGATCATGCACATGTTGATTATAACTATCTGGCTCTTGTTGCTCACGTACTGGACTCATAGGGGCGTGGTGATAGTCACGATAAGCCGTGTGTAATACTGAGGTATATGAAGAATGACTACTTTCACTGGATGAGATTACGTTATAGTTTTGATACCTATGCGAAGTCGCACTAGAATGAGAACTGTACGAATGATCACTGCCTGAATGTGAACCATGTCTGTACTGAGGATTTTGTCCATAATTGCTCTGACCCTGTCCATATTGACTTTGATTCTGCCCATGACTGTTTTGAGTCTGCCCATAGTTACTATGAATATTCTGACCGTCCGAACTTGGTCTTACATGTTCACTATTTGATCTATGGTAAGAGGGGCTGGTTGGATCACGTCCTGGATTTATATGCTCACTATTTGACCTCTGATAACCTGGACTATGAGGATCTCGCCCAGGACTTGACCTATGACCAGCCGTAGGTTGTCCATGCTGTCCACCTGGGCTCTGTCTGTAGTTAGAACTTGGTCCATGGTAACTCGGGCTATGCCCAGCATTGCCGTGACTTTGTTGACCCGGACTTCTATAATTTTGACCATAAGAATAATCTCCAGTTGGACTTGTAGCTGTTGTCAGACCATCATACCCATGTTGAACAGGAGAATAATATCCAGAGTCTATTCTATAACCACTGTGGTGGCCTGAGGAGACAGAGATGTTAGCTTCATTTTGATTGGCTACTGAAGGTCGAACAACTTCATGCTGATTGGCTAAAGGTGAAGGAGGTGGAGGCCATGCATTGTTGTTGTTGTAGTTGAATGAAGAGCTGTTGTTTTTAAAGTAGAAACTGTAAATACAAGATGATAACGCATTGCAAACATAAAGAAAAATTAAAGCTCAGCTGATATCAAGTCATCACATCTACAGCATGAATTTACAGGCAACATTCATAAGCAGTTACACAATAAAGACTAGAACAATAAACTCCATAAATAAAAGTTAACAAAATTGTTTGCTTATCACAGCGAGACAAGATGCATTGATCAACAATGTCTGCTAGGGTTATCAAAATGTCTTATCAAGTTATTAATCAATTGAACAATAGCATGCTTTGACGCCATGATTTTCCAGAAGTATTCAAACGGATCAGACAGCGATGCATGTCTAGAGATGTTTCAAAAGCGAAGATATCCAAAGTACAGGATTCATACTATTCAACATTACGGAACAAGTGAAGAAATGTTCTATTTTCAAATAAGCATGACAATATGAGCAAGCCAGGATTAGTAACAGACAAAATACCGCATCATTGACAGGCAAACATGCAAATTTCCAAAGTTAAGTCACTGTTATTATCAAATGGAAGATTTTTTATGACTAACCATTTTGGAGTTAATGATTTTAGAAAACACATTTTCAATCAGTTCCCATGGAGATTCTTTACTTTCAACAACAACAAAATGTTAAAATTAATAACATCAAAACTTCTAGTAATTAGCTAAATCTAGATAAACTGTACTATACGTAAAACATATTTCAGAATTCCATACATTGTACACGGTTGATTGTCTGGACATTAAATACTGCGCCCGGTGGAAACAGGGGACCGCGTAATCAGGTAACATTTTTTCAAAGCAGAAAAGTAAAGACAAAAACCATGGCTGAAAAGTTGTTGGGACACATAGAATGAATATTTCAGTTGTAGATTACCCTAAGTCGAGGTACATAGTGATGAAATGAAATGTAAAAGACAACATCAGAGGACAATGAATCACACACAAGATCAAAACAGACAAATACATAACAAAGCAAAGACAAGGGTGATATTTATCATAAAAAGCAACTTATTTCTTATCCACCATTGCTTCAAACAACTTTTTATTTGTTTTCACTACGCTACCCACTATCTCAGATCTGTAATAATGTAACATTTAATGGTCTATGAGGCTGTGATACACAGAAGATGTAGGACTGTCATGCACATGTGAACTCCTATTGCTTGTATAGAATTTGAATGAACAAAATTCAAAACCTAATTTATTGCTATACAGACTAACTTTGAAAGTAGGAAACGCATTAAAGTTTGATTTAAAAAATGGACAAGTAAAACATAGATACACATCACAAACTTATGATTTTTTTTTCATTTTTTACTTTCAGAAATCAAATTTTTAAGAGTTATGTCCAAGTTTTGGTCTATTAAGGAAAACTCCAAGCCAAACTTCAAACAGTGAATAGTAAAATAAAGCAAGTTTTATATACAACTCCAATTTACCACTTTTATAAACCTGCCATAAATGAAAAAATAAAAAAAAATAATTAAATACATTGACTTGGCAACAAGAACATGCAATTAAATCTTCAAGGCAGAATTCCACTTTTTTTGTTCAAATTACAACGCAGTAAGAAAAACAATGACTGGATTAAACATTTAACACAAACATAGACCACAAAGAAGTAATCCTAACCACCTAGAGAAGAAGTGACAAGTTTTACAAAAAAAATCTGGAACTTTTTCACATAAAAAAAGTAATTAAGGGCCTTGTAGATTAGAATACAGATTACTGCATTCGTCACTTTGATAAAAATTCATAATTTTCAGCACCTAATTAAGCCAAACTTGATTAATATTTCATCCTCATTATATACTAAGTTTGTTAAACATGGGGTCTTCTCACCCAGGTAAATAAGTGAGTATACAATGTGTTACTAGTACTAGTAACTTTCTATAGGATCCTACATTTTCCAAGCAGTATCATATCATTAGCATGTGTTTCAGTTGTCATACTGAGTTCATTTGGAATATATTTAACATTTTCTTTAGGCTTGGAAAAAATATAGTTATGTTTACAGTTACTTGACCAAATCATAGGTAGATAGGTAAAAAAAAACTGAATTTTCTAAATATTTTCTACACAAATATTTTTTACATAAAATGTATGAATGTTCCTGAATATTTTCATACTTAGGACTTTGCTGTTAGAAACTTTAGAGGTCAACACAAAGAAAAATGGGACAGACAGGTAACTGTAAACATTTTTTTTCTAGTTTTATCATTTTCTTCATCCATGTAAATGTTTGAATGAACTTTCATTAAAGAGAAAAAAAACCAATGGTGTATCATGGAATTTATAATCAAAAGACAAAAAACTAAAAAAACATGTTCAGGGTTAATGGACCCAAAAAATTAGGTTAAGTACTTCAAAAAACAGTTCTAGTTTTTTTTCTAAACATACCTTTAGTGAGAATGCGAGATTTGATTCATCCGTACATATTTTTTGCACTTTTAGAAACTTTAGAGTATGTGCTAAAACAACAGGATTTGTCAGGTAACAATAAACACAAATATTCTTTTATCCGGCCTAACTAAATAAACAAAATGTCAAATATTTGTGGTGAATGAACAACAAAGTATCTGCGATTTGCAAGTCATGACAATTACAGACTTTGCTACAGAGGCACTATCAAATATTTTACTTACAAAATATACACATGATAATGATATGGAATTTACTGCCAAATCGTTAAAAAAAACACATTTATGTGTAAAACAATTAATAGGCTATGAAAAATGAACAAATGTAAAAATCCCGCCAACAAACTACCTAAGACAGTTATCAACAGTATGTCTTCGTGGACGCATCTTTCTGCAAGCAATAATATCTCTGACTGAGTAACTCATGCACCAATTCGGGTCACACAATTACAAGGAATACAATCATTAAACACTCATTTTCATATTGAAGTTATTTTGACACCATAATTCTAGTTATACCTCATTGATCATCATAATAATTTTTTTTTAAATTTAGTAACTGTTGTTAAGATTCATACTTCGTGCAACTAAAAATGTAGCTAATGATGAAAGAAAGCTACAATAAAAACCATTCTACAAAAATTTCATAAATCCATCATCTAGCATAACATTTGATTCAATCAATATAAGAACCCAATCTACAAAGAATGCGAGACAAGATTCCACTCCTTTTTAATAATACACTTACTTTGGGTCCGTTTTGTGTTGCCTAGCTTCCTCCTGATGTCGGATCTCCTCAAGTCTCCTTGCCTCCTCAGCTTTGCGAGCTTCTTCCATTTTCCTGGCTTCTTCTTCAGCTGCTTTACGAGCCTCATCAGCGAGTCTCTTTTCTTCTTCTCTTCTCTTAGCTTCTTCAGCCTAAGTTAGAAGAAATACAACATGACATATATTAAATATATAATACTTCATAAAGAACACAAGCTAAGTAGACTATATTACTACATAAGTTACATTTCTCTTTGAGAAACCAATTAAGAAATATGGGAGGGAGCAGACTACAGATTTTGGGCAGTTCCACATCAATGATTCTATACTTGAAATAAATGCTAACTTCAAATGTCTCAATCTGAACATGAAAACTCAAGGAAAATGAGGATTAAAGAATAATGCCAACTTATTAGTCTCACTAGCAGACGGAAATGACCCTTAATATTATGCAAAAACTAGCATCATATTGGTAGTTTCTGAGCACAGTAAGAAGATTGCAAAGGTTTGCAACCACAGACAAGTCTTTCATGTCCATTATACAACCTTTGACACAGACGACATTTTTGATCAACTCAACATAAACTTTTACTCATACAACGTAACCATTGACTTAGCAAATATAACCTTTGACCTCAACAACATAAACTTCAAACCAGAAAATCATTCTTTCTTCCTACCTCTTCCCTCTGTCTATCTAACAAGGCTCTCTGTTCATCTTGTATTCTTTGTGCTGCTTTACGACGTTGTTCTCTCTCGTCCTCCTCTTCTTGCTGAATCCTTAACTGTTCAGCAATCTTCTTACGGTTTTCATAGTCTTGTTTCTGTCTTTGTAGCTCCTAAAATATAGGGTGATAGTGAGAGGTTCTATACTTCACTGAAACAAGTCAATCATAGGTTAACTGATCTATTTCAGTTACCCACTCTCTTTTATCTGAAGAACACTAGTCAACATACTGATACCAGAAAAACCAGAATCATAAACCTCTTTCTATTCTGAATATGTATGAGGAATATCTTAATTAAAACATTATATGAACGCTTGTATAGACCTGAGTGATCATGAGTAATAAGGTAAATATGTCATATGAAACGATCTTACTTTTAATAACCTTTGAAGTTGACCACTCAAATTAAAGGCATATTGGAGAACTGGGCTCTGATGGCAGATGAATTTAAACAGTTAACAAATTATGATATTCAAAATAATTTATATTGTCTCAAAAACTGAAATAAAACTTTTCAATGCGGAATGAGAAAGTATAAGCTTATTGAATTTTAACATTTGTTTAAAACATGATCACGATCTAAACAATAGACAAAATAAAAATAACTGGGAATTATATACAAAGATACC
This sequence comes from Lutraria rhynchaena, assembly GCA_008271625.1. Taxonomy (NCBI): domain Eukaryota; kingdom Metazoa; phylum Mollusca; class Bivalvia; order Venerida; family Mactridae; genus Lutraria; species Lutraria rhynchaena. Next base: position 84,536 of record VIBL01000051.1, read on the forward strand.
AAAAATAAAACATACAGGAGCATGATTAAAATGGAAGTAAAATATGTTTTTTAGGAAAAAGCAACAAAACAAAGAACTCACACATACTTCATTGATTATATGTGTTTAAATATCTAGATGATGCATATGTACGTATACATATATAAACAAATGTGTATAGTTTTAGAATAAAGGTATAAAATGAAAATAAACCTGAATGTAGTGTAAATAATGATTTTCTAAAAATCAATGGCCAGACCTATCAGTATAAGAGGCAAAATGCTTTGAGAAATTAAGTAATCAGGCCTTCCCCGACAATCTTTTCCCATCCAAGAACTATCAAATTATACACTCTCATAAAAGAAGACATATTTAAGGCATTAATTTTTTGCCTCTGATAAGGCGCTACGAATCTGTCAATTTTACTGACTATTAACTTTTAATTTCAATGTTACATCATCTAAATCGCCCATTCTCAAGATTACAAGAAGCACATATAAATGAATGTTTTTATCTACATCTACAGATACCAATTAAATCAGCTAGGTGGTATACATTTATGCTGAACATGCAAACTTCAAACAAAACAAAAATGTACTGATGAACTTTACAGGGCAACATTTAGAGCATGTCAACAGGTAATAGATTATATTTACAGTATGATGTTACAATTTGTTTCAGTAACTTGAATGTGAACATTTTATTCAATATATATCACATTCTAGACTCATACCAAATACCAGACCTTTAGTTCACATGAAATAAATGTCTAAAGATTTTGCATTGAAACCAAACACTTTTGAATTTAAAAAGGTGAAAGTAGCCATATTTACAGAACACACCATCATTCTAGCATCCTTTGTATGACACTGATTAAAAAAAAAACTTTTATCTCACTAACCCTTGTGAATTCATCCTCCAGGCTCGTACCAAGAATGTTTGGAGCTTCCCCAGCCCCACTTCCAGGCCCCGGCCCCTGAGGTGTAGGGGGCGTTAGTGGGGTCTGAGGGTTACTAGGATACAAAGTGGGTGGGGTAGGTGGTGTTGAAAATGATGATTTTGAGGAGCCTGGAGTTAAAGTTTGTGGTGGTGAAGGGTGGTTTTCAGGTTTTTCCGTCGATAATCGACTGTTTATACGCTGTGGAGGTTCTGGCGGTTCCCTACGTGGTGGTTCTCGAGGCGGAGTATAAGTCCGACCATCACGGAACACAGCAGCCGCAGCTCTCATAGCCAGGTTGTTACTTTCAATTAGGTGAGAAGGCTCCATGCTACCCTAGAAATGGTTAAATATCAAACATGCATGCATGAGTACAAAAAGACATCTACATAAAAGAAGATAATGTGAAGAGTGCGGGCCATTGTACTGAGTCACTGTACCTCAATATTGAAATATTGCACTAATAATAGATGATTATGCTGAACTTAATTTAATAATGCCAAATTATTCTAATTTATCCATCAAGGTATTTTAAATTTCTCATAATATTCCAACTTTCACAATAAATCAATTTTTTTAATAAGTAAATCTTATTTCAATAAAGTTCAGACTAACAAAAACTAAATTTCAATTACTTCTCACCCAAAATTCAGACATGAAGATGTTCCCTTATTCAAAGTATAAAATTTAAACCCCTAAAGTAGAATAAAGGTCCCACACAAGATATAAAACAAATAAAATCACTTCTATCATGCAATTTTGCAAGAAAATATTCTACTTGAGTCAAGATAAAAGTGTTATGCGTTACACTGATACACGGAAGAACACTACAAACGAAGATAATTACTCAGTAATAACACAGAAAACTTGTCATCAAAACCTTATAATCAAATCTTTCTAACATATTACCCACACTGACATGGGAAGTGGCCGGGGGGATAAAATAGGGTCCCTTGCGATTTAAATAAATGTTGGGAAAAACACACATGTAATGTTTTACACTGCACTGGAATATCAATAATATATATATATGTATATATATATATATATATACAAATAATATCAAAAAGGCTACTTTGAATCTGAAATAAGTGAAAATAAAATGAACAGACAGCAGTCAATTAATTTCCAGTGCAGATGGATCGGAGAGACCGGACTTTAAAGCAAGTACAATTGGAAATAAACATGTAATACCCGGTAGTCTCATACAGAAATCATTCTTTAGAATAACATTAAAATCCAGGAAAATTAATGAAATACTGCATCACTGCGTCGCACCCACCCAAATTCAAAGAGAGACCTGAATCACCACAGGGCTCTCATTTGACCCCTAAAATAGCATTTTGACTCTTGGAATCAGTAAAATAAAGCTTCTGACTTTTGAAAATTTATATCTAAGGGTCAAATTTACTATAAAATTAGAAGGAAATTTTGTTGACTCTTCAAATTTTTCATCAGCTAAGGGTCATTTTTGACCCTAAACTTTCTGACATCTAGTGAAAACCTGCACTATATTTTCTGTGATTATGATGACACTTTAAATCAATTTTGGATGAAAAATAAACAAACTGAACACAACAAACATGACATAAACCGTTCTAATCTACACTGTAACTACAGACTCAAACACTAACATGATATCACCACAGTGTGAAAAATGGTTCAAGATTTTACCATCTATCACTAAAGTAATCAAGTGCTGTGTCTTATTGAAGGTGCACTGTGAAATATATTCCCCCACAGCATATATCAATTACATATCTCCAATTATCAGATAAGACCATTGCTTGTTATATATTCATGAACTTACATCTAAAAGCATAGAGATTTAATCAAAAATTTGTTTGAATTAATCTAATACTAATTAATTGAAATGAGTTCACTCATTTGACCAATGATATTTATCACAAAAAATACCCATCTGCTGGCTCCTTCAGACCCAATCACCCTAAACCTATCTTGCTCTATCAACCTCACACCAAAACCTATGAATCCCATTTCACCCTGCAAGCATACAAAATCTACAGACATCCATGTTTGCAATATCGTAAAGTCCAATTCCAGGGATGAAAGCAAAAAAGGTTTAAGTGGTTCTACATTTAACATCACTCAGACATTTTTCATTTTCATCACTCGAATTGAACGCCTCATCTCTGCACAAACCAATCAGTCTATAGCGAATTTAAATCATTAGGGAGGAAAAACAATCTTTTTTTTTCCGCATTTGTGACAGGCAATTATCACACCGAGCAAGCCAGGCACCGTGCATTAACTGTAACATTTGTGATACTAACTTCCTGCGGGGACCAGCCGCATTTATCCACACTGTCAGTCGTACTGTATCCCGAATCACTACTCAATACTGTATGTCTCTTCCATTTGTCGGGTGAATCCATAATATTGCGGAATTCTTCAGAAGACCTGCAAACAACAAATCAGTCCAGACATAATAGATAGAACAATAGATAGTCAATAGAACAACGTCATCAAATATATCAGTCAGACGTTTGAACAATAAATATTCAATAAGAAACAAATTGGACTCCAAATGGAAAATATGCATTTCAAACTCACTTTCTATTTGCTAAATATAATGCAGCCTTATTTGGAGACTTATAAACAACAATGATACAAGAGGCATTAATTAGTCATCAACCAGCTGACATTAACAATCATGTCTGACAACAGCAATTTTGAAATTCATTCAAAGCTGACAATTCCTGATTTTTACCTTTTGTACAAATTTCCTGGAAAAATGCAAATATATTAATCACAGAAGAAAATCACATAGCACAAGTTTTTTCAGAATAGACCAAACACAGGCATCCTAGACAATTTGATGTACATTCTACACATAAGTAAGAATGACAGATATTGATAGATATAACTTACACAGATTGTGCTGGTGGTAGTGACTTTCTGAATCGTTTCATCTCAATATCCCCAACCCCCAGCATACCAAGTCGCGCCTTATCTTCTCTGATAGATATTATATGTAAATACTTCATGATATGTTGTTTACCTTTAGTACAAATCTGAAATATAAATATATAATATATAAATACATAAATCTATTAACAAGAACACATTATATCAATTGTTCTACTATCAACAAAAACCACTAATCTATGCCTGCAGGGGAGTAAAAATGTTTTCATGTAGCTGGTAAGTTACTAAAAGTAGAAGGGTGGTTTGAGTGTTCACCCCGACAGGGGCAAGGGGTTAACACCCCCAGTGGGGAAAAAGTAGCCAGCAAGTCTGCTAAAATAGCCAGATGATTTTTCTGGCTCCTGGCTCATTTCTACACCCCTGGTTATGGATGGACTAATTCCAAAATTCTAAGACCTGACAGATGGCAACCCTCGTACAATACCAATGAGCTTATTATAGGTACACTTACGTGAGCAGGAGGTGTTATAAGTGGATTGAAGTCTAGTATGATGTCTTCTAATGTTTCTATACGTCGGAACACTGTAGGAATTTTGGAGATTCTGTTGGATGATATATCCAGGTTACGTAGATTCAATTTGCTGATTTCTGCAAAACAATAATTCATATAGTGAAAACATATTTTTTCTGGTAAAAATATGTTATTAATAGACAAATCATTTATTTAACATTTATTACAGTGTTCAGACACACCTTTCTTATGAGATCAATCCAGTTAACAAGTTATATAATAATTTTTACTTTTTTCTACAATCCACGACTACTGCATGATTATAATGAGGAGTGGTTTATAACCAATAAGAAAAAAAACTCAAAAGATATGACAGGAAAACATGGTCACTCATAAACACAATCAACAAATACACGACAAAGTTAAGTACATACCAACAGGTAACTCTTGAAGAAGATTGCGTCGGACATTTAGAGATTTCAGTGACTTGAGATCACCAATTTGTAGTGGAAGATGAGAGACCTCATTGCAGCTTACATCCTAGAAGACGCAATAATCATAATTAATGAGTATTAGTATGTTTGGGGTCTGCGACCAGGGTCCAGTGGTTAGTGCACTAGACTTGTAACTGGAGATCCAGGTTCGAATCCCGGTTGTGGAAGGTCATATCCTTCTAAGAAAATTCGACAAAAATGTCAATTTTCCTCTATATGTGGAAAAGTTGCCAGCTCCTTGTGGAGGGTTAAGTAAGTACTGGTTAGTATACAGTGAACCAGTCGCTGTGTACAAGTGAAAATTGATGAAAAACTGCGTTAAACCCCAGTGACAATGCCACATAAAAACATACAAAAAACAAATGAGAATGTTAGTGTTACCTCTCATTTATCTATCACACTTACAGACTTACACACCATATTGCAGTATCATTAAATTTCATTAGCATGAATTTTGACATGATAAAGTTTGTACATCAATCTTTGCACCAAACAAGCCATAATTTAACCTGCACAATGATACCATAGAAATTAATTTTGGTGGCTCAACTAGTTGTAATATAGAGTTTAGTATAATTCCGTAATGTTTTGAATCTATTCAACTGTAACAAGAGAAATACAATATTAATTATTATTAAGATAAATATAATCCAGAATGTGGTAATGAAAATTCAACATCTTGAAAACAAGATTTCCATATGCAACAAATGTTTAATAATTTTAACTAACAAACACTATTAACATTTGGAACAACTGTGTTTAAACTGCAGATAGGTTTTGTTGTTAGACACTTAAGTGTTGGCACCATTTTTTCCTGGTCTTAAGGCAAGAAAAAATGAGGAATTAGGATATTAATTAGGATATTAATTAACTTTCACTCCAAAAAAGGGATAAAACAACATCAATTTATAACAGCAACATAATTTTTATACCAACAATGATTAAATGAATGCCTACCAATTCCATTAATTTATCTAGAACACCAATTTCTTCAGGTAGTGAGACAAGACGATTATGACTGGCAATCAAAACTTCTAATGCTTGTAGTTGACTGATAAATGACGGGATTATGGATAATTGGTTTCGACTGAAAATATAAATGTAACAAATATAAGATATATATTAAACTACATGCACTCAGACAAATGCAATGTCAACATTATAATAAAAGCATTAATGCTTAAACACATTTACAAGCAATTATGGTATGACAGAACTACCCACAATTACAGTTTTTTCCTCCGGAATTTTTATTCGTACTCAATCAACATTCAAGACAAAGACCTCTTCATGCAATTATCATCTAAATAGTTTCTACAACAATAACTACTATGCTAATTAAGTATTGGCTATTACAATTAGCTATTAGAACAATAGAGATAAATTGTTCCTTGTATGGTAATATATATAGCAATGAACTGAAATAATAATAACGCTATTGATAGTGAGCAATGATTAACACAAGACAAAACAAATAGCAAGACAAAATTCAGGAAATGCAGCCAACAATGAATTCTAGGAAATAAACAATTTACAATATCCTGCAATAAAACACAGTTGACTTTAACTTTTTATACATCCAATATGAAACTGAGCAGAATAATGGCCAATGAAATGTTTGTTAAGTTTGACCCTAAGTCATCTTTTTGTCAAGTTTGTTTAACAAGACAATGGATATGAAACGTAACTGTCTGATATGATAGGCCACTTATAGGAAGCTCTTGCTAACAACACAATATCAACCAAGAAGCAATCATCGACAACTAGCAACATATAAATAAGTGTGAATCAGAACTGTACAAAACAACAAGGCTGTGGCCGTGGTCCAGTGGTTAGTGTGCTGAACTTGTAACTGGAGATCCAGGTTTGAATCCCAGTTGCGGCAGGTCATACTCTTCTATGAAAATTTGACAAAAATTTTCCTCCAGATGTGGAGAATTTGCCAGCTCCTTGTGGAAGGGTAAGTTAGTACTGGTTAGTATACAGTCCAGGAAAACTGGTCAGGAGAACCGGTCACCATATATAACTAAAAAATTGTTGAAAATTGGCATTAAACCCCAGTAACAATACAATAAAACAAACAAACAAAACAACAAGCTGCTACTGCATTATTACAGTACACATGTATTTGTCTTTGTAAAAATACTGACAGCTTCCTGGTACACTATGTAATGAAACAAGATCATCTCAGTCCTGTATCAAATATTATGAGAAACATAACTTCTATAACCCAATCAATAAGAACAGAAAAAAAAGAAGTTCCTTTCAACATTTATCATGATTTGTATGAAATCTGGTATCATATCCAGCCATGAAAAAACATTGAAAAAAATAAATCTCTACTTGAAAAAGTATCTTGTGCATGTGTGCATCCAACTTCCTGAATATTAGCAATTAAAACTGTCAAACAGATAAAGAGTGATTTCCTTTAACAAACTGTATAACAAAGCATGATATAATACAGTGATAATATGTTGATGCTGACTTAATGAAGGAATTATGAAAGTATTAAAAAAATTCAATCTTCAATGATGATCAGTGACAATACAGTGCAACCTCTCCAAAGCAACACCCTTTGGGAGACGCAAAATCATGCCGTTGTTGAGAGGTTGCTGCTCTACAGAGGTTAAATAAATAGTCAAAACGTACAGTGGGGGGAAAGCATGCTGTTGTTGAAGGGAGGTTGTCGCTCAAAAGAGGGCCGCTCTGGAGAGGTTGCACCGTATTTATAACTTTTCAAATCCTTAAAAAGTAACAATGAGATCTTTGTTAGTAAGTTGACCAATTTGATAACAATGGATTATAGATCAAACATATTAAAGCTTGACTGGTTCAATTAATCAATAACCTCAGACTTTCAACACCATATAGAACAGTCAACAACAATATCTTATACCTTACGTGTATATACAACATTGTTTCTCAGGAACTGCATTGGAGTTACATGCATATCTGTTGCGCCTTTAATGAGTTATCAAAAAATCACAAGTATTTGAATATTCTCTCAATATTGTATATTGAACCATGCGGTACATACGTTCATATTTTATTTGCTTATAATATACTGTATGATCTTTCATTTGGATAAAACTGAATTGAAACAAATATTAAGATTACAACTTGCAAATGGTACTGACTACAACACCATCAAAAAGGCCAGAAGAAAATTATGTGTTTTCAGTTACCCAACTCTGATTTTTGGCACTAAGCCAAAAAATTTTAATGGCAAGATCATTAGTAAGAAAAAATTTGATCTGAGGAAAAATCATACCTTGTATTCTCACAAAAGGTTAGAAACCTTGTATTCTCACAAAAGGTTAGAAACCTTGTATTCTCACAAAAGGTTAGAAACCTTGTATTCTCACAAAAGGCTAGAAACCTTGTATTCTCACAAAAGGTTAGAAAGACTACCTACCCTCACAATTTATCAAGTAATCCTAATCATGACTATTTTCTAGACAAATTATATCAAACCACAACCAACTTTATAATATGGAAAAAATTCATGAACAGAGAAACCAAAATAACATAATCATTTCACATCACAAACTCATTAAGGAAATACATAGTCTCTAATGTACCATACAGCTACCCTGGTATAAAAATTACAGAAATGTTGCTCAACACTAAATCATCATACTGGGAATTAATATTTTGTAGGAAAGCAGTAGGTAAAATTGATGATAAACATATCATGGTATTTATAGAATAATTTTTTCTGATTTAAAAATCATTTCTGGATGCAGAAAACGAAATCAAGTTAGTCTCATTTCCAAAATTTGTGACTAAGTACAATGAAGGACAACTTTAAAATCCTTTTCAACAAAGTCACATGGAAAAACTTCAAACCTATCACATTGCTGAACAAGCAATAAGAGATTGTTTTGATATTTTTCTATGAATACTTGCTTTGTAAGTATCTTTAAAAAAAATTCTCGTCACACACCCAGTACACGATAATATCCTTGAACAGTCACTACTGTAAGACGTACAATTCCCCTGCGAAACACAGTTCTTATGATTAAGAACTGTTCATGAATTGTTCTAGAACATTAAGAACAGTTCAAGATCTGCTCTTGATGGTTGTTCAAGAACATTTGTACCTGAACTGCTCAAGAACACAGTTTAAGGACAGTTCTTGAATTTTCTAAGAACTCATGAAGTTCTTAATTTATCCTTGAAGTGTTCCTTGAACATTTTAGGAATCGTTCATGAAAATTGATGTTCCTAAAATATCCCACAACTGTTCTTAAATTATATTTAGAACAATTTAAGAGAAGTTCAAGAACATTTCAATTCCTTAAATGTTCTGTTGTTGGTCTTGAATTCATTTTAGAACAATTTATGAACAGTACAGGATTTCTGATGTTCTAGAAATGTTCTACAAGTGTTCTAAAATTTATCTAAGTTATTAATAAAAAGACAAATATACCAGTAAATAATAATACAAGTTCAATATCAGTTAAAACATTACTTGATATTTTTTACGATTATCCTTAGGCCAAAAGGTCTTATGGTTTACAGAGATTCCCCTGTGAAATGTGGCCATGGTCAGCCATGGTCAAACCTGGAAAAGACTCAAAATGTACATGGTTGACCATGGCTTACCATGGTTCATCATGCTTTTATGTAACAGGCCATGGTAAAAAAATGATCAGCCTAGGTTTAGATTTAAACCATGGTCAACCATGATTGATCTGTAATGACCATGCATGGTCAAAAGAAACAAACCATTGTCAGAAATCAGTAAAGTTCCACATGATAAATTAAACTATAGCTGATCATGGTCTGACCTATTTTATAATATGTATAAAAATTCAGCATTTAGGTCATAACTTAATAATGATATGATAAGAACTTATTGTACTTAAATTTCTACATTTGTTGTCATAACAGACCCACAAATTTTATTTGAAAACTTATATTAAGAGACTTTTATTAATTAATTCGCACCGATTCTAATTTAATAAGATAAACGTATTGTAAAAGTAAAGAAAACACGGAATCAACAGCTAAAACTTGCTTAGAAAACTCATGTGTTTACTTCGTAGTGAGATGCGAAAATGTTTGAGTACGAAAACGAGGTGCGAAAATGCTCGAGTACGAAAACGACAACGCTATCGGCAAACTTTTGTTTGCTTGATTACGAAATCGCTACTGATAAATTACTTTATTATGTACTGTATTCAAACATTCTGGGAATAGATTAGACTAGTTTTATGTTACTTCAGTAATTAAATGATTTAGACTGCCTATTCAAATGTTGGGGTTCGATTGGGAACATAAAGGCAAACGTCTGGATGACGCAGACTTTTCAAATACAAAATGGGGATGCCGTGATCAACGGAATTTACAGTGAGTGAATTTTCCATTATAAATTCATTTTTCTCTTTTGAATTAGACCTTTGCATACTACTTTTAGTAATATTTCTTGAATAAACGTTTACACTGTACGATTTTAACTGTACAACGCAATATTGCCAACTTGTTGAACTGTTTTAAAGTCGCGAATACAGGTGACATTAATTGTACGATGCAGTTGACTGTTGATATAAAAGCGCAAAATGTTACTACCGTACTATTTGATTACAATTTCTTATAGATAATCTAACTGTGTTACAAGTCCTTAAGTGAAAATTCACTTGAACACATTTGTCAATTTCAGAGGAGAAATGTCCTAAGAACTGAAATGTTCATAGATTAGACGGTAACAGTGGCCCTAAGAGTTCAAAATTATTCGAACAATATAGAAAATGGATAAGAACCAGTCAGACTTACTATGTGGTAGATTGTTGGAATGCACCAAATGAAACTAAATGAAAGGAATAAATGAGTGCTCACCAAGAGTGAACTTCTTAACTAAACTGGGGATGAGAAAATTCCTGTCTTCTGGCGAAGTTGGTGGCTATATTCAGCTAGTGTCAACCCGTAACTGCTGACATATTCAGGAAGTGTGACACAAATAAGAAACTGACCAGGAATATTTCTTGTTTATTGGAACTGCTCTAAAGATCTTTGATTAGCTAATAGTTTCCATTTATAGTCAATGCTTTTTTCTTGTTGTTGTTGTTTGATAATGGTAAATCAATTTCAACCTAAACTTGATTACAATTATGTTGTTTAAATAAGTTTTTAGATCACATTCTTAAATACATTAGTGTTGTATCTAGCATGGAATAGTGGGGCGGGCTGCCATGCGCTTTTTAACAATCCCACGTTGCCCTAATCACTGCCACCTAAGTCTGAATATGCAAATGGATTTTCTACTAATAAATCTGTGCAGTAATTCAGTTAATTTTCCACTTTTTTTAGATTACTTAACCTGCATTATAAGCTTTAATAAAACCATTTACCTATCATTATTTATGATGAGAAACAAAACCAGACTTTATAGATTTTATCAAACTTTGATTCAAAGCACACACTGCCCACATCGGCATTTAGTGCCCTGCCCAGTATCTTGTGTGCCCTGCCCTTTTTTCTGCCTAGATACAACACTATACATGTGAAATTTGTGCATATCAATGTATACTTAGCATTATAATTCTCTTTAGAGGCAATTTGTTAACAGTAAAGTCTATTTTGTTGACAGCAATTTTGTTTTGATGCTTTCATTAGGAAGACAATACATTCTGAGGACTTACTCGGCTATTACTAGTATGGAAGATCTTTCTTGTTTTCATTGTATTTTGTAAATATGCTATCCATAATTGTTATGTAAATATTTTTAATACATGATTTATACATCATTTATGTACCAAGTATGCTTTTAAAGTTCATATTTATGTATATTAATATCCTCAATAATCCAAAGATAGATGTTCACATTAAAAAGAATTTTTGAACTTTTATTTATTGTTCTTGAAATTTTCATTGGGGAAGTATATATGGTGATTTTTTTATGACTTTTCATTTAAAAAAATGTTAAATGATACAGAACTTTCCTTTGACTGTAAGAACTACATGTATTGTTCTGGAATAGTTCCTGAGTAGTTCCTGAACTTGTGTTCAATAAATGATGTTGAATTGTACAAGAACATTTTAAGAAATGTTAAATGAAACAGAACATTTTTTGAACTGTTTAAGAATTACTGTACTGGAACAGTTCCTGAGTAGTTCTTGAACTTGTGTTCAAGAAACGTTCTTAAATTGTACAAGAACATTTTAAGAAATGTTAAGTGAAACAGAACTTTTTCTGAACTGTTTAAGAATTACTGTACTGGAACAGTTCCTGAGTAGTTCTTGAACTTATGTTCAAGAAATGTTCTTAAATTGTACAAGAACATTTTAAGAAATGTTAAATGAAACAGAACTTTTTCTGACCTGTTTAAGAATTACTGTACTGGAACAGTTCCTGAGTAGTTCTTGAGCTTTTTAAGAACACTTGTTCCAGAACTGTTCTTGAAATAAAGTTCAAGAACATTTCTTGAACTTCCTTCAAGAACAGTTAAAGAACATTATGTTCTTAAAGATTTGTTTCACTTAACATTTCTTAAAATGTACCTGAACTGTTCTGGTAATGTTCAGGAGCATTTCATGTGCTTTTGTACCTGAACAATCCTAGAATATTTCTTGAACTGTTCATGAAAATTTCGCAGGGGTTTGAAACACTTCAAAGTTAACATAAAACATTAACATAAAACTTTAATTATTCATTTAATACTTCATCAAGTGGATTATGCATTACATCAAATGTACACCAGATCTGTAATCAATGGTATGTTATATAAATCCATACTATGTTCTACTGAAATCAGAATTGAAAAGCTTTCATTTTACATATACAGTCTAACCTGTGTTTGAGGCCACATCCGTATAAAGATCACCCTGTGAATAAAGGCCATTCTATGAAAAACCACCACTGATAATTTAGTACAACCTGACTTCCAAATAAAGGCCACATGTCAATAAAGGCCACATTTTGTCTTTGTTCACAGGTTTGATTGTATGTTTTAACAGTCCACATGATAATCACCAGTCTCCCAGTCCAGAGTAATAGATAAGGTTTTAGATTGGCATCATTCTACCTAATACAAACATCTTCTAACACTAGTCAGTTCATTGGACTGAAACATTTTCAGGTTGTCACAAAGACTGTGGATTTATAGGAAAATCTGTTAATAGAAATATGGTCAACCCTATCACTAATGGCTTCCAAGGACTAAGGTGAATTACTATAAAATGTTGAATTAAGACAGGTCACGCAACACATCATGGTAAATTTAGATCTAAAATGGTCATGCAGACCAAAGCCACATTTACCATAACTAAACATAAATGCTTTGTCATTTTAGGTCTAAATTCATCATCTCACTCCCCTTATCGAACATCAGGAAAAAGCTAAGGCACCAAATTGCCAATCTTCACATTCAATATAGAGTAAAAACAAATTTTATAATTATAGGCACCCAGTTTCTAAAGAATAATAAGTTGCACACTGATAAAGAAGTATGAGTTCTTTTACAAGAAGACCATAAAATTGGAAATCGAAAAAAAATCCACAATTTAATGCAATTGATTCTAAGATGTCTGGCAACACTCCATCATATAAGATTACTCTATGTGAAGAATGCACAATATAACTACAGGTATCTGACATACCGGGTGGATAAAATGTTAAAAATGTCAAGTATAACATAATCTATCTCTATCTAAGTATATTTACAGTGTGTTTGTATATTTACTGTTACATAACACAGGAGAAATCTGCTTAACATTAAGCTTATGTGGGTAGGTAAAGTTCAAAACAAGGACTCAAAATGATGTATAAAAGAGGGTGACAAAAATTATAAAGGTTCTCAGATATTATGTATTCATCATTTATTTTATTACATTACACTGTCTGAGAATGGCACTAAAAGTGTTTAGCTAGTTTATAGAGGACAGCTACCATATCTGTTACATACAGGTACTGGTCATTAGCCTGCGGCCATGGTCCAGTGGTTAGTGCGCTGGACTTGTAACCCGGAGATCCGGGTTTGAATCCTGGTCACAGCAGGTCATACCCTTCTATGAAATCTTGACAAAATGTTGATTTTCCTCCATATGTGGAGAATTTGCCGGCTCCTGATGGAAGGGTAGGTTAGTACTGGTTAGTATACAGTCCAGGAAAACAGGTCATTAGGACCTCTGACCTGAATACATTATAACATAAATCCAGTACATGAAACCTTGTATTCTCACAAAAGGTTAGAAACCTTGTATTCTCACAAAAGGTTAGAAACCTTGTATTCTCACAAAAGGTTAGAAACCTTGTATTCTCACAAAAGGTTAGAAAGACTACCTACCCTAACTTTTTATCAAGTAATCCTAATCATGACTATTTTCTAGACAAATTATATCAAACCACCACCAACTTTATAATATGGAAAAAATTCATGAACAGAGAAACCAATATAACAAAATCATTTCACATCACAAACTCATTAAGGAAATATGTAGTCTCTAATGTACCATACAGCTACCCTGGTATAAAAATTACAGAAATGTTGCTCAACACTAAATCATCATACTGGGAATTAATATTTTGTAGGAAAGCAGCAGGTAAAATTGATGATATAAGTATCATGGTATTTATAGTATAATTTTTCTGATTTAAAAATCATTTCTGGATGCAGAAAACGAAATTATGTTAGTCTCATTTCCAAAATTTGTGACTGAGTACAATGAAGGACAACTTTAAAATCCTTTTCAACAAAATCACATGGAAAAACTTCAAACCTATCACATTGCTGAACAAGCAATATGAGATTGTTTTGATATTTTTCTATGAATACTTGCTTTGTAAGTATCTTTCAAAAAAATTCTTGTCACTACACCCAGTACACGATAATATCCTTGAACAGTCACTACTGTAAGACGTACAATTTGAAACACTTCAAAGTTAACATAAAACATTAACATAAAACTTTAATTATTCATTTAATACTTCATCAAGTGGATTATGCATTACATCAAATGTACACCAGATCTGTAATCAATGGTATGTTATATAAATCCATACTATGTTCTATTGAAATCAGAATTGAAAAGCTTTCATTTCACATACACAGTCTAACCTGTGTTTGAGGCCACATCCGTGTAAAGACCAACCTTTGAATAAAGGCCATTCTATGAAAAACCACCACTGATAATTTAGTACAACCTGACTTCCAAATAAAGGCCACATGTCAATAAAGGCCACATTTTTGCCTTTGTTCACAGGTTTGACTGTATATTCAAACAGTCCACAAGATAATCACCAGTCTCCTAGTCAAGACTAGTAGATAAGGTTTTAGATTGGCATCATTCTACCTAATACAAACATCTTCTAACACTAGTCAGTTCATTGGACTGAAACATTTTCAGAAAATCTGTTAATAGAAATATGGTCAACCTTATCACTAATGGCTTCCAAGGACTAAGGTGAATTACTATAAAATGTTGAACCAAGAAAGGTCATGCAACACATCATGGTAAATTTAGATCTAAAATGGTCATGCAGACCAAAGCCACATTTACCATAACTAAACATAAATGCTTTGTCATTTTAGGTCTAAATTCATCATCTCACTCCCCTTATTGAACATCTGGAACAAGCTATAAGGCACAAAATTGCCAATCTTCACATTCAGTATAAGAGTAAAAACAAATTTTATAATTATAGGCACCCAGTTTCTAAAGAATAATAAGTTGCACACTGATAAAGAAGTATGAGTTCTTTTACAAGAAGACCATAAAATTGGAAATCGAAAAAAAATCCACAATTTAATGCAATTGATTCTAAGATGTCTGGCAACACTCCATCATATAAGATTACTCTATGTGAAGAATGCACAATATAACTACAGGTATCTGACATACCGGGTGGATAAAATGTTAAAAATGTCAAGTATAACATAATCTATCTCTATCTAAGTATATTTACAGTGTGTTTGTATATTTACTGTTACATAACACACAAGAAATCTGCTTAACATTAAGCTTATGTGGGTAGGTAAAGTTCAAAACAAGGACTCAAAATGATGTATAAAAGAGTGTGACAAAAATTATAAATAATAATTTTACAATAAAGGTTCTCAGAGATTATGTATTCATCATTTATTTTATTACATTACACTGTCTGAGAATGGCACTAAAAGTGTTTAGTTAGGCAACGTCACAGTTTATACAGGACAGCTACCATATCTGTTACATACAGGTACTGGTCATTAGCCTGCGGCCATGGTCCAGTGGTTAGTGCGCTGGACTTGTAACCCGGAGATCCGGGTTTGAATCCTGGTCACAGCAAGTCATACCCTTCTATGAAATCTTGACAAAATGTTGATTTTCCTCCATATGTGGAGAATTTGCCGGCTCCTTATGGAAGGGTAGGTTAGTACTGGTTAGTATACAGTCCAGGAAAACAGGTCATTAGGACCTCTGACCTGAATACATTATAACATAAATCCAGTACATGGAAACATAAAGCCATACACAAGCAAAACTTGAGAACTGACAATAAGTAATTCTAAAGTATTATTTACCCACATCAAGCAATTATGATATTCTGATAATTAGGATCTAAACACATTCCCATAAATTTTGAACAATTTACCTCAAGTTTCATGGAAATGTAGATTATAATCATTCATGCTTTCTGTTCTATATAAAAATATGTGACCGCAGACAGCAAAAAATATGCGTTTGCAGAATGCAAAAAATACAATAAACATACAAAATGTTATCTTCCAGCAATTTTGACTGAATTTTTGCAACAACGTATGTTGCTGTAGTGAAGACTATATTGATTTTGTTATACTGCACTGGCTACTCCATATAAGGACACATTTTACCAGCAAAACAACATAATGTTAAGGGTCCCATATGCTACAGGAATATTGCCCTTTTTACTGATGGGTGTCAAATCACCAATCTCTCTATCTACAAGCCTGAACAATACCAACTGAAGTAAGGCCAAAAAGAAAAGTACCATGTTTCCACAAACATCCCCTAAAAATACAGGATCAGAAGGTCGGCATTTTCATGTGTATTTTAAGTTTGAAGATAGAGCTGCCATGAAAATAAAAGAAAATAATTGACTGGGACCGGAAAAATGTGTAGGGTCAGCTGAAAAAATTGGGACATCAGGTTATTGGAAACCAGGATTTTTTGGCCCCAATCAAAACCATTATATAACAAATACTTGAAAATAAAATGAGATCAAACAATTCGTAACCAGTTTCATAAACATACGTTCTAGTACACCACTTTGTTTTGCTTTGATTCATAAACTTCACAGATTCAAATAATCATATAAACCTGATTTTATTCCACATTTTATGGCTAATGATACTTCAGTTCTGAAACTTGATCACAACCTGCACACAGGACATGGTGTTGAAAGATAATTCATTCTATGTTCTACCACTATGAAGACAAACAATGTGTACATAATCTTTACTACTGAGATAGTATCTCCAGAAACAAGACAAGACATTGATAATGTGTTACAGTTAGATCAAATCTAGCCTGTGAAACAATTATAATACATGTATCCCTTAAGGCCAGAACATTTTTCTTGTGTTTATGGTTACCTGACCCACCCAATTTTTTTGCCCCAGCCATGAAGTTTATAACAACAAAATCTCAAGTATAAAAAAGCCTTAAATGAATTATATCTCCAATGTATGACAAGTCTGTTACGAAAAAAAAGAAGTTTTCCGACCTACCCACCCAATTTTTTTTGGCAAGGTTACCTGGAACATTTTTTTTCTGGCCTAATCTCATTCACTGAACAGCACAAGATTATACAGGTAGGATGTAAATCTGTGGTATCAGGTATCCATAATACAGATTACTTAAATAGTCTACCCCCCCACTCCATGTGTGATTTTTATCATATATTTAGAAGTTGAATTAATTAAAATGCTGGATTTTATTTAAAAACTAGAATGAAAAGTCAGTCAGTCATGATACTCCACAGACCAGGAAACTACTGAAGGTATATCTGCAACAATAAAGTTGCAAATTGACAGAATTTAATGTAAACAAAACAACATTTTATGATTTAAGTCCTGATGTGTCAATGATGATTTTGGTCAAGTTAATAGAACAAGATACTTCGATCATGAAAGCATTAATTTTAAGAATGATCATGTGACCATCTAAATAAGAAACAAACATTTTGGAGAGTAGCTTGAATGCATCAGAAATTATTTTCATGAAGTATATTATTCACATGATTTGTAAATATTAAAATAAATAATATAAATAAATAAAATAAAAAGTACTGATGGAAGGCAATTTTAGAAATAAGTATTAATGCTGGATATCGCATATATTTTTTTCAGAACATAGATTAGTGTATGCATAGAAAAAATATATGGCAAACAAAAACAAATTTGTGATGAAACGTCAATGCAATGATATTTTTTCTAAATATTGATCATTCTAATAAAAGTTTTGCAAATTTTTTGTCTCAGTTTACTTCGGTACACAAACTTTTGAATAGTTTTTGGTCTGAATTACTGAAGCTTCATCGAACTGTACTGATATGTGTATGCATTTGTTGTTCTTGAGCCCATGCAGATCGAAACTGCGACATAGGAATGTGATAAATTGTCTTCCAACTAGAATAGCGAACATAAGCCAGTCATACATGCAATCAGGTACAAAAATATCTGAGTATTGAAAAAAAAAGCTTCATAAATGACAGGCTGACTGACAAAAACAGACTGTATTATTTTTTACGAAAAACATTTTATGATTCGGAAAGCTTTTCATTCTTGAGCGAGATATGTTAACTAAATGACTCTCAGAAATAACTTAGTTAATTCAACAATTTTTTCATTTCCACATCTGTATAAATTCTAAAGTCATAAATTTTCATTCAGCAAGATGAAATCGAAAGTCTAGACCGATAATTGTTTCAATCTTAGATTTAACCAACTTACGCATCTTTATTCATTTAAACGCAACAAATACAACACAGCACTATGGCTCACAGGCATATATATTATAGCAGTCATTTAGCTGACATCAGGGAGTTAGATTGACTTAACCCTAGAGCACATACCCGCTGATCCACAGAATAGGGGTAACTATTTCTGCACTGTGTTAAAACTTTGTACAGCCTCGGTCCCTTTCGGATGCATTTTGTGGCATAGCAGATGAAAAATTTAGAACAATTAATTATTGATGAGAAATAGACATAGGGTTGTGTCAAGAGAAATATTGGGTTCTACATAATGAGCCCATAGGGAGCTATGGCACTTTTAGTATGATAATCCTAAAATGACAAGCATCAGTTCAGTCGTATTATAAAGCAAATTTTCCATCAACAATGGAATACATTTTTTATTCAGTACAAATTGATTTTTTTACACCATTTCTCATTGATTAATTGATCTTGTATCACCACGTAGTAATTACTGGAATCAAAGTTCAGAAATAACAGTTATATTCAAAGTACAAACACAGATTTTAGTCGATAGGTCTTATACCACCTATACAACATCCCGACAGGAAGTTAGAGGTAATATACGTACAACATCAGAGACATAGCAGGAATTCTAAAACTTGGTTATTAATTCACTTCATTATTCTAAAATGTATCTGCATGATGTTATTGTTTAGATAACAAGTGAACTTGGATTACACAATATCATCAGAATTTAGACTTTCTTCCATGATTTAATCGATACATACATTCGTCTGTTATAGATTTCTGGACCAGAATAGAATTGTTGCGTGCTTAAAGAAAGATTGCCTTGAACTCTCATGAAAGGAATGATTATTTCTATTCTAAGACAACTAGTTCAGAGACAATACAATAAACCCATCACAATTACAGTCAATAACATTTTAACATCAACAGTAAGCACAATCTGTATAGTTGCTTGTAAAGATGTCAGGCTGCGGCCGTGGTCCAGTGGTTAGCGCGCTGGACTTGTAACCCAGAGATCCGGGTTCGAATCCCGGACGCAACAGGCCATACCCATCTATGAAAATTTGACAAAAATTTGGATTTTCCTCCATGTGTGGAGACGTTGCCGGCACCTTGTGTAAGGGTAAGTTAGTACTGGTTAGTATCCATTCAAGGAAAACAGATTAGGTGAACCAGTCAACATATAATAACTGAAAAATTGTTGAAAAATGGCGTTAAACCCCAACACAACTACCAATCTGTTCAGTCTTATTTACAGATATTGAATCACGGGAAAAAAATGGGAAGATGTATTCAAACAGATGCTTTAAATTTTGTACACCAAGTGTGCATTTAACAAAGAGGTTGTACAGAGTAGAAGTTTGGAAACGTCAGGATATGGTAAAATATATGGTATGGCATGGCCGCCTGAACATGACACGCTACGAAAAAGTTTAAGCCAAATGTTTGAATTTTGGCATTAGATACTGAGAATTTATGGCTCATTATTAAGGATTATTGTTATTTCTATCGATTCGAGTAAGCTATACCAGTTATTGATGCATTTTTACGTAATTTGTGTTTCCGTACACAAACATGCAGTTCTTCATAAGGCTGAGAGGATGACCCATCCGAATTCATTCATGAAATCAGCCAACCAGAAAGCCGAATAAGTAAGACTAAAAATTTACTAACCCTACTGCGAAAATACTTACGTACACACAATAACATAACAATCAACTCTTTACATTGTAAACATAAACTACATTCACAATAAGACCAGAATTAAACTGTAGGTTAGATTTATATCTTTTTAATCACATGATTGTATCCACTGTATCGTTTTATCCATATAGGAACAAAACCAAACAAAATGGGAAAACACTTTCAAATGGTATACAATTGTATCAGTTAAGTGGTCTATGAAAATTTTTATCAATCCATCCATCTACAAATGAAAATATGACTGTCATATAGATCTACAAATAAATATACTGGCAGGAGTCACTCTGCTCCTAGTCATCAAGGGCTATATTTCAACATGACCTGTCCATAAGCAGAGAGTTTTGTTGTGACAAAACAGCAAAATTTTATTGGTCATGTCAATTGTATTAAAAGTGAAAGTAGTAACAGTAAGTGTCATTGCATGATGATTTATCACCATTCTAAAAATATTATTTATTCAATTTAAACTGCATATGAAATTATGCCCTCACATTAATTTGATTAAACAAACAATGAGGCTTAACTTATTCCCAGATTTACAGAGTTCCTTGATGAACTTTTTGCAGTACCATTAAGTGGCAAATGGCGTAAGTTCCACATTAATTTAGATTCTCAGAAACAGCACATGAACATGAATAAGATAATATAATATCTATAATGAACAAATTTTGACCTACAATAAGTATTCTTCACTAAATAGGACATAATACAGGCCACAAATGTGCTACACGGGTTAGTGTGCTGGACTTGTAACCCGGTGACCAGGGTTCAAATCTGGTCAATGTACTCAATTTTCCTCCATATGTGGAGATGTTGCCGGCTTCTTGCGGAAGAGTAAGTTAGTGCTGGTAAGTATACAGTCCACGAAAACTGGTTAGGTGAACCAGCTGCCGTATATATCTGAAGAATTGTTGAAAAACAGTGTTAAAACCGGTGAAAAAAAGACAGCAAACAATAAAGGCATCATATGTTATACCTGAGCAGGGTTTTCACTAGACATCAAAAGTTAGGGGTCAAAAATAACCCTTGGCTGATGATAAATTGAAGAGTCAACAAAATTTCCTTTAAATTTATAGTAAATTTGACCCTTTCTTCGACAAATTCTTAAGAGTCAAAAGCTTTATTTTACTAATTTCAAGGTCAAAATGCTTTTAAAGGGACAGATGTAAGCCCTGCCTGAATGAAAACAAAATAGCTACAGTACATAGACACACAGCTCAGACCACAGTTCAGATGGGAGTTTAAAGTTATAATACAAACAAACAGCTGCACAACATTAAACTACAGTTGTCTAATCAACACATTATGAAAGTACGACCAGTTCTTACACAGTCAGTTAACTCAGCCCTAGACTTTATGTATCTATGACTCATGATATATTATGAAGGCCACATTTGCAGGATAGAAAACTAATGATTACATCAGGGATAAATTCATGATCCATAAAACCAGGAAAGGGGTCTGTATGATATACCCTATAGCTGAATTTAACCGTGAAATTAATTCATTATTTAAACTCAGTTAATCAAGCACTGAATAAGTTTGGACGCATAATGGTCAATGTAGAATTTTATATTCCAGACCTAGGTATAATGGGTTCAACTCCTGACAAGGGAAAAATCTCCATAATGACTGAATCAGGACAAGAGAACTGTTGATGAGACTAATAAATATTAATTAATTCAAATTATTTCATTGTTATTTATTACAATTATTTGTTTCGTAATGTTACATAACTTTTAAATTAATAACTGACAACAACTAATTATTTCATGGTATCACAAAAACGATCCGATTTTTTTGGAAATCCTGGACTATCATAGACAACAGACTGACATCAGTACTCCTAACACATAGATATAAAAATAGCAGTTTGTTCATCATTTATCTGATGGTGAAAGGTGTTACATCAGATTAAAACAGGTAGCACAAGATTACAGTGGTTTAAACAATCCACATTTACTTAAATTCATCATTTTCAATTATATGTCAGCAGAAAAATGTTCTTTTGTTACAAACAATACCAAACAGCATAAAGATAAATAAATTCTGCATTTGACAGCTTGCAGAAAGAGGAGAGCAGAAATATTTTGGGGGGGGGAGGGAGGGGAGGAGGGTAACAGCAAGGTTCATTTGACAACTTTTTTAGCATAACTGTGGTGGAAGACCCTAGGTGCACACCCTTGGTAGAACAATTGACCTTCCGTATTATCTAGCTGGACAGTTTACTCACAATGTTAATTTTTCTTTTCTCCTCGAGGGGGATTCAAACTCATGGCTGTGAGAGGTGAATGTTACTGGTCAAAGACCATGACAAGTCAACCACGGATGCTCCCCCCCCCCACAAGGACAGGTAAAAACATTCAGACAGACACATAATTCTCACAGTTTACACTATAAACACAAAATAATAACATCAGTCAAATCTTGTTATGTGCAATATTTACCAACACTATCACTGTAGAAATAAATTATTTACTTCAATTAGAACACTGTATAAATTGTCGAATGTAAAAAAATCAAAAACTTCCTCCCGACCACAAGGCAACTAGACACAATGAATTTTGTAGATTACGGTATTGTCATGAGATCAAAAATCAATAATATTATCATTATAATAATGGGAGTAAAATTAAGTTTAATCACTACAAAAAAAGCATAACTGGGCTATAGACTTGTCCTCAAATATACATGTACTTATCTATTCACTGAAAACTTTTTTGATTTTAATATAATTACTAAATTTACTGACAGCCTTTAGCTCTTCCAGAGTAACAACACCCAGTATATAATATATTGACTGTGTAACAGAACTAGCGAGTGCAGTAAAAATGTAATCAAATGATTATTTCGTAACTAAATACACCAGTTCAGCAGTGAAACACAATCAAGTCACAAGTTTAAATTTAATGGTCATTTATACAGTACTTAGGATTTACATTGTAAGAAAGTAGTTTCAATCATATACATTCATTAAATATTCATACACACATTTCTTAATGTATTATGAACGTTATCACGCAAAAGCCACTAAGTGAAAATCATACATAAAAAGCCATTAAATATCATAAGTTAAAACATTATAAAATTTCCCAAGGATTCAAATGGGTGCACCATACTATGTTTTTGTACATTTGATCATTTCAGTCAAAATTCAGCGATGCACTTGCAAGGGAACAAGGAAGGGTAGTGATCCAAATTTAACAAAAATGCAATCATATTGGTCAATCTGAATTGCACTTATATTACATGGACCAGGGCATTCATTTGACCCCTAAAACAGCATTTTAACTCTTGAATTCAGCAAAATAAAGCTTCCGAATCTTGAGAATTTGTACCAAATGGTCAAATTTACAATAAATTTAGAGGAAATATTGTTGAGTTTTCAGATTTTTGCCAGCCATGGGTCATTTTTTACCCTCAAATTCTGAAGTCTAGGGAAAAGACTGATGGACACAAACATTATTAATCAATAAATGCATGTGGTGTGCACATTTAATTTGTAAGAAGGTATGAGAACAACATTGATTTTAAATGTCTTATTCTTACATGCTTTCCTTTTTTCGGTTTTCACTTAGGATAAACAATATTCAGGGGTGTAGAAATGGGACAGAAGCCAGAAAATTTGAGCATTCTTGACAGCCAATTTTTCCCCACAGGGTTGTAGCCACTTGCTTCTTTCTTTGGGGAAGACGGATAAAAAAATGAGCTGGAAGCCAAAAAATTCAACCAGCTATTTGAGCATTCTTGCCAGCTACTTTTTACCCCACATTGACTCTTGCCCCCTAATGGGGGGAACTCACAGACCCCCCTTATACATTTAGTACCTTATCGGCTTCATGAAAACATTTCTACACCCCTAATTATTATATTATTTGTTTAGCCCCTTCAATCTATTATGAATCCTAATGTCAACATTATTATGAAGTTTTTAGTGATAAATTATTGTTGTTTTTTACAGAATAATGGATACAAGTAAAGCCTACTGCATTAAAGAAACAATGAAAATCATCCATTATATACATATCCATAGTACTAAATTGAACACTAAAACTAATCAGCTAATTCACACAAATAAACAACAATTTTCATGAGTTTTCTAACAGAAAAGAGCCACTCATTATAAAACACCAGAATATTGCTGACAGATGTTGCTTATCACAAGAGGCTGCAAAGAGTTTTGAGGCTTGCAGAAAAAAAAAAAAGATTCATACCACAGTTGTAATTAATGTTAAATATGTTCCCTGAGTAATTTGCAATTCAATGGTTCAATAGTCACATTTATAATTAATGTGAATTTTTTAATACTACTTCACACAAAGCAATTTTATTAAAACTCTGATATTACTGGTAACTTACTGTAAGTTCAGAATGAGACGTAACTACAATCTTGTTACAGTGAAGGGTCTAAATAGAGTAGCATCCCCACCCAATTGCAATAAAAAATGCCTTGAAAACATGAAATTTCCAGACAGAAGTAAATAAACATCCAGCCCAGCATTCCAACGAGACAAAAAATTAACTTGGATTTTTTGGATTTTTTTCCTGAAGAGTAACCAACAACAAAATAAAACTTCCTAAAATATTTTAATGATACTGTAGACATTTACGTACTTTAATACATTCATCAACAAGCCTTAACTTAGATTAAGCTTTCAATATTGTCTCCTTTGGAGCAAACTTAATAACTATAAATACATGCCAAGAACCGATCTAGCCTACTTTTGATCTTCCCGTCCTAAAAAAAGAGAGGAGACTCTAACATTTATATTCTTTAGTTGAATGAACATACCAGATATCCAAGTCAATGCTGACTATTATGTTTTCAATGTCAGTTCTTTATCTCAATTACAAGATAAAGCATTGAATCAAGCAAGAATGCCTCATTAAGTATTTGTACAGTAACTCTGAATGCATTCAACTATCATTGTATACATTTTTCAAATAAATGCACGAGAAGACATACCACAAAACAATTACTAATCTTTTTTTTAAAGTAAACAGACATAAAATACAACTGAACTTATTCAATTCATCAGAATATGCAGTCAGTTTAAACAGGAGATGAATTTTATTTAAGTACAGCTGATTGGTGTAGTAGAGCTTAGTATGATTATCTCTAAACTAATTTTCTTGCTCATTTACTCAATGAATAACTGAATGACTTGTTTAAGAGATATTGAATCAATTAAAACCATTGCTAATTGTTTGCAATAATTGCATGTTTCTTTTTCCTTCTACAGCAGCGGCCATTTATGGGTGTCTTTCACTTATGAAAAATCTTTAAAATCATGCAGTTTTCCCCTAAAATTCAGTTTAAAACAAGTCTTTTCCTCTCCATTTTGCAGAACTACTGTGTTATTTTCGCCCAAATTTAAGAAAGTCCCCTTCCCCCACCAGTGAAAAAAGCCCTGGCACCACTCATGAAATACATAAGGGCAGAACCTCAATGAAACACATTCAAGAATCATGATTTTATAAAAGCTAAAGGCCTTTTCATGAATGAAATTCTGTAAATTTGCACCATAATTATCAACACATACCAACTGTACATATAAAAAATTATACTCTAACCATTTGTTCCAATACTTTCATAAAAACATAAACTAGAGTATTTCAAAGATAATGGCTAAGACTTGACACCGTCGACGCGAAATAATAATAATATGTGTGAAACCAAAAAATAACATGCAGACACTATGACACAACCAGATTACACCACAAAAGCAATAACCAATTTAGCATGACAGTAATTAAAAGTCACTAAGGGCCTTTTTTCCTACTACAATAGAGGTTAGCCAATATTAGGTGACTTCCCATTTACAAAAAGCTTCCTTTTTCCCAATTTTGTAAAAGAATTTCCCTTGAATACAATGCTGAAATTCCCACTATAGTGAAACATGATTCTCCCTGTATCTTGAAAGTCTGTCTACTTTTTCCCAATTTGGCTTAAATCACATTTGAATTTCCTAAAATGGAAGGTTAAGGCCCCTTCCCAATTTTTGGGAAAAAAAGGCCCTGAAACCCCAATCTAAATTACGCATTGAAAGCAGAAAAGATAAGATTTTTTATTAATTCATATTCTCTAAAGTGAAAAATAACAAGTTTTCAGTCTTGTAAAAACTCAGTAATGAACAAATAAATAGTGGACTTTTGCGCATGTTGAAGAACAAAATATAAATAAGGGAACAATGAAAAGTTTAGACGTAAAAAGTTCCTGGTTTCCACAAACCCAGTCGACAAATTTTTCTGCCAACTTTGTTAGTCTTGGTCAACCTTTTTCTTGTTCATATTCTCATTTTCAAAAGAACTGAAGTAAGGAATATGTTTTAAAAAAGTTCTGTCAACTAATGCCCCAATACTTCCAGGGGATGTAAGTGGAAACCAGGTATTTATATTTTGGTCGTATACACATACCTCAGGTTGAGATATGTTAAAGCCTGTAACTGGACAATAGCTTCTGGTATTGATTTTATCACATTATGATAACAATTTAACTTCTCCATAGAAATATAAGAACAGACTTCCTTTGGCATCTCAGACATGCGATTCTTTGACACATCTGAAAGTAGAAATAACTATTATAAATTAAACAACACCAAATACAACATTGCAAGTTCACAGACAATAGAAGGATGAAAATATTCAAACTCCACTTGTTCCATTCACTGTGTATAGGTCTGAATATTTCCAATGGATCTGTGCGAAATTATTACCAACAAATTTCAGGACAACTTAATACTTGTTATTGCATTTTGAGAAATAGATGTCAGGAAACTCAGTGTTATTATTTGTAATTGTATGGTAATATTCTGTAGTAATTCATATTTGATCAAGTATCATATTGGCAGAAAAGCTGCCATTCAAAATTCTTTTCTAACAAGGGAGACAACCACATCTAAGGGGGTGGTAAGGGTTGATTTTGGTTTCATTAAGTTTGATAAACCTGACTTTAATCCTGTACCTCAATCATCAGTCAATGGTGCAAATGTTCAGAATAATATCCAACATAAATTATACAGCCCTCCAAGACCAGTACAACAGATTTCTGTACTTTTGGTAATTATTGCCGACCCATTAAAATACCATTGAGTTAATATGATGATTATGTTTCACCCAGTCAAATTAATTAAGCTTTTATTGTAACTGTATACAGAACAAAATCTAGCAATGTCACCATAATACTGACAACATGCAAGAGAGCCATTTACTATTTCTAACAGCCTTGACAAGAGTCAGACGGGATCAAACCATGCAAAGGCACACTTAAAACACAGAATAAATAGGTCAACAAGCCAGGTCAATCATAGTGAGAAACTGATGACAAATGTCTGCATAAAGTAATTTAACTAGTCCCAACTGCAAGAAAGGATACTGACAGGCAAAATGTAATAAGAGTAACTTTTTCCTCGCTGGTCGTCTTGCAGGACAAGTAGCCCAAGTAAAAATTGTCTAGTCCTGCAACTGTGTCACTGATCACTAACACATTCTCAGACTTTTCCACAAAGACAAGTGACAATAACCAAATATAATCTATGTACTGAACAGATCAAACAAAAGTGATATTATTATCAAGCTATGGTGGTAAGATCTGTCGGACACTGACTTCCTTTTGTTTTAAAATCCATATCCACAAATTAATAATTTTAAATCATTGACTATTTCAAAACGAAGCAAACTCAAAAAAACACCTAACAGCTACATAACACATCAATTAAACTTAACCACTAACAATAAATGGAGCAAATGAAATTGAGTCCCAGGTTAGTGAGGCTTATTTGTCACTCTTAAATTAAGACTATGCTTAATAAATTCGCTAATAAATTCATAAATCAAGAATCAGAAATTGTTCAGCTTTGCATACAAACACTTTCTTTGATTAAGAACATAATGACGCATACATTAAAATAATGTAAGC
Organism: Lutraria rhynchaena; assembly: GCA_008271625.1. Classification (NCBI taxonomy): domain Eukaryota; kingdom Metazoa; phylum Mollusca; class Bivalvia; order Venerida; family Mactridae; genus Lutraria; species Lutraria rhynchaena. The sequence continues at coordinate 112,874 of VIBL01000051.1, forward strand.
TTTCATGGAATATGCGGATAAATATCAGAATGATTCATCGCTTCACTGGGATGATGAGCCTGAGAAGAAAACAAAACAGATGCTGACCTGCGGATATGGTATCCACCAAATCATATTTTGCCGCAAGTTTTGGATATTCTCGTAACTTTCTACCATTTAAATGTATTTCGCCCGTATGTTGTGCATCTTCAAATACCCTCTCCAGAGGCTTAGAAATAGTTGTAGGGCTTTGAGAGCCGCCTCCGTGATAATTCGTCGCCATTTTCTGGCAACATTTCATTAAAAGTGCGCATGCGTACGGTAGCCGGTTTGCGTGATAATTACACGCAAGTGAAGTTTACTTTTATTTCCAATCCTCGGGAGAATGTCCGCTGTTAATATTCACCCGAATTGATTAACACTACAAAATAAGTTAAAATGATTTCTTTAATTGAACAATAAAACGTACAAAAACCCGCATTGAAACATTGATTGATAGATATCAGGAATACAAATATATTGCATACACCCTAACGAATGTCTGAATTAACCGCGTCTTTGAATATAAATTTATGTATTATACGCGTAAATTCTTTGAATATATCTAGGATTGCCACTAATACGCGTTATATTATCCATCATCTTCTCTACCACCTACTGCAAATGTGCGCAGGAAAAAACTGGTCTCGGGACTGAATTTCCAATTTACTACTTTTGCAACACGACAGTAATGTACAGAAAATTGTGATGTCAAAAGTTTATCTTGGGTGTCCTAATACAGAAACAATATGCAAGATATTTAATCCATCGTAATTGGCAGTAACCATCACAACATATATTTCCTTGGAATTTCTACAAACCTAACTTTTAAAAAGTTGTATCATCAAAATCTATCAAAAATGTCTAGCAAATGGATGTTTCTTTTTAACATAAATTAAAACGTTTTTAATTGTTACAAATTTCAGCTCCCAATTGTATAAACATTGGATGACTTTAACCAAATGGTTAATTTAACCCAAGGTTAAATTTAATCATTTTGGTTTACTAACCATTAAAAAAATCATTAAAACATTTAAAAAGGGCTGCCATTTTGGTACTGGTTAAGATGTTAAGATTTAACCAGCATCTTAGACTTGGGTTAGATTTATTTGAGCTTTAACAAAAACAAAATTTGGTTAAATTTAAGCAAATTTTTCTACAACAGCTAACCGACAATTTAACCAAAATGTTAACCAAAACTCTGATTTAACCCAGTGGTTAAAGTTAACCAATGTTCATACAATTGGGTGCTGAAGTTTAAATGAATATTATGGAAGACATCTCCCTAAATTTGATGTTGTTACCATAAAAAATTTAAGCTTCCAAATACTATCAAATATACCTATATTATCAAAATATAAATAACAATATTTGAATACAAAAATCAATATTTTCAATACATCAAATCTACGTCTGATATTTTTTCCGCTAGTTATTCGATTCCATTCTTTGTTGCATTGCTTTTAATGTGCATTGAAAGCGACTGTATTCATACGCTCTTCATCAATTTGTACATTAATTTATGTACACAGTATATTCTTCTGAGTTTAAGAAAAGGTTTTTCTAAATAATTTCACACATCAACGATCGAATCGATATCTAACTATTTACCTAATGTATAATTACTACATTTAAATTTATTTGAATTCAACGTTTTGAAAGACTTTTGAAGAAATGTTTAATACGTATTTTACGTACAGTTAAAGGAAAGTGAATAAATACATATTATGTTGTTTTCACAACACGTTTTGATGAAATTAAAGAAAATTATATATGCATGGGAATATATGTATAGATAACTTGCGCATGTTTTGAATAAAAACAGATATATTAGCGATAATAATACTTGGATATGATATTAAAACGTTATGACGTATACAGAATGACATGTGGGTTAAATATCTTCGTCTTCATTAATGAGGATAAAAATCATTTCACCTACGATCTTAAATATATAATAGATGTTAAGTGGTTAGAAATATTGGTGTATCATAAGTGGAACTCATTACTTCGGTAATTGGATCATTTCATAAACAGTTACATGTACATGTAAAAATCACGCTGCATGTTGTAGAAGATTGATTCGTTATATAAAACGGAATGGTTCCGTGTGGATATTCGTTTCTATCCTGTTGAAAAACTATTACATCAGAACTATGTAAAAATTCTAACAGCAAACGAATTGAAGTGTGCATAAATGCAATCAAGTGTGACAGGTTGCTATAGAAGTTCCAACTTTTTGTGATATTTATAAGTACTTTTTACTATCATTGTATAATTATTCAGAATGATGGTGCAACTGTTATGTTATGATGATATTAATGTATTCTTAACAAATTGTTAAACCATACCCGGGTGAAGTACCGCTGAAGGAAGCGGATGTTCTACAGAGTTACCGTTCCTTGAGGTTTCAATGTAAATTCTGTTCTCGACCCCGGAATACAGGTACTAATAAGCCAATGTATTCGCCACGGCATTTAAACCAGGTATCTCCGATGAATAGTCGCCATAGCAACACCATAGGGTTGGGACATCATGACTATGAATACGATGCAATGAGAGATGCTGCAGCAAAATTCTATCAAAATCCAGGCAAATATACGATGTCCAAACGTTCAAGTACGTTAACCAGAGATGATGGCTATACAGTTCACAAACCGAAGAATGAACGAGTCACCGTGGTCCTGGAGCATTGGTGAGAAACAGTTTCCATTATTTTGTTTAAGTAAGGCAATAAATGCTTCAAAACTTGGACGACAGAATAATGTTTATATACAGACTAGAAACTTCTATTGATAAGATTTGTGAAATCCGCAGTTTGTCTATTTTTAGGTCTGGTTGTATTGGTAAAGGCGTGGCCAGTGACATCACAGGGGCAATTAGAGAATACTTTCCAGATGTCAAGGTAACAGAATTCCGCGGAAGAGTTGGTACGTTCGTTAAATTCATATTTACATCACGAAAACCTAAATCAAATAAATAAATAACATAACGTGACAAGTATGTGCCCCGCTTGAACAACAATTAGATACAGTCAAACCTCTGCTAGCGGCCACCCCAAATAAAGACCACCCCGTGAATAACGGTCATTCTTTGAAACACTGTCACTGATTATTTAGAACAAACTGATCTCCGGATAAAAGCCATCTGTCAATAAAGGCTATATTTTTTCTTTCCGAAGGATGGCCTTTGCTCACAGGTTTGACTGTATTATGAATTTTGTCATTTAATTGAAAGACCGAACTATACCACACATGCGTACTATACACTCACTAGCGCAGTGTGAACATTCCTTAACAGTACCGTGCTGCTAAACACAATACTTTTAAACGGTGTCACGGGAGAGAAGCTCTCATGTTTTTGAGAGAATGGTGAATACTTAGTTCAAATTTACTGAGACACAATAAGTATAAAATTTCTTTCTATTTTGCTTGGAGTGGAAATAGTCCAGGAATTTAGGATTCGCTGTTGTAAAGGGCAGCACCATACGTTCGTATGTATATCGAGATTAATTTCGGTGAAATAAAAACGTGGTGTTCATTGTAGATCGTGTTTAGATGTGCCTGTTTAGGAAATATCATGTAAATATCTAAGCATAGGCGTAAGCAGGAATGAAATGTTTATACGCGCGGTGAGGCACGAAGAGAAAACTCATCATACGATATTTTGGTTTTACAACTTAGGTCGCGGAATTTTTTAAACGCCCTTGCTAAGGGATATTATTGTTGCCCAAATTGAAGGTTGCTTTGTTTGTTTAGTATATTACATTTGTATTACAGATTCATTTGAAGTGTTCATCAATGGGAAGCTATTATACTCTAGAATTACACAAGGAGGATATCCGTATGAGGAAGAGGTAATGTAGATCCATGGAATGTTAATTTAGACAACAGAATACAATTGAGCGCAGTTATAGTGAATTCCTGAGGACCCGAATGATAATTTCATTGTATTCTTTTTTCACTGTATCCATATCCAATGAAATAAGAAGGACATGCTCGGAATAAAATAAATACTGCGATGTATTCGGTCATTCACCATATCCGAGTTCATTAAAACTGTGTTTTACTGTATGTTAATTTCACTTGACCACTTTTCATTTCTAGTAAGCATTTGTTCGCACTAACGAAGACTTTGTAAATTTTACAATGAAGATGAACTTGTTTTGGTGATCTGGGTGTTGTCTTTATGTAGCCAAGTTTATGATAATCGCTTAAAACAACATTTATGTGTAAAAGATCATGTGTTTTGGTTGGTACATGAGTTTCCTCTGTTGCAAACCTTCCTCAACGGGCCTGGATAATCAAGAATCGGTCTTGAGCTGCTGTAGTCACCATTTGTCTGCCTCCGCCATGCCTCCTGATGGGTGTACCATACAGCTGGTACCTTGTCCAGGCTCTGGCGATGATGGCGTGGTGTACGTCAAGCGCCATACCAACCTCACGGTGTGTGGCCCGCTGTTCCACTATCCCTACCACCCCATATATTTCTGCTTCACTCAAATGCCGTCTTATCATATCGTTTGCCGTGTAAATGTGACCAATGTAAAAAAGTATCACCTTTGAATGACCATAGATATGTATTGTCGTTGTATAAGGACAATAATGTGTTTCTGTTGCCATTAAAACAACAGAAAAATGAGAGGTGCATACTTTCCGTGACCACGTGGCGAGACCTACCCGATAAAAGAGCTTGCATTTAGGTTGGGGGCCATCTCAAACCATTGCTGAATCAAAGTACGCAAAATCGAAGATAAAAAAATAATTGAATCCTTTTTATACTTTTCATCATATAGTGGGAAACTGTTGGTGCTTAGCAAAAGTTGAGTAGTATATATGTACATAAATAAATTAGACTATATGAATTTCCCAGGCTTATTCGCCATGGACTACATGAACAATAGCTCTTATAGTTAAATTACCTACACAACGTCAATGTTTCTGAATGGTATTACGCTATAATCATTTTTACGTGGTAAAATACATGTATACAGTAAAACGTCATACATCGACCACCTCAGTATTACGACCGCTTTGTTATAACGACCACATATTTTATGACTTGCTTTCAATAACTCCCCTATATTTCAACTTGATAATGAGACAACATCTTTATTACAACGGATTTTTCGGGTCTCGTTAATACGGTGGTCTCATTAATAAGGTTTTACCGTACATGTATTTTTTCATGTAAAAATCGTTCTTAGTTCATGATATGTTTCGTTTGTCAGGTTTTAGACGGTATTTGGAGAGCTAAACACGGCAAAGACATTTTCCAAGTGGAGAGATTAGGCGGCTCAAATACATGCACTATTTTGTGATCGCAGGTGATGACTGCGAAGGAGAATACAACAGTGTTTTTCTCATGCAAAGCGTCATTTCCGCTTTTGTCAAGACATGTGAGTTTAATTGAACATCACAGCTGATAAAACACTTGTTTAGTGTTGGTAGGATGATGTTTCGTTGAATTTAGAACAGTATTGCTGGCGCTTTTGTTTTTGTAAAGAATGTGGTTGAACAACATTTACAAATACCATGACGCTCGCTCTGAATGAATGAATGAATGAATGAATGAATGAATGAGTGAGTGAGTGAGTGAGTGAGTGAGTGAGTGAGTGAATGGATGGATGGATGGATGGATGGATGGATGGATGGATGAATGAATGAATGAATGAATGAATGAATGAATGAATGAATGAATGAATGAATGAATGAATGAATGAATGAATGAATGAATGAATGAATGAATGAATGAATGAATGAATGAATGAATGAATGAATGAAAGTTCGCAATGTTTCTGTTGCATGATTGACAAATGGAGCACCTGTATGTCAGGTAAAACAGTAAGACACGATCATAAAGAACTCGGATATAATGAAGTAGCGAATACTGTGAAATAATTATCAAGCCCGCCACATGGAATGGATAGAATGAGATTTGGGTATAGTGAAGAAAAATACGGGTCTTAAGGAGTTTACTGTAACCATGTCCTACTGTATCAATTCAAACATGCGGACTAGTGAAGAGTAAATTAACTGTCTGTGATATAAAATGTTGGTATTAGCTTTATTTACCTAGATGTAGTGCGATTGTGCCTGACATTATACAAGAATGAGAGAGTCCATTCGGATACTAAAGTATTCAGTCTGTGATAAAAGAACATTCATGTGGGAACCATTCCTGAATTTGTACAAGAACAAGCATAAAGTCTTTCTATAGAATCTGCACGATTATACAATTTCACGGAGGTGACATTAAGGTGACTTGGCGCGCGGATATAGGCGTTGCTGTACAATCGTATTTGCCTTTTTCGAACAACAATATGGTCCTTCTATTTTCTTAGTTAATGGTTTAATGAGTGTTTTACGTATCCAGATATAAAATTAAAATAGTTTATAAGACGTAGAATAAATCGGTCACATGACTATTATTATTTATATTAGAGGAATGGTATATGTTTACATTTGTATTTTACATTTATATTTGTATTTTATTTTATTTATTTTATTTTAGGTAGTAATATGACTATACATATACACGTGTGTATGTACATAATCGGTTTTACTGTTTTATATGTTCATATTTATCAAGACTTTTACTTTGTATGTAAATTTTCAATGTATTTGATTGTCTATGCTGTCTGTGGTACGACATTTGGTCTGCGAAAATGATTCATTAAAGTAATGAATGTTTTATTAATAGTTCGACATTGAACAATTGTTTGTTATTATGAAGGATTTCATACAGAAATCAGTCGTATACACACTACACGTGATATTGATTGTTCATTTCATACTTGTGTGTAACATGAGTTAAATCATGTTTCTGAAATAAATATGTTTACTAATCAATTGATGATCCTTATAATTTTCTTTTAGGAAAATCGCGAAAATGTGCGAATAATAAAGAACTTTTTGGACACAAATGTGTCACTTTAAGTATAACGTGGATTTTAATATACGTTTCTCACTCAGTATCTCAATGGTATGACCCCCTCATTATAAAGGCCTCTTATTTTCGGACTGTTTTGCTGTTTATTTCAAATACTTCAACTTGATAATTACACCAGATAGACAAATGACCCGACTGTACCTTAATTACACGAGACAGCATGTAAATTATATCTTCATAAACAAATCGTAAGAAGCTTTGGAACTACAGAGCACTTTTTTTCATTTAAATCACCATGCTTGACCTGTGATAGCGATTTACATCTCCTCTTGCATGACAAAACCACCGGGCCTGGACTTCTATCTAATCCCTTAAACATTGTGACTCTGTTTCTAGTCATTGTTTAACAATGAGATTTTGTCTTTTTTTATAGTTTAGTCCAAAATATTTAATGTCACTTTATTCAAATTAATACATTCTACACGGTGTCTTTTGATGACAAAAATGACCTATTAATACATACTTGAATAGTCGCTATATAAAAATCCAAAACGATCAAACGAATATTAAAAGTGGGAAGTTCGAATTAAAACCAAACCAATTTCTAACTGGAACACATGTCTAGGTATAATACATGTTTTTATCTACCGTATAGTCGTCGTTTCTTTATGAAAAGTAAAAATGAAAATAACAACTGTAGATTACAGTAGAACACAGATATGACGAACTCCTTTGGATCCGAATAAATACATTTACTTTTCAATATCTATATTACATTGTTATAATAAAGGCTTTGGAAGGGAAGTAATGAATACGTCACGCACTGCATCCGATATTTCATTATATCCGAGTTCACTGTAACCGTGTTTTACGGTACAGACAGAGAAAGCGTAAATACACGCTTAAAGTGGGTATGATATCAAAAACATCTATTTTCTGTCCCGTCTCTGAATTTTAATGTTACCGATAAAACCTTATGCTTATGTTGATCAATCTTGTACCTTAATAAAAAATATTGTTTTTATGACAAATTGAACAATCTATGAAAACTTGTTAGAGCTTCTGTCAGTAATGTCAAGCTCTCGGACAATATAAAAGGCCCGTGGTCTGTCCGATATTTGATTAAATTTTGGACATCTATGAACGGATCTACAATTCATTTGGACCAAGTTTTCCTTTCATAATTTTCTTAATTTTGAAATCTTTTGATCAATAAAGTCCAGTCGTAAGAAACTGAACCTATTTGTCGATGTTTAAGAGATAAAATTACTGCGTATCAGTCCAAAATGAAATTCTATTCCCACAAAATTGCGCTTTTGAATATTTTATTCACTTGCTCTATCAATAGAGGAAAATAAATATTAATACATGTATTGTAAATGAATTTATTGATCTACTGGTAATTCTATGGAGGGGCGTTATAATACTTGCTTCTTTTGAATTTCATCAATGTCATTGAATTTTCTGTAAAGGTGTTTATGTATGTTTGGTACAGACATTGTAGTTTTTGTATTGCTCGCTATGGAATCAAGTGTCTTCATTTGGTGTATTTATGTCAAAATTAGGTTAATAGATATATCTGTGTTATTTTAGGATAGTTTAACATCTAAACATATTTTATATGCGTGTTTTTTTCTAATTTGACTGATTCAAAACATTCAACACTTCTATCGATCGTATGCACACAAGGCAGTATACTTATGAAATAAATCAATAGATGGGTTTCTTTACACCAGTCGGAATGAAAGTAAAATTTCGTGTTGTGACATTAGAAATGATTGGTAGACTCTAGTAATAATTTAATTTTGAAAGACTGAACATCGAACTAGAAAATGGATTTTGGTGATCAATTAATTTTAAACAAGAGCAGAATGGAATGAATAATTAGTGACCATGTATGGAGATTATACACCAAGTCCGGAAAGACACCGCTTCGACTTACGGAGATACCCGAGTGTTGCTTCGAATCCTGAGCGAAGAAGGTACTATAATGAGCGGAGGTACCCGAATGCCGTTCAGAGGCCTATAACAAATGGTTACGATGATGTCCGAAGATATCCCAGTGGATATCCAAGCCGTGGAAGGTCAAGATACGATGATGCAAGAAGTGTTGCGTACTCTCCAAATCCAGAAAGACAAAGGAATGACTTTAAACAAAGATATCCAAATGGTGATTACCACATCCGCAACTTAAGGAGTCCACCGCACATGATACGACATGATCAGCCGCCATACCATGTACAAGGCTCTCGTTATCACGGCTACCCAAGTCATGTATTTACAGGACAACGTAGCAATGGTGATAATAAATACTATTTTACGCGAAACGACACCGTTGATCGTAATCTCCAGCAACATCGAATACCTCTTAGCGATCATGGTCATAGTCGTCATGGAGACGATATGTATTTTTGTGGGAGTGATTTTGACGATGAAGATGAATTGTACGTACGACCTAGAAGAAAGCCTGTGAGAAGACGAAGGGTACACGTGAAAATTGAACATTGGTGAGTCGCTTGTTAATCTACATTGTCTTACTTATATGTGTTCCAAGTTGATTGTGTTAAACACAATGGTTGAACATGTTCTTTGTTTTATATTTGGCTACTCTTTCATACATGTAAGGCCAGAATAAACTAGTCGTGTTTGCGATTGCGAAACCGACGCTTTCTTTTGTTGCTGATCCTAAAGTTCTTGGCGACAAAATCTAATGTACGAAAATATTTGGAAATGAATCGCACCTTGTGTTTGCACAAATTTGCTCAGGGAGAATTAGATCCTACGAAAATTTCACCTAATGATTGAATTTTGAATTTCTCTAAAATGGTATAATTTACAAATATAAGAATGGTTCCGTTGGTATGATTTGTTGAAGAAACGAGAAAAAATGCAATGAATTTATGATGCGCAAAAACATAACAAGCAGACATTTCTGATGCTTCAAACACAGAAACTCGGCTGACAGATAATCTGATCCTATTTGTATGCCTCTAGATATGCATTGGACTGATCTACAAGTATGTTACTAACACATGTAATATTTTTTGTCGATATTCCTACTTTTGTATATTGTTTGAACGCATTTCAGGAAAGGTGTTATCGGGCAAAGTGCTTATAATGATATAAAAGACACAATACATGACGTTTATGACGAGAATGAAGTAACAATTGAAGAAGAGAAGGGCAAGCTAGGTAAGCAGAAATGTACATACGTGTATAGATGGAGTAAACATCAATGTGTGGTTATAATTCATGCAAAATTTTTGTACTAGATCTAATTTTGTCGTTGTTAGGGACATAACTGAATATTGCCGGAAGTGTTGGCCCCTAAAACTCCAGTGATCATATAAGTCTAATTGAAACTATTAAATACACGCAACAGAATGAGAACTGTTTGATTCGGTTGGTTAGAATTTTGCCTCACATGCAACATGTTCATTATCATAATCATCATCTTCATCGTTCTACAAAGGAGGTGGTTATGTGTTCTGGCTTTTCGGTCCAATGACACCGCCATGTTAGAATATACATTCAGGTCGAACTGCGTCACACATCCAATGCAGAATAGTTGGCGGTTAGTACATAGTACAACAGATGGTTGATTTAATGTATAGATGGTTGATATAATGTATAGTTGGTTGATATAAGATATAGATGGTTGTTATAATGTATAGATGATTGTTATAATGTATAGATGGTTAGCATAATGTATAGATGGTTGGTATAATGTATAGTTGGTTGATATAATATGTAGATGGTTGGTATAATGTATAGATGGTTGGTATGATGTATAAATGGTTGGCATAATGTAAAGATAGTTGTAATAAGATATAGTTTGTTGATATAATGTATAGATGGTTGATATAATATATAGATGGTTGGTATAATGTATAGATGGTTGATATAATGCATAGATGATTGATATAATGTATAGATGGTTGATATAATGTATAGATTATGCTTGCGCCACCATACTGAGTTCCAAATAATATATTGATATACAATGGAATCACAGATGTTGACTCACAAATTGCAGAAGACAACCATTTCTAAATTATAAGTCATTACGCCGTAATCCGGCATACTTGATTTACGGCTTTAGCAATAATCTGACTTGTTGACGAGACACGGTTAAGGAACAAAATAAGAACGATATCACAAATGTATTTTTATTCTGAACATGTCATTTTAAGTCAACAATGAAGTGCCGATATCAATATAAACTCAGGTATATTTGAATCTACAGAACAAATAAACGAAACGTTTGATTTATTGTATCAGAAAAACGGAGTTAATCGAATGCCTCTGGAAGTGTTTGATTATATATGTAAAAGGATCTGGGGACCTTTGATCACATAAATTTTATAATTTCTGTAATTGATTTTTGAAGAGAATATAATTTCTTAATTCAGATGAATAATTCCTTGTTTATGCTGAAATTATACCGTCGACAACCATAGAAGATAAATCAGATTTTCAAATTAACATGAGATTATCCATAGGCACAGGTACTTGACACAAAACCTAAGCTTAGCTCTATAGGCTACTTGTTCTTAATAAAAAGGGAATGTACACAACGTTATCAACAGGCATGCTAAACACACATGCTGAACTGCACCAAAAACAGCCAGATAACTTTTTTCTTCCTGTGGTTGACAGCAGGAAGGTTTTATCTATGCGTCAAAAATCCACAAACACACGAAACATGGTCCGAAATTTCACCAAATCTACACTAACTTTGACACATGTAATTCTCGACGTCCTCTGTAGGTATACACTATAAGTCAAATTAAAAGCATGAATGTTTCTCATGCCTGTTGAGTTAACGTTGTATACCTTCCCTTTTTATTAAACCAAATTTTAGCTCCAAAGTCTACATACACCTAATAACAAAACCTTTATTATTAGTTATAAGAAGCCCATGGAGCTACAATTTAGTTTTGTGTCAAGTAAAGCTACCTGTGAGATTAATTAAGGCTATTTACAGAGAGTACTGTTCAATTTGAGTATTCTTTAAGTGTTCTGTTCTCTTTCACAAATGTTGTTAATCTATTTATCCCTTGTCTGATATTATATGTGTAATCAACTTTTGTTGATTTAAGATATTCAAGATCTAATCGTGCACTTTAAAACATCGCCTTTACTTGGCTGTCATCATCAGTATAATTAATTATAAAATTGTACTGGTATTATATTCGTTAGCTTCATTGTCAACTGACAGGAGTGTTAAAGTAAAGCTATTTTAGTGTTGAAATGCTCGGTCAGTCTTTGGAATTAATATTCCAGTGTCATAAAACAGTGTTATGAAAATAAATGACGATGATGATGTACATTTTATAAGCATATTTTACGTTGCAGATACATTTGAAGTTTACATTAATGACCAGTTGATGTTTTCACGTTCCCGGAATGGAGGCTATCCTAAGATAGCTGATGTATGTATGACAAAATTCCTAATTAACACAACACACATCATGCGTCTTTAGCTTGTCGTATTTCTTCTTCTGTAATTTTCAATTAACATATCAATGAATTGCATTTTTAAAGATAGTTGTCCATGATCAACATTAACTGCGTTATAACCGTTAAATATTTTTGTAAGAGTTACTTCCCTTGCATTTGCATGCGCATTGTATTTTGATTTTGTGACTGACTGCGCAACAACGAATTACTTTTTTGTAGGTATTACAAGAAGTAAGAAATGCCAGGCATGGTCAACCGGTTCGTAGAGTGAGGAATGGTGAATCAAAGACGTGTACAATACTGTAGCGGAAATAAGGCTCTTCAAATTGATTCATCTTGTCTGAGATCAGCCACAGCTTTCTAAATCAAACACCAAAGTAACGTATGAAATAGTGAAATACAGCACTGTATTAATATTTCCTAGTTATAATACGATTTATCCAATGTATTGGAGCAGTTTTCCTTTTAAATCTTTTGGTATTCCTATTAAGCGCTGATACTGTACAACTCTACTTTCGCCACCTTGAAACTTGGTGAAAGTTGTCTTAATAGCGGTATGACCTAATTACTGAATATATAGAATAGATTTTAAACTTTTAATGTTGGGAGATCATTAGGGTTTGAATCAAGCGTTGTCTACTATTAACAGGTTAACAGGTAGAAATGGTGCGTACCACATTATTGAGTGTATACTCTATAAGTACGGTGTCATGTTGTGGTTGCAAGTTGTTCGTATTCTGTCCGACGTTCTGGTAGTTCCTAATGACGATTTACTCTCATTTATTGATGTTTGTTGTAAAGAAAAAGAAACATTCCGCTTTGAAAGGATCATTTTATCAGAGAGGACGAGGAGGGCTGTATATTGTGATAAAATGTTCATGTATGGATTCAACAGTCACGTGACGTCATGAGAACGGAAGAAGATGTTGTTTTCTAGCAAGTTTGAACATGTTTTGCGGATTCTGACATCAGCTGTGAGGAGACATTTCTTTATCATTGGTGACTACGTTAGACATCATTGTGTGAGAGTGTTATTTTGTAGTCAGCTATTTGATAAGATGCTGCTCTTGCCAAAACTGATCTGGGACTTTTTTCACTGTGTTTAACGCCGTTTTTCAACGATTTTTTAGTTATATACGGTGGCTGGTTCACCTAACCAGTTTTCCTGGACTGTATGCTAACCAGTACTAATTTACCCTTCCACAAGGAGCCCGCAACTTCTCCACATATAGAGGGAAATCGACATTTTTGTCAAATTGATCCTGGACCACTCTAATTTGTGATTGTTCGGAACTATGTGTATTTGTGTTGGCGTTTCAATGCCTAACCATTTCTAATTAAACAAATATAAATGCATCTACTGTTTGGGGTTTATGTACAAAATGTAATATAAATGTAACTGACATTTTATTCTAATGAAAACGCTTGATGTTACATTCGTTAGTCTAACATGAACAGAAATGTCGTTTTTGTTTGATTTTATCCGAAAATTTTATAAATTTGTTCCGATAAGGTAGCGTTTGAAGTGTTCTACAACAGTTTTATTTTTACGTTTGTTGTGTTCGCTCACTGCATGCTTGAAGAGTGCATTCATTTTATATACGTGTTTTATTATGCTCTGGTGAAAAACAGTGAGACGTGAGTGGGTTAACTTGATGAATGATTTTACTACCAAATTCTATTGAATTCATACATAAAGAGAATCGGATTCTATGAATAATATATCCTTACCAATTAAAGCACAACCCAACTGGGTTTTATAGTGAATGTTTGACTAGCAAAATAGAGTCTCGCATTCTGAACATACGCAATGAGAAACTTCCTGTCAAAATCTAGTGAAATGTTTATTTTTTGTAAGTAATTTACATACTTACCCCATCCTGCATCAAATGTATCTAGATGTTATGATTACAAAATGAAACATAAAATACAGAAAACATAAATTGAGATGAAAGTTTTTCGCCTGATTACTTGCATACCTGCTGTAATAAATTGTAGCTATGCTTCTCAATGCACACGCATTTACAACAAGTCATGCGTGTTATGTAACACTGATTACATTGTAATAATACGTACCTATACAAGGTAATACCTATCGTGGGTTGATTATTAAAATTGTGAAAGCATTTTATATAACTTTATCTTCAGAGGGGACGGGATATCGTGTATTATATATTCTTTATACACCTTGTATTGTCAAACTCGGTGTTGATGAAATTTTACCCAAGTTTGAAATTGTAAGGAGAATTGCAAATAAAAAGGAAACAATACAATTGGTTATGTAATATGATTTACTGAAAATTTTCATATGTAGTTATAATAAGTCAGTTCAGTAAACCGTAGGAGTGAAAATATAAGAAATTTTAGTGTAAACACGAGAATGTTAATAAATGCAGAAACAAATAATCTTGAATCTTGAATAAACAATGTTTAAAGGCTATTTCACGAAATGATGGTCCGAATAAGAAAAAAATAGTCAACTGTTTGGGGTCATATGAATCCCCGAATGAATAAAGTACAATTTGCATTATGAACTTAATAGCTTATATACATGCGGAGTGTTTCATATACATGAGAACTATTAAATGGGGACTTTACAGAATGTTTGAAACGGAGATCGAGCAAACTATTCATAAAGCTGTGAGTCAGGTTTTTTTTATTTAAAAAAGCCGGATTCAATTGGTATTACAGACAAAATCGCAATGTCTTGGCCAATGGAACACAAATCTACGATGCATATTTAAGACAGTAGAAACATCAGATATACTCTGAATTCTGATTTGGCCGAATATTTCCTATCCTCAAAGATGGGCTCTTAATATTCCATTTTTTGTTAGACTAGTGTCTGCTCCTAATTGTTCAGACTAGTAGCACCTATTTCGAATAAAATATCAATTTCCGAATCAGTACACACTGGCTACCAGTCACATAAAGATGTTCCACTCTCTAAATATTCTCTGTTATCGTTGTACACATAATTAAGTATATCAAACATTGGTCTGTCCAGGTGTTTCACATTCTGTCGTTGCGCATAGAGATCCTCACATTGACGATTGTTATTGTTGTCACGAATATGCAAACAGAACATAACGCCTGAAAACGAACCCGGAAGTGACGTCAGTGATGAGAAAAATCCAACCCGAAATGTTAGATAGGTAATGGCAAAAAATAAAAAAAAAATCAGACTTAAAATTACGTTTACTAAACAATTCAGAGAACAAGTTAAATTATTTAAAGCAATATGTTTGAATTCTTGTAGAAGAGCGAAGCTACATTCATAAGGAGCATAAATGATAATGAATAAGATAATAAATCTATCTCCGTCCGTCCGTCTGTCTGTCCGTCCATATACAACTAATGAATCGATTTGGTTCCCTTCAGCATCTGCCATGGCTGAATTTTGATAAATGTCATGAAATACAATATTGAATTATCTTCATGCTTATCATCATCATCATCATCATCACCTGCACTTGTTGTCGTGGAACCTGAGGGCAGACGAAACAGACAACTTCTTCTAGACTGAAATATTGGCTGTCGTTGTTAAGAGTCCCGGCATTGCCGTCTCTGTTCACTCTGCAGTTAACCAATACATAAAACTACTTACCGTCATCTTTGGTAATTCCGTCGAACCAGACCTGGGTAGCTTTCATAAAATAATGATATTTATTGAAGATTGTTCCCCAGTTTCCAGATTCGAGTGCAGATTGATACGCGGTCTCAATTCTAGACAACAAATTGTTGTCAAATACACGGGTCATCAATGAAAGACCGAATTCTCTCATCAAATAATTTTCAGAGCCTAAAATGTAAAATGGAAGGTACATTGTATTATGTTAAGTGACAGTATGGTGTAGTAAGCTGGTGATTATCTTATGTGTTTGATACAGAAATTTAGTGAGTTAATCAGAGCCCAACTGTAATCAAATGTAAAAGCCAATGTTTTAAATGCATGAAGTATTATATGATCGTAATATGGAATACAATATGTCAGTAAAAGTTTGTACTCTCAGAAATCTAAGATATACTGGAATCTTTACGCCAGTAACTCACGTCAGTATTCACAGACTGTTCAATACAGCTAGGATCACAGTCAAGTGTTTGTGTCACTCCCCTTAAGAATCGCCTCTAATTAGTGTCTACGTCAACTTCACTTTCTTATTAAATACAATGTACAAAATGCGTATGCATGAACCATTTTTTTTTATCAGTACGGAATGACGCCCAATGCACGGAGTGTAAGATGTAGATTAGGACAGCATTTCTAGACAACAAAACAAATAAAAATCATACCTACCCCAAAAATACATGTACACTGTACTACTTCCTTTACTTAAATTAAAAGAGGATTAACCCCGAGAGGGGGAGAAGCGCAATTGTGTACGGGTATCTGGGCTATTCTGTCGTCATTAAATAATTGGTCAATCACATATCATGACATTGACTTTGTTACAAAAAGATCAAAGCCAAGTAAGAAAATAGTCAATAAAAATACAATTTTGGCTGAAGAATGCATGAACCAACAAGAATTGAAATCCTGTCATGATAAATAAAAAAAAACTTACCTGCCCCAGGATTAAATCCTTGACAGATGACATTGGTTTCCACAACGTACATCATTGAAATGTTCCCATAAGCCCAAAGAAAATTAAGATGATAATTCGGACTGTAGGGGTACTCGGATGTGGTACACCATTCTGAACAATCATATGTGGTGCCATCTTGTAGGGTTATCTCAGAACATTGGGCTAGAATAAGAAGAAATTAATGTTTTCAAACTGTGATAAAATAGGCAACAAATTTACATTTTTATCGTGTTTTGTAAGTTACAAATTACATGATACAGGAACATAAAATACAGGACACTGAATGGAACATAATCAACAAGCGAAAATGCATATCGACCGGAATTGTATTTAATTTCTGTACTTCTTTTCGTCACTTGTATTTAATGTAGCACCAGCGGAGTCATTTGGCGACTTTCCAGCTTAAATGATGGAGGAAGGTACCAGGCAGAGCCACCGACCTTCCATGAGTTAGCTAGACAGCTTCCTCGCATGCGAAATTTGAGTGGTCCCTGATAGGATCCGAACTCCCAGCAATGTCGGTTAGTTTCTAAATACATTTCAATATAAATACATGTAACCTATATTGTAGGACTAATATCATGTACGAATCATTGTTACATAAATATACGTATATTTCATATCGTAAAAATAATAAAATTATGAGTTATGAATTAGTTAACAGAGTAAAAACAACATTTTCCCAATGACACTCCTGCACCGAATATTCCCTAACTAACACATCCAGTGAGTTCATGCTTGACGGTTTCAATAAATGTACACCAAATTCATGTAATTTAAAGGAATATTTAAATACAAGTGATATATCACGACTTTTGTAAGGATTTATGCGCGTTGATTATAAGAGGGGCATTAATTTAGGAAAATTGAGCAGTTCTATAGAATGTACAAAATGATAATTCACAATTTTAGGAGTATAATCGTAACCTACTCATGCATGCTTCTGGCACCTGAAACTCCTCAAACACATTAAGCGGAAAGTGGTTCGGAGAAAACAAACCGATTTTGCACATCTTTGTAATGTTCACAAAGAGACTCCGTGGCATAAATCGCACCATGCGGTGTATCAGTTTAGCAGCCTGTATTTTAATAAAAAAGAAGAAAAAACACTATAAGATGCTGGTAAAAAAGTCGAAATGCTTAGGCTAGAAAATAAACACCCGGTTTCCGAAAAGTACGGGATTAGCAGACCATTTTATTTTCAAATATACTTTTAGTTGTGGCACCGTTAAATGTTGCAACGCCGTAAAACGTCACACTTACCTTTAAATGTCGCAAAAAATGTGCGACATTTAGCGTTAAAATTGCGACATTTAACGGCCGAAGACTTTGCGACATTTAGTGTCGGTTGTGTCATTTAATGGCATCGTTTTGACACATAACGAAGTGCGACATTCAACGGCGATGCGACATTTTACGGAACTGCACACTTGTAGTCCACATCAAAATATCGGTAAGAAAAGAATTGACCTCGACAGAAAAATGTTTAGGGTCAGCAGAAAAAATGGGTCGGTCTGGTGTGCGAAAACAGGGATCTATTTATACGCCATAAGCTACAAGTTAAGGCTACTTCATGACAGAATAATTGTTGAAAAACGGCGTAAAACCCAATGGAAAGAAATAAGGATATTTTATCGTACATCGTCTTCTATAGATTAGCTTGCTAAATGTAGTTTCTAGGTTTCGACTAACTTTAAAAAAGAATTTTAAAAATCATGCAAATACATAAATTAAACTCGATTGGGGGTAAAAATGTCATTGAAGCTAAAATCGGTGAAAAACATGCATAAAGTAAAATGCATTACATCTTTTTTATCCTCACTCAACATCCAGTAAAATGTAATCTAAGGCAAATTATTAATTTCACAACTTTCTTTGTAAGTCTGGATTGACGATTGAACTTCTGATGACAAGATTTTAACTTCTGGCCCCATAGTTTGACAATTGACAAACGAAACGAAACATTTACCAACGTGAATTCTATACACATGAAACAAGTGTGTTCTAGTTAGCCACAAAAGGTGGCTAACATTATTTGAAATTGGTCCTGGAGGATGAAAACTTTCAACCTGGAATGGATGGCAAACTAATCAAAACTGAACCCATAGCAGCTGCTACATCTGCCACATAACATTCAGTACAGGTCACCACTGCCAACAACATCAAAAGTATCGAACCAAGATAATTGTCTTTTGAAGATATCTGCTTTTCATTACACCATTGGTGACACTTCAAGAACGCCCAAATGTTTAAAATCATGTGTCGATCTGTCTAGTTCACTTACCCGCTGTAGTGAATGACTGTATTGCAGCTGCCTGCCTAAAACTTGAATACTAGCACCAACATCACAACATTGCGTGTTGTCATAGTTACACTGAGTTACATTGTACTCGTCTGAAGCTGCTTGTCGCTTTTCTCTATCCAAAATGTCATCATCTTGAGTGACGTCATTTATAGCACGCCCATAAATGCTATCTCCATCACGGTGTAAATAAGAAAAGTCGGCTGCTAGCAGAGTTGATGCCAACAACATACAAACGGAAAAACGCAGCCACATCGTCATCTGAAAATTATAGGGAAATAATTAGCTGAAACTAAAGCACGTGTATATTGACAGATAATACAGTAAGACATGATGATAGTGAATTTCTCTGGACCCGAATGATTAATACCGTAACAATGAACTAAAGAACAGTGTGTACGGATTCGGTACTTCACTACATCCAGAGTTCATTATAACTGCATTTTACTGTATTCGGTACTTCACTATATAAGAATTCATTATAACCGTGTTCATTAATTCTTCACTATATTCAGAATGCCCATACCATGTGACTTATTGTGATGTATTTTTACCATGTGATGTATTTTTTTTTTGGTAGTACGGTAAACAAAGTTTATCAAAAAACCGCTGGATTCGAAATCTTAAACTTCACGGAAGTTATTTATTTCTTCATCAAATATGACCAAATAAAGCGGAGGCTGAGTCCAAAAATGTGAACTACAAGCGCATTGTAATGGATTTATATAGAGGAGCAGTTTAGCTCACAAAAAGGTGAAAATCATTTTTTTTTCGAATAAAATTTTGCAGAAAAATACAGTTTTCCCGTATTCTTACAACAAAGTCACGAGGTATGGGCACACTGGTATTAAACCTGCACTTTAGGAAAAATATTCGAAGAATCAACTGATCATGGAAAGTTGCACAAAATGGTGAATGTATGATAATAAGTAAATAAATATAACAAGGTCATCCTTGCAAAAATGTTTGTTTTCGGTTAAGCGACACAAATATTTAACTGGGTAAACTGACGGGCAGTTTGCCAACATTATAATTATGCTCTCACTTTAAACGAAAAGCTAAAATAAAAAAGAAGAAAAAATGTTAAAATCACTAAAAAAAGGTCGGGAATTTTTTTTAGTTGGTCGTTTAGCTATTAATCAACATTTTTAAAGACTGCCTAATGATAAGGTACATGTAAATGATATTGAATTATTTGTATATAACACATGTGGTTTAGTATCTTGATACGTATCCTTTCTTTATATTTTGCTATGTGATTATTTAATGATATATTTCTACTGTTCTGTGTATATTTATCTATATAAGTTCGTAAATTTCAACTAAGGCATGTAGTTGCCGATTTGTGAATAAAATGAACTGAACTGAACTGAAGCATGCAAGTATAAATTATCTTTCAAATGATTTTGTTTGGAAAAACGATTTTTACACGGATCAATTATATCAGATTTGGTGGAAGTAAATGCAGGCGTGGAAATGTTTTAAACGGAATCATTACAAGCCAGTCCAATGGACAGACATAAAGCAAACATATCATAGTATTGAAATGTTATTAAATTGGTATCCGCTCCCAATGTTTAGCCGATAATACCAGGTACCAGCCGGATAATACTTTTTTAATTTACTTAATGGGTGGTTTATTTCGATGCAAGTCAATAATCGCTGCTCCTGTTTATAGAGTTGAAAACTTATTGTTAGCGCTGTATACTTTTCATGGTTACACTTGAATTGGAGAGTTAAATTTTATACACTCGTTTTAAATCATCCAACACATAAGGAGAAATATTATTTGCAAACAATCATTCTGTCAGTATATTTGTCACGATACGCCGATGCTTATTTTGAGTTTATGTTAGTAAATACAGTCAAACCTGTGAACATAGGCCATGCACTCTTGTGAAAGAAAAAATGTGGCCTTCATTGGCAGATGGCCTTTATTTGGAGGTCAGTTTGTTCTAAATAATCAGTGACGGTTTTTCAAAAAATAGCCGTATTCACAGGGTGGTCTTCATTCGGAGGTGGCCACAAACACGGGTTTGACTGTATACTCAAGTTAGTCAACTATATGGGGCTAGACTGACGTTCGTAGCGAAGGTCATTCATAAATTTTGAGACAAATTATCTTTTTTTTCTCCTAATTAAAATTAGTGTGAAATTTAGAGACTTAGAAGCAGTTTGAGAATATTATTAATGAGAAGCTCATTTGAGAATATTATTAATGAGAAAGCTCATTTGAGAATATTATAAATGAGAAAGCTCATTTGAGAATACTATTAATGAGAAAGCTCATTTGAGAATATTGTTGATGAGAAAGCTCATTTGAGAATATTGTAAATGAGAAAGCTCATTTGAGAATACTATTAATGAGAAAGCTCATTTGAGAATATTATAAATGAGAAAGCTCATTTGAGAATACTATTAATGAGAAAGCTCATTTGAGAATATTGTTGATGAGAAAGCTCATTTGAGAATATTGTAAATGAGAAAGCTCATTTGAGAATACTATTAATGAGAAAGCTCATTTGAGAATACTATTAATGAGAAAGCTCATTTGAGAATATTGTTGATGAGAAAGCTCATTTGAAAATATTGTTGATGAGAAAGCTCATTTGAGAATATTATTAATGAGAAAGCTCATAAGTGCATATATGATAATATGTTGTATTATATGTAAATAAAATGAAACATTATACTGTAGTAGGAAGTGCAAATATTTGCCTGAAGCTTGCTTTGGCCCACTGTTGTATACTACAATTAGCGTATTTAAACGGTCAGCAATGTAAAATATTAATCACGTGCTTCTATTTCCAATTTTCTATCAACATCCATAGAACGCTTGAAGTAAGAAGGTGTTAAAAAGTCCGCGGAAAAGTTTCATGCAAGTTCCCATTATCCCTAAATCAAAGACCTGTGGTATAAGTCTTTGCCTGAATGTATGTTAATATAAAATTTCAGAATGCTCTAACACAAAATAACGATATGAGGACATGTTTTGGTGAACTTTTTGAACGACCCTCGTACTTGAGCAAAATGGATAAGGCAAACAATAACTGAGTGATTGTTTATTTTTTAATATGGAGAAGTTTATTTTAAGCACACATTTTGAGAGAATAAGCCCGGTGGTAAATATGTGATGATCATGAGAATACTTATAGTTATTGGCTATTTTAGGCTAAATTTATCATTATGTAGCCCTAGACCAAAAACGCATATTTGTGAAAATCATGGTGAAATAATTTTACAATAATGTTCACGAGGTCAGTTGCAAATACACAGCGACAAAGAATTACGTCACTTTCGGCTGAATTTATTAATTATCAAGTGTTAATTAAACAAATGCCAACTGTCTTATTCATGAAAGTCATTGAACTATCTTAGAAGCGACCACCGTTGTTGATTCCAGTGAAAATTTTAAATGAAGTTCATTTCATTTGCTTTGTGAGAAACACGTTGTAGTTACAAAGTGTCGGTATGAAAGATTCCATTGTTAGAGCCAATATGAATTAGTCGAACAATAAACTTGTCTAAACGTTTTTAAAACAATCAACTCGATAAAATCAAAACAATGAAAACTTACTAAAATCACTTAAGGACTATAGAGTCTGAT
The DNA here is from genome assembly GCA_008271625.1 of Lutraria rhynchaena. NCBI lineage: Eukaryota > Metazoa > Mollusca > Bivalvia > Venerida > Mactridae > Lutraria > Lutraria rhynchaena. Next base: position 135,741 of record VIBL01000051.1, read on the forward strand.
TTTGTTCATACTGTATTAACATGAAAGTATAATAAATTCAAGCCGCAGACAAGGCTAGAAAAATACATTCAGGGTAGGTAGGTCGAAAAACTGTTCTTTTCCATTTTTCTTATCTAGACATACCATAGTGAGAAAACAAGATTCGATTCAAATGGTTTCGTACTTTGGATTTTGCCGTTAGAAATTGTAAGTTCGGTCGGGTAACCGTAAACAATTTCTCCGGCCTTATTATATCACGATGTACTGCATGACTAACTCGGCAGATATTCTACTTATCCGTAGACTTAAGCTAGTGTTGGATTAAACAGACACAGCCTTCAAATTTTAATACACAGGGACTTTATTTTTATCACGATTACAACTAAATGAAATGAGTTTTCAGATTTGAAAAAAAACAATAAATTTGAAGTATATGCTATTAATTTATAACTGACGGGAGAAGCTTAAACTTTTTAGCTTGTTTACGAGAGAAATAATAATTCGAGGGGATTCATATAACAATAGATATGTTACACAGTGTTAGACACACACGGACAAACAAAGGCTACAATTAACATCTTATATAAGAACTAAATTCTGACAGACAAGTATGTATTGTATTTTTCATTGACAGAGCACGGTACGATTCACAGTATTGGTCACTATGACTGAAGCTAGTCATTTTAAGTCTCAGTTTCTTCCTGATTTTTCCAGTCATCATAATCTTTCATGAACCATTGACATTATTGTTTCATGTTCACCCACAGGAATCTAGGATATGGTTCATGAACCATTGACATTATTGCTTCATGTTCACCCACAGGAATCTAGGATATGGTTCATGAACCATTGACATTATTGTTTCATGTTCACCCACAGGAATCTAGGATATGGTTCATGAACCATTGACATTATTGCTTCATGTTCACCCACAGGAATCCAGTACTTGGTTCATGAACTTGCGGTGGCGTCAACGACACGGGTTGAGTATTGTTAATCCCAATTTTGACGACCATAAATATGTTATCTTTTTCATGCACATAATATAACAGATACAGTAAAACCTCGCTATTGAGGCCACTTGTGGGATAAAAAAGAACTGTCTCGATATGTGGGTAATCAGGTCATCATTAAGTTGAAATTTAAGCCAAAAGTTTAAATTTGGCCAGAAAATAAGTAATCGTTATACTGGGGTAGCGCTAATACTGAAGTGATCACTAGGTGAGGTTTAACTGTACACGTAGGAAATAATGATTAGAAAACTTATTTGTAAACAGCCTTTCTTACTACCATGTAGTCTATTGTCAGGAATATATTGTATGTAGAGATAGACAGGTTTTTTTCATTACTTCAAACGCAAAACTAAAGAAAAGTGGAAGAAATTCAAGAAGTGACACGAACGCGAAGCGTTCACAGCTATCGAAATAAAAAGCTAACAATTAACTAACTACAGACAATTTGATTATACTATCATTTGTTAAATTTGACCTAGGACCAATATGTGTATATTGGTCCCAGATTCGACCAAGAGATTATGTAGAATACTTGCAGTATATGTAATAATAATCGTTTCTTTTCATGTTCGGATTTTTTCTTGTACATACATGAATAATATGTGATATATATACAATTATATTAAACTTTTCGATATTAAATTTTAAAAAGTCGGCAAGACTACGCTGTCAAAAATACTAATTTTATGTACAAATATGGGTTGTTCTCTGTGTCTACGTATGAAAATAAAAATACCTGTTTTGTTATCATTAGTTCCACAGCCGAATTCTGCCGAACTTTTTAATAAGAATCACGATAACATTGCACAAAATGATTCGTCGTGTGAACAATGTGTGCACAATGAGACTTCCCTTCATAGTACAAGGATAGAAAATCATTAAATAGTTTACGGTTGAGTTACCGTGTAAATAGTTATAGAACTTCATTTTAACAATATTATACTGGGTGTATGTGGTTAGTATTTACCGACCATATACAAATACAGTTTCTACTATGCGGATTAAAATCGGTAAATTGATTTTATCATTTCAGGGTGTGTATATTTTGTCACAGTGTCCGTTATAAGACTGACCATTTGACCTGTTGTATTGTGGACATAGGTATTCAAGCGTTCGTTAACAAGTCGACACATTCGGAACACATCGGTCGATTCCGGAAAGCCATCTCACTTAACTGGTTGCCGTCCACTCTGTCTTTGGTACACTGACGAACGGAGTGTGCCGAATGCATGTCGACACGCCCAGATCTGAAATAGGGAAAATTTCGGACCCAAAATGATACAGAAGTCAATGCGGTAGTTGATTAAATATCCGAAAGTTGGTGGTTCAATGAATCACTTAAAAATTATCCTATTCATTGTAGGATTCGTAAGTACCCCTGGCTCTTAAGAAAGGTTTACATATTGCAATTATACTAGCGAATATTGCTCACAAAATCTAAATATATTTGTTCGGCTCATTCAGCACAATGTCATTACATCACTGGGTTTAACGCCGTTTTCATCATTTTTTTATTTATATATAGTGACCGGTTCACCTATCCAGTTTCCACGTACTAACTTACCAGTACTATCTTACCAGTACTAACTAATCAGTACTAACCCTTCTACAGGGAGCCGGCAATTTTTCTCCACATATGGAAGAAAGTCGACATTTTTGTCAAATTTTCATAGAATGGTATGATCGGAATTTGAACCCGGATCGGGTTATAGATCCAGCGCACTAACCACCGGACGACGGTCGCGGGTCTCCATTAATGATAAACAAAAGATAAGTATTCCTTAATGGAAACATTGGATGCATTGAATTAAGAATTCGAATTCATTAATACTGGAGTATTAGTAATGACTGAGTTTCTCAAACAATTAATGTTTAAAAATACATTTAAGGTATTAAGTGTACTTTAAATAGCAAAACCATTCTTTGTCCTACACAGAAGACCATCAATATTTCAAAATCGGTCTAAAGACAGATGATTTTATTTTAAGTTGAAATGTAAAATATTGAAAATTGCTTCATGAATATGAGGTCGTGATAATGAGGTGGTTGTTATATTGACGTGGTCGCTGGTTGAAGTGTAACTATACATTTGTGTATAGACAATGAAAGGACTTATAATCATTAAATTCGTCACTGAGTTAGTACTGTGTGTAATTACAAATTTTTACTTTACTACTGCACACCAATTTTAACCATTTACATCAGTTATGCTTCATTCTTATTAATACATGATACTATTACATGATTTAGTGTTCTTGCTTTCCCCTTTATTTAAATGCGCGCTACATGACTATTAGTTGTCTATGCGCCATGTTACACCATTAAACATAAAGCAGTACGATTTAATTATGACCTTGTTTGTTCAAACATCACTGAAGATTGAAGGACCTGTAGGGCCTTCGTAGTCGGGTGGTTATAGTATCTGATTTGCAGTTATCAGCCCCTCACCGCTATAAGTCCGAATCCCACCCGACACCAAAGTTCACATGTGAAGAAGCTGTCCGGCTAGCTTACAGAAGGTCGGAGGTTCTATACAGGTGCAAGCTGGGATATTCCTCCACTATATTAAAGCTGGAAAGTCGCTGTTGGTGCGACGCGGAACTCGAGTGAAAAAAGGACGTGTAGTTTTTAAATAACAGTCATAGCCGATTAATACTTACTTTTTCTCTGATTTAAACAAACTTTTTTTATTTGAGTCATAAAATGAGGGATATTATTAGAAATAATAAAATATAAACGCTAGAAACTCTTATAATTGAGCTTGTACCCAACTAGTATTTGTCTTATATAATGTCTGCACTTGGGTCCCGTCTCAAAGGCATAGCTAGAATAAATCGTTTAAACTTAAAGATCTCGCGACATCTTGTCAGGAAATGAAAAGTGTGTTACCTTATTGATTGTTATCTTAGGATCTGTAAACCAATCAAAGCCTCTCAGGTGTTTCAATGAAATGGATGATATAGCGAAGTACGCATATAATAAACTTAAACTTAGGGTCCCCCTAAATTAAACCACTGTATCCGAACGTGTTTAAACAGAAAAAAGGTTCGGATTAGAGAAGTTTTCGGTATACAAAGGTTCATGATTAACAAGGATTTTTAGTATTATATTCATAATTAAAAAGTCGTTACCAGCGTAAGTGTTCGGTTTAGAGAGGATTCCAGATCGGAAAGATTCGAATTAGAGAGGTTCGACTATACATGTATATCCATGTTCTGTTGTACATATTGTGCCATGTTTTCCACATGGATCATACTAGAGTAACCTACTGTTTATAATTTTTAAAATAAATAAATCAAACTTGGTCATTCAAGACAGACCGTCCAGAATGAGATCGTTTATACAATAATCTTCTAATAACAATATTTTAAATGGTTGTATAAGAGGCCCCCGTCTTTGAGTGGATAATAATCACTAGCCCCACACCGCCGTGAGTTCGAATCCCACCCACATGTGAGGAGGCAGTCCAGCTAACTTACGGTACGTCGGTGGGTCTACCCAGGACTTCCTTCATCATTTAAGCTGGAAAAGTCGCTAAATGACCCCAGTGAACAAATAGTTGTATGACACTAATGAGTGGTAGCACCGGAACTGACCCCTGATCCGAGGGGAGTTGATAGAGATCCGTTATTTCCTTAATTGTCGCCGTTCACGGACGGCGACATATACAATTAAACAGATTTGACCATTTCTTCCCTAACACCGCCTGCTCTTAGCCAATCAGAAAAGAGAATGATCAAAGCATGGCGGACAAAAAAACTAAAAAGGGTCTCCTACGGGGCACATTATCCGCCATGTTTTTGTCGGGGTATCTGTTTATATAATTGACATACCTTTTTAATGTATGAAGCTCGAAAGCAGTTTGTAGGCTCCTGCAGGGTAAACAATATTTCTGATATTTCAGTCAAAAACATTAGCTTTTATTGTTCAGAAACGAGTGTATTTCTACAAAAAGGAGGATTTTATTTGATGAATATTAAGATATGAATTGTTTCATCGTGAAATCCTTTGTTCCCTCTGAATGCGATATTTCGATATTTTCATTTATGTGTTTTACATATGCTCTTTTGGGGCATTTTTATATCGTAATGTTTTACATATGCTCTATTGGGGTAGTTTAGCGTCGTTCACTGGTTCTGTGTTGCAGTGTACAAGCAGAGTCAACGGGAACCAGTTAATATCGTCGTAAATATAGAATGTATTGCAAACTCTCAATAAGAAATGAAATTTCTAGGAAGTGTTCATTCAATATTCTATTCTTAGCTCTTATACTTGGCTGAACTGCGATTCCAAGCATTTTTGGAAATGCTAATATTTGTCTGATACTACGGTGCAGCCTAGATATCAAGACACCTTCTGCTCATGTACATAAACATCGAAGTGGACCATGTTGCAGTTCACCAAAGGTTCTGTACAGAGAAAGTCAACGGGAACCAGTTTATAGGTAACATACCACGTGAGGGATATTAATCTCAAACGAGGATACGTCTTCTGCAGATTACACATGTACCTTGATTGTCTCCCCTGTTTAATCGACTAATGACTTTCAACAAGTGTTAAAAAGATGGCAATTTTTAGTATATAATGTGCGACAATAGATAACTATTCATCAACTAAATTTTATAAACATGCAGTTATATGTAGAATAGATATACGTGTTTCATATACAATTTATACAAGACATGTGTACATGTAAATGACCATATAGGTATGCAAAACGTTCTAAACATGTTTTAAATACACACATGCAAACGGTCTTCCACATGTTCCATATACATAAATATGTTCTAAACATATTTTAAATACATGTATGAAGAATGTTCTAAATTTGCCTCCAAATATACGCTTGAAAATGTTGTAAACATGTAATAAAATAAAAGCAGGCAAATTACGACAACTTGTGACATATTATAAATATACGGAAAATGTTCTAAATATGCTTTTAAGTACAGATACGCAAATCGTCCTTTCTTGTTATTAAAAATGTCAGCTAATTGTCCTCAACGAGTTTTTTAAGCAACGCATCCGCTAATCGTCGAGTTCCTTCAACAGACTTATACAATGCAACCTCTTCAAAGCAAAACCCTTTGGGTGAAGCAAAATTAGGTTGTTGCTCTAGAGAGGTTAAATTAATAGTTAAATCGTACTGCGGGAAAAATTGTGCTGCTGTTGAAGGGAGGTTGTTGCTCAAGAGAGGGCCGCACTGGGAAGGTAGCAATGTATTCATTTTTACTAGACTCATATTAAAATAGAATCGTTAAACCGACACATCACTAACACTTGACCTTTCCAATCCTTACAGTGATTACCTCTTGGAGCAGCATCTTACAGATAGTTGAGATGGTTCCTGGTGTAAGTTTTGCCGATTGTTTTTGTCAAAATCAAAGCCAGTTTTACATATTGCTCTGTTTTAGCCAATAGTTGAAAAATCCACGTTTAGATTAAAAGATTCTGGTACTAGATTTGACCTTTGCTGAATTCAACTTCCAGAAAAACTCCATGAATTGGCATAATTGATGTACATGTGTTACCAATTACACAACGGTTTCATGAATGGTTCTTCGCCCTAAACCCGGGGTCGTGGTGGACAGCTCTATAATAGCGCGCCCAAATACTGGCCATTCGGGTACAAGGTGGCCTCTATCATTGTCTGGTACCCATGACGCATGCGCATAGCGGTCGAATATCTTACCCAATAAATCTCCCATTAATTCTCTGTCAACATGATCAATTACCAGCATAACGATTGGTTTATGAAGCTGATAGGCTTCCATAATTTCTGTTTGACACCAATTTTTCCGACAAAAGTCTCTTGACACAACTGCTATCATGACAGCTGAATCGCATATGCAATTAATGATTTGATCACACAACGGGTGCCCCGGGAGAAAGTCCTTATCCCCAACACAGACAAGATCAAAGTTTCTCTTGATAATATTCGCGATAGTGTCTGTAAGTCGTGGATAAATATCATTCATGACAAGGTCTTCGTCTTCCGAACAAAAAGATAAGAACACAAGATATCGTAATGGAAATTCTTCATTCTGAATTTGATCAACTAATTCATTAAACTTCCGTTTCCGGCGAATGAACCGTCTCAATAGCACCATAACAATTACGCTAAAAAGTATAATAACTCCAACCGGTGGTAAGACAATCATCAAATACTTATATAACTCTTGTCGCGTACAGTACGTTTCAGTAGCTGACGCTCCAGATTTGTAAATGTTTAATACTACGCCATTTAATTCACAAGCGTATTGGCGATTTTCGGATGACAAAAATTTGGATTTTCTTATCCAATGAATGGACTCCTGATACGTTTTGTTACAGCTACATACATAAGGATTGTCATTCATATGTACCTCAAACAACGCTCCCGTTCTAAGCTGCAGCTGATTCATGATTGCTTGAGTTGTGCTGTCAACTACTTGGATTCTGTTGTAACTTAGGTCTATCAGTTTAAGCCTTTTGAACTGTTTCGTACCTACATTAAATGATGTAAGCTGATTTCCGGATAAATGGAGCGTAACAAGCTGTGTATTTTTTAAGAATATCGTGGACGGTAAATCTATCAACTGATTCTTGTTCAAATTTAAATTCTGTAAATTATATAACGTCGAAAACACCCGCTGAAACTCTATTGGTTCTTCACGTTGCATAAAAGCTAGATCGTTTTCAGACAAAACTAGGTCACGCACTACTTCCGGCAGAATGTTCGCTGATATATAATTAATGGTCATACTTGACAAGTCTATGACGTCTTGGCGCTTTGCAAACCATTGCACAACTCTCTGAAAATTAGTATTCAGAGCAACTACATCCAATCGTAATGGACACGATTTATCATTTTCATGGCTATGATTTACACACAATTTAAACGAATGGCATTTTTGTAGAGTGTGCAAATCAAGCAAATTATACTTTGGACATTTAATTTTGTCGTATCTTTCCAGAAGTACCATCATTCTAAAACTTGGACTTTGAAGAGTAACAATGCTTCCGTGCTCAATTGACCAATTTGAAATGAGCGTACCTTCGAATGAAATGACATCCAAGTTGTTTACATTGGAGTTATACACAATATACAGATAATTGATTGTACATTGAATGAGAGAAAACTTTCGAATATATGAACCAAAATGTTTCAGCACGGTAAGGTCAAATACCGGTATATCGAAGTACGCTATCGTTAGAGAATCCAAGTTTCTACCTCCTGCTAAGCTCCAAAAGATTCTATGTGAAAAATGCTCTTCTTTCCTTGGGATATTTTCATAAAAACCAATCTTGTTTTGACGTTCTAATGTTATCGAGCGAACGTTTCGCAAAGGTGCCTGCTCTCCTAATGCGAACATTAAAAACTTGAAGCATTTTGTCATTCCAGTGAGATGTAAATTTACAAGATGGTCTAGACCATGAAATATCATAGAGTTCCACGTGCATATCCCGTTTTCACTCGTGTCAATTCGTAAAGAACGAAGAGATTTTAGAGGGGAAAACGCGTCGTCTTGTATAAAAACGTCACTTAGCTGCGTATAGATAGCCAAAGATGTCACGTTTAGCCAACTTTCGTGAAAAGAAAAGTTTCTTTGAAGCCACAAAGTCATTAGCATGCTGGACTTGACTATCACTTTGGTTACAAAACACGGGACACGAATTGTGCTTAAACATCCATTAGTACATTCACAATCTATCCAGTTTGTCGGCTGGACAACTTCACATTTCATTGTATCGTTTTCATAATGGCAAACTTCCAAACATCGTTCGTCGCACAATACAGTCGACAATCTGACAATGAAAGCGGCTAAAACTGTACACCTTGCAAATAATACTGTTGGTGACATTTTTTATCAAAATGAAACAAATTCTTCGAAGGGTGAGTTTTAATTTCCTCATGAAAAAATAAACACGTAAAAGTTATTTGTTGTAAAAATCACTTGTGTTGCACAAAATATGCATAAAATCTTCATCTGTGATTGAAAATTAATGTCCGGGGAACGACATACTTTCTAGTACTATTGATATATATATATATATATATGAATACATCAACATTTCAACCGAAAAAATAGGAAACTGCTAAATCAACATGTCTATCTATACATGATGGTTCAATTTCCTTGATGTAAGTGTTTATAAAGATATGTATCTTGCCGACACCGGAATAAATTACGTTACATGTATTTAAGATACGAAAATTTAACTCAATTATAAGTCTGATGATAGTACATTGTCACAATGAATAAATAACATCACGGGCATGAACTAATCTGGTTACAACTAAATATAATAGTATTTTAACCTGATGAGAACACCTTTCCACATTTCGTTTATGTTTGTACATGTATGAACATTTATGTACATTTACAGTAAAACCTCACATTGCGACCACCTCAATATTAGACCATCTTGTAATTACGACCACTTATTTTTGGACTGGCTTTCGATAACTCTCCTATATTCAACTTGATAATGATAATGGCAACCTCTCCGTACATGGAGGAAAATCGATATTTTTGCCAAATTTTCAAAGAAGGATATGACCTTTGACAACAGGGATTTGAACCCGGATCGCCGGGTTACAAGACCAGTGCACAAACCACTTGACCACGGTCGCGGACCCTCGGTATTTTATAACTTTTGAGATATAAGAGTCACAAATGTTGAAGGAGTAATTAGACCCAACTCTCACCATATTTCTATTTTTTATTGCAAATAAGTTTAAGCATGGATTACATTGTATATTCTTTCTATTCGTTTATCAAAGAAGGTATTTCATTTTAAATACCTCGCCATGCGAGCTGAAGAGCATGAAACCCTTTGCATGCATTACATCTTCACGCAACAGCGACGTCGTTACGCGCAAACTTGATTCTGATGCCAGTGACGTCACTTCCGCTCATTTTAATATGACTTTTGTAAACACCATAAAACTACAACATTCAGAATAGACTGAGACCATCACAGATCCTGTTCTGCTCGAAGAGATTTGAACTTTGATATTGGTAAGTTTAAAATACTTGTATTTGTGACCATTCACAGTCAGATTCAGTGTTTGAAATTACATTGTATATTAAATTAAAACTTCTGTTCGCGCAACAAGCGAAAAACGTGTTATAGCTGAAATAACGCTAAAGCTAAATGGAATCACTGTATCACAATCATTTACAGCATACATTTGTATAAATTTACATTTATATGCTAACATTGTTTTCTAGATAATTTGACAAAATTTTCACCCGATCTAAAACTGGTCAGTTAAGTATTTTCTTTTGAATGTGAAAAGAATGTGAAAACAATTTTGCAGATTGTTTAGCCTTCCCTCCGCAAAACTTCAAATTTTGAATAATATTGTGCATATCTCCTAACTCACAATAAGTGTTTGGGGCGCTTAACTTTCGCGTGATAGAAAATAATGCAATATAATGATGAATTTCCGGTAGCACATCTCTACACCTTCACAAAAAAAACTGCCGTACAATCTGGACAACTGCATCAGAGAATGTTTTAGCATTTATCCTATTATCCACCAGTCTATTAACTTTTCAGATCTTTTAAATTAAGAAAGTACGGTCTACTTGGCTGAATTCTATGCCAGAATATCATGCATACATCTAAACGATTAATTCGTTACACTTATTTCTACAGTGATGAGTTGATCGTCAGTTTGGTTTACTTGTGTCACACGGTAAGAATGGTTATCTTGTGGGGTTTATTCGCTGTTGATTCATTGTCACAAAAGCAGCCGGCATCCGAATGACACTTCGCGTCAGATCACGTTTCTTCCGTTGACACAGGGTTCCTTATAACAAGGACCGACTTCCGGTCGAGTGAATTGATCGCGTATACCACGTTCACTGCAGTGATAAACACTCGACTTACTTATCGTACCATACAACGTAAATTTGTTAATTGCAACGTTTTATTTTACAGTAAAAGATGGGTGTTGACGATAGGTATTCACTGTCACAATCCGCATCGACTGAAAGTGAGCGTGGTGATGATCCATTTGGATTATACCTAAAAAATGGAAGAGTCCAACTTATGGTTCAAAATGAAATCACAACAGCGGGAAATGGTTGCTCTCTAGCAGAGAGAAGTCAAGAATTGACTGAAAATGAAATGACATTATTTACGTGTGAACACTGTCCATATAGAACGAAATATAAATGCGAATTTAAAAAGCATTTCAATCGTCACGTTGGATCAAAAAATCCTTGTAAAGATTGCAACATGCCTTTTAAATCACTGAGTCAGTTAAATAGACATAGAAGAGCGGTGCATGGTGCTATGCTTTCACAAGCAAAACGTTCACACCATTGTGATATGTGCCCCTATGCGTCTGCTTATAGCTCAGACATTCGGCGGCATGAAAATCGCCATCTGGCTGAAGGGAGCTACCATTGTGGACACTGCAACTACCCGTTTACAAAATTCTACATGATGTTGAATCACATAAGAAAAGTACATGGGGGTCTCGACAAAAATGATGACAGAAAAACACGTTCAGAAAGAACGGCTGATGATCAGTCTCTCACTGATGGAGCTGGAAGGGCAAAGGAAACGCTATTAAGAAGAAATGAACAGACCATTAACGCCAACAACTCAGTCAACTTGAATAAAAAACTTTCAAAACATTCAGACCAGTCAAGAAATAGAACAACACATGACTCTGACAAAACGGACTTTCCTGTAATCGAGAGATCATGTAAAAGGCTGATAAACATTCTTAATTGTGCTTTCTGTGGGCATGTAGCAACATCTTATGCCGATTTAAAAGAACACTTAGATGTCCATGATGATGAATATGTTGATCCCGAAAAGAATGATGATCTCTTTGTCAGCGCAAATAATTCTCCTGCAAAGAATTTCTTTGTTCGAAGATCTGTTGACAATGTCGACCAGCAAGAAGAATTAGATGATATTGATAATATGAATAACGGTATCGATTTAGATGCAAATATCAACTCTGTCACAGATGATATTTATATTGCCACACGATGTACTGATTTACAAGAACAAATGGATATAACAGATCTCCCGACTCCGCAAGAGGATATTTTTGAAAAAATAAGTGATGTCGAGCAAGATTATAAAGATGCAATGGCCATGTACGGTGAATGTGTTTCGAAGATCATCAAAAACTTTGCAGATGAGTTTATAGTGAAACCCTTCGCATGTGCCAGGTGCCACTTTACTACTGGAAACATTGATCGTCTTAAGATACATGTAGAAGCTCACTTGTATGAAAAAGCACGCGAAGCTTACAGTGTTGCTCAAAGAAGATCTGTTGATGGGCACAATGAAACCAGTGGATATTTATTTAACGAAATGACTGGTTACCGCACCGAAAATACTAGTCACCGTAATATCACCGATTCCTGGAATAGAGATGTGGAAATTGACGAAAGAAGTGCCATTGATAAATCTGATCACGAAGTTGAAAACAATGTTTCAAACATTGAGAATGATGTCAATGTAATTGAAGGCACCGACGAGGGATTTTGCGACAAAGATTCGGAATGTAAGCAAAATAGGTGTACGGAATCTGACAAAAAAGATGAGAGACCAAGTTTAAATTATATTGGTCGACTAAGCAAGGAAGAATTCAAGAAAACTAAACAGCTTTACAGGATCATTAATGATGAGAAGACGCATGCTGTGTACGAGTGTTCAGTCTGTGAATACGATTATCATTTCCAGGACATGAACTTATTGAAAGAGCATTTCACACAAAAACATTTAGATTTACGTGAAAAGATCTGTACGACTTGTAAACATTGCTCCAAACCTTTTCCATAGACTTGTGCTATTGAAGGCAGTCCCTACATAAAGATCTGTTACTTGGGACGATCCCGACCTGAATGTATGCTATTGAAGGCGGACCCTACATGAATATGTATTATTGGAGGCAGTCCCAACATGAATATGAATTATTGGAGGCAGTCCCTAAATGAATATGTATTATTGGGGCAGTCCCTACAAGAATATGTTTTATTGAAGGCAGTCCCTACATGAGTATGTTTTATTGAAGGCAGTCCCTACATGAATATGTATTATTGAAGGCAGTCCCTACATGAAGATGTGTTATTGAAGGCGGTCTCTACCTGAAGATTTTGTTTTGTAATTCAAGAACATATCTATATTGCATGGATAATATAATATAATATCGTAAATAAATAAATGTTTGGCCGGTATAAATGTGATATGCACAAAGTTTATTTTAATGCTGTTATCTATGTATTATACAAGCTATAAGCGGATGTTAGACTGACCAGGATGATAGATTCTTTGTGGATATTTTGTACGGGTAAATTGAGGAATCAATTCAGGTATGAGAATTACATGTATATCGGAACTGTTTTGCTTCTCAGTTATAAAGGTTTTTCTAGATTTTTATCTATGCGACAAGGGAACACTTCCGACAAGGTGATGAATATTTTTATACAGAGTACACAAAATATGTAAAGTGGTACGATGGGTCAATTGAAAATACACTGACAAGTCACTTTGCAAGGAAAGCCTTGGTATTGCGGGTTTTCTTTCACAAAAAGGCGCAAAGGTGTATTAGATATGCTAATTTGCCATCAGGTAGGCCTAAATGCTGTTTTCATTGTTTCGTGAATTTAACTTCATTTGTTTTAATCTCAATTCCATATAGTTTTACCATATTCTCCTCTTTCAAAATAAACAAAATACAATAAAGCCGCAACTAAAGCCTATTAAAGCAGACATATTGCAATAGTTAGATCGAAGCACATGAAGCAAGCACTGATCCTATCAAATGCACAAATGTCGACGAAACTCCGAAAGGAATTTACAAAATTACTTTGCTTGTTTTCCAATCCATAAAGTTCGTGGTAGCGTATAATAATACATGTTCATAGCACTTACTGAATAAAATATACTTAGACTAATGTTTCGTGAAGTTAACAAAGGGGAAGAGGAAATTGCATTTATCTAATGATTGGCTTGTTCACTTCAACACTTTAAAATATATTTTAAATTTCGCGGCAGTCTGGGCATCTTATTACTGTTTTATTACAAAACAATATAAGCTGGAGCGTCTTAAGAAACTGGATACTGAGTCGGCAAACGGGTTGTCCAAGGCGGAAATAGTATCACTTCCAGTTTATGTACAAAAATTTAGAGTACGAGTTAATGATATTGGCCCGGAGAACAAAGAAAAAGAAAACGCACTGATACACTATACACGTTCTGATGGTTTGCACTAAATTATGATATCCACAGATAATGCTGTTCAATCTAACAATTCAATAAACATTTGTATATTTATCCGCAATATGGAGCATACGTGACGTTGTGAACAATTCAGTTTATAAACATTCTTGTAGAATCGGTTCGAAGAGTCAGCTGAATGAAAAGCTCGAATCCGCTTTGGGACGAATGGATTTACAAATCACAAAATTAGCGGCATTTTATTACGATGTGCTTACAAGGGAGTTTACTCTGACAATTTATAGTCGAACTTTTAAGAGGAGTAATCTCTCTTAGATAAATTTCTAGTATTCTCCGCAAATTCGTACTCAGTCGTCGATCAGTTTGGGAATTTATACGTCGTTCGTTAAAATTACCATTTCAAATTCAATTTTATGCTTTGAACTCCATTTGTCGAGTTTGGGATAAAAAAGTCAATTTATATCAACCACAGAGTTGAAGCCCAATCACTTGTTAGAAATTAAATTTACGACGTGTTTATATTACGCTCACCGTTTGTTTTGTTGACATTGAAACCGAAAGTGATTTTTACTGGAATTCCTGGAAAATGAGTCGGTCATTTACATCTAGACCAGCAGTAACAAACAGTCGAGGTCGTGGTAGAGGGACACAAACTCGAACACCACAAGCCATTAACGCAGGAAGGGTTGGAACAATGAATAGTGGACAGGGACCGGGTTTTGGGGCCAGACCACGTAGGCCCACAGCCATGGGACAGGATGCTGAGGAGGGAATGGATACGGACGAATCTAGAACACAACAGGGTCAAGATGTCGGACAAAGAATGTCATAGTGAGTTATATGTATTGTTTTCATCAGCACCAAGCAAAAAATTTGAAGACAGAAAGGTATGTTCTGAGATAAATTGTGTGTATAATGGTCTCAGGTAAGCCTTGCTTATTCAGCTTTCCGGTTGGCCAGTTTTATAAATGAATTCGGAAGGGCCATCCTCTCAGTGAGGGTCAGGGCCAGATCAAAAAATGTCTCGCCGTCACTAACGGTTTAAGTAGTTGAACTAGTCTCAGGTAGTATGTTAAATGGTTCAGATATCTATGTCAAATTTTTCACTGGGAAACCAGAAATAGCTTGTCATTTTGATCAGGTCAAAGCTAAATATATAATGATAATGTAGCTTAATTTTTAATGCATTACTGACAATTTAATGGTTAGTTTACATACTGTATTCCTGGGCTACAGTTAATGTTTTATGTGTAAATATGTTACTGGAATATTCTTTGTTTGGTATTATGTCTTATTTTTAGAAATGCAGTCATGTAACCATGGGTCTCCCAGTGGATACATATTTTAGTATTACTTATTAGAACACTTAAACCCATCCAAAAAAAAAAAATAGATGGGTTCTGAAACTGCGTTTATCTCGCTTCCGGGGGGCTTTGGAGGTTACCCAAGATTCTTAATTGATTTCTGAAGCAATATTTAGACTCTTGATATAATTACCCTCTATGAAATGACCAGTGTGGATATTTAATTATGCCCATCAGACATGCGAGGCTCTGTTCCTTCCCTTTTTGAATTAGCCAGTGGTAATCGAAACTTCTATTTTTAACAAAACAAAATCATTTAATCTGTGCATGCTTTTAACCTGAGATTTTTGTTCACTTTCATGCTGAAAATATTTTAGTATAGAACATACATAAATTATGAGCTACAGTTATGCTTCTGAGCATTAAGATAATAATGCATGACAAGATTAACCCATCATATAGAGTCTAAATATATCTTACATCTTTTAAATGCATTTATCTTAAATAGAATTCACTTCTGGTGTAATAAATATAAATTTGGGAACTTGAAATAGTGATTGTGTTTATAACCAGAACTTTGAATTCATGATGGATGAAACAACCTATGATAAATGAAGATAGAGTTTTTATGAACATCTTGTGTATTCACATACAACATCATTACTAGAAGTAGCCCTCAATAATAGTAACTGAACATTCGAACTATATCTATTTGTTTATATGTTCTATGTATTTTTTTCAATGGAGGATGTTTAAATCTCACCAACAGGTGGGGTCATTTGGCGACTTTTCCAGCTTTAATGGTAGAAGTTAACCAAAAGCATGCTCCTGGGTAGAACCAATAACCTGCTGTAAGCTAGCTGGACATCTTCCTCTTGTATAATTATGTATATATCAATTTCTGAAAATAATTATATTAACTTTTGTATTTGTTTTACTTGGTAGTTTCAATTTTGTATTGTTGTGCATGCAGCAAGATTGCATTTTACTAATGCATATGTTTATTATACATTTTCTTTTACAGTCAAGGAGGGTATACAGTGATTCCACCAAACCAGAGAAAGAGGGAACAGATTAATCAAGGTACGTAATTCAAGCTCAGAGAGTTGGCTTGATATGGAATCATCATCCTTGATCAGAATTTGAACCCAGATCTCCGGGTTGCAAATCCAAGGCACTAACCACTGGACCAAAGTCGCTGCTTCTGAGACTATAAACTGTACATTACACTCAAATGTCAACACATAAAATTTAATTGCCTCAGTCTTACCATAGTTTTACTTCGTATTCATAAGTAAATTGTATTTACTAAATTAACAGTGAGACTAGCACTTGTCCCTTAAAAGGACTATTCATAAGTTTTTATTATAGCCTATTTGTATAATAATGACAATTGTGTTATTAGTGTAATAATAATACAACTGGTTTATGGATTAATGCAAACAGCTCATAACAAAGTACAATTATATTCAAAGTAGCTAAAATATATTTCATATGTATCATTTCTGTTTCAGTTGCCCAAAGAGAAACTCAGGCCTACCAGGCCCACAAACAACAGAATACTCCCAAACAGTTGAGTTATGTTGGTACAGCAGGTAAGTACATGTACATACGTGGGATTTTTAGCTCACCTGCCTTTGTTAACAAAGAGCTTTTGTCATAAATAGATAATCGTGACTATTACTTAACTCAGTTTTTCATTGATTTTCAGGGTATTATTTCATGTCATGTTAAAATTGAATGTAAACTTTGATTGACAGGTGTAAATTGACCATGAAACTAGGGGAAATATTTTCAATAATGTAGAAAGGAATTTTTAAAAATGATATGTTATTTGTAGTGATAAAATTATTCAGACCAGCGGGTTTTTGGTGGGTCGGTCTGCAATGGCAAACAAATGATATTTTAATTTAGGCCTTATTGTGTTTTTTTTGTATTTCTTTGAAAGGTGGTAGGCAGGTAACGCAGGCCGAAGCTCGTAGAGAGTTGATTAAAACTTCACCAACTAAGACCGCAAAACTGGTAAAGTATAGAAATCCTTTATAGTTGTATCGACACAGCTCCAGTGACTGAATAGAGGTCAATTTAACATGTAGAATTCAAGCAGTCTGTCCTTTTATGTTTGATATCTTGAGCCAGTTGATATTAATTGAAATTCAATGACTGTTGTGATTGACTTTTAGACCATTACGCTAAATATGGTTTAACTCTAAATATGCTGCTCAGTGCTTGCAATGATACATGATACCAGATTGCTGTAATGATGGAACATTGTGTAACAGTTTTTAAATTGCACAGTATAATCTCAGTTTATGACCAGTTTAATGTAATGACCACCTCATTATAACAACCACTCAATTTTGGACCAGTTTTCTGTATATTTTCTTGGATATTTTTTTGGACTTGATAATCTGATCACTTCAATATCAAGACCGTTCTTTTGGGGTCCGAATGGCGATCTTAATATTGAGAGCTTACTGTAGTTTGTTTCTAAAAAAAAAAAGAAAATAATTATGTCTTATAGAGATTTCTTTTTTGTTGTCCATTATTAGATACTTGGGTATGCACAGTTTGTAATGAGCTGGTGTACTTGAATCACTAAAAAGTTGAAATACACTTAAATAATGAATTTAAATGTGTTTTTTTTAATTAATTGCTAATTAATTAAAATGAACTAAACGCATTTCTGATTAATTAGAAATGTACTTAACTGTATTACTGATTAATTGAAGTATAATTAACTTTAATACTTATTAACTGAAGTAGAATTAAATGTGGTACAAAATAAATGAAAATTTAATTAATTGCAGCTACAAAATCAAGATCGAAAGAATTATTTTAAACAGAAAGAAGAAGAAGACATTCAGAAGAAGAAAGCAGAACAGAGAAGAAAGGTATTGTACACGTAGATAGTTCTGTATGATAACATTAGGTGCTACTGTCAAATGTCCTTGAATAACTACGTGTTTGTGGGGGTTTTTTTTATTAGCATAGGTACGGTCAAAATATATTCAGTACGTTTTAACTTGCAAACCACGTAGCAATATTAGCAAGAATCAATGATGAAAGTATGAGGAAATGAAAAATTATAATGAAACCTAAAATAGTAACTGCCTCAATATTATGACCACTTTGTTGTAACAACCACTTAGTGTTGGACTGCCTTTCAAAATCTCCCCTACATTTTAACTTGATAATGAGACACTGCATTATTGACTGATTTTTTGGGTCCTAAAGGTGGTCTCATTATCGAGGTTTTATACAAGCATAGTAGATCATAGATTGTATCAGATGCATTTGCTGCTTTACAACTGGTTTATCAGCTTTCTCCTTGTGGAGGCTGGGTGTGTGTATGGTTTAATCGACCATCTAAGGAAGAATCGGCCTTTCACTAATTTTATGTGCTTTATTATATCAGTGACTGTGTGTTAGAAAGTTTCCGATATTCACATGGTGTCCCTTATTTATGAGTTATTCTCTGTTCTCTGGCTTCACTCTGTTTAATTGTCCAGTTTAATAAAAAAGAAATGAGTAATCGAAAAAAAAGAATGAATTTCTGTCAATATTTGTCATCGATATGGTTGATCTAAGATTGTGTTCAATCAAATCTTAATGAGACTCGTATGATTCAACAAGTGCATTTCTTGTTCATTTCTTGACACATTTTGATCAGTACTTTGACTGTGCGTGCATTTCAGGCCAATGAGAATGAGAGAAGGAGAGTAGAGCGTGAACAAGCTGATGCTCACAAGTGGGACGAACAAAGGAGAAGGTATAAATTTTATGATGTTATTAAACTTCCCTTCTATTGTTGATGGTATTTAGATACTGTTTGTGTATTACTATAGAATGTAAGCATACTGTGTTAGTTACGATGGAATTCTGAATTTATGGACATAATAATGATTAATGACCCCATGTATGCAGAGAGTTACTCCTTATACAACACTAGTTTTTGTTTTTTAGTAGTTATATGAAGTTGAATATAAAAAAACATCTACCCCCTTTTTCAGCATTTTTTTCTGATACATTGTACTATTTCATATGGAAGTGTTTGTTTGGGATACTCAGACTGGCTTGTTTTGCTGTTACAAATGTAGATTTTGTTAAAGGATTTCTAGAAGTGTGTTACCCTGGTAACATTCAGTTGTAATTTTTTCTTTATGTCAGTTTTTTTTATTTTCTGAATTATGCTTTCTATTGCAGGCAGAATGAAGCTTTTCTGAACAGAATTGAAAAGCAGAATCGCCTCCATCAGGCTGGTAAGATTTTGTGCTAGCTTATCCTGAAAACACAGCAACATATTTCTTTAAATGAACATCAAAAAATTAAATCAATGTTTTTTTGGCATTTCTTAGCAAATACATGTGTAACGTTCGTGATTATTTATGAAAAAAATGATAATAACAACATTATTTAGTGCTGCAAAAAAGTGTATGATGACATCTTTCCACGTATAGATTCAAATTAGATTATTGCATGCTGTTGTCATGTGTGTATTTTCTGAGTTGTATTTAAAAATAGATGCAACTTTCTCATGGCTTTAGGGAATAGAAAGGCTTATCAAATGGCAAAGGTGACTTGTTTGTTTGAATTGTGTCTATTTCTTTTGGAACACAATAGTACTAAATGTATATTTATGTCCACAGCTTCTGGTGCACAAGCATCAAGTACCACTCCATCGCACCAGACAACTTCAATGCCAACAGCAGTATCTGATAGAAACAATAACTCATCCCCTTCTGTAGCCATGGCAACACACCATTCTACAGAACCTCCAGAAAGAAGAGCTGATGAACTAGAAAACCAGAGAGTTACTGCATTATCTGCCATTTATCCACAGTATTCTCGAGAAGAACTTTACGAGATTCTGAAAACTGTAGATTTCTCTCTGGATGCTGCCATTGACATTCTTGCTGAATAGGTCAAGGACATTGAGTAAATGCATTTAATCTCTGTGATAGAAAGCAATGTATTTTGAACGTAACTAGTTGTTTAAAAAAATCTTTGCAAAACAGTAACATACCACTGCTTTTGCTCTTTTATATACATTATTGTATCTTTGAGGGCATTTTAATTTTATATCAATTATACCAATGGTATATATTTACTGTTACCAGCTGAAACTTAGATCCATGAATTATTGTGTTGTTATAAGATTTTTTCTTTTTGAAATAATGGCAATTACGAATTTTTATGTTAAAAGTACTTTTCAATTAACTAATGATATGATTGTGTCATTGTGAATGAGCCTCTATTAGTTAGACGTTTATCAAGAATCTTAGTGAAGGAATACTAGAACATTTGTTTCTGACTGAATGAATTTCGTACTTGATATTGTGTTTATAATCAGTGTCTATGAATATTATGTATATATACATGTACTGTATATTTAAGCTTCATTGATATTACTCATGCATAATTTAATGAGAAGAAAATATTTTTATTGATGGTTTGTTAAAGATTAACTTGGAACATGACATTTTGTGTAACTGTATCAAGGATGTAGAAATTCTATGTTGAGAATAGTTGGAACGAATCTCCTTAAAATAAGAAAAAACTTTATAGTCCCATGATGTTTTCACTTGTGTAAAAGTATACAAGGCCATACATTTCAAAAAATAATTCTAAATGGTTGTTGATAATATTTTTACTAGGCTGATGAAATCATGTTTTAAGATCAATCTTTGATAAGACTAGTGAGAGGGAGTCTCCTTGGTTGAGTGATCGTAGTCGCTGATTAATTATCAACTAGCCCCTTACCACTGTGAGTTTGAATCCCACCTGATGCTGGACGAATTTCATGTACGAGGAAGCTGTCCAGTAATTCACGTTACGTGTTAATGGTACTCATGTATTTACCATCTGGCAATTACATTTATTACGTTATATTACACTGGAAAAGGCGTTTCATAAAAAAACTTAACAATGGGCCATCTTTAAAAAATGTTGGTTTGCAGTTTGATGGGATTTTACCCTTCAAATATTGTTTTTTCTTTATTACAGCTTTTTGTTTTTAATACTGGCATATAAATGTTAACAACAAAAAAAAAATTACTTTACCTAAATGTTTGGCAAATCAACATTATCTGTTATAAATCGAAATTTCATGTATTCTGTATCTTTAAGCTATTAACTTTTGATTATTTATTAATTTTTAATTGGTTGTAAACATGTTGACCATGATCATGATTGGGGTTTCTTAAATAAAATAATTTTCAGCATCATCTGTCAGATGACAAATTGTATATCAGCCTTAACACCATATTTGGTATGAGTACCATTTATGAGTGTGTTTGAATTAACAATATTGCAAAGCAATTTTTATTGTTTATATATTGTTTATATATTGATGTAAAATTGATACAGAATTATTTATCGTGGTTATTCTATATTCTGGTAATATTGTGCCACGTGTGCTATTGCTTCATTAATTCATTTTTAACTTGTTGATGCCGAAATAAATTAGAATAATTGTGTTCTTGAAATAAATTTGTTTTAATTTATATGTGCCTGTGTATTTTTGTTGTTGTTGTTGTTGTTAAAGTTTTATGAAATTGTTTGATGTTGATATCAGCTGGGATTTTACATTACATATGCTAATATCTGGTAGAACACAATATAATTTATCTAACCAATAATGTTTGAAGTACTTTGAACTGAATGAGAATCAATTAACACCAAATATGCTTTCTCTGTTGTATTATTTTTGGTCATCTTAAATTGCCAAACCACAAACACCTGCTTCTACATACTCAATGAAGCACCTTAAGGTTATATACCTATAATGTCTAAAATTACTATCTCAAAATGGAACCGACACATTTTTGGAACCTTTGTACTATTTTAGGTTTCTTTGATATACATGTAACATGATTTACCATAAGATTTTTAAAAAAACATTGACAGACCTTGGAGTTATTGCCCCTTTGAATTCATATTGAAGTTTATAGGAATAGCCATTTTTGAAACGTTGTAGAAAAAAGGAGGTACATTTCTATGAAAACTCATGGTAAAAAGATGCAAAAGCCCACTATCAATCTAATTTGATTCAGAAAAATATAGGTCACCCCACATTATCTTCAAAAATTAATACTGTCTATTTTTCAACAAGGGCGACAACTCTTGCAAAATTTTCAAAATGTGTTTTAAAGTAAAGCACAAGTACCCGCATCTAGGGTTGCTATCAAAGAAATAATGGTAATTGGGCTAAACTATTCTATAATGCTATTGTATTGAAATTTTTTAGTAGTATTAAGCAGATACATCAAATAAATACAGTATTATGGATGTAATACCTTAAATCAGGGACTTGTAAAATAGAGTCCCTGCTTAAATATACCCGCCACTCTGTACCATGTGATTAATTCATAATTTCTGAAACATTGTGTTAGAATACAGTAAAAACACATTTTAAACGAATGTGACTTTTTGATTCAAGAAAAATATATTTATTTGAAGTCTAAAATATGCACCTGACTTAATCTGTATATATTAGTGTATATGCACAATGTAGTTTCTTATATCTGTGACCAAAAGTGTACATTGGTGCTAGCTCATATCAATATATGGTGTTTAAGAACCTAATTAAAATCATTTAAAGTTTTATTCCCATAATGACCAAAATTAGTATCTCAAAAAGGAGCTGACAGACTTTGGGAACGTTTATAATTTTATAGGTTTCTATGATAGAGAAAGATTTACCTTTAGATTTTTTAAAAAACAATCAGAATCCTTTTAGTTATTGACCCTTTTAATTTGCATGAAAGTCTACGGGAGTAGCCAATATTTTGAAGATTAAAGAAAAAGGAAGATCCATTTTAATGATAACTGATGGTAAAACGATGCAGGAACACAGTATCAATGTAATTTAATAAAGGTAAATAGAGGCCATCTATTAATACTGTCAAAAATTAATATTTTTTTTCTATTTTTTAACTATGGCGATAACTCGTACAAAATTGAAAAAAATGTGTTGTAAAATACATGGAGTAGCTATAAAAGAAATAACGATAATTGGGCTACACTCATTTTATATTTCCATTTTGAGTAGCACTTAGCAGATGCATAAAATGATTTCCATATTGTGGATATAATATACCTTCTAACAAGAGCAGACATAAACATATCATTGTGTGGAGAACCATTTTTATTTGACCTTCACCTTGCTCCGATTCCATGGATGCATAATATGCACTGACAAGATAATGACACTTAATGCCGGTAATAAAGGGAGGTAATTAACAATTTTGAAAAGGCGGAATGCTATGATTAAACTAGTGAAATCCAGATGCAATATCATTATCCGCTTTTATAAATGATTATCAAGTTATAATTTCTGGAAATTTCTATCTGTGTCATAGTCGAAGCAAAAAAGTTGTATTGCGAAAATTATTGCGTGTTTAAAACGCAACCACTGACATAATTAATCCTTCAGCTTAAGTGCGGAAGTAATTTGATTTTACCGCCAGGTGCGAATAGTTTTGAGGTACACCTGTAAAGAGGGAGATGTTTGTGTATTTTAATTCAGATCATGAGTTAGTCCATTAGTATTGAAGGCCCTAAATTCAGACCATAACAACAAAGTACGCAATAGATATTTGATATGAATTAACCACTGATTATTGACATATACACTCTATAAACAATTATTTTCCCATCCTAAATCATCAGCTAGTCCCCGTCACGTGACCTCATCTATTTCATTCGCCATATTGAAATGAAATTTCGGATGCCCTAATTTTCTGTCTAAGATTATATATTACTATGCCCGTTGCTAGTGCATGTTTTACTCTTCATTCTTTGAAAAGGATTGACAATTAAAAGCCAGCGTAATATCTAAATAAGAGAGCTAATATTACAACAGTGCTGCTAATCTGCACTTAGTGGGTGTGAGCCGTGCATGCAAATTATCTCGGAAATTTCAAGAATGCCAGTAAGAAAACAAGGTGAGTTCAGCTTATATGTGGTTACATCCTACGATATCTTCACCATTGTTAAATGCTCACGTGTATGCGTATTTTAGACATTATTCGCGGTAGTTTTTATCGTAATTTCTCTGCGGAGACTTGCTGAATCTCTGCCGTTTCGTCCTTGCAATTATCGTACTTTCTGTTGGTCGCTAGAATTCCAAGGATTTTTTTCATTAGTTTATGGTATGTGCTGCTAGATCTTTTTAATGTCATGCTCTCATTAATGCATACATTATTACATATTGTAAATTACATGTGAATTTGCCTGTGTTTTCAGTTGGTGTAATTTATCGCATAGAAGTTTGTTTACTAGTACAATCCAGTAACAATTAAATAATAAATATTATTTGCTTGGCCCTTTTTTATGAATTATAATATTGTGATGACTTACTACATTGTTTTGATCTTTGTAGCATTACATTATTTTTTCCTTGTTTACCACTGTTGTCATTCTTTTTTTTAAGATTTTACAGTGCAGTTAAACAAGTATACTGTTTTGTATTAGATAAATTAGAAGCTGCATTATGGTATTTATTCAAAATGATAATGCTGCTATGTTTATACAGTTGAACAGACTTCTGTCTTAATTAAAATCTCATAGAAGACTTTGTGCTAATGGCACTTAGTGTTATACTTTGTATGTGAAGTACTCAGTTTGAATCAGGTTAGTGGTGTGGGTTAACCCCATTTAAGAATTTATGGTATTTAGTGATTGAAATGATTTGAAAAAAATCTGTAAATAGTCCATTGGGTGACCATTTATGCCAAACTTGAATGAAAATAATGATACTGTGTTTGCCTAATGATGTTTTATATTTTCTTTTATCAAATTAATAACATCTGAATATATCATTACAAGCATGATTTAGTCTGCCATGAGGATATTGTGATGTCTTAGTGTCCACATGACAGTTTATGACTACCTTGTAAGACTTTAATATTGTGTGAGTTGAATCACTTCTTGTTTTGTTTTACAGACGCCCACAGGGCTCTTGAATTGTTGGAGGATTACCATCAGCGCTTGAACAAAGCACAGGATAAACCTTTGAAGAATGCAATTGAGAGAGTTATCAGAATTTTTAAGAGTAGACTCTTCCAAGCCTTGCTAGGTAAATGTGTTGTTAGATTGTTACTTTTTTTATTGAAATGATGTTTATTTTGCCTGTATTTTTACTGGTCATTTCGTATTGTTTCTGGACAAGATGCTATTTCATGATTACAAAGTTGTAATTAAGGTTTAATTGTAAGATGTGTAAAAACTAATATTACGTATCTGAATACAGATGTTACATTATAGGCTTCCAGAAAGTTTCCGGACCGTCGGGACATGTCAGGCAAATTTCAAACAGGTCCAATAACATTTTGGCCAGTACTGGACCAGATGTTCGGCAGTTTGGCAGGATTTAAAGCATTTATCACTTATTTATAATGTATTCGGTCAGACAAATTTTCATTTGGTCTGACAGAAATTCTAACTTTGCCTGACCAAATGTTAGGCAAGTACTCCAGCAATTTCGAGAAGCCTGTCATTAGAAACATGCACTGAATAATTTCATAGTCATTGGACGAAACCATATTGCCTATTTTCAGCTTACCTGACTGACCTTTTTTTCTGCTGGCACTGGACATTTTTAGTCTGTGATTTTTTCTTGCTGATTTTGTCATTTTCATATTAGCTGTATCTTAGAGTCCAAACAAAAAAAGGCATTTGAAAAAATGTTCTGTCAATTTACTGCTACTCTTTATTTTTTGGGGACATTAGCTGAAACCAGGCATTCCTAAATTTTGGCCATAGAGATTGGAATGAATGCCCAGTTTTTATTTATAGCTCATAGATTTGTACTGATATCCTGGTGTTTGACTGCTTTTCATTTGTGATTGTTGAAACTATTAAATAATTTGTGTTATTTCCATAACTTGCTTGGTTGGATGAAAAGATATTTTCTCTTCTGCACTTTGTAGATATTTATGTTACTTACATAATATGTGCGTCATTACACTAGAGAATTAAGGATACATGAATTTGTTTATGTCTATCTGTGTCAGAAAAGACAATAAACGTACAATGTCTGGCTCTAAGTTCACTTACAGTAGACAGTGCATAGAGGATTTGGGTGTACTGCTGTATTAAAAAAACGCTATCATGTATGAATTTATGTGTCTTGTAAATCTAGCGTATCTGGTAAATTTTGTCTAAAAAAGTGTTTCTGCTGTCTTGTTGTCTTTTCTCATGAATTGCCTGTTACAGAATCAATCTGTCACTTGTTATAAAGGAAGACAAACTATTAATTTCTGTGTGATGTTGTTGTTCTGAAGAAAGAACCAGTTCTTCTATTTTAGATTGATTTTCTTCCCAAAGAGAGAGAGAGAGAGAGAATGAGAGACTGTACCGGGCAATTTTTATTTCTTCATTAGTTTTATACGTTTCTTTCTCTGCGCAAAGGATATATTGATATGACCCTTGATCCTGTTGTGACTTTTGCTTTCTCAGCTTAATTTATACTGGTATCCCAGAATGGTTTCTAAGGCAATAGATGGTTAAGACTTCATTCACAACTACTGGAGTGATCTGCCGGTTTGACCCTTCAGTTATTTTTTCTCCACTCATCATTCTTATGGTTGACGTGGTGTTTCTTAGTTGTTCTTCAGCTGCTAATTAATTGTCATGGATTTCTTCGTTAACTATACAATACTTTCATATAATACACTTGCATGTGTTTAATGAAGATGTAGGAGGCTTCTGAATGTCAATGTTCAGGACAAATATGTGAACTATTTTATTAGTCTTGTCTGTCTTGTTTTGTAAATAGTTCTATAATTCCTGTAAGATGGTTTTATTTTTTTAGCATCATTGTTGCTATTCCTGAAACTGATCTCGACATTTGTGTTGTGATTTTGTTTAACATTTTGTTGTCTTTTTGTTTTTATATCAAATCTATGATTTGTAATTATCCTTGATTTGTAATACAGGAATGACTTATATAATTAAGGTCCCTGACCAGGGCATTTGTTTGACCTTTAAAACATTATTTTTACTCATGAAATCAGTAAAATAAAGCTTCTGACTCTTGAGAATTTGTACCAAAGAGTCAAATTTACTAAGAAAATTAGTAGGAAATTTTGTTGACTCTTCAAATTATCATCAGTCAAGGGTCATTTTTGACCTTCAACCTTTGACGTCTATTGACATCTTTGGCCCTGACCTTTTAAGGACGGGGTTGTGTGCCCATTTCAGGTAATTAAGACCCTTATTTCAAATTTCCTGAAATTCAACCTTCTGGCCTTGATATTCATAATTTTGATGTGTCACATACTCATATGAGGCTTTATACAAATTCATGCACTTTCTACACATATAGTGAACTGTACAGACATAACTTATTAGTGTTGCATAATGTTTTGTTTTATCTATGCACTGGGGTCTTAAGTTAGTTATTTGACCAATTTTGTATAATAGTATGATGTAGACAGGCCAGAAATTGCATCCGAAAGTAATTGTATGTTGTATGATAGATTGGATCTGCCAGACATATAAACCATTTGTTCATGAACAAAGTATATATATCATGCAGTCATGTATAAAATCTAACTACCGGCGTAAGCAAGGTGCATCTATTTTACCTTGAGAAATGATGGCCCTGTTGCAGTATGTGATGCTAGGACTGTTTAGCTATTTTCTATAAAAATCTGCTTCAATACTGTCTAAAAGAAAGGAGTGGGGCTTCCATCGTAGAGTGGTCAAGGTTTCTTATTTGTCAACACTAGCCCCTCACCTCTATGAGTTCGAATCCCACCTGGGACCAAATTTCACATGTGAAGAAGCTGTCCAGCTTGCTTACGAAACATTGGTGGTTCCACCTGGGTACGAGCCTGAGGTCTTCTTCCACTATTAAAGCTGAAAAATTGCCAAATGATATTGAAAAAAAAAGAAGAAATTTGTGTAATTCCAGCTGAGAGTTGGACAACTCATTATTACAGTATTCTTGTTGTTAGAATGAAATTTAAGTAAGGATTGTAATTGTGATTCAACTACTGATAGTATTAGGTGATTATTGTTTACACTTTGATACTTTCAAGTATTGCTAATCTTAGCTTGTTTGCTCCTTATATTATCAACTAAAAGTATACATACCAATATATCAAGTCTACTTTCTAGACATCTAATTAGTTGACATGTTTGCTATGATTGATCACATTACATTTGTAGCCTGATTTTGCATGGCTAAGTTCAGTTACATTAATTTGATCTCAAAATATATGATTCATTTCTCTTGCATGGTATGCTATTTTTCATGAATATTAGTAAGAACTAAGCTGTGTTAGAAGAACTAATGCATACATTGCCCCTTCATGTTCTCAATCAGGGCTTTTATAACTTGATGTAAACTGAATTTTTAGGTGAAAATTGCATAATTTTAATGATTTTTTGCTGAGGGGAAGATGCCTATAAACGTCCCCTGCTATAGAAGCAAAAAACCCTGTGAAGGGGCGATGTTTATATTTTGTCTTGACCAAGAAGCATATCAATCTATGTGGAACAGACTGTGATTATGTCAGTCATTGGCTTCAGACAAATGTGGAGAAGTTGCTTATATTTAGTAAAATGTTCTCATCCTTGTTATTGTTTGTTGGTCATAGTAGGAGGACTGGTGGTGTACTTGATGTAGAATGCAGGCTTTTTGAAACTGTCGGAATATTTGCCTGACATTTGGTCAGGCAAAGTTAGAATTTTTTGTCTGACCAAATGAAAATTTGTCCAACTGAATATATTTTAAACAAGTGATAAGTGCTGTAAATCGTGCCTGACTGCCGGACATCTGGTCCGGTACTCACCAAAAAGTTATTGGACCTGCTTGAAATTTGCCTGACATGTCCAACGGTCTAGCAACTTTCAGGAAGCCTTGACTGATATTAAACTCTGGATTGGTCTGTTATGCTAGTATCCTGACTCTTTGTAGTTAGATTTGTTTATAGAACGCAGGATGGGTGATCTTAAGGTTGTGGTTCAAAGCCTTGGTGGGGCACATATTTCTCAAAGACTGTTATCATTTATCCATCATCTTTTTTCACAAGTTTTATTGGGAGCTAGGAAATCTTATGGTGTCATAGAGGTGCAGGCTTGAACTGGTTGTATCCAGGAATTCTGGTTTGGTCTACCATCAGCCATACATTACTGAAATACTTCTGATAACTGGCTTTAAATGGAGTACAAACATGCAAAACAGAGATTTTTCCGCAATAATCTGACTGGAACTATACTAATATCTCTGATTGATTTTAATGCAATTATCTGTGAAAAAAATCTCTTATTGCTATGAATGTTTGCTGTTTGCCAGCTGTTAAGCAATAATATTTGGTTAGATTGACTGAGTAATTGGAATGACGTCTGATTTCTGGTAATAAGTGTACACAACAATAATGGAACTACCCACCAGTATCATTAGAGTGGTTTACTATTGATTTGTTTCATCAGTCCAAATATGTGAATTTCTTTATATTGGCCGGTTTCTTTTCACAGTTTATTTAGGGGATGCTATGATGTTTATTTATGTATGTACTCCACATGTCCTAGATTTCTGAATGTTTACAAGTTTGGGTGATAAATGCTTTGATTTTGGTTTATTGGCTTTTAAACAATCAGTTCTTGTGACTGAACATGTTATGGTTTACTGAGTTGCGGTAGGTCAGGCTGAAAAAAAGTTTCGTAACTTAACAAAAAAAGTTTATTGAGTGTCTGTGATTTTTTTTCTGGCTTCAGGAAAATTTGATGTTTGTTGCTGATGCTGTTTGTACAGTTTTTATTAGTTTTGACTTGAAGTGATACATTTGTTTATTTGCTTGACCACTAGGTATAATATTGGTTGGTGTAAGTTTCTATGTTGGTTAATTAACACAATCTTGTAAAACATGCATTTTGCAACCTTCAGTATATATATAATTATCATTCAAGTTATTTGTATCCATAGCAATATATTGATCTTGTTCTATCATTGTTGATTAGGATCATAGGGAGCTAGTACATTATGGGGATGGTGTATATATTACGTTATTTGGACAGTTTATAATGGTGAATTTGGACCTAAATTGGTCAGGGGCACAGACCAAAAACACATTAATATGTATATGTGTGTGATAAATGCGTTTTTGGTCCATTTGCCAGTTTTAGGCCTTAATTCTGGTAATTGGTTAAAAAAAGCCAGCAAGCTGGTACAACTGGCAGTTGATAAATAATACATAAATGAATGCTTATGTAGGCTTGCAACATCAAAGCCATCAGGTTAAAAAATATTTTCATTCTTATCTAACCTAACACAGATGGTACCAGACTCTCACACATTTGACAGACATTTTTAGTAACAAAGATGCCGCATTCTTATTATTTGTATTTAAGTTTTCCTTTGACACTTGGTTCAGAGGTATTACCCTGATTAAGCCATGCAGATCTGCTGAAATACTGAAACAGTACATTACAGTGAATTGCCAAAAATCCTTCAGGTTCTACTCAGCATGTTCAATCACCACATTGTATGACTCATATGTTAGAAAAAAAAAAGTTCTGTCAACTAATAACCGTATTTTGAGGGTGTTGGTGGAAACCGGGTATTTTTTTATTTGGCCTTACTCACTGATACATTATAATAGAAGAGCCAGGTATACCATCGACACATATCGATGGTTACAAATTATGATACATAACTATTATTGAACTGAATTCAAATTACTGATTCAGATTTCTGAAAGCATAATTATTGCTGAGAATAAAATACCGCATTCAAAATTTTACTGATGTTTGTCTGTTAAATCTCCATGCAGAAAGGAATTAGTGTTGGTATGCCTGCCAGGTACTGAATTTTCCTGATGAACACTACTCTCCTAATTAATACCCTACCTTTTTTGCGAAAAAAAAGAACAAAATAATTGTGACTCATCGGAAGTGCTTTATGAGGCCATCCTTAAAAAAATGTTGGTTTGTGGTTACACTACCCAAACTTTTAACAGTGAGTAGGTAGGTAGGCATTTTTTTAAACTTTATATACTTGTACTGAAAATGTAAAACTGGAATAAAGAGTGAAAAAAATGAGTGTTTTTTTTTTCAAATTTTTCAAAATGTGTTTTTTTTCAAAATTGCATAAAAATTTGAATTATTGGCATAACTGCAAACCTAACCTTTCGAAGCATAACCTTTAATTCTTAACAGTGACTCTACTTATTGAGAAAAGAACAATTAGAATTTAATTATTTAATTCTCATGGGGCATTTATTAGGCAATACTTAGCATTTTCTGTGAAACAGGCATAAACAACTCACATTATGAAAATATATATTCATTGCTTTCTGATTTTATTTAAAAGCAAAACCATCTGGCAGTTGTCCAATCTATTATAATTTTTATTTGTCTGATAATGTTACCTTACATTTTAATGCTACTGATATAGCAAGGTGTAGAGTACATATTTCATGTGATGTAATACAAGAACACAGGTTCACATTCAATCTGTATGTAATGATTTACACATGCATTCAACATAAGAGCTGTGATAAGCCAAATTTCTAGTTCATACTGGTATTAAGATATATTCAACAGGTACTGTCTAATCAATGATTTTCTACAGACAAATTTATACTACATATAATATGATATAGCTGATATGGCTGAAAAATCATCCCACGTAAACAGTGTGTGTGACATACTAAGTTCAGACTCCACTTATCTTTCGGTCAGTCCATTACATGAGCCCAGGGTTCCAACTGGCCACTGTTTGACCGGTTCAAACACTTACTAGTCAGGTTACAAGTTGTAAAAAATTTGCAGCGTGGAATTAGATGCTCACTTGTGTATTACGGCACCTGAGCCCCCTACTGTAACCTTCTATTGGCCTTTTACTGAAATTCTTAATGAGAATATTATGTAGTTCAAGAGATGTCTAGGACATGTGAAAATTGCTTTTAACCAGCTCAAAATTGCAATTTTTCTCAGTCGTATATTTTCAGACAACAGAATATTACAATTCCATTAATATCATCTGTTTCAAATGTACAGTAAAGCTTGTTTATGCGGCCACCTCTGAATAAATACCACCCTGTGAATAAAGGCCGGCCTTTGAAAAACCATCGCTGATTATTTATAACAAACTGACCTCCAAATAAAGACCATCTGTAGATTAAGGTCACTTGTTGTCTTTCCCCAGGGTGTCCTTTGCTCACAGGTTTGACTTTACACATTACACATTTAAGCAGCAAAGCCAAGCACTACATGTCTGCAAACATTGACTTAAGAATTAAATACCAATTACAGTGCGACATTATTATATTATGGAGCATCGCATACTGGTCGCAAGAATTTTAAGAAATTTTACAATGTTATTTCAATTGAAGAATAAATCTTCAGTATTATTTATTTAATATTACAAATATTGTAAGCCAATTTTAATGTCTGATTTTTATGTATGATGCAAATCCGATCTATAATGATTAGATAGTGATGAGATTTTTTTCTGCCAAATTAAGTTGATGTAAATGATTAATTTCAGAATTTTCCTTGATGACTAATGTAATTATAGGCTGTAATATCTGGGCTTCAGATGATAAATAATACAACCGCTATAAAGATGGTGATAGGAATGCTTCCACTGTGTGTTTAGTGATCACTTCGGATGGAATTCTGCAGAAATAATGTTGTAATATTGAACTAAAATGCTTTTTTGCTAATGGCTTGTAATTTGTGAAAAAAAACTGCCAACACTATGATTTGCGAGCAGCGTATGCCCTGATCAGATGACTCAATGTTTGTCTCATTCTTATAATGTATTTTAGTCTCAATTTTAAAGTGTTCAGGATTGAAATAGGGATGTACATGTAATATTATGTTGACCATTGTCTGTTTCTGTTCCTCTGAAATTTAAGCAGCAGACAGGAAGAAAGTTCTTCATTCTAAGTGTGCGTAAATTATTTTGTGACTTTGATTCCTAGGATAAGTAATTTTAAGTTATTTTTTCTATGTACTTGATCATGAACTAAGTCAAATTTATGGGTCAGTAATTTTGTATGGGACATGAGGTTACAAGTGTAAGATAGTAAACCAGTCTGGGAATGCAAGCATATGATTGGTTGGTGTGGAGATGAGTTTAGAAATTGACCAATGGTTAGGTCATTCACAGACTGGTTGGCCATTATTCTTCTTGATAACCACGGATGAACTCAATGCATTTTATTAGGTCATATACTTTTAAGAGGCATAAATACCTTTGTCATAAGTGTGTTATAACAATAGATAAAGTAGTTTGTGGTATGTACCCTGTTGAGTTTATGCTGTGATTCTTTTGATATGGACGATATGAATAACAAACAAATGATTATACACTTCGTAATGCACTTAAATAATAAGTGTTCAATCATACATTACACATGACATATACTACAGAAAAAAAACACTCTCTCAACCTGTTATAGCATGTCACTGGTAGTGAGTACTAGAACATGTTAGTACAAATAACTGGCTCGAGACTGACATAAAAATGACATTAATTGAAAATTGTGATATGAAGGTTAAATATTAATGTGACTCTGTTTAGTGTTTAGCTCAAATATTAGAGTTTTAGGGTGATATTGCCGTAACTAAGTTGTGTTTGAATTTGTTGTTAATACACTGTTACACCTTTCTGTTGCCAGTCAATGTACAGAGTATATAGTAATAGTCAGAGTGTACAGCAGTTTTAGACAAAGTATTATAAACGTATTGTTTGTAAGAAATCTTTACAACACTATAGCACTAAACCCATATTTTGCACCGAACTATTAATGTTTGTATATGGATTCTACTTGTATTGTTACAAATTTATCCCATTAATGCCAAGTATATTATACAACTGTTCCTGTATCACTATTATTCATTAATGTAACTGATTCTCATCTGTCATGGTCATACACAGGGCAATCAAAATGTGCAAATTTTTCTAATCAAAACACTGCACAGAGTTACTGATGAAAGTTATAAATAATGTATCCATCCTCTTATCAGACCCCTCTTAAAACTTTTAGACAAACATTTTTAAGTCCCACTGACATACTATAAAACCTTGATATTAAGACCATCTTCGGAATGAGAAAAATGAGAACTAGTCCAAAAAATATATGATCATGCATGTTAATGAGGGTTTACTTTGTTTTGTCTGCATGTGTTGAGGTTGTATTTGTAATGAGCTGGTCCTGGTATTGAGAATCTTTGTATTGACCTAATCTTTGTATTGTAATGAGGTCACAGTCTCTGTATTGACCTGATTTTTTAAATGAG
Organism: Lutraria rhynchaena; assembly: GCA_008271625.1. Taxonomy (NCBI): domain Eukaryota; kingdom Metazoa; phylum Mollusca; class Bivalvia; order Venerida; family Mactridae; genus Lutraria; species Lutraria rhynchaena. Next base: position 170,500 of record VIBL01000051.1, read on the forward strand.
GTCGCAGTCTTTGGATTGACCTGATCTTTGAAATGAGGTCACAGTCTTTAGATTGACCTGATCTTTGAAATGAGGTCACAGTCTTTGGATTGACCTGATTTTTGAAATGAGGTCATAGTCTTTGGATTGACCTGATTTTTGAAATGAGGTCACAGTCTTTAGATTGACCTGATCTTTGAAATGAGGTCACAGTCTTTAGATTGACCTGATCGTTGAAATGAGATTGCAGTCTTTGGATTGACCTGATTTTTGTAATATAGTGGTCTTTGGTGATTAAAGGAAGTTCTACTGTACTGAACGTATTTTCAATCTTGATTATTTTTGTATTAGAAATTCATTTAAAAGTGCTGCTGCTTGTATTTTCAAATTCATACAACTCCTCTCGGACGATGATTAGGATTCTAAATCTGTCGAAAAATGCATGTTTTTAATCTCGCTAGTGTTTAATGTTCGACCAGTAAATGGTAAATGTTATCTTTAATTACATGTCAGTGCATATCTTTCTAGCTTCTAGCTTGCAATTGAGAGAGCAGTATTGAAGAAGTTTGGGAACAAATTTTATCTCAAACTTTCAGCAAGTGATCCTTGTATACTGTGGTTTCACTAATTTTCATTGGGGATTGAATTTTGTGGATTTCGTGGGTCGGTTGATCCATGAAATCAAATCCCCAAGAATATAAATGCCGAGATATCTGTCAACCATTCGAAATTTGGTGGTGTCCGTAATTGTGCTACATTACAACTCTGTTTATGTTCAATTATAATAATTCTTTACATATCATATCGAACAGCCAGATATATGACCATGCTGACATAGTGTTAAAATAATGGACACAACATACTTAGAAAGGCGTAAACATGAAAGGTCCCTTAAAAGTTTGCTCTAATCTTTGCACCATCGTCAATTTGCAAATGACAGATGTCAAATTTGAAATGTGTATTCAAGATTATAGATGGATATCTGTCACATGTTGCATAACTATGATTGGGTCCTTTTTTACATGTGAGGGCCAATTAGCAGAATTTTTACTTCACTAGTGAGGATATTTCATGAAGAAAATGACAGAGAATGAAAAGGCAAAAAATTTGGTTTTTGAAAAATCAAAATCCACAAATTTACGTCCGCACGAAATCACCATTTCAAAAGCCACAAAAACTGAGCCCTACAAAAATAAATGATAAAAAATTGTATTCAGAATTTAATGCTTATGAAACTGTTGTCATCGGGGTTTAATGCCATTTTTTTTCAACAATTTTTCAGCTATATACGGCAACTAGTTTTCCTGGACTATATACTAACTTACCCTTCCACAAGGAGCCAGCAACTTCTCTACATATAGAGGAAAATTGACATTTTTTGTCAAATTTTCATAGAAGGGTATGACCTGCCATGACCGGGATTCGAACCCAGATCTCCAGGTTACAAGTCCAGCGCTCTAACCACAGGATCATGGCTGTGGCCACTTATGAAACTATTTAAGGGAATAATGCTTTCAGAAAAAAACTTATTTTATGTACATTATATTGTTTAAAACAAATTGTTGTTTTAATTGATTTTTACTTATTGTGAAAATCCTTGTTATAATTGCAATTATCAGATTTCTAGCACTTTACTTCCTGAAAAGCTACACATAAATATCATACTATTTGTTTTCATTTTAAAACATTGAATGTTAGGTGATGATGGAAGGCATTATTTTCCATGTACTGTTTACTGAAACGCGGTTTTGTTTTAATGAGGGAACTGGGCATTGGGATTATTATTTTTTATTTTGCGAATATTTTACAATAAATGATTATCTGCTTTTTCAAGCTTGACAGCTATGCATTACATTTGAACATGGAAACATCAGTTTTGGTTTACTGAAACTTGTATAACATTACGGATATTGTACGTGTGAAGTATCCATTTATATTAATTAACTTCCCAAGATTCAATTTATTTGCCTATAGTGTTCACCACTTATTCTAAATTTTGTTAAAATTATTTCTATGTTTGTGTAATATATGCTGTGTTCATGAAGATTTATACAGCTGTATTCATGCAGAATTCACTATAAAACTCCCTCTGTTATGTGACGAGATGAGGGTGAACTGGTTGACTCTGCCTTAATTGTTATTAATACTTGCATAATGGAAGAGCTCTGGTTCCCCTGACACCCATAGTACAAAGCAATGATTGGCTGACATTGAATCAGGCATAAGTTTATCATTGATGCTTGACTGTCCCAATCAAGTCAAATGTAAATAACAATGGTATGATAAGTTTGATTAAAGTTCATGTGTATTCAGAAGGTTTGGCCAGTCAAAAACACCAGTGATTGTCAACATTTTTTCACTGGTGTCATATCTTTTTTGCGTCGGATTGTTGTTACACTGTAGATTGTATGAGTAGATGTGTTTCTGGTGTTCTGAGTGGCGTAGTTCTGTGAGTGTGTTAGGTCTTTTAAATGAATCTTTAATGCTGAAACAATGATTGAAGGCTGGAACTTACTTCTGTGGTTGTTTAATGATGTTTTAAAGCTATCTCAGAAATATGTTGGCTGTAATTGTTGACTCATTGAACATTGTGATGTGTTATATACTTACCCACTCTTGGCAGATTGTGCCATTGTAAATGGTGTGAATTATGATGTTATCATTAATGCCCTGTTGACAATGATTTTAATGCTTGTGCTGACTGAAGTATTCCACAGCTATATGTTGGTATAGTTAATGACAGTTGAGTCAGGCTTACATGTTGAATTCTTCATGAGTTTCTTTGGTATGGAGTGTTAAATAAAACACCAAGGATTCTATGGCAGTTAAAAGCATTGTTTGTTGTCATGAGAAGTTTGAAAATTGAAGCATTTAGCTGCATATTTACCATGGAAACAGGACAATATTTATTGTAGTATAAAATTGTAGCATCATTGTTGCACTGTTATTGTTACTTTCATTGTTCTCATCGTATGAATTTTAAGTTTGTAGTGGAATGGAGTTTGAATTGAGGAGTTTTCTAGAAGGTATGATAACTTGTGATATTATTATTCGTCTTGTCAGTTACAGCCTGTTTTGGCTGCGACCTTGATCCAGTAGCTAGTGCACTGGATTTGTAACCAGGCAATCTGGGTTCAAATCCTGGTTGTGGCAGGTCATACCCATGTATGAAAATTTGACAAGAATTTCAATTTCCTTCCAAAAATGTTGATTTTCCTCCATATATGGAGAAGTTGCTGGCTCCTTGTGGAAGGGTAAGTTAGTACTGGTTAGTATACAGTCCAGAAAATCTGGTTGGGTGAAACGGTTGCTATAATTATGTAACTGATAAATTGTTCACAAACAGCATTAAACCCAGTGAGAAAAAAACAGCCTGTTTAAATGTTGTTTGTATTGTTTTGAGTATATTGAACAATATTTTGAACAATATATTAATATCACACATTTGTTCAATTATATTAAAACTTATTACTGGCTTGATTTGATAATTTCGTTACTATGTTAGAGTTACTATAGTGATTGCTGCATCCTATAAAGAAACTTGTGTGGTCTTATTGTGTATGGAACAAATTCCAGAGTTAACTGTATGGGGAAAAGTAATCAAAGGAAAAAGTCATCCGACTATAAGTACCTGTTATATAAGTCTTTAGCTATAAGAAACAGTCTGATTGCATTGCTCCATGTTGCCAATGGTATTAGTAAATTTCTACCATAATGTTATAGTTGAGTAATATGTTCTTATGTGAATGATTTGGGAGAAATGTTCAGCTGCTGTGTCTTTGCTTGATGGTTTTTCACTATGTTAGCTCAGTTAGTAGAGAGGTGCAGGGAGCCTACATGGTTGGTATGGTGATGGTCTCTGACAAGTAATCAGTAGCTTTTTCACCACTATAAGTTGAATTCCATCCAAATGGCTTGCGGAAAGTTAGTGGGAGTTAGTCTACAGAACTTGTTAATTGAACTCACTCCAGAAGTGTCAGCCCCCACACCTCTATTGTTTGAGGTTGAACTTGAAATGTCTAAGGGCACCACTTGTCGCAAATAAAAGTTCACCAAACATTGGTCGATTTTAATTGACACCATGTTGTTTAAATGCAATTACTATGTGTGGATTATGTGGATCAGCACATCCATGAAATCAAATCTTGAATGTAAATTCTGAGATGTTTGTCAACCATCCGAAAATTAGTATTTACCATCCGAAATTGTGCTACTTGCAATATGATTTCTGGTATGTTGAGAAATAAACAAGCTCTGACGATCTGTTATTGTTTGAGTAAAGGTCAGTTTGCAAAACTTGTCAAACAAATTCAATAAAAACGAAACAAGGGATATGAGGGCTGTGCTGAAATAGTGTTAAAATACTTGATACAATATACAGGTATCGTATAAGTCCAGTGATCAAGTGGTAAAATAAACTTAATCATGATCTTTGTGTAAGATATGGATTAGGTGATATCTTTATTTGACCTGCTAGGATTGTGTAATATATCTAGAGTGTTATTTATATTGCTGATCAACATGTGAAGAGTTTACTGATGCTCAGCCTTTGTCTAAGAGGCTTTTTTGTTCACATTATACAGATATTCAAGCATAAATAGGTCAAATGACAATGTTGTTTTATGCTAGAAAAGAGCTTTTAAGAACAATTTGGACATTAGAGTAGTCCCATGTGGAGTATGAATGTGATCATGTACAGTTTGTTCTGTCTATCGTTTGTCAGGAGTTCTATTTCTTTACTATGAATGTCTGTAGTAACATCTGCTGGAAGTCGTGTTTGCTGGCTTTATGTCTCATAAATTTTATCCTAGTTAAGTCTTACCCTGTCTCAGAGGTGGTTCTATTATTATGTTATATAATTGAAGCTTACCAAACATGCTGAGTTGTATTGAACTTATAGTATTTACTCCTAAAACATGAAAAAGTTGCCACAGTAACACTGTTTCTGACCTGAACATTTAAGCACCTTGTTTAATCAAATTATGTTACTGTTCTGTGCAGTATCTCATCAGGAATTTGCTGAATGGGCTTAAATAGAAAAGTACCAGGCTTTCTAGAGGGGCTCAGGTCTGTTAACCGTTATGTTAGTCGTTTGCACCAACCATTTGGGTTCGTGGTCAGATCCTATTTGAGAACACTGTCTTTGTATCGAATATATGCTATATCTATTTTGTGCCAACTTAAATCAATTTACTTCATCCCAGCTTTAACCAAGTGGATTATTTTGATGACATGTAATGCAGACACATTTAATGGTTAAGAATTATACATATACAATTGTTCTGTTACATTTCAGACATACAAGAGTTCTATGAGTGTACATTACTGGATGAGACAAAAGATGTGAATCAGAAGACGTTGGAAACATTACAGATGGTGAACAAATGGGAGAAAGAACCACCCATCATAACATCTACACTTAAATCGGAGGTATTAAATATAATATGTACAGTCAAACCTGTGTTTGCATCCACCTGAATAAAGGCTACCCTGTGGATAACCATCACAAATTATAAAGAACAAACTGACTTCCACATAAAGGCCATTTGACAATAAAGGCCACATTTTGTCTTTCCCAATGATGGCCTTTGTTCTTAGGTTTGACTGTGTATAACAGCTACAAAAGGGAATGGTGCTGAATTTCTGCCCCCAAATCAGCCCCCCCCCCCCCCCCCAAGAAAACATTGACTGTATCAATATTGGCAATCTGTTACCTTTTCTCCATCAATCAGAGCCTTTCCTCACTAGTGTTGCTGTAGTTGATTATACTTGCTTTCTCACCCATGATTGCACTCCTGACTTACGCAAGTATTACACATGCTACAATGTCCGATCATTGAAAATGTGCAAAGTGTTCTGATAGATGGTGAGAAGTATTGACAAAGTATTCTGATGTATTGTAGAAGTAATATTTGGTATTTTTTCTTCCGCTGAATGAAGACATTGTACAATTAACAATGACTAGTGGGACTGTGTGTGGTAGTTACATCCATGATAAATGGTCTGTCATTTATTATTCATTCCCTGTAGATTTCTACTATTCATTAGTTCAAATCTCTGTAGATATTCATGATGGATGTTAGTTTGTATCTTTTTGGTGTTAGGTTGTTCAATAGTTTTCATAATGTGACAAGGGTCTCTGTTAGTATCACATTGCGTGCTTTGAAGAGTCTCATTGCATCCAGACTGCCTATGATGAATTCTATACACCAAATGTTTCTTTAAGTGAAGTTGCACTTTTTTTCTATGCTTACTGCATTAAATGACTCTGTTCAGGATTAAATTAATAGATATTAATCACTTGTTTTATGACTCCATACTGATAAACTACCTGCTCTAATTTTTTTAATAACATCTACTCAGTCTCCTGATGTATTTAATGTTCTGCACTGAATGAATCATCTCCATAGAGAACTATTGAATTTTATCCTGTTTGAGAAATAAAGGGCTGTTATGGCCACTTTGGATGTAGTATCAGGCCCTCTTATTTTGGTATGTGTGTTTGTCCTAAAAAAATGGAGGTTTTCCTACCAAGAGTTTGAATTTTACTATTTTTCAAAGGGAAGGCTGTCTGTGATGACTGAAACTGATCTAATTATAACCTTAAAATTGGTAAAACTATATATATGTTTGATGTAAAATGTTATTTATGTTTAATGCAATGTTTTTGTGGCTATATTTTATAGAAACAGAATACAATAAATGATGATGATTTACCTCCACCACCCCCTGAGCTCACACAAGACGATGTAGTTGAGAAACAACAAACTCCGCCTTCTTATACCAGGCCTAACAATATTGTTCCTCCTCGTGAAGTTCCACCACCGCAGGTTCCATACCAGGATGTTGCGGATCACAATTTACCTCCACCGGTGAGTCTTATTATCAGTCGTAAAAAAATGTTCATGGTTTCCTCTTTCCTGCTTTCAACTTGACCGACCCAGTTTTTTCTGCCAGCCCTTGACTTCTTTCGATGTAGGTTTATTTTTTCCAGTTAATTTTATTTTCATAATAACTTTATGTCTGATTTAAAAAGTATATCTGATAAAAAAGCTCTGCAGACCAATGGACTGTATATTTTTGGAGTTGTTAGTGGAAACCAGGTTGAGATTGTTCTCATGTCCTAGTTTTATTTCTTTTGGAAATGAAATTAGCAGGATTTCGGAGAATTTTCTCTTTATAGACACTGCATATTTTCAACAAAATGTTCATATCCAATCAAATCTGAATGCTCACTAATGTAGGTTAGTCAGGAAACTTATTTGCCTATAAGAGTATGATAAATTGTTGGAAGAATATTATGAAGAAATAAATACAGTAAAATCTCGATATTAAGACTACCGTTTGGACCTGAAAAGAGGAGTCTCGATGTTGTGTTCTGATTGTCAACTATAGAAGAAATATAGAAGACTGGTCCAAATTGAGTGATTGTTATAATGAGGTGGTTGTAAATCGAGGTTTTACTGTATTTATGCAATGGAGAGATACAGAAGAGAGATCACGTATGAATGTGTCATAGAGATACAATGCAAGCTTTGAAAAAAGGTTGATTTGAGTTGTGATTCAGTAGGGTTGTTGTTTGTCTGTACTGAAGAGAATCATTTAAATTCTTACCTTTGTAAGGGGACTTCGGGATTATCCTTAAAATAACAAGGACTGTGGGATCACTTTGATCATGGCAGTTTTTTAAAAAAAATTTCTGACATGTAATGGAATACACTTCGTCAATAACACAGTCAGGGGCTCTTGTCACCATTTAATTGCATAATAGGATTGATTATTAGTTTAAACATATGTTTATCTGCACATCTTGTGTTTTGTTGTGTTGGTTATTGATGGAAAAATCAATGATTATTCTGATACAAGCGTTATGGGTGTAGGGAACATGTAGAAATCTGAACAGGTTGAGCATTCTATGATGTTCCTTCGTTAATTATCTGAAAATTTCGTTTTGGTTGGATTTAATCAATTTTGATGTTCATAGATTTTGTAATACTAAAGTTAAGGTAGATTGATGCCTTTTTAGCTCACCAGAATCGAAGGTTCAGGGTGAGCTATTTGGATGGGTAGGTGGATGCTCCGGAATCCGTCGTCTGGCGTAAACAATGGTCTTCTCCTCAGAAACTACCAGTTGGATTTACTTCAAATTTGCTGTGCAGAAGCCTTTTGACGTTCTAACTGCAATTTGCTCATATTATACCAGTTGATCCCTTTTAGGGGTCACTAGGGTTAAAAATAGAAAAACCTTTAATCATCTTCTTCTTCCGGCCCTCTTGTTTAAAGGTTTCTTATTAGTCTGAATAAAAGTTGTTTATTTACACGTATTTTTTATGTGTAAATCACAAAATAATAATCCTCAGATAATGATAAATGTATAATTTCCAGTGATCATTTGAAACTTGTTGATCATTGATTATGAAATAGTTTAACCCTTTGCCTCTTAATACCGCATTTCCCAGCATCTGAAATAGATGCCTTTTGAAAACCTTACGGCAAAAGAAGCCATTTCTTGTGATGAGTAATAGCTTCTTTTGCCACAATGTTTTCCACTCTGTCAGAGAGAAATAACCCAATTTTCTTAAATGAATTGGTGTTTTGTGTAATATTTGCTTTCAATTTAGAAATGTCTAAAATATTTAAGCAAAGGGTTTAATTTGACTCTGCAGTAATTTCTGATAGATGAGATTGTATTTCATGTATTGAAGTTCCTACATGATTCGATTGAAATTTTCAGTGGTTTCAGATTTCATTTTCATGACTTATGTGGGTGTGTCATGGTTATTTATAGCATTCTGTATCTAGTAATGATGTCCATTACTGATTTTAGTCTCTACAACTTATTGACAAATTGGTACATTGGATGCTCCTGTACTGTATATGACATTAGAAAAATAAAAAAAAACTCACATGCTAACTGACCTTTTTAAAACAAATGGTGTGAATGTCTTAAGATTTACAAATAGATAATTGCAGAAATAAATAAATTCTCAGTGAATTGTTTTCTTTAGAGTTTCCATTTGAACGTTATTCTTTATTTGGATCAAGACATTTTGCTGTATAAAAGTATTGTTGATGGAGTTTTCTAGTTGAATAGACCACCACCGTAGCTACACTGAGACACGCCTTGGTGTGTGCCGCGTTTAAAATTTGGGCAGGTAATGGGGGGGAAAATGGCAGATTTATTATGATAAACCTTTCATTATAACTTGAAATGCCTCAATAATTGATAGATTGCCTCAGCTCGAATATGGGTCTGGCTACAGCCCTGCAGACCGTATTTTTGTCTGTCATTAATCTTCATACTCGTCTTCCCTGCAGTTTGTTTCCAAGTTAATATGAAATTGTCATACTATGCAGCATGCAAACACATCAACTCTTGTTAACATGAACCTGATCAAAACATGGTATTATCAAGTAAAACTTTCTTAAGGGACGAATCAACTTAGTTCAAGGCATTTAGTTACGAAAACCACATCATAAATATTTGTCTCAGGATAGTTGTCTGAAATTTGTGGAACTGTTTTTTTCCTGTTTATATTTGATATTTATGTTCATATTTACGTGAAAATTCATTTGCGTCTTAAACGGTGAATTTGTTGGGTTTAAAATATATTGTATCCAAACAATTTATTTGTTGATATAATTAATTACTAGCTTTACTAGAGTGATGTCATCATTGTTTTAAGATGGTTTGAAAAAAAATCCTCTCATGTTGTATTTTGTTGTCTTGAAAATTAATTTATTTTTCAATTGTTGGTACTGTTTAAGTGAATACTTTGGATAATTCTTAAATTTTCATGTTTAAGAATTTCTTCAATGTTTTCTGAGTATTAAACTGAAAATTGTACGATAGATTTGTGTTCTATTTTTGCTTTTGACAATTATTTCAGCCTAATTATGGTTCATGTTATTGTTGGTTTTGTGAACCTGATATTTTAAATCGAAAACATGTTTTATATTCTGGGCAATTAGTCCATGGAACATTTTGGTATCGGTTTTCTTTTTCATAAAGCTTTTTGTTTCAATCACAGTATTCAGATTTTCAGTATTTCATTGATTGCAGGCTTCTCGAAACTCCTGGAATATTTGCTTGACATTTGGTCTGGTAAAGTTAAAGTTTTTGTCCGACCAGATGAAAATTTTTCTGACCGAAATATATAATAAATAAGTGATAAATGCTGCAAATTGTACATCTGGTCTGGTACTTGCCGAAAAGTTATTGGACCTGCTCGAAATTTGCCTGACCTGTCCGATGATCCGGCAACTTTCGAGAAGCCTGTGATTGTTTGGAATAGGACCTATTGCATAAATTTATGATATAAATTTGAGCAATGCATTGTTGAAGAATTTGGAGCATTGCATTGGCCATAATTTTGGTGGTTCTGATTACTTGACCAAAAGGAAAACTTCTTTTGTAAGCATGTCTTTCGTATTTTTAGGCAAATATTTTTGTTATACCACAGTAGGTTGCAATTTTTGGATTGTTGCTGTTAGAAACTTTAGAAATGGCACCAAAAAATAACACAACTTTTTTTTTTCTTAGCCTAATGGTTTTATTTGTAGCAATGTATTGTGGTATAATTATGAGTAATGCATTATGGTTTAATAACTGCTGCAACTATATTTCCTATATGGCCGGATGGAAACTGACACTTCTAGAGGGTTGGTGATTATTATACAGATCTCTGAAAAAGAAACATTATTTGATATTACGTTGAGATAATTTTGTCTTGTGTAATTAATGTCATCACATTCTGGCATTTTCATGCTTATTCCCAAGACATTAGTTTTATTACTGCCATACAGGAAGTAAATTTCATTAACATGAAACATATATTGGTTTATCCTAGGAAGAATATCAGATTTATATCTGATTATTTCTGCCTCAGTTTTATTGAAACTTTTAAATTACATCGGTATAGTTTATTGAAAATTTACCCCCCCCCCCCCAAAAAAAAGAACAGATTTATTGTAGCGTTACATTGTATCCAATTTATTGTATATCATCTCTTATGATTTCATTTAAATGTTATAATTCTATTGAAATCCATTTAATTTGACTTTAAAGCACTGTTTTACTTAGTTGTACATACTAATGAGGGAGAAAAGTCCTGATTGATTCATTTCATTGAATCAAAGGCATTATTTTTTTTCCACAATATCATCTAAGAGCTTAAGTCATTGAATTCAAAATTGAATGTACGTCCCCCTTTCTCTGTTGCAGGGAATTCATGTCTTCTATGTTCCATCCAATCAGCTTTAAATTGAATCTCTTTGCTGATTGAAAGTAACGAGGGGTGGTTTTCATTTTATCCATGGTGGAATCAAGATCGATTTTTTAAAAAAAATGTTTGAGTTCTATGTGTGTTGAATTTTCTCTGTGACAATTTGTTTGAAGATATTTTTGTCAGTAGCCATTCATCCACCACTGCTGATCATTTATGTGGATAAGTTAGCAGTTTTTTTACGTAGAGTCAGGTTAGTGCTGTTATCGAATCCAGGAAAACTTGTTAGATGACATGCAGACTGATAATTATGTAACTGAAATCTGTAAAAAACAATCAACCCCTAAATATATTCTAATTTTTTAAAAAAAAGTAAGTTATATTGCGTAAATTGTTTTATTAATTTATAATTGTTAAGTCAACGTTTTTTTTTTTTGAAATTTGATAGGTATTCCTAATTTTTCAGTGTTTAGGAATGATGCTCCTAGATCATTGATGTGATATTGTGTGTGTGTGAACTTTTGTTACTGTCTGTAGTGTAGCATTATTGTTAGTTATCCTGTGTAGGAGGAAGAGTGAAGCCATGTAATTGGATTTACTCACTAGATAGTTACCTCCCCTGGGTATAACTTTTACCATCAGTAACAGCTGCCTTGCTGCGTTAAGTTGATGTATTGGAATTCCATGTTGGTGTTGGGTCACTTACAGTTGCCTCCCTTGATACATTGTAAAATCAAGTAGATGGATGTTGGTGCTGTAAATATCAAATCCAGGGCTTGTAATCTACTGGTTGGTAATTAAAATGTCATTTATATTTGGACTGAATTCATAATGATTATACCATTTGATACAATTCATGATAAATTTAGTCATAATTGTTGATACAAATGTATTAACAATATTGAAACAAGGAGATACATTTTGTTTTACTTAGCAAAATAATATTTTATTCTGCCATAACATTTCTGAATCCATTTGAAAAATGAACACAATTTTACAGTGCTTGGATGAAGTCTGAATTCATACTTGAGCACGTATGATTTTAATTAATATGAATTGTTTTAAATTCTCTTAGAAATTTTTAGCCTGTTAATATTCATAATAGGCATAAAACATCTTTTGTGTTGTAAAATATATTCCCAATGTTACACAATCTTCTAAGTTTGTCTGTTGATGTTGCTTGGTAAAACAGAAATATGTGACTTTATGTCTTTGTCATTATTATTTCATTCCAATTTTCAGACTTCTTATTTTTTAATTCCATTTAATGTCCCTCGGGACATCACTTTACTAAATGAATGTTCCTTTAATTTGTCTGGCTAATACACTTCTTGTCGGACATATTTTGCTGAAGAAAACTGATAACATATGATGAATTCTATGATTTGATTCCTGGTGAAATTCTAAAGCTTCTTTTTGCACTGTGCGGGAGATTTAGTTTTTATGTGTCTGTGAAGACATTTTGCAAACCGATCCAACAAACAGAGCACACCTGTGACCACTATGTATTCATTTAATGTTTTATATTGTTTCATTTTTTATGATTTCTGACATCTCTTCTCTGTGTTTGAGTTGTCTCCATATAGCTAGAAAATGTTGGGGATTCTTATTCAGATGTAAAACCCAATTTTATATGTATATCATGGCCTATTTTATATTCACTAATTGTGGAAGGAATTAATTGTTAAAAGTTACACAAATTAACCATGTGCTGGTCTCTGTTATTTGGAACAACTTTCTCTCAATGTTTGGGAAATGTCTGGCTTACAGGACTTCTGTGACAGGATCCATATGAGGTAGATGTATCTGTATTACTTTACTGACTTTATCATTTGCATCATAAAACTTTAAAACAATAGCTTGTTTCCACTACCCCAACCAGCACTAATTTTTTGCCGTCAACCCTATGATGTTTTTGACCAAATTATAGTTTTGTAAAATAAAATATAATGTCAGTCATATTCTGGAATAAAACAAGTAATAGTAAAAAAATAAATCCCTACCTACGACCTTATTTTTTTCAGCGGAAACAAGCTATTTTTTTAGGCCTAAGCATATTTTGGTCTCTTCCAAATTCAAAACAAATACTCAAAACATTAATTTATGTAAGAAAATTGGGTTATTTCTCTCTGACAGAGTGGAAAACATTGTGACAGAGAAGCCATTACTCATTACAAGCAAAGGATTCTTTTGCCACAAATGGCTTTAGTCTCAGTATAACATAATATGCCTTTCTATAGACACTCAGATTTTATAGTCTGTAGCATATGTTACCTTAAATAGATCATAGAACTTAAGGCACTTGCTGTACAAATATGCTTCTGCATTCCCGACGTTTATTCATGCTGCCATATGATTGTGCTCATATTGTTTCGTATTAAAAAAGGAAACTTGCAGCTAATTCTATGCAAGCATTTGGAAAACTTCGTCAGTTAATGGACTTAGATCGTTTTTAAAGATAACAGTGTATTGCTGTGTGGAAGGTATTCTTGGATAATGTGTTTTTTTCAGAGACTGCCTCAGCATCATAAATCATGGCAATTCTGTCGGTGAAAACCACTTTACTATCCATATTTTTCCTGTCCAAATGGCGGGTAAATTATAGACACAGGAAAATCTGGACCATTAATAATTGATAGGGGTTTAATGGATAATTTCTGGGAGACATGGTCTGTGTTTGTCATGGTGAATGTGTTACATCCTGCCTAGATTCCAACATTTTATCACACTGTCATTTTATATTGCTTTCGTGACATCAGATATTGCTGGTGTTGATGATGTAGAAATTTTTTTTTTTTGAAAAAAAAAAGCAAAATCTTACAGGACCTCCACTGTCATTCAGCTGAGGATTATTAATAAAGATTTAAGGAATCATTGATTAAGTTGCTTTATGTCTTGTTTCTATTACACTATCGTAACATTGTGCTTTGATCACATCAGATGCTGTTGGTGCTATTATTTGGGAAAAGCTGAAAGTCTGTCAAAGCCCTTGTTGTTCATTTTAAGATTTACTATAAATTTTTGATACATGATTCACTTTACATTAAGTTTTTCTGCATCAAATTTTGTAAGGTCTTCATATCAATATTTTATTTTTATCATTTTCAACATGCTTGTCATGTTCATGGATTGATTGTCTCTGTGTGTATTTAATCTAGACTACCTGTAGTTTTATGTTGAGGGTCAAGGTCGTGGACTGATAATGATTGTGTTCATTTTCATTATGTGAATGATTGCTTTGCGATATTATAAAAATACATAAAAACAGTGCATGTATCTATCATACCAGATAAAATGTAGACTGTCATGTGACCTTGACATTAAGGTTGCCTTTGAGACTGTCATGTGACCTTGACATTAAGATTGCCTTTGGGACGAAATAAATTGGTTTTGATATTAAGGTGATATGAATTTAGTTAAAATACAGAGGAAGTATTGGAACCCATTCTGAATACAAGTGGTCAACATGATGAGGTGGTCTTAATATTGAGGGTGTTGCTAAATTAGGTTTTTCTGTGTTTGCTTCTGAGTCTTCCTTGTTACTGCAGGTGGTGAAGCCTTATGACTGATTAATATTAGGCTTAAAAAAACAAATTTGTTTCTGGTTACTGGACTGACCCAATATTTTACCTGCCGACTCAGTTTTTATGGTGCCCAAATCATAGAGCTATATTGTAATTTTCACAAGTCATCAATATTATGGCGCATATATTCCGATACAATGTTGCTAATATATGTAACAAAAAAATCAAATAAATCCCAACCTACCGACCTATTTTTTTTGGACATGTAACTGGATACAAACCTTTTTTTAGGTCTAAGGTTGTAAGATGAACATATTAATAAAAACTACTGTTTATCTTTAATTTAGGGTTTAAAGGTGACATTATTTGTCCTTCACTGCTTGGTGATATATCAAGTGTGTGTATGGGGGGGATGCAGTTGCCTGAAGATTTTGCACTGGTTTTGTCTTCTAACATCACAATAATAAACAAACTTCACTGAAATACTGTTGATAAACGCATATAATGCAATCCATTTTTGACTTTTTTTGTTTATTGAATTGCTGAAATTCTAATTTTTTGAAACTTGACATCTGGTAGAAATTATTTGCTTGATTTAAAATCGCACACACATTATATTAAATTGAATTCGGAGCAATATTTTAGAATAACATATTGCATACTAAGAGTCCTTGTTAGTTAATTGATAGAATTTAATGGAATTAAGCTATCTATAAAAGACTTTTTCCCTACTACAAAATCATTAAATGTTGATTAAGGCCCCATTATCTTCAATTATATCACTTTAATTGATACAATTTGTTTGAATAATGTCTGTATGAGTTTATTTGAGGAGGTTAAAACCAATAATTATCCCAGGAAACTTGTTTAAAAAACAGCTGGGTCCCAGTTACACTTAATATAGATTGCTGGATGGTGCTCGGCTTTGATACTGGTTTGTACATAACCTTCGTGATACCTTAAATTTGATTAATTGTACAAGGAAATAAAACATGTTAGTTTTGAGAATCTTTTTCTTCTGTTGATGGAAAACTGCTTTTTTTGCTTTCTTAAGTTTGATTGAGTTGATAGCCATATTCCGTTAAGTTTCGTTGTTGCTAACAGCTCAGAGAAATCTAATTAGCTGGTGATTTTAGTTGTGAAGATCGAAGTGTCTTGGCAGATCAGAAGTGTCTTAACAGATCTGTGTACAAACTCAAGAAGACAGACTGGGAAGTGACACTTATTATGAAGATTGATAATGTTTTTCACTGGAGGTAGCACAGATATGTCACTTTTACTGACTAAATAGCAAGCAAGCTGGCGCAACACAATTTAAAAGTAATGTAATTATTTTTCATGTTTTTTTTTTGTAGTTTCAAGTATATCTTAAGTTTTCTTCCAGTATTTTATGAGAGGCTTTAGTCCCCATGGCCCCAGAAAACTAGAATTGGATACCTCTCTGCCCATTTTATTTACAAAACTTGCCATTTTTGCCTGTACTATCTTTACCATATCTTTTTTAGTTGTGTTATACCTTCTGCTAAAGTTTAGATTTAGTTAAGTTATATCTTCAGCTCAGTGATGACAGACTTAAAGGACAGCAGAATTTGTGGAAGACAATTGGAATGTAATTTCAGTGATACATGTACAAAATACTGGCATCAGACAGCATTGTAATCTTTGTAGCCTTATGAAAAAGTTATTGTCTGAAATTCATCTTTCTTCTCCTGGAAGACAGGCTTGTGATTTGATTTTGCTGCACTGGAAGATCAATCTCAAAGCCTTTCTTAGCCAAAACATATTTTGTAGGGATTTGAATGTTTCCTCTTTCAAAGGATATTCTGCCAGTTCACAATAAGGACACACAAATTGTTGAAATCATGATAGTTTGTTTTAATGTGACATCGTCACTGGGTTTTAATGCCATTTTTTCAACATAGTTTCAGTGACCAGTTCACCTAACCAGTTTTCCTTGTTTGTATACTTACCAGTAATAACTTACCCTTCCACACTTAAACTTCTCTACTTGTGGGGGAAAATTGACATTTTTTTCAAATTTTCATTGAAGGGTATGGCCTTTCGTGAACCTCTCCGGGTTCCATCCAGAACACTAAGCGCTAGACCACAGTCACAACCCTGAAATCTCGAACAGCTGAAATTATGCTTTCAAATTTAAGGAGACTGTGACATCCAAATATGGGTTTTGAGCCTATCACTCCCCCTTTATTGTTATTGCAAGATTGTATGATGACATGGTAACTGTTACGCGATACATCTTTTGACTTGTACTACCTTAGGCAAGACTTTCTTGAGATTTTTTTCAAGTATTTCCAATGTGTTATCAGCTTCTTCCAGCTAGGAACACATCAGGTCTGTCAGACTAACAGAGTTAATCAATCATTATTATCTGTTTCAAAGTTAAACTTCTTTTTTGTTCTAATGAAGGTAAAATTTATGCATTGCTGGATTATTCCGGAGACTCTGAATTTAGTAAAATTTCTGATAGTTTTTCTGAGAATGTAAATCACATGCAACTAAATTGGCCTAGTATAAGATAGATGGATGGGATTAAAAGTGAATTTTCTTTTACATATATTACTACAAAATACGTATTTTAAAGATGAATTGTTGTACAATTTGATGAGGAATGCATTTTTATGACTGCTAATCCTGTGTACAAGGTCACTAAAGGGAAAGAAATTATGTGTACACTAAAGGGAGAGAAAAATCACATGTACATTAAGGGGAGATAAATCACATGTACGCTAAAGGGAGAAAGTACGGCCATGTTTCACAGTTGACCTTCATTCAGCTGTTTATTTGATGCACTTAAGAGTGGTTATTGTACATATAGTGTCCTTAATACACGCATTGCCGTTAAGTTAACTGTGTACTTTAGCAGAAAAATAGAACATCATTTTTCAAAACATAGTTGCAGCTTATGTACAGAACATTTTATTCCCTATAAAAAGTAAGTTTCTGGTTTTGACTTTTTTTTCAATCTCGGTCAATATTTTCTTGCAATATTTTTATTCATTTGGGTTTTTTGTGGTTTATAATGAAGTACTTCATCGAAAGTAGTTTGTCATTCTGTATTACCTATCATTTAATTCGTTGAAATGCATTAGAAGAGCATTTCATGTGAACTATATCACCAGACTAAATAAAAACATCTTAAAAAAAGTTCTACCTACATACAGACCCTATATTTTCCAAGAATGTTAGCAGAGGCCAAGAAAAGGCCTCCGTGATCGAGTGGTTATGGTCTCTGACTTGTAATCACTTACCTCTCACCACTGTGAGTTCGAATCTCACCCAGGACCAAATTTCACTTGTGAGAAAGATATACAGTAGCTTACCTAAAGTCGATGGCTCTACCAAAGTATAAGCCTGAGGTCTTCCTTCACCTTAAAGCTGGAAAAGTCACCAAATAACCTTAGCTGTTGGTGCTGCATTAAACTCCAATAAAAAAAGAGACCAAGAAACTGTTTTTGGTCTGAGCTTGCATAAATGGTGTCTATCGTGTATAGCATATTCACAAATATATTTGTGACTTTTGTCATCTTATGTGAACCATTTAGTGAAGTTTGATAGCATTACAAGCACATGGTAGTCTACAACATTTGTAGAATTGTGATTTAGCCACCTTTGGGAACAATATGAGACACATCTTTGAACATTCCTCTTATTGATTTTGGCAATGTTCAAGTACGTTTTTATTGTCTGTCCTGACCTATTCATTGTCTATGACTTGACAAACTACTGAATGAATAGTAAGATTGGCTGCATTCATGGAAAATGGGAAATTATTATTTACTTACTGTGGTTATAATTATGTTGTTGACTTATGCAAAGAAGCTACAATCTACAAATCAAATAACAACATTGTTCATGATAAGAAAGAATAGTTTTTTTTAATTTTTCAGTTCTGAAGTATAGGATTAGATTGTAAAAATCATTTGAGATGGCTTACCTAAATGCTGGGATGTATGACTGTGTGTGTAGTGATAAGGCCAAGTTTGTGTATAGGTCGCCTGCACATTACATGTATAAAGCAATATAATTTTTAATGTAGAAATTGCTTGAGGTGAATTTACCTTGATTAGTCGCAAGAAGTGTATCTACAGTGCAACCTCTCAAAAGCAACACCCTTTAGGAGACGCAAAATTATGTTGTTGTTGAGAGGTTGCTGTTCTAGAGAGGTTAAATTAATAATCAAATCATTCAGTGGGGGAAAAAGCATGCTGTTGTTGAAGGGAGGTTGTTGCTCAAGAGAGGGCCGCTCTAGAGAGGTTGCACTGTATATTCTGCACGAATTTGAACTTGCCTGGACCTTGGTAAGAGTACCAATTAGAAGGGTTTCCGCATTAGAAGTTCTCATTTTTTTTGACAAAAAGGACAATATTACAACTGATAAAGTACAAAAAAAACTGACTGACATTTTTGTCCGCTTGTTTAATTTATTCCAACCATAAATCAACTCTTTGATTTTTTTTTCATTGCATTTCCCAAATTAGTGATGTTTCAGGTTGGTACAAAGATTGACAGAAATGCATATGTGTGCAGACCTTATATGTTAAACACTGTGTTACAATTACAGTGATTGTATTTGATGTCGCATATTAGCCTTAACAACTTAACTAATGTAACTTAAGTTTGCTTTTGATTAAAGCCATAAATTTAGATTATTCTTTAAGAAACACCATGGAGTTGTAATTTTTTTCATTTTTATGAAGTCTTTGAAAACCATTTTGTGTATAATTTTGAAGGATCTTTAAAGGATTTCTGATGAATCTCTTCTCTCATATGAATAGTGGGTGCATTAATTAGGGAAGGAGTATTTAGTGGGGGATGTTGGGTAATATACACGATGTTTGTTCAATCTGGATTTTCAATCTGAACTAAATTGATGATTCCTTTTTGTCAAAACTGATTAATGTTTTCATTTAGAAAAACTGATATGTTCTGGTGAGTGGTATTACTGAATTATGAAGTTGGCATTTTATTAGAAACCTGCTGTGGCTTTAAATATTCATTTAATATCATTTTGCTGTTAAAATTGTGCCTAGAAATGAATGAATATGGTGATGTAAAGGGAAGCATATTGTCAATTTACAGCCATTGGTTCAACATGGAAAACATGTTATCTGTTAGTTAAGTCTTGATTGCTTTGGATGTCATCGATGCACTAGCAGATATTTACTGATGATGGCACAAGTTCATTGATTAGTCGTAAACGTCAGACTCTGTTGTGGAATTAGTATTTTGCTGATGTGTGCTAGGCTTTTTTACGTGTCTAGATTTTGATAACATATTTGCTTACTCTTTAACGCACTTTATAGACGTCCTTATATGCATTGGAAATGAATGAACATTATTTTGT
This sequence comes from Lutraria rhynchaena, assembly GCA_008271625.1. NCBI lineage: Eukaryota > Metazoa > Mollusca > Bivalvia > Venerida > Mactridae > Lutraria > Lutraria rhynchaena. The sequence goes on from VIBL01000051.1 coordinate 190,593, forward strand.
GTTAGTTTGAAGCTAAGTGTATTGTTGCTTTTAAAATATCATTCTACAATGACTTTGGAAATTCATTGTGCTTTGTAATTGTTTTGTGGTGATTGAATTATGCTTTCATTTTACCTGACTTGTGTTTGGAGACCACATCATATGTGTGTGAATTACAATTGGAAATGTCAATGCAATTAGTGGTGTTACCATAAAACTGATTGAGACAATTATTTGGCATTGGCTGAGTTTATTGCGACTAGATGATTAGTTTTGGGAATTCCGGGATTTTGCTCTGATTTTAATGTCCTGTAACATTTGACAAGACAATGAAAGTCATTAGATTTTTAATAGGATGTGCTGTGTGGGTTGAACTGCATTGTGACTGTGTGATGTTTGTATAGATTGGGAAAAAATTGAATCTGAATGATTCCCAACTCTACAAATATGCACTCAAGACCACATTTGTTCTCATTGAAAATTTTGCACAAATAAGAAACATCAGACATTACTTTAAATCCTGCATGATTTAGGTGATTTAATGTAGCCATACAAAATAAACCATTTTCACATTGCATGAAACAAGTGAATTCAATTTCAGGCCAGTGAAAATTCCTCTGTTTTCTCTTTAAGACTAAAGTAGATGAGAATGGGTTTCTGTATTCATGCAAGAGCTCTTAAGTTAAAATGAAGACTGCATAATGTATCATGATATGTAGATAGTTAGGCATTAATCACAAAAGTACATTTAATCTTCTTGACTTAATTACTTCTGTGGAAATATCAATAATTGCTGGAGCAGAGAACCTAGGTTGAATCATTAAGCAATTTTAATTTTGAAGTTTTGGAGCCATTATTATGTATTATTATGTGACAAGATATGCTGAAACATGTGACATTAATTATTAGGGATATGTTAAATTGTTGACAATTTTATTGACTAAGTACTGAAGTTTGTCTGCTATAGTATTTGGTCTAGGAAAATATGAATCATTCCCTTACTTGTATGGTATCGTATTGGTTTGAAATATTTATGGAAAAATGTGTTGACAGCTCTACAAAAAGCATTGTCATATAAGTGTAGAATTAGACCTGATGTCCTCTGAGAAACTTAATGTGTATGGTTAGTTTCTATAGTTAGTTCCTATACAAAATGGAATCATTAATGGGTGAAAAGTGTTCCACAATTAGTGATAGCTGTCAGTCAACAAATTCATCACAGCAGTAGAATTTGCTGGAATTAATAGTTTTAAGTGATATTGACTGTTTTAGGGAGAACTGCCAGGGAAAGTCTGTATTTTTGTGATATAATTGATAGGGTATTGTAGGAAAATAGGATGGATATTGATAATTATGTTGTATGTTGTCCGCGGTGATGTTTTAATGATTTGTTGGTATTCTATACATCTCTGTTTTTTTATTTGATATTATGCTTCAGATTGACAAATTGACATTATTAGAAAAAGGCTGTCCATATGTGTTGACTGATTTTCAGTGTATTTGAATGTCTTTATTGTGAGACAGTCAATGCCTTAAAGCTTATCACAATAAGGTATGATTTGATTTGATGCCAGGAAAAGTTTTACTGGAGTGTTGCAATGTTGAAGTAATTAAATGAGATTTTTTGTTGGCCAATTCATTTTAACACAACATATACAGATTTTTGCTTAAATTGGGAATTGAAGGCAATTTAGATCAGAATTTGAGATTGCTCTGTTGAATAAAATCTAAGCTTGTTTCTAGATGAATGTTTTGGCCTAAATAATAGTGTAGAAACTTAGAACCACTACAAAACTTATGTTGATGTTGGATTCAAAACAATTTATATTGGATTCAAAACTATTTCATTGAATTTGAGGCATTGCAGATACAAATGATAGTTCTTCGTCTTATCATGGTGTAACAGAACGATTCATCTACTGATGAATGAACTTGCTATGGTAGAACTGATTCAAATGATAAGTTGATCTGCATTGTTCTCCATTCTATTGTGTTGTTATCGATACTTGGATTCATATAAAACATCAGATCAATGACTTCCTCTCATATTTTATGATATTATTTGTGATGGTTGGTTAGAAATCTTCGCAACTCTTATATATATCATTTTTCTTACTCTCTCTCATGATGCTATAGATTACGAGGAATTAGATAGGATGGTACGCGTCTATGGATGAGTTATAGGCTGTTGTCTTTAAGAAAATCTCCCAGTATTTGATTAGTTTGTTATTGTTGTTTTTGGTGTCATTTAGGACATGTTGTGATGTTTACATGTTCCTTATCCTAATGAAGCTCTTGCAGGTATAGATAATGCTAATTTGTGGGCATTGCAATGTTTTCCAAGGTTCAGACTATTAAGCTGGTTACCCCTCAAGTTCAGTTTATACTAATTTACTTTAGCTCGATTGTGGAACAAGCAATTTTTGCTCATTTTAGTCATGCTTGAGTCTGCTTCCTTGACACTACACCACTGCGTCCAAAAAATGGGATTGTGAAGTTCATGAACGAAACCTGTCGAAGCCCGGATTCGAACTCAGGACCTTTGGTTCAGAGGTCGGCCACTCTACCTCTAGATCATGATTCCTCCCTATATTAAGTTTATTCTTTGCATTTAGTTGGACCAGATTGAATGACCGTACATCTCCAATAATGCTCAATAGGTGCGACTGTGGTCAGCGCACTGGACTTGAAACCCAGCAATTCGTGTTCAAATCCCAGTCGTGGCAGTTTTTTTTTTGCAGTACAAGTACCGATGGTTAAACATAAGTGCATGTAAAAATAGGGTCAACATGTTTGTTGTCTGTTAGGCATTGTAAAAGGCATTTAAAAAGGCATTTATGCTTTTTTCCAGTCATTTAATTAGTGATTACCTAAATGTATAAATATAGAGAATGAAAGGAGGGCAGACAAGTCATATTGCTTGTGGTGGTATCATATTTAAAATCAATATTGATGGTTAGAGATATTTTCAAGCAGCCTTCAACCAAGAGCCCATTATAAAATCAGGCCATAAAATGTATTCTGTACTCTGAATCCATGGATTTTGGTTTTGAATACTTAGAAATTATTACAGCATGTTATGCCAAGTTTGGGTTCCTAGATGAACGAAGACAATTAGACCTAGTTAAAGGAGGTATAGCTTTCATGTTTCGTATTGGAATTTACGAGTTACTGGCTTCACATGATATGCATGTTGTGGATTTTATGCGATTTTATACTCAGAATTCATTGATTATGCTATTTGATATTTGGGATTGCTTGTGTGCAACAGATTTTATTATTAATCCATTATTGTTGTTACGGATTATGGCTATGGTGCTTTATCCTGCTTGATTTCCAAAATACACTAATGGTGTATTGCAGTTGTTGATAGTTTGTTTTGATTAACCAATGTTTGGCAATGTGGCCAATCTGTTTGAAGCTTAAATGCCGTAAGTGTCCATCATACTCTGCTTTGAAGAGAAAATTATTAGACAACAGCCATTTAAACAAACTATTGTCTGTTCTTGTTTAACTCTACTTATTCTCATGGTAAGTGAATGAAATTGTTCTGTGTCAAGCATCCATCAGACTGCATGGTAGGTATGGTCTGTTTACATCTTGAATGTCACAATTGTGACCAAAAAATATTGAAACTGGGGTCATATATTTCAGCTATGGACTGATGCAATGTGAGGTGATTTTTGTTGAAAACTAGGTCACATTAAAGAAATTATTTTGCTGATGCCTGAATGGACATCTTTTATTATCTCGAAAAAGATTGAAATATCTTCTTGAAATATTCTTGTCCAAACCTAGAGCTTAATTAGTCAAATAATGGTAAAAATTGGTCATTACAAATATGGCTTCAGTGATTGGGTTCTCCCCAGATAATGAAGCTAAATTTTAAATGGGTACTCTGATGAACTGTATGAGGGTTTTAGTATTATGGGTATACCTTTGTCAAGTGGTCAGTAGGCAGGCATTGTCCACTGCAATTGTTTGCTCTTTAAGTTTAAAGTTCAGTCTTCACCAAAACTTAGTCGAAGTCTTAAAGGGCATAACATCTCAGCTGAGTTTGATAACCAGCCCTATTTCACCTGGCACTCTTGAATTATGGCCCCTCATTGAGCAAAAGAAAATGTGAAATAGACCTTGTTCCAAATTGAAAAGTTCTCATCCAGTCTTCACCAGATAATTTTGATCAGTGTATTTAATGACAATTTAGCATTCTTATTTAAGTTAGTCTTACATTCTTGAATGGCTCATAATTGGGAACTTCTTTATACAGTCAAACCTGTGAACATAGGCCACACTTAGGAAAGACAAATTGTAGCCTTTATTGACAGGTGGCCTTTATTCAGAGGTTAGTTTGTTCAAAATAATCAGTGATGTTTTTTCAAAGAGTGGCCTTTATTCAAAGGGTGACCTTTATTCTGAGGTGGCCACAAACACAGGTTAGACTGTATATCCTCTGGTTTTCACTGGGTCATAGTGTTCCTAGACTTTCTCTTAATAAAATTAATGCCAGATCTAAAATGGCCATTAAAGCTTGATGATGCTCCATACCCGTATTGGTCTTTCCTAGATGGACATTTCTTTTTCTGTGACAATTTGGAAATTCTTGTGTTGTTAACACTCATTGGATATGTCCTTGAAACATGTTGAAATATGTCTATGTAACTTCTAGCATGTAGTCTGGCGGAGTCTGATAGTTAGCACATATTTAATGAAATGTTGGGAGGAATTATAAATCCCTTGTGTGTTAACAAATAAAGCTTCCCCTTGTCACAGATCCCAGACTGTTTAATAGAGGCAGGCAGTTTGATTATCTAGAATATTTGTCTTAAAACCTATAGATACAGAAATATCTCTCAATTCCAGTGTTATATAACCTTTATGGGACTTTCATTTTGTACGGATTATACAAGTTTCTTGATCATTATTTTCCTGAGTGCAAATTTAGTTTTTGGCACAGTTTTCAGAGGCAGGACACCTGGAAAGAAAATTGATCCTTTTCTATACAGACTTCTTAAAAAAAATTGTTTCTCGATCGTTTTCTGTGTAACTTCATATATATGTACATAATAAAGCGACTTATTGCTTACATGGGCGGTGAAAGCATTCAAAGGTCTTAACAAAGTTTTAATATTTACCAGCCGTATGTTTCTTCTGTCAGTGTTATAATAGCTGAGGTACGCTTTTCAGTATTACTGTAATCATTTGTGTGTAAGACTCAGGCCTTTTCATCCAGATTTGGGTCCTAAAATCTGATGCATTTTTTTACATTAATGTTGAGATCTCAGTCCCATTCCTTACAGGACTCAAAATGAATAAAATTTGGGTCGCATATGAGTTTTGTTTACTGGAAATAATATATATTTAGTGCATTACAATTAACTAAGGGAAATCAAACTTTCATAATTTTACAGTTCCATACTTTTTCGTTAAGTCTTGCAAATCATCTACAAATCAAAAAGCAATGAACAAGCATTGATGCAGAATCCCCCCACCTCCCCCAAAAATATTGAAAGGCAGTTAATGACTATTACACAAGTAACACTTTTAGCAGGTTGTGCAAACTTCAAGTCTTGGTGTCGACTACAAGAACCTTGTCAATTAAGGTGTTGACAATAAAACTTTTTAGATTATAGAGTAGTTCTGACTTGTTGAGAAAATTAGGTAAAATTATCCGTTTTTTTTTTACTGCAGGAGTCATTATCACTTGTTTGTAATGTTTATGAATCACAAAAATGAACAAAATGTCTGATTTTTTTCCTTTTCTGACTTTAGTATTTTTTTGCTCCAAAATCTGTGTTTTATACCTGAAAGTTAGCTTTTTCACTGGGATTTTCCCTATCTTCTAAACTGAGTCTTATATGTCCTAGTGAACAATACTCAAATGATGACAGTAAATTTTTCTTTCAATGGTGGTTGTATAATGCAAATGTTTGATAATTTATTGATCTTGCATTTGGGTTAAGTCATTCCACTAACCATTTCATGCTCACCATTGGTGTTTTGCACCATGGTGCGTTTTTGTGTCTTTATGCATGTACCACACTCATGTACATGTTTTAGAATTCTCATCAGCTGCCTGGAGATATCCCTGCTGCCCTGGTGTCCAATCAAATTGATCATAAAGTTCAATTCAAATGTCATTTGTGTTAATGGTGTAGTAGAATGTGCTGCATAGCTAGTATGAAACCATTTGTCCTTGTATTTTAAGCTGTGAGAACTTATCCAGCGCGAACAGGAAAATGTCTATCTTCATTTACATATCTCAATTTGATCTCAATTTGCTTGTGTTAGGTCGGCGGTGCTTTGTGTTTGGACTGTGATATCGTAGAAATATTCATTTATGTACTTTTTCCTATATCAAATGAATCAGGTGACAATTGGAAATGCCAGAATGATTGATCGTTCATGATAGCAATTTATATGTGCTTTGCTGGTCAACTGAAGATTTCTGGAGCTCCCTTGGGGTCTTACACTTCGTGATTTGTTTATAAAGCTTTCAGCCATCTTCATCTGTTGTCATTGTATCGAGTCAAACAATCAGAGATTTGAATTGCTTACAAATTTTTATATGGGAACAATTACCGGAGATGCTTCCACTTGATTTATCCTCTTATGCATGCCATACATTGATATAAAGTATAATCGTATTGTTCAATTTCCATAGAGACATGTTTTTTCTCTTAAGTTGCGTGGTTTCTAGTCTTACAGTATGAATGTAAAGGAGGTGAATAATCCAAGCATTCTGAAGTTCTAAATATAGTGAGTTTAAAATAGATGCACACCTTAATTATAGGTTCTGAATAAGACAGGTGATGAGAAAAATCACTGTGGTGTGCAAGTTCCAATACTGTACATGAGGAATTCTATGGTGACTCTGTCTGAGTGTGTCTAGTAGCTTCAGTTAGTTTATTGTGAGTGGCACACTGTGAATATTCAATAATGGTTGAAGTATGAAGTACATTCATTCACTGTGACCTGTCTTCAAAAGAGAAATATCAGCTAAACTTGTGCTGTTTAATTGTTATAAATTATGAAACCGGAATTATGTGATATGGTGTGACTATAGCCTTACTCCACTGAACAACAATTCAGACCATAAAAAGCTCAATGTGCACCACCACATAGGAGTTAGTGGATTATTTTCACTTTTGAAGCGATGGTTTTACGATATAAAATTCTTGGTTGCGCGAAAGTTATGCTTTCTTGGTGGACACACCGCACCAAGCATAGACGGAAACGTAGTGTCAGCTTTAAGAAGTATGTTGACCTTGTGACCTATGATTGCGACCAGTCAGACGGCAAGGTAAGGTGGTTTCATATACTGGTAGAATATTATGTGTATGAATGATACTTGATTGAATTCTACATGGAATTACTTGTCTCTGCTTTTATCTGATTGTATGGTGTATAATGATCCTAATAAAACATCTAGTGTACATCTAGAATTGTCTCTCAGTTCTGTGAATCAAAAACAGACTACTGTTTACGTTCACTATTTTTATGGCATTAAATGGTGTGTACATAGGGTGTTTTGTGAGTCTAATTACTTATTAATGGATAGCTTTGAATTTCGAAGGGTCCAAAATATTAAGGCAAAGGGTTAAGACAGATTTATAGACTAACACGCATACAATCATTGCATACATTCAGCGAATAGATCACCATTTGTGACCTTTCTACCTCACATACAATTTCTTGTATGCTTGGGTTCAGATCTTGAAGTTGCTTAGTTACGTTTATTATCTAAATAAAATGAAAATTGAGCATTATACAGAGATCATGCAGTGCCTCTCAGTGGTTGTATGAAGTAATGTTAATTATTCTATAGATGTAAACAAAATTTGAAGCTGTATATTGGTTTTCGTCATTCAACCATCATAGTATTGTTGTCATGTCTGGTCTGCTGCTTTCACTTGCTTGGGTCAGTTTTTAAATTACTTTTGCACTGAATGGAAACATGGAAACTTCATCATTTGTGTGATGTAGAAAGGTCACACAAATTGTGATCTGTTGTATGATTTGCTGTCAGTGTGTACATTCATCATGCTTGTATGCACCCTTTCAAATCTGCGTCATACAATTGAATGTACGCAATGATTGTATGAGTGTTTGTCTGTAAGTCTGTCTTCAGTTTCTTGTAGAGCCTGACACTGCAATAATCTAAGGGCAGATAACTTTTGACATATTTTTTGTGCTTGTTGAGATTTGTTGTATGGAAAAATCACAATTGATCTCTATGAGGTCAAGGTTATATTTTCGCTTTATGTATACTTAATATGTATATATACATGTTCAGTCCAATCTGTGTTTATGACCACCTCCAAATAAAGGCCATACTGTGAATAAAGGCCATTCTTTGAAAAAAAAAACATCATTGATTATTTAGAACAAACTAACTTCCGGATAAAGATCACCTGTCAATACACATGCTGTCTTTCTCAAGGGTGGCCTTTGTCCACACGTTTGATTGTATAAAATATTTACTTTACACTGACCATTGTTGTGCAGTTTGGATGCATAAACTGATCTCTCTCATGTGTTAATACATTAGCCAAAGCATCTGGGCAGTTATGTTTTCAAACAGAATCATCATCTGGGATCTGAAAATGATGTGATGAACTAAAAAATGTGTGAACATGTGACAGTTTGATAATCTTCGTCTATACATTTTCCTCATACCACGATGAAATTCCAGCTGTTTGAAATTTATTTATCGTTATAAGTCTCTAACTTTTCTCAATAGATTGAACGTTTGGACTATGGACCCGGGGTTCCTGAGTTCAAACCTTTGGTAAGGAACGTGTTGTCTGTGACTATTCAGAACCCAAAATGAGTCCATATTTTAGATTTAAATGTTGCTGGGGGCGATTTTAGCTCAATTGAGGATGCTGTGTTTGTCGCATTATGATTACTTCCCTTGATGTATCCTGGACGAAACCATTCAATGGTAAATATTTACACCCTTAGTATATTACTGAAATACTGTTAAAACAGGCAAACCTATCGAAAAATTGAAAAAGTTAGTTATTTACTTGTATTCAGTCAACCATTATTCAATTTTAAATGAAATAAATTACGATACAAATGGTGATTAGGTATACAAGTAAGTCTAAAAGTTGTAAAAGCTGTTCCTTCCATCAAAATATGTACAGGCAACATCTGGTTGTGTGAAAGAGAGCAATGCGTGGTAATGCTTTTTCACATGTTTATACCGATCCTTTCATGATTTGGATCCTTTCATGATTTGACATTGCCAACTGGGTTTGTTACATTATAAAATTATCTGCTGTTTTTTTTTTTTTGGATGAATGGCAGATTGTCCTTTGTCCACTTAACAAGGGCATTTAGTTGGCTTTTGTTTGGGCTGTGTCAATTGGGCTTTGTTTGAAAATTCATCAGTTGCAACTGTTCATTTTTCTGTATTTCAGTAAAAATCATTTTCCATGGAAAGTACACATCTATATAGCATTAATTGCTATGCATATTAGTTTATTTAACCATATATATAAGAAAACTCATGTATTAACCCTTTGCCTCTTATGTATATTTTAGACTTTTCCAAATTCAAAGCTAATATACAAAACATCAATTTATTTAAGAAAATCAGGTTATTTCTCCCTGACAGAGTGGAAATCATGATGGCAAAAAAGCCATTCCTAATTACAAGCAATGGCTTCTTTTGCCAGCATGTTTGCAAAAGTTGTCTGCTTCAGATGCGTGGAAATGCAGTATTATGAGGTAAAGGGTAAAGAGCTGAAATTGTAAGTGAACTTAGATTGATTAGTTAAATGGTCATTGATATCAATATCCACTTCATTCACTCCTTTTTAGCATTATCATGGAAGAAATCTGTGAGAGCATTAATCTCACAGAAAGCCCGTAGGCTTTCAGTTTATCTGTTCGCATCCTCTATATATCATAGTACTGAATGGCCATGTTATCCTGGCTTTGTTTTAATGTGTTTCCTATGTATGGGGTCTCTGTGGTTGAGTGGCTATGGTCTATTAGTAGTAATCGATAGCCCCTCAATGCTGTGAGTTCAAATCAGTCTGGGACCTGATTTTTACATGTGAGGAAGCTGTCCAGCTAGGTTACGAATAGTCTGCGTTTCTACCCAGGCCTGGGATCATCCTCCACTATTAAAGCTGGAAAATTTGCCAAATGACCCTGGCTGTTGGTTTGACATTAAACCCCAGTGGAAAAAAACTTACAGTTAGTGATTTTAGGATGTTTACATTATTTGTTCGATTAGATGATGGGTTTTACTTAGTAAGTTCTTTTCTTGTACTGTTTTGATTGTGATGATGTCATTTTATAATTAGAGCTGCGGCCGTGGTCCAATGGTTAGTGCGCTGGACTTGCAGCCCGGAGATCCGGGTTTGAATCCCGGTCGCGGCAGGTCATACCCTTCCATGAAAATTTGACAAAAATGTTGATTTTCCTCCATATGTGGAGAAGTTGCCGGCTCCTTGTGGAAGGGTAAGTTAGGACTGGTTAGTATACAGTCCAGGAAAACTGGTTAGGTGAACCGGTCACCATATATAACTGAAAAATTGTTGAAAAATGGCGTTACACACCAATACAACCAATTTTATAATTAATATGAAGGTCTGTGGTTGGATTGAGCTTTGAACTGTTTGAAATCTACCCTTCTTTCTTTGTTTGCTGTTATCCACATCTTTCTTTAACTCACTCAATTTTACTATTACTTTCATGATATTCCCTGAGGCCATTCTGGTATAGGCTTCTCAAATTTGTTTCAACTTCACTGTACAGAGGGATCATAGGACCTCTAGAAATGTCCTCTCAGCAGCTTCTTATGATATACTGTCCTCATTGTGGTCTTATATCAGATATTCTTGTAGTTTGGTTATGACATATTCACTCTACCCTCTAAATATTCTGTAATAAGACAGATTTGGTCTGGCTTAGTCTGTTACATGAATGCCCTAGCTGCAATTTTCTGCAATTTGTTTGAAAATTACCACATGACGGTGAAAGGAAACATTTTAAGCCTTTTGTAAGAGTTCATCAGACCAATATCTGTAATGTGCTATTTTATTCTGTATGCTGAACATTTTTTTAACCTTGCAAAAACTTAAAGCTTAGAAATCTTTTATTGTCTGCAAAAAAGATACAAACAAGGATTGCCATTCTGAGGGAAAACTCCATATTTGTTGAATTTTGTTGTCTCGGACTGAATAATTAAAACCTACAGATATAATGGTGTGAATTTTTCAATGTGGAGTACTTTCTGATGGTTCTCTGTCTGTTTAAATATTGGATAAATATAAGAATATTGTCATTTTATTTGACATTTAAAATCTGCCTCTGACGTCAGTGAATTCTCGCTCTATAAAAGGAAACATTAAGTGTTTTATACTGGTACTGTGACATGGTTACATGCAGCGCTGTTTTAATCCAACTATTGTCTGAGATCGATAAGTTGATGTGGTTTATTATGTGAGATAGGATTATTTTGTACTATAATCTTATTAGACAGGAAAATCCTATTTAAGTTTATGAACAATTATTTAGGCATTCTGTGAAAGTATTATAGATCTAACTACAGGAGAATGTGAACAAAAGAATTCTCGGAAGCTGAACAGCTGACTCTTCATATATTCTAATGGTACGAAAGGAACAAATAACTCCTCATTGCTTTAGATTTTTTTTTTTTGTTTTGCGTTATATACACAGTGGAAACTCCCAAAAATTGTTGGGGAAAGGGAAATGGTAACAGTTTGGTGATTGCCTGAACCATAGGTGTTACCTTTGCCTCATGATATCACATCCCCCCGCGCTTCTGAAGCAGACGACTTTTTAAAACATTGTGGCGGCAAAAGAAGCCATTGCTCATTACAAGCTATTGCTTCTTTTGCCACCATGTTTTCCTCTTTGTCAGAGAGAAATAACCAAATTTTCTTAAATAAATTGATGTTTTGAATTTTGAAGAGTCCAAAATTATGTTTATGAGGCAAAGGGATAATAGTATGCCCTGCATTGACACATGTTACATCATGCATGCCATAGTGATCACTGTCTTGTATGTTTACATTGTACACAGATGATCACATGTGTTTGGCGACTATGTTTGTTGAGTTGTTCTGTTTGCCTGTGATGTGATGCATTAATTCAAATTAAGCCACTTATTCCAGAACTCCCATCGCTCCAATTGCTAATCCATAACAACTGTCCTACCTTGAGCTAGAAATATCATCTCTAAGGTGTGTTTTGAAGAAAACCGAAAATATTTTTCGACAATTTGACTGGTTTTCCTTCCTTTTACGTGCATAAATGATTGTGATGAAGAATTAACGAGGAAATTTTGCAATAACTTGGTAAATTGCATCGCACTTTTACACAAAAACATGATGTGGTGTGAAAAAGAAGTTTACAGTTTTAGTTCTACTTCTATATTTGTTTTTAATTGGAAGTTAATTGGATTTGTTTGAATGTTAACAACATGGCGGATGAAATCATGGAGTTTCTGAGATCGTAATTGGGACGGCTTACGTCTCACGAATGTCAGAATTTTTGATCCTTCAAATTTTTGCAAATTTGAAAGCTCGTTGTTACTTCGGTGCCTGTATAATTTCATTTGTTACATTAGTTGGTGGTATTTCGCAAAGCTAAAGGATTTAGAATCTTGCAAACCGAAAGGATTTGGAGCTTTGTAGACATTAAGGATTTAGAGCTTTGCACATTGAGACGATTTAGATTTTTGAAATAATGAAGGATTTAAGGCGTCACAAATTGAAAGGATTTTGACCTTTGCAAACTAAAATGATTTAGAACTTTGCAGTTTGAAGGATTAAGAGCTTTGCAAGCCTAAAAGATTTGGAGTTTTGCAAGCATTAAGGATTTAGAGCTTTTTGCTATAGGATTTTGAGTTCTGCTAACCAAAAGATTTAAAGCTTTGCAAACATAGAATATTTAGAGCTTTTGCAAACGTAAGGGATTTCAGACTTTGTAGACCTACAGAAATCATAAATGGTTTCTTGTCACCCATTTATTTCTTCTTATAAAATATGGCAGCTTTTGTAACAGCTCAAAAAATTGGCCAATCATCATGAAAACCGATAATCTATTGCTCAACCTACAATTAAGGTCACATGGATAATCTTTAATGACAACAACGTCATGGCATCAAAATATCAATTTTTATAACTGGAATTTTTTATGAAATGTAATTTTAAATAAAATACATTTGGATTCCAAAAGAACAGTCTTAGTCTCCGGGAATGGGCTTTGAGTATTTTGATGGATGTTTCAAGTATTATCATAAGTGTAAAGACAGTAGCATCACTTTTACATTAAAAGAAATGAGATATTTTTCTGATCAGAATTTTTCAATGGAACATCACTACACTGGTGTTACAAGGTTTTTTAGTTTGTTATATTGATTCTATAAATTATTGTTATCTGTAGTTGCAGATTTAATGGAACAAACATCTTATGTTGGCTTCATCATAATGGCAGTTTAATTTTGTTGTAGATTGAATTTCCAGGACGATTTTTGTATTTTTATTTATTGACCTGCTAGTGTGAACATTAGACAGATAGAATTATTGTCATACATTGAGAAAGTTGAGGGATTAGGTCTTTGCAGATTTTAGAATTCCTGTATATAGTTTATCAATTATTTTTAAAAGTTAATTGTAATGACAAGTTTCATCTAAATCTATTGTTTTATGATTATCCCTACTTAAGATCATCTAAAATAAAATTCTGAAGTGATTACAATTTTAGTATTTACTTTGTTTGTTTTATTAGAGATACAATGGCTTTACATTGACATTCCTTCTTCATTGTTTGTCTGAAGCAAGAAGTGCTATTGGAATATGCAGGCCTTAGGCCTTGATAGCTATTATGGTGATCTAATTGCACTAAACAAAAATGTACAAAAATTTGCTTTCTGCTTCACATCAATTAAAATATTGTGCCTAAGTTTTTAATAAAAATTTCTTATCGTATGTAAAGTCACTCTGCTGTACAGGATGGTAACGGCCATTGTTTGCCAATATAAGTGTACCATTGCTAGTCACATTTCACTGGTATTTTGGCTTCGTTAAGATTTTGTTCTCTGAGTAGTATCACTAAGAATCCTAATGGTTTCTTCTTTCACTAATATTTTGTCTCCGTTTACTTACATTGCAGATATTATTGCTTCATTTCCACAGGGAGTCCTTGAGATTTGTCACATCTGGAGTTTCTGTAAGGATGTTCCTTGTTACAAATCAAATCAGCATTGAGGGTCAATCTCTAAAACGTGATTACATACTTTGTTAGGAAGAGGCATCCGTTTCTCCATAAACAGAGTCTAATGGTGTAATGATAATTCAATATACTCAACCGTATCATTAGTTTTTGAGTAGATAATGTAGGAAGTGGAGGATCTTGGGAATGTAATTATTGGTTCTGCCTTTTGATAGGTGAGATTTGGTATTTCTTGTGAACTAGGGGATTTACTATCTGCGCTTGTGTCCACAGACTTGTTAAACAGGAATACAAATAGAGTCATGAGATTGTGCATTATGGTCAGCTTTGAGTCCAGTTAGCTGCTGCAATGTAAGGTGGTCTGATAACATGGATTAAGATTTATCTATTGTTGGATCAATGAGACCAATTAATCTTGGTATTTGGACAGCCTTAAGCATGTCAGTGCCTGCATTATTAGGATATAGTGATAAATTGGTCTATGGTTGGTCTTGTGTTGGGTTAGAGTTTATTGAGTCATTGTTTGAAGTCTTAAGTTTTAAAAGTGATGTCTGGTTGCCTAGGTGCATGGTATGAGTTTCATTTTAAGTAATAAAGTCCTCACGGGGGGCGTTGCCCCTTTGCCCCCACTTGGGGGAACCCTCAGACCCCCATTCTACTTTGAGAAGCTGACTGGCTACATGAGAATATTTCTATGCCCTTTATGCAATACATGTGGAGTTAAGTCACTCCAACTGCTGTTTCATTGTCACTGGGCTTAATGCCATTTTTCAACAATTTGTCAGTTGTATATAGTGGCCAGTTCACCTAACCAGTTTTCCTGGACTATATTACTAACCATTACTAAATTACCTTTCCATAAGGAACAGGCAACTTCTCCATATATGGAGGAAAATTGACATTTTTGTCTAATTTTCATAGAAGGGTATGACCAGCAACAACTTGGATTTGAACCCAGACCACCAGGTTACAAGTCCAGTGCACTAACCACTGGACCACGGTCGCGGCCTCATCAACTGCTGTAAGAGCATTGTGTTGTTATACTTTTAAACACTTTTTAAATTGTACAAATATATTGCTGCATTGTACTAGCAAAAGCAATACTCAAAGGTTTTTTTTCAACTGAAATATCTCCGCATGTACTGCAAAATCTAATTAGTTGTTACATTATCTCTGTGGCTGCTACATAAAAACATCACTTTTTTTAGAGAGAATGAGGAATGTTAAGAAAATTCTTGGAAATAGTTTCCAAGTTGATCATTACAGGAGTTGAGTAATCAGTTCTAGGGGGATTACATTGTTAATTGGCATCAATACTGGAAGAAAATTTGTGTGCTTCAATTGTATGATTGTCGCATCATAGGTCTTTGGGCCAGGCATTTCCTGGCTGTTATTATAGGGAACTTCGAATCAAAGTTTATGCGCAATGTTCTTGCATTAAGTAGGCTGCATTTTATTTCACTGGAGTTTAACATTTCACCAACAGCCAGGGTCATATGGCAACTTTCCAGACTTAACAGTGGAGGAAGACCCATAGCTAACACCTTGGTAGAACCACTGACCTTCTGTAAACTGGCTTGACAGCTTCCTCTCTTGTGAAATTTTGTCCTTGGTGGGACTTGAACTCACAGCAGTGAGGGGCAAGTGTTTACAAGTCAGGGACCATAATGGACTTGCATTATTTAGCTTCATGAAGTTCTAATGCATTCTTATATAACTAGTCTAGAATTTAAATTTAGTGACAAAAATTCAGCATGGTATGTTTTAACATTGAAATATTGTAATCTTTAAGTTCTGGGACATTTACTTGTGAAATTATTCCTATATTGAGACTCATTAGAACTGGATTAGGCTTGACGATTTTTTATTTACTTAATCCTGAAAATGTCGGCTACAATTTGCGGATTCAAATGTTTTAAATTTGATATAGTACTTAATATTGATTTGAGAATGTTGATTTCAATGTGGCTGAGAAAATATATTTACCAAATATGTCCTAACAAGTGCCCCATTGTTTGTTCATTTTCTGATTGCTTAGACAAATTTTGGAAGCATTGGATATCATGTACATGACAATTGGTGAATCACGATTTTTAGTTATTCTTAAAAAGTGTCCAGGATTGTGGTCCCTCTCTGCCATCAAGGCTGGAAAAGTTGCCAAATGACCTTGGCTGTTGGTGTGACATGAAACCCTAGAAAAAATTAATAAAGGGGCATTTATTTGGGAATATTTGGTAGTGTTTTTTTTTGGTTATTGCCTCGCCAAATACTTGCTTCTTTTGTATTTGTTTATTTTTTCTGCATAGTCTTGAAGATTGATCTGTGTAGTTTTTTTATGTGTGCTCTGTGTTGGGACTTGACAAAATGCGGGAAATTGAATGAAATTAACATGCCACGGTTTGAAAATCAATCATCGAAAACTACGAAATGATAATTCCTGTCAGAATGGTTTATGTGCCAGCCACTCTTTTTCATTTACTTATTCAGTATATAATTACCATGTCTGGTGAAACAGTAATGTCCGGTTTACGTATGGTATACATCTATTATATGTTTGAGAGAGTGCATTAAATCTAAAGCTATGGTTGATATATTGAACTCAGCTCTGTTAGGGGTATGATTATGAAGTTGGCCACTTCCATCATCTCCTGAATAAGTATATTTCATATGTAGGGAATATATACTTCATTTTTTAATGAAAAGTTAGTATTTTTTGTTTTTAGTCTTAATTAAAAGGCCTTATCATCTTAATACCTAGGTTTGATATTAGAAAGGTATAATGAATTTAACTAGAAGCCTCTGTGTATATCAATTTATGCATGCTCTAAAATCCGCGCATCAGATTTTAACATTTCACTTTCTGCAGAAATTCTCTCACATTTGGGTTGTTGTTGTTGTTGTTGTTGTTGTTGTTGGGACAGGACTTGGTTTGTATGAAATTATGATTATCTTGTAGTTATAAGGTTACTGATCCTATCATGTAAAAAAATTTGTAAAGGGGACAGCTAGGGGCCAGCAACGAAACTCGCTAACATTTGGAGGAGCCCATGTCATTTGCAGGTTGGATAAAGATTTATTGTAGGAAAAATCTGTTCCCCTCATTTATTGTGATTATATTTTCGGATTACATGTTATTCAGATTATAAAAATCTGCCCCAGAAATGTTAGGGAAAGTTCTTCCATAAGTGGGTTACTAGTCTTTCTAAATGTTGTTGTTGTTGAGGTATTGCTGGTTTGGAATCAATTAATAGACTCCATTAGTTCAGACTTTCGTCACGAAAGAACTGCTGAAGCTTAGTGGCTTGTCTGTTGTATATGAAATAGAATTACGGTACAAACCATTGTTGGAATGTTGTCTCTGAATAAACAAGGGAGGCAATTCATTGACCCCCGTATCCCTTTTTACGTGCAAGTGGAGGTATTGCAAGTACGTCCCGTTCTTGCCATTTATAACAGTTGTCTGCATTTAGTCCAGATGTGTCTTAATATTACATAGATTGGGAAATAACTGTCTGATGCATAGTTTGGGAATATATTATTAATCTTCGTTGATGTCTTCGATTGTTTTTCTATTTTGTACACTTCGGAGCATTTTGGAATGATGGGAAATGTACCCGATGCATTCTGGGAGGTTGTAGTTTTATTATATTCTGTATAAACCATCAAATTTTTTGTTTGTTGAAATACAAGCAGTAATACTGGCAAGATTTAGGTGTTGATTTTTTAAAAGATTTTCTCCAAAATTTCTTAAATTATGAGAGTTATAAATAAATGAATTATTTTGCTGGATTCCAATTTCCTCATGTGTATATAAAGATTATTAATCAAGATCAAAGGTTAAAAAAATATATATTGTTGACCTGTTTAAAAAGCTATGCTACTGGTCAGCCTAAAAACTGCTGAAAACCAACTTAGCAGTTGTGAGTTGAGACTTAAATCTTAAATCAATGTTTCTTATCATAAATCTGGAAAAGACACTAGAAATATGAGAACATCAACAAAGCGTTCAACATTTTCAATATTACCATGTTATGATTCTTCATGGAATTCTTTTTCTGTTTTTTTTTTCTGAGGCAGGGTTTTTACTTGATATTCAATAATGTTAGGTAAAAAATAATCTTTGGCTGATTTTAAGAGTCAACAAAATTTCTAATTTTTTTTGTAAATTTGACCATTTGGTACAAATTCTCAAGAACCAAAAGCTTTATTTTACCGGTTTCAAGAGTCAAAAATGCTCGTTTTAAGGGTTAAATGAAAGCTCTGTGAGGTTCACTTTTGTAATATTTGTGATATGCGTAATACCATACTTCTTGCATTCAGTCTGGTTTCTTTTTGTCTCTATTCTATTATTGTTTTTATTGCGTTAATGTTCATGTAATAAGGTTTATACAATTTGTGGTGTGTAATCTCTGTTGGGTTCTGGGTAATCTGTTTGACAGACTAAAAAACCTCGAAGAATCGATTCAAGTATTTTGCTTAATAGCGCTTACCATACTGTCTGTAGGCTGTCATGTTATACTTGTATGATATTTGTCAACCAGAATGACAGTCTGAGACAATCTTATAATTGAGGTTAAGTCAACTGAATAAGACAGATAAATTTGTTCGCTTTTATTGTTAGATTATTCGTGACAGATCTTTGGTCTTAAGTGGAATCTGGGAAGTAGTTGTGATGCCAATCATATGACTTTGTATCTCTCTGTAAATAACATCATGATTATGTTTGCTTCATTTTATAACTGTAATCTCCCATCCTGCTTTAGACATTAATTGTGCATTCAATTAGATTTGATGAACTATTCTCTTCCATGGAAAGCAAACATTGTGTCTATGATCTGATTATATCTGGATTTGGTAAGCAGTCTGCTATTTGGGAATAACTCTTTGATCATTTATCTCTTTGTTTTGTATAATTCAATTCCGGCCCGTGTTTGATGAACTTTGTTACTGATAGATTTCATTGATCTAGTTAGATTATTGTCCATAATTATCCATGAAGGAGGTTTTAATATAAAACAATTCTCTCTGACACCAGAATTCTGATAAAAAATGATGCAAATCTTTCTGTGCCACACTTGCAGATATATTTATATTGTATGAATTTTTGTCATTAATCAGGGGAGGTAAATCATCCATATATCATTTTCATGTTTTCATCCTGAGTTACCTACCTTACATTGTCAATGTCGTGCTCTTTTCAGTGAACTGATGCTGATATTTCCAGGCATATTTGAAGTTTGTTGTTAAACTCTAGTTATTGATTGGTACGTTAAGGAATGAGGGTTATTTTTTAACAGTAAGTCTGGTACCAGTGTCTGTATTATACTGCAATATACAATGACACATGATCATTGTCATATTTGCCAAAATGACGTGTGATCACCAGTACAAAGAAAATCATCCCCTAGCAATTGTTGTTAATGCCTTCTTAATTATTCATAATATATCCAAAACCTTTTAGGCTAGCACTTTTACAGGGAATAAAGTTTGTTGGATTAGAAAATTATTTTGGTAGGAATATGGTGTTTTTATGTTGTATTTTCTTGCTTTCGTAAATTGTGATCAACATTTATATCTGCGGAGACGAAACATAAAACCAACGATACTTGTATTACTTTTATGTGGACTGCAATTGCTTACTTGATTGCCATTCATGAATATTTCAAATCATCTGTTTTGAGTTTTAAATTCTGGCTTTGAACCGTAAAAGTTTGTTTCATAGATTTGAATGTTGTGACATATTTTGGATTGTTGTTGTTGTTGTTTGTTTTGCTGTATCTGGAATGGGTGCTATGTTTGGCCAGAATCGGATACACCCTATTACCATCGTAGGTTTGGTTCTTAAACTTTTCACGTTTTGATATTTGCAGTGTTTAGCAAATATGTATTCTAATGATAGACAGTTTTTAATAGTAAGATAAACTTTATTTATTCTTTATTTACAGTGTTATTATGATTATGATAATGATAATGATAACATGTGCTCTTGTGATTGATTTAGTCTTGCAAATGCTAAAAGTTGATGATATGCACTGTAGTTGTACATCATGTTGAATTGTGAATTTGCTTATAATTACACTAAATCTGAATTACTTCCCTTGTATTGAATTTGCTTTGGTGTCACCATTTTTGGTGCAGGTCAATAAATTTTCTTTTTAAATTTGTTAGAATTAACATGTTAGTGACAATAGCCTTTGGTTCCATTGATGTTGAAAATGACTTCATTTGTATAATGGTGTGGTGTTATCATACATTTGTTGTTGTATTCAGAGGTGAATGATTGTATGAAGGAATGATTATGTGAAAGGTCAGAGTACTTGCCACGTTTTATTCTATTGTCAATTGTATTTTTGACTGTATTTATTTCTTCTAAATTGTTCTAATACAATTTTTTTTACTCACGTTTATTTAATCTGTTAATCAAATTCAGTGCTTGTCCTATATTTTAAGCCAATCAGATGACTTGAATTTGAACAAAATCTGTATTGTAAGCTAAACAGAAGGTTCAGATTTTTAAATATTCTGGTTTCTGTGCAGTGAGGAAAGCCGCTTTTCCATGAAGTTGATTCATGATAACATGCATGTGGACACTTGCGAAGACCTGACAAATGAATAAAATACTGAACAAACTCTAACCTTTCCTCCATAAGAGCTTATTACATATTTCTGAAGAACTATCTCATTAAACTGTAAAGCTTTTTTGACCAGCATTTAAACACCCAGTGATGATAGTTATGATATAATGTTGTTTCACTGTGGTATCACATGCACAAGACAGGGGGGTTAGTAACTTTATGTTCTTGTTTCGGTAGGGGGTATTAAAAACTGTATAGATTGATGAATTTCTAGACTAGCTTTCTAGCTAAGTGTACTCCCCCACTTCAGGAAACACATGGATGTGTTATATTATTGACAGTACAATCTTAGGTATTGACTTATATTTTGGCCCTCTGCATTACCAGCGCAGATTTTTACAGTCCTGAATTTTTTACCGGCTGAAATTCTGCCAACATCTTAAATGATTGACTGTTACTTAAACAAAGTTGACGGCTATTATGCCTTAAGTCTGACTGCAACATGTTGAAGTGAAGACTAGTTTTCTTAAAGATAGTTGAACTTTTCATTAAGAAATTGGCATCTTATATTGAAGAGACCAATTTCAAGAATGTTTAAGTTAGGGAAAAATATACAAGAGCAATGTGACTGGATTGTTGCTGTGCAAACTACAATTTTTGATTTGGAATACAATAATAAAGTACTGGTAGGTTATGTTGCTATGACATTTTTACATGACATTCTTTTGTCTACGGTATTCTAAAAGTCAAATTAATGCTTTGTATAAAACGTATGGTCATTGGTATTGTTTGTTTTTCAAGTTTGAAGAGTTTGAAGATAGTTATAAGAATGATGCAGGAAATGTGACCATACTACTGGAGTTAGTAAGATTGTTGGAACAGGCTTAGTGTTATTAATATGAAGTAGGGATGTACACTTAGGGAGCTAAACTAAACCGGGGAGGGGGGGTATTCTGGAGGATTACAATCATGTATAGATGATGGTACATCACTGAAAACTGTGAATATCACTCTGAATATGATTTTATTGGTGCAATAAGATTATCTTTGTATGTGAAGAACAAGATACTGTTTACAGCATAACCTCAATATAAAGACTGCTTCTGGGGACCCCCTTCCCCTCAAAAGAGTGGTCTTATATATTGAGGTTATCTCTTTACCCAGTTGAAATTTTGAGGAAATGAGGAAACCTGGTCCTAAGCACTGAAGTGTCCATTATAATGAGGTGGTTGTTGTATTGAGGTGGCCATCATGTGTAATTTTCTCTGTAGTTGCACCAGTGGGACATTATTCCAATAGAGGTCAGTTTTAAATTTACCTAAGTATATAGTGTCAAATTGAGTACTTTGTGCTCTCAGTACTTTGATTACCCACAGCTGAATTGTTCTCAATATCAATTACTCATATTTTATTGTTATATTTTCAGCCACAAGGTTCAGACATAGATGATGAGGAATATGTAAGTGTGCCTTTCTGTTTCATCTCTGATATTTAGCACTAAATTAACCCAGCTGATGTTTTACAATTCTCATTAAGCCTGCTGTTTACTACAAGCATCCTTATCATTAGAGTTGTTTACTTTTTGCGCTAACTTCGTTTATCATTGTTTCCATATTTATTACTCACTCTAGGTTTTTATCATTGTGTTTAACTACATTTGTTATGATTTTTTTGTCTAATTATAGCTTCAGTTAATTATTATATCATTACTATACTGGTAATAATACTATTATTGCATAATGTTGCATGATCATATACTTAGCTGTGACTCATCATTTGTTTGTTCGTTTGAGATTCATGGATTGTCCTTTATTAGTACAGTAGAACCTCTTTAATCCAGACTTGTTCTGACCATGGCGATAGTCAGATTAGAATGGTTTACAAAAAAAAGAAATTTCTTTGGTCAAAAATTCAAGGAAGAACATAAGAATGTCTGTTTATAAAATATAATGAATTAAAACAGGACCAACAAAAATTATTCTCAAAGTCCATAACCTAGGTCATTCATTTAAAATAAATCAAATCAAAGTCCATAATTTAGGCCATTCATTTCTAATAAACCAAAGTCCATAATTTAGTCCATTCATTTCTGATAAATCAAAGTACATAATTTAGGCCATTCATTTCTAATAAATCAAATCAAAGTCCATAATTTAGGCCATTCATTTCTAATAAATCAAATCAAAGTCCATAATTTAGGCCATTCATTTCTAATAAATCAAATCAAAGTCCATAATTTAGGCCATTCATTTCTAATAAATCAAATCAAAGTCCATAATTTTGGCCATTCATATCTAATAAATCAAAGGTCATAATCTACATCATTTCTAATACATTCAATAATTGCAGAAAGGTTGGTTCAAATGCATTCATGGTTATAATTACATGTACAGTCAAACCTGTAAACAAATGCCACCCTTTATGAAGGACATAATGGTGCCTTTATTAACAGATGGCCTTTTTTGGAGGTAAATTTGTTCTAAATAATCAGCAATGGTGTTTCAAAGAATGGCCTTTATTCTAAGGGTGGTCTTTATGGGAGATGGTCACAAACACAGGTTTGACTGTATATATTTAGTTGAAATTGTTCTTGTAATTAGGAATTTCATTTAACCAGTCTCACTATGGTTTGTTTACATATTATATTTATTGCTTCATAATTACGTTTTTGAACTATAGTGTTGTCATTTCCATGTTGTATACAGCATGTTTGCTGATTTTACTAATTATTTCTCGGCATGCATGTGCTTTTTGTTATAAATCTCTTGTTTTCATGCATCAGGATACTCTGTTCATTTCATCACTGGATGACAGGTTTTGCATCAAAGATTTTTTTGCTCTCTGGAATAACAATACAAGATAACTATTTATAGATCATGTTTTGGCTTCAGAACTGGAGTTATTTATTTTGTTCATGTTTCCTCTCAACTTCCTGATTCCTTGTGGATTGGTTGATAAAATCTGCTAATTTTGTTAAATTAGCAAGCAGTCAACAAAGCCTTCCTGTGGAATCAAGTACCAATTTATTGGTAAAGGTGTTAAAAAGGCATTCTCCCATGAAAAATGATGATTTGAGGTGTTATTTCTGCATCTTTGAAATCTGAATTTAAGAGATGCAAGTATGTCAATGCCATGCATTTATGTATGTGTGATTTATTGGCTTCATTACTCTGGCATTCATTGTCTATACTCCATAAATACTTGCTGAAAATCAACCAGATTCATCTGAAACTATTCTCTCTTTGTCAGAATTCAACCTTAATTTAACTAGCTGGCCATGACCTTCCCCTTTTGGTGTCCCATAATAGGGTTCCTTGGGTTAAATTGGTGTTTTCACATCTATCTTCTCCAAACCTAAGTAATACAGTAGGCTAAGCTGGTCAAGGCATCCTCCAAAAATGAATGGTGGCAATGTTAAATAAGCCTTGGGTATGACCTGGAAATTAGTACCAGTAAAGTAGAATTTTCATTTTCTAGGAATTTACATTTCTAATTAATTCTGGAAATAATTATTCTGATAAGTCAGAGATTGGGCTTAGAGAATGATAATTCATCTAAGTAAATGTACCTCAGCAAGATAGATTTGGTTTAATTGATTTTTAAGATTTATAACAATACTCAAGATTAAAGTGGAGGCGTGTCAAAATTCTGATTACTCATTGGTCTGATCACAGGCAAATATGTGACAAAATGCAAACTCCCTTGAGAAACTGATTTATTTTGCTGGAAATACAGATTATTACAAATTCTCATAATTTCTATTGCAATATAATTGCCTGTTTCAAGCATACCTTAGTTTCTAAGTTAATATCCTTGGAGAATTTTGGCAAAATCTTTAAATAGAAAATGTACACAAGTTATTTACTACTTAAACATATGGCTACACTTCAAAATTTTCTGATTTTCTTATAAGCCCTGTGTAGGCTGAGGTGTGGTAGATACCTATTTAGAATTGAGCACAATCTTATCTTTGTTTACTGGATAGAAATACAGAAAGCACGAAATATCTTTTGAGTAAGTAAATATACACTAGTCAAGTTAAATGCCTGGAAAATTATTGTTTCATTCACTATGAATGTTGTGAAAAAATGTTTCATACACTTAGGCTTAAACATGTTTGGTATTACCGTGCTGGGGAAATGATTTGAAAAATGAGCACCTTCTCTAGAATTCCCCTTGTAAGTTTCGGAGAAGTTGATATTTCATACGTTTAATTGGAGTAAATATTATTACTGAGGAATGCATGGATGGTTTGTACACATCTGTTATTACCATCTGTGTTTACAATCATGAAAGAGGAATGGTATTGTAGAATTTCCTAAGTCTTTGGGATTATATTTTTTGCATAAATTTTCATAGAAGCTAGAAATTTGTTATAGTATTGGATGTTTACTATAGATGAGGTTGGTAGTTATTTTTGTCCTACTGTATTTCCTTGTTATTTCTTTTAATTGAAATAGGAACAACACATCAGGAGTGTTGGCTATTCCATTGCTGTGTAGAGTGTATGTTTCTTATGTTCTGTCTCCAAGTTCTTCATGATTAGTAGAGTATCTTGGGTACTTGATTTTCTTGGGCACCCTGCTAAACAGGTGTTTGCCTTAGTAAGGCTCAAAACACATTTATTATTAGTATTACTGTTAGTATTACTGCAGCTATCTAATCCTGCTGCCATGTTTATGTTTTCTTACTATATTTTCTATCAAGGTTGTGTGTGTGGTGTATTTTTGACTATCAGTCTGGCAGAACAATTAATTGGCTTGATCGTAAAGTGCTATCTTGTCCTTATAATTGTTTTTATAAGACTCCTGTACAAACAAATGATGTATAGATCAGCTTGAAGATGCTGAAATAAATTCAACAGTCTGTTCTCTATCTTGTAGAAGAATTATAACTTTTCCTTAGGGCAGGAGGTCGATTTTGATGGTATGCTTTTGTCAGTAAGCTGTCTTAGTTTTGATGTCTTTGTTGTGACTGTTATTGTTAAATCCAGCTAAATTTTCATGAGAAAGTGCTATAAGAAGTTCAAAGTGGCTTATATCGGGGCTGTATCTGTTGTTGGCTGTCATGGTGAGCAACTATTATGAACCATTTTTCTGTCAAATTATGTTTTGGAATAATCTCAATAATGACCTTTAGGATATGGCACTAAATCACTAAATCAAATTGAACAAGGTTGCTCATGTAACAAAAGAGGGGAAATGAGTTTCTTGGACACATCTCTGATTTAAGCCAGAAGTCTGGATAGAATGTTTTAACATTATTAACTCAATATCAGCCTTGAGAGATCAATATGTAGCTTACATAGGATGTATAATAGCCTCTAGGATTTGGCCTGTTTGGTAACTTCGAAATTTTGTGTGACTGCACAAGACCTTATTTATTTCCTGCTTGAAAGAGGTGAATGCATGATGGTCACCAGAGCACTGTTGTGATCATTGTTTGTTTCCATGGCGATAAAACAATTCTTCAACTTCTGTTGTTCATTCTTCTGATCATGATGAAAATTGTTCAAAATTCTTGTCTACCAGTTAAATACACCAGATAATAAGTGGTGTGTTGTTGTGTCTGTTTTAGTAGAATGTTAAATTTTTTGTCAACATAGAAAATTTATTATATCGTATCGTATCCATGGAAGGTACTCATGACTCTCATTCTTAGACATTCCTTCAGGTATGTAAAAGATTCACACTGGAGAGGTTCACGATCACATCTGGTCTTTGAAATGTTGCCTTCATTCCAAGTACATTCTGTTTAGCTATACATTTGTGGTCCTTCACCATGTCATCATGCTGACCTTGTTACTCTAAACAGGGCTGCCTTAGCATTCCAAACTTACTGTCTAACATGTATAATGGTAATTCATCTCTGATTTTGCTGTTTAACAGCTGCAGCTTTGTCTCTGATTTTACCAGGTTTATTTGTGGCCTCGGCTGAATTGACCATTTGCTATGCTGGATTTTGAAGACCTGTTTGCTGTCCAAAATCTTGGTACACCTATAGGTTGCTGAGCCGTTTCACAGTTAACTGTCCTTACATTTGATTCAAACAGAGCCTAACTTTGTTGATTGGTTCTACAATTCTGATGTTCATAAATTTGTTTGATGGTAACATATGTGTGCCTTTTTTGGTTCGCCATATTCTTTTTGTATTTTGCCCAGTTTGGTAAACAGACTTTCATCTCCAATACTCCTACAACCAGATTGTGTATATCCTGAGCCATTTTGTTCCCAGGATTTTGTTCAATTTTACTTGCTTGTGAATTGCTTATGATTAGTTTAATTTTCCCAACTATAAATTTGCTAGTTAATCTATTCAAGATCCTTGTTGCTCTGGGGAACAATTAATTCAGTTGTTTGTGCATTAATAGCTCATGAAATGTTGCATTTCAAGAGTGAAAATACTGATGTTTTGCAATATTTTAAAGTGTAAGAAAACCTGGTCTAAATCTAAATATGGACTTTTTTTTTTCCTCCATATGATTTGAATATTCACTTCTAAAACCTTGATCATTATAGTCACCTCACATAACTTAAATTCTTACCTTCGAAAAAGATTACTTCATTAACAGCAGTTAGAATGTTCTACTCCATTTTAAACCAGCTTTCTTAATTACTTCTCTGAAAATGATTGAAATAATGCCTCTAGGCATTGATTCACTCATGATTCGATAGTGATTAATGGTGAAACATTTAACAATGTTGCCGAGGTGGGTTTTTTTTTGCTTTACAATAAATGCAGTCTTGCTTTGCAATGTGTTTTCTCTGTGATTTGATGGTGAGTGAAGCGTATCTTGACTGCGGTGCCAGCTGAGAGTATGGATGGGATTTCATGATGAATTCATAGCTTCTATGTCTTCATTATGCATGAAAAAATAGTTTACAAAAACTTCGTTTGATCTATTTGAATGAATGATGAAATGAAATAAAGCAATATTAAAGTGTCAGAAGGAGTTTGTTTGAATTGATGACTGTAGAAAGAGAAATAAAGCATTCAGTTATCTGTTTCTATAGAAAATTATGTATGGCAGTTTATACTGTAAAGATATGGTTTTATTCAGTTTGAATGAAGCTGGTCGACTTGTCAAATTAATTAGATGTCATCAAAGAAAAAAATATGAATAATATTAAAATGATCAAAATGACCAAATATTTAGTTGTCCATACTTTTTTCTGTTGTCAATTTGGAGTTTAATTGGTTGATATTCATAAGTGTTTTCTTGGAAACAATTTGTAGTAGATTTAAAAGCATTTTACAGCTTATAGAAAGGAGATGTATGATTGTGAAGTTATAAATGGATATACTTCTTAATCTGCATTGTCACTCTGTAACTTGTTTCAGGTGAAGGGGTTCGGTGCAATTAAGTCCTACCTTCTCCCTTGTAAAAATGCTCTCACCCATTCAGTTTATGTTTTATTAATCATACTTCTGTTTCAAATATTTTTCTACTGGTTTACTAACTTTGAAACTTAGTGTAGGAAGACTGGTGTTTCAAATGTTTTATGTAAACCAAACAATTTTGTTGGCATGGCAAAATGGTATGAATATAGAATGTGTTCCATCATCTATCTTCCCATCGAAAAGACTCTCCCCTCCCAGACAAAATTTGGTTAAAACATTACCTATGTGAAATATCATTTCTATCTCCTATTCCACAGAAAACAGTTTCTCTTGTAAGCTAATGAGTCATCAACTGTAAGTTCTAAAACTCAGAAAGCATTTTATTGCCTGCAGCTAGTTTCTTGTAACTTTCATACCCTGAATCCATAACTTTCATACGCACTGTTAATATATGCAATAAATGTTTAAAATGCATATTGTTCTCTATTGCTGTAACAATCAGACAATAGTTGCCACAAGCTTGTGGCAACATTTTGGTTTAAATATTACTGAGAGAATTAACAATGTTACTTTAATATTATTTAATATTACTGAAAACCAGAAAAAAAACAATTTTCAATTCAGGACCATAGATGTGGTCAACATTCTGTTAAGTACTGTACATAAATGACAGTGGAGCATGTACAAATAATCATTGTCATCTGCGTTATCCTGACTAGAGGCTTCATGGTCTCTGACTAGTAATCACTAGCCCCTCGCTGTGTGTTCAAAACTCACCCAAGACCGGACTAATTTCACATATAATCAAGGTGTCCAGCTAGCTTATGGAAAGTTGGTGGTCCTAGGTGTGTATGTGGAATAGCCACCAAATGATCCTAGGTGTTTTTGTGACATTAAAACCCCAGTGGGGAAGAAAGGCTGAGTTACTGTTTGGATCAAGCTACAGCCCTGCTTGAGCATTTGCGGTTGTTTTTCTTTTCAAAATGTTGATCCACTTCAAAATATGTTGCTTGTTTCTTTGTGGTAAGACTAAATACCATACTTTACTGCTGGGTTCATAAAATGTTTTATTGTTAAGATAGGTAGAATGTTTTCTCAGACATTATTTATCATTACAAGTATTGTTTAACTGTGTAAAGATTTGTATCTATTACCTCTCTGGAAGTGAACTTTGATGTAATTTGTGTTGATAAGTTGCATTTTTTCTGTGAGTTGAATATAAGATACAATATAAATTTATGAGTGAAGATTTTGATTAGTTAAGATTTTGTGTTGCCACGTTTATGCTTAGTGAAAGAGATTTTGTTCTTGCGTGACTATGGTTTAGTAGATAAGATAATATGGAACATCAAATATATTTTAAGTAATTTGCTACATCTTTAATGTGTTAGTAAAACTATTTAATTTGTTAATACTTAATTATTGCATAATTTTGTGATGTATGCCATTAGTTTGTTAATTCTACAACATCAAATTCAATTTATTTTTTGTGTGGGATGTATATGTTTATTAAGTATTGTGTCTGATGACTGTGCTTGTTGATGACCAGCTGGTCTCCATGGTCTCCATGATTATTAGTCAGAGACCATAACCACTAGCCCCTCACCAGTGTGAGTTTGAATCCCACCCAAGTCTAGACATATTTCACATGAGAGGAAGCTGTAAAGCTAGCTTACTGAAGGTCATTGGTTCTACCCAGGTGTAGGCCTGGGGTTTTCTTCCACCGTTAAAGCTGGAAAAGTTGCCAAATGACTCTGACTGTTGGTGCGACATTAAATCCGAGTGAAAAAAAGTGATAACACATGAATCTGCTCTGATCAGATGACTGTTAAAGATGTTTGTCTTCTGCCTTCTGTATTAATGATACGTCAAGATTTCGATATCAAATTATTTGTCATGGTTTTTGAATCGATCAAAACAAAAACAAATCTTATTGCATCTTGTTATTTCTCGTTTTGGATGCATATTTTTTTATTTATGTCAAACACACTGGCATATTTTCGTTATCGTCACATTGGCTGATGTAAAAACTGCTTTAAGTTAATCTGTTTCTTGTTTTATCTTGTCTCTAAATCGCTTTATTTTCATGCAATATTTTACATGCTATTTTTTCTTCCAGATGAATGGTGAAGGGGAATGGGAATATGAGGAAATCGCACTAGAAAGGGTAGGTAACTCTTAATGTTTACACTGAAGTTATCTGCCTTGGATGAATTTGATTAAAATGTAGTGTTTTCTCTTTAGTTTAATTACTGTATTGTTGTCTCCCTTTGGTGAATGTATTTACTGTGTAGTTGTCTCCCTTTGGTGAATTTATTTACTGTGTATTTGTCTGGCTTCGATAAATTCTATTAGACAGTGCAGTTGTCTCCCTTTGATGAATTCAATTATAGTGTAGTTGTCTCCCTTTGATGAATTCAATTATAGTGTAGTTGTCTCCCTTTCATGAATATTATTAAGTTTGAGTGTATGCACTCACTCAATTTGTTACCATGAAACTTTTAATCTGGTTATTTATTGATACAAAAAAAATTATTTCACTTTTCACTGTTTTTTTACTCAATACTTTGTCCTGAAAAGTACCAGAGTGAAATATATGAAGATGCTACAGGCGCTGCTCAACCAGGAACAAAAGATTTATTTTAAAGATTTCTTAAGCTGAATACATGTAATGTTAGAAATATGTAAAATGAAAATGATGTTTGAATAGCATAACTTACATATGTGCAGATAACTGTGGAAATAAATTCAATGTTGATTTAGATAAGCGCATTTATACATATAAAATATTAATACGTCAATGTATGTTTATCCTTGACAGGGAAACACAGGACTTGGATTTAGCATTGCTGGTGGAAGTGACAATCCACACATTGATGAGGATCCCAGTATATTTATAACAAAAATCATACCAGGGGGCGCTGCTGCTGCTGACGGCAGATTGCGGTAAATAGTATATATTGTGTTTTGGTAGTATACATCCCAGTCCTATTTTAACTCTTTTAGTGCAGCAAACATCTTATTTTTAGTGGTAAAAAATATGTTGTAGCCACAGGATGCATTTAAGTCCTCTTTGATAATATGGTGACATAACAAGTTCCTGAATCAACAAACGGGTTTAAACTAGTCATAAAAATTTCACCTTTCTTATTGTAAGGTTCTAAATTATTTTATAATATCAGAAAAAAGTCTTGATATACCTTGTATGATTGGAAATTTCAGTTTCTATCACTTACCAGAGATTCTTTGCTTGTCTGTTTCAAAGAAAAAGTCGAGCTATTATGAACGCTGTAGCATCGTCATTGTTGTCATCATTGTGGTGGAAATCTTTAATGTACCCCATTACTCAAACACTTTAAAAGAAATCAACATGACACTTGGAATACTTGATTATTACGACAAGGTGCCGTTGCAAGACAAGGGACATTATTCTGAAAGCTATATTTGTGAGCTATTTATAATAGGTGCCAGTGAATGAACCATTCCTAGTCCAATGTGGCGACCATTTTTTCCCAATTTTCAAACAAAAATTTCCAAACAAAAGAAGACATTTTGATTGAAATGTTCAAATAATACACACACAATTTTGCTCGATAGCTCTTCAATAATGCTAATCATACCTATCTGTTTCTGTAATATATTTTCATGACCCTTTCATGAAATTGTTCTTTAAACCCCTGACTGATTTTATAGTCTTTTATCTCATACATATGAATTAATTTGATGAAGGAATATGCCGAACTATTGTCTGCATTATAGTGTAAAAAATCTCTGTTTCAGACCAAAAAACACAATTTTTATCTAATTCTTTCGGTACCATATTTTTCCCAAACTCTTACAAAAAATCTGTGCTTGCTTTTGCATTACTTACTTTGCATTAGATGAATGGCTTTAACTATTTGTTTAGTCTGTAATTTTTGTCCTGATGTTCCATGTTACCATACTTTATCATGTACAAACTGACAATACACCAATAGTCAAGTCCTCACTTGAAAGAAGAACTCATGTTGATGTTTGTGGCAAAAGATACAGTAAAACCTCTTTATCTCGAGGAATAATCGTAGCAGACTAAATGCTCAATATAAATATGGCATTCGTAATAACAAGGTATTTGTTTGTTGGTTGAAAAATATACACAACTAAGAGCAAAAATTGATGGGATTTTAAGAACTCCTCGAGATAAGTTGGGTGCTCGTG
The DNA here is from genome assembly GCA_008271625.1 of Lutraria rhynchaena. Taxonomy (NCBI): domain Eukaryota; kingdom Metazoa; phylum Mollusca; class Bivalvia; order Venerida; family Mactridae; genus Lutraria; species Lutraria rhynchaena. The sequence continues at coordinate 222,905 of VIBL01000051.1, forward strand.
ATACTGATGCTCGTAATAACGAAGTTTTACCGTAGTTCTTTTCGGTTACTGTTTATTATAAACACACACTGGAAATATTTTGTATATACGACTATGGACTAAATAGAAGAAAAAGCATATCATATGCACAAACCAGAAATTCTGACTTTTTCCCATTTCTGTGCTGTTTTTTTTTTTTTGCTGTTTCCACCAAGTGTAAGTTTTCAGATTTTCAAAATTTTAGCTTTCACCCGAGAATATGAATGTTAGGATACTATTTGAATGGTTGCAAATAAATGTATTTGCTTGTATATCTGTTTCTATTGAATCCATGTTTATTTTTCTGATATTAATAGTCTGGAGAATGCCTATAAATTGTTTATATATTAGTATCCATGGTTATTGTTTTACATGCAATTCTGAGAGAATACATCTGTCACTCTGGTATAAATATATTAATTGTCTCAAATTTACCATCTGAATTATCTATAATGCCCGTATGAATAAAAGTAAAAGTATTGCAGATTTCATGGATTGATTTATTTATGCATAAAATGTTGTTACATTGCATTAAAGTTATTTTCGATACAGTGATGGAAATTTCTTGTATGAAAGAAACAATATTTTTTTGGTTTAAATTGTACAATAAGTTGTCTAGATTACATCCACTTCTAAAAACCTCTTTTCACCCCCACAGTGATTAATCCTTTGCCTCGTAATATGGCATTTCCCCGCCTCCGAAGCAGACGACTTTTGAAAACGTTGTAAAAGAAGCCATTGCTTGTAATGAGGAATGACCTCTTTTGCCACAATGTTTTCCATTCTGTCAGAGAGAAATAACCCAATTTGCTTAAATAAATTGATCTTTTGTAGATTTGCTTTGAATTTGGAAGAGTCCAAAGTATGCTTGTGAGGCAAAGGGTTAATGCAGAAAAAGCATGTTAAAACATTGGAAATTCTAGCATGTGTATTTGGAATCAATCAGTCCTTTAATGTACAAAACCTTTATAGTTCTCTCTAGGTACTCCCATTTATGTTTTTAATGGAACTAAATTAGTTATTATGAGTATTAAAGCTTTATTTGTATTTCATCTAAATGTTAGAATCAATTTCTTGTATCCAAATTGTGATACGGCTTTTATATGTAATCATATTCTAATTAGATTGCTCCACTCAAAACATCATCATGAACATGAAGCTGTAGATGATATTTTGGATATAAAATGACTGAAATGAAAATAAGAGCATTTATATGGTTGCCAGGGGCTACGCCATAACTTGAGTCATTGTGAGTTTCATGTTGAAAATATTTCATTTCTGGTCTTGAAGATACCCCAGTACAATGATAATAAAGCCTTTATCAAACATTTATGACTTGGTGAATATTTTTAATGAGATGATCTCTTATGTTTGTGGTGTTACAGACTAATGTTGATAATATTTTCTTTCTCTTCTCAAAATTTCACATTATTTTGTAACCAATTCACTTGTATTTAAATTACGATGTAATAAACTAGTTATTATTGTTGTTAGCGGATTAATTATTCTCCTTGTTAATGACAATACAGAAGCTTTTAACAGCATCCTTATGAAATTTGCATGTAATAACAGTACAGTTCTGGAGTCTGTTTGTTAACTGTGATGAGGGTAAAATGCCGAGCCAAAAAGATGTTATTGAGATATATCTAAGATGTTTGGAACCTCTTCAATCAAAAGTGAAGAAATTAGAACATATTAATTTTGTTTGACAATTTCAAAGAATTATTAGAACAAAAATTTGCTGCCTTATCTGTTCAAAAATAATCATGACCTTCACAAAATGATGTCAAGGTCATATGAGAACAACCACATATGGTTGTGTGTAAATACTAAGTCCTTCAGAGGTTATACCAAGTTCATTAACCCTTTTCATGGTCTTAATTTTACTCCAGATAACTTGACCTTTCTTCATTCCAGACCAGTCATCTCCTGACATTTAAGGGACATAATTCAATTATTTATTTTGTAGAAATTGAATGCAAAGATGTTTTCGACATCTGAGGAAGTTCACTGATGTAATTTATGTAAACAAATGGTTAATTTACTGCTAGTTATAGGCGTTAAAACCCAAATAAAGTTTGAGTGCTTGTTTTGTCCCCGGCTGATAAAGGTTCAAAGAAGTGGCTTCTATATTAAGTATGGTAGTAAGAGAAAAAATCAAATACTTCCATTGGGAAATAATTATTTTTCCATTATGCATGTAGAGTAAAAACATAGGGTGTAAATGTCCCTATGAGACCTTTAATGCTTCCAATGTAGAATGGAATATCGGCTTCTATTTCTTTTTGTTGTTGTTTTTTTAACCCGTCTTAGAATTGGTTGTTTCGAGTAAGTGAATCATCTTTGTTAATGGTTTTGTCCTTTTATAGCAGGGAAGATATTCCTTCAGTCATTGATTTATAAAATGAAATAAAACTACGCTTGTGCTTTCTGCAGAATGTGACATTTGAAGTTCATTCTTTTGTATAATGATAGAAGAGTTTTATTCTCTACACAACTAGCCTCTCTTTTATTTAGACTGAGAATGTTTTCATGCTTAAAGTTATGTGTAGTTCACCCATCAGAGTTATGTGTAGTTCACCCATCAGAGTTATGTGTAGTTCACCCATCAGAGTTATGTGTATTTCATGGGTGCAAAGTTTGTTGTTATAAAAGGTTATTGCTTCACACTGAACACTGAGTTCTGTGTGACGGGATTTTTATTGTTGTATAAATTATATCCTATATCATTAATGTTAAACTCATCCTTGGATGTCACATTCCTTGAGAAAGTCAGTTACCAATGTTTGGCTTGCTTATATCATCATTAGTTGTTTGTATATATGTCTGATGTTACGTCATGTATTAGTTGAACGGACCGTCTATAGGAACTGATGCAGCATAATTAATATCTGTTTGGGCAGTAATTTCTGATATTGGTCAGTTTTGATGAAGAAGTAGGGTTGGTTACCTTGGTAACTGATGATACGAAAATTCACTATCATGGCAAGAACTCTGAGAAAAGCAGTATGGAATTAGACACATATTGATGGCTATATGTAAATTATTACATTGATTTTAGCAGCTGAGTGTTTGAGTCAATTAAAGTTCTCTCCCAGGTAATGGTTAGATACAGGTTAGAGTCAATGCTTTTTTTACTGTCGTATCTCATGGTTCTGAATTGGAAAGCTTACCTCAAGTAAGAAATGTGAAACCCACAGTTCTAATTGTGGTACATTGTGTATGTATATGTATGTATATATGATACTCTGTTGGGAATGGTACTTGTGAAAAAGAATAGCCTGTTTTAGTATAAATACACTAATGAATAAAGGGAAATATTGTGTTTATTCCCAGAAATATTACATATCATATTGTACCATGATCTCTGGGGATATCTCCAAAAACAGCCAGATAGCTTGCTATCTATAAATGTTTGTTATTTGTTCATTTATTCAATAAACAGTAAATAATGATATATTACAAAATATAACATGGTACTTACTTTTCCAGTTCTTGATTATATGTTGCCTGGGAAATATTTATCTATAATAATAAGGTTGGATTTACTTGGAAAATGGTTCCTGTGTTGGAGAAATCTTAAAATTGTTTAGTGTCATTGTTAGCATCTTGGGTTTCTCTCTCACAATGTAGTTGAGTTTTAAATGAACTGACAAAATATCTCAGATTTATTTTGAAAAAAAAAATGTGTACTGATTATCACTCATGTTTGGAAAATTATAAGTATTATCTGTGCGAACTGGAATATAAATCTTGGCCAGATTTCTGTGAATTCGTGATGTTACATGCTTGTTATACATACAAGATAAAAGTGAATTGAGGTGCATTTACGTTTCAGTTAGAATGTTAAGAAATAGCTGGAAAAATGGAGGGTATTGACTGGACCTGTCAGGTTAACCAGTGACTACTTCGTTAACTAATTAGAGGTCTGATTCTGAATATTATTATGGCTTATATTTGGTTAAGAAGTGTTTTGAGGAGTAATTATTCTCACTTATAGTATGGAAGAAATTTTTACAGAGTGTTGCTAGTTGTTTGAAAAAGTTTTCTGAAAAAATCATAAAAATGTGTTCAGAAACCCCTGAAGAATCGAATTTAACATCTATTGTAGTGGATAAACTGTGTGTATTGTGCTCTTTTTTGTATGTTTGAAAGCTTATTAATTTATGAACGTCATATCCATCTTGCCAATAAAAAACATGAATGTATGAGTTTTTGTAGTTTATAGTCTTCTGGTAAACTAGGTCATTATATTATATGAAGAAAAATGTTACAAACTGTTATGAGAACTATGAAGAACTTTCAGAAAAAAACGATGGAATAAATATGATTTATCACCATTGAGTGTAGAAATTCTACTTCATGGAATCGTTAGGAAAATGGAGATCACACAGCAAGCGAAGCTATTGTGATTTAAATAATGTTATTTTTATGTAGATTATGCAACATTAATGCTGTATAATTACCCGGCAACATTTTTGGAACATTGTGATGTAGTGTGTTTGATGTTCAAGTTAATTTTTATTGTGAAAGAAAAAGTAAACATGTTGGCCGTAAGTGGAATTTTTGAGATTTTTATGACATAAAATTGATTTTTTAGAGAAAAATGATGAGTTCAGATTCTTACACGATTCTATTGAGTTCATGTTTGTACTTCCTGGTTGTTTGTTAGTTTTAAGTATTCAGAGTTTGGAGATAGTGTCTTGATTTGGCCTGAAACTAGAATTAATAGGATGAATATTTTAATATGAAAGAGATCATGAAAGATGATGAAGTCAAGATTGGCTCCAGTCAGTAGATCCTATTGGTCTGTTTATCAGAGGTAAGAATTCTGTCTTCATAAAACATATGTTTCAGATTGGCTTTCTTTCTATTTTGAACTTTTAAACTTGTTTAAATATGTTGTATTGGGAGATATGTCACCTACCTTTGATTCAGCTTTCATGTGAGGCGCAGCCCAATATAAGGGTCCTCCGTGGTTGAGTGGTTACAATCTCTGACTTGTAATCACATGGCCCTCACCACTGTGAGTTCATACCCACCTGCGACAAAAATCACATATGAGGAAGCAGTTCAGCTAGTTTACGGGAGGTCAGTGGTTCTACCCATGTGTAAGAGTGTTAAAGCTGGGGAGTCACCAATTGGCCCTGGCCAATCGCGCAACATTTTAATCCATTTAAAAAAGGAACTAATAACAAACATATCTTTAATTAACATCGGGCATGTTTTGGCAAAGTTTATGTTATTTTATTGGTATTGTATTATTATTGTTTTGTCATTAGTAAAGATAGTTTTTCAAATTCATCATTGATTTTGTTTTGGCTAATGCAGTGTATTTAGCTTTTGGTAGTGCATGTCGTAATTTGTAAAAACCTGAGATTAGCAGGTTGAAATCATTGTTGTTGATTGTTAGGAATGCAATTGAACAAATTTTGTTAATCGCCTATTTGATGCTGTTATTCTTCGCAATAAAGGCGCATTTTAAGCTCATTATTTCATTTTTCTAACCTAAACGTGTGTTATTATAGACATTAATCCACCCCTCCAAATCAGAATATTGACAATTTGAGATTTTTATTTCCTGATAATTCTGAATTTCTATTATGCAGTAGTTTAACTGGGTCAAATGTTGTATGAAAGATTCCATAAAATTGTTGAGAGGTTTGGTTAACAACATTTTTTAATTTGGGTCAATATTGGTTTCTGATGGAGGCAGTTGATTTTTCTAGTCTGAATCTCTGTCTTGGAATTGGCGTGCTGTACCAAATATCCACACCATATATTTTGTATTGTTCTCCAGACATGAGTCAACATTTTGTAGATTATATATGGGTGCCATTACATTGACTGTATGAAATATGTCATGTTATGTTTTATATAATTCTGTCATTAGGAGCACTACATGATAATGATGTTGTCTGTTAGACAGACAGACTGTATATCAATCATTTGCTCTTCCTACAATTTGCCAAATGCTCATGTCCTCTTATTCTCACTCAGTACATTTAAAAATACACAGTTTTGTCCTGTGATTTGATTATTGGAAGAAAAGCTTTCTGTCATGATTGATAAAGTTGCTCTTGCCTATAAGCTAGAAATAGGCAGACCTGGACAAACATGGTAAGTAAGGCAGATGAGAGGTAACTGTGCTATCCATGAGAAGAAGTCATCTTTAGAGACTTAAATACGTCTCGTATTCTTAAGGTAGATTTGGATTTGTCCTATAACAACTTTTTGAAGTCACTTTACTCTGTGCGGCAGCGTGTCCTTCAATGTCGTATTATCTCTTCAGTCTTTATTTATAAATTGGCATATGATGCTTATGCTTGGATATGCGTTTGTTCTGTAAACTGGTTTCAATTTGTCCCGATCCTATCAGTGAGCAATAGAAAATATCAATGTGAATTCATGTCTGGCTGAGTATAACATATTTCTCCGTCTTGCCAACATTTTTGTTGGAAACAAAGCCTTTTTGTAAGTGTGAATGATTTCAACCTTTTAATAATGCTGTAAATTGTCTGTAAAAGCCTAGTAAATAGTCTATGGAGATAGAGACACCGTGCCACCATTTTCACTCCCCATTATTTATTTATCTGCTGCAGAATCAGCTGTATATGGTATTACAGTATCAATCTATATGGTCATTACATTGATGCTTGTACCATATAAACGTGTTAGTTTGAAAGCTTTCATCTTACTACACTATGTATTTGCTAATCTTTCTTGAGAGACTGAACGTTTTTATAGTCTTGGGATTGGAGGTCATTGAATTGTTACACTTTAGTTCATGCATCATCTATTTCTAACCCTGAATTCATCTTCTTGTACAACTGTTGTTAGTATGCATGAACCAATCTCTTTATACATATGCTCCCATTCCATATGATTTAAGAGTTACCTCCCCTGCATTGTATACTGTGTATGTAGAGCTTACAGTGAAAGATTGATGTGTACACCTTACGCTATTGTTTATGGAACGAGTTTTGTTTAGTTTACAGCTTAGATTGATTTCATTGTTTATAGTCAGAATTAATGGATTATGAATATACACTAGCAAATAAATATGCAATCATCAGTCATTGCTCTATTAGATATGCTCTATATTTTGGCTTGATATTGTTACTTCTCCGTCTTTCCTGAAACCAGTGTAGCTGTGGACCAAATACATTCAGATTAACTTCTTCACTTAAAACGCTAATGCTAGTTTATTGTCACATCTTGGTTCATGGATATCTAATATTTATAGACAGTGGCTTCTTTTCTCTCTTCTAATACTCCCGTCCATAAAAACCCTGCCCAAGGTTTTCTGGTAATTCACTGGGAAATCCTCCTCCAGGTTACTGGTAATTCACCAGGTTCATCCACGGCAAATATTATTGGTATAAATGGTTCGTGTTTGGAGAAGGACAATAAAGCGTAAGACACTCATTATTGTGAGGGAATTCTGATCACTAAATTGAACATTTGCATTTATTCTTAATTGATAAAACCAGCTTGGTGCTATTATTTTAAGTCAAATAGTTATTGATAGAAACATTGGCAAGAAGCGTATAGCATCAAATTATTGGCTTTTGTTTAATTTGTTGACTTTGTGAGTGATACAGTTTGATATTCTAGCCAGTGTTTATGATTTAATAAGGATGGGAAGCATGATTTATCTGTGGACTCTAAATGATTACAATAATATGAAATGCAGCTGAGATAATATTGGATTATGAATCGGATATCTGTTTGTCAATTCGTTCTGCATTGCATGGGAGTTAACTGGACTGGAATGACCATTATTAATTGTGCTTTGGGAGATGGCTGACCAGTCCATGTGATTGAAGTCGCATAATCAAATGTATTCAATAAAATCCGAATGTCGTGGTATATACAATATCTAATTAGATTGAACGGAACTTTTGGGGGAAAAGATTGCCATGCTATCTCTGTTATTTTCTGCAGCAAATTGTTGTACTCTTATTTTCTTATTTAATATCGTGGCAATCACTGGTGAACGAATTAAGAAAACATAGAACAATGAAAGGTTTTGTTGAAAATTGATACCTAATTGGATTCAAGTATTGAAAAAAATTCTTCGTTTACAGTAATTGATAAATTAAGTCTTAGACAATGTTACTTAAATCTTGAACAGGGAGTCATGGATACAGTACTTTTGTTTTGGTTAACATTTCCAAGTAATTAATATAGGCTACTTTAAAAAAAGAAGTGTGTTGTGCTAATGAAATAGTGATGTTAAGTGATTTGCAGGGTGTGCATATTCTGTGTTCATATTACTTAGAAATTGTTAATTTAGATTTCCGAATGATTGAATCCTTGTCAGGTTTTTTATGTATTGATGTTACTTTTTTGCTGGTGTATATTTGCTAGGATTTATTCGCTTAACTTAAATATGATACATGTTTTATGCATTATGTTGTATTAGAATCTTAGCACATTGAGTTAGTCTATTCTGTGAAAATTGTCATTAGTGTTGTATGCAAGTAAATGTAATGTTACAGAACGTGTCACTGATTTGTAGCATAGATGTCTGCTGTAGGCTTGTTAATTAGATATCATGGGATTACTTGTGTATTTCGCACAATGTATTTGTTACTTAATTTGTCAAAGTGCAGGATTCTGGATTGATTGCGATTATAACGGATTGAAACCATATTTGTACTAGTTGTTTGTGTATTTATTTACACATTGTTATAAAATTCTTGTGAAAATTCAGTTGAATAATAATGGGTGTGTGAAAGGACTCAGCCTTTACCAGCTTGGAAATTATCTGTTATTTTAGCAAATTTTTGCCATTTTTAAGGAACTTATTTTAGGGAGTTATCTGAATTATGTGTTTGATATGATTATCTTACACCTAGTGAATAAGATTTTAGGAGGTTGAATGATCGCTTATTGATAAAATTGTGAAAATCTATTATTGATAAAAGTGCCAAAATCTATTTTCCCTGAATGAGTGGCTTTGGTGTCAAAATATTGAGGCTTTTTTGTTCTGAGAGAATTTTGTGCATATTCATGTATGCTCAGGTACCAGTGATGGGGATTTGTTGAAAGAGTTTTGTTGATTTTTTTTGCAAAATGATCTTAGGATTGTGTTGACCTGGTAAGAATGTTGAAGATAATTGTTAACTGATTAAGCAGTTTGTTTAATCATTACAGAAACAAGAGAAAGAAAGCACCTGGTTGACCTTTTCAAAAAATAATGTTTATGTATGGGGATTTCTGTTCATCGGTCCAGTGGTTTGTGCGCTGGACTTGTAACCTGGCAATCCAGGTTCAAATCCTGGTCACGACAGGTCATACCCTGATGAAAATTGGACAAAAATGTCGATTTTCCTGGTATGTGGAGAAGTTGCCAGGTCATTGTGGAAGGGTTAGTTAGTAATGGTTTGCATATAGTCCAGGAAAACTGGTTAGATGATCTGGCTGCTGTATATGACTTAAGAATTGTTGAAAAAATGGCGTGAAACCCAGTGAAAAAGAGAAATTGATTAGAATGGGTTATGGTTTTTTTTTAATTTTTCACCTAGAGCTATGTATTTGTTTTTTTTTTTAGATTATCTGATTAATGATGATTACAATGTGTGTTAATTCATCTGTTAACTTTATATGTTTAGTTGATAGAGTATGTGCCATTGCTTGTATGGGATATAAGTACATTCAACCCTTGGCTAGATTGATGAAGTGATGTCCTTACACTGCATTGCTCTCTCAGTATGGAGGTTACGGACTTAGGCCTCTGAGAATTGTTTGTTTACGTTGTTAATGGTAGTTGCTTGAACGTTATCCTTCATTTCTGATTCAGTTGGTAATGGATGTTATTTGCTGTTGAACAAACAAGCATGGTGGTACACTTGTTACACTATCATTGAAGCACTAATGGAGACGGCTGATTGCTGCAAACATGTGTTATTGCGATACATCTGAGAAACAAATGAATCAATCCATATGATACAGGATTGTCTTGGTCATGGATTCTTGACAAATGCAGCAGAAATGTCCAGGCATGTTGAGACTGTGTGATGAGAACTTGATAGAGATCTTTTAATCCTCTATCGTAGTTCATTTGCGAGTTAGGGACAAGAATAGATCTGATTAAGCCCTCATCAAGAATTACATAGAATGTTTTCTCCATGCCTTGTAGGATTTTATAATCTCTTGATGAGGGTCTAGTTGTTGGTACCTCCATCTCTTCATGACAATGACACTCGTCCTCTGGGAAATCTAGGTACCAGAAACGTGTGGAGGAACTCCCCTAGCGCTTTTGGTCGATCTAATTCTGTATCAGAGGAATGAAAATTCATAAATATACTTGTGCGACTACCTGGCAGTGAAATATGGGCAAATGAACGAAACAATGAGTTGATTGATGGATAGAAAAACTGTAGGCAATCTGTGTCTATGGTTTTGTTAATACACATATTTGGTTATATTGAACCTTATGATCCGTTCTTGCAGTAATTCAATTTTCCTGGATGTTGTATAAATTCTTTATTTGAAGGAAGTTATTTTAGTGTTTATTTTTCTGATAAATTTGAAAAAGTTTGGGCTTAACATGCATATATGCTTTAATATCTCCGTGATAAATTAAACTAAAGATGTGATTATTGTATTCTTCTTTATAGATTCAAAATTTAAACTTGCCTTTATTCAGAACACAGGCTTTACTGTATATGAATACACAATGTTCAATAAGTACAGTTTATCAGATTAGATTTCATGTGTCCTGACAGAAGTCTATAAACAGATTTAATTGACGACATTTGCCCCTAGACATAATAAACCTTTTTTCGTCATGTGATCCACACTTAAGCTGATATGATAAAGTCTGAGCATCTCTTCAATGTCAAACATCCTTGTAACAACACAGCAGATTACAGACTTCTGTTAAAATTCTTCTTGGCATTGATTTTACATTTGTACTTAATTACATAATTTATGGTTCAATTTATTGTGATAAGTGTACATGTATCCATCTTAGAGAAAGCAGGGCTCAATGAAATTGTCTTTCGGAACTGTATTTAGCTTAACTAAAAAGTATACGGGTCATTTTGTAGTTTGAAATTTACTGGTTTTGGATGTTGTATGGTATTTATGGACATTGTCACATCTGTATCTTTGAATGATGCTGATCCCTAGTGTTACTTTAAGGCACGTTCTAGCATGAAGGTAACTGAGGTTATGCAGTATTGTATGAGAGATGGATGTATTGACAATTGGAATTTTTTTTTAGCCCGTAGCATAACATAACATAACATAATCTTTATTTGGCATAAAATAGCGTTGCATATTTATAGCCAATCAATAGAGTTAAACTCAGAGCATTAAAACCATCTGTATAGATAGCAATAAACAAGAAGATTACAGCGCTGTTTGGGCTGTACAATGCTTTTCATCTTCAATTAAGATTTTTGTAATGATGTTTGAAATATCCTCATTTGCAAAGTTCCATAACTCTTGTTTTTTCTAGTCACTTTTAGCGATTAATTTATTGCAATTAAACATAACCTATCTGTCTAATAGTTGAGCTTTCAGTCCTTTGACGGATCATATTTTGTCTTGATAAAGTAAATACAGTGTGTTGTATGTTTAATGTACTGTAATTTAATTCTTCATGATGGTCTGCCTAGGGGTATTAATGCTGTCTGAATCTTTGAAAATCTCTAGGGTTTTTATGTATGTTGCTGTTATTTAATGCAGTCAGTAATTTCACTATTGGGCTTGTAAATTTTTAAGAAGTTATATAATACTATAAGATCTTCTAAAATTGACAATTATTACTTAAAAGGGACTAGACTTCAGAATTGGTTTTTTCCGTCATCAGACTGTAGAAGCCTTTTTCCTTTGATAATGATAAAAACTTAAGTTTACGAGTGATATAAAACCTGTGAAGAGACTTAGGAAGTTTTGCAGTATAAAGATTTTCAAGGCAAGAAAAGACAAGAAAAGACTGGGCAATACAACGCAGTGCAGCACAAAACGACACAAGGCTATGCAGCACTATACAATTCAATTCTAGCTAATTCATGAAAGCTTTATGTTGACAATGAATTTGAGATGGCAACCTAGGGTTCTGTCCCTTTGGAGCTAAATGAAAATAGTATATACAAGCATTTGTATTGTTAATAAGATTTTTAAATAAATAGTATTATGAGAAAAAAAATAAAGGTTTCTATATTATTATGCACGTCATTTTGCGACAGGGATATTGTGTCAGTCAGAAATTGAGATTTAATTGGTATATAATAACTGACTACAGTATTTAATACAAAGACCTGCTGGCTGGTTCTTTCTTGGTTTTTATTGATTGACAGGTTTTAATTAAATCATTGATTGACTGACATTCAGCATTGCAAACATTCTTGTCTACAGTTTTGTGGATAAAATGTTTGATATTTTTGTGCAATTCTCTGGAGTGCTTTGATTATATTTGATTGGTCATATATGCAAAAAGTATGACAAACTGATAAAAATAGCTTATTTGGTGGTTACATTTTTGGACTTTCTCTTAAGTTGATTAATACTTTAAAAAATCATCTTTAATGATTTAAAAGTACTTATAATTGGAGCCATTTGAAACTTAAGAACTTGGATGTTCAGTTACATGACATCGGTATCTAACATCCTCCATGTATGTTGATAATTCACTATCTTTATAATGAGCTTTCTTTGTATTATGATGTCAGTAGTACTCACAATTGGATAAGTTATATTATAAAAACAAACCCCTCTGCTTTGCTTTATTCTGCTTTGCTTTGCTCTGCTCTGCTCTGCTCTCTTTGAATAAAGCATTAGGCCTTTTTGTGTAGATGTAAAATGCCTTTGTGGGCTGTTGTCAATGATTTTGCTGAAGTCTTAACTGTTAAAGGTGTGTATGTCGTATGCAATCTCTTGACTTTGGTATGTGACGATTTGAAGCTGCTAAGATTAAATATAACTCTCAGCCTTCAACTTAGTATCTGTTTTTTTGTCCTTAAACTTTTGTTTCCTTGTTGTTTGGTATAGTGTATTCCTGCGTCATCATAACATTGACATTAATCCCACAGACGGTCGTATTGAAAGTTACTGGTTTGGGTTTCATACATTTTATGACAAACTTTTCAAATTTTTATGACTTCAGTAATAATCTGCTTGATGTTAATGCCGCTTTCTAAATATAAATCAGGAATCCAAGCCATGTGCGCTCTTGTCTTAGATTGAATTATTTGGAGGGGGGGGGGATGATGTTTTATTTTCAAGACTTGAGAACATTTTCTTGTTGTGTTGTCAATGTTTTCACTCATAAAGATAATATTTATGCTTTCAGAACTATTAGAATTTTATGATTTAGGACCATTAAATCAAAATAGCTCGCTATCATGCAAATAAATTCATTTGGTGACAAAAAAAATAAAATGTATTGGAAGAAAGGTTCATTGAATTATGTCTCTTGATTAGATATTTCTCTAACCAATTTAATGTGGACTGTTGTTTTATAATGTTGATGAAAATATTACTGTGCGATTGAAATATTGCCTATGAAATTCCATATTTAGTAGGATTTCCTGGAATTCTTAATTTGTCCTGAAGCAACAATGGCTTTGTTCTCATTTGAAAGTGATTAACTTTGTTTAATTACTAAACGATCTAATGATTAAAGTTACAGCATTAATTTACTTTAATTTAACCAATTATCTGGGGATGAAAAAGGTAAAAATGACATTACTTGAATGGAATGAGGGACATGTATGTTTTACTACAAATGAGTACATTTTAATTGGCTATAATTGTGACTGTTAACTCCAGGAAACTCACAAAATTCTTTACATTGCCAGGATTGATCACAATTTCATTATTTATCTCTGTTACAATTGGTTGATATCTTTGACCTTTTTGACCTCTCCGGAACTCTTAGGTACTCAGTAGTGCTTCAGTGTATATGCATCTCCCTGGATTTGCAAATGAAATAATCTTAATAGATTAACTTAACTGAATACTGTTATGCTACAGTCATATATGAGATGTGTCTTACATGCATGTATCAAATCCTGAGTTTCCTGGATTGCTACGGCTGTTGGGAGGCACTCTTGACGTTTTTCACACATCATGCAGTTATACTGGTTTAATTCATTGATGCTGTAGCAACTAATGGAAACCTTTAGGGAACAGCAAGGAAACAGTGAATTTTTTAAATCAGCGCATGGAATCCATGTGGTTGCATTGTGATAACCATTCTGTGTTTCTTTAAAGGCTATGTGGTTGCCTCACTACTGCCTTACAGGTTTTGCACTGACAAGTTTTAATGATTACTGCCTGAATTACCTACTATGTGCCTCGGAACTGAATAGATCTTTTAATGTCTCTAAACCTCATTTGTACAGCCACCATGGTATTTGTGTCTGTAGCATTACTGATGAGCTATGAAATCCCACTTGTTTGCCTTATCTGTACTTCACTAATATATTAACTGACTGGCCAAGCAAAACATGTTTCTTTTAGGCTGTTCGACCATGATTTGATAGATGTTGGAAAGATGACATTTAGTAATTTTGTCATCTTTTATTGTACTGTCTGTGATTCAGTTAATGTCATATTTCATTAGACACAGTAGAGTTACTCTTCAAAATGGAGATTGTACTCTTCAAATAGGAGATTGTTATTGTAGCTCCATTCAGTTTGTTTCTGTTCTTAGCCTTGTTTTTTGTCCTGATTTCAAAATTAGGGGAAATCACATATGTAGGAACTATTTAATTTGTCTAGTGGCTTCTGTAACATTTCCAATGTTAGTGTTTTTTTATCTTGGTATGTTTTGTCTCAGCTTCCTTAATGATGACATACAAAACAAGCGAAAGTTACTATGTGTCTGTATCATTGCGTACAGTACTAAGAACCTATCTAATGTCTGTTTGAATTTTGTTTTTTGCATGCTGGTTTTTATTATACCTGCATTATAACTAAGTATTCAGTGTGGTCATGTTGTCTTTGCTCAGAATAATGAAATGTATT
Organism: Lutraria rhynchaena; assembly: GCA_008271625.1. Lineage (NCBI taxonomy): Eukaryota > Metazoa > Mollusca > Bivalvia > Venerida > Mactridae > Lutraria > Lutraria rhynchaena. The sequence continues at coordinate 237,911 of VIBL01000051.1, forward strand.
ATGAAATTCTGAAACCAGAAAATAAAAATTTCTAACTACAAAATCCAAAGTACAAAGGTATTTAGTGCCAAATAATTCCTCCAAGGCATGAAATGTATGTTAAGTAAATAATAGAAAAAGAAAGTTAAGTGACCGCCCTACTACCTACCTGCCCTATTTTTGAATAGTCAATTAACTATAAATATGACTTTTATTTTCTAGCCTGATGTTCCTTTAGTAACAAAGTATTTTTTGATGTACAAGTATGAAGTTAATGAATGCTATGCATTGATTATTTAATATTGAAATTTGATTTAGTTATGGAAACATTATGCTGATGGAGTATAAGGCAGGAATTTTGTTGAACTGTTTCATTATAAACTGATGAACAAGTATTGACCTATTCTTAGTTTATAGTCGTTGTTCTATTTTCTTGTTGTTGTTTTTTTTTTGGAAATAATTTAATAATAAATCAAGTGTATAGATACTTACTGCTGTAGATCTTTCTTGTCATGTAGACGGTTCTTTCATTTTGTATATTCAGTGCTAGAAGCGTGTAACACTGATTAAAATAAGAACAAGTTAATTTTTGTTAGTCAAGGAGGGCAAAGACTTCTAAATGCAACAAATGTTTTCTCCGGGAAATACTTTGGACCCGTATGTTGTTTTAAATCTCTGCTTACCATTCAATAGCCTAGTTCAGTACTTCAGAAACGTTCAGTATGTTCTTAAGTCAGCTTACTTAAAAAATGAACCCTGATATTTTACCCCTGTGTTTCTCCATATACTGGTTTATGTGTTTGATATATATTATGTTTTATATACAGAATAACATAGTCTAAATAACATACTGTACGAAAGATCCTGGAGACTAAATTATTAATAATTCTACGGTAAAACAAAGCGAGAAGTGATTAACATTTTCTGATTCCATTTATCATGAACTAACATCATGATCTTACACTATTTCAGGTTTTAATCATTTTCTATACAAAAAATGACAAATTGATTCTTAGCATTTTATGAACCCATTGATTCTGTAACTCTCATTATACTGAAATAATATCAGAAAAAAAGTAAGCAGTCAGCAAATTTCTAGTACAAAAATATGAGATAAAATAATGAAGATTCTATAATAAGTGCTCCTGAGACCCTGTAAAATTTTATTCCAGTGGAGCATTTATTATGACATATATGTTAGAATTTTTGTATGATTAATAGGTAAATGAGATGTTTCATTTAAGTAGGTTAAAACCCATTGACATTCTAAAAGCTCCCATATCAAACTTATCATGATTTGTTTTATATGGGATATTAATCATGATTAAATATGTAAAAAGGACACATTTTGTTCTCATGAATTGTTTGAAAATCTACTGAAGATTCCCCTAATAAATACTACTTGTTTTTATTCATTATAAAAGTGTGAGTGATAGATACTATCTCTCTTTTATCTTCACCATTAGAATAGTAAAGTCTGGTACAATAGTCAGCACTTCTTGTATTTGCTTTAAGATTATTAAGAAGAATCCTACGTCTATTGATTTGTGTTTGTTAGTGCACTTCCATCACCCACGTGTATCTTTTTCATTGATCAACAACTATTATGATATTAAATATTTACACACTAAGTTAATGGTCATATATGGTAAAGCCAACAGTTTAAAATATTCATTGATAATGCTTGTCCCAGTGTTCTGGTCCTTATTATACTTATAATTTAGAAAGTAATTTCTAATTACCACTGAAAACATATTGATCAAGGTGTTGTCAATGTTAAAACTCCTCTTATCCAACTTATCATCAGTGTTACTGATTGTTATTCTTCAGTTATATAAAAAGTACCTTTTTCCTAACCTTTGTTCATAATTTAGAAATAATATTATCATACTTATTAATATCGCTTTTCAAATAATCATCCACATTTTCTGCTACACGTAAAACTTTTAATGATCTCCAGTTATAATGCTTTTGCAACTGAAACGATGATCTTAATTGGTTGATTGTACGTAGCTTTTACTGTATGGAATGAAAGACTGTTCTCAGTACTAAATATTCCACTATGCTCAGCTCTGTAATATTGTCAGTTTACCATCATTTTCTCTGTTAGATTATTCTTGGGATTTTGCTACTGTATCACATGTTTCTGTGGATGATATAATTGTTTGTTCTCTTTTCCATGGGACAATTTAACGTTTAATAACATGGTTAGGTCGTAGAAGTATCATTTTACCTTGAACAATTTACTCAAGTTTAATTTTCAACAATTTTGACAATTAAATTTTCAACAGACTTGATTTTCAAACAATTCAGACTTATGTTTTCAAACATATGTTATAATTTGATGTAGACGCTTATTTTATGGTTTGAAATTCAAATATTTAGACATTGAGATCACAAACACGCCTCATAATTTGATTTGTTGCAAACTTCATGTTATTATCTAACACATTAGAATTTCAGTTTTCAGTCATACTATACTTTTCCATTGTTTTCAAAAAATCTCCAGACTTGGCATCCTAAGGACAAGTCTGGTATGACTTGAGGTACGTTGTGTTATCAGCGATTAGGAATGCAATTATTATCATCATCCTTTTTTATTAATAGAAATAATTGTTTCTTTTTCTGTTGATAAATAAAGCATTCACCATCTGGGTGAATACTTCTATAAATGGTAGATAGCAAACTGATTGGCATAAAGCATACACTACAGATGTTGCACAAGAGATAAACATGAATAGATGATTTTCCTGTCGTTTCGATATGACAATGTTGAACGTCCTGTCATCTCGATGTACAACCTCATATCACCATATTGATGTTATGTCTTACCGTTCTTTGTGAATTTGTAAGGGAAAAAAATACTTCGTAGGAAAGTTTCTAAGAATTTCATAATAAAAGTGCACAGTGATAGAAAGGTTCATATTTATTGTTCAACTTGGATTTTATCTTGTGTATGGATTTTAGAATTTGTTTATGAAAACTGGTTTTGGAATAAGATGGTGTTTGTATTATTGGTTGATGTTCTGTTTGTGTGGTGAAATATTTGTCAGTTTATTTAACTGTGATTTATGTATTCTTGGAGTGTTTAAGAAAGAGCATGTGATTATTAACCCCTCATTGTAATAGTTTTGTCGAGGTTGGTCATAGATTGGTTATAATTTGATCGTAGATCGATGATAGATTGGTCTTAGATTAAAGCGTTAATCGTGTGTAGTGGTTATGGTGTAATCATCTGAACTGTCACTGGATTACTTATTAAATATGTTTATGGTGACTTGCCGCTGGTCATAAAACTTGATATACGTTATAGATGTATTATTTACATTGGTACCGTTTGGTGTTAAATGGAAGTGTGCTGAGAGAAGAATTTCTCTATTGTGGAGTTATATTCACTTATGTTTCACTGGCATATTTTCTACTGTCTCTAGTTCTTGACTTGTAGGCCTAATTGCTTGCTTCAATTCTGATTGTATGGAGATAAACAAATCTCTATTGGTTTACTTACTGCTGTGATCCCGTCTGAAATGGAAATTTTATGTCACATGTCATTGTAATCTTAGTAGAGAACATATTGTTGGTAAATTGATGACGACAGTTTCATATGTGGAATTATTAATGAATAAAGCCAAACATAAAATCTGTAGTTCCATAATTTTACCGTGTCAAATCTTTGCGGTTCAATTCTTTCAAGTTTTTTTCTTACCTCATAAATGCTAAATGCCTTTTCTCAGAATATGTTAAGTATAAGGATTAGAATACAAACATTGGGAGCTTTAAATATGTGCCTTTATACTTCGTAGGAAGACTAATGCTCTTGAATTTGACAATACATACTGTTTTAATGGATGTGATGGAGTCTAGACTTAAAAGTTTCAATTTCATACTTTCAAAGAACTGTTCAGAGTGCTTGTAACTTCTGTGTTAGAGATTATGCGGAGGTTTTTCATGGATTTGTTAAAATACACAGAAATAATACCAATATGATAATGACAAAATCCAAGATGTCAGTTTTCTATGAAATTCAGATATACAGGTAAGACAATTTATAATTTGTATTTGATGAAACATGATAATCTCCTTTGTTTGTTTGTTGGTTTGTTTGTTTGTTTGTTTTTTCATTCGTTCGTTCGTTCATCCGTTCACTTGCTTGCATGCTTATTTTTGTTTGTTTGTGTTAGTTCATTTGTTAGTTCAAGGCTTGAAGCCAAGTTTGCCAAAGGGTTAAATGAATTAGATATTTGGTAATGAAGTTGATGATGGTGTACTGTGTTTTGGTATTTCCTTCAACCTGTATTTTTGTGCACTGAAGTACTGCATACAGCTACAATTAATCTGTACAATACTGTTGTTGGTGTTGGTGTTGTTGTATTTTTAGGACAATTATTGATGGGTTGCTGTGATATTAGGATACTTCTGTCTGTGTATTGTAGAAACTTTTAAATCTATTAGTGTTCCATTATTATTCTTAAAAGCATATTTTTCTTTATGAACAAAGATCAGCATACATCCAAGCTGCTGGGTGGTTGCCTTGAGTTGGAGGGGGGAACTTTTCTCCTTTACATTCTAACACACTCTTCTGATGAAAATACTCCTGTCAAGGCGCCTCCGTGGTTCTGTGGTTATGGTCTCTGACTAGTAATCACCTGCCCCTCTCCACCCAAGTTCGATTCCCACCTGGGACCAAATTTTACAAGTGAGGAAGCAGTGATTCTTCCCAGGCATAAGTCTGGGGGTCTTCTTCCACAGTGTTAATGCCGGCTAGTCACCAGATGACTCTGGTTGTTTGTGTGACGTTAAACTCCAGTAAAAGAAAAACAGAAAAGGAAAATACTTTCCCTCATTTAAGGCTGTGTATTCCTTCACAACCACATCCAAAACATGATTTCACCATTGGTTTCCAGTCAGTGACTGAAGTTTCAATTGACCTATTTAGATTGTAATACAGTAGAAACTCGTTATATGGAACTTGCTTGTATTGAATTCCCGCTTATATCGATATAATTATTAAGTCCCAAATCTTATCCCTCTTCTTACATATCAAAAAAGTGCACTTATTTTTGTATTGAACTCTGAAATCGATATTTAATTAATGACAATTACATAAAAATGTCAGTGTTTATATTCGCGATTATAAAATCAGTTTGTGTAAATAAGTTTGTTAGTCTTTGTTTGTGTTGTTTTATGTAAATGTTGCATGTCTATAATATATGGAAAGTATAAATGCTGTATTCCATTCCTATTCTTTACACAAAATAGCACTATGAAATGATTATTACAACACACCAAGGATTGCTCTAAAAAGTAAACCCAGTTGTCAAATTTCTCCTATTATTTATATATCAAAGTTTGTTTATATCAAACTATTTTACAAAATCCCTTGAACATTGATACAACAAAATTCTACTGTAGTCCCAAATTTGATACATATCAGGGTTGTATGGAGAACTAATTTGGGAATGTATTTGGGGGTTCTGGGGTCAAGGTCAAGGTTGCTATTACGAAAAAAAGAAGGAAATCATTTCCGCACTAAAGGTTAGGAGTTTATAAGTTCATTAGAGGAGCTTTAGTATATCATTGACTTATTTTTTGTTTTGTTATTATTGATTATTCAGGATGCCACATTTGTGTCCATGTGTTATATCAGTGATTGAAGTGTATTGTTATCTAAGTCACATTGGTATTATAAAAAAATTACTTATTTATAAAAATGTTGGCTTCTATATTACAGCAGGATTGGATGATTTTAACCCTTTGCCTCATAAACATATTTTGGACTCATCTTAATTCAAAGCAAATATACAAAATATCATTTTATTTAAGAAAATTGGGTTATTTTTCTCTGAGTGGAAAATATTGTGGCAAAAGAAGCCATTACTCATTACAAGCATTGGTTTCTTTTACCTAATGTATCATCTGCTTCAGGTGTGAGGAATGCGATATTATGATCGAGGCTACTCTGTCATATAGATTACTTTGTTGTTGTAAAAGTGTTCAAGCTTTCTAGTTCTTTTGGTTAATCAACCATAAAACATTGTCTTTATGTAATGAATACTGAAATTAAAATTGTGGACAGTTGGCATTTATTATTAAGTTAATTATTCAATTATATATTAATATCAAATAAGGTCAGAGGTTCTACCCAGGTGTACGCATGTAGTTTTTTTCTACAGTTAAGGTTGAGAAGTTGTCAAATTACCCTGGTTCTAGGTATAATATTGAATCCCAAACAAAAAAAAGATTAATTGATAAAAAGTATTCTAATGAGTGTCCATTGATCATGTGACAGCCTTTTTTCCCGGGTAACCATTGATCATGTGACAACCTTTATTCAAAGGTGGCCATTGATCATGTGACAGCCTTTATTCCCAGGTGACCATTGATCATGTGACAGCCTTTATTCCCAGGTGGCCATTGATCATGTGACAGCCTCTATTCCCAGGTGACCATTGATCATGTGACAGTCTTTGTTCACAGGTGACCATTGATCATGTGACAGTCTTTATTAACTGATGGCCATTGATCATGTGACAGCCTTTAGTCACACTGAAGGCCATTATCTCATGTTGGACTGTATAACTATGGCAGGGAACCAGACACTTAATTAGATCAGTTCAGCAATGTTTCACAAAACTGATATGACTGTTCTTTATTTTGCTGTGTATAAATACTTCACTCAAGGTTTTTATGTCTGCTTGGTTTGTTGAGTGCTTTATTAAATCCAGTCATTTAGAAGACTAGAGGTTTTTTGCATGATTCAGACTGGTGAGTGTATAAATTTAACCAGAAAGAATATCAGCTGCTCAATATGCTCCAAGAGGATAATTTGAATAAATCTTATCTTCAACCAAAGTTACTTTCTATGTCAGACAGATCTAGACTGCTAATAGACTTTTACTAGATCTTCTTACTTAGTTTTACTCAATTTAGGTTTCTTATGGTACTTTTCACTCAGTCTGAACTGCAACCAATGACCAGAATTTTATCTTTTAATTCTTGGGAATGCTACTTCAATATTTGCTATTTTCATTATATAAAAAAGAGCCTTTGATGTACATTTTTATTTTAGTTGTTGTCTATTACGTTTGTACGTCCTGTTAGGTTCTACCTATTTGCTTGCTCCTGGAATAGCAGAACGTCACCAGAGGAACAGACGTTTGAAAAGACAATTCTTACGTGGTTTACAATATTGATTCAAGATTCCTCCATTCCAATCTTTTCTGTACTTTTCTCTGTCTCAAAGCAGGTCCATCTCTATGGTTGAAGTCCCCTTCAATTGATTCTGTTACTTTTGGTCATACTCTTACGAGCCATCCTTTGTGGAGAGGTGTATTTTGTCTTATAAATAAATAAAATGTGTGTCTCATATGGTAACCAGTATTCACAGGAGGCTTTTTGTGCAGGTTTCACTGTACATAGGTAGATTTATCAACAAGTTGTTTATTCACAATATTTGTATTTTTAAGCTTTGGATTTACGTGTTGTATTTATTTTACAGGATGAATGATGTGATAGTGAAAGTAAATGATGATAACGTGGTTAATGTTACACATGCTGATGCTGTTGATGCTTTAAAACGTGCAGGGACCAGAGTTGTTCTGGTAAGTATTTTCTAAGATACGTGTAGTGTGTTTCATTAGGACAAAGTCTTACTAATGTTGTGGACTGCTGCCTGGGACTCATACCTTTCTTTCTTTTTTTTGTTCTGTATTTTGAAAGATATTTAACACAATGGCCTGAAACCTTGGACATAAAATGATGTTACATTGAAAAGTATCTATGTTGAATTTTGATGAAATATCTAGTTATTATTCATAGTGTCCATGAATTTCAGGATCACCCTCAAATGTTGGTTAGCAGATCTAGCCTTGAATCTTGTGTTACTGGAATGGCTACAAATATTATCAGGAGTGTTGTATATAATAAATTATGAAAATGGGGTATAACTCAGTTGCTGGGTTACCGACTCCTGCTTAGTTCATTCAAAATAAATTACAATACCTACATATATGGAATCAGTAGTTGGAAGCAATTATCTCGTATGATCTTGACATCCAGTCCTATTGCCACAGCACCAAGTTCCTATTTCAAAACCTGTGGGATTATGAATAAACCTTGTGTGTTTTACATACTGACCTCAACTTAGATGTTTCTGTGGTTTAAAGTTCCCTTATAAATCTTAAGTATCATTACTATCACTTAATTTCAGCTGCATATATTTCTTTCTGAATTCTGGTTTCCATTATTGGTATCAGTCCAGTCTTATTTCTTCATATAATCTGTTTTTTTTTTTATTCTCATACTGATTTGTCTAATGGATGTTTGTGATCTCCTCATGTTCGGCCTGATACAGATGTCAGCGTCTGTCATGATGGTATCAGGGTCAATTCAATCCATCCAGGGGACGCAGGGATTTGACTAAATCAGTTTAATATCAATTGGATTTTCTAACAGTACATTTAATCGGGGAGTGGATGAGATTTGCGAATATGATTATCTGTTTATAGGTTATATTTACATAATACTCTTTATTTCTAAAATATTGCCAGGTTATTCTCATTATATCATTCAATTTCTGCACTAAAATTGACATTAATTTTATAAAGAGCTACTAACCAGTCATACCTTTGAACAAAGGTTGCTAAAGGGAGATAAGAAATGACTGTTGCATACCATTTGCCACTGTTGTTTTCAGGTGGTGGTTGCAGTATGCAGTATCATTTAATTTTTCTAGCATAAGTTTTTTGCCCAATTGCTAAAAAACATTTTTGCACAATCTTAAATTTGCATATTTTTAGTTTTAGTAAAAAAATGTCTTTAATATCATGAGGACATATGAAGGTTAGTGTGATCGTAAATTTGCACAATGATCATGTGCAAATATGGGACATTTTGCCCTACACAAATAAACAATGTTATCACATATTCACCGTTGGCTGTTACAGGGGTGCAAGTTCTCCAGTTGATACCAGATTTCAGGTTTTTAAGGGCTCCAAGGATCATTTTTCCAAATCATCTAAATCCATTGAGAAATTGGGGGTGGGGTGCATTCCTGTGGCACGTAAATGGTAAAAGTGTTGAAGAAGAAGTTATTTATTGTTTTAAGGAGACTAGAATGAAAGGGAAATTACTCTTTTTTGTGACATAACGCTAAGCATTCTGACGTGAAGGCCCCCAGCAACATTGTCAGATTTTAGAAATTTCCTACTTGCACCTATGGTGTTCATTCTTGGATTGAAGTACCACCACATTAATTCTTTGACTGAAGTACCTCCATGTTAATTCTTGGACTTTAGTACCAACACGTTAATTATTTGACTTTAGTACCAACACGTTAATTCTTTGACTTTAGTACCAACACGTTTATTCTTTGACTTTAGTACCAACATGTTAATTCTTTGACTTTAGTACCAACATGTTAATTATTTGACTTTAGTACCAACATGTTAATTCTTTGACTTTAGTACCAACATGTTAATTCTTTGACTTTAGTACCAACACGTTAATTATTTGACTTTAGTACCAACACGTTAATTCTTTGACTTTAGTACCAACATGTTAATTCTTTGACTTTAGTACCAACATGTTAATTCTTTGACTTTAGTACCAACACGTTTATTCTTTGACTTTAGTACCAACACGTTAATTCTTTGACTTTAGTACCAACACGTTTATTCTTTTACTTTAGTACCAACACGTTAATTCTTGGACTAAAGTACCAACACGTTAATTCTTGGACTAAAGTACCAACACGTTAATTCTTTGACTTTAGTACCAACACGTTAATTCTTTGACTAAAGTATCACCAGGATAATTCTTTTTAGTACCAACATGTTAACTCTTTGGCTTTAAATTGATTGAAAGATTAAGTGACTGGTTCATGTAATTTATATGCTTTCTATGAACTTATATGTCTGGCTTGATAAGTGGATGATGTAATAGTCTGTGTAAATATAGGTGCCTCTGATCCCTAAGTGATGAATATTTACTTTTCAATCCATTTACTAGGCTGCCTTGTTACATAATCTGATAGTTTCATGCCGTGAAGGTATCAGTGATTCACAGAGCACTAAGTTAAAAACTCATGCTATAACTTCTATTATATAAACACAAGAATAGTGTTTGAATTATGACAAGAATGGTATTTTTGTTGAATATTGAACCAAAACAAAGGTATGTGTTTATCAAAGTTTTTGCTGAGAACACAGGCAAGAACTACAGCCTACTGTTTTACACAAGAACAGAGTTCAAAAAAAAGTATAGAATATTGCCTGGTAATGCCATATTTAAGAACTGGTTTTTGTGTCCATTTTCATGTATGTCAATAACTCTTGTCTGAATATCCGAGTTATCCAGAATCAGGGTTTAGAATCATGTCCCCCATTATAAAATCGCCTAAATGTATTCTTGGATAATGTGATCAAGTCTTGTCGTGCTATTAAATCTCTTCTTATCATAGGGAATAATCAAGATATTCTGAATGCAGTAAAAAAGGGAAGATAGGATTTATGGACTGTGTAATTGCTATAAACTGTCCTATATGGTATCTATATCTGTGCTGCTATATTGTCATAATGGCTGTGTCACTCTGACATTGTCAGGATTGTATGGGACTTTTACTGCTACCACTGGAACATTCCAAACTTTTTAATGGTTTTGCTTTTTTGATTGGAGAAAGCCTTAATGATTATGATGTTAAATAGTAAAAGTATTTATAGAGACATCGTTACAAGCTAAATATGACTGTATAAGCTCATGAACCTTGGTGCATATTTACACGTTTTAGCTTGCTGTAATTTTATAAGTTAATATAATTGTATATTATTAAATTTTGATTGTGTTTTTATTTTCAGTATGTGAAGAGGTTGAAAGCACCAGTTGAAAACATTATTACAATAGAATTGTCAAAGGGCAACAAAGGTTTGTTTGACATCAAGTTATCGCTGCCTGGTTGTATAAGACATTACTGAAATCCATCCATTCTTACATAACGTTTTTGTTGTCCATATTTAACTTATTGCAACCTGGCCTTACTTAATGTTATGGACACCTATATTATATTATTGCAGTCCCTCAGTCCTTGAACTTTTTGTCTTATTGCCTAAATTTGGTATTTTTTTTTTTACTTGCATGGCCTTCCATAAAGATATTGCTGTACAGCTTTTTATGAAATCTTTGCTGGCCGGACTTACATATGGTTACTACTGCTTTGTCTCATAGACACTATTAGTGCTTGGCCTCATATCAAGGACTGCTGCCTGTGCTCGTAATAAGTTGTTCACGCTTGGCCTTGTATCAAGTTATTGGTGCTTGGGCTCATATCAAGGACTGCTGCCTGTGCTCGCAATAAGTTGTTCATGCTTGGCCTTGTATCAAGTTATTGGCGCTTGGGCTCATATCAAGGACTGCTGCCTGTGCTCGCAATAAGTTGTTCATGCTTGGCCTTGTATCAAGTTATTGGCGCTTGGGCTCATATCAAGGACTGCTGCCTGTGCTCGCAATAAGTTGTTCATGCTTGGCCTTGTATCAAGTTATTGGCGCTTGGGCTCATATCAAGGACTGCTGCCTGTGCTCGTAATAAGTTGTTAATGCTTGGCCTTATATCAAGTTATTGGCGCTTGGGCTCATATCAAGGACTGCTGCCTGTGCTCGTAATAAGTTGTTAATGCTTGGCCTTGTATCAAGTTATTGGCGCTTGGGCTCATATCAAGGACTGCTGCCTGTGCTCGCAATAAGTTGTTCATGCTTGGCCTTATATCAAGTTATTGGTGCTTGGCTTTATATCAAGTTATTGGTGCTTGGGCTTGTATCAAGTTATTGGTGCTTGGTCTAATTGGAAATTATTACTGCCTGGCCTCATACTAAGCTGTTGCTACCTTGTCACTTTGCAATGTTGCTGCCTCATTCGTCATGTAGTTATTTTTGTCTGGACTGACATAAAAAAAAGATGTTTTTCACTTTGCATCCATTTTTCAAAGTATATTGAATTACACTTGTAAAATAATTTTTCCTGATAACTGATGTCACCTTGCAGTGCCTGCAATGGTCAATTGCATCCATTAGTTTGCTGAGCAATAAATATTTGTGTTGAAAATATATCTCTGTCAATTAGACATAATGGTTTTTTCATCAACCTGGCTAAAATTTCTTAAGTCATTTCATACTGAGTAGCCAATGAGATTGCTTTATTTTATACTCAATCAATTATCATATGTAATTGACTGATATAATGTTGTTGTACAAAAATGTACATATTCAAATAAAGTATTTTTATACAGAAATGATTCCCAAAAGGTTTCTATGGCAACCATAATCTATTTTTTTGTTATTATTCAGTTGGTTGACGAATAAATTTAATGCAAAATTAATTAATTATCACTAGAATATAATCTGTAACTTGGATAGATTAGTATTTGTTTAACATCCTCTAAAAATCAACCCTTTGTTGATAAGAAATTTAACGAAATTTAGATTAAAGATATAATTATATGATAAATTCGGTAACAATGATATGCAGACAAATGCTTGTATTATGTTCAGTTATTGGATGGAGGCATTTGTTGTACGAAGAAGATATTTCCATTGTTTTACTCACGTTTGTCATTTTAAAACCATTAAATAATATAGTTATATTAATTTCTGAGATACCATCATGTGATGGTAGAACAATGAAAGAGATAGTAAAATAGAATAAAAAAACAATTATCTCGGGTGTTACATGATTTTAGACTATGAGACTTTACGATACTATCTATCAAAATTCATGTCAGGTTTAATGTGAGGAAGCTATTGTCTGTTTTTAGGTGTATCAGATAAAATTTTCCTGGCTGTCAAACCCAATTATGCCAACGATCACACTTTGCCTAAAAGTCAACATTTATGAATAATTTAGTGTGGCTGGATTTCACTCTTTCAACTAGTGTAAATGTTAACAAAATCGAATATAGCTCTAATATGTGTGACAGACAAAGCTTTTAACAGTTGTTCTAGTATGGCGTAATGAATATGTTTTATATCACCATCCTTGATAGGAAGTCCTGGTAAGTCAGTAATGGTTAAACTTCATGTAATGTAGACATCCTCAATCTTGCTTATGAGAATGACTCAGGTTTGTAAACCTATACTAATTCGCTTTCTCTGATACAAATTTTGGCAATATTACAATATGCCTTTCATGTTGGTTATTATATGCCTTAAGTGTAACTTAATGGAGCTGAATTAATCTGAGCCATGATGAAATTGAATAACGTAGTTAGTAGGGCCATTGTTGGAAAATTGTTTGTTTGGCATAATCCAATTCTTTAGAATTAAGATGGGTTAATTGGTAGGGTCAGTTTTTAAATTGGTTATTTCAGGACATTCCCCTCTATTCTTGTGCTTAGGCGTAAAATAAAAAAAGTTCCTGGCTTCCACTTACCCTACTGGCCCTAATTTGTTCTGTCGACCCGTAAACTTTTTTCGGTCTCCTTCAATTTTTTATTGCCCAAATTTTCACGTTCATGTGAACTATCTCTGAACTGTAAAAAAAAATGACAGTACCAAATAAAAATCTGCCAACCAGGTACTGACCCAACATTTTTGGGGAGTGTTAGTGAGAACTTGGTCTTTTTTTCACCTTATTCCATTCTTGAGTATTCTTTGCAGCTAAAATGAAATTCCACTTGGACAAAAAACATTTTAAATATTGGTTGTTGATGCAAAACATACCAATTGACATTCAATTAAGAAGGGTTTTAAATGTCAGTTTTATTTTAAGTTTTAAGATGTTTTGTATCGGTACATTAGGTGCGTCTTTGCTCCACGATTCAGTTTGGATTAGTGTAGATTATGTCAGATGGATGCTAAGGAAAGGTGCAGAAAAACCTCGATAATAAGACTGCCTTTTGGACCAGAAAAACTAGTTGTAATAATGTGGTGGTCTCATTATAAAGTTTAACAATAGGAGAGTTGTTGAAAGCCAGTCTATAAATAAGTGGTCGTTATAATATGGTGGTTGTAATTTTGAGGTGGTTGCTATGTATGGTTATACTGTGCTATGATGTCATAATTATTTTACTCTCTTAAATATTCTTACTTGGTTTTAAAACCTGATTATTTATGAAAAATAATTGTTTGAAGTCATTTCCGTTCGCTTAAGTTCAAACTCAGTGGCTTTGATTTAAGTTTTCTTTATTTCTTTGTAACATGGGAGTGTAAAAAACTAATGATGAAGTTATTTAGATAATGATATGGTATGACACCACACGAACTTCACATACGAGGAAGCTGTCCAGTAAGCTTAGGGAAGGTTGGTAGGTCTACCCCGGTGTATGCCTGGGCTCTTCCATCATTGTTAAAGTTGGGAAGTCACCAAGTGACCCTAGCTGTTGGGGCAACGTTATAACCACCAATGAAAAAAAAAAGGAATAGGTAGGATCTTTGGATGATGGTAAATGAATAAGTGTTGATAAATTCTTCTGTAATTATTCCAGGATTAGATTTCATGCCCATTTTCTGTTCTGTTTTATGGGTTAATGACATCAGCAAAGAAAACTGATGTTTCCAATTCACCCATGTTTTCTAGGCATAATTTTGAGATAATTTTAGGCTGGAGATGGTTTGAATTACAGTGAATACTAGCTTGCAAATTCATTCTAGCATTTAAAATTTGGACAGAAAGTTAATGAGCTATCAGATAGCTAATGAACTAACCCCTCCACTAAGGACTCTCTGGATACTTTTGAAACCAAGTCACCTTGAAGACTGTTTTGATGTGAAGGTCAAGGACACTTCTACATTCTTAGTATCTGTTTAAATTTTAGTCAAATTTCAAGAATATAAATTTAGATTTATTAATAATTATCAAAAAATGTTGAAGTAAAATTTCTTGACAAATTGTAGCAAAATGTTTGTCTCAAAGTCAAGATATTTAGTCATTTTCTTCTTAAACTGGGAGTAATTGAAAAAAATCTAACTGTTAAGTTAAAGGCTGAGTTATGATCCCATAAAAACCTTGCCCTGTCGACTTCACTATGCTGATCATTCTAATTAAGGTATAATGTTATGATGATTTGTCCGGTAAGCTATTTTGAAGTAACTTAAGGATCGTATTTGCTGTGGGGTTTTGTCTGCTAATTTGTTTTCCCCATAATTGTGTTGAAATAATACTTTGTTAATTGGTCTCAATACCGAGTTTGGTAATTGCATGGAGAGCACTGCTACTTTTTGATCTGCCCTCAGGTAAAAATGTACAGTTTGGGATTTTTTGTTTAATTTCATTATGGAGCACCGCTGCTTGGCTGATAATATTCCAAACCTCTGATGTAGTCCCTAGACAAATACATCTGTGCTTTGTAGCATTTCATTTACCCCTCTGCACAAATGTGTCTCCTGGGAGAAATCAAATTAATGTATTATTGACTATGTAATAACTATTGCAACTGGCATTTACTGGGCATGATTTTTACAAAGTAGTTATATAACACAGCAAAAATCAGATAAATTACTTCGAATGTTCATACTGTGTAAAGTCTGCTTCCACCTATTTTTTTCTACTGTCTTTGCTGATTTTCATGATTTTTATGATAAAAATAAATTGCGGAGGCTCAAAATGAAAGTTAGTTGGACATGACAAATTTGAAAGGCTGTGAGAGTCTTTATGATGGCCTGGTGAATAAAAGATGTCTCATGACTTATTGCGGTTCCCAACATTATGTTTGTGTTGTCACATACCTCTTGGGATTTTACCAGGTCTTGAAGTGAACTCCATTTGTCCAGTGCCTGGTGATAAATTGATGCTGCTTCAATGATTTTATTGCAAATAATCCTTCACGTTACTGAAGTCATATTCTTTGGCTAAATATATTTCCCCTCATGTTTTGGTATCCTTTGTTGGGGACAATTTTGATATTAACCTAATGGTAACTTGGTAGTATAACTTCCTAGTACAGGCTTCTCGATAGTGCTGGAATACTTGCCTGAAATTTAGCTAAGCAAAGTTAGAAGTTCTGTCTGACCAAATGAAAATTTGTCTGACCAAATATATTGTAAATAAGTGATAAATGCTGAAAATTGTGTCCGACTGTCGTACACCTGGTTCGGTACTCGCCAAAAAGTTATTGGACCTGCTTGAAACTTGCCTGACAAGTCGGGTGGTCCAGCAACTTTTGGGAAGCCTGCTAGTATATATTCAATTTTGACCACACATGAAAGACCAGAGGGATGTGTTTTTCTGATGGAAGATCTGAACATGAGCTTGAACAGTCATTTTCCTTTAACAAAAGAAAACAGTTATTTTCATATTTACTTGACCGAAATAACTTTGTAGCTAGGTGAAAAACCTTTCTTTTCCGTGTTTTTCTTCATGACATACCTTTCTGTGTGAGTATGAGGAACGATTCATCCCCAAAAATTCATACCTAAACAGGGTTTCTACTGGACATAGTATTTTTTCTGCCACATGTACGGAAGTGGAGGTTCGGGATACAAAAAGTATGCCTAATTTGATTTTTTTTCACCCCTTGCTGATTTTTTTCGCCAATTGCGAAACTGGCAAATGGCAACAGAAACCCTGCTAAATATTTTTTTACTTGCTTGCTATTAGAAACTCTAGTAATCGCAAAAAGAAATAGGGGCCATAGGATAACTGTGAACATGACTATTCTTTTTCTGGGCTAACTTATTATTTACTCATGTTACTTGCACTGTATGAATATATGAAAAAGTATTAATGATTATGCATTTTTTAATGTATTAATTATGTATTTTTGGTCTATTCTAGGATTAGGATTCAGTATTGCAGGAGGTATTGGTAATCAACACATTCCAGGTGATGATGGGATATTCGTAACTAAGGTGATAGAAGGTGGCGCTGCTGAGCTTGATGGTCGTTTAGCAGTTGGTGACAGGCTTGTAGCTGTAAGAACTTATTTATAGTTGCTGTGAACTGAATGCCATAAATTTCGGATTTCGTCATGTAATGGAGTCATTGATCATTTTATTGCATAAAATAGTAGAATAAAATGAGTTATAACCATTTTTCTCTACATTATGTTACAAATATGTCGCACTAATCAAATTTATGTTTGAGAATTGGGATTATTTAATGTATCCAAGGGTATGAAAAATAGAAGAACGATAATGGTCCTCAATTGAATTAAGCTGCAACACTGCACGAAGTTTCTAATTCTGTATACATGTGGTTTCATCTACTGATGGATTTTCACAAATTTATTCCTCTACGCATGTATTAATGGAAATATTTGTTTTATTGTTCAATGAATAATTGAAATGTTGACTATGTGAAAGCTAGCTTTTAGCAAATATCAAATTATTAGATTTTCCTGGTGTTATTTGATTAGAAAATGCAGTCTGTTGTTTTTTAAGTGAAGCATTGAAATCCATGCCTTTTAAAATCATGAATTACTTCCCTTCGCAAACACAAAGTTTATTGAATGAAAAATCATTGAAATAAAGATGAAATTAACTGGGGTAAAATATTATTGGTAATTTTTTTATATTTAAAGTATTTAAAATTTTGGCATGTGCGCAATAGAATTACTAATGAATAGATTAACTATTGGAGCGTTTCATAACATTGAAAATTAACAGATGTTAGTAAAATATCCTGTTCAAGATGTTGTCATTTTTTACTAGACTCCAAATTTAAAGTGATGTCTATGTTTCAACTTGTGTGCAGTTTAATTTGAATGATGATGTGTTTAAATGTGATCTTGAACCTGAATGGTGTTTTTTATAACACATACACAGATGGTAATATTGACAAGTGATTGAAACTAATCTTAATTGGTGTCGAAATGTTTTAACTAGATCATTAAAAAGTGTCTATTGTTCTTAAAAAGAAAGTGTTATCATATGAGACATGTCTACGAAATCAGTTTTTAGCCGTACTGATGAGAACTCATTGTTGTCTCAGCTGGAAATTGAAAATATTTGAACAGATATATTCTGTGTATAGAATGATGGATTGTTCTAGCGTTGCCTGGTAGAGATGGTAGAATGTTTGAACATAGAATCCTATCGGTCTTAATTAAACATCTCGAAAAAATCTCCTCTGAGACTTCATGATTTAATTTATCAATATTTTCTGATATCTTGCTGTAAGATTGATTTTTGATTGAAAAAATGTCATTTCCCTTTTCACCAATAAGTATAATTTAGAAATTGGTCATGTGTTTTAAGCATACATCGAACATCCATTGTGAGTCTTAATTGAATTTTCAAAAAGTAAGAAAGGTAATTTTGTTATCTTTTCAGATCAGTTGCCTAGCAACTGTTTTGTATAGGTAGTCTATTGAATAAAGAAAATTTTTGTAAAATACTAGAATTTTAGGGTAACCATGGTGATTTTTTGTCGAAAAAAAAACTTACATTGACTTGAATTAGCAAACTAGCATGATCATTCTGTTTACATATTTTATAGAAAAAATTATGTTAAATGTAGATCATAAAAAGCCTACCAGTACCAGGTATATTGTTTTATCTGTGGATTAATCGTACTGACTCATGTATTGACACTTTGTATTTTATATCTGACTTCTTTTTGTATTCGTCACAGGACCAGCAGATAACTTTATTATATGGTCAAAGTGATGAGGCTTTTGTAAATGAGAATTATTTTTGTCTGTATGTAGGGAAATGAAAATGTGAACTTGACTTACAAAAGCTGCTATAGTTAGAAAAACACAGACATGTTTAAGGTTACGTGACCAAACATTTAGGGTAAGCAGGTCAAAACAAAACAAAAAAAGCTTGTTTTTTCAAAAAATACGTTTCATACTTGAAGATGAACAATTCATCCCTAGTTATTGTCATACTTCAGACTTTGCTGATAGAAATTTTAGGTTTGGCACCAGAAGATAGGATCGGTTGGTTAACTGTAAATACTTTTATATTTTTTCTTGCTTAAGGAAAAACCACAATATAAATATGATATTTTTACAGGTAAATGATGAAAACCTAGAGAACGTGACGCACGACGACGCTGTGGCTGCATTGAAAGCCACATCAGAACATGTCACATTAACTGTTGCTAAACCTTCATTCATACCTGAGTCACCAGCCAAATACGAGGAACCTTCTTCACCACCGAGTGAGTAAAAATAACAGGATATAGTCAGACTTAGTTAAAAGACTACTTTAAAGCAGTCTTTAAAAAATGTTTGCTTGCGGTTTGGTGACCCAAACTTTTTACATTTGTTAGGAAGGCGAGTTTTCTTTTGTTAACTGTATAATTATACTTGTATTGAAGATTTAAAACAAATTTTTGTTGAAATCGCTAAATACATTTTTGGTCGGGAGAAATTTTTAATGAGTTGCTCACATTACTGCAAACCAACATATTTTTAAGTATGGCCTTAGTAAAGGGCATTATGAGAATAAAAGTCACTCTGTCGGTCATGTTTGTCGATGTGATTGACTTAGACCTCTGAGTTAAAGTCAATGGTGCATAAAGGTCATATTTCTAAACTCCCTTTGTTTAGAGACTGTATTTATATTAATGGCATGTATATATTGGAACTGAATCATTACCCCACCCACTCTGGGCACTCGACTGATATTATCAATGTTTTTGCTGAGAGGCAATCAGCTATGTGCTCTTTAATAGTTGCTATGGTTGTCTTGTTAAATACATCTTGTTGTCCTTACTGTTAAATTGTAAGATATTTTATAATATACAGTAAAATGGATACCATATAGAATTTATTTTCCTTAGAACATTCACATACTTATTTCATAGTCGTGGGTACAGTGAAATATGAATATAATGAAATCATTATTTGGGTTCTTAGGAATTCATTTTATGTCTATATTCTACTGTACCATTAATTTTGAACTTATTTCAGGCCAGCCAGACTATAAACCTCCCAAACCAGAGATTGCTGCTAAACCTACATACACCCCTGTCCAAATACCACATCAGTCACCATCACCACGGCAACCACAACCATATGAAGAGGATCATGGAAGGTATTCACCGTAACTAGAAATTTCACATTATAATTCTGTTTTGTTGTCTACTTAATATGATTCAAATCATATTTGTATGTTTATTATTTTTGTGAATCTAAAATGGTATGAAATAGTACTATCATATATGGAATTTTGCGCAGTATTATGTACTAAGAACAATATCCTTGTGACCCTATTTGAATTTATATCCACCAAATCACTTGTTCTCATCAGAATTTAGTGGATCCATTTGTCTGAAATCTTTTGTAGTTAATTGGAAGATTAATCACTTGAACTTTATGTCTCGGTCAGACAAAATAATGGTCAGACAAAAAGAACGTCTCATGTCAGATTGAAGACAAACTGACCGAAAGAAAGTAGGTCAGCTAAAATTTATCCATGATGTCGCGTTGTCAGGCAACTTTTGTGACGCTTTTGAACTTGTTGTACTAAATTGCCACAGTTCGGTATGTTGGGTGCATGTTTCTGTTTATGAATATATAAAGTTCGATTTCTGATCCAGTCATGATTAATAAACAGTAAAACCTTGATAATGAGACCACCTTCAGGACCAGAAAAATTGGTGGCTAATATTGAGGTGTCTCATTATCAAGTTTGAATTATCTGAGAGTTATTGGAAGCCAGTCTGAATATAAGTGGTCATTATAACAAGGTGGTCATAATATTGAGATGGTAGCTATTTGAGGTTTTATTGTATATACATATTTGTACAAAATGTACGTAGTTGATGTAATGCTACATATGGGAGGTTTTGTCTGTTGTTGATTATGGTAATAATGCTCTTGTGTCTCAGAGGGGCTATTTTTACTCAATTAAGTATGAAAATCTAGTCGATAATTGATATATTATCTTTATACCCTGACTAGTTTATCATCCTAACTACAGAACTAATCAAGAAATGTCGAAGTCTGACCTTTACACAGTTTGTTTGATTGATTAATTTTCACTTCAGAGATAAAAACTGATGAAATGATACAGTAGATATTCATGGTACAAAATTTGGGGGGAGTAATTACAATAATTACAATAATGGATTTTTTTAGCATCTGTTTCATAGTTTTTTTCTTACCTTTTTGTAGATCAGCTGGTTTGTTTGAAAATTAATTTGAAACATTTTGACTGAATTTTTTTATTGCTTAGATCCAAAGTATCAAGGAAGTAAGTGAAGCATCCTATTTGATACCAAACTTTTATTTCCTGGTGTAATGATATCCTTTTGTATGTTATTTCATTATTCAGTATTTATTTGCCATGTTACTTTACTTTTGGTGTAGTGCATTATTTATTCCGGGATAAAGATTTATTATTCATGAACTTGCGTGTATTTATGAAAGTATAAACAACCCATCCTTGTATTAGTCAGGCTTACAAATTGATTTATCTCCCTTTGATATTTCCCAGAAATTGTGCCTTAAAATATTTCAGAATGTTAGAATGTTCTGGTTGATATGGATAAAAAAAGCTACAGATGTGTATTATTATAAGCTTGTACATTTGTATGAATATTCATTGGTCTATTTCATATAGCATTTTTCACCTTACACGCGGCTGTCTCATCTCATTTGTTGATTATTTGGTTATGGAGATTTGATGATATATTTCTTTATCAATGCTATCATATAAATACATGGTATATACTGAAACTGCTGCATCTTGCATAAAAAACTGTCACTATTGTGAATTATATGATCATCATATGTTATACAGAATGATAAATCATTACTTAAATTTATATTCATTTCATCAATTGTTCGTTATTGTATATTCACATCTAGGTCATACATATGTTTTGTCTCTTTTATTTTCATCTCCCAGGTTCATTATAATATTTCATAATTTCACCATTTCGTAAATTGTCACCATTTCATTTTTAGCAGTCCATTTCATGTATTTATTGCTGGTTACATTTTTTCAGACAAGATTTATTGAGACCTGAAGAAATAAGAAGAGATATGCCGAAGTAGGTCAAATACACCAAAACCAACCATTTTATATCAGTTTTGTATGCTTGTAGAATACTAACATTAGTATGCTAGACACATTTTTACCATGTTAGAATATTTGCACCCATTCATTTTACTAATCATCATGTTGTGAATTAGATGTTATTGTTGAACAGATAATGAACATTACAAAACAGAGAAGGCACTCCGGACTGAACTAAAACATTTTGTGAAAGATGGTGAAAAAATACTATAAAAGATTTGTCTGAATGTTCATGCTTAATAAATTCAACTTAGTACTGTCAGCTTCATCGTATATTTTCTTATTTAATACAGTTACTTTATAGAAAACCAGAGACATATCTATTTCACGATTCTATCTTCTACAAATCTGTATTATGCATTATATTTATCTTTATATTACTGCATTTTCAAAGTTTCATTTTTCACAACTGTAATAGAAGGGTTCATTCATAAGAATTCACTATTTGGCTGAATCTATCATACAGTACATATTCAAGTCTTTCATTTTTCAATCAAGCAGTCTGAGAAACTTGCGAAATATTTGACATTCGTTTTCCATTCAGCATGTTTATAATGAACAGTGCTTGTAAATTTTCTTTTTTTCATTCATGTGGTGTCATATTTTGTATTTTCTTGTTCTCCCCCCCATTGTTTTCATTTTTACTTTTTGTTTCATTCCTCAATTCTGCATTATTCTGTAGTCTTATAGTTTACTATAGTTGTCTCCCTTACCTCATCAGTATATCACAAAACATATTGTATTTCATTATATATAAGATGACTCAAATGTTTTATTTCAGATTGCCTTTGAAGTAAAGATATTTTCCTATTTCAGCTTCAAGAGCTTTAATCCCACCCTTTGTCTCAGTAACAAAGCTTGAGTTATAATCTATGCTTCCATAATTAGATTAATCTTATTTTATTACATCAGATATACTGTCAAATCCTGTATGCAAAGGCTTTTCAAAAAGGAGAGAAAACTTCTGGCTTTTATTTGGATGTTATCTTAGCTCTTGTTCCAAGGGTTATAGTCTCTGACTAGTAAATCCAACCCAGGACCTGACAAATTTTATATATAAGGGAGCTGTGAGAAGGTCGGTGGTTCTACCCAGCCTTACGCCTTGGGTCTCCCTCCACCTTTGAAGCTGGAAAAGTCGCCATATGGCACAAGCTGTTGGTGCAACATTAAAACCCAGAGTAAATAATGATTTGAATGAATGCATGCTTTAGAATGGCTGTTGTTCTAACAAGGACCTTTTTCTCAAGAATCTCATCCCTCAAGTCCGTTGTAATGATATCAGTGAATAATAAGCCACGTTACATCACGGCCAATCTTTTTCATTTAGAAAACACTCAAGCTTTCGTGCTCTGAGCTTATTTTTTGCTTTATTGATTGTCATGATTTACATACATATATTGCATATATGATTGCAGGCTTGCATCACAAGTCAAACCTTTGCCTTTACCCCTAGATGAAGTCATTGAGGACATGCCTAAGTATGACACTGTCTGTCTCCATGCTTTATAATAAAGGGGCTGGCTTAATATAGAGTTAAACAAAGTGTGTAGCATTCTGTCTGGTCACATGGTGGACTATTTAGCTTCTTACAAATTTTCGTATTATCTATTTTCATTAACATTTTTCTCTGATCAGTCTTTTTTGCCATTGGGAAATACTGTATCGTCAAATTCCACTTATTGAGAAATTTCTTTCAACCGTCTACATAAAACAACTTCTGTGTCAACATTCTATATAATCTGCAGTGCTACAAGATCATAAGTCCTTACATAAAAAAGAATGATCTTGACGCACTTATGAGACAATAGTTCTCTTTCAATTATACTAATGGTAATAACATTGATTTTAATTAATGTAGTGGTCGCCCTAGTGGTTTGTTTTAGTCGTCCATCCTGTTGATTCTACTTTATTGTAATTAATTTACTGATCACAAATGGATCTCTTCCTCATTTTATTTTCTTGATTGATTTTGCGAATTTGTTGACTCGTACTAAGTATTTTTTTTTATTTATGTCCTTATATGCGTATCAATTACTTTGTTATAAGTCATGTGACCTTGACTTGCTATGGTGACATATTCTTGCTTTGGGATGAACAATTAACAACATATAGATCAGCCTTTCCTCATAATATAAATATGATATTGAAGTCTCAATTTCATTGTATTTCATTCAGCAGAAGTAAATAGATTTATTTGAATGATTTTGTAAACTTAATAAACTTTAATGACATTTTCACTGTTTTAAAACTATTCTATATCATTGGAATTTCAAGTGTAATACGATAAAGTGGCCATTTTCTGCATTTATTAGATGTTTAATTCCTTACTCTAAAGTAATT
This sequence comes from Lutraria rhynchaena, assembly GCA_008271625.1. Classification (NCBI taxonomy): domain Eukaryota; kingdom Metazoa; phylum Mollusca; class Bivalvia; order Venerida; family Mactridae; genus Lutraria; species Lutraria rhynchaena. Next base: position 262,187 of record VIBL01000051.1, read on the forward strand.
GAATATTCAATGTCTGGATTTCCAGTTTCAGTTTTCAAATCCTTATTTAAACTGTATGCTATAATCAGATGTATTTGAATAGTGTGCTTACAGCTTTACTCTGTAACCTAGACTTCCTCTTCAGTCTGTGACTGACAAATTTAACCCGGTTTATATTTTATTCAGATTGTCTCATTTTCTGCAGTTTGTGACAGGTGTTTAGTAATCGAGCACTAATCAATGCCAGATATTATTGTGTATGGTAATAAATATGTAATGTCATCACACGTCTACTTGTGAATAAGTTGACTTCTAGTTCAAGAGTGAAAGTTTTCCGGCATGTTTCGGATTTCCGGCATTTTCCTGTCCAGTTCCTTATTATCAGATCTGTACCGGTTTTTATTATATCAGCAGCACCAGACTTAAGTTTCTAGAATTTTCTAAATTTTCAACTTTCACCCATGAAAATTTGTAATATTTTTTTTGATATAATGGACTGAAATTAGATTTATGGGACATCTATGGCTAACACCTATGACATGTTGTCTTCCTATCACTTTTGGTGGAAGTTCTGCTAGCTATGTTTATTATCAGATCAATTATCTCACCAGGTGGTGTAAATAGAACTTTAATCACAATGCATGAGTTACTTTGTCCAAATGCACCTTGTATTATATGAAGAGACAAGCACTAGGCCAAAAAGAAAAATACATTTGTTCCAATATCCCCGGAAAAATTTGGGTTTGCTTGATCAAAATCTAGCAGATTTTTTTTTTAATGTACTCTTTTAGTTTGGGGATAGAGTTCATATAACCATAAAAATATCAGCAGGCATTCGAAATTGGCCTAAGCTGAAAAAAGCCTTGGGTAGTAGCAGGAAAAAGTAGGCCAGTCAGGTTCCTGGAATCCATGAACCTTCTTATACACCTAATGAGAATTAACGTCAGACTCTCAGTTGCATATTTATTAATGTTTGTTTCTGAGGTGTATATTTACCAGACTAGATTTATTGAATTTTTCAAGTGGAACAATTAGAACCATGATGTATGATATCTGTATAGCATCTTAGAAATTAAATCTATCGATTTCTACATGTTTCTTATTGATTATACATATAAGTGTTCCTTACAACAATTCATAAAATTTCTGTTGAATTTCTGTATCATGTGATCTGGTGGTTTTCTAGCTTGCTTGTTTTTATGTTAACCAATGATGTTACATCATGAAAGCTGAGTTTGTATATTTCCGTCCAATGTTATTATAATATTTCTCTTATTTTTTATTCACTAAGCAGTCACTTCTCAGTAGTGTTATAGATAATTTCAGTCTGTAAATAATTCTATTGTAAGCTACAGTTGATAAATATGTCACAGATTTTAGTAATAGCATTAAAGTTCACTTATGAAATTATAGGATCTTGATGAAGAATGCTTCATACAAATCATTACATCAGTTAAAATCAGTTGATAAATACATCTCAAGGTTTAGTTATAGAATATAAGTTGTCTTATGAAACTGCTTGGTGGAAAAGATTAGAACAGTTTAAATCTGAAAAACTGAGACCTTTTGTTTTAAATCTACAGTGCAACCTTTCCAAAGCAACACCCTTTGGGAGACGCAAAATTATATTGTTGTTGAGAGGTTGCCGCTCTAGAGAGGTTGAATTAATAGCCAAATTGTGCAGTGGGAAAAAAGCATGCTGTTGTTGAAGGGAGGTTGTCGCTTAAGAGAGGGCCGCTCTGGAGAGGTTGCACTGTATCATCATACTGTATCAGTAAGTTTAGGAATTAATGAGGATCTATTTGTATCTTTCTTTGTAGTTGAGAAAGCAGGAGCCAAATGTTATAGTTTGGTGTTAATTGAGTGCATTTTGTAGTTTGAAAGCAATAAAACTAATGATATGGAGTATGTATATAGACACATGAACCAATATTAAGGAAACTATACGAGGGAAGTGTCATTGGATCTGTATATATATAATTGACTAACTGGTTCAATATTTCCATATTGTTTCCTGAAACTGTTACTTGTTTTTCTCTGAGATCAGTAATTAGTGTTTGATCTCATGTTCGTTATTTTATTCTCCCTGTTATGACACTCTTGTCCAGTCTAGTAAGTCATATCTGCTGAAAGTAGTCCTGTTTTACATAGTCGGGTCAAAAAGAATTTTTTTTTGGTTTTCATGTAGATCTAAGGAATATTTTGGGGCCTCTGTGGTAAAGTGGTTATGGTCTCTGACTTTTAAGCTCTAGCTGTTCACTGCTGTGAGTTTGAATCCCTGACCCAGGACCAAACTTCGCTGGTGGGGGAGCTGTCCAGCTAGCTTGCAGAAGGCTGGTGGTTCTACCCAGGTGTATGCCTGGGTCTACTATTTTCAGACTTAATTGTTTCCCAGACAGTTTTATTAGGCAGATGGTATGAGACAGGATACAGCGAGGATGAAAATCTAAAATGATATTCTATTAGCCTTTTTTGTATATAATTGTATATCATTAATGACCTTCCTATGTTACATATGGCTGCTTTTAGTGTCTGGTTTCTCTGTTTTATTAGTGCTTTCTAGGACTTTCAGTATTATGGTACTTATATATTATACCTTATTCCTCCCCGAAGTCATTGATGTCGTGTTCAGGAAGTGTATGTACAAAATGAATGTGTGAGTGAAACTGGCAGTGTAAATCTGACAGTTTATCCTTAAATCTGACAGTGTATTTTTAAATCTGACAGTTTAAGTTAAATCTGACTGTGTATCCTTAAATCTGACTGTTTAATTTAAATCTGACAGTGTATTTTTAAATCTGACAGTTTAAGTTAAATCTGACTGTGTATTTTTAAATCTGACAGTTTATCCTTAAATCTGACAGTGTATTTTTAAATCTGACAGTTTAAGTTAAATCTGACTGTGTATCCTTAAATCTGACTGTTTAAATTAAAATCTGACAGTGTATTTTTAAATCTGACAGTTTAATTTAAATCTGACTGTGTATTTTTAAATCTGACAGTTTATTTTTATATCTGATAGTTTAAGTTAAATCTGACTGTGTATTTTTAAATCTGACAGTTTAAGTTAAATCTGACTGTGTATTTTTAAATCTGACTGTGTATTTTTAAATCTGACAGTTTAAGTTAAATCTGACTGTGTATCCTTAAATCTGACTGTTTATGTTAAATCTGACAGTGTATTTTTAAATCTGACAGTTTAAGTTAAATCTGACTGTGTATTTTTAAATCTGACATTGTATTCTTAAATCTGACAGTTTAAGTTAAATCTGACAGGGCAAGTTACGGCTTATGTTGTAGGTTACAGCTGATGTGTAAGTTACCGCTAGAGGCAATCATATTTATAAGGTCAAGAAACATTTTTGTCTAACAGTTGATTTTGACCTCAGGCCCACTAATATACAGCTGATTGGGAGGTTTGTTCAGTCAGTGCAACAAGGTTGTATTCTCCACATATTACAGGTAGAGTTACAGCCCTTTTGAATTTAAAGTACAAAATATCCAAGAAAATCAAAGAACTTTGATTCAGTGATTGATTATTGATATATTGATTGATTTCTTATTATTTTCATACCCAGGAACTTAAAGTATAATTATGTACTGTGTTTTGCTTATAATTGAAAATGTTCTCCTTGTCTGTGTATAGAGACTAGACTGTTAAATCTTTCCCATCTTCTGCATCAGTCCCTATTGCATCACATTGGCACTTCAACTTGTTATCAATATAAATCATTTGTTCTCTCCTACTCTACAGGGACAGATAACTGGAGATAATAATGAGAATGTTTCTGTTATTTCTTGTTCTATAAATCTTAGCTTTTCACCCCAAAGATCTTCCATACTTCCATGATTAGCTTTATAACTGTTCTTGTTATAGTATTGATGCCGAATACACAAACATATGAACAATGGTCTCCATAGGGAGGTACAAAATATGGCTCTATACAAAACATGTTAATTTGGTAGCACTTTTTAACTGAGTAAATTGACAGCACTTTTTAACTGAGTATATTGACAGCACTTTTTAACTGAGTAAATTGACAGCACTCTTTAACTGAGTATATTGACAGCACTTTTTAACTGAGTAAATTGACAGCACTTTTTAACTGAGTAAATTGACAGCACTTTTTAAGGTCAACAGTCATATCACTCCTTGCATGTAACAATAAAATGTTGTCTTGTAGCCATTGTTTGTAAGTTGTTTTTTTTTTGAACAGTTAAATATAAAACTTTGGAATTTAAATATAAAAGGGAAGCAGAATTTCATTCTACAAACAGAGCAGTTTTAAGTTTTCATATTTAAGTAATGAGTCTTGACCAATAGCTTGGGTACTTTCTGAGGAAGTTTCCTGACCCTGAATTTTACCTAATGTAAACCTTTAGGGCCTCACACCTGACCCTAATTTTAACCTAATGTAAATCTTTAGGGCCTTGTACCTGACCCTAATTTTAACCTAACGTAAATCTTTAGGGCCTTGTACCTGACCCTAATTTTAACCTAATGTTAACCTTTAGGGCCTCATACCTGACTCTAATTATAACCTAATGTTAACCTTTAGGGCCTCATACCTGACCCTAATTTTAACCTAATGTTAACCTTTAGGGCCTCATACCTGACCCTAATTGTAACCTAATGTTAACCTTTAGGGCCTCGTATCTCTATGGAATTGTCATTTTGTAAACCTTTAAGTGGTGCTCTGTTCCTTTGTTCCGCAGATTTTTTAGGACAAATTCATTGTCATTAACTCTGTTGTACAAAATGATTATCATCATACAAATCCTACTGGGAATTGTTCAGGAATTGTCTCGCAGCTTGTAGTGTTTCCAATCTTCCGATAGTTCAATTTTTGTTTTGCTTTATAGCACGGCCATAAGGCGTTGACCTTTTATTGGCACAGAACCCAATGCATATAACAACATTTTCTTACCTTAAGTTCTCTCAGTTTTAATGTATAAACCAGTGATGGTATTTTTATGTATTTGGAGTCCCCATAATTTGTGGAAGACATCTCATTTTACTTTGAAACATCTATGCCTGAACAGATCTACCATAAAAATCCTCATCTTAAATGTTTGCATTTTCCAATGATTGGATAGGAGACGTTTCTCGAATTGCATCCAGTCATTTTCTGAGCCATTAATTCCTTTAAATGTTTCTTTGTTTAAACTGTTCAATGTACACAAACATTGTATTCTTGTTCTAATGATTCCTCTGAGACGAAATGAGGCTTTAAAACTTTCTGGAAATGAAGATAGCTTTGCAGCATTGCATGGTAATATTAAGCTGGTACTTAGTTAAATATGACTAGGTTCTGTTTTATTGAAGTAATTTTACATTTTAGAGGAAATAAAATGTTTTGTTTTATCTATTAATTAATGGGTAAATTGTCAAGAGGATTGAACTCACAGTACAGCAGAGTTGAACGTTAACTTGCCTCATTTATTATTGTGAGGAACAGGGAACCAGACAGTAAGTGATTTAGGTACTGGTTCCCAGTTTGTGTAAGCACCATACTTCTTGCTCAGGGTCTGCACTCCAAATTTACATCAACGTATTGTTTTAGTGAAACACCACAAAATTATATTAATGTATTGTTTTAGTGAAAACCAGCAAAAAACTACTTAAAAAGGTTTAATTTCATGTCTGTTTTGTTACTAAACATTATGTATATTTTTGCTACATAACTGAAAATCTAAGTATGTGTTGTTGTAAACACACCCTGCCTAAGAATCCTTTAAAATGATTTAATTGTACTATTTATTTTGATTCACCATTTTATGATGAGTTATAAGAAAAGCATTAAAAAATCTGGCATCAAGTCCTTTAATTTTCTGTCTCACAACCTGATCCCCCCAGTCAGATAGTGATGTATAAGATCATTCTGTTGGACTGGATTGGAGAATTTCAGTCTGTTACTTATGATTATTAATTATTTAGGCACTGAACAGTGCTTCATGTTTGGTAAATACCCCCAGTCGGTGATCTTTCGGCTGATTTAGTATTCCTGTGTCTCCATAATGTGTTAAGTCTTTGCAGTCTACATGATGTATTTATATTAACGTACAGTTTTCTTGCTTTTGGCAACTGTTGTACTCTTTGGTATTGTTTATAAATTATTCTCAGAATGGAATTGGCTTTGTAACCATAATGGAAGAACCTTTTCTGTCAATTCTCATCTTTGGGGTGATTATTTGTGATAGTTGGAGAGACTTTTTTAATAAAGTTATGTTAGTCGGATGACATGGGCTCATTGTCTATGATGTTATGTGAATTTTATGTATGTTAGGTTCAGATAATATCGACATTACAAGAATTGCTTGTTTTCACAGTTTCTCCTGATTGTAAGAAACCTAACCTTTGAGTATTCTCATAAACTTGGTTAATTTAGGACACAGCCATCTTGGCATTTACTTGACCAAAAATTTGAGTCAGTACATTTCTTTCCTAATTTTTTTTGCTAAACATGTCGTACTTTGGAGGCATGATTTGTCTTCAAATGTTTTCATTCTTTGTATTTTGCTGTTAGAATCTTTATGTTCCGGGCTAATTAGTAGGATTGGTTGGGTGATGATAAAATGTGATTATTTTTCCTGTCCTTATATGGTAAGATGTTTCATTTTGGGTTTTCACATATTCTGAGTTCTTACTGTAGAAAGTAATAAACGAGGCCATACTGTAGGAATAGTTCATCCCCAGTGGTCAAGATGACTGCTTTCTTTGTCCAGGCTGTTCATAAAATATCAGTGTCAGTTTTTCCTGAACCAATGTGACATCAGTAAGTAATTTAATTATTTTTGAATACTACTTGACATAAGGATAGAATTTACTTCAATTAATGTTGATTGTGTGTCAGGTGGAGATCCTTAATCATGGTTAATTTCTTTTTGGTTGGGCTCATGTTTGGTTTGTTTGGCAGATTTTGTCAAGGAAATGTTTCAGGCTTAAAGTTTTCAGTTCAGATGTGTAACTTATATTTAGAAGAAGCCATAGTCGTCATATTATTTTAGCTTGCTGTTAGGCAATTTTGTTGTGAATAAACTGGCACCTATTTAGGAGCTACTCTGCTACATGTGACTAACCATGTCTTCTACATCTTGTGTAGTTTAGTTTTAGTTTGTCTAGACCAGATATGTGGGTTGTAAATGAGGGGGCAGATAATGTGCTCAGTTTCTATGGTCTGTCATTTTCTGTGATATTTATTGGCTGAGAACATGGCGTTATTTCTGCTACTTATATTGACAAACTTACCCTTCACTTAGATTGATCTGTTGCCATTTTGATATACTACTGAAAAAGATTCATGTGATCTGGCACGTAATCACCGTGTGAACTTGTTGAACCTGCGTGACGGTGTCCTCTTTTGTACCTTGGCTTGAGGGTTCAGGCCCATTGTTACGTTTCCCAAGCAGTCTATTGACTATTTGTCATTTCTGATGCAAGGGAAATTCTCATTTCATTTGTAGATCTGAAGTTTCTAGACCAGTCTCTAAATTAGAATTTATGATCCTATCCCAGATTCTGACCGCGCAGTATTTGAGTACCAGTCTGTATTCTTAAGTATTTCCCAATTAGTCCACAGACCTTTTTTGGTTCTAATCCAGTCCATGTGTATTAATAAATTTTCTCAACCAGTCTACATGCAGACATGTAGATTTTCATAAACCAGTCCACATGCTGTGGATGTTAAACCAGTCTGCAGGCATGTATTCTGCATTTTTGGCTTTTGGCAATAATACTAAAGCGGATGTTCCATGATTCACTGTACGGCTGTCCTGAAGCATTGTATTTTGATGGCAGAATGCTTGTATAAAATACATTATATCTTCTTGTCATTGTGATATGATTGGTACGTCTGCTACACTGGTATATTCATTAACATAATGTGACTGAATACATACATCTAACATGAGGAATTCTCTTTAGTTTGTACTAAATTCATGAGTTTTATTACATTTTCAGCCAAATATGTCTGATCAAATTGTCATTGTTGTTGTTTCCAGTCTGTAGATCATTTTCTTCTCTACCAAAATTGTGTGTTAAATCATTATACCAAATATTCCTTAATAAATGTTCTTAGTTTATTAATGCCCCTATTCAGTTTTCAGAAGAAATTTTAAAAAAATTGTAACTTGTTAATGTTTACTTTAATTAGGTCAGATAAAGAATAGTCCTGTTTATGTTTCCATTGCCCTGTGTAGACTTGTTCTCTTTTGATATTAACGTTGTTGTTTTTTTGGTTGTTGTTGATGACCCCTAAAGTTTCTAACAGTTAAATCCAAAGTATGAATGAATTTGGAGATTATTCATACCTCTGAAATATGAAAGGTATGTTTGGAAAAAAAATTAGAAAAGAGAAGTTTTGCACCCCACCTACCCTAATTTTCTTGGGTCACATAACAATTAACAGGACTTTTTTGTAGCCTATTCCATTAAATTTTGTACAGGACATTAGAACTGGACAAATAAAAAAAGAAATCTGTAAAATATAACACTCCTGGGACAAAAAAAAACACTAGTTGGATTGTAATGGTGATCATAGGTTACATGATTGATTAAGGTAGAAAAATTTGGCACCAAAAAATAGGCTCGGTTAACTGGAAACATAATTATTTTTATATAGCTTTATTAGCCCTTGCTTGTGATTGCGCAATAGTATTGTTTTCTATGTTTGTTTCTGGTTGCTTCCATTATATATTGTTAAACAGGACTTTTTTTCATAGGAGCTATTTACATTGTGTGTACTCTAGCGTTAATGGCTTTAAGTTCTCTCAAAAATGTTATAACTAGTCTGTTACAGACCAAATGGAACAAATTTATTATTGTCAGGTCATTGTCTGTTCTAACAACTTAGCTCTGAAGTAGAAAAATAGGTTGACTTTGTGATGAAAAGTGCAAGAACTTAAGTTTCTCAAACAAAGAAGATTTTCAGAGGTCTAACCGAACAAAAAGTCCACCAACAATGGATTGATTAACTAAGCCTTACCTTACAGCTATATTTTTAAACTGATTAAGTTGGTCGTTGTAAACTAACACCAAAGTGTCTAACACAGATACAACAATGTGATATAAGGCTATCAGCACTGTGTTCTAATATAACAACATAACAATGTAATATGTTAACAACATTTTATCAATATCTGTTTAAACCATTAGTATGACACTACACTGTTGGCTTGAATAAGCTTTTGTGCCATGGGTATTGTCTCCCTTAGATAAAATGAAATAATTGATGTCATAATAAGATCAATAATGCAGTAATTTCTAGTTTAACCAAAAATAGAAGTATTAACCAAAAACTTAGATAGTTTCTCATGTTTTAATTTCATAGCCGCGTAATTTAGTTTCTTAATGTTTGTTTATCTTATTGTTGTTGCCTGAATTCATTTTGACGGTTTTATACCTTAATGTCTTTGTAATAACATGTTAAACACCAGAAATTGTACCTTTCTCAATGGTTAATCATGTTGCCTTAGGTATTTTTTTCATTTTATTGTTGTTATGGTAATTATTATTTTAAATTATTTTGTAAATTTACACTAATTTCTTGATAAAGATATAGATTATTAAACAGCAAATAAATATTTTACAGTTGAAATATTCTTCAACAGACCAACATTAATTTTTGTATTAGGAAATTTTCATTGTTTTTTTTTGTTTGTTTTCTTTTTTAATGATTTCTAAAATGTTGTATTCTCTAATTGTTTGTTACATTCAAAAGGCAAGAAATTCGAAATAATATAGACATCTAATACTTTATCAAAGAAACATGGCCCTGTTTAGACTTGCTCTCTGTTGTTATTTATGTGGCTTTGAAAAAAAAAGGCACGGAGCTCCAAGAATATAGGTTTGTTGGTATTCAAATTTGTCTCGTATTAGTGTCATAATACTTCAAAATGGTACATTTTGTTTGGAGTTGTTGCATTGAGAAGTTAAACATTTAAATTTAGTCTCTTCACTCAGGTCCAACTACCCTGATAAATTATGCTGATTTAGCATTAATTAAACAATTGATTAATTGAATTAGATGCTTATTAAACTTTAAAGGTTGAGACTTAGTGTGTTTTTTAAAGCCTTATACATGTGCTCTGATTAAAGTACAGTGTGTTTGATCTGATCCCATTAGCTATTTTTATATAAAGATATCTAATTCTCACCATTTGTGGTTATTTTAATGCCCATTATGTGGTCAGCCCTTGTGATACAATATTGACGTACTGTCAGGCTGATATTTTGCTCCTTAGTGGTGACTGTACAGTTTTATTGTAGTATTTGTGACCGTCACACGAAGTTAGCATTCATTCAAACCATCGTTGTATTTGATGAAAGCTATTATTGGTGAGCACTATCAATATAGTTGTATTAATACATTTTGATGAACAGCTCTTTCCTATACCGAAAATCAATAGGGTTTGAATGAATTTTCTGCTGCGACAAACGCTCAACTACACGTCTTGTGTATTGAAAATAAGCACTACACGGTGGAGTTACGATAAATGTGTACGGTAGTTTATACGAGTAAGGATTGTATTATACAACGGTTTGAAGTTTAAATAAGGATATAAATGGCGGTGCGTAAAGTTGACGGAATGATTAATTGGACTTCTTTTGTTTTTATGCTTTAAAATAGTTGAAAAAGATTGTGGAACGTAATCAGTATGGACTTGCTTAATGTACTTCAGTAGAGGAATTATCATAACTGACTTACTTAAGATAAATGTAAAGCATTTCATTGTACTATCTGGATAAACAGAAGAGGTTTTCTATTTGTAGTGTTAAAGTTGACTTGTTAAGGTAGATTTTCATTTTCTGGACTATTTGAATAAGACAAGCTAATATGGATTAGTTATGTAGTAAAAATTGTGTTAACATTTTGCTGGGATCTTATTTTGTTATCTATATTTGAGTGTATAAAACTTGTTTACTTTTTGTATGCATGAAAGATTATTTCGATTTAAGCTTTTATGCATAGAATTTTTGAATATTTATCCATTAAAGGATATTTTCATGTCTGTTTGTATGAAGTGGGTGGGGAATTATTACATTTTGTGGTTAATATGATAGCAGTGATTGTGAATACATCAAACCAGTGAAGGAAATATTTAAATAAAAGTTGAATTCGTACAGGATCACTGGAATTATGTAGTAATTAAATCAGTGTTCGAATTTTTTTTCTCCAAATCTGTGATATAAGTTTTCTGTTTGTGAAGTTGGGATCAGGGAGGCATGGAGATATAAGATCCTATTTTCACCTCAGCAGTAAGAATGTATGGATATAAGCAGGGATTCACAGCCAAAAAGGAGCCTTATTTCTATGACCCTAGGGTCTCCAGGTAAAACCTCATTTACTGTTCCTTTTAAGGTCATATCTCGACTTAATACAAGTTTCCTCATGCCATATATTTGTACATAGTATAGTATATTGACGCTACATGTGTGTCACCTTGGTTAAGTGATGCAGAAATAGACGGTTTTGCCTTCATAATTGATATATCTTTATAACATACTTGACGTGTATTCGGTGTACATACCAAACCAAACCGGTTGATTTAAACTTCACATGTTATCATCATAATGAGCATGTTGGCTGGTTGGACATGTTTGATAGCTTGTTTCTGTTCATTCTCAGCTTTATATCTCATTAACAACATAGTTTACTGTTTCTCTGCACAAACAAAGACTGAACAATTGTATGAAAGTAATTCTTATTTCACACCTGTTGATTGTGTTTCATGTCTGGAAACTATTAGTGGAGAAATAAACATATGAACTATAAGCCTCTGTTCATAAATTTATCATGGTTTGTGGTGTGATTAACATTTGAATAATGTCCCCGTTCAAATAGAATAAATTGAATTTTAATTGGACAGCAGGTATGCTCTCCAGTTATGTAGCTCAGGTGTGTCAGGTTATTCGTGTCATATTGCATGCATGGCATCATATTTCATTTGTGGTGTCATTATAGGCTGTATGTTAAAACAATAAAATAATAATTCTCGAACAATGAACATATCTCACGATCAGTTGACTATGGGTTGGTTCATTGTTTATATAGACATTCTGACTCAAACAAAATGAAATCCTAGTCATGGCCCTGTTTATGTTATGTTTAAACTGTGAACGGTTAAGACTGGTTAGATCATGATCTTTTGGCTTAAGTTTAAACATGGATAGCTTGAGTGTGACCTATATTTAAGAAATAAACTGTCACACTGTAGTAATGCAACCTTTGGTTAAATTGTCAACTTCCAATTTTCATACTGAGATATAATTATGCTTTATGTTTGACCATTTAGAGACATTATTCCGTAAATCTGGTATATATCTGTCTGCTTAAAGATTACTTTGCTGTTAACGTTGTGAATGTGACTGAATGGGTATATTTTAAGATTGATTTCTCACAGGAATGAAGAAATTTGTTGCAAATTCCAATCTATAAAACAATAAACATCTATTTTAATATTTCGTTTTAATTTCTTCCCTTACTTATTTCCCGTTCTGTCTAATGATTAGAATTCCATCATTCTGTACTATACTTAACTGCATGTGATTTGTATTAAGTTGTATTGAATCATATTAGATACTTGGAAATCACGTCTGCACTTAATTTTCATTCATATCGCTCAAGGATTTGGGAAAAGTCATTGATAAAAGACGCTGTACAGGACTCGACAAATTCACTTGTTTGCTCATAATTACGAGTAGAAATAAAAATCAGGACAAGTTGAAATTGCTGTAGAACTAGTTAAAATTCTTAGCTGATTGTCCTGCTGGAAGAGTAGCCTGAAAAAAAATTGTCTAGCCCTGCTATAGTACATGAATGTCTTATTCATGAAAGTGTTTCTATGGTAACCACTTATAAATAATTTCAGTTTCCAGGACAAATTTGATCTCGGAATAATTAGATATATGTAATTGGTTGGTGATAATTTGAACACATACTATCTTAGACAGATACAGTGTTATTGTGTTACATTCCGATCATATATCAATAATTGTAGAACAGTTAAGTTGTCCCTGAATTCTTAGATTGATGGACATTTAATGCATGAAAATATCGGCCAACTTTCTCATCAGACAATTTGATGGTCAAAATGAAAGTTCTCAATCAGACAAATACAGTAAAATCCCGATTACTAGCATTCAAATATGCTTGGGACCGAAAAAATCATTCGGATAATCCATGGTTTCGAATAATCCATTTTAAGTGTAATGCATTGGTTAGAAAACGACGGTGCAGACTGTCTGTACATTACTAAGGATTTTCCTTGTATGCAAACATGCATAATAGTGTTTGAATTCATTTTCCAATTTGGAATAAAATATATATCATTCTATACAGATCACATTAAATATTGAAAGTAATTAGAATAAAAACCATTACAAACAATATGAACATCTTTAGCGACGATGCATATTTTCTTACAAATAACCCATCATTAATAAAGACAAATTAAGCAAAAACTTGCCAAACAAATCGGTAAATGTACGAAAGTGTTGACACGCTTTGTACATGAATAGATGTGACGCATTGTTTGTCACGTGCCGGGTCATTATTATTATTATCAATTGACAATCTCAAATTATAGGTGTGAAAATACCTGCATACGTGATAGTAGGGACCGAATAATATATTCAGATAACACCAGGCACTCGTAAAATCCAATTCGTATAACCGGGGTTCTTTTTATTTAAATATATATTGGGACAAAGTCAAGACCATGGAAATGATTCAGATGATGCCGTGTATTCGGGTAAGCGAGGTTTTACTGTAGTTACAAATTTTCAAAATTTTGAAAATCTAAAGGTTATAACACATTAACTGATTACTCCATGGTTTTCCTAGAGTGATAAAATGGTCCAAATATTTTATTTTCCTGTAAGTTTTAAGTGGAGAAATACAAATACAAGAACTGAGAGTAGTTCACTTAATTAACTCTCTTGGCATTTAGAGAATGACACTATCAATTATATCGCCAATAACTGATTGTTCTGTTTTCCTATTGATCAATGAGATTTATAAGAATTTATGTAGGAGGAAATTTTATTATCTCAGTTTGTTTTGTAAAATCCTCGATATATTTATAGGACAAGCTCATTAATTAAATGTCCGCATGGAACTGATCCAGTTTATATTAGGAGTGGTCAGTCAGAATAATTTTATGACCGTATAAGGCCATTTTTAAAAATTGTTGGGTTGCAGTTAACGTGACTGACCAAAAAAATCCCCCGACCCCAAATATTTGTTTAGTTACTTTAACAAAAAAGAAAAAATTGACATTTTTTTATTTTAGCTTTTTGTTTTCAGTACCAGTTTATAATGTTAACCCAGAAAATGCTTACCTACCTACTCACTGTTTAAAGTTTGGATCCCAAAGCCACAAATAAAACATTTTTTCAAGGATTGCCTAAGACCTAAATCTGTTTTGTGATGTCATTGTTTTTACCTAGAATTTACTGGGAATGTGGGTTTCTTGGAAAAGCTTGCAGTATGGTAAATAGCCTTTATTTGAACATTGTACTATTTTCAGAAACATTGTGTTGAACAGCTAGCTCTGACTTAATTTTCTATACTTGGAGATTCTAAAAGTACACAGTCTTTGACTTGTGATATTTTTGGTTTAATTGTGACACAGGGTGAATATCTTGGGTGTAGCTCATTTAGTGTATGTAATTACTGTTGCCTACAATATTACAAAATATAAGCATTTTAAGTGAAAGTTTATTATATAATACTTTCATGTCTAGGTATATATATGTGTAGAATTCTTTGTAATACAGAAGAAAATGTGGATGGGGTGTTTTGCGTACATATTTAACATCACCAACAGTCACAAGCTTTTGACATGCCTCTGTGGTTGAGTGGTTACCGTTTCTGACTAAAAATCACAAACCCTCATGGCTGTGAGTTCAAATCTCTTTTGGCACCAGACAAATTTCACATGTGAGGAAGCTGTCCAGCTAGCTTATGTAAAGTCGATGGTTCTACTCAGGTGTCTTGAGTTAAAGCATTGTTAAAGCTTGAAATAGGGTCAAATGACCCTAACTGTTGGTGGAACATTAAACCCCAGTGAAAAAAAATCACGAAATTTTTATTGTTACTGGCTTAAGTTCCACAGTGCCTCAAAGAGACTTATATAGGCAGTACCCACTTGTCTACTGTTGATCCTATGAACTTATTTCCATTAACTGTCTGGAAATTGAAGTACTCGTCAAGTGGCGATCTGAATAATGAATTTATTGAGTTGCTATTATAATATAACATGCTGGCTGCCTGGCAGATATTCTACGGAAACGTATCCTGTTCAGAGTATTTACTGTAGCTTTTAAAATGTTTGCCTCGTGTAATACGTTCAAATTCATGTATAGAAACTGTGAAGTGTTTATACATGTACGTTTTTTTGTCATTAAGTATGTTTTAAGAAAAGAGCTTGTATCTAAGTATAAGAAATAAATCCCAGGCTTAAGGAATTAGATACTAATTACGTTTCCTTTTCTCAAATAAAACCTTGTATTGAATTAAACAGATTATTTTGTTGATGTTGTTCTTATCAATGTTTAGAAAATGCTTCTATTTCAATTTATGGGGAGAATATTACGTCACTAACAAAATTTTTGATATGAATATTGAAATGTCAGTCTACACTGGAAACATGAAAATAATTGAATAACAAATATTGTCTTTTTCTTGTCGACTTAGAGAGTTTAAATTTTTAGGTCATGATTGTGGGAATAGTGACTAATTCTGGGTGCTGGGATAAAGTCCAGAATAGGGGCTTCTGTGGTTGAGTAGTTATGGCCTCTGACTAGTAATCACTAGCCCCCTTGAATCTCCCCTGTGACCTGACTTATTTTGCATATGAGGAAACTGTCCAGCTAACTTACAGAAGGTTGACAGTTTTTACCAATGTGTATATCTAAGCCTTCATCCTTCAAAAGACTGGAAAAGTCATCAAATGACCCTGACTGTTTGTGTGACATTTAAACCCCAAAGATTTTTGAAATCTGAGTATGCAGGATTTTCATGATGTCATTTATGAGTTGTGAATTATTCATATCAAAAAGTCATGCTATTATAATGATAGGATTAGTATCGGATGTCATTGTGACATTAATGAAAATGTATATCTACATACATTACACGTTAATGCATACATTGTCGGCTGTAAGTCTGTTAAACTCTGACAGGAAAGAAACTATAGGGCAGGAATGAAAATGTAATTCACATTCGGTAATATAAATCATGTGTATGTCTCTGTATGCAACTAGGAAAATGGCTGTATAGTTGTTATAATATTTATATCAATGGAAAGTCACTAGAAAACCAAAGTAAGACTTAAAATAGTATAAGATTTGATAAAACTGCATTGTTGTTATAATATACCTTTAGTAAGGAAAACTGTGTACATTTTACTGCATGAACTAATAATGTTGATTGCCTGATTTTTAGTATCTGTATATGTTTTTTTTACTTTTTCTAACTCAAGGACCATAATTGTTTATAATTTTCATTTAACAATCATGATTCCTGTAATATGAATGCTCATTATCTGTTGTATGATTGTTTAGTTATTTAGAATATAAATCATAAAATGAGCCATACAATAAGGTCAGCAGTATCTGTCATGTTGTGACTAACATGTGTTGTATTGTACATACCATAGTGTCCCCTTCTCTATGTGAATGACTCAGTATATTATACGCCTGTGGTTTGATTACAGGTGACACAAGGTTACCTGTATTTACTGCTTGTCAGTATACATTTTATACATTGACTCACATTGACTCACTATTATCATACAATTACTTATATTGTCAACCCTCAGTCATTGCTCATTCACTGTGTACTATTGAAGTTGACCTCCTACTGTGTATAATTAAACTGTCATGATAGGGCCATCCTTAAACAATTCTTCGTTTGCAGTTACGTGACTTACTCATTCAAAAATCCTCCAACCCAAACATTTTTTTCACAGTTTTGACAAAAAATTGCATTTTTTCATTTTCAGTACAGGCATATAATGGTAATAAAAATCTTACCTACCTGGCAGCGGCTGTGGTCCAGTGGTTAGTGCGCTGGACTTTTAAAGCACAGATCCGTGTTCGAATCCCGGTCACGGCAGGTCATATCCTTCTATGAAAATTTGACAAAAATGTTTATTTTCCTCCATATGTTGAGAAGTTGCCGGCTTCTTGTGGAAGGGTAAGTTAGTACTGGTTAGTATACAGTCCAGGAAAGCTGGTAAGGTGAACTGGTTGCCGTACATAACTGAAAATTTGTTGAAAAACGGCGTTAGCCCCAGTGACAATATGTCACATAAAAACAAAACAAACTTACCTACCTACCAACTGTTAGGGGCTGCTTAACTGCAAACAAGCATTTTTATATGGATGAGCTTATCGAAGTTGTTTGATGACCACTATATCGTAGGTATTTAATTTGTGCTTCCAAGTCTATAGACCTTATAATTTGTATAACCCTGTCCTCTCCTTATGAGCTCCCTTCTGATAGCCCCCTCCTCTTGATTGATGCCCATCTGTGTATCATTTCCCTTCAGTTGCTCCCCCTCTTGATAAACCCCCTTGTCCTGATAGTTTGATACCACGCCCCTGATAAATGAACCTTTCCTTATAGGGATCAAATGTAACTGATCCAAGTAGAGGGTTTCTTCACTTCAGTTATATATTTTGGGTGACTAAGTTTGAGCCTTATATACCTCCTTGTAGATATGTCTAACTGTGCTGATATTGTGACCCCAATTAATCAAGGCTTCTTTGAATATCCTAGAATGTCCTTCAACTATTGTAATGTTTTATAAAAATATGTTAAATAGGGCCGTAATTTCTTTATGGTTTTATACTATTTTGCTTAATGTACATTCGTATTTAATGTGTATTTGGTTGTTACTAATTAGTACATGTAAGTGTTGTTGTAAATATGTTCAAAGTAATTAAATTTTAGTTTTAATATGTCTCAATACTGAATTTTAATGCTTGTTTAGGGATCAGTGACCTTTTATACTGTTTTTGAACCCATAAAATGGATGCTTGAATTTTTGTGTATAAAGAATAATTGTACTTTAAGATGGTTGGATAGTTATAAGAAATGTGTCACTTGAGTTTATATAATAGTTAACAGTTTGGTGATAACAATGTTAGGCATTAGTCATACTTACATTTTTACAAATACAGTATAACCCCTGAAAACCAGACTCAGAAAAGCGGAATTCTCTGAAAAATGAATGATTTTTCAAGTTCCTTTTTTTTCTCTCCAATAATCAATAGTTCTCTGAAAACCGAAATTCTCAGAAAACTAAATTTATGGCCCAGTCCGGAAAGCGTCGGGTTTTCAGGGATTTTACTGCACAATATATAACTGTATATAAATATATAATATTTCTGTATAAGAATTGAGAACAGAACGCTTAAAATTTCTATAGATCCATTCATAATGCATATTTTATACTGCATTGTTTTGATGGAATTGCACATAAAAGCTTAGTACAGAGTTTTATTGTGGCATAAAGTTCATTATGGAAATATTCATCTCACATTACCAGATTTACAATACAGCTAACAATATAAAATCAAGTGGTTACAAATCAAGTGAAAATAGGAGAATAATTTCCTGACCAAATCGATATTATTAGCTTGAAATCATGTACTTCTAAATGTCACATGCATACACTGATTGTTACAACAAGAAAATGGTAAACCAAAAAATCTGCTGTTGAAATAGTTGCCATCACTTGATTGTTGAATAGAAAGTAAACCAGAGGTTTTATATGAAATTAAACTTGTAAAGTACAGGGTCTGTTAATTTAAAGGAAAACCACTCTGTTCTTAAAGAAAATTGTATCTTAAATGCCCCAATTTGGGATTATGCAGACATTATAAATTTGAACCTCAAATCATCTGATGATGTGTCTGTTGATTTTACCTGTTGTGCTTATTATAAAACTTTGCAAAATCTTTATACCACATTGATTCTATAAATAAGTGTGTTCTATTATTTACCGTCTTGGGCATTGTGATTTTTACGTTATGATAACTCTTTTATCATAATATCAGTAATGGCATCCTATATGATATAATATATATTATATAGTGTATCACACTATATAATGTCATAATGATGATATCACACTATATAATGTCATAATGATGATATCACAATATATAATGTTATAATGATGTTATTACACTATATAATGCTATAATGATAGTATCACACTATATAATGTCATAATGATAATATCACACTATATAATGTTATAATGATGGTATCACACTATATAATGTTATAATGATGGTATCACACTATATAATGTTATAATGATGTTATTATACTATGTAATGTTATAATGATGTTATTATACTATATAATGTTATAATTATGGTATTACACTATTATACTGTTATGATAATACTAATAATGAAACAAATATACATTATAGTGCTGCTAAATTGTATGTTAAGGTCATGGGTTCCAGACATTCTCTAAACATGTTTTTCTGTGACTTTTGCTGCGTTATACTTAATATACGGTCTCATATCTTATCTGTGGTGGTTTGTCTTGTGTCTCTGACTTACACTTTGCAATCATGTGACAATGGGAGAACATAGTTCTCCATGGTAACCCAGGAGCTGTCTGGATTGTTTTGCTCAGACTTTGCGCTTTGCTTAAACAATCATGATAAACAATTGTAAAGTTCAACTATAAAAAACTGACTGGCCAGTGTCCCCCACAGATGACATTAATATGACAGAACCTTGATGAATAGACAGTAAACTTCATCATTTGACATTTGGTCAATAATTATAGCAACTGTTTGGTTCAAGAATTTTCATGATGCACATTAGGGTGTACCAGTAATTGTCTATTGATTTTTATATTTTCCCCATCCTTGTAATAGCAAACTCAAACAAGAGAGAAAAGATCCATTCTGAGAAAAGAAACTGCTAGCCAATTGGTGACAAATTTTTCCTGAACTTCTCAATAGATAATCACATTGAATGCTGTTGTTTTGTTGAGATAATGCTTAAATTGTTCACTTGACAACTCCCGTCTCAGTGTTAAATAAGTCTTGGTATCTCAGACACTAAGCTATTGTCATGCTGTCGAAAGTATATAAGCTTGTTTTGTACATTAGGAATAAAAAATGTATCTATTTCAGACTAACGTCATCCACTCTAATTTTTGCCCAACAAACTTGGACATTTTTTCAGTTATTTTTGTCTTGACTTTATTCTTGTAAGAACTATATCTGAATTATTTGAAAAAAAGTTCTGCTAATCTACAGACACTAAGTTTTTGGGGAATGTTTGTGGAAACCAGTTATTTATTTTTTTGGCCATATAGAAATTCCATTTATGGCGAAAGGAGATAAAATCATTTGATGTGTGTTATTGAACTCGTGATCTCTGCTGTCAGTATGATTAAGTGAATAACAAGATTTCTGGCAACAACATTTCTAAAGGAATATACAAGCATTGATTAAGGCTTTGAAACACCAGGATACTCTCAATAACTTCTGTTATCTTGATATAAAACCTGTCATGTTGTACTGAATACGAAATTTCTGTCCGTTATTCTCTGAAATATATACCTATGCATAAATGTTCAAATTTTGTACAAATATTTACTACACCACTTCTTTGCATTGACTTTAAAGTCAGTTGAAGACACGATTTAGAATTTTTGAATTTAACTGGAAAATAATCATCTCAGTCTGTAATGGTATGCTTTGCATTGATCTTTTGGCTCATTTCGACTTGACGTAATTCTCTGAGTGATCAAGGAGTTATACTAAGCTTGTTAAAAAGACAAAATTTTATAAGTAATAATTAAGTTTCTGACTGTACCTGTAAATTAAAAGTTTGTCATTGCTTTTGGGGGTGGGCTCCATGAACAAGTGGTTATGGTCTCTGACTAGTAATCACTAGCTCTCACTCCTGTTAGTTCGAATCCCCTCAGAGCCAAAATTCCACTTGTCCGGCTAGCATGTGGAGTGTTGGTGATTCTACTTCTAGCACACCTGGTGTTGTACTCCACTGTTATAGCTGGAGAGTCAACAAATGGCACTGGCTCTCGGTATGACATCAAACCCCAGTGAAAAAAAACTTTATCATTGCTTTTGTATTTTTGTGTGAAGTCTTACACTACTATTGAATTTTTGTTATAGTCTCACATTTTAAAGTCATAAAAATTAAGGCCATTACTAAAATCGGTTGGTGAAATGATTGTAAGGTCATACTGTGAAATGTGTCAGTTTTATGCGCTGTGAAATTTGATGACAGTGTTTATGTGGTTGGTTAACATTGATTTATTTTTCAGCTTTTAATGTATTTGATGCATTCTTTAATTACAAAAATACCTGAACATTTATTGGGTTTTAGTGATGCACGGTAATCAGATACGCTCTTGTCTATTGAAGCAAAAATATATAATAAACTTGTAAAATATCACATTATGGGCAACTTTTATATGAATTTTGCAGGAAGTGAGTCATGCTTGATGCAAATTTATATGTTTTATGAATATCCCTCTAGCTATTCAAAAATGTTATATTTTATCCTTCAGTGATAATTTTAAATAATTGATGACACAAGTTTTACTCTGTTGTATGGATCTTAGATACTTGAGTCCAATTTGAATGCTGTTCAGACAAGGTTATTAATTATAAGCAGGTAACTCTTCAGACATGAAGTTTATGAAGTATGATATTATGTAGGTAACTCTTCAGAAATGAAGGTTAAGAAGTATATGCAGGTAACTCTTCAGACGAGAAGGTTATAAAGTATATGCAGGTAACTCTTCAGGCTTGAAGGTTAAGATTTATATTTTGGTTACTCTTCACACATGAAGGTTGTTAATGAAATACCTACATCTCTTCTATCATTAAGATTATTAAACCACTATAAGTTGTAGAGAGTGGGTATGATTAAAAAGCGATTGATTAGATTTATTGGACGAAATGTGACCTGGTTACTGTGTGACAAAGTAATGCACTTGATGTTGTAGATAATTTTGTACCATAGTCTTATTTCTTCACTATGAAAAATGTACAACTTGTAGTTTCCATTTAAATACATATTTATTAAAGAAAGCTGTTCAGACTAATGAAATAGTTAACGTCTTTGGAATTTTTAAAATTGTCCAGTGATTAATCAAATTGCTCAGATTTAAACTTCCCATATTGTTTGACATTATGAATACCTTGGGTATTTTTTTTGATTGCAAGTATAAATTTGTGTCTTTAGAATTGTATAATGTGTAGTACTTGAAGAAACCTTCATACTTGAAGTCTGAGATAGGTGAAAAGGGATTCAGATTGGCACAAATTATAATTACAAAAAAAGCATGTCAAGGTCTGAAAATATTGTATACACATGGTTAAAATTTTTCCAGACAGAACCTATGGTTTTTCACTGGTCCAGACCTTACTGGCTTTTATTGTTTCCAGGCACCGAGGTTATGATTTCCAGTTTTTTGAAAATTTTCAACTTTCACCCATGTATACAAATGTATTAAGTTCAGTCCTAAAAGATGGAAGCCACTCTCTGCACAGAATATATTTGTTAGTACTGTAAAGGCTTTACATTGACTGAAGTATCGATCAGGTGATGGCTGTACATTATTGATATAGTAAAACGAATAACCGATCATCAGTGGTAGAAATTCATGGCGGGAGATTATAGGCATCCGCTTCGTAATTACGTTAACCCTGTGTAGAAATTACCTATCAATGGTTATTATGTTCCAAGTTTGGTCGTGTCACGATTTCCACTGAATGTATCATCATTTCAGCTAATTTAGCTGCTAGGTTTGAATTATCATGGTATGTAATTGGATACATGAAAGTCTTGCAATGCTTCTAGACACTCTTATTAAATGTGTTAACAGTCTTTGATTATATATTTGCATCTGCCAAACCACTAATGGATGGTGTAGAATTATTCATAGATGTCTATAGGGATGTTGACAGTCTACTGTTCATTATAAGATTGCTATCACATTTATTCATATCTGAACACTTTATACGAAATCTAAATGACTTTTCTGGTCAGATATAGCCACCTCCTTCCTGGTTGTGTCTGATCATTATTTCGCATTAATGAAACCTACTTTTTACCTTCTTCCCTAGGATATATACTTAACGTCTGCCCTAAAAATGCATTTATTGTTCCTCGCATAAAGTATATTTGCATTTTTTTTCTAACACATATTCATCATCTTTCCCAAAACAGGCATTAACCATATTTTCGAAAACACTCACCTCTCATCTTAAGTATATTGGCCATTATATCCTAGAGGAAACTTGGTTGCTGTCATAAAATAAATTTGTTATCTTTTTTAAGTATACTTGTATCGGTATTTGTTGAAAGCATATACAGTAAAGCATGGTTATTATGACCAATTGGTTTGTTCCAATGACTCTTCAAGATAGCAAAGTTCTACTAAATATCATGAAAAAGGAAAGTTGAGCTGTTATGATTGCTGTGTTGTCATTGTTGTCGTGCAAAAACTTTGATGTGGCCCTCAAATACTTTAAAATATATCAACATAACTCTTGGAATACTTGATTATCATGACAAGGCACTGTTGCAAGACAAGGGGCATTATTCTAAAAGCTATGTTTTTAGAGTTATGCCCCTTTTTAACTTAGAATGTTGGTCAAAATTGCTTATCAAATAGGATGATGTAAAACAAATGAGCATTGGCACCAGTCTGCAGAGCTCTTGTTCTAAAACATCTAACCATGTTTGGTACAAGATGTTATCTGTTTTAACATCAAATCATTCTCTGATTCACAACTGTCTCCTGTTCCTGGATGATTAATGCTGGCTAGAGGGACCTTATAGTCTCTGACTAGTAATTACCAGCCCCTTGCTGCTCTGAGTCTAAATCCCCTAGTACAAATGTCACATTTTAGGAAGCTGTCCCACTAGCTTATGGAAGGTCGATGGTTCTGCCCAGCTGTATGCCTGTGGTCTTCACTGCGAAGCTGGAAAAGTCGGCCAGGACCTTCAGTTGCAATGTTGAACCCAGAGAAAAAAATAATGCCAGGCAGAAATCTATGGAACACAAATTGCTTTGTCACTGAAAGTAATTTATATTACAGAAAATTCTATTGATAAAAACATTACATTCAGAAACAAAAGTTCTAATCCTTGAAATTTAACACTTTCACTATATGATGAAATGTTGACATAAATTTTACCTAAATTCAGCTTTGTCAATACATCAGAGAAATACTAATTGATGTTAACAGCCTGGTGTTGTAATAAGACACCAGCCCGTGTGATGCATTTTGTTGTATTCCACAGGGACTTGTGATATCAACTATCTAATATTGGGATAATAGCTTGTGTTGTTGATGGTTATGTTGTTTTGAATGATGTGACATTGTGGAGGTGTGTATGAACATACAGTTGTAATGGTGTACGAACATTTCCACTCCATACTGGTAGATTTTTATCAAAATGTATGACGTTGCTGAAATTACTTTTCTGTCTTTCCTCTTGATTACCTTGTCTCTTTTAGTTCTTTAAATAGCAAAGTTGTCCAATGTAGGATTGTCCTTTTTTTGTCTTTCCCAGAATTGATACAGTTGAGTTCCCTGTTAATGTCCTGATTAATTAATAATTAAGGTTTACTGTGAGCAGTGAAATTCTTAATTAAGTTTGAAATAGAATTTAGATCTCCTGATTTACCTAGTTTCTGATTAAGTTAATTTGATTAGATTTTTATTATTTGGGGTTTGAATTGTTGCTGTATATCAGTTTTATGAATCGCCTCATAGCGTTATATATAGTTTTGTATCAAGGTGAAGGTCATTAAGGTCTTCCTTAGTTTTTTTTTGTCAATCAGAAATATTTTCTAGAATTCCTTTAACTCATGTCACTTACTACTAATTGACTAATTGTTTCCTGGATGCTTATGTTAACATAGCTTACATAGCAGGAATTACTTTATAGTCAAATGTTCCTGTAAAGACCATCTGTTGTCTTTATTAGAGATGGTTTTGACTCGGAGTTTGAAAGAAATTGTAAATTATTAAATATAAAATGGTGTTACCTGTCTCCTGATCCTAGTGGTCACTTTGCTCTGGTTAGTATTTGTGAAGGTGCATAACACATTAGCCTCTATGGTTGCATAACTTTATACATAGTGTAGTACAGATAAAAACTTGGTCAAGCACCTGTGGATATTAACACCAGGTTGTCTGTATAAAGATCAGGGGTAATAAGCCTGTCATCAGTAGAGCAATGGTCTTTCTGATGTTACATGTAGGAACAAATATCATTGATTTTGTTAATTTATTCCAAATGAAATGTATCCATTCCTAGCTTATGTTGTGTTTATTGATTCACACAATACTGATAATTGCTGTAACCTGATTTGCATGGTGGTTTTTGAATGCTTCAGAATATTTCATTTGATCACACTATCAATCCTTAATCATTTACAATGTTGTAATATGTTAAACTCAGTATTTTACCTTTTAGTTAGAATTTTAGCATCATTGAATTACATTATTTTAAGTTCTCATCTCTTTTTTTAATTATTTTTCCCTTGCATTTTCTTATTTTGAAAAAAAAATAAGAATTTCAAAGCTTAGAGTAAATACATACATACATTTTCCACCAAAAAATATTTTGTTGTTGGTATTGAACACTATTCATGTTTTGTTGTTTTTTTTGTCAGTTTGGAGTTACAATTTTCTATATGGCTTGCTGTAATCATGTAATATATTTGTAACATTTTTATCGTTGCAGGGATCCCAGAAAGGTTACTTTAAAGAAGGGCTCAACAGGGCTAGGGTTCAACATAGTGGGTGGGGAAGATGGCGAAGGTATTTTTGTGTCATTTATTTTGGCGGGTGGACCTGCTGACCTCAGTGGAGAAATCAGAAGAGGAGATCAAATTATCTCTGTAAGTATACTTAATTTACCTCCTTATTGAAGAGGTCTGTAATTTTTAACTCCATTATGAAGAGGTTTTTTGGTATTACATGCTTTTTACTTGGTCATGTCCATTCTGAATAATGCTGAATTATGATTGCATGGATTCCTCATGTGTATGCTTACAAAGGTGGTGGTTCTACCTAGGTGTATACTTTGGGTCTTCCTCCACCATTAAAGCTAGAAAAGTCTCAAAATGACTCTGGCTGTTGTTGTGACATTGAACCTCTGTGAAAAAAAATCTTGTTGCCTGATCTGAATGGATTACTTCATCATATTATGTCTACATACTCAAATCTTATGTATTTCTGTTAAATTAGAGTTTAATTGAATTGTGTCTGTCCTTTTTCTGTATTATGTATTTCCTATTGTTTGTAATTCTTAGAATGTTATAATTAATGTATTCATTATAAAAATAACTTCATTGAACAATGGTTTATTCATTTAGAGGATTGTTACTTTGTAAATATAAATAAAGTTTATTGTTATGGATACAGTTAAAATATGAACATAACTGAGAATTCATTCCAGTCCCCTGAATTTTACTGTTACTATGTTCTACTGTAAATAAGTTGAATTGTCATACTTGCAAGGGTGCAAGTTTTATACTGGATGTCTAGTTTTTAAAAGGCTCTGAGGATCGTTTTTCCAAATCGTCAAAATCTGTTGAGAAATTGGGGTCGTGTTGCTTTCGCTGCCGCACATAAATGGTAAAATGTCGAGAAGGAGTTATCTGTTGTTTTAATAGAATGAAAGGGAAACAACTCTTGCAACATACCTCCCGAGCGTTCTCGTGTTGAAGGCCCCAAGCAATATTTTCAGGTTTTTAGAAATTTTCTACTTGCACCCATATACTTGTATATCATCTTTGAAATGTACACAGTTACAAATTTACACGCTACAACATAGGCTTAATGGTATTATTCTGATTCGGGGGGGCGGGTCTCCATGGTCGAGTGGTTATGGTCTCAGAAGAGCAATCACTCACACAGGACAAGACAAATTTCAAATGTGAGGAAGTTGTCTAGCTAGCTTATGGAAGGTTGGTGGTTCTACCCAGCTGTTACCTGGGGTCTCTCCACCATTAAAGCTGGAAAAGTCACCAAACGACCTTGACTGTTGATGCGACGTCAAACCCAAGAGAAAATATATGTGTGCTGACTTTTCTTCTAGCGCTGACTTTTATTTTGTTCATGTATTCAGGTTAACGCTGTAGATTTACGTCGAGCAACACATGAAGAAGCTGCTGCCACATTAAAGGGTGCCGGAGACACGGTAGAAATTGTCTGTCAATACCGACCTGAAGGTAAGTATCTAGAATGGATGTGGAGTCCAAGGCTGACACTGTATTTACCATCCTCGGATGAGTTTAATACTGGTAGTAGTGTGCCGATTTAGTTGTATAGTCAATCATTTGTAAGATTTCTGTGAAGTATATCAGCTATTGTAGAGGACTTGTTTAAATTAAAACAAACAATCATGAAGTGTATTGTATATTTTTTATGTACCCTTGGCATTTCTGAGTTAAGTGCCCTTGTTTCTGCGTTTGTTAAGTTCTGTACTTGCTGCAGACTGAATCATCCTCATCAGACTTCAATAAATGTAATGATATTACAGTAAATTGTTGAGTTAAGTGAATAACTGTGCTGTGTGATCTCTTTATATCAGTTTCTTGTTTGGGGAGATTATTTATTTGTTGACTCAACTTAGAAGTCTGATGAAAATAATCTATATTATTCTATCAAACATGTTATATGTTCTTTTGAACATGGTATCGACTATGTCTGGATTTAACCTTGGTGTAAAAATGCAATTTCAACTTCCCTTTGTAACAATATTTGTATTGACTAGAGATTGATTCAGACTTCGAGGGGGAAGTTAATGTATTATCTATGACATTGGGTGTATTACTGGTTTCAAAATTTGCAACTCAAATGACTGGGTTTCAGTAGAATTGTGGTATACAGTGGTTTATGCTAGGAAAGTTTTGATTTATTGTGTATATGATTTAAGGATTTTTATGAACAGCCTAGTGGTGTCTTAAGGGTTTGTATGATACTAGCTAGAAAAAATTACATCATGTTTAGGGTTAATTTACCAAAAAAAATGATGTTATTTAGTTCGAATTTTTGTTTTATTTTTTTTATAAGCACCTTTTATGAGAATATGAGTTATGATTCATTCACAAATATTTTTATGCTTTGATTTTTGTCATTGAACCATTAGGGTTGTCCCCCAAAAAAAGTAGGTTTGGTCAGGTAACTGTAAACATGACTATGTTTCTCTGATCGTATTAGGAAGTCTTGATAATTTCATCATCTTTTAAATGCTATAAGGTGGTGTTTTGGCAAACAAAGAGTGATCCACTTTATTGTGTTAGTGCTGATAGGAAGTTTTGTTTGTAACCAATTAGCAGTTAGTGTTTAAGTGTGCAAACATATTAGAATACTTTTATGTTTTAAACGAAATTTGTCATTTCAATTAGTAATAGTGATCTGCATGGAGATATGTACTTTTGTTGTAATTTGTACTCTACAGTTTCATCTATTAGTTAAATATGGAGGTAATTAATGGCACGTTCATGTTGTAACATTTACCTTCCTTTAATAGGATGATTTGTTGTAGTTTTAATGCAGTCTCTTGGTTTGGTAACATCTTGTCAATTGGGAAATGATTTTTGTATACATGTAGTAAAAATAGTTAAAAATTATTATTTTGTTAAGTATAGATACTATATATCTTGCAATTATGTTTTACAGAATATAACAGATTTGAAGCTAAAATTCAGGATTTGAGGGAACAGATGATGAACACTAGTACTGGTAGTTTGCAGACGACACGTAAACGTACACTGTTTGTAAGGTAGGCTATACAGCATATTTATGCCTTGATAATTACATTAAAACCTCACCAAGTGACCACCTCAATACTAAAACACTCTCATTATAATGACCATAAACTTTTGGCAGTTTTTAACTATTTCCTCTATATTTTATATTTCTTGTGTAGTATAACTTCATGGGTGAAAGTTTTCGGACATATGCCGAAATTTCCGGTTTTTTTTCACTGGTCCTGACTGTACTGGTTTTTAGTGTTTCCATAGGCCTGAGCTGAAGTTTTCTAGCTTTTCAAAAATTTCAACTTTCACCCATGTGACATGGTACTGAGAAGACTTTGATGATAAGGCTGATTTATTTGTTTCCGGGGATGGACTCAATATTGATGTTTTAATGTATTGTCAAAATATGAATGAGGTTTTCTACTCAATGGAGATATTATTCTTTGCAAAGAAACTCTCTGAGTCCAGACTGGAGAGACTTGTTCTCTTTGTAGAATTATATCCATTCTGAAAACTTTGGGAGTCGGCCAATTTGTAATCAATGTTTCTGGGTACTAGATGAAAATATTCGAAGCTACTCTAGCAAAACCTGCTAGAATCAATATTTTGGAGTAATTTTACTTAAAACATTGACCATATTTCCGCATAAAACAGGGATCGTATTTTGATCTCATCAAAACTGTTAACTATGATTGTATTAAGTTGTTATAATGATAATAAGAATTGTTTGATTTAACATAGGTAACATGTATGGACATATGCATGTATTTATATAATATACAAACACACATACTATCATAAATCCGACATGACCTTCAAACAACAAATGCAATAAATAACAACAATAGCTTCATAGAATGTAACAGTGACAAACACAAAGTTGTCAGCTCTTTAGTGGTTTAAAGTGGATATTTTTAGAGAATTTTTAAAAGATGACATTGTAGATTTTGAATACATTTACTCTTTATATTACTGCATGTCAGGTTTTATTAGTGGGAGGGTTTGTGTAGGGCATATTGGTTGTTAGTCTCTTTCCGCCAAATCAAAACCTCTTCTTATATAGTTCCCTCTCAGTTGATTAATCTGGGTGACAAGAATTGAAGGGAATGTACCCTTCCATCCTTACATATGACGTCATAAAACTAAGCGTAAAAACATTGTCAGTCATTGTTTCCGTCTTGTATATTCAACATGTCATTGGACCTAATTAACGAGGGTCAGTACTATACAATATGGCTTATGCTGGGCAGCTGCATACAATTTTGGGTCAGTGCAAACATGTATGATGATACTCGAGGCTTTTAAATTAGCAGTTTAATGCTTTTCCGCCAGTTTATGACATGCCCAATTCAAAAATGTTCCTATAAAGCTAAATTTGGGACCGCAGAAATAACCTGCTTTGCAGTACAGTCAAACCTGTGAACAAAGGCCACCCTTTAAAAAACAAAATGTGGCTTTTATTGACAGATGGCCTTTATTCAGAGGTCAGTTTGTTCTAAGTAACCAGTAATTGTTTTTGGCCTTTAGTCAAAGGATGGTATTCATTTGGAGGTGGCTACAGTTAGTTTAAGTTTATTTCTCGTACATTTCAGAGCCCTATTTGACTATGATCCATCCAAAGACAGTGGTCTTCCTAGCAAAGGTCTAGCCTTTTTATACGGAGACATTCTTCATGTTACTAATGCTAGTGATGATGAATGGTGGCAGGCAAAGAGAATTTTGCCTCATGGAGAGGAGGAAGGAATGGG
The DNA here is from genome assembly GCA_008271625.1 of Lutraria rhynchaena. NCBI lineage: Eukaryota > Metazoa > Mollusca > Bivalvia > Venerida > Mactridae > Lutraria > Lutraria rhynchaena. The sequence goes on from VIBL01000051.1 coordinate 292,719, forward strand.
AATTATCCCGAGCAAGAAACGGTAAATATGTCAAGGGTAACATTTCTCAGCATAGATAGATGGATTTATTTTGGATACATGGTATAACATGAACATGGCAAAGGATGTTAAAATACAGTGTTTGCAGAAACATAAAATCTTAGTTATTGGGATTTTTTACCTTATTTGATAGGTAACACTTTTTTTTCCAAGTTTGGTCAGTGGTGGTAACTTTCACAAAATGTGAAAAAAATTACTCAATTATTTTTATTACTATATTTATTATTCAGCTTCAGTGTTGCTTTAGAATTAACACAGAAATAGAATTAAAAATTAGTGATTATTTTGTAAGGATTTTCTTGATGGATGGCCCAAACACAGTTTTTGCACTTCTGCAGTTATCAGTATGTAGTTTTAGCACAATAATGTGTGTATCTACTTTACCTGGGTAGATCTATCAAGCGTCATTAAGCAAGCTGGACATGTGAAATTTGTTCCCAGATGGTATTCGAACTTGGAACAGTGAGGGCTAGTGATTATTAGTCTGAGACCAGAACCATGGAGTCTCAAAACTCGGCCTTTAGCCAGAATAAAACTGATGACATGATAGTTTGTGCATGTTTAATGTCATTTATGCACAGTACTTGACAGTCTATCGACCACATCAGTGCTTCTAGATTGGTAGTTCTGATTTTCAACTTTATCATTTAAAATTGTTCAGTATCTTTGCTTTGGTTGTATACGAGCTGCGTTTTTATGTCATTTCAGGGTAGAAAGAAAGGAAAGAGCCAGAACTAAAGCTGTCAAATTTACAGGGAAGAGCAATGTGGAGAGAAATAATGTAATTGTATTATATGATTCTGTTCTTATGACATGGCTTTCAGCATATGTACAAGAAATTGTTTGACCTGTCCTGTCGGGTATGAAATGATAAGGACTGGTAAAAATGATATTATAAGGACTGGTAAAAATGATATTATAAGGACTGGTAAAAATGATTCTATAAGGACTGGTAAAAATGATATTATAAGGACTGGTAAAAATGATATTATAAGGACTGGTAAAAATGATACTATAAGGACTGGTAAAAATGATACTATAAGGACTGGTAAAAATGATATTATAAGGACTGGTAAAAATGATACTATAAGGACTGGTAAAACTGGTAAAAATGATATTATAAGGACTGGTAAAAATGATAAGGAGTAATAAAAAGGACAGATAAAAAGAAGAAATTTTCATATGAACAAAAAAGTAATTGGTCTCTGGGTCTGGTAAAAGCTGACTGTCTCGAACATAGTCTGGTTTTAACAAAAATGTTTACTCAATGATTTACAATTTTTAGTTAACATTGTATGTGCTTTTAAACACTAGCTGCCATCAGATAGAAAATATTCTGTAGTTTATCATGTGTTTGTTTGGTTGCACTGCAATTTTAACTAAGTAAGTATAACCTTTTAACTATTTTAAGTCGCCATTTAATTGCCTGTTATCGAATACAAGCAGCATTTAAATAGCCCCTCCAAGTAGCTTACCTAAGGAAAAAAGAATGCTGCGAGAAAGGAGCCAGTTATGAGCTAGTTCCATCTAGGAGTCTAATACATATTTTTATCATTGCATTATTTTCAGGTTGCATTAAATGATAGAAAGAAAAAGAATTTTTCATTTTCGAGACGATTTCCGTTCATGAAGAGTAAAGATCAGAGCGGCAGTGAAGACATTAGTTGTGAAGAACGTACGTATTTCACCGATATACTGTTAATGTCATTGATATACTCAAAATTTGGTTATTTCAAGTTTAATTTGAAGAACTGTTACATAAAAAAAGTCTTAGTTTGATTCCAAGAAAGATTTTTTTGTCAATGAAGAAATGTCAAATATGTACTGAAGAGTTTTTCATGAAGGGTGACATCTGTCACTTTCTGACGCTGTGAAAAAATGGATGTTTATGTATTTTATTGATATTATTTGAGAATTTTATGGAAAAAGGATATTTCATATTTATATATAATAGATTTGTGAAAATTGATTGCTGAAAGATATAGGAAATAGTTCTGCTCTGTGACCATATCATTGTTGTTGTATTGTTACATTTTATCAATGTGTTGTGCTGTTTGGGTAATGCAGGTGTTAAGTTAATCTGGATTTCATTACTGAATTCAATTTTGTAAGTTATATTGGTGTATTTAAGTATTACCCTGTAGAGGGAATGTTCATTCTTGTCAGTCGTAAAATGTCCATCTGGATAATTAACATCGTCTATTCTGGGTAGGTGTTGTAGAACATGTTTTTGTTGCCTCTAGGGTCACGTAATCGTGTATTTGTGGAGCGAAACGGAGGATTCCAACGATATGGTCGAAGTATTTTACGATACTCCACAAGGGTCAACAATAATATTATTAGACACGACTTGCCATGTAAAAAATTCTGTGTAATTTCTTATCGAATGATACAATAATGCATTATGATGCTGTCCTAACATTTATGACTTATATCCATATATAACTTTGACCTTTGAGACAATGTGTTGATGTATTACACTATACTATGGTTTGTTATATACGTATTATCCTTGCCTGTGATATGCTCTCATGGTATTTTAAAGCATTATTTTCCAGAGCAGTAAGGTTCTTATATGACTGATAGGGTATTTAATGTAAGAATCTTCCAGTATAACCAAATAATAGACGGCCGTGGTTGTGTCTTTACGATTTTTAGTATTAAAATAAAATGGGGACTGAATAGCTTAACTGAGCAGACATGACATTTACTTCAAATGGAGTATGGTGCCTTGTTAAGCAGTATAGGATGAATTGTAACAAAGTGTAATCTGATTCATAAAATATTATTTTGAAACGCTTGAATCGATATCACTGAATGAGGAACCCTCGTTTCTTATTATTTTATAGTGTGATAGACACGTAGAGTTCAATTAATAAAGATTGTCGGTAAATTTATTTTAACAAAGCTCTGGTATTGAGGATGCTGTGGTATGAAGTCATGGATTCATTAAAACTCAGATCTGTATCATTAAAAAATCCTGTGTATGATAAACACTCCTTTATTTCCACATCTAATTGATTAAACATTGGTTAGATTTACTGCTGGGTTAAATTCTAGGTACAGTTAAGAAGGTAACCAAAAGTTACAAAGAAACAAAATGGCTGTCCTTGTTTACCAAAAACAGGATGACCTTGACAAATCCAGACAAGTAAAACGACACCCTGAGAATCTGTGTCCACCAGTATTAAACACTTGGTTTAAATATAACTAGAGACTATGTCTGGTTAAATTTAACCAAAGTTTCAAACAACCACTTAAACAAAAAATTTACCTAACTTCAATTTTAACTCAGTGGTTAAATGTTACCAATGTCTATACAACTGGGTGCTGTTGACTTTTGCTTCTTTCAATGCTGAAATTGAAAAACAAAAACATTTGTATGAAATACTACTGGATAAACTTTGCATGCAAGGTAAAACATCGTACACCCACTAATGTTTTGCTTTTTCTTTAAAATTGAAAATATACTTCAAAGTCTGGCAGTGATTTACTGATTGGAATATATTTATCTTAAGATTTCATTTTTTCACTCATCCTTGATCCATTTACCTATGCTGTTAATATTTCTACACAGTGGATGATTTTTTACCTGTAGCATGATATGATAATACATTTTTCTACCATACTGATATTGAAATGTCTTTTTTCTTGTATTTTTGCATTTTAGCTGAAGGTAATAATCTCATTTTTACTGCTATGTCACTAGTTGTTGGCTATGGTCATGTTGCAAATTGCTTGTAGATACTTAGAATGCTTCTGTTGCTTATGTAACTTTGCTTCAGTTGTATTTGCACTTTAGTAACTTCATTTGAAAGAGTAGTGGCCCCTTTTCTAGAGATGAAGGGTGAAAATCTTCAAAGTATTCTTTTCTGAAGAGTTTTCATTACTTCTTTGTGAAGAGCATTAACCTCTTTCCTTTCTGGGGGAATTTTCCTAACTTCTCTGTGGAGAGTAGAATTAAACCTTCTTTTTTTCTGAAGTGTTTTTAACTTCCTTGTGAAGAGTAGAAACCTAATGACTACTTTTAGTTCAGTAGAATTAGATTCCCATTGTTTTGTAAAAGATTATGTTCAGGCCATTGCACCTTGTTATGATGTTAAATTAGCTATTATACATTATACTAAACCATCCTATTTTATTATTAAATTTCATTTCTGTAAAATTTTGTTGCCTGAAATTCTGAAATGCAAATAGAATTTAGGATTGGAAAGTCATGAGAAATAATTATTAACTCTTGTGTTTCCATAGCTGCAAATTTGCTTTCTAAGTCCCACAGGCACTCTTAATACTGATAATTAGTTTCCTCTCATTATCTGAAACCATTAGAAAAAATACTCTTTTACTCTCTCTGTCCCACAGGCAGAAATTTAGAATACAAAATTATTTTATCCCATTTTTATCTCTGACATTAATAATGAATACTTTAGTTGACTGGGATATTTTGGATTGATGGGGAGAGGAGATATTTGCTGACATAATTCTTGAAAATAAATTCTTGTCAAGTTTCTGTAAACACAGAAAAAATGAAATATTCTGTTCAAGTATGCTACTTGCAAACTGATCTTAATTTTGATAGCAAACTTTTCAAATCAGTTTGACCTTTGTCCTGGAGGTTTTACTGTCTAATTGGATTTTATCATCTTTTTGGGAGTTCTCTTCTTTTATTGTCCATTTGTGTAGTTTATCATTTTTGTCCTTATAAAGATTAGTTGAAGTAATATAGCAGATTTTCTTTCTGCTGCCCAGTGACTCTCCGGATGCCTTGTAGTCCATTAGTCAATTAGTTGCAATAAAATGATATAAGTCTCCATTGGCTATTCTCTAGAGTAGATTCACTTATAATGGTTTTATTTCACATTCATATACATTGTTGTTCACATACAGTTCTAATACAATTTTGGTGATGGTTGTGTGTTTCAGTATGTACTTGTCACATGATCTGTAACATATACCAGAATTGATAACTGTGATGGAATTTGTACTTGTCTATATTTGTATTTTAAGCCATATTCATGCTGTACATTCAGTATACTATCAGTTCTTAGAGTAGACATAATCTAGATTTTACAGAGGTTCAGTGATCTAGTAAATATTTAGTTCTACATGGCTCAGTCATCTGTATCAATCTCTTATGTTGAAAAAATGTCTGCATTGTGTGCTTGTTGCTTGCATAAAATTTTATTATTTTTACTATGAATGACTCACTGGCTAGTGTTTTGTTTTTTTAGCCTTATATAGAAAACCTTGTATTGTTTGTGTATACTACTTGTTACAGATTCATGTACTCACATTTATATACATAACTGTATCCTTCACCCCCCTTTTTCTTTATTACGTCAAGTTTTCGATTTGTCAATGATTTTGTTTTTATAAGTTAGAATATTTTACAACTGTTTTACCTATAATGATACCACGCAGTTATTGTGTGTAAAGTTTTTTTCGCTATGTTTGCATGGTTTTTAGCATGATGTCATTGGCATCCGATGTTAAATGAAACAATTTGGTTTAACACTGCTACTATCCCAGTTGTCAGTTATTTAATTAAAATCTGGACACATTTTGTCACATACATGCTGTTATATCTAAGATGAAATAATGATCTTGGTTGATTTAATGTTTTGTGCAATTAATTTTGATGCATTTACTTAGAAAAACATCAGAAATTCAATAGTTGTCCCAAGAAAGAGAACAAAGCTTGCAGATAGGTCAATCACCATAATTGGTCCAAAATGGTGGAACTCTCTTCTGAACGATTTGAGATTAAGCAGAGATGAAAACTCCTTCCAAATGACACTTAAAACTTATCTCTTTGAAATTTATTATAATTATGATTAGATTTATATGTGTTTTAATTAAGTTACTATTGGGTGCAATGCAATAGAATATGGCATATTTGCGCTACGATTGAATTGAATTATTAATATTTAAAGAACTTCATTAAAGTATTTTAATTAATGCATTGACTTAACAATCAATTAATAGTGATATAGTCCCCATATTGAAATGGGCAAGGTTTCTGATTAGTAATCTCTAGCCACTCACTGCTGTGAGTTGAAATCCCACCTTGGACCACACAAAGTTTACAAGTGGGGTAGCTGTCCAGCTAGCTTATGGAAAGTCAAAAGTTCTATCCAGTGTATGCCTTGGGTCTTCATTCTCTGTTAAAACCATTTTAAAGATAATAAAATGAACCTGGCTGTTGGTGTGATGTTAAACACCAGTAAGATGAAAGATGAAATAAAAAGTATGAATAAAAAACTGTTGACAAATATGGTTAAAATCTGAAAATGGAAACAAACGGAATCTATCAGGAAATGATTGATGTTGATGTGATACAAATGATGTATCAATGACAGCATGTATGTGATGGAGTGTGCTTGTGTTGCTGTTTGATATTACACTAGTTGTTTGATCAGTTTCTGTTTTTTTCTCTTATTTTAGGTGCAGATAGTGAATCTAGTTTCAGTAAGTAGTTATATTCCCACTATTTTGTTCATCCTGAACTCCATTTTATTTTAATCCCGCTATATTATGTTTTCCCCACACCAGGGGCGTAGCCAGCTTTGAATGAATGTTAACTCCTCCTGCTGCTTGGGGTTCGGGAATGTTTAAGAACTGAATGGATCTGATCTTGCAGACTGACACCAAGGAGATCTAATTAAGGGCCAACCCCCTTAGCTTTGAACTTGGATACCATTTTTGGCCATATTTTTATTCTCTATTTTCAAGTTAATGTTACACATGTGTATGAGTGTGTATCGCTGGCTACGCCCTTGCTCACTTTTCAAGGACAGGTCAATGAATATATGTTAATGACAATATAATTTAGGTCAAGGTCACAATGAAGGGTAATGTCATTGTATAGGCAGACCAATTGGTAGCTCAATTTGTAGAGCAGAGGATGGTTGAACCAGAAGTGAGAAGTTTGGGACCTCGCCATGGCACTTATTTTTCCATGTCAGTGTCATGTTAGAATTTTTGCAATGAAATTAACCATTAGGTCACTACAGAGTGTATCTTGGAATGAAGTTCAAGGTCATGAAGTTTGTAATGTTGGTGAACAGTTACTTATTATAATTTTATCATTAAACTCACATGTTCACTTTGATATAGATTCCTGTTTGTCGGTACATTCTACGTCTTACAATTAACTCATATATTATACATAACAGATTCCTGTGTTCATCTAAAGATGTAATTCTTATGAATATTTGATATTTGTTCTAGTTACTAGGCCGTGTCAATGACCAAATATATATATACTTGTATTATGCAAGTTAGATGTTTGTTTATGTTATCTATGCTGTATTTTGTTGCTACGGTTACCAATTTTAAAATGTTTCAAAATTAAAATTATTATTTCAGAGCCGCCAAAGACTAGCTCTTGTCTGTGCAAATAAATCTATGTCAAGCTGTCTTTTAATCTCGATCAAGCTTGTGTCGATCATTATTCTGGTTAAATTATCAATATATCTTGTTATATATTAGTAAGACCTAGAAAGTGATGATAATATAATTATACAAAATCAATTTAACCCAATCAGCAGTGTGTACTGTATATGTAGGTCAAGTTTGTGTCAAACAGTTCGAACTATCTGTAGTACGTACAAACAGCCTTAAAGGGCGCGACTGTGATGTACATATTTTTAAAAGTTGAGCATAGTTGATAACATTGTTTGGGATTTTGTTTTCTGCATTATGAACTAATACATATATGCTGTTCTTTTACTTCAAATATCACAATATTTTGTCATGTTTAACGAGCCATATTCTATTATATTATAAAGTACATTATTGTTATATTTTAGGAGGAGATGAACCAATTTTGTCATACGAGGCTGTGGTTCAGCAGGAATGTAAGTTTCAAGTCCCATCATTATATGTACCTGTATTCATTCCACCTGTCAGATCAGATTGTTAAAATGAAATTCATGCAGTTTACGCAACACAAACACAATATGACCAAATGAGGATAGATTGTTACACAACACAAACACAATATGACCAAATGAGGATAGATTGTTACACTACACAAATACAATATGACCAAATGAGGATAGATTGTTACACAACACAAACACAATATGACCAAATGAGGATAGATTGTTACACAACACAAATACAATATGACCAAATGAGGATAGATTGTTACACAACACAAATACAATATGACCAAATGAGGATAGATTGTTACACAACACAAACATAATATGACCAAATGAGGATAGATTGTTACACAACACAAATACAATATGACCAAATGAGGATAGATTGTTACACAACACAAATACAATATGACCAAATGAGGATAGATTGTTACACTTCACAAATACAATATGACCAAATGAGGATAGATTGTTTCACAACACAAATACAATATGACCAAATGAGGATAGATTGTTACACTACACAAATACAGTATGACCAAATGAGGATAGATTGTTACACAACACAAACACAGTATGACCAAATGAGGATAGATTGTTACACTACACAAATACAGTATGACCAAATGAGGATAGATTGTTACACTACACAAATACAATATGACCAAATGAGGATAGATTGTTACACTACACAAATACAATATGACCAAATGAGGATAGATTGTTACACTACACAAATACAATATGACCAAATGAGGATAGATTGTTACACAACACAAATACAGTATGACCAAATGAGGATAGATTGTTACACAACACAAATACAATATGACCAAATGAGGATAGATTGTTACACAACACAAATACAATATGACCAAATGAGGATAGATTGTTACACTACACAAATACAGTATGACCAAATGAGGATAGATTGTTACACTACACAAATACAATATGACCAAATGAGGATAGATTGTTTCACAACACAAACACAATATGACCAAATGAGGATAGATTGTTACACTACACAAATACAGTATGGCCAAATGAGGATAGATTGTTACACTACACAAATACAATATGACCAAATGAGGATAGATTGTTACACTACACAAATACAATATGACCAAATGAGGATAGATTGTTACTTTAACATACATAGTAACAAACTTCCAATATACTTTTGAATTTTAAAAGACCAGAAGAATAGTGTACTGTTACATGACTGACCCTATTATTTTGGTGCCAATACTAAAGTTTTCTAATGGCAAAATTCTAAGTTCGAAATATTTGGGGATGAATCATACCTTGTAGCCTCTCAAAAGGTATGTTGAGATAAAAAAAAATAGGAAAGAAAAGTTTTCCAATATACTATACCTGCAGTAATGTTTTTGGTCAAACAACCCTTAACATGACAATTTTTATCAAACCTATATATGAATAATTTCTATGTATGTAACTAAAAATATCTATGACATAAATGGTTGATGTAGCAAATATCGTGCATGCTTATGTGCTGAGACAATTCAAAATTATTATACATATAGTTCTTTGAATTGTATGGTTGTATGATTGTGAATGTATTTAAGAGCAATGTCAGGTAAAGGAACTTCAACAAGATATTCCGAAAGCTTTATGAAACTATCAGAGGTACTTTGGAGCTTCAGTAGTCAAGTAGTTATGGCCTCTGATTAGTAGCCCCTCACAGCTGTGAGCTTGTATCCCATCTGGAAGCAAATTTCACATGAGGAAAATGTCGCTGGTTGTACTCAAATGTATGCCTGTACCTTCTTCCTCTGCTAAAACTGGAAAAATATTGAAGGTCCTTTATTGTTCTAATTCTCTTAGCCATGTGAAAATATCCTTCACAGCCCCTTATCAGCCTCACATGATACAATTTAATGTCTAGCTGATAATGTTGAACAAGACAAGATGCTGAGCTGGAGTTTGCTCTGAGCAATGTTTGTTGATTTATGTTTATTCTTTTTTCTTCAAAATACTTCAGTCGAAGTAGGTAGACATTTTGCTTCAGGCCTCAGCTGGTTTTCTATTGTCACACAGATAAGAAAGGATTTATTTAGTCTATTAGATTTTATGGAATTGATTTTAATATTCTCAGAAAGTGACATCTGGGGAATTGTTTCAGTGTTACTCATCAAAGTCTTCAGTAAAAAAAAAATTGTGCTTATTGACCTATTTTTCAGAATGTAAACATCTATGTGTAAGGCATAAGGCAAGAATTTGTTATTAAAAGCCTTATATCCACATGTCTGAATGCTATCTTATCATTGGTTGAGACAACTAAACAGGGTTATAGACGCTGATTGGTTGCTGTTGAGCACTATTTTAGAGTTGACCAATGGTCTTCTTTCTTTCACTAATGAGAAATTAAGTGTATACTGTGTTACACTGTGTATTCCTCAAAGAGTAGGACTTGTATTTTAAATCTGTTTGGCTCCAAGCTGTTTTACAAAAAAAAAAACATACTGATCACTTTCTAGTGATTTTTCTGTACTATTCTCTTTTATGTTTCCATATTGAAAATGTTATGATTCTCATATGATTGAGATATTAGCTTATTTCCAATCAGAAAAATTAGAATGATTTGTATAAAGGCCTCGAAGGAATTATAATGCATACCCCACTCATAATCGCAATTAAAAAACAATTGTTATATGATAGCATTATCATATCAATCAATAATAGAATGCTTCGTTGTTTTTTGTAACTGATTGTTCTATTGCAGTCATTCATTTTAATTAATTTATTGTATAATTGTGATTATAGATTATAATTGATTAGTGGAAATATTTTCATATATTTTTGTTATTTGGTTTATTTCAGTAAAATACACTCGTCCAGTGATCATACTTGGCCCATTAAAGGACAGGATTAACGATGACCTCATTGCTGAATTCCCAGAAAAATTTGGTAGCTGCGTTCCTCGTAAGCTATTTATCCTTTTACACATAAGTTATTCAGGATCTTGTTTGTCTAAAATCCCAGTCCTCCCCCCCAAAATTAATCATAACTGTTTCAATGGTATAAACAAAAACAAAGTCATATTATGACATGAAAATTTTGTACTTATTTGAGTGATAAGAGATACAGATTCTGGAAAACAATTACTTGTTGTGGATATTGCTTATAAAATATACTGTCAAACCTGTCAACAAAGGCCACACTTGGGAAAGACAAAATGTGGCCTTTACTCAGTTTGTTTTAAATAATTAATGACAGTTTTTCAAAGACTGACCTTTATTCAGGGGATGGTCTTTATCCAGAGGTGGCTGCCAATGCAGCTGTAAAATTCAAGAAAATTGTTATGCTAGTGTCAAGAATATGGCCCAAAAACATGTACACATAAAAGCCTCTATGTTGTTGTTTGTAAGACACTATCAGACTGTGATACAAGATAAAAAAGAAATAGTTTGAAGTATCATACATGTTATATTGTAGAGAAAACAAATGGTATGAAACTAAAGTACTGCCACATGTTTTCAGATACGACTAGAGAGCCACGTGAGCATGAAGCAGATGGGAGAGACTATCATTTTGTGGCATCAAGAGAACAAATGGAGAGAGACATACAGAATCATTTGTTCATTGAGGCAGGACAGTATAATGAAAACTTGTATGGGACGAGTGTGGCTTCAGTGAAAGAAGTTGCAGAAAAGGTCTGTGAACTGTCAACAGAATAGTTGCCTGAAAAAGGGCACCTCTTGAGCCCTTATTTTTTTTTATAAAAGAACAAATAGAATTATGGGGTTGGGGCATCTGTGGTAGAGTGGTTTGGGTCTCTGGCTAGTAATCTCCTGTCCTCCATCGCTGTGAGTTCGAATTCCACTCACTTCGCATGTGAGGAAGCTTTCCAGCTAGCTTAGAAAAGGTCTAACCAGGTGTTGTTCTGGGGTCTTCCTCTACTGTTGAAGATGGAAAAGCTGGCTGTTGGTGCTTCGTTAAACACCAGTAAAAAAATGAATATTAACCATCTTTGTACAGTAACAGTTGCTGGAAAAACAGGATCAGAGTAACAACATAGTCAAGAAACTGTAAATCACAAAAAAAAATATTTTTATAATAAAGAAATTCCATATCTACGCACATTATTTGATTCAAACAATTAGATATCAACAATCTTACACCATCGTTCATTTGAATTGTTTTTCCCACAGGATTTTTTAATAAATTGTTGCTGAAACATTTTTCAAGGCTTTCAATATGTTTTTTTTTTCTTTCGATAGAAAAATCTACAAGGTTTTATTTATCGACATTGCTAACATAATGTTCTATGTACTATGGCTCATTAATGTATTAAAACATGAATACTTGATGTGAGGGAATCTATTTCCTACATTGATCAATATTTAGCTGGAGCCTCCACAATATCTGGCTGTCATCATGTTTTCTGTACTTGTAACATTTTTAGTTGTTACAACATCCCAGACTTCATATTATATATTGATAAGATTTCCATGTAAAGATATCCACAATCTATGAAGTTTTTTTTACCAATCTATCATGTATAATTCTGTACTGTGGTGGCAGTCTATAATTTATTATACAGTAAAACCTCAAACAGCAACCACCTTGATATTATGACTACCTTGTTATAATGACCACTTAATTTTGGACCAGTTCTCAATAATTGCCCTATAATTCTACTTTATAATAAGACCACCTCATTGTTATGACTGATTTCTCAGATCACAAAGGTGTCTCATTATCCAGGTTTTACTGTATATGATGAGGCAGTTATGTTTCCAGTTACATTACCAAATTAACTGGGAACCTAGGTCATAAAACTTCTACTTTTTTTCTAAACATATCTTCTGTACTTTTGAGGTTCATTTCATCCCCAAATATTTTCAAAATACTGCAATTGTGTGAATTTTTTTTATTTTATTGTAAGAACTTAAGGGTTGGCACCAAAAAAAGGGTCGGTCCGGCAACAAGACAGAAAACTATTTTTTTTATCTAATTAACTTGACTGCCATTATTATTTTCAATGGCATCGTTATTAACATTTTACAATGTAGGTAACTGATGCCATGTTGCTGAATTGTTGATTCTTAATTTAGTTGATCTGTGAGTGTACAGAAAACATCATATATATTAAATATTTTAGTTATTTTTGAAAGAGTAAAATTACCATTGTGTCTAAACATGCAATTGTGATCAGTATGAATTGTCTCCCCTGTTCCTCTGATGCTAATTCATGTCAACAAGAAAAAAAAGTTACACTGAGCTAATATTATAGAACTGATAAATATATATTTAATTAGATTTTTAGAGATTTTGAGTCATTAAAATTACTGGGTTGCTATCAGATGGGTAAAATGGAACAGCCTTGTGTTGTTTAACATTGTGTTAGATTGGTTTTAAAGTATCTTGACAAAAAATGGTTTATAATTGATTTGATGAAGTGTATTGTATGGTTTAGTTATGAAATACATGTATATACTGTTTATTTCTTTATTGTTGTATCTTTCACATTGTTTTCATTTTATAGGGCAAACATTGCATACTTGATGTTAGTGGAAATGCTATTAAAAGATTACAGGTTGCCAATCTGTATCCCATAGCTGTACTGGTGAAACCAAAATCTGTTGACTCAATTATGTAAGTAAAAATAACTGCAGAGACTGAATTTATAGGGGCATTACAGTAATCCCAGTCTTCCCTTTGGAATCAAAATATATGTGAACATGTTTTAAGATGTGAAAAAAATCAGTACAAAAAGCAGTATAATAAATATATTGATATCTGCATGTACAGATTTATTTAATGGAATCTGAGAGCTTCCCACTAGAGTGGAGTGCCCAGTATATATGTGCCCATGTATGTACGGGTATGTATATTTTATATAAACAGTAAATCCTCGTTATCTCGAGGGGTCATAGGAACAGACAGATAAACATTATGCTTGCAATAATGAGAAATTTGTTTGTTGCTTGAAAATTGTACACAACCAATAACCAAAATAATTTTATTTGAATATTAATTGTACATGTATTATGAGATATAAACTGTGTAGTGTTGAATTACGTAATAAGTAATTGAACATATTACAAGTTCATTTATTTGGACTTTAAAACATGTTTTGGATACAGTAAGTTCTTGGATAATCTGCTGGTTATACAACTTTCCTTTAATGTTTATCTCCATTTTCCATTTAAATACACCCTGTTTCTGTTAATCTTAGGAAGTGGTACTAGGTCATCATTTCTGTGTTGTTCTTATAACGTAATCAGTTCTTTGTATTGAATACAGGGAGATGAACAAAAGGATTACTGAGGAGCAAGCCAGGTTGTCATACGATAGAACAGTTAAATTAGAACAGGAATTCGGAGAATATTTCACAGGTAAGTGAAATTGTTTAAGTTCATCTGTTATATATTATTGGTTGGTAACTAAAGTTATGTTACAATCCATTAATGTTAAAATCTTTTATTGATTGTTTTGTATTTCTTCTTTTTTTTGTTCTTAGTGCATAAAAGTTGTTCCGTTGTTTATATAATCATTTTAGGATGTATGATTAAAATATTTATGTCATTCAATTAGTGTTTAAAATTAAACATTTGGGCGATTTTTTCTTTCTTTGTCGATGTTTGTGTATAAATATAATGAATTGTAAGCTCATATTTAGCTTTGCTTTTTTAACAAACTTGTCTAATAATTTTTTTTCCTTATTTTTTTAGCGGTTGTACAGGGTGATACTGCAAATGAAATCTATGCAAAGGTTAAGGAGGTAATACGGGACCAGTCTGGACCAGTGATCTGGGTACCAGCCAAGGACAAATTGTAAACTTCCTGTTTTATGATGGATGTAGTGTTTTACATGGATACCAGTCACATATAGAATTTTCTATGTTGGTACCAGTCAAGTACTTCCTGTTAAGGGTGGACCTAGTTTTCTACATGGTTGTTGTTCATAACTAGATGGTCAATGTTTCACGTCTAGGCCTAGCCATTCTGGGATTTCATTTGAGTTTTTTGTACAGTAAAATCAAAGACTTCTCGCAACATTACCCCTCATATTCATTAACTCTGACAAACATTTTACACAATTTTGGATGAAAAGAATGTACAGGAATATTTGTTATATTAAAAGACCGACACTGCTGTAGATCAACAGAAATAAGGTCGACACATAACCTAGAACTTGAAGACATGATTATAAGGACAAGTTTTTGTAGGATATTTTCAATTCTGAACTTTTATTAGTGTGTGAAAATGTTCTAGATTATGTTATCTGACAGGTTTGGTTGTTATTGTATGAAATGTTTGTATACATGATGATATGTGTGACTTACTTGAAAAATAATGGATGGATATTCAGACGACGTTTAATCTTGAATTTGTACTCTTATGTAGCTGTATTAATCTATGATGACAAAAATGTTACTGAAACATGGAGATAATCTTACATTTTTTGTAGACAGGTTGCCAAAGATGTCTTTATTCTCCATATATAATTTTTTTGGACTGTCTCGGCAATCTAACACATGCATGTGATGACAGCTGTCCTGTGAAATGATCGCACACTTGATCACACTCTTGATCAAGATGATTGTATGAACACTTTGTTACTATTGTTTTGGTGATGTATTCTGATTACAGTTGATGTAAACCAAAGCTGCCTGTGTATTGTCTAACATATAGGTGTACAAATATTCCTTTATACAGAAAAACTTGCTTGTTAATTGCATGTTATTTTAGTCTGAAACCTCTAGTTTGCTGCTTATTATGTGACATGCCTCAACATTTCTTGGTATTAATCTTGAAATCATCAAAAAAGTCTGATTCATTTTACATGTCTGTTCTGACATCCTTTTTCATGACTAGTGGAATGTTCCAACATAATAAAAAGTGTAATACGGACTGATCCATTGTGGAATTTTAGGTACATTCAAATTAAATATGCAGTTTTCCATTCAATCATTGTGAGCTGAGACATTCTTTGAGAATTTTAGGGAGTTCAGTTTGATTGAAAAAATGTGATGTAAGGCTTATGTTTGTGTAGAATGGCATGTCTTATTTATATTATACAAGTGCTTGATTAATTAATGCTAAATAAAAGCTTTGAATTTTATGCTAAATACAATAAATACTAATAGATACTGCCTATGTTTTTTGAAAACTAAGAGTAAGGGGGATTTAAGTTTGAAATGACACAAAATTATTGATTATAAATATGAGTATTTATTCTTTTGTACTTGGTGGTTGTCTGGTTATGAAGGAATTGGCTTATTAAATGAATGTAAAACTTTTTTATTTTATTCCATTTTTTATATCTTATATTCGCCCTGTTTAAAGCCTTTTTTTGTCTGTTGTTTGTGTTGTCATACAGTCCGCCCGTATCCCTTGATAACATTTGTAATATTTGTGTACATGTTGGTGTTGAAGGTGAATGCCATTTTTTTAACAGTAATATTTTACCCACATATTAAATATTCTGTACATTGTGACTTTGTTGGACATTATCATTACTTTAGTATCATTTTTATATACCTTGGGGAGTTTTTATTATCATATCCTGTATCAATCATTTAATTTCATTATAATCATTGTGAGACTGGTGATGATGATGATTATGGGGTTATATGGTTAAAATGCATCATATCAAAGTAAATGTACATATTTATATCATGGTATTGTGTATATAATTAATTTTTTATGTATTTTAATATTGATGTATTATCAATAGGGGCTGAATAATATGTAACTGACCTTGTGCAATGACATTTTTCATGTTTAAAAAATTGTTGTTGTTATTTTCCACATGAAATCCCATTTTCATGATTGGCTGTTTGTCTAAATGATGAATCCACCTCCCATCAATCTATAGAGAAAGAAATCATGGTTTTAAATTTTTTGTCGTAGAATCTCAGTTACTGCAGAAATTCTTAGCTTAGTTCAGTGTGTCTGCTGAATTGAGTTTCCACATCTAAGCGATTAGTTAAACTTTTTTAACCCTTTGCCTCATAAGCATATTTTGGACTCTTTCAAATTCAAAGCAAATACACTAAACATCAATTTATTTAAGAAAATTAGGTTATTTCTCTCTGACAGAGTGGAAAACATCATGGTAAATGAAGCCATTACTTGTTACAAGCAAAGGATTCTTTTGCCACAATGTTTTCAAAAGTCGTCTGCTTCCTATGCGGGGAAATGCTTTAAGGTTTATAAATTTCACAGTAGAATGTAGAGAACTAAACATTTATAACTGTGCCAATGATTGAGACTTACATTTCCAACCATGGGTTTGTGTTTGAAAAAATTTATTGAAATACTATATAAGGTGACCTTTGTCATGGTTACATAATCATTTGCCTCGCCTTGTGCCATATTAAACACAAAACAACGTTAGAAGTATAGTATTATTCAAGATATTGTATGGCATTTAGCATTTTTTTTTATATTACTGGGTAGTTTTATTTGCTTAAATTAGAAAAATAATGTCTTTGTATCATGGAAGTTCTTCACTGTTTAAGTGCTAGATACATCCAGGTTGTTCATATACTAAGTGTATGCTTAAAAAGAGATTTTCTAGAATCTAAAAATGTGAATGAACCAGATGTCAACCAAGATTTTTTTATCTGTAACCTCATTAATCGTTGATGTACAGAAATCTTGTAATTTCAAGCAGGATGTGTGTCTTGTTTTCAATTTCTTTAAGTAATTAGATATCTATCACTCCTGATGTCAGTCGTATATCTAGATAAACTGTAACCCCATCAGTTAAGTGAATGCATTACCTCTTTCATGTTACGTGTGTTTAATTGCTTTACTATTACTATTATTCATAGTTTATGTATGTACGTATAATATGTATTGAGTACTTTGTAGGTGATATCTGTTTCTTTTAGCTTATATCATTATTTGTATATATTTGCATACTCGTGAATTATTTAAAGTGAAATGACACAAGACTTTTTCTTGACAAGCTAATGTACTAACTTATAGCCGCACTCCACTTATTTATACTGACTTCATACATAATAGTACTTTATTAGAGTTATGCCCCAAGATTGATATTGTAGTAAATTTATAACCAATTCTCTCACTTTACAGGTTGCCCCGTTTTTATATACAATATTCCAAAATGGTTGTCATGGTAACTAGTTTTACATATTCTCAAAAAAAGAAAACACTCAAGTTTTATTGCGCAAGTCATTCCTTGTCTCATGAAAATTTAACCATTTATTGGGATGATGAATTTTCGTGAACAAATTCATATTTGACTTTCATCTAAACATTTTGTGGAGACATATCATATTTGATTCTATCTCATTTGTGGCTAATAGGTTCATGATCAAGGAAATGTCAGTACCAGTCTGAGAGTCTCTCCATAATCAAATATACAACTCACGCATCTCAACATTGCTGTAAACTTTTCATGTTAACATATTTTACAAGGTTGTGTCTTTTCTACCAGGCTTGCTAGTCTGAATGCTCTATATATCCCTAATAAGGCCAAGCAAAAATTGTTATGTTTACAGTTACCTGACCAAACGTTCTCTTGCGTCAGCCCTAAAGTTTCTAACAACAAAATCCAAAGTTAGAAAACATTTAGGGATGAATTGTATCTTTAAAGTACTATAGGTATGTTTAATTGTATCTTTAAAGTACTATAGGTATGTTTAATTGTATCTTTAAAGTACCATAGGTATGTTTAATTGTATCTTTTAAGTACTAAAGGTAAGTTTAATTGTATCTTTAAAGTACTGAAGGTATGTTTAATTGTATCTTTAAAGTACTAAAGGTATATTTAGAAAAAAAAGTTTTGTGGTATACTTCCTCTACTTTGGTCAAGTAACTATAGACGTCACTTTTTCTAGCCTTACTGAAAATACATTGTTCATTAACATATATTTTTGGTTGGTGTTACTGTATTATTGTATTTTTAACATAACATTTTTTTAACAATTTATTAATTTTGTGCATCCATTGGCAACCAGAATTACAAAACTATGTCATTTTTACCTTGTTATTTAAGAATGGTACAGGTATGTACCGTATTATTAAATAAAATGCTAATCAGTCCAATATCTGTGTTTCTTTAACATGCATCTGTATCAGAGTGGGTTACTAATGGTTTCTTGCCAATATAATATTACATACTAATATTTGTGTCAGTATTTCCTAAAAAAATTATAAACTTTTATGTGTCTATAGATGTTTATTAATCCTGTAGAACACATTCAAATCTTCGCTGGTTTTGTATGATGTGATTGAAATCAAATTATATCAAAGGATTTGGCTTTGTATATCTGTTTTATATCTTCAAGGCATAAGAGAATAACCTCACATTCAGTGCTGTAAGGTATGGTCTCAAAACAATGACATTATTGGTTCATTCATTACACTAAATACGTATGTAAATCATTTCTTCTCGTCGTAATTGTTTTAGCTATTTTTCGAGGGAAATAGTACCTTTGAAATGTGTTTTGCCATTTTTACCAATATTCAGTGAGCATATTTGATGAGAGACAAAATTTTGTAATGGTCACTATTTTGGTTTACAGTTTGAAGAATTAAGCTTAAACAATGATAGATTACTGACACCCACATCTTGGTCATATCTACATCCAGTAAGCCAGTATAGCTCAGTGTACAAAATAAATGGCCTAAAGCTTTGTCTTACAAATATGACCAAGTGACTTTTTTTCTTCATTTTTGATAATCAATAAGTATTATGGCTATTTTTTGTCTGTTTTTTTTTTGAGAAACTGTGAGGTCATGTTTTGATGAATAACCTAGCTTATCATAATTTTTCACCTAAATAAATTTTTGCTCAATCACTTTCCAGATTTTTGGAAAGGTCAAGTTCAAAAGAAAAAAATCCAACAAATTGTATTGACTGGCCTTCTAATCGTTAAATCTTAAAATTTGATACAACTCACAGCACACAACAGAGTGTGAGGATGAATGAAATAACCAGTCAAAATTGTTTAGAAACTTCCTTGTTCAAAACTAATGTTTATTTATAAAGTTTGTGGTTTCGAAATCATTTTGGGCATTGATCACTTTTAAGTAGAGGCTCAAGTTGTATGTTAGATATAGTTGTATGATACTGTAATAATAGTTTGATGAAATGTCCAGTTTAATTACTTATGTTGGTACAATTATATAGTCAACTTAATTGACTTGTTGCTAGAAAATGTGTATCACATCTGTGCATATTATCATGTTCAAATGTTGACATTTATTCTTCCATGAATTCATTTGTTAATTAATCCTTTACATCAATGATATGTAATTGTAGTACTTGATTAGATATTAAAAAAGCAAATCTTTTAAATTAACTATTAATTGGCTGTTGTTGTTCTTACAAATTTTAAACATAACGGACACAATATTTACATGGCAGTATTAATTGAAATTTGTTAATTACCTTAAATATGGAGTGATTTACTATCCTGTTTACTGACAACCAATACTTAGAACAAATGGGTTTATGGGTGAATACACTTTTATCTCATGCTTCAAAGCCTGGCCAAGGTTTAGTGGACTAGTGTAATGTATCCATGTGTGTTTTAGCTGGTTAATACAGTTGAAACCCTCTAAAACCAGTTCCTCTATAAACTAGTTCCCCCTCTAAATCGGCCAAATTTTTTTGTCCCGACATCGTTACTGTACAATTCAAAAATCCCCTCCAAGCTGGCATCCCCCTCTAAAACGGCCAAATGACCTGGTCTCGACCGGTTTCAAAGGGTTCCACTGTAGTATGAAGAGTATGGGCAATCAAAACAAAGGTGAATGATGCAAGCTAGGTAGACATCCAACAAATATGCTTGCCAGGTTCTGATTTCACAAACCTCTAAACTAAGGTAGCATTAACTCAGAATTTCAAGGTAAAATGTTTTCATTTATTCAAAATATGGTTCCACTCAAACTTACGTATCGTCTTGTAAGCAGTACTGTCTATGGTGAAATGTTTGTTAAATAAATTTCACTTTACAGGACATTAAGTACTAGACTAGTAGGCTTCCTAAAAGTTGCCAGACCATCGGACATGTCAGGCAAATTTCGGGCAGGTCCATAACTTTTCGGCAAGAACCGAACCAGATGTCTGGTAGTCAGGCATGATTTAGAGCATTTATCATCTATTTATAACATATTCGGTCAGACAAATTTCAGTTTGGTCAGACAGAAATTTCAACTTTGTCAGACCAAATGTCAGGCAAGTATTCCAGCAGTTTCAAGTAGCCTGGACTAGGGCAAAATCTTTGGAAAACAGGGCCTGGTCAGGTAGAGATCTATTTTTCACAGAAATGACGTTAAATCCAGAAGAATGAAGATTTTATGTGTTTTTATTTACAAAACAGCACTAAGTGTCATAATCATCCTCTAACTTTCTCTTTAAAGGATTCACATTTTGTAATAAAGTTTGTCCAACATTTTGTTGCATCATTCCAACTTGTGGATTTGTTGACATGATTTGTGCAGGTAATAAAGTATTACCACTGGTGACCTGGCCAGGCATCAGACTGGTACCTAAAAGAAAATAAAATATAAAAAAGTAACCCTGATATTCAGAGTACAATGACCTAATACTGATAGAAAAGGAGAATTCCAAATTTCAACACATTTAGGACATTTTTTCACTTAGGTTTAACATGGCACAGGCAGAGTCATCTGGTGACTTCTTCAGCTTTAATACAGGAGGGGACCTGAGGCAAACACCTGGGTATTACCACACTTTCCAGCTTTAATACAGGAGGGTACCCGAGGCAAACACCTGGGTATAACCACAAATTTTCCAGCTTTAATACAGGAGGGTACCCGAGGCAAACACCTGGGTATAACCACAAATTTTCCAGCTTTAATACAGGAGGGTACCCGAGGCAAACACTTGGGTATAACCACAAATTTTCCAGCTTTAATACAGGAGGGGACTGGAGGCAAACACCTGGGTATAACCACAAATTTTCTAGTTTTAATACAGGAGGGTACTCGAGGCAAACGCCTGGGTATAACCACAAATTTTCCAGCTTTAAAACAGGAGGGTACCCGGGGCAAACACCTGGGTATACCCACAAATTTTCCAGTTTTAATACAGGAGGGGACCTGAGGCAAACACCTTGGTATACCCACAAATTTTCCAGCTTTAATACAGGAGGGTACTCGAGGCAAACACCTGGGTATACCCACAAATTTTCCAGTTTTAATACAGGAGGGGACCTGAGGCAAACACCTTGGTATAACCACAAATTTTCCAGCTTTAAAACAGGAGGGTACTCGAGGCAAACACCTGGGTATAACCACAAATTTTCCAGCTAACTTGACAACTTCTTCACATGTGAAGTTTGTACGGGTGCCGGAGGGAGTCAAACTCACAGCTGGCAAGAGCTAGTGATTGCTAGCCGAAAAGACTATAAACACTCGATCATGGAGGCCCCTACATTTAGTATATACAAAATCAAAAGATTAACCTGAATTTGTATGGATTCTGATGAAACAAATCCTATTAAAGTAGGAAAATTAATAACCTAAAAGAAAATTTGAGACACAAAGATTTATATTGTAGAGAGGATATTGAAACAGTACTAACAGACTATCATTCTATCTAAATTCTAGAATGCCAGGCTAGCAAATAATCAGAATTGAAATAATCATTCTACAAAATGCCTACTGAAAATAAAATTAAACGTATTACTCTGACAAAATACTCATCACTAAAAGCCATCAAAAGATAATATACAAACATCACTACAGGGCATTGAAAGACAATATACAACAAGCATTGTGTATGGATATGATTAAGCCGAGTTTTATTCAAAATTATTTCAGTATTGTACAAACAGTAGGATAACATCACAAGATCTTTCAGTGAAAACCTTCCATTCACAAGCATCTGATACCAAAAAAGAAAAGAAAAATGTACATGAAATAATTTCCCACAAATTGTAATGGAGAAACATGAGCTTTACCCGAATATCAAACCATGACCTGTAGATTGCAGTTCAAAGCACCTATGACTGAGTTAACCAGACAGATCTGAACATCCTAATCAGGCCTAACAATAGCTCAGCATCATAGATAAGGATTGAGAACAAATAGAGTCAAGTATCTGATAAAGAATAATTTAAGAGATATTTACTAACCTTGTTGCACTCTGACAATAGGTTTCACTTGTGATGGTCGATTAATGACTGTAAGTGGGTGTTGACCAGGTGTACCAATCTGAACTTTACCTGAATTTGTAAATAAAATGCAATAAAATGATGCACTCAGAGCCCATTTTATAGAAATAATATTTTTTACATGTCATTTCCCATAAAAAGGGACAACAGCATCAACCATTCTGCTAAGTTAAATCATCAACATAAATACAGTGTAACCTCTGAATACTGGACTCTCTAAATACCAGAATTCTCTGAAAACCGAAATTTTGACCCAGTCCAGACAGGGTCCAGTATTCAGAGGTTACACTGTACTGAATATCCTACAAAAGTTCTGAAAATAGTGTAGTAAGATTTAAACAATTTACAACACATTAATTTTGTGTATCCACTGGCAACCAAAATTACTTAGCTACATCATTTTCACCTTGTTGTTTAAGAATGCACAATTTACATTACATGTAACTACAATGTCTTTTTATTATATTCTATTTTGTAACAATCAGAACAATTGCAGAACTCTATCAATTATCTCCCTTGAATATTTTATCATTAACATAAATAATATAGGTACCTGTTGTTTGTTTCTGCACAGGTGTCAGTGAGATTCTCTGTCCACCAGTCAGTGAGTTTACAGGGAGCCCAATAGGAATTCTGTGCAACTGTAATGTATACATAAAAAATTCAATAGCAATAAAAATAAATGTGCGTTTTTAAGTAAATGTACACTCAAGTGTTCTGTCAATACATCTCAATTTTTACATCTTACAGTACAAACTTCAAAACTTAATGTTACATAGTTCAGACTGCATTTGATCAATTGTGTAATTAAGGCAAATTGACTTGAAAATGTGTCATGATACTCAAGGATTTGTTCCTTTTGACAAGAAATAACTTACTTTTTTCTTGTTACTGACAAGTTTGTAGTTTGGACCAGAGAGGCAATACCTGTCAGGAGGAAGTCTTGGACCAGAATATGGTTTGATCAGTGGTAAGGACTGTGCATTTTTGTGCCGAGCTATTTCTAGTAACAACTGAAAAAAAAATACACTTTTCACCATAGCATGTGCAGCCCTTTTTCATGATCGCAGTGGCACAAAGAAATGTCTATGAAATATAATGAAAACAAGCATTTGGCACTAGAAGAATACACCTGGTCAAAGTATTAAGCATAAAGAAGAAAGTAGAGGAAACAACAAGTTAAACTAAAGGAAAGATTGTACTTCTTAGTTTTAGTTGCGAGATTTTTTCTTGCATTTTGACAATTTAAATGCAATTTCAGTATTTTTTATGCAAGAAATGACTTAAATCACCGCCAAGAATGATCCCTGCATAAGAATCTCATAATTGACAAATGTAAGAAACCTACATCTCTAGGAGGTGGTGTGGTAAATGAATGATCCATTCTACACTGTACAGCTAATTGTACATCTTCAGTATCGATCGTTTTTTTGTTGGCATGATTTGAATAAATCTTTGCATCATCAAGAACATCTGTTACATACCCTAAGAATGAAATAACAATGTAATCATCAATATGTACAATTCTGACTTTTTGTTCTGAAATATCATATGATGAAAATATTGCTGAAAAATTTACTGGCCCATCGGACCAACTTTCAATTTACTGAACTTTCAATTTACTGGACCAACGGCCATTTTGGTGGATTCAATCCTCTGCTAAATTTAAAGACTGCTACTTTTCTAAAAGGTAGCAGTCACACGGTCAAAAATAAGCTACAGTAGTAAACAAAGAAGTGTAATATGGGACAATGTTGTGCAAGCAAAATATATTACTTAGAATTAAAAACAATTTCTCCAAGTCCCAATGTTGTACAAGCAAAATATATTACATATAATTAAAAATAATTTCTTCGAGGCTATACAAATTCAAGTAAACGAGACTATATATACGGACACTTTACTTATCCGGTTATATTGACACTTTGTTTTAGAAAATACGTTTACTAACTCTAGGTGCTTACGGTATGTAAACTCGAGCATCTGGTTTATTAACCTAGGCTCATGTTCTGTAACGCCCATATCCTTTAATATAGCAGCCATAACCTGAGCATCTCGGGGGGAGCTTTTTGCTGGTTGAGTTGACATTTCTCTATTTTGAAGAATCAATAACACGAATTAAAGCCGGTGTAAACGAAAATACTTTAAAATTTAAACGTTAAAAGTGCATAATTTTAGAAGTTTTTGTTTGTATGACTAGATTTTTAGACAATATTTAGATATTTGTTAAAATAGCTGAAATACGATGTTAAATTCTATTCAAAATTTTGTAATCGAATTTCGTTAGAAATCTATTTTTAACAGAGAAAAAGATGGCGGACTGGTCTCACCTGTCAATTGTGGCAGGGCTGTTCCTTTTCGTTTTCCTGACATGGAGGGATATGTCGGGGACAGAACAGACGTCACAGGTTCCTAAAGACATCAAGGCTCCTAAATTAGCTCAATTTACAACACCAACTATAAAATTCTTATACTGGTACGTATTTTTCGACAGGTTCCATTTTATGGATTTTGTCACTACACGGGCCCAAAACTTTGAAATAGTGAAATTTTGAAATTTTATGGTTGTCATTGTTATATGAAACAAGACTGAAATCAGTTACCATTTCCAAATGAATAGAATTTAGATCTTGTTATTGCCAATTTATCCAGTCATTGAAAGTGGTCAAGGCTAAAAATTAGAATGCACTGTGACTTGGCTTCTTTAGCCCACGATGTATAGCACTAGGCATGTCTTGGTTTTCTTGGCATAATAATTATTTTTTTTATTGTAAAAATCAAAAGTTATTAACTTATTTATTATCTTCATGTATTACAACTACTGAAGCACCTGTGTCACTTCTACCAGGCTTGCTTGTTTGAATGCTCTAAATATCCCTAATAAGGCCAGTAAAAAGTAGTAGAGTTCACAGATACATGACCAAACTTATATTAACTCTTATTAACATGACTTGTCAAGCAAAGTACCTTCTTAGAATAGACGTTATAACTTTAATAATTTCTGCTGCTTTGTGACATTTATTTCTGAATGTCTTTTTACAGTTACTCCTGAGGGTACAGAAAGGTCTTTGAGCAATATTCTCATGTTTTGAATGAGAAGTTCCCGCAATTTCGTGTTGAAGGAGATAATTACCCTCCTCCACCAATGCGGCAACTTTTTGCTCAAGGACTCAGTATGCTTAAACTTGTTGTTATCGCGATGGTTGTGCTTGGACAGAATCCATTCCCACATCTTAATATGGAAACTCCAAGCATTTTTACTTGGGCTGTAGAAAATAAAGTGAGTATTTGTGCTTCTTTGTTTGAATATTTGCATTGCTTTAATTGGGCCATTACCTTACCAAATTGGAATAAATATTTGTTAAAATCTTCAAGTGGGTAGCTTTTTGACTGCTTTAATGAATTTTGTAACCTATTAAAGCTTGAAGTTGTGTAATGTCAGGGAATAGTTCAGTTAAAATTATATTGTTAGTGTGAACCATTATGTGTTACCTATGTAGATGCCAAAAGAAATTATCTAATCTATCTATTAATTTTCTGTATTTAGTTTGTTATGTTGTTTTATGAATTAAAATATAGGCTTAATAGTCCATATCAACCAGGGTTTATTTTCCCTGCTTAAATTGGTAGTTTTTTGTGGAGTGCTAAACATGAATATTATTTTTTGTAGCAAAACTGAATTTGACAGCTCTTTTCAGCTGTTATGACAGAAAAACTTAATTTTTTTCATAATTGTCAGTCACTCCATGGTATATATGTGTATTTTATATATTTTAGGTATATGCCTGTCTAATGATTTTCTTCATCAGTAATGCCATAGAAGGACAACTTATATCCACCGGGGCCTTTGAAATATCATTAAATGGTGTGTATATAGACAATGTTTTGAATTTGCCATATCAGGACTAATTGATTTTTTGCATTACCGGTACTCTAAAATGTCCGAGTCAAGTTTTATCTATCATATTTATATAGTAGTATGTTGCATTTTTAGCAATGCTGATTTTTTATGTCCCTGCTTTCAGTACTGGATTAATTTTTGCTGTCTGTGTTTGTTAAGTAGTTTTAAAAAATACCTCTTCTGTGTTCTATTGCTCGTAGATTTGATATTTCAATGAAACAACCTTGACATTATAATATAATTTCTAAATTTGTTATCACAATGTAACAAATATTGTTTCACTATAATTATCAATCATTTAAGTCCTAATTAACTTCAGGTTAATAGTTTTAATCTGAAACTTTTTTTGACAGTTAAAATTTCTTGTATTACAGATGTCCCACTCTGGTCAAAATTAGATACAGGACGAATTCCATCAGCATCAGAAATGTTCCAAATTATTGAAAATCACATGAGGTTTCCTGACCCATCATCTAAATAAGGTAGTACTAGTCATAGGTCAATGGCACTTTCAAATTGTACGTAAATAAAGTTTACATGAACTGTTTTAAGCTTGGTCAAATGAAATTAATACAAGCCCTCCTTTTAAAACCAGTAGAAGTTCAATGATCCTGTTATTGTTATTTTGCAAAATTCATTTTATGTTTTTCTTGAAACAATAGAATTATGTGAAATAGAAAAATATATCGTAGTGAGAAAAATAGTATTGAAAATGAATGATAATACAATAAAAATATCAACTTTTTAATCTATAAATTGGTCTTGAATTACTGTTCACTTCACAATATATTTATTGCAGTTAGGGAGACATTTTGCAATATCTCAAAAAAACTTGCTTCCACCTAAGTATTCAGTTATTGCATTTTTTTTAATTAATCTCTTTCCAGTTCCAAAGCTGTTAGCATTTTTACAGTCTTTCATGTCCATCATTTTACCTCCCCCGAGAAAGGAGTCACCTCCCTTGATATGAACAGAGTGAACTCCCCTGATAGTCTGAAGACGACACTTCTCAAGAAACTGACATATGAAGGCTCGTGTGTCAAGCTGTTTATGCAGTTAACTCGAGCTGGAGGAAAATTTCAGTAACCTCTTCTGGAGTGTCATCATGGTGATTATAGAGTTGTTCCTCTCAACATTTCAGGAAGGAATTCTATTCATTTGTCTATATCATTATTTTGAACTTTGTTACCAGTATATGAACTGTTGTATTAAACTATACTGCATATGTACTATTAATTCAGTTTTATCTATATGAATGCCAATGTGTTCCTGAGTTGATAACAGTGTGTAAGATTAGGGTTCAGCGTTTTAATTTTTAGTTCAGAATTCTGAATCAGTCAGTTTTTGGCACTGTCTAGAATTTTATTAATGACTTGGCTGAATTCTTGGTCTGATCACTGCTGGAAACCTTAGACATTCAGAAATTTAGAGTTGGTGCCATTCAATGAAGCAGAGGATTTATTACATGTTTATGAATAAAGTTCAATTGTTTATTAGTCTATTGGTCAAACAGACTTCATTGTTCATTTTAAAATATTTGCATGGAAATTTGATTGCATCTAGAGCAGACTTTGCTACTTTTGGCTTACAATTTGGCAGAAAAGATTACTTTTCATATTCTTAGATAAATGCATTCACGCAAGTAAACACTGATTTATTTATCGCTTTGATATATGTCGGGTGAAAATTTGTTGTTGTTGAATGTTTTCGTCATGTTGTCAACTTTTATTCTACAAATGTGTTGCTTATATGTCTTTTTTATGTTTTCCAGTACTGTGTAAATGTTGTTGTTTACTATTTATCTATCTGTAAACAATGTTCAGTTGTGGCATTTTATTACCCAACTTTTTTCCTACATGTACAGCAGTACAACAGTACAACAGTACAACAATCTGTCTATATATTAAATAGGATTTTTTTATTTTCAAAATTACTAATTTTATAGTTGTACTATATACTGTCTTATTTGTCTATTGATTGAACCTAGTTTTCCATAATTTAAAAGACATGTAGAAGTCACATCAATGCATATTCAACTTGACTTAATGTTGAGTCTGTATTCGAAATCCATTAATTTTGTAATAATAATAAACTATTTCTAATTAATGTCAAACTTGCTTTGAACAATCGTAATATGTATGAATACTTTCTTACTGGTATTATTTCACAGATGTTGATTCTAAAATTTAGTTAATTTATTTTAACTGAATCTTTAATGTAAAATCTAGTTGCATTTTTCGAAGGCATTGGTTAGTCCATTGAAATGTTAGGATTTGTAACATTACAAGTAACCTTAAAGTATATTTTCTTTTATCAAAATCTTACCTTTCTACTATTTGCATTTTTTTACAAATTTTCTAAATTTTTATCTAGTATTTTCATCAGAATATGATCAATATTTTAATAAAGGTATGTGGATTACATGTATATGTTGCTAGAGATGAAGTTATTATGATATATAAATGCATGTATAGTCAGATTACACATTGTCAAAGATCATGAATAATAAAACACATTATTAATTTACTTTTTTATTTGCACGCGCATTTCTACATTGGTCCCGGTAGAATGTTGGTCTCTGATAAACTTCACAAGGATTTCCAGTATTTCAAAAGCTAACATGGACTGAAAAATTGTGTAAATCAGGTTAGCCTCCTTACAATTATTTTCCCATTATAATGTAACTGACAGCTTCACGGAATTGCACAACATTTCAAAATATTTCAAATCTGCAATATGTCCACAAGTATGGAAAAAATCATTTATATAACAATAATAATACTACAATTACAAATCAGAAAATTAAAATAAGTAAACTTGGTATATATCTAAATAATGAAAGATACAGAAATACATGTATATACATTAACTAAATTTAATAAATTCAGTTTGTAGCAGTGGAGATACCATTTGGACTTGTGTAGCTGTTCAGTCATTAATCTTTTCATTCATAATTAATGCCCCAAATTTTTAATCATATATAATAGGTACCAGTATACTGACCCATTTCCAATCCAAAATAGTGACTCTTCACAATTTAGGGAAAAATACCCAAACAAAAAATAAATTTTCAACAGAAATTATAGAATAATAAAGGAGCAATTTTACTCAACACGAGAACATAGTCTTCAGTAACTAACAAATCGCATGCACCCATTTGCATTATAAATTTACATGACCCAATGTGAATTGAGAATTGTTCTTTCAGCATGGTTAAATGACTGAATTTTAGTGCAAAAAAGAAGTTTTTTACAGTTTAGTTGGCACCTGTACTTTTCCAAAAAGATGGAAATAAATCCCTCTTCAATACACAATGATGCAAGAAAGTACACAATATCCAACCAGACTCCTTGAGTTATAGCACTATTAATGACTTATTAATTGATTAGGTGTGTCTTTGCACGGTAATCATTTGCTGTGTGAACAGAATTGCTGCATTACAGTAGAACACAAGGCCATCATCTGCAAAAATTCATCCGCTCCATCCATCAAACACTTATCAACAACCTGAAATTGTATCATGAAAAAAGTAAGTAATGTACAGTATCATAATTCTACTGACAAACCCATACACTTAAATACAATATCTCCCTCAAAACATGCATTACAGGACTGCTGGAGAATTTCAAGTATTTCATTCATTAAATGTGGCATTCTTACAAAAAAATAACAATTGAACAATAGCATAACTGCACTGAGAGACTATTAAACATGTACAATTATCAAACTTGAGTCTATCTCAGTAAAAGATTTGGATTTTGCAGGCAAACCTAATTTTTATTACACATCAACATTATCATTGAGTTTATAGCATTAGTCAGGCTGGAAATAAATAGTCATGATTACATTTACTTGGCAAAAAAATAGGGAAGACAGGTTGCAAATTTTTTCTTTTCTAATTGTAACACTTTCCGTACAGTGAAGGTACAATTGTTCACCTAATACTAAGTTTAGTGCCAAGAAACAGTGTCAGTCAGATATCATAACTATTTTTTTCAGCATTTCTACTTACAGCAAGTTTTTCCATGATAACAGATTTCTGTTTATCACCTAGATCATCTAATTGTACAAGTTTATCATGTAACTGTAAGATCAACTGTGAGGCTGCGTGTCCCTCATTCATCAAATCCTACAATAATTACCAGCCAAAAAACATCAAACAAAAACATCACAATATTTAAAAGGCAAATACCTCCACACAAACATTTCCCCTAAAATGTTTATGTCGATCATCCGCAAAATGTATGTTAAATGACACTTCAACCTGCAGACGATTCCTTACGACAATATATATCAGACACTGAAAGCTTACTTTTTTCTTTCAGTTTAATTTTTTAATTTGCTACATACATGCCTACTAACGCCATGTTGTCTTTTTATAAGAAAGCAATTTTTTAACTTATTTTTTTTATGCAAATGGTACACTTTTGTACTTTTGTACATGGTACATTTTCCCTTTACCCATTGACATTAAACATAATTATAAAAAAACTGAATTCCTTACAAATAAAAGGCATGAATTTGAAATTTCATCTGAACAAAGATGCATCAATGAAAAGAAATCTGGAATTGCAATACATAAAATAATGATCACTTAAATCAATTATTCAAAAGTAAACCATTCATTTAAAGATGAGATATTAGGAGACACTTTCGCAATTTTTACAACATCATAACATTCCTAACTGAACAGTTTACAAGCAAATTTTACCTGCACAAAATTCTGTAATTTTTCGTAAGAGTTTGACTGACATGTTGTTATCAAACTATCAATAACATCATCAGGAATAACCTGAAATAAAATAATCAACACAATACAGACACTTCTATGGAATCTTTTGGCACATTCATGGATATCAGACTTCTAAAATCAATTCGATACACAAAGACACTAATCCTATTTTCACAAGAACTACGACTTCGCTACCTTTCATCAGCAGACAATTCACTGGTTGCAATATGATTAGAACTTGCTGTTGTAAGTTTTCCAGAGCTATTAAAAAAATGATACACTTGTTGGGTTACACTTTTCCAGTTAAGCTATAACAACTAAATACACTGTTTGGGAGACAAAAACTATTCGATTAAAATTAAGTTCACTTTTTGGGAACATTGTTCCGATTTGGTTGATAATATTATTCAAACAATTCAACACGCACTTTTGCACATGTAATGAATAAAGAGATAATAAGCATATTTTCTCATCTTTTATAGTTAATTTGGACCAAAATAATATAGTATTTATAGAGAAGTATCCAAAAATCACAGCATTTTAAGGTAATTTGCTGTTCAATCCATTTCACATTAAATTCAATACATATAAACATCATTCACACAATGCAAACATCATATCTTTTTAAACAACAACATACAATGCTGTGTATTTTCCTGAACATTAAGGACATCATGAGCACTTGGTACACATAACTTACCCCAGCTATATTGTATATATCACTCTGTGTAATCTTATCCCCAGACTTTAATCTGGATGCACTCTGTAAGAATGTAATAGCTTTCCTGAGATCACCCTCAGATGTGTACAACAAGCCTGTCAAAGCCTGAAAACATAACATAACATGATACAATAAGTCAGTCTTTGTAAAATACTGAAAACAAAACATAACATGATACAAAAAGTCATTCTTTGTAAAATACTGAAAACTAAACACAACATGATACAAAAAGTCATTCTTTGTAAAATACTGAAAACATAACATGATACAAAAAGTCAGTCTTTGTAAAATACTGAAAACATAACATGATACAAAAAGTCAGTCTTTGTAAAATACTGAAAACATAACATGATACAAAAAGTCATTCTTTGTAAAATACTGAAAACATAACATGATACAATAAGTCAGTCTTTGTAAAATACTGAAAACATAACATGATACAAAAAGTCAGTCTTTGTAAAATACTGAAAACATAACATAACATGATACAATAAGTCATTCTTTGTAAAATACTGAAAACAAAACATAACATGATACAAAAAGTCATTCTTTGTAAAATACTGAAAACATAAAATAACATGATACAAAAAGTCAGTCTCCGTAAAATACTGAAAACAAAACATTTCATAACACAAAATGTCATTCTTTGTAAAATACTGAAAACAAAACATAACATGATACAAAAAGTCAGTCTTCGTAAAATACTGAAAACAAAACATAACATGATACAAAAAGTCAGTCTTCGTAAAATACTGAAAACAAAACATAACATGATACAAAAAGTCATTCTTTGTAAAATACAGAAAACAAAACATAACATGATACAAAAAAGTCATTCTTCGTAAAATACTGAAAACAAAACATAACATGATACAATAAGTCAGTCTTCGTAAAATACTGAAAACAAAACATAACATGATACAAAAAGTCATTCTTTGTAAAATACTGAAAACTAAACATAACATGATACAAAAAGTCATTCTTCGTAAAATACTGAAAACTAAACATAACATGATCCAAAAAGTCATTCTTTGTAAAATACTGAAAACAAAACATAACATGATCCAAAAGTCATTCTTCGTAAAATACTGAAAACAAAACATAACATGATACAAAAAGTCATTCTTTGTAAAATACTGAAAACAAAACATAACATGATCCAAAAAGTCATTCTTTGTAAAATACTGAAAACAAAACATAACATGATACAAAAGTCATTCTTCGTAAAATACTGAAAACTAAACATAACATGATCCAAAAAGTCATTCTTTGTAAAATACTGAAAAAAAAACATAACATGATCCAAAAAGTCATTCTTTGTAAAATACTGAAAAAAAAACATAACATGATACAAAAGTCATTCTTTGTAAAATACTGAAAACGAAACATAACATGATATACAAAAAGTCAATCTTTGTAAAATTCTGAAACGAACAAACCAACAAAACAATTAAAAATTCATCTAATGAAACCAGCCTTGTTTTTTCACGAGGGTTTAACGTTGCACCAACCGACAGGTCATTTTTTCAACTTGGGAAGACTTTAACAGTAGAGAAAGACCCCAGATACCTGGGTAGAACCGCCAACATTCCGCAAGCTACCAAAGCAGCTTCTTCACATGTGAATTTGTCTGATTCAAGGTGGAATTTAAACTCACAGCAGTGAGGGGCTACTGATTACCAGTCAGAGATCATGACCACCTCGGAGTCCCCAGAAACAAGTTTCATCCACATTTAAACTTCATAATCCATCCACGCTAATTTCAAAAGATCTCAAATTAACCTAAATATTAAATTTTCAAATACAATAACAGATATTATAATATTCAACCAGTTAAATGAATCCTATCATTAATTTCAACATACACATTAGGGTTTTCACTAGTCAACAAAATTTCTTTCTGATTTTATTGTAAATTTGACCCGTTTGGCACAAATTCTCAAGAGTCAAAAGCTTTAATTTACAGATTTCAAGAGTCAAAATGCTGTTTTAAGGCTCAAATGAATGCCCTGGACATGTATGTGAGATATACACATAACAAGATTTCATAGAAAGAGGCTATCAGCAAATCTGCATTCTATGAGATCAAGCCAGTTTCTCAGTGCAAAGCATTTGTTAACAAATCAAACTTCACAGTGAAAAATTTATAATCATTGTCATGGCAACAGAATAAGTTTTCTTACATCATCATCACATTCAATGTTTTCTTCTTCACAAATGTATCTCAACCTCTTCACTAAAACTTCTTCAGACAATGGTTTAAATCTAAACTTGGCACATCGAGATGCTATCGGCTCAATGATACGAGACACATAATTACAAATCAAACAAAACCTCGTGGTCTTTGATTGTTTCTCCATAGTGCGTCGAAGGGCAGCCTTCAGAGAATAATAAAAACATATTCATCAATAGGTAAAAGATTAGAAGACTGCATGACAATCCAAATGCAGAAATTGCAGAAACTTGACATATTTTTTATATCAATTCTTTTTTTTTTTGAAGTATACATACAAATATTGTTTTCTGACTGGTCAAAGAATCAATAAAATTTTCTAGCTTATTTCATTGTATAATTATAAAATATTCAAACCTTGTTTAAAGAACATCTAATTTCTTTCTAATAAATCCATTAAATAAAATCATTTTTCTCATCAAAAAGTGGTCACCTAGCAAGAGAATTTAGTAAAAAAAAAACTTGAATTTTTGATCTGAGGAAAACAATAGCATATATTGATTAAAACAAATTAGACACTCAACCTGTGCAGCGCCAGTCATAGAATCAGCCTCATCCAGAACCACAATTTTGAAAGGCGGACATGGCCGACCACTGAAAAGAAAACATTGAGTAAACTTAGGTCAGATATTCAGGAATATGATAAATGGTATAAGTCATAAATTACACAATTAAAATGAAGCCGGAGATTAAATTACTGTACAATTACTAATGGTAGTTACTGCTCTCAGTAACATGATTCTAGCCAACTTCTTTTATTTTTCTTTTTTAATAAAGCCCTTATATTCCACACATTCAGTGAAAATTCATGTTAATTGAATTGAATTGTATTGAAAGCAATGATTAAGAATAACCATTCTATTATTTCAACAAATTCTGTTTCCATTCCTAATAAATGTTCACAGAACAAAAATTATGAATTTCATGGCCAGAAATGTCTGACTTAATGCACAAATTCCAGAATTATCTCTGAATTATCATGAAACAAGTATAAATTTACTTACTCTGGCCTGACACCACTAGCACTTTGCTGGGAAAACGTCTTCACTTTTTCACGAACCACATTAATTCCTCTTTCATCAGATGCATTCAGTTCTAATACACGAGTCTTAAAGATATCCCTGAAATGTACAATACAGAAATAGCCAGGTTTTTTGGGGAGGCCGTTTTGAAAACCGATACTCAGTTGTGTCCCCAATGGCAAAAAAGTATGTTTCGTCCCCAAATACAAGGCGAAAATTCCCAATTCAAATGAGGGGAAAAAAGGAAAAAAATTAATTTTCACCATTTTTATGATGTGTTTGGGTCGAAAGTAGCGAGTATGAATAATACGACAATCACTGATTACATATTTTTAGACTGGTATACTACTCTAATGTTATTTTTATACAGTATAGCTTTTTCCCAATTTTGTCCAAAATGTCGCAAAAATTTCCAATTCTAGGGTTTGGGTCATGTTCCCAAAATGCTGAAAAAAAAACTGATAACTGTTACAGACATTTCAACAAGGAACAGGAAAAAAGCTCAATACTTCAAAATTGATGTGAATTTAGTAATGTGTTTGAAAGAAACAATCTAGGAATGGTTGACCAACAAAGAGCAGCAGCCATTTCTACAAACAGTTTTACAACATCAACAAATATGATTTAAAAAGAGCAAAAACAAGTAATCTATACTCAGGCACAAATTTTCATAAAACAAAAAAGTAATATTTGTGAAAATGATATTGGTATTAACATACCCAAACAATTCTCTTGATGTAGCAAGTATTGTAGATGTTTTACCAGTTCCAGGTGGACCATAAAACAACAAATTGGGCAACTGAAATACCAAATATCTACATGCAGTTTATCATTTTCAATCTTGTTAATGGGACCTCTGTGGTCCAGTGTTCATGGTCTTTGACTAGAAATCACAAGTCCCTCACCTCTGCACATTCAAATCCTCACCCAGCACCAAATTTCACAAGTGAGGAAGCTGTCCTTCAGCTTACAGAAGTTTAGTTGTTCAATCCTGTGTGCTCGGTATCTTCCTCCACCGTTAAAGTTGGAAAAGTTGCCTAATGACCCAGACTGATGGTGCCAGTTAAATCCCAGTTAAAAAAATCTTATTTAACAATGATGTGATACAAATGGCAATGCTATTACTAATAAATTAGAAAAACATATTTACAACATATTACAGTAAACTATCAATCAATATAAACAGAATTTCACTATTGGACAGCCGACAGATGACCCAACTGGTGATTCAAGGCTACCAGAATCAACAGACAAATGATTTAAGTTTGAATAGAAAATCAACAATTAAATTGTCTTGTCAGACTGCCATACTTCAATAATATATGATCATCTCTAAATTCATACATACATCTGATCCCTCTAATGATTTTTTTAACACCGCAACCACTTCTTCCTGATAAGCAACATCATCAACGCTTCTGGGACGACTGAAATAGAATAAAAGGAATGCATATATCATTATTATATACAAAAACAGCCATCTGAGCATTCTTCCCGGCTACTTTTTCCCCACAGGAGGCATTGCCCCTTTGCCCCCAACTTTGGAAACCTCAGATCCCCTTCTACTTTAATTAGTTTACCGGCTGCATGAAAACATTTTTACACACCTGAGTGGTTACAGTTTCTAATTAGTAATCACTAGCCCCTCACTGTTGCATATTCAAATCCCATCTAGGACTATAAAAAATCACATTTGAGGTAGTTGTTCAGCCAGCTTACAGAAGGTTGATGGTTCTACCCAGGTAATCTTGACTTATCATTCAAGCTAAAAGTTACAACTTGGTAAGAAAACAACAATGAAAATAATTTTCCAATGTCCAAATTACAGCAATTTTTTCCTTCTTTGGGTCCAGTAAACGGACCCTTCCCAATCGAAAATAAAGACATTTTTTCACCAATTTCCGGTCTAAAAGAACCCAAATATGGCATCACACAGCACTTCTTTTCAGACTGGACCCTTTGCCCAAAACTGCACATAATCACTGAATTATATTTAGAAACAACCATTTCATCTAAAAAAATATCCAAAGCTAAGAATAATAATAAGAATCAATGGAAAAAGAATGTTGCATACTATTTTTCGACCCAGGGCACATGTTTGCGTTTATCTTTGCTTTCTTTTGATGCACCTGCTTCAGACTTGTCCTTGGTGGTAGTTCCCAGAGTGCCAGTTTTTAAAAATGCATGCATTTTGGAAGTCTGCAATGAAGAAATATAAGCACATCAAACTAGTATAAATTTAAAAGTCTTTCAGATAAAGAACCTGGATACATGTCTAATATCTGTAAGGTAAATGTTCATGTATTGGCAACATAATATTAATAAAAACTGCTTGTCCATACAAAGTAAATTTTGGATAATCAGAAAACCAAAGAGTGTGTCTTAGTACTCTTACCAAATAACTTAGAGATCACAAGTAAAATACTGAAATGTTAAGATAAATAACCTAATTAAAGCATATCTTTTAAAGCCTCAATGACAATAAGGCACCAAAAATCGACATATTTCATAGCCAATAATGTTTGTATGTTAATGCAAGTTCTTTACATCCAAAATTTATTCTGGTCTTCACTGATATTTCATAATCTAACCCAAGTTGATTATTGTGAGTGGAACAACTTAGTTCTGGCAAGATACCCAGGAGCACTGGTTAGGTCACAGCCAACTGAGAAATTAATCATCAGTGTCGTTAACTGGCCACAACAAATTACATTACGTTTTGCTGAATACAGTATATCTACTTTCATAACACTATGACAACATCGCGAAAATATATTACAAAATTAAACTAAAAGAAAAATACAATATGAAACAAGCTCTATCTAAAAATAAATCTTACTGATGAAAATCTAGATGAAAAAAATGTTAACCTTCTCTGACCAATTCCCTTTCGTAGATGAATTTCACTTTACTCCTAAACCCCGCCAAACTCAACGTCATTCGACGCTTGCTTGTTGGGAAGAGTTTAAAACCCGAAAAACATCGGAAATCCCGGTAATTAATTACGTGACGAAAACAGGTACCAGTTTTTGTACAGTCAACGTAAACTAGTCTCCGTTCCATGATGCAGTTCTCCAAAGGTCTTTGCACAGGCACGGTCAACGGGGCCAGTTCAATAATACACGAATATTAATGAGTACGAAAGACAACTCTGGATAGGGACTGTTTCATAAACTGGTACCCGTTGACTCAGGTGTACAGAGACCTTTGGTGCACTGCAACATGGAACGGGACCAGTTTAGATTGTTTCACTGGAACATTA
Source organism: Lutraria rhynchaena (assembly GCA_008271625.1). Classification (NCBI taxonomy): domain Eukaryota; kingdom Metazoa; phylum Mollusca; class Bivalvia; order Venerida; family Mactridae; genus Lutraria; species Lutraria rhynchaena. The sequence continues at coordinate 331,670 of VIBL01000051.1, forward strand.
TCTTTCTTTAACATCTTATTGTTCTTTATAAATAATTAAACTTGAATGTGCGTTTATGTAGGTGCACAACATTTGTTACTTGTCTTTTTTAATGACATAGATGATACATATGTAAATATGTAAACTGAAAGTAGTTATTGACATAAGGCATGCTTCCATCGTACTCATTTATGTACCATCCGCCATCTGTCACGTAATATGAACGTACAAACAACAATGATCTAATCAGGAGAAGTAATGAACGTAACTTGTTCTGATAAATTTTAGAGTGTTGTATCTATGTTTTACATAAACGAGAAATGTTGTGCAAATACGTTTGTCTTACTAGTATACAAACATAAGTCCATCATGCGCATTCGTTTATTGTACAAATGATTATGTTGTAATTAATGTGGAGTTAAGGTCCTTGAGAATGTGCATATACCTGAACAGAGTCTATAATGATATAGATATTGAACTTTGTGTTTACGTTTTTGGTATTATTTTCTAGAATATGCATACATTATTGAGTGTAGAATTTGGCATATCGAATTCTGGAGAGTGCAATCACCATTTCGACTACTATTATATAACACAAAAACACAGACTTAAAACCATTGTGTGCATTTATTTTGCCAACTTTTGAAAATGAGCTCATTCTTTGAAATATATCGTTCACGCATACATAAACATCTCAAGCTATTTTCCTTTCGTCAACGGCACATATGCCTGAAAAGTAAAAATGACAATGTTATTAAATGTGACTAATCATTCGAATTAATATTAATTTTGTGTTTATGTAAATGATCATTAACCAGTAGTGGTAAAGGAAAATTTAATAAAAGTATATCATCTACGAGGTACTTATTTTTTAATCATTCGATAAAGATTTACGTCGCAATTTCAGCGTTTTTTGCTAGACGCAGTTTCGTTTTATCGAGAACAGCTACACACTGTTAGTTTAATAAAGACCCAGCGTGAAACTCGTGTATTTTCACACGGAACGGTATCGTGTTTGAGCTTAAGCTCAGTTCATGAACGTCAAGAATGTTAATTTCCTTTAAATCTTAATTTTAGCGCACATGCGTATAAACATAGTGAAAGGGAGTGGACCTACGTTAGGATGCCATACCTCTATAGTCTCCATGGATACCACTTCTACAATATACGCCCATGATGCCACCACTCTCGTCATCAGCAACTGTCATTTGAATTGGTTGTGGTTTATTTATGGTATCCAAGGTTTCGTTCTTAGTTTTGTTATCTTCTATGTCAGCTTTTATGGATTCCATCATTTCGTCTGGAAGTTTCAGAATATTACATGTATTACGTTTCAGGTGGATAAAAAAACGCGGAAGTTGGTATTACATCGTGTACCTCGGTTGATAAAACAAAATCTATGAATATCTCAATGAATTATTTTACATTATATACGTTACTTCACCTATTATTCACCTAGATAAAAATACTTTTCTAATTGTTCGCTTTGATTTGCCTCAGAAAATCGAAATCATTATTCGCTTACATTCATTACTTACTCCAAAATTGTTTAGTCAAAGTATTAAAAGCATTTACAAGGCAATTAGTTTATTTAGGCAAGCTTACTTTGTACTTTCATTCTTTCAACAAACGCCTGTCGTTTTCTGTTGGCAATTTTTCTCACCAGTTTGTGTTCAGCAACTTTGTATTGTCCAATGCTTATTGGTGCATAATTCAACAACTGTTTAACTATTTTAAATTCGCTCTCTTGTGTTGACGCAATGTCAGCTCCTGAAAATAAACGTGTACACAATTTATTGATAACATGCTATGTACATATACTTAGTCAACAATAGCTCATGCAAATAGTGGTACAATGATAAAATCTTCATCCACTCGTGATAGAAGACTACGATTTTGTGACAACAATAGAACAGGTAGGTTATACAAGACATAACGTTGCATTCCTATTTGTTTACGAAACGGGCAGATAAACTCTAGGTAGGCGACCCTTGTAGTTTTCATTCTACAAAATGGAGATTAGAATGAATTCAAACAATCTCAGTAAGTCGAATACGATGTGATAAATTATACATTAGTCATTTGTTCAAAAACACTATTCTTAATTTAGTTACTTTGATTTACCTGGTATCAATATTAATCGCAAGCTTTACCTACCATTTGGACGACTAATGCCAAGCATGTAGAAGATATCGCTTGGAAAGCTCAGCTCAGCACATGCAAATATGGCATACATTGTGTCTTTGAATGTATATTTTCTCACTGGCATGGTGACAATTTTGGTTGGATCAATGAGGACATCAGGACCTAAACGAGTGTAAGGAATGTATTTACATGGAATATATTAATCTAGTTAAAGTTTTAAGTGAATTTCTGCTTGAGATAATAATTCTGTTTACTTTAATAAATGTTCAAATTAATAAAAAAGAAGTCATGAACATTAGTACTACTAATACGTTTTGACCCGTATTGTGTTGTGTTTTTATTAATATAATTATAAAATATAATATTTATTTATCATCAGTCATTAACTACAATATAATCGCTTTGGGTCAAATCGCAATTTACTAAATGAAACAATATAACGGTTTAAACCGCAAAGAAAGACAAAAACAATTTACCTTGCAAGTTCCATGAACTTCCATTAGGAGAATAAAACAAAGAATCCATGGATAAGTGTAATAAATTATGGAAATTATTGTCTTCTTGCTAATATGGCTTCTTGTATTTTTGAACTTCCGCCCGTAACTAAGGCGGTGACGTCGAACGTAGGACGTTACGTAATTGACGTCAGATGACGTTGTATATATCTAACTACTATAAAATCACGTCCGTAACAGAATTTCTATGTCGGAGTTGAAATTTCATTCACTCTTCCACTTTTGCAGATTTATTTTAGCATAATGTAAATAATCAACGAGATCGAAATGCTGTTTTTAAAATACATGTACATTAATAGTGTATTCTAACATTTCATTTCTCTCGGCTATCATGGGGTGTTTTTTAGTTTCGTAATGCTGGCGGGAAAACGTTTAATTGGTTTGTTTTCTATGGTAAACAAAATGCAACCAATCAACACTGATAACTAAATTGTCTGAACCAATCAAACACACATGGCCAGATTGTCTCAACCAATCAAATACAGACAACCAAATTGACAATAGCTACCGCAAAACAATCGCATACGATACTTTCGCTTTTACAATGTCTTTTTATCATTATTATTATCATGTATTTAGTTTAAGTTTTGAATACATAAATGTAAATGCAAGGTTATAAAAGTTTGTGTCAAGAATTTTTTAGTAAATGTAGTCGGTAAAAGTCGATGTTCGCAAACATGAACAGCGCCCTCCCCCCCCCCACCAACTATCACACGCAGACTGATAGAACTACATATGTACTACTTGTGAACTACAATATGTCTGAAATATCAATTATGGTATTTTTTCTGATTAGAGACTACACAAATTTGATAATTTTGATTCTATATTTGAATGAATTTAGTCAAGAAACAAAGACTTACTTTTAACTTTAGCGGATTTTAAGCAGAAAATAACTACAAATTGCTGTTCTGTTTTGGAGTAAACGATTTCATTAAAACCGGTCTCAGAATGTACAGTTGTGATTGGTTGATTCAAAGATTGAGATTCTGAACTACCAATCTGATAATGTATACATTCAAGACTGAACACTGCACCAAGACAATTTCAACTCTTAAATTTAATTATCTTTTATGACAGACAATGTATGCATTTCTACTTATTTTGTACGGTTTACAACAAGTCGCGAAGTTGATCCAGCACAATATACGTATTTGTAAGTAAAAGCATTAACCGCCACATTTCATTTTTCACATGGCCTAATTCAATGTATAAGTCCAAATCTTCGTTGTAAATTATAATTTGTTATGTTTATCAAACAGCTGTTAGAATGTTCTGTTTAGTTTTCCGTTGTGTAACCCTTTCTGTTACACAATACAACTTATACCAACGCTTAAAACTTTAAAAAGATATCAACACAGTCAGATAAGGAGAAACATTGAACACAGACATTATACTGAAGTAAGTCGAAAAATTTCTAGGACAGATAATGTTTTTAGCCATCTAAACGTTTTTTTTATTATTTTAACATAAATATATTGAGTGATTATGTGAATAACAATGAACAGGTAGAAGACGGGAAGTAATGGGGCAAATATACGATAAATGGATGATGAGTGATAGTGTAGATTCAATGTCATCAAATCATTTTAAAACTTAGGACTCATTTCAATTAGACACACTGGACTTATCAAAAAAAATATAAAAAAATTCAAACAATATAAATGTCATTTAGTGTATGGGCGCCAATTACAAGATGTTTACAGTTCTTTGATTGGTAAATTTCAAAAGTGATTGTTTTTGAACCACGTGTAAATTTGTCAATGTCTGTTCGTTCGTTCTGTGCTGAGATTTCCTTCCTCACCTTCAGGAGAGTCGAAACAATGTTGATTATCGTCATAGTCTCGTGTTTTTGTTCTGCCATTATGGCTTTCCCTACCGGAGCTCCAGATTTAGCCTGTAAGGGCATGGTACCGTTTCATTTCCCAACAACAACAAAGGGAAACACTCCATTCATGCTGAAAATCAATGCGACAAGTTACAAACCTGGCGATACAATTACAGGTAAATTCAGATGCTTAAATGGTGTTTGTCTTAAACATTATTAATTACTATTTTAAAAGCTCCGTGGCCGAGTATTTATGGTCTCCAACTGGTAGTCATTAGCCCCTCATCGCTGTGAGTTCGAATCCCATCCGAGAGCAGACAAATATATCGTACTGTAAACCCAGGGAAGGCGTGTGCCAAACCAGCTGATTAAAGATCGAGACTTTCATTTTTAAACAAGGCAGTCATTTGCATGTATACCTCACGAGGATCACTCACGAAAGACGCGGTTCACTTGAAATAAAATAAGCTTCTGTGAGGTTTATGCTACTAAGGTAATAATTGGGACAAAGCAACCTGAATGTCAGTTTCTTCGTTAAACAGTTCTTCTGTCCACATACGTGTACAAACAAAAAACATTTACAACGAAATTCTCATTATTTCTAAAGCAGCTCGTCTAGAGCGAGTTGTCAAGCTTTATTCTTATAGATCGATTCCTGGTCGATTGCGGAATAAAATCTAGCTACTGTTAGTATATTTTGCAATGATTGTAACCCAAGTGGAAAAGGGGAAATCCTTAAACATGCACTTAAGCCACTGATAGGGAATATATTAACTCGTTGAAAAACTAACTTATCATTACATTGTTATGTTTAGGCGAGCTGTATTCTGCCAATAATCTTACATTCAGAGGGTTTCTGATAGAAGTTGGAACAGCCAGTACAACATCTGAAGACGAAGAGGGGGTCGGGGAATTTATTGACATTGATGCCAGTATACAGAAAGACGTTTGTGGAAAGGTATACTATAAAACACTCAGAATTGGAGTACAACTACAAAGTATAAAAAATGGACACATTTAATTGTTTCGATGCAAAATTGTCCCATAGATGATGGCTTGATTTATCAGGTTAATGTAACACCATTACAGACATGATTTGATTCATGAAATGATTCGATATTTTCACTATTTTATGAAACAGTTACATATCATTTTGTAAAAGTGAGTTGAACATGAACGAGAATATGAAAGCACTAAATATTTTATTATCCACGGGAAATGATTAATTATCATAAATTACAACTTGCATGTGCATCGCTAGCATCACATCATTCAAAAAGCTGAAACGTCAAGGAAAGTTTCTTTTTAATGGTATGTAGACAAAACAAAATCCGTAAAAAATCGCTGGTGAACGGTTAAAAACATTATACTAAATCCAAACTTTTTTCACATGTTTCTAGGCTGGTGTGACGCATATTAATAACAACGATAAACAAAGCGTGTCTTTCACGTGGAAAGCTCCCAAGACTTCAGCAGGGGATGTCTCTGTCAGGTAATCATCCAGTATCAGTTTACAGAGGTTTACGGAGGTTTCGGCAAATAACATCTCTACACCTTTTTACCGAAACATCCAAGACAATCACTATATAAAATCAATTTACCAAACTTGTTATTTACCGAAACCTCCAGCACCATTTACAGACAAGCATGGTCGTACAGTAGCACTTGTTTCATAATTCAGTACCTGGGAGGTTATGCAGGGAAAGTTTATCTACCAGAGGTTGTGAGCTCGAATCTTTGTGTTCATAGGAGTATATAAAACAACACAGTAATATGTCATGGATACCAATGTCACGTGGTTCTATGTTTTATGTTTGTGCAGACAGAAAATATGGAAAAAGACAAATAAGGCATAAAACTTGAAATCTTTCAAATTGAACTTACGTCTCTTTTCTTGTATTCTTCCCAATAACAAATTACATGTTGAGTTCCGAGATACGGATAGTTAAAAGTAAGATTAATTACATATTCCCGATTGGAGTTCAACTCCCTTTATACATACATAAGGCATTTAGTCAACAATACCTACCAGTATACATTGAGCCTAGGCTGTATGGATTACGCATATGTGACAGATTAATAAAATCAAATAATCCATGTGTAATCAGGTTTACTCATGTAATTTAGTTTCAGATCAATTGTCAATGTTTTATATGATTATTTCTTCATACTAAATTCCAGGGCAACGGTGGTTCAGAAGTATTTGCCAAGTGAGTATTGGGTGGGTGCGTTCTCTCAAAGAATAACAGCTGCTTAATTGTACTTAATACAGTCTTTGATCTGATCAAAGTTGTCTGTTTAATAATCAAATAAATTATACTCAACAGTGTTGTACTTGTTATATGTGGTAACACTCTCACAGGGGGCTAGCACATAGAAGTGATGGAGTATAATGGTGTATCAGGCTTAAATATATATATATGTTTATATGTAATACAGGTGTTTCTAATTTGTGTGGCCATTTTTAGTCTAATACACCATGATACTCCATCCCTTCAATGTGCTAGCCCCCTGTGGTCACTATTAATTTGAAAAGGCAAGTAAAATTTGTTTCAGACATTTTCGTATTGACCTTTACCATTAGTGTGGGGCATCAGATAAGAAAGCCATTAGAAAGATGTCTTTAACTTAGGGGCCACCAATCAGCTATATAGATGGGCCTGCTCCAACAATGGAAGCCATAACAGAAGTCCCAATATATAGTATTACATATTCTCTTGATTATTCATTCATTAAATAACACGTGAGTCATTGAGTCAAGTTCTATAAGGAATGGTCAGGAGGTCAAGTCAGTTAATTCAGTGAACTTGCAATGTTTGCTGAGCCGAACAGAGCACAGTACTGTGTATTAGCATGACCTAAAGAATTATGTATGTTTTTATTTATTCAGATCTGAAATCTTTTAAGGGATTCTTTTAAAAAAAAATCTATAACACACTCATAACACAATCTGGTGTTACAAACATCACTAAATATTTGTTCAGAAAACATTTCTCACAACTAAAAATATTACATAATTAACACAGAAGTAGAAAGTAAAATTCTATATTTTAATAACTAGTTACCAACAAAGCACAATAATTATATAACATTTATTACATACTCAACATTATTCTTTTTGTTTTATAAAATATCCATAAAGACAACATTGACATAAAACAATATTATATTATATTGTATTATATTATATCATATTATATTACCTATATACTTCCAAAAATGATAATCCCAGAAAAATAAATGCCAGAAATAAAAAGATAAATTACCACAGTGTTAGTGCTGGCAGCTTGTACATCCTAAATTTTATTATTTCCTAGACAAAGAAATTATCAATTTGAAGATTCTCATGAAACACAAGACATAATTTGTATCTACTATTTGAACTTATCAAAAACTGCCTGTAAGAAACTATAAAGAATGAAAAAAACACTTATCAAACAAGAAATAATTAATGTCACTAATGCTGGCGTCCACAGTTCAAAGATAAGCATCACAAATGGTGTTCTAATTTCATTAAAAAAATCTGGATAAGCAACACAGAAGATTTTTAACAGCAAAAAAGACATTGAAATATTATGGTAATTGCTAATCTAATCATAGACATCTAGTAATGAAATCATTTTAAGCTCCGATAATCCTCTTCCTTCTATGTTCAGAAGTTAACACAGTTGTTCGGTGTCTATTAACATATTAGCTAAATGCATCATATAAGTGTAAAAGCATCTTGGATGTTTGTTTGATATTTTATCACATCAAGTTTCTCACATCGTTTTCATCATCTGTAGCTATTTCTTCATTTTCTAATTCATCTTTTCTGAAAATATTATAATAACTGTAATATTATATAGAAGAATATGTGACAATGTTGCTGAAATATCATAAATAGAAGAATATGTGACAATGTTATTGAAATATTATAAATAGAAGATTATGTGACAATGTTACTGAAATACTATAAATAGAAAAATATGCGACAATGTTAGTTTGACAACTGATTATGGATCAGAAATGTATTTCTAAAACTCATTACAACTTTATTTAACTACTCTTACAAACAAACAAAAATTGATAACATTCTGTCACTATCGGACCCATTGTCCGACCAACTAATTAAGTCACTACATAATTGATTGATTACATAATTGATCGATTACATAATTGATTGATTAACACACTCACAGAACAAGTGATCATAAGATTACACCATTTCCCTTTATTGAAACTTCGCTAACACGGTATAATACAGTAACAAATTAATGGCAACTTAGAAGTACAGCATAATATTTCACAATAAGGGTACATCACGCCCCTGGCAAAACCTCATGGTAGAAGTAATATCCCTAAACTCCACTTACCTCAGTTTACTGTTGATATCGTAACCTTGATCTTGACCTAATCTACTCATTGAACGTATACTTTCCATACTGTTATTGAGAGAATCGTCCGATAAATCTTCTGGCATACCCATCCGCGATATTTTACCTTCAGCTGATAAAATGCAAAATATGGAATTCAACAGAATCAATACAAATTCAATAAAGTCTGTATCATATCAATTACTGCGCTAATGCTTCACATAAATAGTTACATCAATGTTGCACTAAGGAAAGTGATAGACCATAGACTAAACTGCAAAATCGTAATTTTTTACCAAGTAAGGTTATCCCAATCAAGATTTTCGTAAAAAACTTAAGATTCTTGATATGTAAAAGCTAAATGCTAAATTACAACTGGATCGTTTTTTTCTTAATATCTAACCCTGTAGATTCATTTAATTGATACAAGGCCATAGTATCTGTGTGGTGTTTGTGGGACATGAAAATTACATCAAAGGTTGGTAATATTGAAAACTGGACGGAGAGACAACGGTTAATATATTAAATCCTGATTCATCTACATTTATTTATCATACAGGACAACTGTTAAACATATAGACCCTAAGGATTTAAACACTAACATTGATAAAGACATCCTATTACAGTTACATATGTTCATACTTATTCAAACAGAAAAAAAATTAAGCCAATCAAAATAGAGCAAAAAGTGACATGTGACTGGTCAATTGAAATGTGTCATATACCTGTTAATCTACCAGACTGTGAAGCAAGTTCCCATTCTAGTTGATCTAATGCTTCCTCGTCGTCTTCATCTCTGTTATCTTTCACACCAACATTATCAAATATACTTAGATCTGTACCTTCCATAACTGTAATACAAATCATTGAATACGGGTATCAGAATAACCATTTATACTAAATTAATATCCATTCCCTGTACCCGTCATTAGTATCACTTTTAACAGATTTTAATATAATGGAAATTCTAACTTTCCACATGAATTATAATAATAAACCACAGTCAATCTATTTCGATCAGTCACAGATTGCCTCATGCTGATATGACAACAACACTAGGATTTAATATGAATGTTCTAATTTATTCGCACAAATAACAAATAAGGCTTCGCATTATTTTTTTTTAAAGATATCATCATCGAAGACTTTAAGCTAGACAAAAGTCTGGTTTAAGGTGACCTGGCTAATAATTAGGGTAGGTATGTCAAAATAATTCTTTCCCAATTTTTTTTGTCAACATACCTTTGTGAGAAAATGAGGTATGATTCCTCCCTATATATTTTCATACTATATATTTTGCCCTTAGAAACTTCAAGGTTGGTTTTAAAAAACAGGGTCAGTCGGGTAACAATAAACATGACTAAATTTTTGCCCTTGCTAAATGAAAAAGATGGTAAAGTAACAGACTCAAGATATCAAAACTACAGTGGAAACTCAGAATATTGAACCCCATGGGACCAGTTGAAAAGTTCGATTTTCTGAGGTGTTCGGTTTTCTGGGGTTTCTATAGAAAAGAAGGAGAATTGGGACCAGCTGGAATGTTCGGTTTTCTGAGGATTCTGGTTTTCTGAGGTGTTCGGTTTTCTGGGGTTTCTTTAGAAAAGAAGGAGAATTGGGACCAGCTTGAATGTTCGGTTTTCCGAAGATTCCAGTTTTCTGAGGTGTTCGGTTTTCTGGGGTTTCTCTAGAAAAGAAGATGGAGAATTGGGACCAGCTTGAATGTTCGGTTTTCTGAAGATTCCAGTTTTCTGAGAGTTCGGTTTTCTGAGTTTCCACATCATTATAAAATGATGACCCTAAGCCTCAGTGACATACATATATCAAAGCATTTAGTACCTATTGCTCTTGACTCTGGTCTTTCTGGTTGGTCTCGGAATGTATTCGATTTTCTGGGCGTGTTCATTCCTATACGTGACTTTGATAATCTTGGAGTTTGAACACGTGACCTCGATGATGGAGGTCGTGGAGTTTGTGATGGGGGATTGGATGGCTGATTTCTTTGTGTGGGAGCACCCTCTCGGGTCTGGGGTCTCATGTGTTGCGTAGGTGTGCCACGCCCTGACATACTTGGTGAATTCTGAATACTTTGACTGAAAATAAAAGAGTGAAAGGGTTAAGATTCTGTACAGTTTTATGGTCAATTTAAACATGTGAAATACAAGCATATACCAGACTGAATAGTCTAGGGTCAACATAAGTATTGCCGAATATTTGCATTACATAGACTAACTTGTTTTATGTGTAAAAAAAATAAAGTAAAACATCACTTATGACATGCTGTCTATAGGTGGGGCATTAGAAAGGGAATATTCAGTACAAACCTAGGCGTGAATGTTCTGTACTCTTCACCAAGACTCCTGTAAGCGCCTCCGCTACTATGATCAGATAATGAAGAATCCTCATCAAGTGGAAGTTCCCCAAAACGACTGATTAACCTTTCAGTTATATCCGTCATTACTTGTTCACTGAAAACATACAATGAAGTCATGAATATGGTATAAATATATACCTAACATGATAGAGACAATATGACTTTTACATTAATACGTTTTTACAGGAATCAGGTAACAAATGTCAAAATTGCATCAACTTAAACTTGAAACTATATTATAATATTAATTTGAATTATTATATTTATGAAAATATGAACTTTATTAAGGTGTCGTGAGTGGCCATATGGTGATATCAAGTTTTACTAATTTATAGTTTTAAAAAGTCAACCATAATTGTATACATTAATAAACCCACTATACAGAGTCTATTGCAAGTGATTTGAAACAAATATTTTACTTGGTCTGTCTTCTATAAACTAATATCGCACGTAATTTTCATATTTTTGAATAAAGATCACTACTCTGTATATAAGGATATATTACAACAATTAGACTTAAAATAACAATCATGGTATCATGCAGGGAACCGTGTCACAGATTTTTGATAACGCCCTCCATTCAATAGATATTTGACTTTAAAGAAATTCCTTAGCTTGAACCCCGCTGACAATTACGTAATACGTCATAGATAAAAAACGAAAATAAATATCAAAATTCTGTGACACGGTTCCCTAGATAAGCATTTCCGCTACAAAATACCGAAAACCGCTTTGAAATCCATCTTCAAATAAGGCGGCAATCTTTGTTCAAAAATAGCACCCACTGCGTTTTTTTCTAAGCGAGAAATTAACAATAAAAGTGTCAGATCATCATCACCTTGTGTAATCAACAATTATTCTATAAATTAATACAGCCTATTAAAATTTGATAACCAATCAAATTCGTTCATCGTTAGCGGATCAATTAGTGAAACCGCCCATCATTTTAGATGACTCTAAAGAGCTTAAGTACGAATTATTTGTCAAAATAGTATCATATCGTACCGATGCAATACACAGTACATCAGATTTCTCGTCAACCGAGAGGCTCTCAACGGGGAAAACGGCTGATTGGGAAATCGAGTTGAAGATCCCTGGGGAAACCGCTGTATAAATTGAATGAAAGATAGCCATGCATTTAGTGTAAAAATAAGAACTTGAGATGTGATTGATTTGTAGAAAAGTGTCTATGTTTTATGTCTGTTAATGTAATCATTTAAAAACATACTGGATATAATTGGATATACAACAGAATAGTATAAGATTCTCGAAAAGCATGCACGTCCGATGTCCATAAGACGTTACTGTTTTTCATCCTATTGTTTGTTTGATAGCTTTCAATATTTTACCAAAATGTACAGAGTTGCTTAATAAAAGTGCACGCTGAAATAACTTTATTTTATTGATTACATCAATGAAATAGCGAAAATAATAATTTTCGTTGACCCAGTCTCCCTGTATTAATTTACTGGCAATTCAAATATATTGTAGTTATATAACTTTAATTGTGTTTGAAACCTGACTCTGGAATATATAAATTAAACTTGTAAAAATGGTACGTCATAACATTAACAGCGTAACAATCTTTACAGCTCGTTTTCTTATCGTGTGCGTTTTATTGCAAGGTGCATGAAGAGTCTGCAAACCATATTGCTGTTTATTATATCTCCCGCCAAAACATAAAGAAATATGTGATGCGACATATATAAGGTCTAAATTGACCCATATTGATAGTATAATTAACAAGGCGTTGGAGTATGATATCAATATCACACTTCAATAAGACCACCGTTCCGGATCAGTTATTTCATCATATATTTTATATTAAAAGTACATTAGATGTTAGTAGCCCAATCGAACAAGGTGTTAATGAATTCACACCTTTCTTGCACATCAAATGATTGTTGCAGTTATATATTTATTACGTAATTTTCCACCATAAAGCTTCCATTTTCACAATATGTCACGTCACTATGGTCAAGTTTTTTACGGGATATAGATTTATGCAGTTCGGTATATTTAGCATTAGTAAACCAACTTCCGCGAGAAAGAGATTTCCAACTACATTTTTCACTTTTTGAGAACACTCTAACACCTTGCTTAGCCTTATTTTTCTCATTTCCCATTTTAATCCGCTTGATGTTGATAATCTGTCGAATTTTAAATACTTATGTTAACATACGGCAAGCGATACCAAATTTAATATATTAATAAATTGACACAAATTTGCCCTAAAGGAGCCCCTTACAACGCCGCATCCTAGATCGTTCTCGCTGATAAAGTGGAGTCGATATGGGGGTGCATTTTTATCGCGATAAAACACTATTTTTGCATATAGGGATCGATTTTTTTGATGCATGGTATGATAGTATGATATTTAATTATTGTTAATAACTTAAAATGTCATTTTCGCTTATTTTTACGTTTGTAGCCACTTACGCTACCTTAAGCTAAACAAGCAATAATTAAAGAAACAATGATGATAAAAAAGTGATACTAAAATTTTGAGACTGTTACTGAAACAAAACCATGCAGGAATAAGTTCAGCATATTGATTTACAGGGGCACAAACAATAGATGCGGACAATACCACACCCACCAGGCAAAAAAAAAATTCATTGAGCAAATATAGACTGGATCTGAACACATATGTTGAAAAAAAGGAAACTCTTCTTAATGGAGGAACTATCTCTTCCCTGATGACTCAGGAATTAATGTAGGCCATAATAATGTTAAAGTTCAATAAAACAAAAAGAAGACAAACAGTCATCTTGTACAAACCTGTATGCATGATAAGCCATCACAGAACTGGCTCTATCGTCCTCAGCTTCGTCACCATCCACATCATTTATATCTACATTATCCATAATACTGACATCTGGCATCCAGGAACGTGGGGCCATGTTATATACTGCGTAAAATAAAATAAACATAGTAAATTATTTTTCATTCACAATGTTAGACTTGTCTGTGCCAGGTTTTATGCAAAAGTCTATAGTATTTTGCTTAAGTTATAGAGTCAGAGCACCTGAATAACCAAGCAGAACAGATCAGTTCCTTAACTCGCAACTGACATTGTCACAGCCACAAATGTCCATTAAATTTGGAAGATAACTGATCTTACAGTAAACACTGTAAGAAAATAATTAGCACAGTTTAATAGCTCTCCACTGAACAAGAGAACAATTTAAGACATTAATTTGAGAAAATTTTGAATACAGTAAAACCTCGATATAATGAGCAACTCATTATAATGACCACTCAATTTTGGACTAGTTTTCTATATTTCGTCTTTATTTGAACTTGACAATCTAACCACCTCAATATTATGACCACCTTTTTTTGGTCACAATTGGTAGTCTCAGGCTTCTCGAAACTGCTGGAATATTTGCCTTACATCTGGCCAGACAAAGTTAGAATGTTTGTCTGACCAAATGAAAATTCGTCTCACCGAATATATTATAAATAAGTAATAAATGCTGTAAATCATGCCCGACTGCAAGACGTCCGGTCCAGTACTCACCAAAAAGTTATTGGACCTGCTCGAAAATTTGCCTGGCAAGTCCAGCAACTTTTGGTAAGTCTGTGGTCTTAATGTCTATTTTTTACTGTATAATTTAATTTTAATCAGTTACAAAACATCACTAGAGTCTCTGTATCAATACAGGTGTAAGTCAAACAAATGAAGAAGGAGCAAATTTCAGGAACTATCTGTCTAATGCAAAAAATGGCAAGTCAATAAATGTATAAAAAAACCCAACATTTTTATAATGATACAGTCTACTTACACTGATAGCTGACTTTGATCTTTTCATCTTTTTTGGTATTTCTCTGTTTCGTTGGGGTAAGGGTTCTTTCTTCCTGAGCCTCTGGTTGTACACCAACCATAAACAAGCTATCTGTCCCCTTATATGTATCCTGTGTCGGGGTCATTCTTGCTATTTCCCGTAATGCATCGCTCGGTGCTTTCGTAAGTAATCCTGGGCTGTAAATACAATACACACTGATTTAGTTCATGTGGTATGAGATGAACATTATCAGTGACAACACCACAATGACTGTCATTTAGCTTTTGCAGCAGGGTATATAACCCATGATGCTCTTAGGAAGACCCTGACAAACTCTTCAATGGAGTTTAATATCACTTCAAAAGAAACTAACTTCTCATTTAGTTGCCCCAAATACAGAAACGTTGATATCTAATAATTCAAGTTCTTTGGTTCTGTATTTTATTCCACAATTTATACTTATATCCTAAACTAGTCTAGTCAAAACTAATCACTACGAAACAAAACTATTGTATTACGTAACTAAAACGCATTGCTATTCACAAACTCATGGCAGTATGTTATCAATTAACGCCAAAAAAGGCTTTGAAAGCTTACTAGAAATGATCATTAAGATATCAATTACTCTGCTTTCCACAAACAAGCTAAAGTATAAAACTATTATATTACAAACACGACATAAAGTACAGCACTGAACAAAAAATCTATGAAAGGCAATATTCAGCTAATATACTCAAACAAATATCTATAATTACGTGTACGTAGTTGAAGGCCAAATAGACCATTGTGTAGTGCTTATACAATGTAGAACACTGATAATTTATTTACCCACGATACCCTGTGCTGTATACATTTAGTACTTAAAATTTCCAGTAGATATTTGAATAAAGATCAGTTATTTTATGTAGTGGTAATGGAGTAAATTGTTACTGATAAAATATATATATAAATAAATAAAAATAAATAAAAAAGAACAAGACTAAGTTTAAGATTCCTGTTACATCTTCTGAAATCTGGAAAATCATTCAATTGAATGAGATTATAACAAAATGTAAAATTCTAAGCTTAATAAGGATTAAAATGCTATCATAATTCACTCTGACATGCATTTAAATCTTAAAAAATGAAGAAAAAACATCCATGTGTTAGTTTGGCCAAAAATTTATGGTAAATATAAGTTCAAATTAAGCTAAATTAAATTTTCCAATTACTTACAAATAAAGTTGTATCAACAAAATTACCACTATTGATAATTAACCCTTAAAGTGACTTAGATTTCCTAATCATGATTCTCTCACATTGGTTTAGAATTGCATTCCTTAACCAAAGACATTGAAAACATCACTTAAGGAATTAAACTTGTTTTTAAATACAGAATAACATAACAGTTTGTTAAAAATGTTACCAAGTTCAAGGTTATTTTGATTGGTTAGTCAAATATTATTTAGACTGGTCTATCAGTAGCTATGTTTGTTTACAGTCATTTCAGAGCAGAAAAATAAGTTGACAAAATTATAAATAATAATAAAAATTCTAGATCACAAATATATCTAGATTTTACAACAATCTTACCAGACTTTAGTTTGATATTCCAAATATCTTAAAAAGCACAATTTGTACAAAATTTACTTTATTTACCATCTATAAATTTGAATATCTGAGTTATGAAACTGAGATACTATGTGCAAACCCAAAGTTGCAGACAAAATGATTGCAAACTACATACAATGGGTATCAATACCATTTATTAATCAATAATCTTAAAATTGCTTTGCTATTGCATAAACTTTTATAACTTATTGATTAAATTATGAAGCACATTATCTACTGACTATCGTGAGATATATTATTAATGAAAATACATAATGTACAGCATTCAACATGAATATGCAATATCCAATAAACAATAATAATAAAATAATAGTAATATCAAGCTTATAATTACTCCCAAATCAATAGACACTCTCCCACACAAAATCAATTTATTCATTAACTTGTAAATTCTGATGCAATTTTTTAAAACTTCAAATCAGTGCGATTTGGATCCTCAAAGGGTGTACCCTACACATGAAATATATAGCATCTCCCGCACAATAATTGAGAGAAATATGGTACATATTTTAAGATATTGATGTGCCATTAGAAGTTGGTTAAAGTTATTAGATAATAAATCATCCACAGGTCTATATATTTTTTCAAACAAAATCCTGATACTTTAGATGTACTTGATTTGTTTACTACAAATGACACAAATAGCCAAAGAAACCAACAAGTGCTTAAGTACCATCCTTAAAGCATATGTATCAACAAGATGATTGAAACACACAAAGATCATTCAAGTTACTGTGGATCATTTATAACACATTTTTTATTTGGAATATTTATTATTGAAAGGACCTTTTCAATGATACATGACCTTTGTATCTATATTTAGCCACATATATAGGATTAAACACTTACTTCTCCAGTCTAGATGCAGCTCTAGAACCCATTCTGCTGCCAGTCCTTGATGTTGGCCTGGATCCCTGCCTACTCACGGCTCTAGACTGGTTCCCTTGCCTGCTCTGAGTTCTATTACCAGTCTGAGGACGAGCTGATTTAACAGATTTAGGTCGTGTCTGAGATGATTCTGGACGAGTTTTTGATACATTTTTTTCAATAATGGCAGTGTCAGATTTTTCATGTGAAATGGTTTCATTTTTAGATCTGTCTTTGGATACTGGTTGCCTAGAACTTCGACCGCTTAATTGCTCCCGTTTAACTTCATTTTCAATGTCATTCAATTTAGCACCAAGATATTGTGAATCCTTTCTTGCTGAGGCAACTGGAGGTCGTTGTGAAACCTCTAAAGATGTATCTGCAGCCTCCTTTTCAGGAGAACTCTTCAACTGGGAGTTAATGCTAGCCCTTGCACTTGCCCTGCCGGACTTGCGTCTAGACGACTTCCCAGTACTAGGAGGTCTTACGTCAAATTTTGGTTTATTGGAGGAAGAATTCCTGAAACAAATATTTCAATTAATAGTAAACAAATGAATTTGTTAAATAAATTTGTCTTTGACAACATAAATCTTACAATCATTGTTTCTTTTTTTAGATCACTAAGATATGAAATGAAAATTACATCAGAAAACATGAAAGGTGGACAACAAAACGGAGCTGTTCAACACTCAATCAACAAATAAAAGATAAATGCAATGTTTTTAATTTTAAAAATTGAATCCTTAAAAAGGGAAGCAATTCCTAAACAAAAAGTGTCTACAATCAAAGCAATGAAGGGTGATATAAACAAACTTACTGTAGATCAGTGGACCAAGCCTCTTGTTCGCCTTCTTCTTGTACCTTGTATTTATCTGATCGTTCAACATTTCCATCAACCTACATACAAACAATAGATAAAATCACTAAAATGCTGGTTTGAAGTTACTTCACCCAAACTTTTAACTTTTAATATATATATATAATTATTCAATAAAAATATTTAACACATTCCCAAATCCAGTTTAAAACGTATGGCAAATTTTTATTCTACAATTTATGCAAGTAATAAACACTGTATGAGGTAGAGTTTCTAACTTGGTACAATTATTCGTGAAAACGAAAGAATGATTTTATGATGTAAGATATATACAAATTTATTTTTACTGGACGGTCAGAAAAACTTACTGCAAGATCTTGCACTTCAACAATAGATATAGAATCAGGATCTACATGTTTGGCTGGTACCCCATCTGAGAATCTAACAGCATTAAGCAGGGAACCAAAGTCTACTCTTTCATCATTATCTGCAAAAAATGCATTTACAACAGAATACACATACAGGCATACATCTTTCATTCTTCTTATTCTATTACATATCAACATTGCAGTCTGCACAAAAAACTTTTTTACCTATATTCCTTTGGACTATAGTTTGCAGAAAAAGTTATAGCCCGAACCATATTTCTATAGTCCGAAATTTTGAATAAAAAAGTTACACAATTTCCCGATTAAGTTTAATTTGCTTATCCCTCTGAGAAAACGAAACAGGAAATTCATGTTGTCAAAATGTTATAGCCTGTCAGACCACAACAATGCAGTATTTTATAGCCCAAGTCACTTTTCTATAGCTCGGGCTCGGACTATTCGTATTTTTCGCAGACTGACATTGCAATAAATTTGATCATAGCTAAGGCCGGATAAAAAGGTTGTGTTTCTGGTTACCTGGCTGATCCTTTTTTTTGGTGCTAATTCTGAAGTTTCTAGCAATAAAATTCAAATTTTGAAAATATTTGAAAACAAATTGTACCTGCTAATTATGATAAGTAGGTCTAGAAAAAAAATCAGAAAAGTTTGGTGACTTAGCTACCCTATCTTTTTTGTCAAGTAACCAAAACTAAGACTACACTTTTTTTAGCCTTAATACAAGAGTAACAAGAACAATAGCATGGTTACACTGACAATATACATAACCTAGTTGTTTTCAAGTTGTCCATGGAAAACCATTTATTAAAAAATAAAATATGGTTTCACAAATTTTCGTTGGGGAATTTATTTCATGGATTTTGTGGGTCAGCTGATCAACAATATCAAATCCCCACAAATATAAATGCCAAGATATCTGTCAACCATCCGAAATTTGGTGGTATCCAAAATTGTGCCGCCATAAAACTTCTGGTATGTTCCGAAACTAGAAAATGACATGCATACTCACGATCATCAACTGATATCTATTGCACATTGCATAATTTTTTATGGGGTCCTCTTTCGACATGTGAGGGCCAATTATCTGTATTTTTACTTCACTAGCGAGTATATTTGTTGAAGAAAATGACAGAAAACGAAAAGCAAACTTTTTTTTTAATAAAATCAAAATCCATGAATTTATGACCCCACGAAATAGTCATTTTATTAAAAAACGCAAAAACTGAACCCAACAAAAAAAATAAATCCACAGTGCTTTGCTGGATACCACTTGTTTTGATTAGGATAGTTTTAAACCATAAAAAAGTATTTCTGTTTTCGTCATACATTCCACACTAGTTTATGGAATCAGAGCACAGCCATTTTGGTAAGAATTTTCACTTCTCTGTAACATTGTGATACACGGTCAAAAATTAAATAACCCTGATTTACACACAAAACAAAATAATGCAAATTTTATAGCATTACATTAATGTTTCACATAATTCCTGAAATAAATAGATACAGTCAACAAAGTACTGAATAACTAATGTAAAATTTAAGCTCAAGCATTTATTATTCATTAGTTTTGAGAGATTACTAAGTATAATTTTACATGTGTTAGAAATGGAATAAATTTAGTTCACACAACACAACACTGATTGTCCATTCTTATGTAAGTAATTATGATTACCAAATAAACTTACAAAAGTCTCCGTCATTGAAATCTTCAATTTTCATCGACGTATTAGACTGAGGTCGACCTCTATAAGATCTAGGAGTTGCTTCCCTTGTCAAATTTCTAGGAGTCGGTCCCCCACTTGTGTACCCATCTCTAGGGGTAAACAGAGCATCCACATCTGTCCTTCTATGTTTCTTTAGTAAAAGTCGTTCTGCGTAACTCATAGATGAGTTAAATGTTATCTCAACTTCTTTGTCCTGCTCGCCAGTACCAGTGGATGTGTCCACATTAACAGCTGAAGGAACAGAAGAGATTTTAGTCCATTGATATAAAGACAGAAGATCACTGGTGAATTTTATCATAGAATTTACACACCAATGTATTAGTTTAAGAGTAACAGGTCTAGGGGTTAAGTTCTTGCGTCAAAAACTACTCAAATAGAGATTAGTTTTAAGTATAAAAAATATTTCATTTCTCGTAAAATGAAAACTGTGTGTTCGTCAATTATAGTATCCAAATGATGGTAATAACATAATTCATTATTCTCATTTTATGTTGAGTGCAATAAGTGCCTGAAAATATGAGTGTACCAATATTCTCCATACAGATCTACTGACAGACCATGTCCAGTCTGGAATGAACATGTCATAACATTTCCCTGTAGATAAGTCAGCAGGGGGTATGATAATTGATTGAGACATTGTGGATTATACACTTTCTCAAGGTATTTCTCAAGGATCAATTCAAATATACTAAGAATAAACAAGTTCTGGATGTGCCAAAGATTTGGTGTTTTTTTTTGTATGTAAAGATGTATCAGCAATGACCCCATTAAACCTTAAAACAGAAAAATATCACCCTGAGTCACCCCTTGAAAAGGACAATAGGAAAAGTATAGATCACTCACTAGGTGTCTGTACAGGGGAGTATGGTACACCACCGCGTTTGGTAGATCTATCAGTGGAGGGTCTACTTCTAGAAGGGTCACTGGAGGGGTTAGATCCTGGACCCTCAGATTTCCCAGTTCTCCATGCTTTCAAAGCTTCCTGAAATGATGCTGCTTGTTCAGCCTCATTGTACGATCCATGTAGTAAACTGTTGTCGTATGTACCACTGGCTCCCTCTGGACTATTCCTGTCCTTCTGATTAATGTAAAATCAATCTTAATTATACTAATAAAACCATTTAATAAACAATTTTTTTGACACTTTACCGAACTTTATGACAAATTTTTTAAGAAACCTAAGGTTAAAGAATTGAGTTTAATACTTACAGAAAAATATCAAGTCTAAAACCATAATGTAAGATAAACTGTATAATAGAAATAAGGGTTATATAGAAGCGAGATGTGAATATAAAAAAAGATCAATCATAATATTTTTATATTTATCACAATATTAAGGTTCTTTTTTAATATTCTGCTTTTGGTCAGTACTGTTTTTACTTTCATTTAACCCATCCTAGGGAATAACAAAATGTGGCCTTTATTCTGAGGTCAGTTTGTTCAAAATAATCAATGATGATTTTTCAAAGGAATGGCCTATATTCACAGTGTGACCTTTATTTGGAGGTGGCCACAAACACATGTTAGACTGTATAATAAGCAGTTTTGAAACGAAGGCCTAAAAAAATAGGTTTGTTTCCGGTTACCCGACCGACCCATCTTTTACCTGCCGTCTCATAATTTTTTACGGCATCCAAATCTTAGTGCTATATTGTAATTTTCAAAACAGTGTTGCCGATATATGTAAAAAAAAACATAAAAGAAAAAAATCCCTACCTACCGACCCATATTTTTTTGGCACGTAACAGGAAACAAAACTTTCTTAGTTTAAGCCTAAAACAATGATTTCGATTAGTGCATTATTGTCCTCACCTTTCTAGCACTGTCAGGAACATGTAATTCAACAGCGCCATCACCAGACATGAAATCATATGACCTAAAATAAAAAATACAAATACAAAATATAAGTAAAGCAACATCTTGGTGAATTGCAATTATCAGAAATGATTAAATCAGAATAATTCAGAAGTAAACACAATTGTTGAAAGAAGAGAATAAAATTCTTTTTTAACATGCATGTTATTCACCAGGAGTTGTTTTGAAAAAGAACAATAATAAAATAACAATGGTAGTAGATAATTTAATATTGTTATACATTGAATGAAAAGCAATTGTACTTTGTTTTTTTTCAATGAGATCTGGGTCATATGATGATTTTTCCAGCTTTAACGGTTGTGGAAGACCCCAGGTGTACACCTAGGTAGAACCACCGACCTTCTGTAAACTAGCTGGACAGCGTCCTATCATGTGAAGTTTGTCTGGTCCATGGTGGGGTTTGAACTTGCATTGATAAGGGGCAAGTGATTGCTAGTCAGAGACCATAACCACTTGACCATGGAGGTCCCTTACATCGTACTCTAACATCAGTCAGACAAACACTTACCCATTTGTTTGTGAAGGTCTAGGTGATGCAAAACATTGCCTTGGTGTGGCCTGAAAAAAGTAAGATGCATAAGTAATTACACATTCTCTTAACAGAAGTCTTCACGAAAGCCCTGATGTCAAAAGAAAAACTGCAGTGAAAATATTTTAGGATGGGATTTGAACTTACAGCAGTAAGGGATTGGTGACTAGAGGTCAGATACCGTAACCACCTGACTATGAAGAGCCCTTTTTCATGTAACAATAAGAAACTAAAACTTACAGAAAGGGGGATAGATCTATGTTTCTTTAAGTTGCCTTTAAGATGGAATGCAGCAAAACATCCGGGACAATAATCCTCAGCGCACTGAACACATGACTGAAAATATCAAATATATTGAAATTCATTTCAACTGTTAAGGCCTAAATAAGGTTTGTTTCCGACCACAAGCCAAAAAAGTATGGGTTGGTAGATAGGGATTTTTTTTATTTTATTTACTTTTTTACATATATATTAGCAACACTGAATGGGAATATGTGCACCATAATATTAATGAGTTGCAAAAATTACAATTTTCGGCAGGTAAAATATTGGGTCGGTCGAGTAACCGGAAACAAACTTTTTTTAGGCCTTAGTATGGTTATTGATACGATTTAACTAAACAGTGTCCATGGTGATGATAATCAATGTCAGTGCAGATTTTTCAATTTGAAAGAGCGGTATAGATGCTTATTTATTTATGTAAACAGCAATTGCATCAACCTAATCATGAATCTGTTGTTGAACAATTTATTTAATCTATCTTCACCGAAGCTGTAAGTGCTGGGAAGTTCAGTAATATTTCATCCATCTGAGACAATGCATAATTAACGTCAAAATGATGCACACATAAAATTTTTTTCAATGAGACCAAATTATGACACAAAATTCATGAAAATAAAAATTCTACAGCAATACAAACCTATGTAAGAATAGCAAATTCTGCACACAATTTTAAAAAGTGATTAGAATAAACATTTAATCATATTTTGGACAAAAAATCAAGACTTGCAAATCAAAAAGGGTCAATGTATTGTATGTAAGAGTTAAATAAGAAATAAATTCTTACCACAGCTGCAGACCTTTCTTCACATTGTCCACATTTTGGACCCTTAATTTTATCTCTAGGAGTGTGAGACCCTTTCTGTGCTATATAAGCAATAGTGCCAGGTTGATTACTCCTCTCAGGTAAATCTAAAAAAGTAAATAATAAAACATGAGCAGGGGTGTTTTTTCTCCTATAGCAGGGGCCACTTACAGGTGTCTCTCCCTCGGAAGTCTTTAAAATCATGCATTTTCCCCTGAAATTCAGTTAACATCAATTTTTTTCTGTTCCTTTCTGCAAAATTTTCCCGCAAATTTAAGAAAAAGGCCCCATCCCCTACCTGTGAAAAAAAGCCCGGATAAGCATTATAGAAAAACACAAATGACGCATAAATGCTGAGAAATAAGTCAATATAGGTGACTTTCACTTCATTTTCAAACAAAATCCACCAATGGAAAACATCATACAGATGAAGCATACACAATAGCACTATGTAAGAGACTCAAAATTTAAGAGTTCAACATTTCTTAATTTCTATCAGCTTCTAATAAGACAATAGAACTATCCATAATCATGTGAACTGCCATCAACCAATTGCTTCAAGAGTTTATGCCTTTAAAACATTAAAATATATAATACCCAGTGGTTTGTCCCTTAATATCTTCAATTTGCCTTTGGAAGAACCCTGAAAAATAAAATAATAGAATACATTACACTTTACAAATGTACATAATTACAAATTGACAAATACTGTTATCCTTAAAGCTAATTTCCAATCTGTTCCATGTTGTTACTGATTTATATAAAATGTGTATCTTTATTGAATAACCACTGCTTAAACTCATAATGAAATGTTTAGAATATATTCATAATGAAAATACACAATTAAATGCATCAGTAGCAATGGAGATTCTTGCCACCATTCTTGCACTCACCCCTTCAATTATAGCTTTCAGTACAACAAAAACTTGCATAGTAATTGAACTGCCTTTTGATAATGATATAAACATGAAAGGTTTCTTACACTTTTAGATTTTTTCTTCGCTAAGACTTCATCAGCATAATTATTTAATGTCCCTTGTTGACCAGTCTTCCAGAAACCACCACCTTGTCTTCTACAAATGAATGAATGAATGAATGAATGAATGAATGAATGAATGAATGAATGAATGAATGAATGAATTAATTAATTAATTAATTAATCAATCTCAGACTGAGATATAAATACATATAAACACACCTTTGATGATGAAAAATATATAAATAATATATATAAAATACAATACAATATATATAAATGGATGGACAGATGCACATACACTGAACCAACCACCATTGTGGCAACAATGCTCAGCTCACTGCAAGAAGGCCTGACAATAAAGTAAGTTATTTTCATTTTTTGGTAACAATTCCACAATAATTAGAATAAAAACAACATACACAGCATAAAGCAAGGCAGTTCTAAGTAACAACAGACAATTCATACATCCATACGCTGTTTTTAACATACTGAACTATGATAGTACAAATTACAATACAACCAACATATTTAAGATTAATTGCAGTAAAACTGAAGCACCGCACTAGCCATCTCAATTAAGTACAACAAGCAACCAGGGCTTTCATCTGATCCTTAAAATGGCATTTTGACTCTTGGAATTAGAAAAGTAAAGTTTATGACTCTTGAGAATTGATAATAAAGGGTCAAATCTACTGTCGAAAAAGAAAGAAATTTTGTTGACTCTCTAAATTATAATGACCAAGGTTCATTTTTTACCCTAAGCTTTTGACAACTAATGAGCGCCCTGAGCAAAAATAATCATTCTAAAACAACCTACTCTCTTTCCTCCTTTTCACGATTCATAGCAAACTTTAGTTCCATGAGTCTCTCCTCCATCTTCTTGCCTTCCTCCTCCAACTTCCGTGTTTCATGTTTGGCCCGTTTCAGATTCCTAAAAATTCAAGGGGATATGATTATGAAAAAACAACACACTCACATTGACTCTTCATCGACCATCTTATTTCATCTGTGAATGAGTGACTTCTGCAATTTTTTGGCAATTTTGACAACTTTGTGAATTTCTTATCGATTCCATTTTATCAGCCTTAGGGTTAAAAAATTAGGTCATTTGAGGGCTGCCAAATACTGGCAATTTTGTATCCATCAATAAACACACAACTCAATTACCAGTTAAATACCTTCATTTTTTCCCAGAAACACACTAATATACAAAAAATTTATGCAGCACAAATATATGTATAGCATGGGTACAAGTAGATCTCAAAACCTGAAAATATTGCTTGGGGCCTTCACGCGAGAACTCTGTGGTATGCCGCAAAAAAAGAGAAGTTTCCTTTTCATTCGAGTCTCCTTAAAATGATAGATAGCTTCTCCTTGGCACTTTACATGCTGTGGGAATGCAACACCCACAATTTCTCAATGGATTTAGACAATTTGGAAAAATGATCCTCAGAGCCCTACATAACACCAGAAATTTGGTATAAACTGGCATCTCTGATATAGGCGATAATGGTAAATATGCAAACTTGAAATAAACATGTGATTGTAAGATATTAAAAGTTTTATTAATTTGTAAAACTCAGTAACTGAAGAACAAACAAAATGAAGTTGTAGAAAAACAGAATTAAATTGTCCATACTATGTACTAAGTGTTGATATGAAGCTGTACAAAAGCTGTGTGAATGAAGTATTGATTTAAGAATGGACAAAATAAAATATACATGCATTTGGGTCTCACTATAATGATAAACTAATGAACAAAGTATGATATGAAGTGTAAGATATGGTCTTAGGAATACAAATTATAAGACTTGCACAAATAAGCAACTGGTATACAAAGGCAGCTACATAAAGGATTCCTATTTAACAATCAAATCAACAACAAAATGAACCTAAATTATGTCTTCAGCGAGAACTGAAAATGTTCTGAGAGTACATTTAGGGCTTTACTTTATTTGATTCATGTTACTCTAACAATTAAGGGTCAAGCAAAATACTCATTGAAGATATGCGTAGTATTAGTGTTAAATGTTTTACAATAGAGAAATAAATAAAAACACATGCAAAATGATTGATGAAGTTGAGAGATAATGTGAACGTAAAGATATTATCTATATGTAGTACAGTCATTCTGTGATTACACAAATAGCAACATTTGATATTTACTTACAAACTAAAGTTCCTGTGAGCATCAAATTCATTAAATTTCATGAAAGAGATTGGTTATATATTTTAAATGAATCAAACAACTGATGCCATTGAAAAAAAATGTAAAAAAAATAGTCTTACTGAAGCATTTACATAGAAATTGAAGTATAATAGTTGATATTGCCTTTCATCAATATAATTAAATACATGAAAGTCAAATACTAGTGATGGAGATTACATTGTAACAATATTGTATATTATATAATGCATACCATAAGACAGTATCAATTTAGTTATCTGTTATAAAAAAAACACAGCAGTCTTACATATTTGAGATTATTTAAACAACTAATCTGTCTTTATTTTCAACATAAAGGGACATTACTCTCAGCCTATGTGAGAATGAGACAGTCAGTGTCAGAGTAAATGGACTGGCACTTATGTAGAAGATACATGCACAAAAGGCAAACTATTTGCCAGTCCAAATAAAAAGATTAGATTATGGAAGACTGTCAGTTTCCACATAGACTGGCCTCTATCAAAATTAAAGCAGAAAGAAAGACATAACACATTAAGCACTTAGAATTATCAATAAATATTATCTAAGATGATATAGTCATGAATAATGTGAACAACAAAAATTAGATTATATCAACTGATAACAAAATATGATTAAAATAATGCTTAGCAACCAAAACATTATTTTATTTTTGTTTTGCTTGGAGTAAAAGTACTAAAAATTATACTCACTGTGCTTTCAGTCGCACAGACATATCTTCCTTTCTGGTGGAAAGGTTAAAACCTGAAGACATTTTGCTGCGCTGAAATATGAAAAATAGACAACATGATTGAAAAATTCTTATTCTTCATATAAAACTTAATAAATTGACAATATATGCCTTACCACTCAACATACGATCTTCAGTTATCATTTCTTAACTTAAAAAATATCCATTTTACATAACCAGGTTACATGCTAAAAAATTATGAGACGGTAGGTAGGGATTTCCTTTTTATGTTTCTTTTTACATATATCGGCAACACTGTTGTGAAAATTAGAATATAGCACTAAGTCTGACTCTAAGATTTGAATGCTGTAAAAACTTAAAAAAAACGGAAACAAACCTATATTTAGGCCTTAACTTGTTTCTAAAATTGATATATCAGAAATATATCACTAGCAGGCATACAGATTTATAGTCTCTTGAATCATCAGACAGAAAGTACGATTTGTATCGAGGGCGAATTCATCACAACATTTATCATCTTAAATAAACGAAGTCCATCTTCGTTAAAACAGTCTAAAATTTGGTTGCTCGAACGCAGATATCTACAAAATAACTGGAGTTACTGTCTGAAAGAACATACCTTTGGTATTTCTCATGTAAAATTCAGCGTCTAGGGCAATGATAACGTTACTCCAAAGCATCCAAGGTAAACAATTTTGTAACCACGTTCAACACGAGATTTTCATCGCGAAGTGGGTGTCACGGTGTCAATATAAAAATATGCCTAGTAAAAAAACCTACAGAATACGCGGATCTGTTAACAAACCAGAGAACTTAGCCTTTCAACCCATGTAAATAATTCAATAGTTTAGTTAATAAAAAAATGAAAAAGATGCGCCGTGCTTTCCAATCATAAAAATACTGCGAAAGAAATAAACGCCGAAAAATTGCACAATGCGCCGTAGATTGTAAAGAATGTAT
Organism: Lutraria rhynchaena; assembly: GCA_008271625.1. Lineage (NCBI taxonomy): Eukaryota > Metazoa > Mollusca > Bivalvia > Venerida > Mactridae > Lutraria > Lutraria rhynchaena. The sequence goes on from VIBL01000051.1 coordinate 360,380, forward strand.
ATAACACGGCGCGTCTCCGGATTTTACGACTGTACATAATGGAGAACACGCCATGTCTTATCAACACTTCTCGTTTACTTAGTATGGTTTACATATTTATTTGAGGACCATTTTAAAAAAAGTTTCATAATACCAAAACCGAAGAAAAAGTTAAATCTCATTCTTTAATGGTGTCAGCTCAGCCAGTACAGCAGACAACGACCAAACAAATCTAATTTAGCGATGATGTCAACCATTTTGTACAACAGGAATGGGTTAAATGCACCTGATGCAGCAGCACTATCATCAAGTACAGCCACAGAAATCAACCATATATATTAAATACATTGATTCTTTAAATAATTTGTATTAATGACCCCATGCATCTTTTTGACATAAGACCATTAAACTGGTACCCGTTGACTCTGGTGCACTTTGGTGCACTGCAACATGGGACGGGGACCAGTTTATAAAGCCACTACATGTGTTGTATATGTCCTTTCTGGCAAAAAGAAACCTCTGTTGTGAAATCTGGACAATCTCGATCTTTTAACATGCCACGGAAATAAAATATTTTAAGAATTCTAATGTGATTTTCTGCATTGTCTGGTACCAGGAACTTTACATTTTGCCCTAGAGTACCTGCTAGGAACAATGCACATATCAGTCCCAGATATGGGGAATAAAATATTTGAAAAACTAATTTCAATAACGCTTTTGTGATTCTTTTTTCTGTTATGTATATGGACGCTAAACGTGCAATGAAATGGAACACACTAATTAATGCGCGACAATTCGTAGGGTTATTTCTACAAACTCGTACATCATTTTTCCCCATTTTGACAAAATCTCATTAGAAAATTTGAACTGCATGAACTTTGAGCGAGTTACGGGTTTGTGGAATTGGGATTAACCCTATTTAGGATATATCTACAAGCAGGTAAGTATGATCATTGTAAAGAGCTCATCAAAAAAAAAATATACCAAAAGTTGAGTTAAGGGGTTGAAGAAATAAGTCGACGAATTTTTAAATATTACCCACCACTAAGCCACAGAAAAACTGAATGAAATCAATTGTATGCATGGACATTGCAAACTATACTACAGTAAAGTTCACGTATAGGATTGATTCGAAGTTTATAGATAATATTTTGATATATTTTATAATGTATGTAAATGCTAGTCATGGATGAATTGATTAGTGATAAGTAATAAGGAACGACAACTCTGGGTAGAGATTATGGTACACTCAGTCTGTGCAGAAACCTCCGGTACACTGCAACATGGAACGAAAAAAAAACAATTTAAAATTATAATGCAGTCATTCGGCACACTTCGACATAAATCGACATAAGTGCGGCGGATGATGGTACTGTGACTGTTGAAATCGGTCAGCGAGAGCTTTTCCCATTTGCACGTTGTTTTGGACTTTCATTCCCATAATACTTCAACGTTCCGCGGTAAGTTCGTAATGTAAGCAGCAGCAGCAGCAGCAGCAGCAGCAGCAACGACAACAACAACAACAAAAATGTACAAAAAAGGGCCGTAATAAAGCGAATATAAAAAATGCTTTCTGCAATTTTAATAACTGCGTAACGAGTCACTTTGTACAAAAGTCAACCACTAACAAGTTTTGTAATCAAAATGCTTCAAAAGATTTGGTTTTAACATAACGTGCTCGAAGTTGTTTGATGGGAGATAATTTGTGCAGATTTACGTTGTAGCTATTTTTACTACCTCCCTTCAATATGTTTTGTAAAGAATATGAATCAATGGGTTTTCCTAGATAATCATTTGGATTTAGTTTTTATTATGTGAAACCGCAAAAATGTTCTCTCGATATAATGTAATCGTTTCACCCTAAACTTATTGATAATTCTCAATGATTGTAAACAAGATGTGCAAGCGATTGATATAACTTAATGTACAGCCTTTGTCAGTACTAGTTAAATTTTATTATTACACTTTATTTGGCCGGTTGTTTCTCTTAGTATGTACTTTCTAGTTCTACTATAACCGTCAAAATATTAAATGTTATAGTTGTACAGTGTGTATAATACGTTTTCCAAATCAAGAAACATTTGATAAAACAATGTTTTCACATCCCGTTTAAAATGAATCAAATAATTGGTATGTAAAAATAATTCGTTTTTTTTTGACAAATTTTAAATGAATCAACGTCGTTAAGTTGTCCTAGAATTAAAATGAAAAATTTCATATAAAACTATGACCGCTCACTGGCAGTAAATACTGCTACCGTACAGGAAGAAACGTCGTGTTACAGTGGCACAAATGCCTGCTTCAAAGTAACCATGTTTATACTGCAATAGCAATGTACTCTACGATTTTCAATGCCATCACCCGCGTGTTACCTAATTACATTGCAAGTAATTATCATAGCCATACTAACAATTTTATATAATGATCAGTGGGGATTAAAGGACTTTTTTGTTTTGGGGTGCGAGCTTAAATCTTGGTGAAAATTAAAACTGCTCTTGAAAATTTCAAAGCATTTTCCATGGGATATAGGTGTGAACTCCAAACTCTAGCCGCTTCCTTGTTGATTAGCAAGCAACAGTTTGACTCTAAATATTATATATCATCTATGTTTTTTTTTTCATTCGCTTGTCAGTTTTATAGTGGGGATGCTGGCTGCATTCCGTCTATATGCGGCGTAGAGATTCATAGTCAGAATAATGTCCGTGTAGTAACATTATGGTCATCTCTGGGCATACCATGGTATGATTTAATAGGAGAAAAAAAACTTGCATTATATTCATCATAGCCGTTTAATCAAAATCGAGCGTTTACACGAAAGCTTTGTAATCAATCTATGGTGACATATTTCTGCATATGATGATCAGAATATTTTCGCGAATACCTACCAGATTTTCATGAAAAACAAAGACATTTTCACGAAAATTAAATAACTTTTCATGATAAGATCTCTTCACCGGATAGTAAACGTACTTATTAAGTGGACGATGAAATATTGTCATGAATATATATATATATATATATATATTTAGAAAGCTTTCGCGAAAATTAACTCGCTAAGTATATGCAGATATATGCCTTCATATCAACCAGTGTTTTGAATCTACTATATCTGGCTGTCTGGTCGTTTGTATTGGTTGGTTAGTCATTTATCTGTGCTATTCTCGTTATTGTATTCAGCAATTTGTTGAACTTACCAACGTAATCATATATGCATCCAGTTCTAACCTGCTACTCCACAAGCTACTGACAACAATATGAAACGTTGATTAGTTGTGTAAGACAAATGATATTGGATAAATTGTCAAAGCGAAACTTTGTACTCTGTCTACTTTGCTAATCAAATAGTATTCTAAAAATGGAATACATTCACCCCTTTGACTGCACAATTTTGACTTCATTTTGCCTGTTTATTTGCCTTTGTGTTTTTGTTGTTGTTGTTTTTCACAGAAACGCGTTATATTTTTTTTATTTTTATCATTCCATTAGGGAAGTGTAAGAAAAATACGATTCGCTTGTAGCTACTGCGTAGATGCCCCGGTATCAACTAACACAGCGTATTAAGTTTCCGAAATAAATCCACGTCATCTTATTGTGGCCTTCCCTATTTTCTAATTGATTTAACCAACAAAACAAATGGTATTTGCAAAATGCTGAGATGCATTGTACTTCCCAAGAAAATTCGTCCCCTTACATAAAACTTGCTTAGCTCCCAACGGCATGCTACCGTGTGATAATTTCGATATCGCATTAACTAATCTAATTCCAAGCTTTATTTTTCAGCGTTTGTCTTAATAGGGACTCGATGTCATCATGTAATTACTAGTTTGAGATCAATTTGTCCAATTTGTTCCCACGATTTTCGAGAAACTTGCGCCAAGCGTATATACTAAGCATTACTAATGTGTCTAAACCAAAACAATTAAGCGACCTAATAGCTTTCTGATTATATTAGCGGGTCTTCAAAGAAAATTGTTTACGCTCTTAAAATGGAAAATCACAGATTTTTACTGTTACACTCGGATATCCGCGTATTAATGTTCAGTTATTTCGTATTATTTTGCTGGAAGTCTGTTCCTGCAACAGGAGATTGTGTTGTCATTTCTTGCAATAGATTAACCTTGAAATATGAAACACATGCGATTATAAAAATAAGTAATGTTAATACACAAACTCTTCGAGTATCCCAGAGAAATAGTTATTTAAATATGCGGACCCGCCTTTTACGAATATCAGTCTTGTCTTTAAGTTTTGGATTGAAGCTTTGTTTCTGTTGACGTCATCTTTTGCCTCATCGTGTAAAACTACACATGTAAGTTAACTACAGGCTAACAGGGTCAGTTTTTTTAATCTGTGTCGTGCTTATTCTACTTCATGTGTGTCTATGGTAATGTCATTGTTGTGATATTATGGAATACATCATTATCATCAACATTCGTATGAATATCATGATCACCAACTTGTTTTGTTTTACTTATGTCTTGATGTAATCCTATGTTGTGTAGAAATATTACATTGTGTGTTCTAATCTTGTTTACTTATGAATATTAGATAACTTTATCATGCTGACAATTATAATGAAAGTAAAGTTTCACTGAAAAAAGTAACAGAAGGTGTTCATATAGATTTTAATCATTTGGAGGGGGTTGTATAGATTTGCAGATGGTTTTTGTGAACATGTTCTGAATAACTTTTATCATTTATAGTACTTGTGGTGTCGCGTAAACGTCTTCCTGTTATTTCCTGGTTGTTAGGTGACAGTGTGCTTTGTAATTGAAATTTATATTAGCCAAACATTCTACTTTAGAGTTTTAATCATATGTAAATTATATTTGAATGTACTATTGTATAATGGCTTATTATTATCAATCCATAGAATCATTTCGTTGCTAAAGACACCCAATTCAAATCAGTGTGCACTGAAGAAATGCTTAAAATAAATGATTGGTATACTGGCAATTGTATTGGAATTAATAAAAAAGAACGACACGAAATTTCTTTTAAATTACCTAAAGAGAAGAGGAAGTAAACGTGAACATACAATATTGGAATTGAACTACACAATTGCGATTAATATAATTTACACATAAAACTTGCGCAAATCCTATTTGCATGTAATGTAATGACAAAGTCGAAATAAGATTTCAAAATTCGTTTATAAAGTTGCTCGTAGGTTATTACTGGGTTTGATCCAATGATACACTCATCAAATGTCACGTAGAATACTCCGGGATAAAGGACTGCGGTATCGGTATATTGATTCAATTTTATTTCAATTAATTCCGAATTACTGCAAAACCAGCTGTTTTTTTTAAATTAATAGAATAATAGGAAAATAGTCATTGTAAGACGGTTGTTACGATATCATGGATTCCTTAAATGTTTGCCAAGTCAAATAATTTCAACAAAACTAATAAACTAAAATTTAATCTAATTTATAAGTTTTTGATTTAACATTAGAAAAACAACTTTACGTTAGAGTACAATGTACAAAGCGTGTTTAACCCAGTTATAAGCGCGTGTATTTTTAAGCTGACAAAATGCAGAGAAACTAGCCATAAGCCAATCAAACATAGATAACTGGCCATCATTAAGTAGACAAGTAGATATCTCACTAAATCGTGCTCACCCGCTGAGCTTAACAAGCTGCGTGTTAGGTCAACAGACTTCGGGATCGCCAGCTCGAACCTTGAACACTGCTCATTGTGTCTGTGACGATTTAATTGAAGAACATGGCGTCCTATGGCCATTCATCGGTTGATGATTCTTGTGGAGAAGTGGGCGGTTACTAACGGAGAAAAGATAAAACTGGCACACATATGTTTGATGTTTTCTGTGTGTATATATATGTTTTCCCGAAAAGCGAATATATCAAACTTGATATGCACAAGTCATAGCTAATACCTGTTTATTATTCAAATCGTTCAGTATGGACATTGCGCATGCATTCTTAGCTGGATTCGTTTGATGATCCAATAGGTTTGGATTCTATCTGACGGTAACAATAAGTGGGTGGGAAACATAGCCCTAACATTGAAATGAAATTATTATAAATGATTTCTCGTCGCAAATAATCCTGTGTGTAATCATTAAATCGAAATACCGTCAGGGCCACTGTACCAATCGATACTGCTCTGAGTATTTATCGTTTCATTACGTATTTATGTTACACGAGTGATAGATTTATCAGATTACCCGCTCATGGAAAAGTCACGACTCACCGTCCCATTTGGTACACCTCGACCGACTACGTCTTATCTGCTAAAAGGAGGTACGAAACCAGCCTAGGTGTTCCGAATGCTCCAATCCCATAATTCTATACTGGTTCCCGTTGATTATAGCTGTACCTTTGGTGCACTGCAACATGGAACGGGGACCAGTTTACCATAATTCTGCAATACTTGCTCACGAAAAAGTCTAATGCCGGAATCATAAACAAGTATTACTATTGTACATTCACTAACACAAATGATTTGACCCAAATTTCGTGCAATTGTAGTTCGGATTAATATTTTATTCATTTAGTAATATAATTACATGTACTGGTATATACAACAGTCACAAAGTGTAAGCAGATTATATGAAGATATCAAAGAAAGCGCAGACCAGATATAAATCTGCTTACTTCAATAAAAACATTGTTAATAGATACAGAAAAACGTAACGTGTAGCAATATTTATTATACATACATATTCTGCCAGAATAAAAACAATAAATAGGGTCATTTGACCTGAACAAATAGGGTACATAGGTCAAAATGTTTCTTGTGTATCTTTCTGAGCATACATTTCGTACCTTTGAAGTACAATTCGTCACCAAATATGTTCGTACTTTAGTTTTGTTGTTAGAAGCTTTAGGGTTGTCACAAAAAATTCTCGGGTAACCGTAAACTAGACTATTATTTCCGGCCTTATATGAATTAAATTAGGTAAGCAAATAGAACACAACACTCGGTTCACTTAAGTCAATTTGAAACTTCTGACTTGGCGTTCCGTGTTGTCACTTTGAGAAACTTCGGCGTACGACTACAGGCCATTCATTCGTGAAAAAGTCGATATGGTCACAATAATTTTTTAAAAAAAAATTGGTTAAGCGAAATAAAACTGATAATTGCTTGTTTCAGTCTTTTTGTATCATCCTGCACACATCACCTGTTACACAGTTCTAATAATCAACGAAACATATCTGTCAGTTGAAAGAAGCCCGGTTACAATCAACATACTTTAACCAACAACGCGGAAAAAAATAAATATGTTAATATTGAACCAACGGAAAACATATTTTTTCCGTTTCACACATTTTGTAGTCCGAGAGAAGCAAGGTGTTGTCTGGCTTTGAGTCTTAAGTCTGCAATACTTGTACTCTTAGTCGCTTTGAAACCACTGTCAGGAAGAGCGGCATAGTTCAAAGCCGCGGCGTAGTGGTGATGGTACAGTAATATGGGGTGTATAGGTGGCGCGAGTCCCGACGCCGACGGCAAAGGAAAGTATGGCAAAAGTGGCGGCAAGTGTAAACGATCAAGAGGCTCTCGGACGCTTGGAACGTTAATGAATGGGTTCACGCGACAAGCGTCTAGTGGCGCCACAGATCCTGGTGACGTCAGCATTATTCCCGCTGAAATATAACAATACTTTTAATGAGAGTTTTGACCTTTTAGTCTACGATATACACTGAACCTAATTTCTAAACGTCCACATGTGCGGATTTGGGGGGTGGGGGCGAAGCCGGCATGAACCCCCTCTAAAGTCTGGCAAGCATAAGTAAAAAAAACTTTAAACTAATTTATTCAATCAAATATTTACTTCGAATACTGGTTTCTTGTTGTACATCGATTGTACGTATTACAAAACATGAGAAATAATTCACTTATTTGAGTTCCTCCAAGAATCTAGTTTTATTTGGTGGACGTTTAGAAATTTGACTCAGTGTATCATTTCATCATTTCACATGTAACTTGGAGCGTGCTTCAGTTAGAACTCTTTTTTTTCTGGTACACGGCTTAAAACTTGAGATTCGACTTCAAAGCGTACATATCATTTTAGAATTTAAAAATTCTTAAGGATTAGTCATGTAGTGATAAAATTATGGACCCAACTTTTAACACTCCGCGTGCAGGTTGTTTCAGGATGAAGTTTATTTTTCATTTCTTTTTTACAAATAACTTAAATGTTTCAGGTAAGTACAAATTAATCAAGAAAATTCATGCTATGGGGTCGAGTTTTAGAACACATTAGGTTTATCAAAACTCTCCTAGCGAGCTCGCCATTATCAGTAGATGTGGCTCATGACGCACAGGTAACAGGTGCTTTGTATTCAGTCGATAATTTTTACATAAAAGTTCATACAATAATTAACAAAGTCTAACTTGACTCTTTAAACTACACTGAACGACCACGTTGAACAAGAATAATTGGCACCTCAGATAAATGACAAATACACTAACAATTCTTTATATGATATCTTAAAGAAATGTATATCTGGCATGAAATTATATTACTGATAAAAGTACTCTGGGATTTCGTCACATCTCGACGGCATGTCTATAAGATCATTTATTGCGATCAAGTTTCAGAATTCTCGCTCTATGACAAGCTAATATGGATAGTTTTCTTTTCTCAATAGAAATCATGGTTAATAAGGCGCTTGAGGTTAGAGAGCACAGGAGAATTAATGTACCCAATTGGCGATCTCTTTCCTCAATTAATCACTTTACTGACATTTCTATTACACGATATTAGATGCATAAAGATTTGTTTGTACAAATGGCTGAGTATTCTATGGCGTAATTTTCTCAATCTGAACTTTCCACCATTTTTAAAGGGAAAGCGACTAAATAAAATAGTTTAATCTTTCCGCCAAACAATATTTGTGTTTAGTTAATTTAGTCTCCAGCGGAATTCGTTGGAAAATTGGAATATATCATTTTGAGTTATTATAAAGCAAATAATACGGCGTGGAGATCTAATGACGACCGTGAAAGGAAGTGATAATTTCAATTCTGACCCGTACTTGTCCCGGCACTATTGGTAAATATTTATTTCCACCAATTAATTGCCGCACGAGACATAAAATATGAGATACTTGATCAAACAGTCTTTAACTGAAGTGTAACAAGTAAACCTACGCTTGTTTAAGCCAAGATATGGCGTTAAAAATGCATCAGTATTATATTTTCATTAATCAAAGTTAAACATTAAAGCATGTAAAAAGTTTAATTTTATGACGTTTTTTTGTAAGACGAGCAAAAAAAAAAAACAACGTCATCTGGATTCTACATAGATTCTACATGAATAACTTAATTAACATATTTCCAAATTAGATTTTGGATTTTGTTTCTATCATAAATCGTACTTAGTTGCACTGTTTTACTAAATACCTTGTATTGAACTAATCTATTTAGTTTAACTATAAATCTCATAGTTTCAATGCATTGATAATCAAATTAATGTGATTAAGTAAATTAGATATACTTTGCTAGCGACTGAAATTGTATATTCGCCATAACGCAATAATAATAACAACATAACTAGCATCTCGTTAATTCTGCGTTAACAATTCATATTACACTTAATGTAGAGCATGTTTGTATTTACGTAATACATTTATTAATTTGTTTGTTATTTAATATACCAAAAATTCCAATTCTATGCAATGCAGCCAGTCATTGTAAGTGATGACATAATGCTATGGAACGTTTTATTTTTTTAAACACATTCGTCGATTTATGCATTATGCTTTCAAACAGAAACAAGGTCGGTATATTCTTCATATTTCACTTGGGAATCTTACGGATTTGTTTGTAATTATTTCTAAATTCGATTCCTAAATTTCATCAGAGTTTAATTCAAATGGTTTCTAGAATAAATGGTGCAATTATAACTGAAAATTTAAATAGCATTCCTTTAAGCCAAACGTTTAAACAATTAATAAAACGAAATATCTAATCAAGTTTATAAAATACATTTGTGCATGTGATAATCAATAAGTAAATCCAATTATATTATACAAGGATGGATCAAATAAATTTATATGTCTATACTATACAATTTAAATTTATTGAACGATTTCTTATAAACTGAAACTTTTGAAGAATGTACCATTTAACATTCAGCACTGCGCATGCGTGAAAATAATATCATTCTTTGGTGGAAATGCTCACTCAAGATAGTATTTAATTAAGCAACATACGAAATATGAAGGTAGAAATAGGGGACAATGTAAGACAATGAATTGTTCAGAAGTAAATTTTTTTCTGGACTTAAATATTTATATCAATCTCGTTTTTATTAATTTATAAACAGTGGGCGACTTGTCACATGTCTAATTTATTATAAATGAAATCTCAGATACTTAGAATTTTATGATACAAATAAAGCATAACTTTTCAGGGGATGGAAACTTCAAATCTGGTAGAATTATTTACGTATTTCAAAGTTAGTTTGAACATTTTTTTTCTTTAAAAACTTTCGTTGTCTCCGACCTACGCATCGAAATTGACTCCGTAAAATTGTTCTGCAATGGAACAGGAAAGGTTTTTAATTAACTGAAATCTAAATGAAATCCACCTGCCTGAAATGGTATCTTAATACTTCAGAACTTTTTTAAAGCACCAATGGACGTTGTTTCTTGTCTTGTATCTCATAGATCTACTATATAGATGTAAATTTAATTTCTTCATCACAGTTTTGCTGATGTTTATTGAAACCTCTTTCAACTTTCTCAGCAGTATATGCGTACTAAATTTTATGACGGCATTTAGGGAATTTTAAAATTTAAATTTTCTATTATTTGTTCAACAAAATGATAAATGAGGGGTTTTCATATAGATCCATTTTATCACTGGACGTAATATTTGTATTATTACCCAACATCCTTGAATTTTATCTTTAAAATCGCCCAAAACGTAATATTTGTTAGAATCTTACAGACAAGAAGGGGAAAAAGTTCATCGTTTTTATTTGAAACCGGAGGCTAAAATTGCGGAAAACTATATTGAATAAACGGACAGGGTTCTTGTCATCTGTACAACCACCATATGTCAGGGAAGTTCCTTGCGAGTTAACTTTAGCTAATACTCCGATGAACACGTAATTTGATCATATCAAATAATTTAATATAAGTCTGATGAAAATTCGACAAATTAATTCTATTAGGTATACACCATAAAGATCGGGACCTCTTATATTACATTACGATTTCCGTGGATTGTATTTGAAACTCTCTCCTGATTAACTGAGCTGTGTGCCCCTAGAAATTGTACAAAGGAATCGGGCCTTAATTGAATCATACTCTGGCGGAAATGAATGTAATTTGACAAAAGCTTGGTATTTATACAACACCTCACGTGACGGGCTGAGGTCATTGTTATGTTTTACAACGTCAAGTTGTCCAGAGAGAGAGGAATTAGAGGAGCGGGAACGATTATGCAGCTCGATCTCGCGGCTGTTTATTTCACAGAAATTCCCGGTGATATGTTAAATATGCCAAATCAAGGTCTTAATACTCAGTCATAATATTGTTCGTTAAAGATAGCCTCACAAACTTGATTGTTTGCAGTTACGCGATCGGTTCATTCAAACATTTTTCAGCCCTAAAAAATTTACTACGATTTTGACAAAACTATCTTTCGTTCATAATTCCCGCATTTCGTTTTCAGTTAAGTCACATGTTAACAAAAAATGGTGTACCTACCTACCTACCTACCTACCTACCTACATTAATGGCCTTAATGAGATCGTAATACATATTAACATAAACATGGAAAAGTGAACGAAAGTATCTGATATTTTTGAGACAGCGTCACAATGCTTAAAGTTTAGCTCAGAGACCGCTTTTATATTTAGAGCACCTCCCTATAACAACCAATGATTTTCGGACATGTTTTCTATGTTTCTTTTATATTTCAACTCGATAAGGTCAGAAAAATAGTCGTGTATACGGTTACCTGACAGGCCCCATTTCTTGTACCGACTCAGACGTTTTAACAACAAAATCAGAAGTACGAAAATATTTGGGTACGAATGGTGTCTCCAAAGAAGGCGAAAACTGTGTTCAGAAAAAATACAAAAGAAAGCTTATTCGACTTACCCACTTATATTTTGGTTAAGTAACCGAAAACACGACTATTTTTTTCTAGCCTAATGAGACCATTTTTATATAACAGAATTTGTTGAGGGGGGGGGGGAAGCCAAAGGTTTGAATATTGAGGCTACATTTTCTACATATATCCTTGGTTAGGTATATCTTCACATGAAAATTTATATTAAATCCAATCTACTTGTGTTTTCCTCCTATTATTTTCATTAAAAAACTCCCACATACCCTTCTGCATTTGACTTTCTTGCTTTCGACATTTAGCCCGTCTGTTTTGAAACCACACCTGAAATATAATTAAGAACTAATCATTGGCAGAAAACACGTGTTTATTTATTCGTATCTTTATTGTGTTGTGATATATTACTTCGTTGAAGATTTGTAGTTATTTTGTTAAGTAAACATCAATATGTGTAGTCCATAACAAGAAATACATGAATTTCTGTTAAAAGCGTGTAAAAACATTTCTTTGTACAAAACATCCCATAGCTTGGGAATAATCACTATCCGAATTTTAAATGTATTTACCAGTACATTTAGCGTGTATTTAATGTGCATTTAGACCATTAGCTGTTGACGTGAGTGATAAAAACATTATCATATAAAGAAAATATTACTCTGCTGTTTATAAAATTATATTATTTCTACCGTTGTTTACGACATAATAAAATTACCAAGCTATGTTATCAAACACTTCCACAAACATATCTTTTAAATTTAATCAAATATGAATTTATACGTTACTCTCAAATCTTCGTTTGCGCGGACCGTTAAAATATTACATATCAAAGCATTTTCTATTAAGCTATAATATTTGCCATAAAACGGAATAAATTCAACGCTCTCAATGTAATTGGTGCCACTATCCTGGCAATGAAAAGTCAACATCTAAAACATTCTTGAAATAATTATCCGAGACAAGCACACATTTGTATTAGGAATGCGAAGTGACACGAAAGCTCAAATGATTCAATATGTTTCAATTTCTGAAATCAAAACGAGGCTTTCCAAAGTATGAACATGTTGGAACATGATAATGTATCGTTCCCCAGGGTGTTGACAATGGGAATTATATAATTCGTCCACAATGACAGATGGAATTAAACTGACACAGCCCAATAACCACACTTTGAATCAAACATCAAAATTGATATCCAAGAATATCGGATAAATATTCTCATCCGTTTTGATGACTTTTGTTTAGTTTTTGCATCCACGGATTTTGGGTATTCTTGGGATGGTTTTGATTGAAGTAAGGCCAGAAAAAACAGCATTGTTTCCGGTTACTTGACAAAAATATTGTACGTAGGGTGAAAAGTTACTTTTCTATTTTTTCCCTATGTTTATCTTTCATACTTTTGATGCACAATTCGTCCCAAATATTTTCGAAATACAACGATTGGTTGCTTTTTATTTTATTTTGCTGTGATTACTTTTAGAGCCGATGGAAAAATAGGGTTGGTCGGGTCACCGGAAATACAACTATTTTTTCTGGCCTAATCAGTCGTATAGAAGATAATAAGACAATTTTGTCTTTACTAAACTCTTGAAAAAAAAAGAAATGCATTCCGCCTTTTTTGCCTTTTTGATAGAATAAAGGCTAGTTATGTTATTATTATATGTTATTATATTAGTTAATTGGTATCACCTACATTAACACCTGAAAACAAAGGCCATCAGAGAGAGTGAAGGTACATTACATTTATGTACAATTGGTCCCTATTCAAAGGTTTATTATTTTCACGCATGCGCAGTGTTGAATTTTAATGCTATATTCCTCGAAAGTTCCGGTTTATTCACAAGGAGTCATTAACTCAAGTCTGACTGTATTGGCTCAGTGTTTTGTCAGAAAGGAATGATTCAATAGTGGCTTACCTATAGATGTATATAATATATTTGTTCCTTCGTTAGGTTCTGAAAACATTGAGGAATATCGAACTGTTTTCGTATCATTATTACAATATGGTTTGTATGTCTCGAACTATTACTACTGTCATTACAGCTGTGGGCAGAATATATACCCTCTCTATACATGTATATTTAAATAGTTATAATGCTACTAGATACAAGAGAAAGTCGATGTTTGATTGGTGGAGATAACTAGGAAACAAATATAGTTTAATGTAGATACAATACGAAACAGGCCCATCTCTCAACGGTTAGCAAACAAGATTAAACATTTAGTGCCCTTTGACCCAGACAATTAGGGTCCAATGACTTTCAGCTTTCGTGGTGGCAACTCGCGGCAGGAAAATAAATACGACAGTCATTAATCACTCTTAGTCCTTCATCGATAGTCAGCGAATGTGTCGCGAAATAGCATCAAATCATGTCTTAACGTTCCCTCACGACGGAATGGCAAATTAGTGTCTCAAGTCGCTTGCTCCGTAGCCAGGACCGTGCGCCGATTGCTTTTAACCCCGTCTCAGGAAATATCCGCCTTTCAACGTATAAATGTGCAGTTTGAGAAAATTGTAGCTCGTCCTTAGAGACTGTTGTCGACGGAATTTCTTAATTGGATAATATTTGGCTAAGATTCGGTCTTATATATTTAACCTGCAAGTCACATGAGTGCCGAGCGGGGTCTTTCACAATGTCAGTGTGTAATTGAATTAATTCACGACGTCAAGTTCGGGTCTAATTTGGAATAATAGGAGAAATCGTTATAGGAAATCCAGGCACTCTGTCGTGTTTTAATTACTCTTGTGGCCACACGTCTTATTCTATTCATCAACCATCTCTTCCTAATGTTTCCCCTTCCGAACAAAAATGTTTTATGTACGAAAATACGCGGAACTTCTTTTTTCGAGAACTAGGCTTAAACGCATCTGAATTTTATGGGATAAAATATTTCATCTGAATTCGGATCATACAAATGCTCAGTCAAATGGAGCAAGTATCAACCAACCGCCAAAATAATTTAAAGTTATGTTATTCCAATGTATTTTCAGTCATTCGGTGACTTTTCCAGCTTTAACGGTAGTGGAAGACCCCGCGTGATTCCTGGGTAGAACCACTGACTTTTCGTAATTTGACTGGACAGCGTCCTCACTTGTGATTTTTGTTCAGGGTGGATTCAAACTCACAGCGGTGAAGAGCTAGTGATTACAAGTCACTACCATGACCACTCTACCAGGGAGACCCTTTATTCTATTGTTTACGTTTAGGAAATTTTATTGAAGTGAAACTTTTCAACTGGAAGTTAAAAATCTTTATTACGCGGAAAATGCATAATTTATCAAAGTACCTCTAAAAGTAACGTCAGATAAACAATACTAGTATATCTACATATAAGCTAGAACACATAAATTGATTGAAATTTACCATTGAAACAATTTAATTTTAACAAAAGGATCATGTCCAGAAAATATAGTCGTGTTTCCGGTTACACGATCGGCCCTATATTTGGCTCCGACATTAAGGTTTCAAATCTAAAGTACGAAAATATTTAGGAGCGAATCCTAACTCCAAAATACGAAAGATATGTTTACAAATAAAATAGAAATGAAAAATCCAATCTACCCCTTGTTTTTGGTCAAGTAACTATAAACATGATTATCTAACCTGAATAATGACAACGCAAAAGTGAAATAATTAATGATTGATGGTATTCTTGTGAAATAAAGGGAAACAACTCGTCCATTTCCGGTTATCAATCCGTTCCATTTAAGATGAACAAGTTAATGCAAATAATATATAATTACAGCGCGGTTGGTCGACGTTAATTGAAACCTTGTAGAACTCGTGACGAACCTTATGTAACTAAATCTGTGCATGCAAACAAACGTATCAACATTCAGTGCAGAAATAGTACATTTTGTACCTTCAAAGCATTCATCTGTAGTGGCCTTCATCTTTGATCTGCGACACATTGTGAATTTTCTCAAAGCGGAAGTGATATCATCAACATATTGTGGACTAATTTAATGCATTTACCGCAAATTGCTCGGTTATATATCACATAAAACTAGAGCCTTTCATTGTTTTCCAAAACGTTGAAAAGTGCCTCGTTGTAAACGTTACACAATAGAAAAAAACTAGCTAATTGACGATCGTAATCTATATCCATTAAATGGATAATCAAATAAAGTCCTTAAACTGCTCGATAAAATCTGACACAACGCATTGAAAACCGATCACTTGATCTAATTAATATTTTCATTCAGGCTCATCAGTTAGGCATGTTTCAGATGAACACGAAATAAACCTATCACTGTTACATCCACTGCTCTGTACCATAGAAAATGATTTAATAAAAGTAACAAGATATAAACTCCGTATCATATCAGATTCATAGCGAATCATAAAATTATTAAAAACAAATTGGTGTTATATATTTCAATTATCTTGAAACTATATACGTTGCTGTATGATGGGATGTTTAATTTGAACCTAATTGATATTAAATAGCAAGATACGGTCGTATTAATCTACGTAACTGTCAAATAGAAGCAAATCATTATCTTATTCAGTTACAGGCAAAATCAAATTAGTTTAAAGTAATAAAAGCTCTCTCTATTTAATTCACTAACATGATATACTCCCGTATTTGGAGTTGAATTTTACCTCATAAGTCGCTGGAGCGTACTATAAATTGACGTCTCGACAGACAACTGTCGGATATTTAAAAGCCGGGAAACAAATACATTGTTTTTGCAAGACTCCTGAAAAATTAAGTAGGTGAAAGAAACAGATTGTTTCCACGCTTGCGTTTTATTCTCTCAGCATAGAAAGCGTGTTATAAAAGCTGTAAAACTTGATTATAGATGACAGAAAAACTAATATAACATATTATTGCACTAATAAGTTGTTTCTGGGATTCAGAATGACATGATTATTTGGTGAACGGTGGAAGCTAAACATCGTATTTTGTAGACATGAAACCCGGTAGAAATCTGCTTGATTTAATCGCATTATGCACATAATGCTCAAAATATTAATTGTCCTGATAAAGTCCGATAAAAATTTGTAAAACGGTTGCCCAGCCGACCCTGTTTTGGGAGCAAACCCTGAGTTTCTAACGACAAAAGTCAAACAACGAAACCATTTGTGGACGAATTGTACTCCGTATTCTCATTAAGGTATGTTTGGAAAACAAAAATAAAAAGAAAAAAATCCTATCTATCTATCCTAATTTGTGTTATCAAGTAACCTTACACATAATATTTTTTCGAATCTAATGAATCAGTACGTTAACATGATGTATCTACGTAGATTGACAAAAATGTCATATTATAAATACACTCATAATGAACAGCCCACCCCAAGCATAAATCCGCTTGCACAAAATATTGGCACAAAATGTAATTAATTAGAACATAATATCCTAAAAAAACATTATGGCATTTCTTTTGGGACTAGCAGAGGATTAACAAGCGTTTCATATAGCAGTATAAAATACCGTCTCGCTGGGGGACATTTCCAAATGTGTCTATAGACATGTTGTCTATATCCTTATCCTCGTTATTTTTACCATTGTGTACGTAATTCGTTGACATCTTAAGTAGCGTGGCCAGGCTTTAGCCGTCTGTAATGGTGCAACTAGAATTTTGTCTCAGAACAATATCCGGCAAAAAAATTTTAAACATGCTGTGATGTTAAACATTTACAAATATATGTTTGCCATGTGTAGCCGTATGTTATTTGTAGTACATGATATTTGACGTTGTTGAATACAGAAAAGATTAAGATTCCTAGAAAAAAACGCATACGAAAAATCACACCTTCACCAAACTACTACTTTCCCCAAAAACCAACACATAACATTAAAACACTTGAGTAATTTCCTGTAATTTCGTAGTTTTATTTCTGTCCTTTATATTAGTAATTTTGATTTTAACGTAATCTGTGCTATTATTTGTTTGCCATTCTATGACGTGATTTAAAATTTATAATTCACAGTACATCTATTTAACAAAATAAAAAACAGACAAACCCAAGTGAGTTTGTCTGTTTTTTATTTTGTTAAATAGATGTACTGTAAATTATATATATATAAACATTTTCACTACAGTCCTTTAATTTAAACAATTCCATTAAGATCAATCTTATTTCAGCTTTTTTTAATTCGTTTCCAGTGCTTTGATTTTTTCGCTTCCGGTACTTTGACGTTCTACTTTTTGATACATTTTTTTATTCAACTGAACTCGAGCTAGTAAATATGAACTATAGTTGCACAATTGCACAAGTTACAGTTTAAGTATCAATTGTTTGAAATGTTTCATAAATCTCAGTCTTTTATAACTGTGTTTGCATATAATATGCGGTGTCTGAAAAAACATTATTTTCTTTTTATTTCGTCTACAACTTTTAACAATCGCTACAAAGATTAATTATCAAAAACGAATAAAATCATGGCAAAAGCTGTGTGACGGTTGGCATAAATTGCTCACCAATGCTACGTCTGTATATGTGGTCATTTTTAATCGTTTGGATGTTTGATGATTGCTGACAACATTATTTGGATAGCAATGTATATTTGTATGTCTACAAATCAAAACGTAGTTCTTCCTAAAACTTTTCATTAAACAGTTCATGTACTTTAAGGTTAAATGTTTGTTTTATAGTTGAAAGACGAATGCGTCGCCTTGTCTTTAATTCGGTAACTTATCTCACGCCGAGTGAACAGAAAACGTCATTTTAACTCTCAAATACTCAGTCTATGTCGATATTGCTTTAATGAACTCAATGAGGTTATGTCTAAGCAATGAACGACCGCACACAATGAAATGTTCATCTCAAATAGGAATCGAACTCGTAGCGCCAGTATTGCAGCCGAACGTATAACAATTTGATCACGTTACCATAGATACAGATTAATTTTACTGCACTGGTAAGAAAAGCTGACGATCACTATATTATATCAAAATGTCATTTTCGATCGTACGTGAATCTTTTTTGAGCTGGTTTCTCTTCAAAGATCGAGTGTAATAGGCGAATAATGAACTTAAACTGTTCCCTGTATATGAATTAAAATTTATTTTCATTCATTTTACGTTCTTAGAGTGATTAAGTTATCTTGATTCTGTTCTAATATTAAATTATCATTGGTGTTTATAGAATTATATTCCAACATGTCGGTAAATATTACTCTACAGGGATGATCAAGGAACTTTGAATGATCTGTTGGTGCCTAGCAACGTGAAATGACATTCTCTTGGTGATTATGATGGATGGAAATATAAGGGTCTTAGAAAAATTAGGGGCTATATTTAGGGGTCTCCTTTTGGTGGCGGTCTGTGGGTCTGATTTGATTTAATTTCAACAAGCTAATCTCTGCGTTATTTTGTTATTACTGATATTTGAGAAAAAATAGAAGAATAAATGTACAGTCAAACCTGTGAACAAAGGACACCTTTGGGAAAGACAACATGTGGTCTTTATTGACAGGTGGCCTTCGTTCAGAGGTCAGTATGTTCTAAATAATCAGTGACGGTCCTTCAGAGAATGGCCTTTATTCGCCGGGTGGTCTTTTTTCGGAGGTGGTCGCAAACACTTATCGTGAATGTGGACCAAATGGTCAAATAACTTACACGTCTCAGGGGAATGTCGCCATAGATGGCACTCGATCTCGTGATATGTCAATCTTGAGTTTACTATGCTAATTTTTGCTACTAAACACACAAAAAATATAATAAATAATTTTTGCTACTAAACAAACAAAATATTTAGTTATATGACAAGATTATAAAGAAATGAGTAGAAAATTCCAGTTTTATTTCAGCACCGTGTGTTTTTTTTTATTTACAACCTATGTTTATTTAATTTTTTATTAAATATTACTCTGTATTAATTGATTTATTTTGACAATAGAAATTAATTCTCGGACCCAGTACACGCATTTATATAACACAACAAAACTTGCTTTACAGTCACTGGAAAAAGTTCTCACGGAAATTCTACTGAATTATCAATGTGTCATCATAAGCTGTGAATTGTAATACTTCGAATATTTTGTTGACACCACAGGACGGAAGTCGTGGTTACTATGACAACTACCATATATCACTTTGTCGCTTAGACCACCGCTTCACAGTTCCTCTCGAACTGTGCATGACGGGTCTTTGGTGTCAAATTGTATTAAAAGTCGTTTACCTAATGCATTTTGAATGTTAGAAAGTATATTTAATTCAATTTGAATAATACTTGTATTGCTACAGACCGTGATATGAATTGAGACATCAGCTTCGCTTATTTAACGCGTGTTTCCTAAAACAATGAAAAGGGTCTATGACTTGATTAATTGTCTCCGAAACTATGTTTCCTTCATCTTCATAAAACATTTGTAAAAATATTTCCTATAGGCGATGCATTTGTCCGGACATACGGGTCCTTAATAATTTATTGAAAAAGATTCTATTATTCGGAACATATTCTCCATAACAGCGGTTTGATGGAATTAAATATGAGCGATTGTAAGGAGCAGAAGTATTGGTGAAGTATAAATTGACAGATTATGTGCCAGAAACATTAGCGAGTTGTCATATCGCGTGGAATCATTCCGTTGGTGAAAATTAGATTGTTTAAGCTGCTTCGGTAACTAATGACATAATACGAACGCGAGCCCTCTCCTGTGTATAATAGGGAAATATGAGCCTCACTTATGAATTCTCCTTCATGAAGATTGAACAATCAAACTTACATAACATTGAATCTTTACAATAACACTAATGTGTCGCTGTAATTGTGCGTAACACCACTGTTTATAGAGACGCGCGTACAATACGATGTTGTATCAAGTAGATGTCGTCTGGCCATGTTTATTTCTCCTCGTATAAATGTGATTGTGTCATTTTGTGTATTGATATGGTACACGTTCTTTCACAATCTTTAATGTTCCAGCGGCAGCAATAAGTGGATGTCTTACTCACCCGGGCGCCGGTAGTGGCGTTTTATGCCATAGAACTTGTTGCTTTAAACTACGGTCACACTTATTTTCTTTTTTTTCACGGCGGTTTAACGTCGCATCAACACCCAGTGTAATGGCAACTTTTCCCGCTTTAACGGTGGAGGAAGGCCCTAGCCGTACACATGAGTAAAACCACCGACTTTCGCTTAGCTAGCAAGGCAGCTTCCTCAGAAATTTGTCTGGTCTCGGATGGGCTTCGTGATTACGAGTCAGAGACCCTATCCATTCGATCAAGGAGTCCTTCCCCTAAACACATTTCTTGCCATCCTCCATAAAGGAGTTGCTGATTGTGAAAGAGGTAATAATTACTAGGTCATGTTCATTTGGGTAAAAACTCTATGTACATGTTTACATCCGTTTTAGCAAGTACTGAACTGATTGGAAGCTTGCTAGGTGATATTATTTAAGGACTTCGGATTTATTTTGTGTAGCACAACTGTACTACTTCTTTTAATTTGAGCTTTCGTTTGTCAAATTTTGCATTTAAGCAGATATTTAATTAATTGATTACTTTATAAAGAAGCACAGCCTCGCTGAAAATACTAACCCGTTTCTGTGAATAACAAATAAATCAGAACAGTTGTTGAAAGATTTTCTTACATTAATATTTATCAGCACCTTGTGACCAAGCTGGAAACTGATGTCGACAGGGAATGTAGAACAGGTGAGCGTGATACCGCTCTTACAACTATTTTTAACCTTTTAATTATTTGTGTTAAAAAAATCAGATGCAATTCAAAGCTATTGTGGTTCCATTGTTTTTACATTTATATTTAACTCATATATTTTTTTTCAATATGATAAAAATTGTGATCATGTACCGCCATCATTGTACCATGCATATATATTTTATTTGGGGATGAACTGTATTGTGAAAAGGCCCACTTTGAGGAGGTATCTCCAAATATGAAGCCTATTTACAATGGTTACAAGTATACATCAATGAAACGTGCTCTTCAGCATTTAACAGATACAGCCACTCACTGATAGAGTATATGGTCGCACGGAATGTACACTATGTATCTGTGTTCACAATCCTGCAAGTCTTTCGTTTAAGAATAAAATACAGTAAAACACAGTTATAATGAACACGGGTTTAGTGGCAAATCGGATATAGTGAAGTATAACTTTCTCCCGAACGCGACCTTATATTTCATTGTTTTCAACATATGTGAAGTGTTAAGAGTTAGCCCTGCATTTTAAACCAATCGGATGGCTTCATTTTTCAAATTTTCCCGTTTCTAATTTAATTTTCTTCCACGAAGAATATGAACTATAAGACTACGCTCCGCTCAATTCGGTTACTTAATTCCGAAGATTTATCCAAATAAACTCTAACATATATCATATGGTCTTTCGGGTCCCAAGGAATTCATTATAACCGTGTTCTACTGTATACAGATTACGTAGAACATGTCCACAAACCTGCACTCTAGCCTCTGACAGTCCGAGTCTTTGGCTTAATTCTTCTCTCATGAAAGCATCAGGATAATGTGTTTCATCAAACAGTCTTTCCAGCTCATTAAGTTGTTCCAGTGTGAAGTTTGTGCGACTTCTGCGCTGTTTAAGCTTTGGTTGATCATCGCTCTCATAATCTGAAGATCTTTCTTTAAGATCATCTACTGAAAATGAAATAAAACATTCACCCTTTAAAATAATACTGCAAATCTATCCGATGTGGCATCCACTACCGACAGTCAAACACGTGACATGAAAGTCAACGTTATATGGGGCCGAAGTTGTTAGTTTACTAGTAAAGATGTGGTATTTTTTTAATCCATTTTGAATTTTTGAAGCAATTGATATCAGATATAATACCTGATATGGCCCTGTATGTCAGGGTGTATTAAGAGGGAAGCCGATATACAAGATGGAGAAAAACACAGTATTCAAAAAAACGGAATAGAAATGAGAAATAACGGAGAAATTCCATATTTAAAAGTTCACATAAACGATACAAAATCTTCCTTCAATGAGACACACATTTTTGTTTATATTGGTGTAAAATATAAAACAGAAATGAATGAATGGGAGCATTACTCGAGTAATTTTGATTCAGCGGTCAAAATGAAAGTACTCACTGCTGATGTTAAGTTATTAATACAGTTAAACCTGTGAACAAAAGCCACCCTTGGGAAATACAAAATCAGGCCTTTATTGTCAGATGGCCTTTATTCAGAGGTCAATTTGCTCTAAATAATCAGTGACGGCTTTTCAAAGAAACGCCTTTATTCACATGGTGGCTTTTATTTGGAGGTGACTGCAAACATAGGTTGGACTGTGCATTTAAATGGATGTCCCTCTGTGATAAATTGACGGCACAACAACGTATGAAATCTGAAAAGTGAAGGTCTTAGTATATGAAAAAACTATAGACCGTTCAACCAATCATATTCTGTCAAATATTTAAACTGACCAATGAGACAAAACGATCTATTTTAGTTTGATATATGCACAGAAGCAAGATAATATTAAAATATTTTATACGAAAACGAACGATAACCGCGATATTGCGATGAAGAATATTAAAAAATAGTCAACAGGATTTGGATAGAATTTATAATGACAATAACTATTTTATCTTAAAATTGCGACAATATTTGAAAAATAATGAAACGTAATCCAAATTTCAGGAGTCACCCGGTGTATTTTTTGTCAAAGTAAGGAAAGAAAAAATACCCCAGAGATCACGTGTCATATGATATTTATATAACATTGTAAATTGTTCCGATATGTAATTCAACTTATATTAAGAATATCGTGACATCTCGAAGGATACATACCGTAAGTTAGAGTGCTTCCGTGGTCTGTACTTATATATGTACAAATAAATAACTATAAAATTAAGTTTACAAAATAATAGCAGAGAAAAAAATGTAGTAATATGTAGTTGTTATAACATATGTTATGGCGATATTAAAAGAACAACTTTCAAATGACATTTTTTTGTTTGCTATGTGTTAAAAAATGCTTTGAAGGCGTTTCGATTATCGTTTGACAAACGCGGAATGCTGATAAATTAATAGAATAAATGATTCTATTTTTGATTTATAATTCATTGCTTAAAAAGGTATTTAGCTGGTGGTGTGTCCTTTATTAATTACTTCGGAATATTTTCCCGTCATGAGGCCATTCGATATGGACACAAAAAACTGAGTTACTTGAAAAACTGTTTAACAGCGGGCTAAGTTAGTTACCGTCTGAAACGCTATCATTTCTCTTTTCCTTTTGCTATGAAGATATAATGGCAACGACTGTTTTACTAAAAACGTATCCACCAAGTATGATACCCCTTGTATCCATACAAGCAATCGTCTGTGTATAATTTTACACAGCAGTAGCGGCACATCACGCCTATATGTAAGTGGCAAAACTGGCGTATTTATGCTTGGTGCAAAAAAAAACGTATTTACGCGATGGACATAACAGTTAAGTATGATACTAATGAACTAAAAGAACTTCAATTTTGTCAAAAAATTGAGACCTATATTGACAAAAAATTGAGACCCTTTCACATAATACTGTAACACATGTACACATATGTCTGAGATGTGTCTTTCTAGCGAACGATACAAAAAAGCAAACTCCAAATGGAATTAAATATATTGACTTAATGATCAGACATTATCAGCATCATTTAAGTGATTATTAATTCAGAAGCCATGACCATAGTTTAAAAAAATCGAGCCTAATTCTTGTCAATATGTTCTGTTTTATGGACAATTCTAGGAAAACCTTTTGAAATTCTTCCAATTATCGTAGCATTATTCATTACACGTGAACGAATCAGATATAAAGTAATTTTCATTCTATTAGCAACCACCTTGTAATTTTCCTTTTTGTCGCTTTATGCGAAGTGAAAGACTAATTTCTAAGAACTATTATTTAGCTCTAATTTGACAGGAAATATTGCTTTTAATAGGACCGTATGTTTCCACGGTAGACAGTTTCAACTTGTCTCTAATTGGAAACAGATGAATAGAGAAATTTGTAATGGCAAGATGAAATCTTATCCCAGAGAAATTGATAAGAGAAAACGATTATTTAATCCTCTATATTTAACCAATTCTGGACCCTAATAGGGCCTAATTTGAGAAAAATGCCCAAATTACAAGACAACGTTTTATGTACGTAATGAGAAAGAACCGGAATAAATGGTTTGAGTGAGAGTATTTTAACTCCGTAATTTTTTCATCAGAAATAATCTCTTTCACTCATCAAATAATTCGGTACGGTTTAGGGAGGTTTTAGTCATGACTGACAATGATACGTATACTAATCTTTATCAAGATATGTTAATTAAAATGAAAGTAACGCCGCACTTTACACGCATTAATATCGAAACATGAATTATAAAGTAGAAGTTGTTGAAAGCATTCGAAAAACGGGTACAGTATATTAGATTAAACTTATTGTTTTATCTATCAGTAAAATAATTATGAAATTAAACATTTTAAATAATGTTTGCTTGAAGAAAAACATTAAGTTTTTGCCATTACTGCAGATATAAATTCAACGTTTGAGTTTAAACCATACAAATATGTACGAACTGATATATTGTACTATAATTGCACAAAAAGTGTCGCAAATAATAATTAAACAATATATATTCTATTTTTATGATATACTAAGTGTTCTTTGAAATGATTAAAGTAAAACAGTAATATCGAACACGAATAGTGTTAAAATTCGGAAATTCGGATATATTGTGAAGTATTCATTTTTTTATCCCTGTCATCCATGTAGTGAAACATAGATATAAAAAGTAATTTTCGGATACCCAGGACTTCTGTATAACCGTGTTCTACTGTATTTTATCGATATCATTATTGATATAAATATTAGAACAATCTTTATATTCATCATTCTTAAGTAGTTAAGAAACCATTTTTCTATTACAAACAGTAACATT
Source organism: Lutraria rhynchaena (assembly GCA_008271625.1). Classification (NCBI taxonomy): domain Eukaryota; kingdom Metazoa; phylum Mollusca; class Bivalvia; order Venerida; family Mactridae; genus Lutraria; species Lutraria rhynchaena. The sequence goes on from VIBL01000051.1 coordinate 386,270, forward strand.
GGCATAGTCTATAATACTACGATTATAACACTTATCTCAATGCAAGGCGAAAATACTGCTCATGATATTTTTATACGAAATGAAATTAAAACCTTCATTAACTCGTTGATAACACACTGACTACCAAATGATACAAAAATACAAATGTCTTTCGTCGGGCATAAAAGACATTCGTGAAATGTATAAAATAGAAGGGTCTTTTCGTCTGGAAGTGCTAATTAACTGGTGTCGATCAATGAACGTTGTCATTTTTCCGCATTGTGTAAACATAGGACTCGACAATAGAACTCGTTTAATGGGGCCATTTGTCCCCTAACCCCTAAATCATCTTCGAGAGAAATCAAAATGCGGGTAATCAACAAGGTTCAATCGCAGAAATTCGTCATTATAATTTTTATCGTGGAAAATGTTTGATACATTTTTTGTTAGTCTAACACTATAGTTTGTATGCAAAATGAAATAATTTATTGCGCTTTGTAACACTTTGATGAATTAGGTTACACAGCTTATATTATTGAAAAAATTAGAGACATGACACTCGATATGAATTTACGACTGTACGGAAAATTCGTAACTTCGCTCATTGTGAAATCTTTTGAGTCAGTCGCCAACAAAAGCTTAATTTCCTATTATAAGATATTAATTCTTTGTTGCACGCATAGCGTCCGTCTAATTTTCGCCACAATTTCTTCACAATAGCAAATGACTGCATTGAACAATTCGGAGATGCTTCATTAATGCATTCTATTTATCGTGTAGGCTTTAAGACGGGTATTCAAATGCATGTAAGTGTAATAATTATGTAACTGCTTGTTGCTATGACGACTCTAGAAGTAGGATTTTTATCTTTTTTATTTCAAAACAGAAATTGTGAATCGTTCATTTTTTTGTGAGTAAAGCTGTGTTGAAGTATAGAAAAAGCTTGCTACATGATATAGAGCAAACTGAATTACAAAGGAAAATAATAGTGAAGTAATTGCATTTGAAATACTTAAATACTGAATAGCGGAATATTTTGTATATAATACAAATACTTAAACAATTCATATTATGTATACAGCCAACTTTATATCATGCATTTATGCGGATTAAAAATACACAGATACCTGTCTAATCCTAAAAAAAACTTCTCTTAGTCGAAAACCACTTATCTGTAAACCTGTCTTATCCGAAAACCTGACTTATCCGAAAACCTCTTTTGTCAGAACACAGCCTCCGATCTGGAATTTTATTTACCAGGCAAATATCTGATTCATTCATTCATTCATTCATTCATTCATTCATTCATTCATTCATTCATTCATTCATTCATTCATTCATTCATTCATTCATTCATTCATTCATTCATTCATTGTCGGATAAAAGAGGTTTCTCTGTCTGTATACGTGAATACTGAGACTTTATCAAGGTTTTCACTAGACATCATCAAGTTTTATTTTTTTCAAGTGTCAAAATGCTGTTTTAAGGATCAAATGAATGCCCCGTATATCATGAAGAGCATAGAATGACGCAAAGTTTGACACCGTTTGGATATTCAACAGATTTACATGCGTGTTAGATTTGACATAATTCAGATTGCCTTATATAATATACACTCATTTGTACATTCATTCTTAAGTGACAAAATACAGAAAATTATACACATCCGGTGGTTGCAATAAAAGACGAAAATGTTATTTACTCAAAGCTTATGAATTTTGGATCAGCCCTCGTATAAGTGTAATAACATATTCACGTATCTATGAACACATAATAACTTCGAATTATTTACTCATTTATACAGTAAAATCCCCGAAAACCGGACTCCCAGAAAACCAGATTTCGCTGAAAATTGGACGTTTTTTCAAGTCCCATCTTTAACTCTTCATTGATCAATAGATCTTTGAAAACCGGAATTCTCAGAAAACCAGACTTTTGGCCCAGTCCGGATGGGGTCCGTCTTTCAGGGGTTATTCTGTATATACAGACACGTGATGATAGTCAGATAAATGTTCACTAGCTCTGGGGAGGGGTAGACGGAGGGTGAGAGGGAGAAAGAGAGAGGGACGAAGAGGGGATACGTTGTGACTGGTTGATAAGTGGAGCCCACTAAATTTGTAGGAATAAATTATTATATTCTTGACAAGGGACATCTGAAATACTCGAAAGGCTATTTTGTTGGTAGAAAATCATATACACATGACATTCATGTACACTTTATTTGTTGGGTAAGAAACGTCTATTTTCCGCAACTGCTATAAATTATGTTTTATTGAACTAGAAACATAAAGTAATACGAAGTACATCAAGTTGAAATGACATGATGGTGTCAAGCGATGATCTTTAAATGAATTTCAAGCTTGTCATGCTCCCCCAGTTCCAATATATTGCCCTGAGTTGTCCTTTCAGTCAAGTTTTTAAAAACATCCTCCTTTTCAATACATTTGAATATTTAACTTTAAACACATTTGATGCTATATCACAGATTAACAGAATTCACAGGCGATAAGAGCGGATATTTGAACGAGTAGCAAATTTGTTTTGTTTAGAATTATCGTCCGCATTTCTTCTCATTAAACGTAATGATTCCTCGGTCAATCACATGATTGAATTTTGCCACAAAAACAATACTCTATTAAGAGAATCATTCCTGGAGATTTTATCATGATTTTTGTTCCATTATTACATTGGTCTTTAATTTTAAAGTAAAAAAATGAAATGAATATTATCCTTATTACTGGTGCATTACGACCCGTGTTTTTGTTCAAACTTCGCATTGCTCATTTTGAAGTCTGGTGTAACTACTGATTGAATAATAGTGCTATAAAATTCCTTGTTCGAATGTAAAAATAAGTGATTTATTGCAATATCTAAGAACTTCTTATATAATTAAAACATAAAGAGGGTTGTTGCAAAATTTGAAGCGTTTTGTCGCCACTTTCATCTTGCTCTTTAGTGACATTATACTTAGTTTCGTGATACCCCTCATTGTTTGGTACCCTATGAGCCTGTTTGCAGATACGCAGCAAAGTGAATTTGTTCCGACCAGTGCTTCTTCGCTTTTTCAAATTCAATTTTGATTAAACTTAAAAACTTGGACAGTTTAGCAAGCGGGAATTAACTAATGTCTGGACATACATGAATTTATGTCTACTTTTTATAATAAGTAACAGTGTTCGGGTTATGCGCCCGTTTTCACCAGTATTTTAGTTATATCCCAGCGGGTAGTTGACATAACCAGATTTTCTGTATCCTGTACCACTGCAAAACTTTTCTCCCCAAGTAACTGTCAGCATCTTCGCATGCGTGATCGGCGGTGAAGGATGAATAATCCAATGGCCTCAACCAAATCGTCACAGAGAACGTAATACAGCGCACAGAGGGTCGAACTTACGAACCGAGATCTGTAGACCTAACAAACCTATTGTAATAATCAGGCTGGCTTCCTTTTGATACAAAATTATTCTAAACTTGTCAAAATTTACTGCTTGAACTATGGGATCTCCAGTTGTAGTAAATTGTTTCTATATTTCTGTATATTGTGGAGAACTTTTATTTAGAAACTAACCAACAATTCTCTTACTATCTCGAATTTGATCCCATTAGTACATAAATTGAAAGAGGACACAAACCGGAACAATAAATGCCACGTGTTCCACATTATATTACTCACATTGTATCGCATTATATTATTTCTTTTATAAAAAATGTAATATTGAACAGATGCTAATAAATTCCATTATTCATTCAAAATACTTATGACAATATACATCGCCAGAAAATGTTAATACATTTTTATGAAAGGGTTATAATGCAGACATATTAAGTGAACTAAATTACTTGGTTAAAAAAGGGTTACGGACTGTAATTAGACTTGATCCAGTTAGCTACTAATATGCTTACAATTTGATATAAAATCTTTAAAATTTGATGAATGTTTGATTATATTATCTATGATGACTAGTTCATTTACTTTAAAACTATGGTTATGCAATTATTAGGAAGACACGACCGTTTGCAGTTTATACGACAACATATGTTAATGTCAAGTAGCGAGAATATTTATATTTTAACATTATTTTATCAAAAATGTGCTACTTAATAACCAGCAATTGGTATACATCAGACAAATATATAACCTTTTTCTCTAGAATGAAACACATTTTTTTTAAGTTTATCTGCGCAACAAAGCTTACGATTCGTAAACAAGTTAAATGTGTCTCTTTGGTTTTAAAGCATCTGAAATTAACTTTTAAAATGACAAAGTAAGCCGTGATCATATACAAGTGTTTGTATAAATAAGACATGTGTTTGACCAAACATTATCGTCTTTGAAAACGGAAATCAGAAGAAATCACCGCGCGTACCTACAATGCGAATTTTACGAATCCATAGTTGTTAAAACACTACTATAAACATTCAAACATCTTCACAACATGACATTAACTTACCAGAATCGAACTCGGGTCGGTCATCTGCGGGAGAATTTGTTCTACTGGAACAGACGTCAATTTTAACAAACGATAAATCGGCAGGTTCGTCACAATCCTTGTCAACGTCTATTTCTACCGGTGAGTTCTCCCGAGTGTTCGGGTTGGTATCAACATGTCTCATGGCTTTGTCGACATTTTCCATCGTCTCTTTAGCCTTTTCTTCGAAACTTTTAGAAACAAATTCAGTTAAACCTTCCATGATTTTTATACTTTTTCCGTTCACAAGATCGCGCAACTTAATATCCGTGGTGTTGTATATTTACGGACGCAGAAGTGTTTTATAACCTAAGTACGCATACACATAATGTTTAGAAAATACATAAAAAGAACCCACAAGCTACGTATATTAAAGAAAAATGTTATTATTCTTCTTCATTGAAGAAATTTTGAAAGTGCAAGATAATACGCAAAGTTTGGTTTCGCAGAAATTTCAACAACTGTCGAAAAGTTTCAAAAACATTTCGGTGACGATTGGTGCCGATCGCTACCGCATCTTTTCATCATTTCAATTTGTCGACCTGTCTATAAACAATCACTTCTCGCTTCTTGCTACTTAATCTTCAACTATTATTATCATTCATTCATTCATTAATTCAATACAGAAATCTAACAATTCTCTACTTAAACAATTTATTCAAACGTTTAACAATCAATATCAGACGGTTCTGAGATACCAGCTCCCTGATTGGCTGAGGCATATTTGGTGGGCTGTCCTTATAACGGCACCAAGGCGTAATTACACGCTAGTCATTTGTATTGGTCTATTGTCGCAGACGACTCGATTGCTCATTTCTCTACAAAATTGGATGGTGTTATTTTTAATAGATCATTCACAATTCACAAGACGGAACGTCATAATAGCATCAAATTGTAAGATAAACAATCCAGATTAGTTCTAAGGAAGTTGAAAGATATTGTACAGTTGATTAATCAAAACATTGCCGTAAATTCATCGATATAAATCAATCATTATTTCTTTAATTGTAACTTAACACGCATCGGAAATTATTACAAGATGACGCTATGAGGAGAACTGTAGTATGAACTACCAAACGTATCATTGTGATGAGTGAATTAGGAATCGCAAACAATTTTGTTCACAATTATGATAAAGTTATAATAAGTTGGTATTTTTTTGCTATCATTTTATCGTGCAAATATTCCGTGCATTTAACGGAGAGTTTGTCGACATTTTACGAGAGCATTGCAGTGCCTTGTATTACTTTATTTTGTTGGAATTCTTTGAACAAGAATGCATCATTTTGTATGTACATACAAGGATACACATACGTTAATTTTGAACTTCAATGATTCTATTTCTTACACTACTAAAATTTATTTACAGAATAACGAGAAAATTATTGATCAGAAAAAAAACAGTACTGACATATTAAGTTTGATAACTATATTTCATATTACTACGTACATTACGCAGTTGGTTAAATATTTATTTAATATATGTATATCGCTCAGACTCTTGATATGGATCGGTGATGATTTTTTTTCAAATGCAGTGCTTTCCAAATAAATAAAAATCAAAGACTAATGTTTCAGCGCTTCCCATGCATCAAATCATTAAAAAAACACATGCTCTAAAGACTTGATTTGGTTTTTGACATTTATATTGTGCATATTTTGAAGAAACTCCTAAAATAACGATTAAGAACAAAACTGGGTAACTCTGTGCACCCTGTCTTTTTAAAGAAAGACTAGTCCAATACTCGTTTGTATGAAGAATAAACCCGAACAATTGAACTGGCGTCAATTAGGTTGTTGTTGCGACCGGACCTGACCTCAAGGCTACCTCGGTATCTAATTGATGAAGATCTGACAGTATGGTCATTATCCGTATTTACTAGTATTCCGCACACGCTCATCATTTAGTACTGTTTTCATAAAAAAGTTTGCTGGATATGTGAACAGACAAGGCCAAGATAAATAAAAAAATGGATAGCTACAATATTATATTATATGATATGTTATATTTCATAGTTGAACATGATACGGGGGACTTGATGGTCGAGTGGTTATGGTCTCTGATTAGTTATTACTAACCCTCCTCCGCGGTGAGTTCGAATCCCATCCGGGAACAAATTTCACATCACGCGAGGAAGCTGTCCGGCGTAATGGAAGTTCGGTGGTTCTATCCAGGTGTATGCCTGTTTAATGTGTTTATGTGGAAAAGTTCCCAAACGGCCCTGACTGGTGGCGCGGCGTTATACCTCTATACATGACAGCTAAAAAAGGAAAACGAAAGTTAAATGTTTAAAGTACTTTATAAGCTCTACTCTACAATATTAATATCACCTCGTTATTACATTGTTTTTGGACCCTTTTACATCATTATCTCAATATTTCAACGTTATATTGAGACTAAGCTTGTATTAAGACGGTTTCGTTCGGTCCCAAACTTGACCTTAATATTTACCTTTTCTGGAAATCATTCTGATTATTTCATTTTTACTACAGTGTACTCAACAACTGCTATGTAGTGAAGGTACATAATTATAGGTGTAACATGCTGGAAAAAGATTTATTTGTGACAAATTCTTAACACATTCTAGTCACCGCAAGTAGATTTTCGCCATGATCGGAAAAGCACCTATTGTTTTCTGACGAGATTGAACATGACAAAATTAGCGGTGTCGTCCAGAGGTTACACACAACTAAATATTTGATTGAAAAAAAATGCGGATGGCAGTAAAAAATGACTGTCAGTCGGGTTACAGTAAACAAATCTATTTTGGGGGCCTAAGTAAATGTAATCATTTAAAAAAAGATTAATCAGTGCTATTAAGCATCGGTGAATACAACGAGTGTAGTTAATTAATTGAAAGGGGAGGTATTTGGCTGTCTGTGTTGATGACATATAATATAGAAAATTTCTTATCGTCAAGTAGTGTTATAAATCTACGAAGAATAGCCTTCCTAGCGAGATAGGAACTAGCTAAAAACTTCAATATAATATGTATCGATAAGTAGAATAGCTACTATTCATAATTTGTAGATAGTTTCAATCTATCAATGAAAACTGTTTGATTCAGAATTACGCACTAGGTTTACTACACACACTGGGCGGTTCTGAAAAGGTATATAATTATACACACATGACATTTTTTCGTACAATTTATTATTGTATCTAAAGTAACAATATGAGAGTTCATTCATTGAAACTGTTACATGTTTTATTCATAAACTGGAATTGTGTAAATTGTTTAGCGCGTTATTCAGTAAAAACTCGACATAAAGACCACATCTCGGGCCAAAGTTTACATCTTAAAATAAAGATGGATCGAAATAAGCAACAATTACGGAAAACCGGTACGGATAGGTATGTCCTGGCAATTAAGAAAGAGGTTTTCTTGACCAAAATGACCATTACATCATTTGTTTAAACAATATCGAAAGTCTAATGAAATGTTTTAATTGCATTGATTACTGAAAAATATGACTGTTATAGAAGTAACATTGTCATTACAAAAATTCAATCTGTAATTATATGAAGAAAAAAAACTGACCATTATAATTAATTTATGCGCTCATACTGTTTATCAAAAGTACGAAGAAAAGAAAGCGTTTTGTTGAGTGGCTGAATTTACGTCATCATTCGTTATTTCCTCTGCAGGTTGTCCCGTGACATATTGTTACAGTTTAGAGTGAAGAGCGGTATAGTTGTCCTCAGATTGTCACGTGACATATTGTTACAGTTTAGAGTGAAGAGCGGTATAGTTGTCCTCAGATTGTCACGTGACATATTGTTACAGTTTAGAGTGAAGAGCGGTATAGTTGTCCTCAGATTGTCACGTGACATACTGTTACATTTAGAGTGAAGAACGGTATTGTTGTCCTCAGATTGTCACGTGACATACTGTTACATTTAGAGTGAAGAACGGTATTGTTGTCCTCAGATTGTCACGTGACATACTGTTACATTTAGAGTGAAGAACGGTATTGTTGTCCTCAGATTGTCACGTGACCTATTGTTACATTTAGAGTGAAGAACGGTATTGTTGTCCTCAGATTGTCACGTGACCTACTGTTACAATTGACATAAACATGAAGTTGTCAATGAAATGGAATTTTGAGAGTACCAAGACTTGAGAGTAACAATGAAATATTTAAATTATCAAAATTCTTTTGAATCATGTAAAGACAATAGCAAAAAATAAATACATGTTTGGACAGTCACCAACTCTAATCGGTAAAGTGCGTGAAAATATGGTACAATAAAACCTCGTATTGACACCACCATCCGGGCCCGAAAACCGGTCTTTATCATGAGGTGGTCTCATTATCAAGTTGAAGTAAATGGGATTGATTGAAAGCTGGTCCGAAAATAAGTGGTCGTTACAACAATGTGGTCGTAATATTGAGGTCGTCATACTGTGAGGTTTTACTGTGTACCCACAACAAAAAAGTCACCAAAGATATAAATGTATCCTAACGAACTCATATGAAAGATAAAAAGGGAACGAATAAGTTCTTGCACAATGGAACATTATTCTTCCACTGGGGATTAATCTTCGTACCAACATCCAAGGTCATTTGGCGACTTTTCCAGCTTTAACGGCGGAAGAAGTCCTCAGACGTACACCTGGGTAGAACCATCCACCTTTCATAAGCAAGCCAAACCGCTCCACACTTCGGCGTAATGATCGTTTGTGTTTGATGAAAGAAAAATAGTGAATCATTTCACTGGTCACTCAAATTACTTTTGGGGTATCAGGTGGAAATTATAATCTAAATCTTGTGTTTCTTTTTGTATGTTTTCAATTAAATTGATGGTATATTCATACTTCATAGTTTTATTCGCTTACTAATGATAATTTCAAACATTTACAATAAATACATTTTGACGGAACGGTAAATTTTTGCTTCTTAATAATGTGTGGTGAATCAAATGAATTGAGTCACTATCATTAATAAAACATCATTCATATCATCTACCAAAACTTACTAATATTACCAGTATGTCAGAAAAAAATTAATCAAATACATGTTAGACATTAGATAAAAAAGTTTTTGGTTTACTAACACGACCGATCCTCTTTTTCCCACAGACCCTCTACATTTGATGAGGTATCAAACTTACACGTTTTCATGCTTTTTGCATGAATAAATAAATGAGACATGAGCGTACGTTTGAGTAAAATGGATTTTAGATCGCTTCACAAAAGCATCAAGATTGTATTTAAATTACTAATCATAAGATATTAATAATTGATTGTTTGCAAATCTGCAAATATGGATATCATGTTTGCAAAATAAACGGATTGTCGGACAATTTCAAAGAGAAGTATTATATATTTGAGGCGTCGAAAAAAAGTCTAATATTTTTGTACAGTAAATGAAAAAAGAATTCTTTCTTTTGTCTAAGTTCCCAAAACCTTAGAGCAGATTTCATACGGTTGATTAACAGAACAGAACAGCACAGACAATTCTTCCAGCTTTTCATAAATTCTGTGGTAAAGTAAAGGGAGAACACAAGACTGTTGATATAATTTTACAGTAAAGAGTTACATCCCCTGTTTTCCGATTACTTAGAGTAAAGGATTTACTTAGAACTGCATTTAATTCGATCAATCTGTTTAGATAAAAGACAGTGAAAGATTATACTATATCTCCTTAGAAAAGTATAGAAAAACTATAGAATCTTTTGTTTCTTGACATGCCAAATTAAAGTTTAATTTTACGATTATTATTGAGTACAATAGTGTTCGAACTATTTTTTTAAGCGCTAGTCTAAACTATAAGTAAGCTATTAAAAATAAACAACTTGCCGCTTGCCCGAATACACCATTCGAGAAAGTTCACTAACTTGGTCTCTAGGTCTGTGGGTCACCACGAAAACTAGTTCAGTACTATGAGGGTTCCATGACATGTCGACAAGGCAATCGAATTGATTTATGACAAATTCGGTCGAAGTTTTTATTTACCATACTGGAATACTTAAAAATGAGCCTGACACAATTTACGCTTATAGTCAGAAAATGATTCCTAGGCGAACGTGTTACTTTTATTGTGAAATATATTACCTGCGTTAAATATTTACTTTGCATTGGATCCGTAAGTTACGCAAGTACTCCAGAACGCAGATTTATTTATTTTACCACTTAACTATCTAAACTGTTGACTTCTAGTTTGACAAATGTTAAAGATCATATTTTTTAAAGATGAGACCGTTTATGAAAGGTCTGGAAATAATTGTTTATGGTCGAAAAAAATCTCATGAAGTTCTTAATGAATTACAGTCTTTATATTTCAAAGCATCTATTATTTCCACATACGACTTTATTCAACACTTATGCTACACTGACCTATGACCTTAAAAACTTAAAAAATAGTTAAGAGCTTTGCAGCTTGTTCCAAATCTAAAACATGTTTACTAACGCTTGTACCAAGAAATATTACATTGCATACTTGAAACGTGCAAGTATATGCAATTACCATCAGAAATCTTAGGAATTCTCAACCAGAGTCCTATAGAGATGTTATGTACAAACTTCACAAACTTTATTTTAATAATAATTTAATAATTTTAATAATAGATCTAATTCTAATATGCTGTTTACTAAACTTTTATCTCCAGATGATATAGGAAAAAATATGTTGCAGCGGAGATCTACTGGTCTGGTTGTACATGGTATTTCTTCATAAACCACTTATAGGGATGGGGACGTCGGATTAGTCCACTTCTGCCCTTGGTTCTCTCTGTTCTAGAGTCTATCAATAGTTGTTGAACACTAGTATCCCTTGTATACATATTACCGCGACATACTTATTACCGCGAGTGACTGTATGATAAGAATCCTATGCACATGCGCACACACATCTACTTCCTCTTCCGTCGTATGTGTTTACATCAAATACTGGCAACTGTCAAAACGTTTCAAAGGACAACTATGTCGTTTTTACGGGTAAGTTTGCTTTCTCTTATATACAGTCGTAAAAACAATAAAAATGGAAATATATGTTAACTGGAATGCAAATTGTTACGATTTTTCTTGAAAGAGTGTTTTTTTTTATTTTGCTGTCAGACGGTGCTTAAACTCTCGCTTCATGACGTCATTCTGTAAAAAAATCTGCTGGGTTAATCTTATATTATATCTATACCTATATTTTTTTCTCATTTTATTTCTCTTCGTTTCTCATTTTTTTTGTCTTTTTATCTGTTAATTTGAATGTAAATTGTTACGTTTTATCTTAAATAAGAGTGTGTTTTTTTATTTTGCTGTCAGACGGTCGTTAAACTCGCGCTTCATGACGTCATTCAGTAAAATAATCTACATTTTCCACCGTTCTATGTATTTCCGGGTAAACGGTCAAATGACAGCCTGCTAGATGGAGCATGCCCAGGTGCTTCTGACACAGAGACAGGGTGGTCCAACTGAGTGGCGTTCCTTGACTATCTTCAGTAAACATGTGTCAAAACAATGGATCCCCACATTTGTTACAACTGTATGGACATAAATCACATGTAAACTTGGCTTTGAAGGAATGGGGGAAGCCAATATCATTGTATTCTTTGTGATTCCTCCTCACACCTCACATGTAACCCAGCCACTAGACGTTGGCTTCTTCGGGCCACTTAAAAAGGTATACTCTATAATATATACATATGTATTTAAATGAGTGTCAAGCATGTCATGGTGTTTATAATGCATGTCATGGTGTTTATACTCATGCTGTGTTATGATATTATCACTACATGTTGTTTTATTACCATGTAAACACTATTTGCCAAAATATATCTTATCTCAATCTTACCTTTTTCATGAGGAAGAATCTTGGGGCGCATGTAAACCGTCATAATGTTGCAACAATCTCCAAGTGTTGCATACGCTAATGGCACGACACCAGCAAACCTGACATCTTCATTCCGAAAGTCTGGTGTATTTCCTCTTCAAAGAAATTAGATAAGTTCAATCAAAACCATGCCTTCAGTTATCTACACTAATGGCGAAGAAACTAAAGGTGAATGAGCAGAACATTAAACAACTGAGGTGTCCTTTTTTGAATCCAGGAAGATAGCCAAAGCGTCTGAACCAACTACAAAGGAAGGTATCAACCCACCTTGCAAGACAACATGATGTCTCCTTCAAATCAGCATCTACTGAAATATGCAGTAAAGGAATCAACAGAAGAAAATACAAAGTCAAAGAATGGTTCATCTTAATCAAAATCCGCAAGGAAAGTCAAGAGCAGTAATTACGCACCTAAACCACGAACATCTTGACTGAATGTATTGAGAGCAGGACTAGGAACATCTTGACTGAATGTATTGAGAGCAGGACTAGGAACATCTGCAAACTGTGACAGTGACTCAGACCTAACTTATGAAGTCAGTGACCGTGAAAAGTGTGTAATTTGTTAAACGTTCTCTCTTGACAAGTTTAACAATGCATTCACTGTTGAATTTCTTACATGGGGGCAGTGTGACAATTGTAATGGGTACTGCACTCCAGTGAGAGTTCTCAGGAGACACTCTGAATTTCGTTGCCCTCTTTGTGACATTGAGGCTTAAACTAACTGAAAATGTTCAAACCAAGACATCGCAAGGTTCTGAAATGTTCACGCTCGCCTGATTATGTGTTTGTCTTTAATGTTCTAGACTGGTTAAATATTTGTCGGTAGTTCAGCATCGTAGTGTAGTTGATAAGCGTTCTGATTGGCTGAATCGCATAATATGTGTATGCATGAAAATCTATGTGGTGAAATACATGCTTTATAAAGCTTTTTATTGAAGTTTTTCGTCGTTCGCAATTTTGTTTTTGTGTGAATTTTATCATTGGAATGATCCTTATTTGGAATATAATAACTATATGTATTTACTTGCAGCAGGTGACATTACTTTTTATTTCCTAACAGACGAATAAGACTCTCGGTAATAGGTATAACCAGCATACATAATAAAGCTACAGTTATCATTCTTAATGCTACCCAATATGACGTCATAACTCTATACATGACGTCATTTGTTTCGAATCGTATAATTTGTTACTTTTGTTATAAGTCAGGGAAGACCAATGCAACTTTCTTGTAATTTATGTTTGCTGTCGTCTTGTCTTTTTTATTATCATTTTTGCAGGCGTCTAATATTTAGTGATTTAACTATATATTTGTTCCCCGAGGTAGATCTAGTGTGAGTTTGGGCTCTTACAACTAGCTCTACCTAGTTTAGCCCATTGTAGCTTTGCTACAGACCGTACTATGGCGGTACCTTCCTGTATATTGTCCTTTCATTCTTTGGTCCTTTGTGATTGGTGTGTTTGGATTAGGGGATTTGGGAAAGTATTTTTGGCGATGGTGGAGTATTCCTATATGTTTTTTAGGAATCCTTACATTAATTGTTCTAATTATGAAGCGTAAAAAGGTTCGAAGTCTCGCTCCTCTGACGCCAAGAAACGTGCGTAGCGTTGAAGGTCCCTAGATCTAGTAGTGATAATATCCGACTTTGAAATATTGGCGTCATTATTTAAAGTTCAGAGATAAATCGAAGGTTCAGTGCAAAAAAACTATCTCTTTAATCTGTGTGATAATGGAAACTCTTCTTGCAACCGACCCATTTATTTGAGTGACTGAAAACACATGTACAATTTGGGATCAGGGAGGTAGACCGACATTGAGTTAGAGTGCGTACGTGCGAGGAGGGTTTAACTTGTTTGTGAATGTAAGTACAATAATGATTCCATTGTGTAATAAACTAGAACGTATTTTTGTGAACCATAACATATGTTTGTGTTTATGTGTCGCCCCATTTTAAGTCTAATCAAATGTAATGCTTATCTGGTGTCTGCATAAATACGCTCGTACACCGACCTTATGACAAAATACTTAACTTACAGTTCAGCAATAGTCCTAAATTAATAGTGCATGTTCTAGATTGATTGTGACCTTCGATATACATGAGCTATTCACAAGAACATGATATGTTTACACGTCGTCATGAAATGTCTGACTGGTAGGTTTAGACTAAAATAATTGGACTCCGTCTTTAAAGATTCTATATCCATTTTATTTGTTTAACTTCCAAACTACAACTTACCGTGAATAACATCGCAAACATTTTCAGGAATGAACTTGAACACATGAATATATCAATTCCAGAGTTTTACCATGTTTTTAGTTTATACTAATTTATTTTAGCTCGATTGTGAAACAAGCAATTTTGCTTATAATAATCTCGCTCGAGTCCGCCTCCTGAACACTACACCAATACTGCGTCCAAATAATCGGTTTGTGAATGAAACCCGTCGAAGCCGGGATTCGGATCAGAGGTAGGACGCTCTACTTCTAGACCACGATGCCTGCGTTTTTTTGTGGTGTTGTTTAAAGTATTCACCACCCAACAGACGGTTCAAACTCCGAACCAAGTTCTAATTTTACATTGTAGTTTTTTTTGCATTTCTGATTGAAATTCGCAAAATTCATAGTTTGCCTACCTCTAACAACGAATATTTACATAGAGGAAAGCTCCGACCAGAAATGACACCAGGCACCGAGGTTATAAAACTTGAAAACAGTCTCCGAGGTCAAATCTCAATTCCATTCTCAAAGTATTATGGTTGATGAGATAGAGCTGATTAATGTTTAAATACATATTCAGGTCAACTATGCTGTCAGAATAATATACAACAATATCATTATTGTATGATCATAAGCTTTGAAACATTAGAAGACAAGATATGATATTTGAGCTCTGAGACCGATCTCAAGTTTTATAACCTCGAATCTTTGGCCGGTGGCTCAAAATTCCGACTCGCTAACCGCATTCTTGAATCACTCACTGCCAAACGAGAACTGTGTTCAAGTATTATGAAACCTAATAAGTTACTAAAACTTGATTTTCCCCTAAGAATAAACTAAAGTTACTAAAACTTGATTTTTCCCTAAGAATAAACTAAAGTTACTAAAACTTGATTTTTCCCTAAGAATAAACTAAAGTTACTAAAACTTGATTTTCCCCTAAGAATAAACTAAAGTTACTTGCTTGAATTCATTTCTTTTTGTGTGGTTTGAATGTATATTTATGATTATTAGTAGATTATACGATGATTAATAGTGTGTACTTGATATATAGCCTCAAGCACGACACATACACATGTTTGTATTTTTTGCTTGAATCAAGTCGTCCCCTTATGGTGTAATGTATGTATACATTGTGCAGAATAATAACTTGAACGTATATCAATATACCGATGTTCAGATCAAGAACGTGGGGATTCTTTGAAAATTGCATGGCTTTTAATTATTATGAAAATGTTAGCTTGACACGTGAACCATAAACACAAAGATAGACCAAATTCCAGCAATGAATGCACGAAATGCACGAGTTACTGAAATCTCCGTACATGTACATATATTAATATGGCACTAAATTTTAGTAGGACAATGGATCGCCATCGCTGAAAACTCTCTCTTTGGCAGGAAATTTTCAAGATATAGAATACGTTAAACGATGGGACTCATAAAGAAATGTTATGACTTAGTACGGGGCAAAATCATTCAGTAAAGTCGTGTCATAATGGTGCCCCACTTTTGTCAAGTCCTTACCTTAACGTCTGTTTTAAGTAACTTTTCCGACTATACGTCACGTGTGTACTTATCTGTGAACAGTCATCTTTTGTTAGGTCAGAAAATCGTTTTGATAATGTTAAGTCTGAGACTATAAGAGCAGGATTTTATTTGATTGCACACCAGTAAAGAAGTAACTTCCTAAGCTGTAAGTTTCACGTTTTTAACGTAACTTTAGTCATAATTAATCATGATAGTAATTTAGTTTTCTATGAAAAAGTATTTATGCCGAAATTTGTTTAAATCTAAATTTGAAAGGAATTTAATTGATCTTTTAGCTTACTTCTTTACATAGATTTTCTACTAATTCGTACAATTTATTTTTGTTTTATTTCTTTCCATATCTTCTTCCTGGGTTACTGACCAGTACTCGGGCTCTTTCAAGGAATCGTATAACAGTTAATAAACCTCTCGGACATTACGTCTGCTCAAAGTTTTTTGAAACTCTTTTTTTAGGCAAAAATGTTCACCATTGTATTGCTGTGTGTGTTCGGATTAACTCTGGGGCAAGTCTTACTTCTTCTCCTGCAAAGTATTGCCACTAATCATAATTATTTATAAATGTTAATATACCTTGTGCTGCAAGAACATTTAAAATGCAAGCATTCGCATATTCCAGTAAACTCGCGAAATTAGTACAAATGTTATTTATCCAATCTTATACGCATTAAAAGCACGTTGTCAAAGTCATGTCACATTTGATTATGCCAGTTTTTTTATTACAGGCAGACAATAAATTTACCCCATGGCCATGATTTGAAGACTGTTGTAGACGCGGCATTCAATCGTATTGACCACAACCCAAAGGACGGCAGCGTAAATCAAGCGGAGTTTAACGATATAGTGAACCATGATGATACAAACAGTAAGACAAATTGAATAAATTTTAATCTAATAAGGATTCTGACTATCAAACAAAGATCCTTCTGCTTCTTTGTCCCTTTATTTGGATTATGTGAGGATTATAAATATATACATGCATATACTGCGTATATATAGTAATGATGTACTAATTTTCTGTGGTATGTCACTTTGTGTAAGTTGATCTTTATATATCGTATAGTACCACTTAGAATTAACGCAATGACGGGCGCGATGAATTTTGTTTTTGTATACCGTCAAATATTAGATAGCAGCCACATGTAAGTTACTCCATCATTGAGCAAGGTCCAACTTTTATGGCAGCGCACATTCATCGATGTAAAAGGTTAAAAATAATTTAAATAAAGGCTATCTGTACTAAATGGTATTACTACCTCCCTCCCGTTAGCCGTCTTGTTTCACATGTTACACCATATAAAAACATTTACCAATGTCTCATTTTCATCTCCACTTCGAGCGTTATTTGTTTTAAACAGAAGACTCATGTGTATCATTGGCCGAGTTTGAAGCTGCAAGAAGCAGAATGCCAGATGGCATTGCCGTGCCTATGTATCATCATTTCAATCCTGAAAACAACAATTGTTTGAATGTCGCAGACTTAGTAAATGAATTCCATTTGATGGATCACAACAGTGAGTATCAGACTTCAGTTCCTCATTTCATCAGTGTACGTGAGTTTTTACCTGCCGACTCATAAGTTTTTTCGGCATCCAAATCTTAGTGCTATGTTGTAATTTCCACAACAGTGTTGCCGATATATGTAAAAAAAAGAAAAAAAAATCCCTGCGTACCGATTCAAATTTTTGGGACATGTAACCGGAAACAAACCTTTTTTTGTTTAGACCTTAGTACTGGTTAGTATACAGTCCAGTATAACAGGTTAGATGCAACGGTCGCCGTATATAACTGAAAAAATGTTGAAAAAAAAACGGCATTAAACCCCAGTGACAATGTCACATCGCGATTAATTCTGAAAACGATATGAATTATGACGCAAATAATAAACAATGTAATACTCTTTATTATGTTATTATAACAACTAAAAGGTAAACGAGATAATCATGTTTAGGTTACTTGGTCAAAATACGAAGCAGGTAGGGCGTTTAACTTCTGTTTTCTTTGCTTTTTAAACATACCTTTTGTGAGAATACGATGTACGATTCGTCACCGGATATTTTCGTACTTTGGATTTTGACATAAGAAACTTAAGACTCAGCGCCAAAATTAGGGTCGTTCAGTCAACTTTAAATACAACTATCTTTGTGGTATTACGCTGTTAAAATTATTGTTTCTGTTTTAGCTGATGGTACAGTAAATTTACATGAGTTTGAACATTACTATACCCAAATATTGAAGCAATTGTTCGGGCATAGCAACCATGGGCATCAAGCATAAGAAGACACAATACAGTACCTGAATACATTTGAAAGGGTGCGTGCAAGAAGGACTTACTTCCATGGTGGTAAAAAAAGGTATTTTCTTGGACTGACCCCTTCAACTGTGACATTATCAAGTTATATAAAAACATTGCGAAATAAAATAAAATATAATTTCTTGAATTTGTTGTTGTTGTTGTTGTTGCTGTGCCTGTGTTGTTTGTTTGTCTTAGAAAAAATTATTCTATGATGAACTCCTCCAATCAACATATTTTTTCTGGGTTTTAACGTCGCACCAACAGCCAAGGTCATTTGAAGCAAACAGTATTCGTAAGAACTCTATTTACATCATTTTCATTTTTTATCAATTTAAATACTCCGAAGTCAGTCATACCTTTCTACGAACATTTTACAAAAATGTCGATTTTCCTCCGTATGTGGAGAAGTTGCCGGTTCCTTGTGGAAGGGTAAGTTAGTACTGGTTAGTATACAGCCCAGGAAAACTGGTTAGGTGAACCGCCCGCCATATGTAACTGAAAATTGTTGAAAAACGGCGTTAAATCCCAGTTACAATTTCACATAATAACCGAGATTCAGACATGTCACGACTTAATTAATTGTAACATCTCGTTTTTGACATTTGGTATGGTAAGTTGATTTGGTGTTGCGAGGTCGCGTTCGTACAAACGAAGTTGACGTGTTTTTTTTCGGAAGGAAAAAGATTAAATATTTGCTTCATTGTTATGAATTGTACTAAGTGCTTATTAGTTATAAGTAGTATAATGTATTAGCGATCTGTAGGCACAAGTTATTACAAATTTGAGTGATTTTTGAAAAGTTACGTGATGTTAATCAAAAACTTGGTGCAGAAACTGTCATTTTGTAACCCTTATGACCGGGGCTGTCGGCATGACGCAAAACGTAAGTGAAAAAATACAGTATTTAATTTTGTCGTATGAGTATGTCAAATTCATTAAAAGGAATGCAACTCTAACTTATGTCGTTTACTTAGACATGTCTGAGTTGTCTTTCTTACGTTTGATTATAATAACAGCACCATATAAATCAAGAGTTGTCTTTTTTTGCCTCAATATAAGATGCACCAGTCAATGCTTAGAGAAGTAACAGGAACTATGATTCTATATGCTTATCTCGTATGTTAATGATCATCATCAATAATATTTAATGGCTTATATGAACTTACCTGTGCGGAATGATTGACGGTAAATTTAATCAAAAAAGTAAAGGGGCATATTAGGCATGTGGCTTATCAATGGATTAATTTAAGTACCTTATTGATATCTCCCTTAACTATTAGAATCGGTTTAGTAAAGTAAAACATAATGAAAAAAATATAATACGCTTTTTTTGTATCGTAGCTAGTATATATTATGTACGTACATGGGGGCTAGCGCGTTCAAGGGATGTTGTATAATGGTGTATTAGGCCTAAAATGGCCACACGGACCAAAAAACACGTATATCATGTATATACTTATACAAGGGTTACAACTTCCGAAATGACAGTTTCTGCACCAAGCTTGTTTAATACTACGTAACTTTTTTCAGAAATCACTCAAATTTCTAAGGACTGGTGTCCACAGATTGCTAATACATTATATATATAATATATAACAGAAAGTGTTGCTTACTGGGTATTAGTTTGAAACCGGTAAATCTTATCAAGGTTTATAGAACGGACATTACTATCTACCATACAAAGTAAAGTGCATCTTCCATATCATTGAAAAATAATATGATGTCATAGTAAGGTATTTTTTATATTCCTAAAGTTGCTAAAACTAATAAAGATGATCGCAATATACATTTTGTACATACATAGTGTATGAGTTGCACAGGAACTGTTGTTTGTGATGCTATTACATCTATAGCTGCGATGTCCACACTTACAATCGTACTCCGCTTTTGTCTATATAATTACAAACGTCACATTAACTCGTCTGCAGTATTTCTGGCTTGGAGTCAATTTATCCATTACAGGACATACATATTTTTGCATCTCCTGTCCGCTAAGTGCATGCTCTCCTTGAGTAGCTGATTCCCCAGACATTCTACATCCGAGCAATACGCTGTCAAAGCGTAATAATGGAAAATAACAGATGCGAATACGTGGTACCAAATGTAATTGTCATAATATACTACGTGTTTTTACCGTTTTTGAATAAGTTGTTTTGTCTGGAGGTCGGCTGTATTTATTTGTTAGATCAATATCACTTATGAAAATGTCATTAGGCCAGAAAATAATATTCGTGTTTACGGTTACCCGACTGGTTCCCATTTTGGCGCCAATCCTGATGATCCTGACAGCAAAATTCATGGTATGAAGTGACTTCGGGTAATAATCGTACTACCCGAGTACACAACGTATGAAACAATAGACCTTAATATTTTTATCAATTACGGGTACGTTTGTTTCAAGCTTTACCGAATATCTACGGTTTTTGCATCCGATTTCTGAAATGATGCATACATGAAAAAAAGATATATCGCAAAAAGATATTTGCGTCAAAGATATATCGCAGACTTTTTAAACTTGGAAACTTCCCATATGTCAGTTAATTCCCTTTCATCAAGAGGAAATGAATTCAAACATGGGTCATAATTGATTTCTTGACCACGACATAATATTATACAGTATTATACAGTATCCCCCTAAATATTATGATCATCTGATTATGAAGAAAAGTGAAACACAGCTTATCACACGCCTATATATTTCAACCATTTCATACAGACGGACACTTATTTTTCGGATCAGTTTTTGAAACATCCTCTAAACAGTAAAACTCTTCTATTAGTTCACCTGTAGTTCTGGTGAAGTGCCCTTAAAAGCGGGGTGTCCCTTATAGTGGGGTTCAGCCTGATATGAGTGGAATGTACAAGTAAGTATAAAATAGGCGACTTTAAGGATCAAAACTAGCAGTGATCATCAAAAACTGAATACCGGGGATCCGTAATTGTGGGGTGTCCGTAAGGTGAGTTTTTTTCTGTATTTCAACTTGATAATGAGGTCACCTTTATATTAAAATGAACATTTTGATCCCACTCTGATTTAGTATCGAGGTTTTTACTGTACTGTACTGATACGAGCAACTGTAGTTTCCGATACTGACTTCAAGGTCATGCATTTACTATTAATAAGAGGGGCTGAATAAAGATTCAAGCCGAATTTAAAACATAAGGAGAAAAGAGAAAAAGAAATATCACGTTTTATTTTTAAGAAACAATATGCGAGATTTAAGTATAACACAAAATATTAACATGCTAATCTAATGAATATTTGACAGAAGTAAAAAAACTGAAATGTCTTTCGTATCAACCAGGTTGACATTTGTAACTTTTATAACAAAAAAAAAACATACCAATTTAATTGTTCAGTAGTCTCAACATATGTTACACATGGTAAATAAGAAAAACTGAAATACTAGTAACCTTCAATTGTTAATATATGACGCTGTGTAATGAATTTCATCGTATCCAAAGGATATAAGGATATATATATATATGCTTCATAATTATTTTAGTGCAATCACAAGTACACATAATATATACATAGATCGTCAAAATATAAAACTGTACATTTACGTGTATGACGTAAACACGTCTTCTTGTATTTCAACGTTATGGACGTCGCTTTAAGCCACATACCGAAAGAAACCTATAAGTATGCAAAACACACACGTATATATAACAGTAATTTCAATATTAAAATACAGATTAAAATTGTAACTCGTACATAACTTGAAAAAAGTGAGCAACAATTTACACTTATAAAAACAATAACATGTAACAACGATATACACATATATTAACAAAACGATTAAAATAAAATCGTACTAACAACAGTTTGAATATAAAACATCATAATTAACAGATAACGAGTGAAAATGAATTCTGTTACAATGGTTTATAAATGTTATTTACCATAAGTACATATGAAGGAATTGGTCCATATCAGATTAGATATACGTATGTAATACTTGTCAACTTGATGGACAACATTTACGCTAAATATTCTCGTTTACATAAATATACAATGTTAAGATTACATTCAATTATCGTCTACAATCGACTTGACAAATAATACAATTATAGTAATTGGCTATATTTCTCCTGGAAGCAATTCAAAGAGATGATAAATGAGAACTTATATACTCGATATTCCACCGTGTACAGACAAATTGTTACACAGATTATATTTGATTCATCAAGTCGAAGTATAGAATGTATCTTAATATGCAGGTGCACCGAAAATAGATCTAGTGCATTATAATGACATTTTTACTTGCATGTTCAGTCGGTAGATCAAGGCCCGGTTTCAAAAAGCATGTTTGGCCTAATACCTCTAAAAGTGAATTTTCAAATACCCATTATCTTTTAAAACAAAAGATGCATAATTATAATTTCAACGCCAAACTTAAATGGCTTGTTTTTATTGGATACCAAAGGCAATAATGAATATCATCCGTTGCAATATTTGTTTGTGTACATACTTTCAAATATGCCCAAATATTTCCTTATCTCGACCAAGAACATACATATACGATTATCGAAGATCAAGTTTTGAAATTCAATATAAAGTGTATAAAATAGCCTATGTACCATAAAACAATTTTATAATTATGATACAGTGAACTCTCATTGGCTCGAACTCGCCGCAACTTGCAAAATCTATTCCATTTTTCCGGGATTCTATTTTTTTATGTGACTTATTGTCACTTGGGTTTAACGCCGTTTTTCAACAATTTTTCAGTTACATACGGCGACCGGTTCACCTAACCAGTTTTCCTGGACTGTATACTAACCAGTACTAACTTACCCTTCCACTAGGAGCCGGCAACTTCTCCACATTGGAGGACAATCGACATTTTTGTCAAATTTTCATGGAATGATATGACCAGTCGCGACCGGTATTCGAACCCATGCAATGTTGCTTGTATAGATATATCGTGATAACAAATTTTAATTTAAGAATATTTATTTCGCGGTACAGACATTGAATGTTATTATCATTGTTTGTTCGTTTATTTCACAACTAATTATAAAGTATCCACTGGTTTCTTTATGTATTCGTATTTATATTGTTAATGTATATTCAAATATTTTTTGTCCTTTAGCTTTCGATTTACTGTTTCAACAACTTTATCACACATGTTGAACTATGAATGTCATTGCCATAAAATTATGAAATATTGCGAATAACCAAATGCAATTTTTATCGCTGGTTATGTCAATAAACATGAATTGAATTGCTGAATATATATTTTAATCACAAACGGTTTTCGTTGACGAACATAATAATTAACCTTGCACAATTAATCACAGTTAATGTTGAAAACAAATTTAAACAAGCGCTATTGTCATAAGTTTGCAATTTCATCTTGGCCGTGTCATATTATTCTGAAATTGTGAACATAATATTGTTCAACCGAGACATGTGAACAACAGAGTAAATATTGGGCATGGGGACCTGATTAATGGTGCGAGCGTTCGATGTGAGTCTAGCAATGCGGAGGAGAACTCTATAGAACACAATAACAAAACAATTGGTACCGGAGAATGAGTAATAGTTTTCCGGATGTTCGAATTTACCGAGTTTCAGCCAACGAGGGTCCACTGTATACCGTTTGACAATATGAGGCATTTAATTTCAAGAACTTGTTATGGCGATATAGCGAGAATCTGTTAAACTTATTATCACACAAGACTTTCCTGATAACTCGGTCGTCGACGTTTACTGTTCTCGCTTGCATCACTAATTTTTCGGCTCCTGGATTGTTGAAAGCCCGGAGACACGTTTATACGTCTGGGGGATGGTTTAGTATGTCGCCTGTTCCCAGTCCGATCTTGTTTCGCTGTACTTAAATTTATGCCATGAATATCACAGGTATGAAACGTGTCAGATTCTGCACTACTCGAATTTGAGAAATTACTATCCCTTCTATGTTGCATTCTCGAAGATGTTTCTCTATCACTGGATAATGATTGTTTAGAATCATTCTCGAAAGTTACATGTTTAGATCCATCATGTATGTAGCTACTAGACGAATGTATTTCATCGTCACAATGCAAATCAGTTCGCTGTAAGGAATGGTTAGTTGTGCTTATCATTTTGTCAGTTTCTTTTATTTCATTTAAATCTTCCTCGGAGAAACTCCTTTCAGTTATGTTTTCGATATTCGCTTCGACCACAATATTCTTACTTTTCAGTTTTTCGTTATGCTCCGAGTGTTTTCTAGGATTTTTATCAATACGGATAATATTACCACTGTCACCGATACTTCCTGCCAAATGCAAACAACTGTCTTGTTTACGAGGGCCAGTATTCTGCATTTTGTCTTCAGAGTTATATTTCGGAGTAACATTGATGACGTTAACGTGCTGTGATTTATCATGTGTGTCATGTGTGGAGTCAGTTTCATGTTCGTCTTCTATTTCATGCGTTGTAACTAAGTTTGATGCTGCCGATACGGAGGCGGAATGGTTTGATTTCTGAGCATTGTCTTCTAATAAAACAGAATTTGAAGTAATCCTCCGCAATGGTGGCTTCTCTTTACTATGGGATGAACTCGCTCGAGACTTGTCAACAAATTCATCTAGAGACAAACTGCAAAGCATACAATAGAAATGAATTAGGAAAGAAATGAGTGATGAGGCCAAAATAAAATAATTGTTTTACAGTTACTGGCCCGACACCTTTTTTTGGAATCGTCTCGGATTTACAACCGTAATTGTACAAAGCTATGGATAGCATTAACCATCTTCCCTGCAGCTAATTTCAGAAAAAATAAGAGATTTTGAGCATGTTTATTTTATTAAAAAGGACCACTCTAGCATTTGCCAAAATGTCAATATATGTGGTGATTTTGTTCAAATATTTACGAGCAGATATAATTTCTGTCCGAAGAGACGCATCAAATCATCTAGCCTAAAGGTCGGTTCGATTTTCCTAACAACTGAATCTGCAGAACTTTATCCTTACCATGTCAAGATATTCAAAGACGTAATTTTTTTTCCAAAATATTTCAGAAAACCTTGCTATGGACGAAACCCTTTATATTTTCAAGTTACAACCGATTTTAATGAAACATCAGCTGAAAAGTTCTTTTAAAGTTAAGATACGTCGATACTTTTTTAAAACTCAAAAAAACACTAAATGCTGCTGATTTACTAATAATTAAACCAATAAGGGAAATCCTCGACATTACTAAAGAACTCTCCTTGATGAAATTGATATTCATCCCAAATCTCTGATATCAATTTCACATACTGCTGACTCCGGATAAAAGGGAGACATCTAAGCCTGTGGAAATACAATCAACTTAATATTTTGCGTATTGAATATATTTCCAGCTTAAAGTCAGACAGTGCCAAAGGAAGAAGATCTTAATTCTTCGATCTTTGGTGTGCCGGTAAACTTTGCTCATTGCTAAACTACACGCAGTTATATTTAACATTTTATAGACGTGAAGTGTTCTTGTACGTAAATACCTAAAAACGTAAGAAGATTCTAAAAATGTAGCGGACAAAAAAAGGCAAAAAATATTAATCGAACCGGGGCCATAGTCCACGTGGCTCTGATGTTTCACATCGGATTTGAAGTTTAAAGCTAGGATTGAAAATAAACACCTCTGAAGACACATCTCTAAGTCAGTAGTGACAAAATTAGATACACAATTGGCAGTACATTGCAACCTCTTCAGAACGACCCTCTCTTGAGCAACAACCTCCCATCAACGACAGCATGAATTTTTCCCACTCTACCATTTAACGATTAAATTAACCTCTCTAGAACAACAATCTCTCAACAAAAACATAACTTTGCTTCTCCCAAAGGTATTGCTTTAGAGAGGTTGCACTGTATTTATAAAAAATAGAAATTGTACCTACCCATGATTTTCTCCGCTGGAAGCCGCAAGAAAGAGATAACTCATCATAGTAAATACATTATGTTAACAGAAAATATTAAAATCAACTTTGTTGAAATTATCACCATGAGGAAATGTTGAAGACTTTTTGGCCTAATGCCTAGTAATCATGATATTCGGGAATTCGATATACAAGGTGAAAACAGGGCTCCCTTTGTTTCAGTTTACCTAATCATGGCATATTTTTTTGCTCAATATATGCTCTTCCATACATGCGACGATATTGACAATGAAACGCTGACTCATATGTTGAAAAATACACACCATTATATTCCTTCACATAATCAACATCATTTTTAAGTTAACTTGTGGGTTTTCTCTGTCAGTAACAGTTTCTTAAGATACCGGTATTCAAGCATGACCATTTGAAATATGGACGCTTTGTTTTTGTTTTCAATTTTCAAAACGGCATTTGTCGGATACAGTAAAACCTCATTTTAAGACCATTTCATTATCCAGACAACCTTATCATAACGATCTCTTATTTTCTGACAAATCTTCATCTCCTTTGTATAGTAACTGGACAATGAAACTATCTTGATATAAAGTGCTGTTCATTTAGTCCAGAAAATAGTCTTAATTATCCCCAAGGTTTTACTGTATCGTACCAAATAGTATGACAAATGATAACTATAACTATTATAGCAAAATGTAGGGAAAGAGCTTGTGTGAAATGCTTGTAGAGCGTGTAATGAGAGCCTAGTGTGCTAACGGAAACATGCGATAATAAAACAAGAAAAAAGTGCATTTTTATGTGACACGAAATATTAAAAAGATAAAAAAATTGATTGTTGAAGTGAGTGAATCATGATCCTGTATTTTCAAGGGTGAAATGAATAGACGAAGGACAATTGGAAAAAGCAAACAAACAGTACAAATGTGTGGCAACAGAGCACTTTACAAAGAGTTTTATAACACACAGTATGTATCAGACATTAAGGACCCCTTAAGATGGTAATCACTAACAAACACAGCGGGACTGTACCCACGGAAGTACTTGATTACAACATATTAATTAGGCTAATTATACAGCCACAATGCATTAATTATTTTTTCCGGATGGACATGACACTGGTAACCATCTTTAGGACCTTCCACTTCAGCGTACTGTGAATAGACAGTGGTCTGTTTATTAGACTATTTGTCTTTATGAACCTCAACAAGAATATTGTGTAAGTAAATCAGAAACTATGTCTGCTGGATAATTGTCCGTTATTGTCGTATTTCCTTATGGCCGTATTGGGAGAATTCCCACTAAATGGCAATGAGACAAATAAAATAAAACTCAGGCTGATTTTTGCAACCAAACTTTACCCTTTCACTGTCGATAAGAAGGGTACGCCCTATAGCTCTATATATTTGCCTACATTAGCGGGTATACCCATTTTAGCAATTTGTTAAGGTTTTAAATAAGCGTTCTTTTCTTAAAAATTCTCTGGCAGTACAGAGTACAATGAAGGCAATATGTGCCTAGCATAACTGAGCTATTTTTAGCCTAATACCTGTAGTATTTTTATTATTAAATGCAGTAAGTAGTAATCAAGACCACACAGTTTAAACACTAACAAAATACGTCGTAAAATATAAACTGGCATGTAGTTATGCTTACTTTGTTATAGGCGGTGGTTTTGGCAGCTCCTTCGTAAAACTGTCTTTCCCTATCAGCCAATATGTCTTCGCCATTCCTTTACCCTAAAATCGGTTAAAGATTTATTAATCTATTCAAGTTTAGGTGCGTGTATATTATACTTTACATTTGACCATTGAGCAATGCTATGGATAGTGGATAAGAACATGAACGGGTGACTGGTCTTATATTGAAAGCGCGTATACAGATATATATTGCTCCACAATGCAAGCAATACTGGTCAGGTCATTCTGAAAAAAATGTTCGTTTGCGGTCACGACAAGTAGGCAATTTTTGTCAACTTTGTTTGCTTGTACTGGGAACCTTTTGGTCAAAATCGCTAAATAATTATGACAATTATGATAATTACACATAGCTTTCGCTTAAATAAAACATTTTCGTAATTTTCTTCCCAATACCTGTATAAAAATGATCTAATTAAGGCTCCATGCTCACATTACTTGTCCCTGGTAATTGTAAGGTTACCTACAATCTGGACGATGATAATGGCTTTAGTCATTATAATAATGACGTAGGCAGCGAATTGAGGAATTGCGATATTTTAACACGATGGTGTGAATGAATACAGATTACTGAGGAGGATCCAAGAGAATGTATGAGTTTATTCAAAATGCAAGAAGTCAATTTAAAGACGATTTGTGAAACCGACGCTTTCATTAAATACCCATCATCGCCCACTATCTTATGATGAAGGTAATTGAATAATTATTACATGTAGAAAAATGGAGCGGACGTAGAAAGCCAGGCGCTGAGAGATAAAAAAGACCTATAAAACTTGCAACAAGGTTTTAGGATTTTCACTCATAATTATGATTCAATTATTTGATTGCACAATAATGATTCCCTTATTCCAATGTGTTTGTTGTTAAACTCGAGCTTCAGTATATCAATCACCCGCTCTTTGAAGGATTAAAAGTTGATAATAGATGATTATGCAGAACATAGCCGCCAATAGGGACGCATTGCTAAACTGTCCATAATCATAAGCTGTCATTAAAAAATGATCGTGATTATCATCAATTGAGTTGGAGAGTGTATGCAACATATTATTTTAATTTCCATGTTGTCATATTTCATTCCATGTAACGAGACACATTTAATCACAATGCATTCACGACACCCTTTTGTCAGTTGTTATTTTTTTCTATTTAAGTCATGGTAATAAAAAATGAGTTAAAAGTTTTGAGTTCTAGTGATATAATTATTACACTGGCTGCTTTGACCCACCGAGATAGTCATGCATTCATATAGTTATAAGGAGACTAAACATGGAGTACCACAGAGTTGTCTTAACAAGTGTAAGTTGACAAAGATCCTGTTTTTAAGCTTCAATGCTGTTAGGCTACACTTAAGCATCGCACTTTATAAACATGAGACGCTCGTACAATCTGAATAGAAACACCACAATGCAACACCTACGTCTTGTACATATTACACCATGTATTTATAACTCTAAGTCTGAAATCATAATGTTAATAATTCATTATATGCCATTGTCTTGTATACTTAACCACCCTAAACACAAGGAGCAATCTTTCATTTCCATCATCGTATTTACTATCGATCAATTCTGTAATAATTGAACTAACAAGAGAGGAAATAATGTTTGCACTTGATTGTCATTATTGGCTGTGCCATCTATTTATCATAACAAACAATGCTGACTATGTTTTGCGGAGATATTGTTGATTCATTAACATTCGCGACTATGAGAAGGTCAAGGACATGCCTTCCACTTGTTCGTAGAGGACTGATATGAATTGACACTATAATGTTAAAGCGTTGCCAATCCTATTATTGCTGTGAATGAAACACAAACGAAGTATTTAGATGTTTGGCACGTGTTAAAAGCTGACTAGACTTCAAGGTGTACGAGTTTGCAATGGTTAAGTATTTGAAGCAATCGATGTGAACTTCGTACGTTCATTCCGATGTTAAAAAAAGTCGTGTGCAAAGGATTTTGATAAAGTTCCTACAAAGGTGGAAATCTAATCACAATTATATCGATGGATCTTTCCAGAAACATCACATACACGCGACAGCGAGTACTTGTGATAAGAAAACAAATTAAATTCCACTGAATTGTTTTCTAATTTGTGTGAAATTAAAAACCTTATCTATCTGAATAAAGACGGCATCGTTTGTTCTCATGAATTAATTTACTGCGAGAAGATAATACAATTACCGGACAAGATGGCTAATATAAGATAACTCTTTGCCAAATTACTATTATACGACAATACGATAAGCCTATTAAAGAGTTGATAGAATCGATGCTAATTGGATGGTGGTACACGTGACTAGTTTAATTCCAATAACACGATCTGATTTTTCATTTTGTCTTGTTTTAATTAATCAGATAAAATCAGATTTAGTGCTAATACACGAGATGATGAGATAATTCTGTAGGGCGATAATTAAATTTATATTAAATGTATAAGAACGAATAATTGTCAATGTATATATGACAAAATAACTGATAGACAGAACACTATAAATGGAGCACACAGAATTGCGAAATCGCAGTAAAATTTCATAAATTACTAGGTTGGAGTCGAAAATCATAGATTACGTAACAATGTTAATAAAACGCACGATTTATAGCCAATAAATTGCCTTACTTGGCATGTAATTTCAGCCAGAATCCATAATTATGTTCCGCATACGTTTTTGAGCAAGTCATTTTTTGGTACTCTCATGATCCTTGAGAAGAAAATAACGTTCATTTCAAGAGTGGGTCTATATAAATGGAATATTCAAGGAGGCAGGCTTCATTTATGTTTATGTCTACATTTTTGACATATTTAAAACTCGCCACATTTTATTGCAATGTTAACTTCATGGTAATCGTATTTAATGCTTTACTGAATAATAACCTTACCTAGAAACGTTTAATGGCGCAGTAGAACCTATCTAATCCTAACTTACTCGGACAGTAAGAACTGTTCGGATTAGAGAGGTTTCCGGAGTAAGAAGGTTCCGGATTCCAGAAGTTTTTAGCATTAAATTCATAACAAAAAAAAACGGAACCGACTGCGTGTTCGGTTTAGAGAGTGTTCCGTATTGGAAAGGTTCGGGTTAGCGAGATCCGACTGTAATGCATTTGAACACTAAGTCATTTTGATAATACCGTTTATGCTTGTTAAATATGGGTTATTGGCACAACCAGATAACCGCATTCTGCGTGTTTGTTCATTAAATCAGGACAAAAATCGACAGACTCGCGATTAAAAAACAACAACAAACAAACAAACATCAACAACAATTTCAAGTTGATGTAAATTAGAAACGTATGGTTTTCTGAGAATTCCGGTTTTCAGAGAGAGTCCAGTTTTCAGGGGTTTTACTGTATTAGGTTGTTCTTTTTTACCTTAAGTTCCACTTCTCCTCTGTATTCTGTTTGATATCCACCTAACGCTTCTAAAATTGTTTTCACAGCCTCACTGATATGTATACGGTATGCTGAAAGGTGAAAATGAAATACAGTAAAACCTCATATAGCGACCAACTCAGTATACAAGTCATCCTTAAAACAAATTTGGTTTGCGGTCACATGACCGAGCGTTTAACAGTGGGTAGGTAGGTAGGTAGGTAGGTAGGTCGGTAGGCCTTTTATTGTTCATAATATAAGCTTGTACAGAAAACGAAAAGCGGAAATTTAGGACAAAAACATAATTTAGGAGGTCGAGGGAATTTTTGAATGTGTCGATCGTGTTACTACAAACCAACCATTTCTTAAAGACAGCCTAGCATAACTGGTCGAAGCGCATACAAAGTATGGTCACAATGAAAGTGGTTAGAAAACAACAAAGTTCAGAGTGGAATGGTTAAGATGTCACAAAAAGTTCATATATAAGTACAACTATGCCGCTTGCTTAAATTTGTACCGATGTTCTCATAATATGAGCACCGTATGATGCCATTTTCCACAGACAGCGTGAGACAGCGTCATTAGAACTAGATACAATGTCCAGCATCAGAAGTCAGCAGCTGTTACAAAATGGCAATTCGATAAATAATATTCAATTAGGCGAATTGAACACTTGGATGAAGGAAAGAATTTGTCACTTTCACTATATAACGCCGAGTACTCTCCAATTAGTCAGCATGACGTAATTACAGAAATGCCACGTTCATTATGAATTTTGAAATAGTACCAACAGACATATTTTAGAAATTCTAATGATTATACTAACAATACGCATTAAATGGACACGTAGGTATACTGGTATGTTTAGATGGTATGGTTCAGTAGTGTGATGTTTATGTTTTACTATGAAATCGCGACAAAGTCTGTAGATACGAAATAGTTTGCGTCAGTGCACTTTGAAGATGTCATAGTTTGTAAAAGTCATCTTGTTTCAGGATTTCGCGTAGTTTGAAAAAAAGACAAATATATAACAAATCATAATTTGTGACATTGTTATGCTTACAATATCACACAACACATGTTCGTCATATAAGAATTACAAATTGAAAATAAACGTAAGCACTGTCGAACATAACGCTATCTTTTGAATGAGACTCATAGCAAGAATACTAATCACGTGGTTTGATTATTCAGGCCAATCAAATTCTGATTTAAGTTGATATTGAAATCATAACTGGACTGTAAATTATCTTCAGATGCTTTATGAAATCTTCCCAGTAAAGACTGATAAAGCAGTTAATGTTGGAAGAATGCATGAATATAAAATACACACCAGACCCTGTGGATTCCATCCTTGACGCTGTATTCACAGTGTCTCCAAACAGACAGTATCTAGGCATTGTTAAGCCCACAACACCAGCAACACATGGACCTGTGGTGAAAAATGAGCAAATTCATAAAACTGTTATATTGAATACTCATTCAACAACTATGATGATTCGCATGTATCTGCCTGTATGGGCGCAACTGAAGGCAAAAAAAACCTTAAAGTTATATCGTTAACTTATCCAATATCTCGTGCCTAAATGTTGACCGTGCTTAATGAACGACGGCCTCCGTGGTCAAGTGGTTATTGTTTCTGACTAGTAATCACTAGCCCCTGCGAGTTCGAATTCCACCCTGGACCAGACAAATTTCACGTTTGAGGCAGCTTTCAAGCAAACTCAAGAAAGGTCTGTGGTTCCACCCAAGACTACGCATGTGGTCTTCTTCACTATTATGGCTGGAAAATCGTCACATGACCCTGACTGTGGGTGCAAAGATTAACCTAAGTGAAAAAAAAGAGTGCTTGGTCAACCGGTAGAAATAAACACAGCCAGGGACAAACAATTCGGTGCTAGGCCAACTTATGAAACATTTAGTGCCAACATATTGACCTTGTTTAAATATGTTGATAGTATATGTAATTGTCTGAACTTTCGACTCTTGCACCTATATCTGTTTCTTCCGAGCCTCGCTTGGCTTAGATGTATCACCAATCCATTATGATGATACAAATAATGGAAACAGAAAAGGGAATAACTCTGATATTTCATTATTCAAAAGCAACACTTAAAACACCAAAAATAGAAACATTAATGCATTTACTGAACTATACACGTATTGACTTACTGCCGAGGTTGGCTATGAATAAAATTTTTACATGTTTCCTTTATCCAGTCAAATAAAATTATAATTTTAACGACGTTTATTTATCCAGAATGCTAATTTAACTATATTTATCATATCAAATAATAATCTTTTCATTCATATAATGATCTAATAAGATACTTATATAATAAGATGACCATGTTGATGCTTGTATGTGTAATGTATGTATATACATTTGACAATATACTATGTACACGTCTATAATAAGGTTCTATTCTGTTCTTGTTTGAACGATGCGTAATTATTCGAAGAAATCACATTATACTAAAATTTTCACTAAGTACGGCCAATACGTTTATTTTTTACCAGCAACAGTCAGATGTGAACTACATGCACTGTATTAGTTTTGTATACAAGAGGTCAAATATCGCTTGAATATGGAAGTGTATATGGTACACCCCGATGATGTGATAATATCGATGTATTTAAGTCGACTTATCGTGATTATGAAAGATAATTAACTGTATTGCCTGTCTACATAAATTCATCTTTTCGACATAAGTTATTGAGACTTTATCTAAAAATATATCATGTCGACGCAGACAAAGTCATCATACCTACATAATTGTACGTGAATTTACGTGTTTATATCAGTTTGTCGTCTTACTGATAGACGTCAAGTCATGTTTTTACATCATGAGATGTTCATATCATGTCGTCCTATTTTATGAAAACTTGTCTTCGTTTGTAGGAAAACCTCCCCGCACATCCCCCCTCAGTCATTTTTTGTAAGTGGACAACCTCCCCCTTCTCATACATTTTACAAGGTGGACAACCCCCTTTTTACACGGTGGACAAAACCTCTCTTAGACATTTTTGCGGGGTTGACAAAAAAAACTGAAGTAATGGCAGTAACTGAATGTATATTGTTGTTTATTAAAATGTATGTACTAAAATGTTAAAACGCCGTATTGATAAAATACATTTCATTATATTATTTTTAGATAAGCTGTATATGTATTGAAATGTATTATGATACTGCAGATTTGATTGTAATGAATTTGTTTATTACAGAGTTATCTTAAACATGTATTAAATAATGATTTGATTGGTTTTCAATAAAACTATTTAAATAAGGTGCTAATATATTGTTATGTGTTATATACATAGATGTTATTCTTAGAATATATTTGAATAAATGACGAATTCGCTTTTAAATTATTCTTGCATGTCCGCCTTTTAACATGTATGAGGGACAGGGGGCATTGACTACCTTGTGAAATGTCTGAGGGGAGTTTTGTCCATCTTGTAACATACATGAGGGGGGGTTGTCCACCTACACAAAAATGAGCCTGGTGGGTCCGGGAAATCTGGATACCGTTGTCTTAATGCCGTCACGTGTACATGTAAGGATAGTTATTGTGATCATGTCAGTTCTGAAGGACATAAAAATGTGGTAATGAGATGCACTTGTTATCAAAACTTCAAAAGTCATTTAAACTGGATATGACACTAGAAATCGACCTGATATTAACTCGATATGTCGACCTAACCTGAGGCGTAAAGTCATCAACAACAGAATATATTAACATTCAGCTTATAGAATTTACGTGTTTATACCGGTTTGTTGTCTTAATGTTAGACGTCAAGTCGAGTTATGTTTTTATGTCATGACGAGATTTTCATATCATGTTGTCCTATTTTATGACAACTTGTTGTCTTCATGTCGTCCTACAAACAGACATTATCATATTATCGGGGTGTACCATATACGTTTCCATACTTGAAGCTTTCGTTCGGTTGCGCTAAACTCATAATTTAATGTTTTATCAGGATCTAAGACAATTTAAGACATTATGACATCATGTTGTATTGTTATCTATGAGAAATCAGTCAGGGAGGAATTCTTATAGAATACCACATTATGACATTAAGTGATTACGTCTAAAATTCTTAATACATTGATTTAACGTCAACTAAAAGATAACATAACTCCTTCAGAACAAAGTCTTGACACGAGAACCGTTTATAGCCATGCTTGTAATATCTATAAACGTCAATGGCCAATTTTGTGTAATTAATCCTTAGCCTAACAAGTCAATATTTTCTCGCGTTATCACTTTACATCGCTTAAAAAACTTTGCGTCGCTTAAAAAACTTTGCGTAGCTTAAAAAACTTTGCGTAGCTTAAAAACATAAATTCTTGCCATTACATTAAAACTTTGAATCACGCTGAACGAAGCAATACAAGAAAAGGACAAATTAATATAATTAGAGAGTTATTGCTGGTAGTGCTCGCGAAGAAGAGGAAACAGTTCGTGTTGATCACTGAGGTGTTGTATCAGTGTTATCGTATTTATCCTTCGTCCTACGACAGTATAAATGATCTACACGTGCGCTAGTATAGATTAGAAATGTTCAGCTGTTTTTTCGTCATTTTATTAATGTTTATGTACAAGAACAATTCAGTATTGTTTCGATTAATTATTTGTACAGTAATGAACTTTATGAAAAGTTTAATTTCTTGTGTTAATTTGTGGATCGATGTCTGAATAGTTAAGACTGTTTTGATAATTGTTTAATGTCGGCTGCCAATAAAAACCAGTAGATTACACATGATACGCAATTTCGTAATGTCCTTGAGTTTTGGAACTTCTGTCATTATACCCTTAACACAATCATTTCTTGAACTTGCAGAATTTACAGGACTCGGTATAAGTAAAAACTAGGGATGGGAACGAATATCAAAAATGGTATTCGAATATTCGATTGAGATATTAGAATATATTCGAAAACTTGTTTTTTGTCCATTTTTGTATCTGGCCGAATCTGTTGCACCCGAAAACAGGTATAGTTTGTAGTTTTCATTTTTGTGTTTGCATTCTTTTTACGACTCTTACCTTTTCATGAGTGTAATTAACAAACTCTATCATTTTAAAAGGTGCTAAATTGTTGTGAAATAAACCAATAAGAATACAATTAATGAATCAATAAATAAAAAATATAAATGAAAGTATTACATTTCTATAATATCAATAAGTAATATCAGTAATCAATTTATATGAAGACTTCATAAACAGTGTTTGCTTATTATAACAGTCAATCGGCATTCCTTTTTGAAATACAGGAAAATAACAGGAGTGTAGAAATGTAGCCGGTAAGCTACTAAAAGTAGAATGAGAGATCAGACGGCTCCCCTCAGTAGGGGCAAAGGGGCAACGCCCCCTGTGGTGAAAAAGTTTCCGGCCAGAGTGCTCAAATAGCCGGTTAATTTTTCCGACTTCCGGTCCATTTCAACACCTCTGTAAATAGGCTGAGGACATGAAATAAATTCTAAATTAGGTGTTTGCACAACAGTCAATGATACGAAAATGAACTTTGAATTTCCATTGATCTTTTTTGAAATGCACAGAGAGTCAACAGGAACCAGTTTAGGGTTATGCCAATTATTAGGAGTAAAATAAAACGTGCCTAGCTTCCACTAATCCGATCTACCCTATTTTTCTGTCCATGCTGATATTTTCATTTGAACTATATTACCAAACTTAAAAAACATATTTGAAAAGTAACTCCGACCTACCGACCCTATATTTTTGGGAATGTTAGTGGAAACACGTTTTTGGCCTTATCGAAACTTAACTTACGTATAAAAAAGTTAATATGTTCTGTGTATAAATGCATGAAATGAATATCTGTAGCAAACATTGATTTCATATCGCAACCACTGATTTCTTTCTAACCATTTAATTACAACCCACTTAGGAAGATCATTTAGATTCATTGAATAAAAATATTACTGAAAACCATTGTAGTGTCTTTTCTGCGATTCCACCGGTAGATTCTAGGTATTTTTCAGCAAGTAAGCAATGAGGTGAGGCGTGCGTACGTGCGTGAGTGTGTGTGTGTGTGTGATAAGTTTTATACTGGGATGCTTCTAACCATGAATATTCAGAATATACCAAACTGGTTTGTCGACGTGTAAATAAAAAAGTCAACATTTTCTTGACTGCTAGCGTTTGAATTGTTGCTGTTTAAGGGACATACATGCTCAATAAATCATTTAAAACACAACAAACTCAATTGTGACTTAAATGGAAAAAATGTGTATGAAACAATGTAATTATTTTGTTCAGGGTTTAATGACACAAAAGAACGATTGTTTAGTTCAAAAGCCCTTTTCTTGATTTATAACACGAAGGTGTGAAACAGGTATACGTATTATTTGCATTAACCCCCAAGGCATAAATATTACAATATAAACGTAAAATACAGAGTAAGTTTATTGTTTATTGTTTATATCTATTAAATTGTTAAGTCTTCTGTTACTCAAATAATAAGGCACTAAGTATAATTCATCATCAACCGGCCCATGAAAATGCATTGCAGGTAATACTAATATAGATTTATTACACATAAGTTAAGTACGATGACCTTACTTATGTATATTCTAAAGTTATTTTTAAGCATTATCACAGTAGTATGTAAGGTGTTAACATTAAGTTAAATTATCATTGAATTATCAGGTGTATATTTAGCGACTTTCTTACTGGAGTCGCACATACGCCTTTGTTTTTAGTTTGTGTCTGTATAGAAACGAACTATTCCATGATGCATGTATGTGGTCGCATGGTCATGATTCCAAACTAACTTTAATTCGCAACCCACTAACATTAATCGTAAGGATAACACGTTGTTAAATTACAAAAAACGGTGTCGTAAGAATAGCACGTTGTTTTATTTACAAAACGGTGTCGTAAGAATAGCGCGTTGTTAAAATTTACAATAAAACGGTGTCGTAAGAATAGCACGTTGTTTTATTTACAATAACGGTGGCGTAAGAATAGCACGCTGTTAAATTTACAATAAAACGGTGCCGTATGAATAGCACGTTGTTAAATTTACAATAACGGTGGCGTAAGAATGGCACGTTGTTAAATTTACAATAAAACGGCGTCGTAAGAACAGCACGTTGTTTTTTTACAAAACGGTGTCGTAAAAATAGCACGTCGTTAAATTTACAATAAAACGGTGTCGTAAGAACAGCACGTTGTTTTTTTACAAAACGGTGTCGTAAGAATAGCACGTCGTTAAATTTACAATAAAACGGTGTCGTAAGAACAGCACGTTGTTTTTTTATAAAACGGTGTCGTAAGAATAGCACGTTACTAAATTTACAATAAAACGGTGCCGTAAGAACAGCACGTTGTTTTATTTACAAAACGGTGTCGTAAGAATAGCACGTTGTTTTATTTACAATAACGGTGTCGTAAGAATAGCACGTTGTTAAATTTACCATAAAACGGTACCGTAAGAATAGCACGTTGTTTTATTTACAATAAAACGGTGTCGTAAGAATAGCACGTTTTTAAATTTACAATAAAACGGTGCCGTAAGAATAGCACGTTGTTTTATTTACAAAACGGTGTCGGAAGAATAGCACGTTGTTTTATTTACAATAACGGTGTCATAAGAATAGCACGTTGTTTTATTTACAATAACGGTGTCGTAAGAATTGCACGTTGTTTTGTTTACAATTAAACGGTGCCGTAAGAATAGCACATTGTTTTATTTACAATAACGGTGTCGTGAGAATAGTACGTCATTAGATTTACATAAAACGGTGTCGTAAGAATAGCACGTTTCTTCATTGAGAAGAACGGTGACGTAAAAATAGCACTGTAATGGCACTCATTTTGCTGTAACAAAACAAAGATATGCTTATTGCCCCCAAAACATTTTTCGAATACTTAAGATCTTCCAAAATTCTGCAGGCAGACTTCTGTCTGGATTTCAACCAAAATTAACCAATCATCGTCTAGGAAATCTTAGGCCAATATGGTCGTGATATTTATACACTACAGGACGACATAATGAACGTTTCGTGTGGTTCATACATGAAACTCGTATTACTAAACACGAAGCCGAAGACAAATGAAACGTCTGTAAAATACGCTGTTTGGAGAAACGTTTATAACTGTGGTAAATTAATGTAGATATATTTTAAGTAAACGATAATAGACATTAAGTACGTGCAATGATATCGTTTTATGAAATCTAACTTTATATGCAATAAGTATAAGCGTAAGAACATGAAATATATTCGTAAACGCTTACATTTTTTCTTAATGTTTCAATCATGGGTAACTTATGGTTATGGTCATTAAGGGTATATGAAAGTTACGAAATCTTTGTCAAAATTAAATTTAGTGAATGTGTAAATGATACAAGTAAGCACAATAAAATTGATAAAAACTGCTCGCCTCGTCAATCCACACATATCACATTCATGACGGTTGATGCATGCGGCATGCATTCCATTTCGTATTCATTTCACTGAGGTTTAACGTCGTAATAACAGCTTTTCAGATATAACAGTAGAGGGAGACCCCCAGGCGTGCATCTGTGACGAACCACCTAATCTAGCTGGACCGTTTCCTAGCGGCAGAGACCATAACCATTCGACCACTGTGACCGTTTACTAAGATTCGAGACCTTGACATGACATAATTATGCGTTTTTGGGTAAATACTAAACGAAGGCATTAAATACATGACAGACTCACACACACACACACACGCGCGCGCGCGCGCGCGCGCGTACAGCACTTGAGAAATTTAACACTTACTTACAAAATCAGAGGAAAAGCAGGATACAATTCGTCGGGTTCTACAAACCCGTATGCCATTTTCTCCCATTTGGAGAAAATTGCATTTGAAGTTTTGAACTGCGATAACTTTAAACGAGTTACGGCTTTGAGGAATTTGGATTAACCTTATTTTGAATTTAATAAGTTTTCATTCCTTGTTTGTATTCCTTTTCACGACTCTTACCTTTTCAGGTGTGTAATTAACAAACTGTATAATTTTAAAAGGTGCTAAATTGTTGTTGTTCTTACAACGCTATCATTAATGCTCAGATGTAGGAACAAATCATTGTCATCTTCCTATCTTATTCCTCTTACGTTTTCTAGCCATTAAATTTATCTGAGTTTTACGTTATAAGGAATACATGAATTATGTTACTTCTTGTTTTAATGAAAACAGTTTCCTGGTACTTTCATATTACGTAAAATGGATAAGGTACGAATAGGTAATATAAAAAATAAATGAAGATTGCGCACAAAAATACGTAGACGATGACTAGAAACACCAATTACACGCATCAATTAACATTGCATCACAGGCCGATTGAAATTATTACGATTGTCAAATTTAGACACTGCATCCCTTATTAATTGCCACAACAAACATAGGGGCCAAACATGAAGATGCTAATTGATGATAGCTGACTGACACCTCTGCCTACAATATACACTCTAGTTAAGTGACATGTTTTATACAGTTTTACGATTTTGAGCGTTTTATTATTAATTTTGTTTTCGTTTTTCTTAGACCAAATTTTTGTCTTAAAAATTCAATTTTTCCAACGAATATTCGTAATTTTTATCATTATTTTTCATATTCGAATATTCGACCAAAATTCGAACACTCGAATATGCGAACATTCGGTCCATCCCTAGTAAAACCCAAATTCAAATTATTTTCCGGTCGATTTTTGTTGTTTTAATTCCCCGTTTCGCCTCTTCAGAAATATTAAAAAGGAAGAAATAGCAAGATAAATTCACAAAACTTAAGGCATGTCAGAAAATAAAATAGAAAAAAAATGATTACAAAGAATATCCAGAATAAATGGCACTGCCGTGGTACTATATTGCCAAGATGTACAATTATCTAACTGAAATAACAACCTCCTACAAATATTTATGTCTCACACGTACGCAAGGAGCCGTAATTATTTTGCTATTTTCTCATATAATACACCACAGGGCGCATTGAAAGCAATATTGAGGAGGGTGATTAAAATTTTAATACGATTTATTGCGACGTCAGGGAGAGTTCTGGGTTTACTTTATCAAAGATTCCCAATTATAAGATATAATAAGTGAGTATACTCTTCACCCTGTCATAAACAACCCTCTGGACTTACAAACAAACAGGTCATTGACTTTATGTCAGCACACGTAAATGAGCAGTCTGTATTTGTTTGTAGGATTCCGATAGATACACTGCTTAAAAATGTTATGATATATTTCAGCTCGGTGCAGCATGCAATTCAAAGTTTATTTTAACGTCTACACATGTACGCCTTTTTACGACCCAAGAGGCAGGAAAAGACGTCTATTACTTTAAATGTGGTATAAATGTAAGTAACGAATCGGATGGCGTTAAATGAGTCGACATAAAATCCGTCATAGATATTGTCACGTAGCATTCAGCATTAATTTTAAGTACCAATGTCAGAACATATGTTGCTAAAAGAAAATCTATTATGACCGTGGATGTCTCTCCTCTGAAATGCTTTTGACGGTTTAAAATCGTTATTAGTTCAACAGCATGTTTCGGATAAATACAAAATCAGTAACAATAAGCGGGCATTGGACTCGCTTAATGAATCAAGAAATATGAATTTTATAACTTCAATAATTGTAGGATACGATATCCATCTGATGGGGAGCCAACATGTCTTGGCATATTTTATGAAACTGTGCGTAAGTTATGACATAACAACTGTCTAACAATGAGAAATCTCCTCATTACCCAAAGACATTTAAGTACAAAAACGTTGAATATATCATTATATGCATCCAATTACATTGTACAGCATAAGACAAGAGAACAACAAGTACGAATACGGCAATAGGTGAATGCTCGGACATGTTCGTGTGGCGTGGTGTTGTATTGTTAACTTATTGTACTAACTTACAAATTCCTATGTTTTTCACTTTAAGAATTATATTAATGTATTGTGTCATAATTTGCACGCCGGAATAATAGATTAGGAGTAGTTATTTCTTCATTTAGTCATGAAAGACATTTTGAGAACATAAACATCGTGTATAACAAATATATATATATATTTCGAAACGATCACTGTTGATACAAATGGATGAAATTGACGAATAACTTGATCCTAAATTGAAATTAACGTATACAAAAATTATGTGTTTAAACGACGTGTTAGTTTAAGAAGAGTTTTGTTGTAAGTTGAATTTGAGTACGATAAGTTATAAAGGAACACCTAGTGTTCTTGGTGACCGACATTCTCCGTAATAGCGGAGCTGTCAAGCTATATATATATACAATAAAACCTCAAAGAGGGACCATCTCAGTATCATGACGACCTTCCTATAACGACTACATATTTTCGGACCGACTTTCAATAACTGCCCTATGATTCAACCTGATAATGAGACCACCTCATTATTACGACCCTTTTCGTTTTGTGGAGTAATGGCAATTTTTCATGTATGAATACATGAATAATATTCCTGTGAGAACTTACGTCCATAAACTTTGTCGATTGTAATAACATCAGTATATCGATTATGAATCATTAACTGCCTAGTGACGTTTCAAGTACAGCGCCCCCTATGAGGAATGTATTTGGTAAGATGGGACTTTGTTGCGTTTAGTTTATTTTAATGACCAGCTCAGTATAATCTGTGTAATATCCATTATGCAAATTACATACCATATAATTTTGTTGTTTGTTGTAAGTTACATTATTGCAAGCGTAATGACGTACAATACAAAATGAAACAACAAGTTATTTATGTAGACTTACCAGAATGTAAACCAATCCTAACACGCAGGGGAACTTCCGGCATGTGTTTTATCGTGAAATTACCACATTGTGACAACAAATCAAGAGCCATTGTTGATATTTCACCAGCGTGTCTGTTTTCATTCCTGACTGGCAGACCACTGCAGACCATGTACGCATCACCGATTGTCTCAACCTAGAACAAGGATCATATAATTAATAGCCGTAATGAATAGAAAGGCCCGACATTTAGGATATTAGTACTGCTTTGGTTACTTTTATGTTCTTGTTATTAGGGTTAGTTCTGTTTTTTGCTTTAAATAGCAATTGCGACTGTCGGCTTACTTAGCAGGTGCTATTGTGTCACATCGTTCCGTGATGTTTCATTGTAAAACGCAAT
The DNA here is from genome assembly GCA_008271625.1 of Lutraria rhynchaena. NCBI lineage: Eukaryota > Metazoa > Mollusca > Bivalvia > Venerida > Mactridae > Lutraria > Lutraria rhynchaena. Next base: position 429,694 of record VIBL01000051.1, read on the forward strand.
AGAACTTTTTACGTTTTAGAAATGCATTGTAATTGTATTTGTAAATAGTAAATGATGAGTAGACCAGAAGCGGGAAACCATGTCAGCAACATACCTCCTCTTGGAAGGAAATGTTTCGCTACCCATGATTACTCACCAGTCCCTCGCTTTGTCGACTATACGAACCTGACTGGCCGTGATTTTGATGAAGACTGAATACACTCATTACCAGTACACATTACCAGTACTCATTACGTAGAATCAGAACCCATCAGCTTGTCTTTGTTTTATTTGCAACAATGTCTCGATAGTGCTTAAGATATCATTAGATAGACGAAATACGAGAACATGACTTGGTACATGAAGACAATAAAAAAATGTTGAATGAAAACCCATCCGCTATATATGGTATCATATTTGACATATTTGTGTTTACTTTTAATTAAATTTCCTGAGAGAAAATGAAAGTTGAAAATCTGGGTGAATCTATGTGGTCAAATAAAATTAAATAAGTATCCATTTAACAGAACCCTAATTTTGAAACTATCCTAAATGTTGCACAATCTCTTAATCTCTTACCTTATATACATCGTACGCGTCAATGGTTGCATCAAACATCGTGTACAGGCCATTAAGGAGATCCACAACTTCCAATGGTGTACTCTTGGCAGAGATTGTTGTAAAACCAACAATATCAGAGAAATAGATCGTCACCTCGGAGAATTGTTCCGCAGCTATGGAACGTCCGACCTTTAAACTGTCTGCAACAACTCTGAATTAGAAAAAAAGATGAAATATGATTTCGTATACATACGCACTTCCTGGTTTCTATGCGTTATGCTTTATTTCATGAAGTTGCAAGTACATAGAGCGTTTATATCGATCTAAACTATTGGCTGATCTCCAATACATACACTGAGAGCATATTATATTTGATTTATCGTACTTATAACATAACACCTTGTCATGTATAAAGTACAGCCAATTCCGTTCAACACATCGACACCGACACGAAATATCGCCTTAGACAACTTTGAGGATGCTGCAGATTTAAAGTTACATTGACTTTCTTTTCTACAAGTATGAACTGGTCAACAAACTGACGGGTTTATAGCACGTGATCGTAGATTTTCAGAGAACTGTATAGATTTTACAATGCTTGTACATATGACATTTATGAGGGGATTTTATAATCGTATTCATTTAAAATCTGTTTATTTCATGGCTTCGACAGAACGCCAAACTTATAAAATTAATATTGATCAAACTTCTAAAGAAATTCGAATGCAAAGTTACAACCGAATATGATATTGTCATAAATATGTTCTTTCCTAGTTTACATAAAACTGTCCAAACTGTCCTTATTGCATAAAACTGTCCAAATATGCTTCATTTTCTATTTCTTAGAAATTGACGATACAAACACTTAAGTTTATTACAGTTCTGCAAGTCAAGGTTGGTCCATGATACGAAATGGATTCAAGGAATCGTGATTTGAAATTGGCTTACTCGGGCAACATCCGGTAAAGCAGAAGATCAGTTTTCTTCTTTTCTTCCTCCAACTGAAGAGTTCGATCCTTGACCAGATCTTCTAAATCTGTGGAATATTTCTCTAGCATTCTGAACATGGTGTCGACGATATTCATCTTCCTGTAAGATGTTCGTTACATGTGTTAGTTATCCAACATTAGTTCATTGGTTAATTGCATACAGCTATCATTAACCGTGCGTTTAATACGAACGCAATCGAAACAACGCTTTCTTTTTCTTTTCATACAGTAAAACATTCAATGGTCCACAGACTGAAGAAAGCAGATATTATTCTATAAAATAGAAGTGTGTTTCGGTTAATTAAGATTGGATGTTGACTACATACTTTCCACCAGTAAATGTTTTGAACTGTTGATAAATTTCTTCCATTCCAGGCCGCATTTCTGGATTTTCCGTCCAGCAAACTTTCATCAGTTGTATATATTGCGGCGGTGCGGTCCCGTGACTAACCGAAGGTCTGAGCAATGGTGGGGGATGTTTCAATTTTTGAATTATTTCTGAAATGATTGTTCAATAAAATGTGACGACTTCATTTGTAATGTGATGCGACGACCATTGCATCGAAAATTATAACCCTACGGAGCTCGTTCATTATTTTACAGAGCAACCCGCATTCGAGTATTTAATTATTGGCAGTTAGCATAATCTCACGTGAAACATTTGGACGTCCTGCGTGTATTTCGTTACTTAGAAAGCAAATTCAGTTACAAAAAAATCTCAGTGATCTGATTTCTAGTATTTGTATTTGTTTCTTGTTTTGCGACTGAAGTAATATTTCTAAAAGGTAATTAAATCAGTTTTCCGTGATTCCGGACGAGTCCCGAGATTGTTCTCTGAAAGTAACGAACAACGTCTTCAATTGAATTATTTATCTTTAAACGCAAAATTCTGATCCAAACCCTCATAGAGAACATGCTCCGCTTCCCCGGTTCGAACTCTCGGGGGAAGGGGCAATCCTTAAAGATGCGAAGTATATTGTTCTTTTTATGTAATAAAAATATAAGCTTCTCTTAACTGTATAATAACTGAGCTTATTATTGCTCCTGTCGAAATAAATATTCCTTAAACAACAGGATTGTGATTTAAACATGGTATTTTTCGAAATAGTATTTGCATTGTATTACGGAATGATTGGATGGAGGTATAATAGTTCGCTATAACCGTGTTTTACTGTATTTAACATAAAAAAATATTTCAAACGATAGTCAACGTACCAGGTGGAGACAAGCCTGCTGTACTGTAGGGATCCGATCTAAGCACTACACATTGCATTATTATGGATATACTGTACACGTCTCCCTTTTCTGACCCTTTCATTCCAGGCACAGGGTCCCTGAGATGTTCAGGGGCCATACAAAGTAAATCTGAAGTAAAAGGAAAGCATCATGAGTCTTGCTAGATTTGATTTAAAGAATTTTTCTATGTCAACAATGCAAATAAAGACACACAGGACTAATTCAATACGCAAATTCATAGTTAAATTAAACATTAGGAAAACAATATTTTCGTTTCTTTACGTATGTCATTAAGATACACTATCAGTCGTATAAACCAGGCGACAGCAATAAGTCGTGTAATTTTTTATTTCACACGATTCATACAAAAAAAGAAGACAAAAGCGGTCTCCTGGGGTGTTCAGCTTTTGAACGATATATAGCAAAGCTACAAGGGAGTTTAAACTAGTTATGTGGGCCCAACCCACACCCCACACTTATCCCCATTGAAACAAAAACAAATACAAATACATAAATAAATAATAGTGTTTATTTTAGTCATCTTACCTGTGTCTTTGAATTCCGGTGTCTGTTTTACGGAACCATATACACTCGGCAGACCGAAGTCGGATACTTTGAGCACCCACCGACTGTCTATTAGACAATTTCGACATTTCAAGTTACCATGCCAACGAAGTGAACTATTATGTATATACCTTACACCCTGCAATGAAATGTAAGAGTTTAGAGAGTTCCTTATTTATCAGGTAAATAGTCCACCGGCATTAATTCGAACAGATCTTTGCTTTTTTTCATTGGAGTTTAACGTCGCATCAACAACCAGGGTCATTTGGCGATTTTCTAGCTTTAACGACGGATGAAGACCCAGGCTTATGCTTAGGTAGAACCGTAAGCTAGCAGGACAGCTTTCTCACATCTGAAATTTGGTTTCGTGTGGGATTCGAACTCAAAGCGGCGAGAGGCTAGTGATTATAGGTCATACACTTTAACCACTCGACCATGGAGGCCCCTTTGAACAGATCAGCCAGTTAAATGCCGCATTGACCAACAGATCTCTTTACGTGTATGACATAAAATTCCGTCCTAAACCATGCTGTGTACTTTAGTTGATCTAAAACTATATTTCAACATCAGTTTTGTTTTACAATGCATTTGTTTAAACGTCTTTAAGTAATGTGGAAGTTTATCAATATTTCATTCTGTTACTGCACTTCGCAAATTCAAGTCGATCTATCACTTCGGATGTCAAATGAATGAAATTAGCAATGAAAAGATATTGATTGAAACAAATCTTAAATGTACAGATAATGCTACGAATATATAAAACCGAACCATGTGCTTAAAAATAAAGTCTATTTTATTGCATGTGATAAGATTATACGTAAATGCTCAGAGTAAAAAATCTCTTACATATAATATTTGCTTTGACATCATTCATAATGAAACATATCAGACATAGACTTTGTCTTGTACTGGCATCAACAACCTGCTTAAATCAGGTTATCCAACGGTCAAACCATTTATATTTGGTCAATTTACGTTTCTCTTCGAAGCAGAAAAGCGATGAGAACGATTTTCCGGTTCATTAACGTAATTAATTGATTCTGGCTTTCTGTCCGAGATGGGCGAAAATCAAGATACTCCGGTTCTGTTTACCATATTAATCTAATAACGGACCAATTTCCACCATCAGCAAGGGTATACTAGTATCATCTTTATGTGTAAAGTCGATAAATATTTTTATATTAATGTTCCTGATTGGTTATAAATAGTTTCCAAGAAATCTAATATAAAACAGAATATGAAATACTCGTTTGGGATGATAACTCAATTTTGTAAAACATCTAACACGAACAAACGCTGTGTTGTTAAGCGAAACCTTCAATATACAGTGACGTATTTTTGCCTTGGGACGCAAATTATTAGTCAATTTACATAAAAATGACATGGATACATCAACATCTAGAACACAACGCTATAGCATGACCACTTTATACGTACCCTTATTAAATCAGTGAGTAGTGATACTTTGAAATCCCAGTCAAGTTTGATATCATGATTATTTAACACATCCTGAAATAGAAGTACGTGTCATTGTAGATATGGTCCAACTCGACATTGTTCAAATTTCTAATTTGTGCATTTCTCCCGATCCACTATCTCTGAAATTAGCCTACTCAGATATTGCTCTTTCAATTTCTGTACGTATTTTTTTTTCATTTTGAGTTGTTAAATATTTAATTTTGTTTCACTTTTCTGCGCGTGGAATTATTCTGACACGCTCCCTGTGTATAATGATTTACGTTTTTGTACGCAGTATTATTTTGACCTATTCCTTCTTTATATTGTTTACATTCCGTACAGTACGTGGCAATATGAATTACATGTACTTCGTACTATATATGCTAACACGGTCATGTCCTACACAAACCCGCCATTGACATGATCAGGGTAACACTGTGATAGACTCCAGATGGAAAGAGGAAAAGATATCGCCATAGGACAACATGGCGACGGACAGTTGAGAAAAAAAATGCTAGGAGAAGTATTAACCTGATAAATGATAGAATGGAAAAACTCAGTATAAAGAGGAATGGGCGTGACTTGTCCTTGCTCTATGTGCCACCAGGCTTGACGAGGAAAAAGTAAAGATATTTGCTATATTTCTACATCCTGCCTTCTGATTTTCTTTCATGTTCAAATATTTTCCAGATTTCAGTGTAAAGCGCTAAACGTTTAAAACGTCTTTTCCTTTTACATTTACGATTTAATTTTGCTTTTGTACACTTTGCCGGAACAAGAGAGAGAGAAAACGCGACAGGCAAATTAGCTTAAACATTAAAGCTTCCGGTTTTTCCATTGATGCTAATAATTGTTCCAATGCAGAACGTCTAAGATTCATTTGTTCGTAAAATATGCGTTCTTAAAAGTGCTCTGCGTCCTAGCATAACGGTATGCATCCATTTTACGAAGTTTGAATGCAAGAATTTATCGTAAGTGTCATTTCCCGAAAAAATCCGCTCTGTCCTATATTCACTGAGTTTCTATAAACAACATATTAAGTTGAATATTTCAAGTTCGCCTTCACTGACTTTTGTCATTGCTCTAAAACTGACATACGATGTTTGCAGATTGTGTTCAAGTCAGCCATATGTCCATTAACTGTGGACATCTTTTTTTATTGTTATCGTCATTTGTGTATACCTTTACGTCTAAAGTGGATGACCCCTCCATAATGGACATTGTCCATTTTATCAAAAACATCATTCAAATTTGTGGTCTCTAGCTTTCAGATATTAAGTACACGCCTGTGTGGTATTCTGTAATTGATAATTTCTTCTTTTTGCCTTCAAACGAGCAATTTATCATTACAGGCTGATTGTTATGACAATAATCCCAATTATTCAGAATTGTCGACCAATTTTGCACTTAAACTGTCAAGCGCAATTTGTATAACATTTTTCATGACATACATCAATTATATACGCCTTCAAATACGCCCTCAAGAATTTCTTTAATTATAACATTGTCTTATTTTCTTGATCATATGAGAGATGCGAGTGATGAATTACCATTACATGCCACTCTGTGAACAAACAGAACCCGACTCAGAGAAATGTGGACTTTGTCCATCGGTGACCTTTGTTTTAAGGTTATTCCGATCCATTATAACAATAACCGTCTTAGTGAGTGAACGTTTTACATAGGTGACCGTTATACATAGGTGACCGTTATACATAGGTGGCTGTTTAGTAGTAAATATGTTTAAAGATGCAGCAAAAGATTTACAGAGAGGCATAAATTCAAAAGAAAATACATGTAATAGATACGCGTACATCATATTTATGTATAATAATACAATATATACATATAGTAAAGCACCGGATAGCGACCACCTAAATATTACGTACACTTTGTTATAACGACCTCTTGATTTACATAACAACTCCGTATAAATCAACTTGATAATGAGAAGATTTTTGGGTCCCGAAAGTGGTCTCAATATCGAAGCTTTACTGTAATTAATTAATTAGTATGTTTAATTAGTTAATTAATAAGCCGGAAAATAAACCAGTAATTTGTTACCGTCGTTTATGCAATACCTCTAAACTCCCCCGACTACAAAAGTCTAATATGATGGCCGGAGACTGAGGATCGTCATAAAATCCAATGAAAGCATTAACATTTTCGTGGCGAACTTCTCGTAGCTGAAATTTTAAATATCAAATGAAATATAATATATACATGGTAATTGCTGGATTATATTAATTCTATACATCGCGTGTGCTGTGATTAAATGCATATATTTTTTAGCTTTGTAACTTTCTGTAAATGCATTCTACGATATTCTTTTCACTCAGAGATTTATTTAATATTTGTATGCTTTAAGATAACACCAGCCATATTCTTGTCATAATTCAATATCATCTTTTCGTGAGATGACGGGTCTCATTAGCGTCTAAACTCACTGTGTTTGTAGAGTCATACATTTGATGAAGATAAAACGCTCGGAGTGCAGAAAATCCTTTTTTTGCATCCGTAATGTCACGGAACTTTCTCCTTATGATGAGAAACGTTACAGCATGCTATCGTAAGTCACGATACTGTTTTTTTGCAGAAATGACGCAAATTCATGATGTTGAGATTACTTAAAAACTTGTATTATAACGTGCGACTTTAGAGGGAAACGAACTTTCGTGAATTTAATGAAATTAAATTGAACAATTAATCGAATATTTAAATGTGAAAACTAAAGGAGTGATTTTTAGTGCCGTGACAAGGAAGTCACTTTGACAGTCTGGTAACTTACCCGCATTTAAACAATATTGACAATTCATACAAGTGAATTTAGTATATTTTAATGACTAATTTCTAACGCCTGGCCCCGAAAAGTAAAACTACTCACAGTTTTGATCACATGCAAAAGTTTGCTCTTCATCTCAAAATTCTTCACTTTAAGTTGCTTTGCGTGCACTAAATCCCCCTGTAAAAATAGAAGAAATCTCTAAGAAAAAAATATATACGGAGGTCTCGGCATGAAAGTACAAATGTGGAATAACACAGGATGTTATTCCGCCGGTCTACGCTGATCATTAATTCTAACTTCCGCCAGACTTTTGATATAGACACTGGGTGGTCTGGAGTTCATTGATGCAACTTCTTACCAAGCATGTGTTAGATCTGTCTATTTCCTAAGATACGTACGAACTGACACATTCTGTGATACCTCGCATCATTGACAAGAAAATTGAACCAATTGTGTTGCCGACATTTTCAGACTGTTTATTTTATTCCAGTTAACCTTCGTATTTTAGGAAAATATTTCAAATGTACTGAATTATAGCAAGGCGTGGGTGTTTATTGTTTCATGTGATATCATATATTAGATACAAAGTCAGAAGATACACAAAGTGTTTGTAAAGAATGCTATTTGACAGACGAATCTTTAGTATTTATGGTATGCACTTTGAATTGTCGCACCTCGTTAAGTGTTTCGCAATGTGGTTAATGACATTCCGTTTGTTAAACTGTTGAACAGAACTAAGAGGATGATGCCTGATATGATGCTACTCTTCTACCGTCTGCTGTTCCGTACAGAATTGTAGGAAACACATTTATAAGTCTGCTGACGATCATTTCATCTAGCATAATGTTCAATACAGACATACAAAGGTTTCCCTGTCAGTCAGAAATGACGATGTAATGACGATATCTTACAACAACACACCAAAAGTTATAAACACTGTCTTGGTTTCATACGAAATCTCACCATTATGGAGTGATGAGCGAAAATATTCAAATATCACTATAAACATTCATTTTCGCTGTGAAAGGATCTGACCTTTTTGTAGCTTATTTTAATTAAAGAAAATTCACGGTAGGAAATATTGCTAACTACCCCGCTGATTATGGCAAATGAATGGAAATCGATCGCATTAACTAAAGATATTAAATCATTTAATGCAATTTTTTATCCATCTTATGTTACAGTTTAGCTTGGAACTGGTGGACTCAAGAGAGAAATTATGAGCAACAGGCAAGAAATTCGACATTTTAACTTAGCCCAATCAATCACTACAACAAACATTTTTGTCGAATGTATGGAGTCCATTGATACATCAATCTACATAGAAAAAAACATATTATTAACCTTGTGCGGTGAATGTAATCGTTCTAATCAGATTAAAAACAACTCTATCTAACTCCGCATTAAAGAATTTTTAAATTTTTATTCATGTATCGCTATATGACGTTGCAGTTATTGGCTATTTTTATCAATCCCTCTGTCTGCAGTCCCTAACATCTTCAGGTAATACTAATGACAATACTAGTACCTATGTTAAGCAATTTGGAACATTAGTTTTGTTTTATGTGACTTATTATCACCGGGGATTAACACCGTTTTTCAACAATTTTTCAGTTATATACGGCGACCGGTTCACCTAACCAGATTTCCTGGACTATATACTAACCAGTACTAACTTACCCTGTCACAAGCAGTCGGCAACTTCTCCACATGTGGAGGAAAATAGACATTGTTGTCAAATTTTCATATGAGGGTATGGCCTGCCGAACCAGGATCTCGGATTACAAGTCCAGCGCACTAACCACTTGACTACGGTCGCGGCTTTGAATTTTTGTATTTTAGGAAATCCTTATTTATTTCTTTACTGTATAACTGCATTGAAGACAATGGGTTTATTTTCCATGTTTGTAGATGCTTCTCGTGTTTGGTTTTGTTATCATATAATCACCTGACCATCTAACCGAGTTACTTCGTCTCTTCTCTACAGATTTTTATAGAGTTTTAGAGATATTAGCGACATCATATTTTTAACCACCAGGAAATTGATATTGATGTTACAGCTAAGTGTTTAGACGACATTTAATATTAGTCTCTGTAATTGTAACTCGTCGCTCTTATGGTGTGTATAAATGCTGTTTGTGAATAGCAAAATGTAAACAAATTTGCAGACGACTTTTATGATAATGGTTTGATGTTATTTCTCATGCAATACTTACATTATATCTTGCTGTCTCTGTAATTTCCGATGCGTATTCATGTAGGCTGACCATAGATCGGTTCGTCCCGGTTCTATGTCCGGAGTCCTTGATCAAATCTGGTCTCTCGATTAGATTGCTGTTACCGTTTATCTGAAATTAGAAAACATGAAACTCAGTCAAGATAAAGGAGCGTCTTGTCCCATACATAACTGATCGGCAACTTCAGAGGCTGGACAGTGTGAACATTAGACATTGAAATCGATGACTACGAGATATTCCCCCTACATAAGATGGCACCAAAGCGGCAGCAAACATGCTGTTATTGAAGAAATATCTGATGTTGTTTTGTTGTTAATCTTGAGAAAACTTGTAGATTCCTGAACGAACCAAGTCTTAAATGAAATTACGTATTCCGACTTTGCACCGCTGCAACTTGTGTATGCTGATTTGATTAAGATCTATAAGGGAATATTTAACATCAGGATGCCACACAATAAGAAAAAAGCCACAACTTGGCAACATCGAATTTTCTGTCAACAACTATAGTTCATACAAAGAGCACGCTCTCCAAAAATTAATCACATCGGTCATAGCCTCGCGTAGAGTATGCTGATAATCCGGATTTAAGGGACAGGCACTACAGATCCACCGTTAACCCAATGTTCGTATGAAGGGGTCGGAACTGAAATGTACTCGTTCACCAGAGAAGACTCGCGAAACCATACTGAGTTTAGTCTCGGAAGAAAAAGGCATTTGACAAAAGGTACCTTTGTAACATCTTTGCATACAGTAGGAGCATATATACAACGTCCCAAAATCTAAACTATTGTCCTGGCAATTTGCTGTCTTCTATGTATTCAAAGAACAAAAGATTTGGTTCAATAAAACATCGTTATCGACCACTACAGAACAAAGCTCTAGATGTGATGTACATAGCACGCATTGAAAGCACTGAAACTGATGCAAAACGTGACATAAACTACATGTATTCAGATAACCAGAGTAGAAACTCTAGGTTATTTCCCTTATTTGGTCTGCAACACGAGTATCATTGCGTGTACGAAGTTATGGACAAGTCAAAAGTTGGTGGAATCAGAGAAGCACACTACAAAACAATGGTATGTTACTGCAAAATAAATATTTACGATAATGGTCGTATGTACACGTTAGTGTCTAAATAAGGATGGATTGAAGCCTTTTGTGTAATGAAAACATCCCCATTTTATGGTTCCAGACGGATTCCTTAATATATCCAATATCGCAAATTAACCTTACATTCTGTAGCATAATATCTATGGATAATCAATCTGTGATTTGTTATCAAGAGATAGACAGCCTGGGACTGAGTTGACAGGAGATGTCACTTTATTTGTATAACTAATCTCGTCCACCTTTTATCTAGTGTCGGAAAATCAAGTCACATAGCATTGATTATTTGGCTCTGTCAGAGACAGTGGTCTTTCATGTAAGATAAATACCAAACAGAGAGCCTAGGATCACGTGATGAATGATGTTACGGTCATACATGAAAATATTATCTACACAAAGCATTTCATAAGGCGGTCAAGCGGGACCGCAACAATGTTGATTTACAAGTTGTTTGTAAACATACACAAATAACAAAGAAATGGATATCTGAGATATTACATATTTATAGTACATACATTGTTAGTTACATACCACAAATTTATCCACTTAAAACGAAGCGAGACATACTCTAAATTATGTTATCATGTCCGAAATATGCAAAGTCTATATGGCACATTGATATCAAATTATACGAGCACCTGTCTAGAAATGTTTCAGCTTCATGACTACAAGTAGTAACAATTAAACAGCATGAGTGCAAACTGTTGTCAAACATCGTTGTAACCGTTTTTAGTGTACCAAAAGACAACCATTTTTAAACTGTCGATATTTTCATGACAATAAATACAATCCAGACTATCACATTCTTAGCATATATGTAAGGTACCATGTTAAGTAGGACCAATTTATTTAGCTTGTTCTACGTCAACAGCTACCTAATTAAAGACTGTCCTTGTTTGATATTTGTCTATTCCATTGAATAGCGTGACTTGAACCAGTATTTCTATCAAACTAGCTCTTGTTTCTTCAGCATGTTGTTAAAGAAATAAAAGGATATATTATACCATTAGACGTTAATTAAGTATCGAATTAGTTCAATAGTCCTCTGTAATCATTTGAACTATGTTGCTGATTTTCAATAGCACAACGACAGGGCGTTAAGTGGAGGTCTTGGGGTCATGTGTTTGCACCTTGAGCATTATTACAATTTTTTAAACGTTCCATTCTGTTTTATGATCGTTGTTTAATAAGATTCTGACTGGACTGCGTTAGTTTTATTTTAAAGACTGTAAACGGAATACGCTGAGTGCACAAAAATTGTGTACGTAACACAAGTATAGAAACTATATGTCCATCTTTGTATGTCATGTGACTTCATTCGATTTAAAATGAAAATCTCTACTAGTAATGCAAACAGTACAAAAACGAGGGTTTGGATTTTAAAGTTTGTAGGACGATAGAATGTTAATAGATTATTGCAATGCGGTTAAGTGTAGTATGCTTATACTCGTCGAAGACATTCGTTCTCACATACATGGGGAATTCGATTATTTCCTCACAGTTAAATGTGCAAATTGGCAGATTTGGTGATTTATGCGAGGCAGGTACTAGCAATTATGCTTAAAGTAATTGCATCAACAATTGCTGAATCTCGACAATAGCACAAGAACTAAATGAAACTTGAAAGCGATTTGCAAAAGCATTTAAAACTAATGTTTTTTGTCATTATTTAGGTTACCAATGCGGATGATAGACACATACATCTTCGTTGTTCAGTATAATTTTCAATTACTGATAAATCACCACATCACATTGCTACCCTTTCCCATTAGAAAAAGGCAGATCTTGATTGTTAAGCAAAGACTAGAAATAAAAATAATGATCACCGATTTAACTCCAAATAATTCAGCTAACGAATTGTACATTCACTGCACAACCAAATTAAAGTTTCAATTTAGATAACAAAGGGAATCTTGGTTTCCGATTAAATACTAGTACTCTCGTTGATGTTGAACCAGTGACAGAGCTGTATATATAATTGTTTGTATGAGCGCCAGCCCGATTAGCTGTGTTGGAAGAGCAGATGACTTGCAAGCAGAAGGTCGCAGGTTCGAGACCCGCAACGGAAAGCTTTCTGCATCCTTTTATTGAACCTATTCTAATACTCCTCGATTGATGATTTCAATGGTACAAGTACATGGCTACGAACTACAATCATAGTTTTCTATTTTGTCATCGTTTTCTTTCAAATGAAAAATAAATTGTGCGGCATGAACTGTTTAAAGTTGGTCCGGTGCGCAGTAAATGGGACGTTTTTAAAAAGGTATTTGAAATTACTCCCCTTAAATGCATTATTTAAAACAGAAAATACAAAATATGTAAAATATTTGAAGAAATACATATGTGCTGAAAATGTCAAATTATATTGATCCGTTTGAAAATTATGTCTATTTTATATTGAAAATTCGGATTTTTGCCTGTAACGAATTAGCGTTTCTTTTTGTCATATTTTTCAACTGAATTCTGGTATAAAACCAGAATTGGAAGTCAGAAAATCTTTCCAGCTTACTGTCAGCATGCGAAAAATAGATATCCAGTAAGTATAAGTTACTTAAAGCCATCAATACACTCTCTCGTGCGTGAGAACGCCCAAGATATGAAAATAACCATGATGTTAATGTGACATAAAAGGCATCAATTGAATCTCGGCACAGAAATAGCAACAATCAAGCGACAAGTTCAAGTTACGTGACGAGTAATGTTTATGAATAGTTAGTTAGTAGCCAGTTAGTAGGTTGTTCAATCTCTTCCAATTACAGTAATGTACAAAAGACACACAACAACGTAGACGGCATTGAAAGAGGACGGAATTATCATCATCGACGCTTTTACAATCATATCATAGACTAGACATATAATTAATGACAACTTTTATACGATTTTTGCACGAATAGTGCTCCCGATAACGAGGTATAATACCTGGTCTACGTCGATGCATACAATTTACGTGACAGGGTCTTTCGGCTGATGCACGGATTTGCCATGAAACGAACAATAAATTCTGCATTCATTGGTCTCTGGGTTCATTTTGTATGACTGGAATGGCTAATATCGTGAATAAAGTCATGTAATATACAACTGGCATAAAATATATTAGAATCTACCTTAGCTAAATCTCATAGAAATGAACCTAAAGTAAATATGCATGTTTTGATGAATACAATTTTATTACAGAATTTCTCAAAGCAGACAATCCGGAATAAATATGTTAGTACGGATATCATAAACATCATTTTATGAAACCCGGAGCTGACACTAAAACTACACCTCAATATGGTTTTACGTTTGGAATATCTAAATTTAGGAGTAAAGTTGTCAAACAGGAATAATTTATTTCAGATTCTGTTCTAAAAATGTAAAGGTGTGTGTTTGCAAAAATAAATTAATCCCTTGAAAAATGAAACCTGAAACAATAACTCAGACTTAAGTATTTTGTTTAAACGTCCTAAAGGCTAGGTTTGTATACATTTTTAAGTCATTCGGCAAATGCATGTTTAAAATGAATGCAAATATTAATGACAACACTAGACATGAGGTTAGCGAAAAGATTGGCATTAAATGGAAAATTCACTACACGCCATTAAGCATTGGAACAGAATCGAATACATTGCAAGGAAAGACTTATACAAATGGTTAAATCCAAGTCTTATTTTCGTAAGAAATACACGTAATGATTTTCCTCCTCTACACTTCTAACTGTGACATGGTTTGTTGTCTCGAGACTCTAGCAATACAAACAATTAAATACAAATAAATCGCCGCGGCTTTGTTACATTCCAAAAAAGAATTTGCTGCGAGGATTTATCAGTAATTATTCCACATGTCCCAGGGCACTGGCTGTTCTAGAAAGAATATAGTCTATGAAACAAGTTTTTTTTATACCATATATTTTTCTCTCCGTTCTAAATCAACTCGCTTCACTTCAGCGATTTATTGCCGGATCCCTTTGATACAGCATATGGAAATAAACAAAGATGTAAACAAGTTATCATATGAAGGACTATACAGCATGGTGTGACTCTTGCCCGCACACAGAATTGACACTTGCGTCAACAAATCTGCTACTGTTTTATCCGCGCTGTTTGAAACAAAAAATGCACAACTGTGAGCTCTCTGATTCTTGTGATTATTATACATTTTTAAATGAGTATTTACGCAATGTTTAGATTTTATGTAAACCTGTATAAACATAAATTATGTTGTAATTTACAGATGTCAATGTGAAGTAGGACTAGCATATCTAAATGACAACATGAACGTAATGTATGCACACATAACCTTCAACCATATGACAAGTTGAAGGATATAGCTTCCTACGAAATGATGCAGGAATAAATGCACCGACATAAATCTGCGACAAGCTTTTACAAACACGTTACCTAGTTAAGTAGTCTAAAGAGCGCTGCATTTGCAACAGACAGGTTCTATAATAAATCATAGACTTACGTTTTATGTATAGATAAATTTGTCGCATAGCTGACAACGATGAAATATTTATGGTATTTAACTATGGTATCTTATGGAAAGTCATGCATTAAAGACGGCCACCTAATCAACTCGTCAATGACGTACCACTCGCAAACCCCGAAACTATTTTCTGGAAAAGAACTTTTGGCGACCAGCATTTGTCCATATGAGCCGGTTATCACTGTACCCTTAATAATGTTCACTTGGGGCTGTTTGTTTGTCCGTATTCTTTTTATACGGCTTTTATTTAACTTCCTATAAGCTGGTCATCTACTGTTTTAGAGGTGATTTCTTTGGCGTTGTTATTAGCTCCACATATCTTTACCGGCACACCTTCAGGCAAACGCGATATTACCAATCGCCGCTAAATCTTATATCCGCTTGCAATTACACTGTAAATAGTTGATTTAACTTTAAGATGATGCAAAGTTAAGCATTAAATATAAAGATTATTATTTCAGAATAAATTATTGCGTTTATATAGGCAAGACGGATGAATAAGTTCAGTCGTTGGTGTGTGGGTAAAGTTGACCTCGTAGAAGGTGGGATTTAGCGTTTCCTGGGAATCTGTTGAAGAACAACATATTCAGAAGCATTGATAGGGAAGGCTTCTAAGATGTTTTCCTATCAAAGCCAGCAATAACAATGAATCAAGAACTTAAATTCTTGGCACAGATTAAATCTGTGATTATTCAATTGCTTGTCATCGAATGTTATCTGGCTTCTTTAAATCCTTTCAGGAATTGTTTTTAGAGTTGCTATGCGACAATGTACTCAGAATGTTCCTAACAATCAAACCGAGCCCATTTATGTGATGCTATATCACAGTTGTTTGTTTTTTGCGCAATGTGTTTAAGGTCTAAACAAACAAAGGTTGGTTTCCGGTTACATGCCAAAAATATTGGTCGGTTAGTAAGGATTTTTTTCTTTTACGTTTTCTTTACATATATCGGCAACACTGTTGTGAAAATTACAATATAGCACTAAGATTTGGATGCCGTAAAAACTTTTGAGTCTGCATGTAAAAGATGGGTCGGTCGGGTAACCGGAAACAAACCTAATTTTTCACGCCTAACGCAAAGCATTGACACAATATGACATTATGTTCATGGATTATTTTAAAGCATCAAATTTTTCTTCATAGAGCAGATACATTAAGTCATTCTACTGCATTTTTATTGAATGAACTATTAAATAAATAATCCGGTTATTGAACATTTGAAGTCACGTTGACGCACAAAACAGAAGAAATACTTTTTACGAACATGAAAGACAGAACGAACAATTGCCTCGAAGTTTACTGAACAGTTTTTTTAATATTTGTGTCGGTTGAAGGTGGTGGTGTTACTGGCTGCATTTATTTACACAGTATACATACATGTTTAGAGAATGTATTTCATTGTTTCTTTTCACCTCACGTCTTGTAAACATTTCTGTGAGTAACCAGTAAAAATAATAAGCCACCGTGGTCTCATACTAGTAATCACTAGCCTTTCACTGCTGTGTGAGGATTGTGAGGAACCTGTATTTAAAAACCATACATTTCTGCTTTGAACTTTATTAATGATGAACATTTTCGGAATTCATACCCAGTTTAAATGTTATCACATACGCTTTCATTTATGTGTTTCCTATGAGCATAACTAGTTTATTTCCTGTTATAGTGTAATTATGTGGCTCCAACGATTTCACAAAGAAAATTCCCTACTATTTGTCATAAAATGAAACCCAACGACCTATTAGAGTCGGTATTAACGTAGTTGCATAAACAGCAATTTTACCAATTGACATGGCGCGTAGAATGAATCGGGTGAAAACTAAAAATATATTGTCAGAGACACATCTGCGAAAACAAGCATTCGTACACTTGGGCATGCTTTTCGAATTAGTAGCTTCACTTGCCTGATTTAGATAAAGTATTCAATTCATGTTTTTATTGTTGGTTTCCTATTTAAGCCTTTATTACAACATACTTTTTGAGGCTGCTTAAAGGACGCCGTTCCAATGAGAACAAAATTGCAAAATTTATGGATACTGGTTATCAGATCCTCATCAGTTTAATCAACCGATATTCCGTTTAGGAACATTACAGCACAGAAAATTGAAAATTGGACTCGATAAAATGAATAATTGCAGATATACAGAAGACAGACACGTTAGGCGAACATTTACGCTGGTAAAGTATTTAATTCGTAATCACAGTTATGCATCATTATAGTATAATTATTATTCATCTATAGCACGAATCACTGTAGATCAATTTCTCATGACACTATCACGAAGTACAAATTTAAATGCAATTTATTACACGCTTCATTAAGGGATTGAAGTACGTAAAGGTGGGCGTAGTTGTGTACTCGCAGTATGGCTTCAAAATCACACAAAATGTGAACATTTTTTAGGCCGTAAATGTGTTTGAGAGATGGAAACCATAATAGTTATCTTGAATGGTGATGCTAGCGCATGATTATACCGCTCGCCGTCAGTTGATACTGATATAAATTATATATTAGTATAAATGAATTTCAAAATATCACGGTAAGTATCACATATTTGCTTTAGGATTGAACAAGAATGATTGGAATAAACACAATAACGGCAAAGGTACGATTGAATAAAAGACACTAAACGCGTACACGATATAGACGCATTTGCAAATGTTACACGCAGGCAATCCTATTTGTAACAAATCATTGCGCACGGACCAATCTATACTTATTAAAGACATGATGCAAATAAAACATCAACTACAAAGCTATAGAGGACATAAACTTCTCACAAAGATAAGTTGAAAAACTCAATTTTTCCATGTTGACCAACAAGTTTAATATCATAGCCATCTGACATTAAAGAAATCATTGATTTTTACGCATAGTGACATTTACATAAGCTACAAAACAACTAAATACCTTTAATATTAAGTTGATTTTATTCGGTATTAGCGATGTTATGTTATACGGAAATATTTAATTAGTATACTCGCATGTTGTTTTGTATCAGAATTAAATTATTCCATATAAAGGATATATGATATCAAATTATCTAGACTTACTAAATCCTCCGTAAAATTGGATTTATGCTGACTATGCTCGTTTGGCATCATTATACGATGGAGTAATTAGATAACGCCTAATTTCAGTTGGAATCAAAGACTGTAACTTATATCAAAAAACAAAGACCTAAAAATATGTCTCGATGATTAATGGGTGCCTTTTTTCTAACTCATGGCCGTTGATTTCATCTCGTTCATCATGTCGATGTATGATTTATGCGTCCTAGGTGATATTTCAAGCCTATTTCGCGATGGCAGACTAGACAAACTAATGACTTAACAACAGTTAAGATCGACGACATTAAATAGTGGCTGTATTGTTCCGTAATGAATTGATTACCGTTTCGTATATTGAGACTCCGTGTAATTAATCATTTTATTGTGCATCATGATACAGGAATGTTTGTATTTATCAGGAAACGATGCCATTTTGAAATTATTTCCTGATTATAATATAATCCGCGTGAGTAAGTGCTAATACGAGTATTTTACTCCACTGGTAGTTCATTTTGTTCACTTGGGTTTTAGATCACACCAACAGCCGATGTATTTTGGCGACCTTTCCAGTTTAAATGGTGGACGAAGACACAAGACAAACGTTCAACCGGATAGAACCACCGACCTTCCGTAATGTAAGGACAGCTTCTTCATGCATGTATGAAATTTGTCCTGTCCCGGATAGGACTCGAACTCATAGCGGTGTGGGGTTATAACTACTTGATCACGGAGACACCTCTATGCTAGTTCATTACAAATGTCATGTGCATAACAATTACACTAATGAGCAAAACATTATAACTATTATTTCAAGTGTCCGTAAAGTACACTCTACGTTTATGGATGCATTAGGTATTCTTAGGTAATCGACTTATCAAATTCCCAGCAGTTTCAATGCCCATTGTCCTTCCTTTCACACAATCGCTTTCCATTGTTCTTTTCTCGTAGGTCTTTATATCATACATGGCATTTCGATTCTTACTGACTCTCTCATCTCTTGAACTGTTACATTTGCATTTAGTCGATCAGGAAATGAATTTCTCGACGGCATGAGGTAAAAAACAAATAACAAAGACATGGTAGCGTATTGTTTTAAGCGCACAGGAGAAAAATGTCTGAAACTAGTGTATTAATTATAATTAATTGGCACCTTACGCATAAAGCCAACATTGCACGTGTACGAGAAAGTCTGGCATAGAAAAAAGTTCGTTGAAACGAGCTCATGTTTTTAAACGAAACGCATGCTACAGTATAATGATAAAATACATGAATATCGATGAGCCATTTTATCATTAAGATATCATTTGTTGAGACAAAAAACTGCAATCCGTTAACTGCATCTTTTAATGGCGTAATTGCATGTCGTTATTTTCCCTTTGATTAAGGGCGACCTGATACTTGTTAAGATGACATTAACGCGATATGTCGTGTTCCGGTCACCGGCGTATGTTAATGTAATTTCAGACATCATGAACATTTAATCACTGCTCTGATACATATTATGTAACCTGCAATCTTATGACATACATATACGAGCATGGTCTTATTCACTGGGATGGGGAATGTAGTATTTTTGGGAAGGTGAAATGTTTTAGTATGTGTTTTTTTCTCTAGGAATTCTTATCTCATCTGTATTAAAAAATTGACGCTACATCTCTGGAGTAGAATGTGAACCACGTTTTTATACATGCTACGTTAAAGTTTATGATCATAATAAACTCTTGCTTGATATAAAAATGCATTCGTAAAAAGCGACAACACTCCAATTAACGTAGATGAGTAAAAGAACCTGAGGAATGTTTGCATAAAAAGTATTATATTGTCAAAAGACTTCCAATTAGCCCGTATCATCAACATATAACCAATGGCTATACTCTCCCGGAATGACAAAATGCTTTTATTTCGCACACAATTAAAAGTCAATATAAATCCAGCCTGAAGGTAAATCACCGAATCATACGTATGATGAATAATGAGTACTTAGTAATTAATAGATTTCAGCAAAATTGAACAGCATGTAGGGCTGATACAGTTGTTGCTTCTATTAGCAGATATTAAACTCTATGTTTCTGCTTAAATCAATCAGCTCTTATCGTTGCTCATAATGTGTTTTTTTTTAATTTATAAGATCAGCGTTGATAAAATAACAGTTATTTTTAAATTGTACCAGTTCTCCACCATCAGTGACATCAATTACTATCGAATCACACATTCAAGCATACTCCACATGATCATGATGCACAGTTAGTTTGGGAAGCCGGTGTTGTCACTTTTTAACCCACGTAATATCTCCTTCTATAAATAACATAAATAGTTTACGTCGATTTGTCCCCATAATTTAATCTTTAGAGGGATTGGTTAGGTTTGTAAGACACGTCCGCCGTCACTATGTCTTTCCGGCCGTCACTATGTCTTTCCGGCCGTCACTATGTCTTTCCGGCTCATACTATGTCTTTCCGGCTCATACTATGTCTTTCCGGCTCATACTATGTCTTTCCGGCCGTCACTATGTCTTTCCGGCCGTCACTATGTCTTTCCGGCCGTCACTATGTCTTTCCGGCTCATACTATGTCTTTCCGGCTCATACTATGTCTTTCCGGCTCATACTATGTCTTTCCGGCCGTCACTATGTCTTTCCGGCTCATACTATGTCTTTCCGGCCGTCACTATGTCTTTCCGGCTCATACTATGTCTTTCCGGCCCTCATTATGTCTTTCCGGCCCTCACTATGTCTTTCCGGCCCTCACTATGTCTTTCCGGCCCTCACTATGTCTTTCCGGCCCTCATTATGTCTTTCTGGCCCTCACTATGTCTTTCCGGCCCTCACTATGTCTCATCAAATTCTCAGCTGGACCTATTGACTATACAAATAAAGCGAGAGTGGTGTGGATAACTTGTGTGTACTATCCCTTGTTTCGTTTTTAAAGCATTAAGGCATTCATTCTCATTTCCATTCACATTTCATTTGCAGCCTTTTTCCTCGATTTTAAAAGCCGATCTCCCACAATATTTCCTAAACCACATTTAAATCAGAGGCTAAATAAACGACATATATTCAAGATAAATAATCGACGTTCGCAATAAATTTTATAAATTGGAAATAAGGTGTTGTTATTGTCTAAAATATGTAACAAATGTGTTACGGTTTTGCATTAATTTGGCTGCAGAATTAGAATTTAGGTCTACGTAGACAGTGCTCACTAGTATTCGCATGAAATATAGAGTATATAAACTGTATAAACTTTCTCTGTTTTATATCAAAATAGATAGAGTTTGCTAAAAATCAAGCAAACTGAATACAGTAATAAGGTTATTGGCTATATAAAATCATGAAAGACGCTCATAACGCGCACTAAATATTGTTTTATTACACCGCGTATAAAATGCGAGCGCATGCATTTTTTTATGAAAGCCGTTTTGATTAATTGAACTAATGAATTGATTTCATCTTTTGACGAACCATTTTGGTTATCTAGAATGACACTAACTGTTAAATATTGTTTTATTCATACTGTATGAAAGAACGGCAGTAAAAAACACACGTTTGATCATAAAATAGTTTTTAAGGCTTGAATGATCGGCATAATTCAATACCATTTTCATCAATATTTCAAATTAAAAAAAATAAAAAAGACAAATTAATCGCATGAAAGCAGATTCACAAGAAAAATTCTCATACATTTTTTAACATCCTAGAATCAAATATAAAAAAGTAAAAAATAGGACAAACCATAGAATAATACAGGAAGCATGGACGAAATTATTTTAAAAAGTACGGACACCCGGAACCAGCCAAATTTCAAATGTTAGGATGTTACCCGGCTAGCTTTAAGGATGTCGGTGGCTTAGCCCTCCGCCGTTAATGCTGGAAAAGTCGGCAAATGATTCTAGTTGTTGAGAAGAAAAAAAGATATACAACTCAATGCCTTCCAGGACTATGACCCAGGATATGAATAAGAACGAACTTAAGCATCATGGGAAACGCCAGTGTTACAGCACTGATTAAACTCCATGGTGAATAATTTATCTGTATGTCACAGACCAAGGTCACAAATAACCAGACTGCGCATTTACAAAAATGTTAATATGAACATGTATATTGTCGTAAATACATGCACAAACAAAATTCATTGCATTCATCTTTTCTGCACATATAAAAACAATTATAATATATGCGAGAAATATAGAACTAAAATAAAACACATAAATCAGAACCCTGGAATAATACAAACGAGTCCGACATTTAAAGCGTAAGGAGTGCCTAATTTACAACAGACAGGATGTTCAAGAAAAAAAAACAGTTTGAATAAAAATTCTCAAGAAACTGAGGACAGATAAAACAGAAAGACTGCATAATTTAACAGAATAATCCATTATTTTGATACCGACCTTTACAGAAACATTTGCATTTTCAAGATCAATCATACTGCAGACATGATTATGCGATTAATGTTCTGTTTCAAACATACTTGTCCACGGACAAACTTTTATTTAGGTACAACCGGAATGCTGAAAAAACTGCTGTCTAAGCTGTCTAAGCTTTTATACATATATATATAATCCTAGATTCTTAGAAAAAACGCACACCAAAAATTATATATATATATAAATTGCACCTTTCCCAAAAAACTTCTTTTCCCAAAGCCCGCCAAACCAGAATAAAAAATGTTGGTGAAACGACCCCGCATCTAACAAGATATAGACGACGTTCCTAATCATAGCCATGTTTGAAATCGCACAAATTATGTTAAGATTTATTATAATATTGACTAAGGCGGATCATTCAGTGCATTTTCATCCTAAGATTAAGTACCAGAAAAAAGAACACATACAAAATCCAAACTTCCCTTCAAACACATAGACGCACAAAAAATGGAGGACAAAACAGTCTCACGGAGGAGCACCACGTTAGAACAGTATGGAAAACTATTCATTTATCTAAAAGAATGAAAAGCATGCTTGATTAGTATCATATGCACACGAGCCGATAAACATAGACAACATATTCAGCACTTGTAATAATTCCGACTAGGGTGAGAAATTACTAATTTAATCAGCTGTATACGAATACCGACAATGATGATATAGTATGTATACTAATTACAATACAGACATAGGTTTCCAAATTGTCAATATTTAGATATAACCTATTACATAACAATGTGACCCATCTGAACCAACAAGAACGCTATTTTGCTTGTCCACAAATTTAGCGTCCAATTTTGCACAAATGCCAAATATTTCAGACAGTCCTTGATTTGGTTGTGACTAGATCATCGGTAATATATCAACTATAAACAGCACAGTATGGTACAGATATAGCAGAATAAACTCAAAGAGTGGTACAACAAAAAACACAGTCCCATGAATCTAACAAATTACGAAGGTCATTATAGAAAAATTGTCTTGCTATCATTTGTTTGGTATTTGTATCTATATTAATTAACACATGTGACTCGCTTTATTACCTCATCATTCTTAGTCACGCATTAATTCGGGGCTATGTTTCTTATGTTGGTGCATATAACTTACGGATTGATTATGTCGTATTTGTACAGATTAGTATGAACGGAAAGATAACATTCGGCATGTTTGTGTGGAAATGTAGAACAGCGCAACCCTCTCCAAAGCAACACCCTTTGGGAGAAGCAAAATTATGTTGTTGTTGATAGGTTGTTGCTCTAGAGAGGTTAGATTAATAGACAAATCGTATAGTTGGAAAATCATGCTGTTGTTGAAGGGTGTTTGTTACTCAAGAAAGGGTCGCTCTGGAGAAGTTGCACTGTATTCATTTTAACGTATATTGAGCGCATTTTTATATAATCCCTTTTGGGCGACTCTCTGAAAAGATTTAAACACCTTGATGGTGGATTCAGTTCGTACTGTTAACTTTGCAGTTCTGTCTATTAGAGTTTCTCCTCCGGTTTGAGGTTATATTTTAAACGTGGTTTTGTATTTTGGCTTTCCAATTACATGTATCTCGTGAAATTATGTCAGATGATAAGCACTTTGAACATTCCTTTTTGCATTGTTTTACCTATTGAATATAAAGTATTTCAACATTTCGCAATTCCTTACCTCGTATTTTCATTTACACTTAACCGTTTTGGTTGACTCACGGTATAATACATTTTATATTATAAACTATGCAGTTTGATTAAAATGTAACATTTTATATGCGTGTCAAATCTATTGATATATTTTATCATAACTTTTTTCTTCGTTGTATTTTTTTGTCTACTTAAAGCACTTGTTCGCTTATCAATGGCATTATTTAAAGAAGAAATGCATAAATTAAAGTGAATTACATACACTTCTTACAATCATTGGCGTATTTTGTCAACTTCATAATAATTGACGCATACTACGAAAAAACGTTTCAGACTAATTTTGGATTTAGACCATTCCACGGTCTGTATTCAGAGAATTTTTACAGTAATAAGATACGAGGGAGATTGGAGTTATTGGACTGCGATCGTGTTGTTTCTACACGTTGCTACATGATTGTTGTCAGATATCACTGCAAGAAAGTCATTCATAACTACAATAGTTCATTAACTGTGGAGACAATATTGACGTTCTTGCCGTATATGGGAACAATAAAGCTCTAGGTACAACCTTATATGCCAATTATAACCCATGGAGGGGAATGTCCTGTGTTTTGAGGAAATTGACAATCAACAATAAGATAAGTCTTAATATATTGAACGCATGAAAATGGATATCTGCTTGATTTTTACGGACGGAACACAAAACAATGAAGAAAGACTGGGCCCTCAAAACAACCTTTAGGATAAATAACAAGTGTTACTCATAACAAGTTCATATGTTTTTTTCTTGACAATGTACTCTACTGTCTCAGAGGGAAAATTGAATTTTAATACACTTATCTGTAATAAAACTGCAAAAACAAAGAAATACGTTTGAAACAAATAATCTCCTTCTAGACGAACGAGCCACTGATGAACTCTTTGAAATATCTAGGAAGGTCACTTCATAAACATAATTACAAAACCTCAAGTATTTCATGTACTGGTATTGATTTGTTTCCAAGATAATAATCTTATGATGGAACTGATATCTATAGGCCTGGGCTATATAAAGACAAAAACACAACATTAAAAATCAACTACACTGCAGACTGAATAATTTCAACAGTCAGAAATAACAAGTCAAAATGATGTGAACTAATGAACCGTATTGTTGGCGTTACTGGAGCACAACAAAGCGATGTACAGTTTTACTGTAAACTCTACAGTGTCTGTAACATTTATGTACAGCTGCTAGACAGTCTTTTGTTGAAGATATATTTTTATTGGAAAAGTCAAAATGGATATTTGAAGACAATAGGGATTATTTCGTGGTGTTACTATTCTCGTTATACTGAGTCGAATTTCTAAACGTCCATCTTGTATTTTATAGCACTAACAGAAAGTCATTAAACACACCTGGTTGGTTACCTGGTGGATACGTAAAATATTAAATCAAACATTGAATTTGAATGTTTTGTGTAGATCCATAGTAAGTAAGGCAAAATATAAGAACTAATTCACTTATTTTGGGTTCTTCCAAGAATCGAGTTTTGTAAGGTGGATGTTAAGAAAGTCGACTCAGTCTGCTGTCATTATTACTGCAAGTCTGTCTGTTAGGACGGTGATATTGATTTATTTTCACGCTGTTTGATTTATTTAATCCATATTCATGAATGTTCCTAAATTTTCACTTAGCTCCCGGCGGATTTAGAATTCTGATTTTTTTTTGTCTCAAGCATCTTTTTTAATCGAAAATGAAAATATTAAATGTTACGCAGTTAATAGGATTGCGGTGATAAACACTCACATTTGGGATTATAAAAGACGAAAAGGCGATCGAATCGGAAATAGGACAGACAAACATATTTATTTAATCGAAAACATATTCTTTATCTATTCTAAAACAAGCTATGAACTCCTGAATGTCTTTAATATCAAAGCCGAGGGGTTTATTTCCGATATATGTTGTTATGTACAGTATAACTCCTCTATTACGGACAGTTATGGCTCTAGGGAACTAGGGAAGAGTATTCGTAATAGCGAGGTGTCCTTAATAGTGGAGCTTGTCATGGGAGTAGAATGTTTCCATAAGTATTAAATTTCTTAAACTGAGTAGATACAGCTGATCAAATTGTTGTGAAAGATTAGTTATAATCAAGCAATAAATTTGCAAACAATAAATATTTAGACATCTTAAATGAAAACCAAACAATCTATGTGTGGAAATAAGGCCTCTTTCCAACATCACAATCAATGGTCAATAACACCTTACATAAATGCTCAACACACACACGTACAAATTGACGTCCGGGCAAGTTTGGTTCATTTACGTTTGCACTCAATGACGTCAATATAGTTATTTGTTATGACTTACCTTTTTTGAAATAATTCAACAATTTGACCGTTAGTGTAGATGACGATGTGATCAAAAACATTGTTAGAGTGAGTTCTAGGCTATGCTTATGGGAAAGAAAATGAATCCTTGGGAAAAACACGTTAAAATACAACCTTCCCCAAAATACAACCTTCCCCAAAACACTATCTACCCCAACCACGCACCAACATAAAACCAACCCAATGCATAGAAATCTACAAGAAATGGAGAACCTAACACAATCTCTGTTGCATAATGTGAAATATTTCAAATCAGACATTTTCCAAAATTCCGTCCACACTGATAACCTGCCATAATATTTCCATGACACTTTGTATTATGGCTGATAGGACAAGATATCAAAAAGAAAATAAAAAAGTAAAGATAAGCAGACACGAACATACTGAAGAGTAATACTAATACCTTTGAGGAACCTTTTGCGTCTCGCTTTTGTAGAAACACTAGATCATCTTTTGTCAATAAGACCTTGTGTTGTCCTTTCGACATGTCTCGGTGAATTATTTTTCGCCTGAAAGTACAGATGTACTTATATATAGTAATAATTTACAAGATTAGTGATGAAAAATTATAATAAAGTGGATTTGTTTCATAAAAAAGTACTGCCGTCTTGTCCTGACTGTATACAATGGTATGATATCGTTATATTTGATTCGGTAGATATGATGTTATAGATCCTTATGGATATTTATATTTTCTTGTTATTAAATTTGTTAACAGAGCGTCTATACGTGGGTCGAGTTTACTCGATAATTGCTAAATCAAGAACTACCTTAATGACAAACAAAGCCATTATATTCGCTTAAAAATGCGGTGTTCACTTAGAATTTAATTCGTCATTATCACGCGAAAACCTGTAAAACGTGAATTAATGTATTGTTATGTACAAATTTAATCGTGACTTTAATTATGGGTCTTGCAATAATGTATTAATGTAATTATACCGTGTTTTGTTGTTTCAGGTATAATCATACACAGAGAAGATTTAATAAGATTGCGTTTTTTTTTCTTAACTATAGCATCGTATTATTGTTTTATAATAACCGTGGCATCCTTTCCATTGTCATTTGATATATCGTAAGTATCACTGATCGTATTATTATCTTTCTTGTATATTTATACCGCTGTTATTTGCGAAGATCTTCAATTTCAAATGCTAGAAAGACGATGAAAATAATGGTCTAGACACGATTCAGAATATTGGGAAAATGTGATTAATGAAATAACCTGTCAGTGAACTGTTTATGTATACATACTAAAGCCGAGAGAATATTCTACTCTTTGTTGATTAAGACAAACGTATGGATTTGACAGAAAACCGACTGACTTAGTTGTGATCGACACTTTGAAATGAATGTTATACATTTACCATTACGCTTAGTTTTATGTAATATAGTATACCATAGTCTATATCAAATGGACATAGATCGGACTGACAATAACTATATGTATTAAGTGAAGGGTGGAGAGGTAATGGTCTCCGACTTGTAATTATTGAACCCTCCCAGTCGTGAGGTCAAATCCAACACGGGACCAAATTTTACTAGCGTGGAAGCTGCCCAGCTAGCTTACCAAAGGTCGATTGTTTTACTAAGATCTAACCCTGGGACCGTCCTCGAATGATAAAGCTGGAAAGTCGCCAAATGGCCCTAGTAATTGGTGCGACGATAAATTCCAGTTAAAAAGTATGAATTGAATAATGGAACACTGGCTTACTGAATACTTTTCCAAAATACCACATGAAAATCCTAAAATATTAGCATCTTAAAACATGCCTACATTAGATAAATCAAACGTTTAAAACATACTTGTAAGAAGCAAGCATAGGAATATTTATAGCACAGCTCAATTTGATTCATGGTAGAATCTTAAACTATATTACATTATAAAAACTTCTTTTTTATACCTAAACATCAATAATTATTAACAACATCAATAAATGATTGAGCAGACATTGGCAAATACATACGAATCATGTCTTGTTGTTTTGTAGACGATGCAGTTGAAGTCTGACAAAGACTTACCAAACAGCGATGATGATAGCGGTTGCTACCCCAGCAACAAATAACACGGCTATAACGATTGCTAGCACATATAAAGCATCCATTCCTGTCGACTCTGGTACACAAGACGAAGGATAAAAACAATCATCCGGAGACAGCATACGACCATCAGGCCATCGAACCTGAACCAAAAAAAAAAAAAAAATAATAACATTAAATGTCAAACACGAGGTCAGAAAAAACATTAGTATTGTTTCCGATTACTTGACCCCAAAAGTGGGGTAGGTATGTCGCAAAAACATTCTTTTCGTTTTTTAACATATATCTCGTGCTACGGAGGTTTAATTCGTCCCTAAATATTTTCGTAATTTGGATTTCACTGCTAGAAACCTTATGGTCGGCGTCAAAGATAGTGTCGGAAGGCTTACCGGAAACACAACTATTTTTCTGACCTAAGAAATGGGTAGACAACATTTGCCTTGTATAACACAGTACGGTTATCCGCTGTGTTTGACTGATAAAGTAAGAAAGTAAGAAAGTGAAATCAAGCCTTTAGACAAATTGTTGAGAGTGTTTGATGTTATAGACAATTTATTTGGTTGTTTTATTAAATATGTTTTCCCATCAGCTCTTGTTTTTGTCTATGAATCGTTTTCCTTCCTATGCAATTTAGCAGGGCCGTAATAACTATGAGCAGTGTGAACGGACGCTGGCGTAGGTGCCCGTGGGGATAATAAATTTGGACAAATTGTCGTGGAAGTTGAATGCAGTTGATATTAAAGCAAAGCCTCACGAGATTGCAATCATCTTTCCCGAAGTTATTTGTCATCTATTTACGTCTGATGAATTTGTCTACCCATCAAAACCCTCTATTTCCCTTTTGGAAATCCGACTTTTGCGGAAAAAATCATCAGGTGACATGCGGCGTTTGTTGGAGAGGCTGTAGGAGACAGCGCGCTGTTTTATAGACTTTAAATATCTTGTAATAAGTTCCATTCATAGACGACGAACAAAATGATGAAGAATAATAACGGGAATTAATAGGAAAGAAAATGGAACGCCTTAATTGAGAATTGCGTCTGTCTACAAAATTTACATAGCTGTATGAATTAATCACAGCAACAAAGGAGGGCTATGTTAGACAGCAAAATGAAACGCCATACATAAATCAGAACCTGACTAATACTGCGGAATATTGGTGGGATTTCTATGAAAATAGCTCATACAATATGAATGAAGTATATATTACTTTCAGAACTCATAATAATCAGTTATGTTTATTACAGAAAACATTGTTCAGACTCAGAAAACAATTCATACACAGCTGCACAGACTGTGTGCAAATAAATATTAGCAAAACATTGATCAGGTGAAGTAACGTTTCAATGGATCGGTCTTCATATTGACACGGTCTCATCAACAAATTGAAATATAGTGAAACACGGTTATAGTGAACTCGAATACAGTAACAAATTCACCTAAACCCACACTTTTTATTTCATTGCCATGGGTACAGTGAAATGTGGATATATTGAAGTAATTTGATTTCTCAAGAATTATCTATAACCGTGTTCGACTGTATCGCGGAAGTATTAAAAACTGGTCCGATGTAAGCAATCGTTATAATGAGGTGGTCGTAAGTTTAGAGGGTTACTAAACGACGTTTTTTATATATACTTAAATAAGTGATGTCAGACTGTTATGTATTTACCGAACAGACTTCAGAGTCAATTTGAAATAGTTTGATTTACATAAAATATTGTCTGGTTTTGTTAATAGATACGAGCGCAATAAAGATATAAGATTGTTAGGTAGTTGCCCGTCTTTGTTGTACGTGTAATTCTTACTTGAAAAAAAAACAAGAAAGTTATTCCAATGTTAAATGGCGAAAGACAGGCCGTAAAAATCAGACACAAAAGCAATGATACGGTCAAAGGTCAAGCAGTTATCAATGGAGAATTCTTGCGCATGCGCAACATGTATCTAACAGTATGTATACAATTAAAAAGCCTTCAACTAAAATGTGGTTTGTTTCATGTTTTTGGGAAAATGTATTAGATGGAGAATAGTAAATGTGGAGCAGATATTTATGCTTGTAATATTAGATTGATTAAAAGACTACTCTCCTAAAAAAACACGTCAGGTGTTCAGACGGAAAAGAAATAGTCAACCAACATGGACGAACAGTAATGAAAACATGTGGCATTTAAACTATTTATATGTCTATTCAATCAGGTTATCTTAATAAGAATCACTGAAAGCCTGTTGAAGCAGTCTCAGTATAATTGCTTGTTTATACTTACCATTGAAAATCCAAGAATCTCCCAGTTGCCACTTGATAGCTGCTTGATTTCTTGCACCTTATTGATTTCCCCATTTTCTTTGTCAATCTCACTTAATTCAAAATCGTATAATATTACTTTAGAGTTGTCTATATAGATCTCTTGGGTATACAATGGTATTGTTCTGTTTTCTAAATATCCAAATAATGAATTTAAATATTTCGAACCATCAGACAACAGTTTATCAATGAGTAACACAGAATCCAGGACAAAATGTCTTTGAGAAATGCTGTCAAATGCACCAATAGAATTTGTTTGGGATCCTACTGCACTCCGTTTCGAAACATTTCCTTCCGGCAGTTCAAACACAGGTTTTAAATAGAAGATTGCATCCAGTATATCACCCGTTGTGTTCCACGATGTGGTATTGAATAATTCGATGTTTAAAGTTCTATATACATTGGTCTGTAAAATAAATATGGCGTGTTGGTACGCGAAGTTCCCTCCGTCCATCGCTTCGATAATCTTTGATTGAAGAAATGCACTCGTTAGCAGAATAATACCTGAAAAATAAATTGAGTAACAAAGTAAGAATCGTATTCATAACGTGCAGCAGATGGTAGCTGATAGAAAAATGACCCCAAACTCATCGTTTCATTTTACGCACGCAAGCAAACAATATACGCGTTCCTCCGTGCTATTTTATTAACTTCTTGCTAGGTGTCGTAGTTTATTTGATTTTTCTTCACTTTATTCAGCAGTTAGTTAAAATGAATCTCTCTTTTTCCATCGAAAGGATGTTAATAGTATTGAACAGGGAATTTTTATAACGCTGACATGACATCCATTATAAGAAAACAGCCATACGAAACGGCCAAACATAAAGGACTTGGATATTTATTCATGGAGGTGGCCCCAAACACAGGTTTGATTGTACTTGATTTTAAAAGCATGTTTACATTGAGTTTTGACCTAGATTCATCTCGAGCATAAGATAATACCTTATTGTGTATTATGTTATTAGTAAATGGTGAACTTGGTGCTGGTTGAAATGTGAAACAAAGTGGGATATGATAACAAGAACATGAATCTAATTTAATACAGAGTCACAATATATTTGTGATAATGAATGCTACATGTATAAACATGTTCCTTTTTTGTTAACAAAAAAGATTATTTAAGTTTAATGTAATTTGAGCGGAGGATCTATAGCTATTAGTTGAAAACGCTATTACAAGCCAGATTAATAAATAAGGAAGTAAGCAGCAGTGGCGGATGGGTCATTTTTAGAGAACATCTTTACTCAGAAGGCTGTGAAATAAGAAAAAGAAAACGGTTATCTCAACAGATAGAAACTTCAAATCAGCATTAAATGGAACAGTAAAGCAAAACTGAGAAGATTAACCCATGGTCTACTGATTAAAAAAAATATATTTTCCTACATGCCTGATTGACATCAGCCCTATGACCTTGCCGATCATGTTATGTCCTTATCTAATCGTTATACCCTCTCCAAAATGATTATGTCCTGAACATCAAACGTACAATCAATACAGTAATTCCCAGCGAGAAGCAACAAGAAGTAAAGCTGCAAGCCTCAGGAGGTGACATTGATACATTGATAAGGCGTGGAATCGCAAGATATTGTACCATTGACAACAATGTTTTCTTTTATTTAAATGGTTATGATATGGTGATTAATATATTATGGACTAATAATCTTAGATTAGAGGTAGGCTAATTAATAGGTTTGAATTGACACGTTGAGAAACTGGCAAACGGGTTGTTGTTTTTCAATGCGCGTTTAATTTACTCACGGACAAAAAAAGATATTACCTTATCATAACACGTGTTGAAAATTTACTTGCAAATGACTAAGCTGAAAATATACATCATCGTAATTATATACCAAAGAAAAATAATAAAAAATAATGAGAGCTGACAGTGAGACCATTATGGATAACATTCCAGTGTTCATACAGTGTCAGCAGATGCTGATGTACAAATAAATACTTCAATAAACGATGATTTATAAAGTTTACCGAACGTGACTTAATTAAAGTCGTTACCACAAAAATACTATAACCTGTCATCATTATAAAGTCTTCACACTTAAGCTGAAGTATTTGTTACTTAACTCACACAGCGTACAGTAAGGATGAACGCGGGATAACACTTGTAATGAATCATGTACCGTCTATTGCGTCCGAAATGAACTTCACTTTTCGACACCAATACAAATACACGTACATCAGGAACAATCATTAAAACTATTATCTAAGAAAATAGCTGTAACTCATGAATTGACATACTCAAGTTCTTTTGATTGGCAGCTCGAGATAATTTCAACAGAAAAGACAAGCGTTCGGTGATAATTTTGAGTGTTACGTCTCGATGATTTATCGTATTTATAGATTTATAAAAAGGTTCCATTGAATATTTATTCGAAAGGAATAAATAAGATGTTAATGCGAATTGCATGTTTTTTTTTTAATTTATCATAGCTTCATTGCGAGGAGTTATGACTGAAGGCATCTTTTAAATCACCTAGTGAGACACATGAGTTCCACAATAAACGTATCATTAGTAACTTCGACAAGAACTTGCATAAATCCGAACAATGCATTCTGTGTAAGTGAGAACATGTGCATTTGCAGCTTAAGTACCAGAAGGTTCTTGTACGTGTGTTGAAAAGGTTTTGAATTGGGAGTATAGGAGGAAAGTTTGTATTTTGGGGAAAATGGGATTTTTGGATGTGTCGTTTCTAGGAATTATTTTGGTATTTATTATATGGATAATTCCTGTCGGGGCATTTCCATATTCATTTCGCTGTATGTGTAGTATGGCCAAATTGTATAGTCCACCAAATCCATTTGACTTGGAAACTAAGAAACACGGTGTGACCTCAACGTACGAAATGACGACAAACAGCGCAAGTGACAAAAATAGCATACACGGATATAACTAAGTTATTACAGTAATAGATCATTCTATTAGCCTCCCCAATACACTGTATATATACATTTGGGGATTACAATTTTGTATCATTATATTCCGTTCCGCATTTCACTCCACTTCTTTATCACACACATAATCTGTCAAAGTGATACGTAGATCACGAAGTACTGGCGGATTGTTACATTATCCTGTTAGACATTGTACGACAGACCTTTATTAAGATAAATCCCCCTTTAAAATGGATTACGCAATATAACACCTAATTATTTCTAAGAATTACAATAATCTGAAAGTACGATTTCCAGACATGATAATGCAATGCAGTGAATGTAGCAAAATTCATTTTGAATTACTGACAGAAAATACTTATCACGCATTTACGGCAAGGGTATATGTGGGATGTTCAAAAAGTTCGAGGAAAAATTATATTTATGAAAGGTTCGTTATTGTTTACGGAAGGAATAAACGAGGTGTGATCAAAAAGTTCGCGGTAAAGTTCTATAGAATGTATGTCATTATTTACCGCAATGATGTACGAGGATTGTGAGACATTAACATAAATGTTAATTTTATTGATATACCAAACTTGGGACAAACAAGTGATGTTAATTTGAACTTTATAACAGTACACTACTTGACTAGCTGTCAGCGAAGGTTTTATTTTCTTAATATCGGAAGATTTAGGATTTTTTTTCGTGATCTAAACACGACATCCTTATTATTATTGTGATCATATTATGAAACGTGTTATAATTAGTTTCAAAGGAGTAGTGTCTAGATATATGGAACCAAACATTGAAGCAATATAAGCGGAAGACACAAAACATAGAGAACATTGTAAACATTGCAAACACTTGGATGAGTTCATAGCATCACCTGTTCATAAAGAATTAAAAGTCAAGAATAAATTAAACCCAGATATGATCATACAACATTGTTTATGGCATAGCAAAAATTATTCATACAGCGCGGCTGGCAGACTTTTCAGAGAGTGTGACTTGCTAAAATAATCCAGGGTCTTGATACAAGTAAAGAAGAAATAATTGGTACCTATATTAATGCGAATTATGGCTTGACAAGACGTAGAATATGGCGTCGGCCTTGGCTTATTGCACCCTGACCCCCTATTGCAGATTTTGCAGGAAATCAAAAACATCATTAAACAGGTGTTCCAATGCTTTATAAGATTTTGGAATGCCCTTTCGTATTATAAGCATAATTGGTATTTTTATGTTGTAAAGTTGTTCCTCTTGGTATGGATGTTAGATTCCAAGGTCCTTAGGCTTAAACAAAAAATGGTTTGTTTCCGGTTACTTGCCCAAAAAATATGGGTCTGTAGGTAGGGATTTTTTTCTTTTATGTTTTTTTTTACATATATTGGCAACACTGTTGTGAAAATTACAATATAGCCCTACGATTTGTAGCCGTAAATTTTTTAAAGATGGGTCTTTCGGGTAACCGGAAACAAACCTATTTTCTAGGCCTAAGTTCAATTTGAACCGTTTTCAATGAATGGTTATATACAAGTAGGATATCGAAGATAGTTGGTTATTAATATTCTAATGTATTATGTATTTTACGCATATTTCATATCTGTGACACATAGAAATCCTCTCTAATTTTAGTCTGGCGTTTAGAAAAGAGGTTAATATAAGACCATTACTAAAAAGTCATTGATTTGCAGTAACACGATCGACACATTAAAAAATCCCGCAACCCTAATTTTAAGCGATTTTGAGTAAAAAGTCCGATTTTCTTTTCAGCTTTTCGTTTCCAGTATATGTTAATAATATCGCCTACAAACCTATCTGCTGTTAAATGATTAAGTCGGTTATCGCAAATTAACATTATTTTAAGGATGGCCTGATAACGTGTTTTTAATCCATCGAAGTTAAACACCAGTATTGAAAATTAATATCCCCAAGGAAAGAATTAATTGAAATTCATTATTCTGTGGTAATTTTAGGCATCGGTCAATCTTTGTAGCAACAGTGGTATAAAACTCTAATATTTGATAAATGATTATGGCGTTAGATCTATGGAACGCAACAGTACGGTAACAGCACTAATACAATGTTTAATTTCATGTGTGATCACAAATGAAGATTATTTGCAATAATAGGATTACCATTTTCTAATGATTTCTCCAAAAATAGACCAGAGTGTGGTTGTAATTAAGAGACAAAGAACATTGCGCTTTATTTACAACATTACTGCGTACTACAGATGTGTTTTTTGTCCCTTTGTGTAAGAATTGAAGACCAGCCACGTTTTTTTTTTGAGATATATGGATCTAGAATTGTAATAAAAATAGCATGAAGAGTAAGGATCCGACGGTAAATAGTCTGAATGAATGATACTTTAATTTGACTGGGCGTCTGGAATGTGGGTTTTATTCCCAAAACTGGTTTGTATTCCTAATTATTTGTATGTATCTGCCGCTCCTTTAATGCCAGTCTAGTATTCAGCCGTTCCTTAAACATCTGCTACGTACCAACCATTTCTTTAATATCAGTTTTATAGTCGGCCATGTCTTAAACATTGGTTTCATATCAACCGTTCCGTTACTATCAGTTTCATATTCGGCCATTCCTTAAATATCGGTTTCATATCAACCGTTCCTTCAATATCAGCTTCTGTACCACCAGAGAAATGTTCGTCAGATTTGTATTACATTTTAATAACACAGTCTGTGTATTTATTATTCAGTAATTCAACAATTTGCATCGGAATGCGTGATTGTTCTGTTAAAGTTTATTGTTCAAAATTCATAGTCTGTTCTCTAGAGACTTTGCCGTATACAACATGCTGTAGAAATATGGCACATGAAGTTAATAGTAACAACACAATTGAAATATGTGTAAAGTAAGCCATTATATTCTAATTTCATATCCCAAACTACAATAGAAACATATAAGATCAGGTGAGGATTTTTTATTGTTAGTATAGAAAGTAAGAACATATTTAGTCTGTGTAAATGCCTTCTTATGATATTTGGGAAAAAAAACTAAGAAAAAAATGGTGTAGACTTGATTTAGTCCTTGGAGATAAAACATTGTTTTATTTTATTCAACGTCGTGCAATTATTCCTAATAAATTATTCCATGATTAGACGCATTTATCTTGAATTCAGTGTTACATTTCCTCAGAGATTCTATGTCTGTTTTTCTATTTAGATATGTTCGATTACGTGAGGGCTACAGAACATTTTTTGTTCGTTTGTTTTTTTTTTAGTTCATTTAGCACGGTGTTTGAACCCTATATCAGTTACATACGGGTGCCAGATCCTATTTTAGTGAATATGTCGTCCA
The DNA here is from genome assembly GCA_008271625.1 of Lutraria rhynchaena. Taxonomy (NCBI): domain Eukaryota; kingdom Metazoa; phylum Mollusca; class Bivalvia; order Venerida; family Mactridae; genus Lutraria; species Lutraria rhynchaena. Next base: position 467,107 of record VIBL01000051.1, read on the forward strand.
AATTTTCAAACGAGCCGCTGATTTCTTCCTGTGATATGAATTCATAACAGAATAAAAATTGACATGTAAAACAGCAGTTTATTTGACTTTTATTCATTATTTAATTTTGGAGGGTTTAGTCAATTTTCAAAAGCATTTTACTGATATGCCGGCGAGCAGTCGACTTAACCAGGATTTCTGGATTCTTTGTCAGTTCTAAACTCGCACTTCTGAGAACGTTTCTATGGTGTTTTGAAAATGCACAGATAAACTTCATGTGTTCACATCATTAATGTCCTCTTTACGTGAACTTTACTAAATTTCTAATATGACAAATGTTGTCCAAAGTGTGTATACATTAGTGAAAAACTGACAGCTTGTCCAAAATGTTAACATGTATGTTCATTGATTTCTTATTTACAAATAAATCTCTTAGATTTTTAAGTAGTCATTTATCTTAATGCTGTATTCAACTGTATTCCTTATCGATATTGACAACTGAAGGATATACAAACTGACTGGTGGACGCGAAGTGTTCAGGGATACTTTAAAGTATGCATAAACGCGTGACTAGAAAGGCTGGAATATATGTATGTATCTTTAAGGTTAGTTAAACGAACACATTGGAGTAAGTAGGTTGAAAACCTTTCGTTTTTAAACATATTTTGGGAGAATACGAGTACATGGTAAGATTCATTCACAACATATTCGTACAGTGCAACCTCTCCAAAGCAACATCCTTTCTGAAAAGCAAAATTAGTCTGTTGTTGAGAGGTTGTCGCACTAGAGAGGTTAAATAAATAATCAACACGTACAGTGGGGGAAAAGCATGTTGCTGTTGAAGGGAGGTTGTCGCTAAAGAGAGGGCCGTTCTGGAGAGGTTGCACTGTATTATAGATTTTGCCGTTGAAATCTTTAGAGCCGGTGCCAAAGAATTGGGTAACCGTGAACACACCATTTTTTCCTAAAATAAACAAAGGTCCAACCTGAGTAGAGTATTTCAATCAAGACCTTCCCAGACGTATTAAAATGCTTGAAATAGAATTACAATCCAAAGGCGAATGCAATAATACCGTACAGGGCTGGGAAAACAGCTTATATGATTGAAAAAACAACATATTTTGGAGTGGTTATAACAACACTCGGGGGATCGATAACTCTGTATAACTGAAGAAGAATAATACGTGGGTTAAAAAACAATAAATGTAATTACATTATACATATTACGTTACGTAGTAATACAACAAATAATGCCGTGAAACCTTTGACATTCATTGTTATTACAAACACTTCTTTATACGATTAGTGAGTTATGCTTACGTAATAAGTTCATTTTTCTTTCTTTTTGAAGCACTCCAGTTTGTTTAATACAGACGGTAAATATACATGTATCATTTCATGGAAAAAATACCAGACGTGTGATAAACTTCAATACTAAGAGCTTCTTTGGACAACAGAAGCGGACTTAATATTGAGGTTATATCATTAGTAAATTGAAATATGTAGTAACACGGGTCGGAAATAATTGGTCGTTATAATGAGGTTGATTTCATACAGAAGTGGTCTATTTGTGAGATTTTATAGTGCAGGAAATATGCAAGTAAAATAATTGCAGCATTTGGACATCAACATTGTTCATGAACATTGCTAAACAGATATATACATATATATATATTAAGTTATATATATATAACATAATTGTCCTTGAGAGTTTCAGTCGCAAAAAGTGATCATAATATTGATATAAACACGTATGCATCAAACTTCACTTGAATGCATTCAGTTAGTGTCATCATCTCGTGTGTGGTACAGGATACTTAAAGGTAAAGATAAAACGCACTATTGTCATAGTTTGTTTCTCTAGGGGCCTTTTAAAACGATTCCAGCATCTGAGTTCAACTACCGACCTTCCATAAGCTAGCCGGACAGCGTTCTCACGTGTGAGATTTGTGTGGTCCCGGATGGGGTTCGAACTCACATCGGCGAGGGACAAGTGATTACTAGTCAGAGAACATAACAGCCCGACCACGGGGTCCCCACGTAATTGTATCATGATGATATTACAGTTTGAGGCCACAAACATTTACAGAGCCTCTGAATGTAGCTGTTCACCCCCAGAAGCATTTATTATACGGTTTGTACATCAAAGACTCATTAAGTGTTATCATTTGACAACATAACAACTTCTAGCCTATCAAGTTCAATGTAGACAAGTGTTTTCCTTAAGCGATGCCAACAGTATCCTATCATTTAGCTTGAACTCTGGGACAAGGCTCTGGTCCGTGACATGATTTATTTGAATGTCTAAAAGCAATATCAAGTATTGGAAAACACAACGTAACTCAATCGTATAGAGGATTTTGTTTGTTTAAATGGACTATACCAGACAGATAATTTGTTGCCTGGAAACTATTTATAACAATTACTGTGCTGATGTACGGTCGCTTATTACTTTGTACACTTTGTAGTCTGGCATTTAGTTCTGCACCCATGGAGCTGATGTAATCTAAAATGTAAACACAGAAACAGGGTACAAAATATTATGCGTTATGTCAAAACAAATAATATTTGACAGGGCATTTATAAGTAAATGCCTTTTCACCAAATGAATTGACATTCATAATACTCTGGTATTGTGAAATTATAGCTTTGTTATTATATTAATCAAGTATTTATGTCACTAATTCGTCGTGTTTTACGGTTTTATTTGTTGTCCTCCTGTTTGGGTGTTTGAGTTTTGTTGTGTTGGTAGTTGCGGTAGCTGTCCCTGTAATTGTTGATTTAATTTTATTTTTGTTGCCATCCTTAGCGTTTGTCCAAATAGTTTCTAACAAAACCACATTCTGTCTAACAATTGGACCATTTTGTATAAAATAATCGATTTTTTCGGGTTTGATGCTGGTTTTTAACCCCGGTTAAATAGAATCTACAAAAAAAAGATTTGTCACCATTTTTTCAGACTGGTACATGAATCCCTTGGAGGGTAAATGTTTAAATGTTGCGTGTTTGTGGGTGTTTGTGCGTCCCCTGATGCTTGGTTCATGGTTATTTTATCTTGATGAAATTTCCGCATGCAGCATTGTTTTGAGATCTGCTTTTCTTCTATTAATGCAATGCAAAATGGAGTACTATACGACACCAAAAGCATTAGTACATGTACACAGTTCTGTAGAAAAGACAGCAATGCGTTTGAAAGCGTCGCGTCAGAACTCCAGAATCGATGGATGAAGCTGTGAAAGAAGTGTTAAATCCGCACGGTACAAACCCGCGAGGAATTATCTGCATTTATTTGAATATTCATGCGGTCGTCACTTTAAAGCAGACAAAAATGGCTAACCGATACGTGCTAAATGTTGATATCACGTCAAACGCTATGCTGTTATTTTATTTGACATATCAGATATTTCTTTGCGTTTATTGCCAGATTGACAGAAACAATATCCCCCCGGAGACGTACATCAAAGAGATAATGAACGGAGAGATGTGACATTCTTATATAACTGAAACAACACCTGTGCTTCATACAATCTGTTTGATCCATTTTTGAAATGGTTTTCTGTCTGGTAAATGTCTTAAAGTCACGAACACTGTGCCTAAGAGTACGCATGCACTGCGATGATAGGAGATTCAACTTTATACAGATTTATCTGGCCACATTTATAACAGATCACATATGTAACAGTTGTTACAAATGTAATCACATAGCGGAAATCAAGCACATATGTAACATATTTTGTGATGAATGTGTTCGATGCCGATTTCTGATTTCACTTGTTACGAATGTAGCCTTACAATGCTTTGATATGATGTTTGTGCTGTTTCATGGCTACCACTATAATCCATGATATGGTCGTATATTGGGCAAATCTGCTATGGAAATCGAATTGAATGCGTGTGTCGTTTATTGAAAATGTCGTAAAATTTCACATTTTATCATTCTCCTGACATCAACTAATAGAATAAATTATATATACTATTGTAACAGTATTATACAAAATAACCTGCCATTGGTACGTAGTTAGACTGAATATAGTGCCTCATTATCTGAAATGAAGTGAAAGTATTTGTTTAGATATAAAAATTAGTCCGGCATCAAATATTACTTTAACACCGTATATGGAAGCCATGCCAAATACAAGTTCGCTCAGTGACAATAATACTCTATATTGATTGCTTAGATACATACAGTCTCTTGTAATTGAACATCATCGCAAGGAGTGTTTTATGAACGAGTAAATAATGCTGACATCTCATCAAATCACAATTCATCACATGTATACATCAGTGCTGAATAAATCTTGTACAGGATAAACACAGAAGTATATATGACCAATAATTATCTAAAAATGATTTGTAAGAACAATGGTTCAATATTTCGAGATTCATTCATTCTCACAAGTTGGTACTGCAGATATTAGGAGTACTGTCGGCATGACGATAATTAAAAGACCGATGTGAGCATTTGTGTGAAAAAATGGTTCGACCACTCTAACAAATATCTGAGTCTCTTTAGATAAAGCATAAATATCAAGACATTAAAATAAAGTGGTTTTAAGTACTGAACGTAATGGTTATGACGCATTATGTTGATATTATCAATTATAACTATGTGTCATTTTGCCAAGATGAGAACATGGTGATGGATTTAATGAAAATAAAGCACGGTTGTGAATACATTTTTAAAGATCTCTACGATCTAATTTTAACGTGATTAAGTAATTTCATCATCATAATGACAATATATCAAGAATAAACAAAGTGATTTTATTTTCAAATTGATATAAATCAATGCTTGCAGTCTTAATATCGAATTTGCGATAATCTTATTCAATTAGTGTAATATGGATGCTCCAAAATGTGTGAACTGACTTGGGAGCAAAACTTTAAATATTCAAATAAAATAGATAGCCATGTAATTCTATTGTAGTAAATAGTTGCACATATGTTACGCTCCATAATCCAGTGGCTTATAGCACTGTAATTGCAAAAATATGTACTCAGGGTATACGCCTGTTTACAACACTCTTTCAGATATAGATAGACGGGTAGTCAACCAAACCAGTGTTCCCGGATTTTGCACTAAGTACTATTAACACTGGTTCTTGCACATTGCTACCAACTTCTCGGTATGAACTACCAGAGGTGGGGAACCAATGCCCTTAAATGCAACGTCTTCAAATTAATGGTTTCAGAGATCACGTACCGCGCCAAGGGCTCAAATTCCGGAAAAAAGGTTTGCAGATTTATTACAGGCACCAATGGATCTAAGCGGGCGGGCCATGTAGTGAGAGATTTGATATTTTTATCATATTGGTATTGTTATATTGTTGCTATTTGATTATATTGATAAATTTGTTTCTGATTTTAATAAATGTATAACTTTAACAATCTGAGATATTGAATTTGTACGAGTGTACTCAAATGTTAGTATAGAGATGACGATTCACAAGAAGTTAACACCATAAAATACCTAGATTGTAACTACAAGTCTCTACCGTTAGCTCTGCATAAGAATGTTGCAGCAATGTAAGCGTACAAAATCAATGAAAATCAAATTTCAAAAGTAGTTACTTTTTTTATACAAACACACACACATATATATATATTTGTATCACTAGCATAAAGTATTAAACAAATTCAATGATTTTGAAAAAGTAACGCATCAAGCTGACCACAAAATTGAATTGCAAACTTTTAGATCTGGACAGACGGAAATACAATGAACAGACATACTAACGTTTTTAAAAAATTATTTCTTAACTTTATCATTATTCTAAATGTTTCAATTTGGCTGAAAAATTCCGTGTTATCAATTATAACGCAATACGGACCCAGTTTTTGAAAAAAAAACGACAATTATATATAGACTTTGGATGCTATCGCGATGCCGCCATTGCGTCTTTAATTTGAAGAGTATCACGTGAACAAGATTCAAAGAAACATTTTGGAATGACTTAGAATCAAGTGTTAAATATCTCACCTACATAAACGTTTATAAAATACAAAATAAGGCTCGATTTTGGATGCAATCAGGTTACAATAGATGAGAATATCTGATAATAACATTACATAGACATTTCTTATTCATGAAAACTTGTCGTGATAAATTGCTTCAAAATACTTACTGACTTCTCTGTTATTTTTGTACCATAATGCATTTACTAAGAGGCAAATTAAGTATTATGACAAAATGAGATATTGTGGAAACTATTCCAATCAATTGTCAATGCTTAGATATTGATAATTTGTTTCAAGGGCATGGTATATTAGAAACAAAAATACATCAATAGCGTATCTAATCATTTTATGCATGCTTGTCAAAGTTACAATTTACAAATGAAATGCCAGAATTTAAAGGCATAGTTTTTGGCATGTGTTGTTTTAGGATTTAGAATTTTAATTACTAGTTTGATTATTCTTTCTTCAGTCACCATGTACAATGTACAATGGTGATGCTTTAAAACTCAAAAGGATTATTCCTTTGTCTATCTTTCATAAGAATTTACAAATGTATATCCACAGATAGTCAGATGTGTCAATCTTAATATAAAACGTAAAATATAAAAGCAAAGAATCTCAACAAGTACCAAAAGCAGTATATACAGCAAAGTAGACTACCACATCCAGAGAGAAACATATATAGTCCGTACCAATCATCACAAACATCACGATACAGACGCCAACAAAGAGATATCAAAGTACTTAAAGTACTGATGGGAGGCCATTTTGCAGATACGTATTAATGCTGAAGGACGGCGATATTGTTAATTCTTTGTCTTCTTTTTGATGTTGTCTAAATCGCGTCTGCTATGTAACCACGTGGCGAGTATGAATATGTAAAAATGATCGGAGTCGTATAACTACTCATGTATTGAACACTACTGTTATGCTTACAAAAGTAAGTGCACGCAAACACTAACAGGTTTTGCAACTTATATATATCTTTATAAGAATATTCATCAATATTTCCCCCTTATGAGTTCAATTCCCTCATGGAAAACACACTTGATGAAGCTGCCTAGATAACTTACGTAATGCTTATGGTTTTCTCCAGGTGTACCCCTGGGTTCTTCCATCACCGTTAAAAATCTGGAAAATTCGTCACGTGATCTATGCTATCGGTGCAGCGTTAAACAAAACAAAGACAAAACTGTACTTCCTTTTACTTTATAAATTACTTACCCACGAGACAATTTGTCAGCAAATTGCATAAACCAATCCGTAAATGACAGTTTAATAGCGTTCTTTCACCAAAGGCCATAAATACAATCACTGTCGTGCAATCGTCCTTCCAATTGTGTTATTCTCGATGGTGTGATAGCAGAATTAATCGGAGTTATGAAATATAAATCCTAGCAGTAAAGCTGAACGATATAGCCAATGGCTTTAATATCTGAACGTTCATAACGCTGTGGCTGCATTTATTGATAACATTGTTGCGTAACTAATTGGTTCTTTGTGAAGTATAGCTCTAAGCATTCACACAGAAGTAATCACTGGAGACTACATCTATGATATCTGTTACAACCTTATTTATTCCTTATTAAAATCAATCCAATGGTTTACGCTGTGCATGATTCGAAACTCTAAATAACTCGAACTAACTGTTCATAGGTATAACTAGTTTAATCAATTAACTAAATAACAAACAAACAAAAGAACAAATTATTTAAGTTTTACTGACTACAGTTGTTCTCAGTCAGGTTCATGAATTGAAAGGACTTGTGTACGTACATATGTGCTGTACGTACGTCTGATTGTTTTGTTTGTTTTTATGTGACTTATTGTCAGTGGGGTTTAACGCCGTTTTTTTTCAACAATTTTTTAGTTATACGGCGACCGTTTCACCTAACCAGTTATCCTGGACTGCATACTAATCAGTACTAACTTACGCTTCCTAAAAGAGCCGGCAACTATTCCGCATACTGAAGGAAATCGACATTCTTGTCAAATTTTCATAGAAGGATATAACCTGCCGCGACCGGGATTTGAACCCATATCTGCGGGTTACAAGTCCAGCGCACTGACCACTGGACCACGGTCGCGGCCCCCACGTACGTCTGAATAGAATTTTAAAATATTTGCGCAACATATTAACCGATATTAAGCTTAACTAAAAGGCATTGCTGCGATAGAAGTCAACTGCATACATACACTAAGCATAATACATTTTCTTGATATAATATTTCCATATACAGTAAAACCTCAAATAGCGACCACCCACCTCAACATTACGGTCACCTTGTTATAATGATCACTTATTTTTTGATCGGCTTTCAATTAATCCCCCATTATTCAACTTGATAATGAGACCACTTCATTATTTACAACCGAGTTTTTAGTCCTGTTGATGGTATCAATATCGGGGTTTTACTGTGTATATATACAGTGCAACCTCTCCAGAGCGGCCCTCTCTTGAGCGACAACCTCCCTTCAAGAACAGCATGTTTTTTTCCCACTGTACGATTTGACTATTCATTTAACCTCTTTAGTGCAACACCCTCTCAACAACGACATAATTTTGCGTCTCCCAAAGCGTGTTGCTTTGGAGAGGTTGCACTGTATATGTAATAAATATGAATACCGCTATTTGCTAACCATTCGACTAAAAACAACAACAACAAAACCTGGATGCCAATTAGATTATAGCGTTTCAATGATATTTTGCAATGTCTTCTCAATTTCTTCAGTATCTTTACACATTATTTGAAAGAGGAAATTTTAATTTTAAAGTCGATGTTTTATACAGACACACGCCGATGATTACAGTTAACATTATTGTGAACGACAATTAATCTGATTTTGAAGAGTGTTTCTCCACAAATATCCGCTCACTGAAATATTACATGCCAATGATGTCAGGCATTTAATGAGAGAAAAGAAATATTGAAATTCCAGTTTTCAATTTATTTTATTGTTTGTTCAAATGTTTTAGTGAGAACGGGACTAGCAGAGCTGGTGTAGCACTAGTCAATAGTTCATATAATCTGTGTATGTTTTTATGTTCTTTATCAAGATAGGAATGTCAAAAGAAGGTCAGATGGGATTCTAATTAAGGCAATACATCAATATAACTTGAAAATATTCTATGATATTATGGAATGACCTCAGACTACACTTTTAATCAAAGGTTATGCACCAGGAAGTTTGTTTTATCAACTGTTTTTTTTGTCTCTTTTGTTTATGCTGTTGCATGTTGCTACTGGTTAAAGGCACATTGGAATGGTTATTTGTACAGAAAATCACCATGGTTGGTTGTTGTTAATTGTGATGGCCACGTTAGGTTAGTTGTACTAATGGTAGTTTAGTTGGAAACTCATAATTGTAGCTAATGTCATTTGCTTCCATAATGTTTATACTTTCAGAAACTTTAACGTGACCATATAGGTTCACGGACGAGCTCTCGTCATCCTGGGAGTCAAGTACAGATGTAAAATACGTGTATTTCACACACGGTAAAACAAACAATGCAATAGATCTTTCTGAAAATCAATACAATCCTTAGTTTGGTGATATGACTTAAATTAGTTTCGTTCTTATGTTTTTCATTTTCACTTTTTCTCTTTCTAAATTTACTGCACGCGGCATTCCCTGGGTGTTTGCGTTTTCTAATCTATCAAAATAAAGTCAAATAAAAATTCGTCATTTTACATTATACGAATTAAATCGCTCTTCAAAATCGCGTGTTCAGGATAGCGGATATTTCATTGTAACCCATCTAAAGTCAACTCAATTACGATTATGGTAAAACATTACTTAAAGGGCATTTCATTATTAAGACAACCTTATTATAGTGAACATCTAATTTTTTGACCGGTTTTCAATAATATCTAATTATTTCAACTCAGAGGAATGGTAATCCCTATTATGACCGTTGTTTGGTCGCTAATGTAGTTTTAATACGCGAACAACGGTCTTTATTTGGAGCAAAGTTACTGATGTACAATACCGAGATATCTCTAATTAAAGGTCAATTGCTCATAAAGACACTATATTTTCTCTTTTCCCTGGCCGATAATCTCTGGTTTTATTGTATTTTACTTAATTCCAGCATTATGCGGTCTAAAAAAATAAATTGTCTACTTTTATTTAGTGTCCAGCTGATCAATGCCGTGGGATTGATGTTGGGACAAATAGCGAGTGACATTAATCTCTGTGAGGTTAGGAATAAGGCAAATATCCGTAAATTGGAATTATCTTCTAAACTGGCATTGTCCACAAAGTAATTCTCAGAGTTTAGATCTAGAGTATGACAATCGGACGAGGAAGAGCGTGATATTTGTTGATCATATCAGGTTATGGCGTTCTATTTTACATTGCACTACAAGGAAGAAGACGGGAAATGAAAAGAGAAGCACCTAAAATGACAAGTTAAAAGCAGTCAATATCCGCACAGATTCCGGTGGTGTAGGTAATCAATAGGGAACAAACCTCTTGCAAGAACAAATTTTTTTTCTAGCATGCCACCAATACCGTTCCAGGGCTTAAGTAAGAAACAAGGTATTGATGGGTTTTCAAGACTTAAAATAATCGCGGTGTCCTTTTTTGAGTTACCTTCATAAATGAATGTTGAATCTCTAGTTCTAGGTACAAATCAATTGCAAAGAAGTACATAATTATGCGGTTGCAGAACTATTATATGTGACCATTCAAAATTAGCCTCATTTAGATGTTTGAATTCACAATCGAGATTCAACCATTATTCATAAGAATTTTTTTTTTGCTTTTTGTTCGTTTAAGGTCAGTAAGAGAGTTGTACATGAGTCCTGTCCTTAAAAGAGGGGGCGTCATTCCCAAACATAAACGATGAACATCCGTCACAATAACAATTAACAAATTGTCGAAAACAGTCGATTCGAAAAACGAATAATAGTTCGTTTACGTTACATTCCCAATAATGATAAACATCACAGAATGCTATTGGCATTTATATTAGAACGAAGGTTTACATTAATCTGAAAGAGGATTGTTAAAAGGTTTGCTAAGAGATAATCGGAACAGATAACGACGTAGAAAATCATAAAGAGTACAATATTACATAAATTTAAGTAAAAGCACAGAGAACAAATGTAAGTAAAAGCATATTATCGAGAACGAAATCGTGAGTCCTGCTTTCTTGGTAGAATTTAGAGTGGATTTTATCTCCCTTCACCGCCGATATAACACAACATGGTGATTATAATATGTTATACAATTCACCCTTAAGTTCGATAGGAATGAAGGAAACTCAAGTAAAGACTATATGGTGTTGAACGCTGCTTTCTACATCATATATTCTGATGTTTCTTTAACCAGTGTCATTAGTGGAAAGCCAGTATATTCCAAGTTTGAAATTAGCCACAACGGATTTTCTTTTAAGTCAAATATCTAATGGACGGAGGATGTTATCAAAAATCTGAGGTAGGGTTCCCTACATGATACAATGCTTGCTATATTAAGGCTAATTGTTATAACCTAATTATCCTTATATAAAGAGTAGTTATCGTTGTTTAAAAAATATGTAAATAACGTGCGATATTAGTTTTTGCAAGACCGACCAAGTATAATGTTTGTTTCAAAACACCTACAGTGGACTCGGTATAATTATGGTTTACTTTTTAAAACTATAAATAGGTGGAATTTGATATCACAAATTAGCCAGTTATGCTAGCTTAAAATGTCTCCATTGCGCAAACACATGTTGGGGAAAATAATTTCTTCAATAAATCAAATAGCCAAGTGACAAATTATCTGGTGACTTAGCAAGCAGTCCAGACAAAATAAAATATGTAATTTCCATTCATTCACTGTTTCAGACAAATGTGACCATATAATTACAAGCTATATAACTCCACCATGTAGCCAAGAAAGTAGTATATGTTATAATTGACGATGCATTGTATAATCAAAGAAAGTTATAGGTTCTTACGGCATTTTTAGCATTCTTATAAAATCAGGACCTCAGCCTTCAACTATCATATGGTTTACTTTGTGATTGTTTGGTACCAACAAAGGGGCCTCCGTGGTCAATTGATTATCGCCTCTGACTAGTAACCGCTTACGTGTATGCTCGGGGTCATCCTCCACCGTTAAAGCTGGTAGAGTTACCAAAATGACCCTGGCTGTTGGTGAGAGTCAAACCCCTACAAAAATGAACATACGTCCATGTTTTTACTATTAGAAGATGTGTGTGCGCGAATACGCTTAGAACATCTGTAAACAGAGTATCGCCATAAAAATAAAACGTGTATACATATAAATTAACGTATATGTTACATTATAGCATTTCATCACATAATCACGTGATATTGAGGGTGTTAAAGTACAAACGTGCGGTGATTATCATTATGAACTGCCCCATTTGCATAATGTGTTCATATTTCTACGTTCTACTGAAAATAGTTCTCGGACAAAACGTGATGTAACATAAGAATTTCTACTTATGGAGATACAAGTGACATTATTATCTAACATTATAGATGATCTTATCAATTTTACCGAGCCATTGTTATGGAAAGAGCACGTGACATTAATCTAGAAAGGGTCACGATGGAAAAAACAATTCATCAAGTTGAATTAAGTTGTAAATTGGTAGGAAATGATGCGAGAGTGACTCGTACGTTTTTATCTACAAAACGAAGTGAGCAATATGATGACCTAATTAAAGATACCCAGAATGCAAGTGGGTCATCTGCGAATAATTAAATCATACGCCATTGGATATAAGAGTACGACAATTGGAGTGGAAACACCGATGATGAATTATAAACACATATGATCTAGTTATTCATTCTGGCTTGATGTTTGGATGCAGGAGACAATAAAATACGTTTACTTTGAACAACCAGATATGTATCTTCATTCATGGAATATCATTTTTATTACACATGAACAGTCCGCTATCATAACAAGAAATCTAACATAACTCAGAAACAGTGCACAATTATTAAAAATACAAACAAAAAAAAAAGATTAATGTGAATGCCGTGTATTGTTCAAAATAACACAAGACAACGTTTTATCAATGCACAGGCACACTTATTACATGACACACAAGATATGTAAAAAAAGAGGTAAGAGCATTTTTAGCATAACTCTAAGTTCATTTATATGAATGTGCATGTTTACGACAGAAAAAATAGTCGTGTTTACGATTACTCGACCGACCTCTATTTTTGGCATCGATCCTTAAGTTTCAAGTGGCAAAATCCACAGCACGAACATAATGTAGGATGATTCGTGCCTCGTACTCTCACAAAAGCTATATTTTAAAAAATATCACGAAAGAAATGTTTTTTCTAACATCCTATCATAATAAATTCTTTTCGGTCGAGAAACCCTAAATATGACTATTTTTCTAACCTTATCAAACAATCTTAACCCTTATATTATTATATGATTGTTGTCATGGTAACGACAGCAAAACGTTCTTTATGCCAGGTTGATACCAGCCAATGAAAATCTAATGAAAAACTTATTCACTTCTTGGGTAAAACGGGTGTAAATATGTTCACTTTATTGATAGATTGTGAAAAATACATTTAATATCGTAACGGTTTAATGCAAACTCAAGGATAACATGTTTTTGTTTAACTAACGCTACAGATATACAGTGTTGTTCCATATCTCAGAAAATTGAAGCCAATGTTCTCGTACATAAAACCGCAACATTAGAATCATAAACATACATAATTCTTACTATTTTATCAACAATTTCTGTCAGATGAAATTTTTTTAGAATAGTAAATCTAGAGTCTGTCTTTTTAAATACATGTGTACCATATATATCCTCATTTCTATGGTGTTTCTTAGTTACTAATTTATAGAATAGTTTTTAAAAATAATTGTGTCATTAAATATTTAAGGGACATGAAATAACTATTCACTAGTTTGTAGAAAGCCTCCAACAATTTGCATACCTCACCATTTCTCGTTATATTCATCTGATAACACAAATAAACCAGAATGGAATATATTTTCAATGACAAAAAAGACTTGTACAGTAAAACTTCGTTATGACGAGCACCCGACTAATCTCGTGAAGTTTTTGAAGTCCCGTCTATTCTTTGGTTATTAGTTGTGTATAATTTTCAACCAACAAGCAAACATCACGTTATTACGAGCACCGCGTCTATCTCGAGCATTTAGTCTATTCCGATGACTCCTCGAGATAACGAGGTTTTACTGTATCGCGATATTATTTTAATAACAATGGTAACTATTCACATATACCGATATATTCTTTATATCATCATGTGGCTTCATTAAAAACACTGAATCTGTAAGTTGATATGTAATAAGCTATATCTTTATCATAATTATGTGCGTATTGAGAGGATTATGCCGGATCTAAATTATTATTCAAATATAAAACACGTACGCTAATGAGACCGTGCACACGACGGAACTTTAGTCACGCCAATATCATTTTGAATTCGTATCATAATGCATTCGTGACTAATTGAATAATTATCACTAATGAATGAAAGAAAAACATTTTCGATGGATAACATCACGTGATTCTAACTAATCATTCATTAAATTATATGAAATTATTAACAGGTGTTACGTCTGCTGTTAGTGAGCAGGTGTTGTCTCTGAATGGAAAAAAAAACGACCGAATTCATACCATAAAACGTAGGAATTAATATCAAGCAGAATGAAATCAATGCCGCAAGAAACACTTTGAACAGAATTATACTAGGCTTTTTTTCTATGAATATTTATTTAAAAATTACGAATTGTTGACTGATTCTATAAACATCATGTTTTTTGTCACTTTGTCAGTTTCGAGCGTTACTTCGAACATATCGAAGTTTTATAAAAAAAGTTCATTGCAGAAGTTAGGAAAAATCACATTTACCAAATTTAGCCGCTCCTTAAGGACCTCGGGATGTAAAACGGAGAGCAGGTCAATAAAAGGGAAATCGCGGATGATGCACATCGTCATCTTATATTTGTCTTAATGTCTACACTTTGCATTATTGTTATATAATTATGCAACAATTAATGTCCACACAAGCAACGCGCCAAGCAATGGTGATCAGAACTTCTACAGTAGTGACGAAACACCTACAGTACAGCATGATTCTGCTGCACTCCTGGGGACTCGAATAATTATTTCCCTATATCTATATTTCACTCTGTCCGTTATATCGAAATAAAGTAGGACTTTGTCGAGAATATATGTTACTTCACTATGTTCGAGTTCGCTATAACGGTGTTTTACTGTACATTATTTGTAATAGTGTGTAACTTGCGTGAAGCGTTCGCAATCAGGTACAGAACGCTGGAACTACATGTATCTCATGTGGTCATGGAAATCTGTTTCTAGATGAACCTTTATTTCAGCGTGTTTCAGTTTCTGCTATGCAAACAATTTTACCTAATCTGCGAATATCTATATAAATTAATTAACATGTTTATGTTTTTTTCTGTATCTATATCTCACCATATTGTGTAGATACATCTTAGTAGTCAGCAGATATCTTATTCCATATTTATATACATGTATTTATCAATTGGTGTTACTTTGATACCAATAAAAAATAATAATCCACACGGTCACATATTTTATTAACATTCAACGTCAACAATCTTAATCAATGTGGCGGTGTCTTCTAGAACGAGATATTAAATTTTCCCACGATGAACTAGATGTGACACTAGTGAACTATTCCCCACATATATATGGCACTTCTTATGTTACACTCGGGTAAAATCATCCTACATACAACCATGGTTCATATATTTACTCTCTCGCCGAGTTTGAAGTAAATTTAGGAATTTAGGAAATCTAGGTAGTCGCGTTAAAAGACTGACTCCAAAGTTTCCAAAGGCAAAACTCAAAATACGAAATATTTGGGGATGAATCACACCTCAAATTCTCACAAAATGTGCGTTCAGAAAAAAAGCAACAGAAAAGAACTTAAATTCGACCTACTTGCCCTAATATTTTGGCTAAGCAATCCTAGACATGTCTGGGCCTATTTTGTCTAAACAAAACTCAAGCATTTCGCTTCGAAATCGTGTTTCTACATACGTTATGCAAATTAGTTAAAGTAAAGCAACATGTCAAAATATATCGCAAGATAAGGAATAGTTTATCGTTGGTTTGGTCCGGACAGATGAAATTCCGGATAAGGAGGTGTCCGGACTTTAGAGGGGACGGGATTAGAGATTTTGTACTGTAAAATTACTCTGGATATATTAGCAATGATCATAATGTATGAAAATGTCACTTGAAGATTGCTCCGTGTAATGGAGCGACCACTAACATACACTGATTAACTATGTCGTCATGAAACCAACATCCGGATGTCAAAAGTACAATCGATCCCTAATGGATTATACAAGAATAACACAATTCACGCAAGAGAAAACAGGTTAATTTCCTCGTACGATACACTGTCAACATTTTTATAAATGCTGTAAATACTTGCTAGGAGAATGCGTGCACGAAGAATCTCAAGATAGAATAATCAAAGAAATTAAGCACCTAATTAGCGGATTATAAAGAATATTTTTTTAAACAAAAAAAAACTTCGGATGCAAGTCATATGTTACAGTACAACACAGTTATAGTGAAATTGGATGTTGTTAAGTATCGGATATAGCCCTTTTCTTTATTTTCTTTATTATTATCTACAATTTTCTTTATTTTAATGTAATGTAAAGTTAAGTAAATGTTTTGGTCCCAATAACCACGTGCTACTGCACAGTGCAACCTCTCCAAAGCGTTCCTCTCTTGAGCAACCACCTCTCTTCAACAACAACAACATGATTTTTCCCCAAGGTACGATTTCTCTATTAATTTGACCTCTCCAGAGTAACAACGTCTCACCAACAACATAATTTTGCTTCTCCAAAAGGGTGTTGCTTTGGAGAGGTTGCACTGTATATAAAAAAATAATAGGAAATGCTTAACTAACGGGCGATAGATTTTCTTAATTTGAGATAAGTAGATAATGATCCGGGACACACTTAACTTGAACCATATACTACGGTGTTCGTTTGATTATAATTACAAATCTTGGACAGTACATTCTCATTTTAACTCTCGGTTATATCCACGAAGTCAGAAAGAAACAAAAGACTAATAGCTCATACTAATTGGTTTCTATGACAACCGAATATGGAGATTCGTTATAATTGAAAAAGAAACAAACCATTACTAATATAATCTAATTAACTAGCGCATAATTTGGTTACAATGCCTTTCTTACAATATTAACGACGTATTTCAAATAATCTCAGTATTCGTCATTTCATTGACAACATAACATGAAAAGTTATTAAGCACAAGCACTTGAAAAACATTAATGATAGAAACATCCCTACGAAACAAGAATCTTTAAAATTTGATCTAAAATTGTTATAAGAGAGTCTGTTCAAAAAGCCTTTATCAGCCAAGAACTACGTATCATAGAGCTAGTGTGCACCGTATGTTTCTTTCTTAATCATGTTGTCTTCTGTTTTTTTTTCTGACAACGGTGCGTACCTAATACAAACAAAACGAGCAAATAAGTTCAAACCAAGAGTTGAAATTGTAGCTTTCAAAATTTTTGGTACTTGCTTACATGGTGCACCAAAAAAAGCAAAAATAAAATATACTTTACACCTGTAGTTGATAAATGTATCTGGAAACAGAACCAGACTTTGAAACTTTGAGTATTTTAATAGGACAGCTTTGGCTCAGTACGTAAAGTGTTATTTCGAAGTCATCTTCTTTGTCTGTGAAAAACGGCGATTCATTTAAATGGGTCGAAGTAAAGGGAAGTACAGAGCAACCCCCTCAAAGCAACACCCTTTGGGAGAATCAAAATTTTATTGTTGTTAAGAGATTGTTGCTCTAGAGAGTCCATATTAATACTCGTAGAGTTAAATCGTGCAGTGTTAAAAATCATGCTGTTGTTAAAGGGAGGTTCTTGCACAAGAGAGGGCCGCTGCGGAGAGGTTGCGCTGTACTTTTAATGATCACTTCATATATGTGAGTACGACATGAATGTATTTACCTTTTTGTTTGCTATCAACATCATCCAAAATTTGCTCAATATCAGTCACGTATGTTTTGTTTTGTATGTAAACGACAGTTGGTTGAAAACCTGAATGTGTAAGCTCAATAAACAGACTAGTTCCAAAAGAGGTCCAGTATGATATCTCTTCTGTTATCAAGAGCACCTTCCGCCACTCAAAATGGGTCAACACCATGCTTAAAGCAACAGCTGTTCGCTCAAAGCTAGCACCTAAGGTCATTAGTTGTCCCTTGTCATAAGGCTTTGATATTGAAGTCGGACTTACGTACCCTCGTCGATATATTTCGGCGTATTTTATAAACATTGCATTCAACGTAGGTTCCCATGCACCAAGAAATATTCCTGAGTTATCGTCCTTGAATAATCGTTCGAGTTCATTAAAATCCGTCGAACAAAAAGTCGAAAGTTGGAAAGAATTATTACTTTGTATTTCAGACTTGATAAATCTATTGAGTTCCTCGTCATCACCGACACATTCCAAATTAAGTAACGTTATATTCACAAAGTCCGGTTCCACCATTTTCAAAATGTTTAGAAATGATATAAACACCAGCGCGAATCTCATTATTTATATTGCATTTCACATCGTCTAATCAACATGATTCTTATACCACGATTCTAAGATATCGCTTTAATGTCAACTCGAACAATGACCTTCCAGAAAAACGTAAATACACTCCGGTAACAATACGCATGCACAAGTAACAGTATAGCTTGTCTTCTCAAATTTTCCTCCATGGCGTTTTTTATCTCACTGTCTAGAATCTTATAGACACCACGTACTTTTTATGTCTGGCAAAAATTTGTGGAGGATTTCTTTAGGAAGAGTTTAATTCATGCGTGGATTTTTTTACAGTCTCAGTAGACTGTCAATAGAACATAGTGACTCCAGAATAACCAACAACGCCGGCATTTGAATTCTGACTGAGCAACGAGACAATGTCTTCACGTATTAATTGATTTCCTTTCGCAATTCCGTCTTAACGTTAATACCACACCAGTGTTCCTCATACAATTCTGAAATTGAACAATAAACAATATGATTAACTTGTTTGATTGAAGTTAAAATTCCAACATGATTACGAAAAAAAAAACAATCGTGTAATTACGTAAAACAATTCGATTTTTAAAACTAGCGCGCATCAGCTCGTTGACTTTACAAATAACACTTTAAATATCAATTAAGGCCACATGGTAACACTTCAAAAAGACGTACAGTTTTCGTGTTTCATTCCAAGCCGTCTATTTATTCGAATACTGTGTGCATATAATGTACCGTAAAACCTCATATAGCAGTAACCTTAATTTTACGACCGCCTTGTTATAATGACCGCTTATTTTCGGACCGGTTTCCAATAATCCCCGGATAAGTCAACTGGATAATAAGACCATCTCATTATAACGACCGATTTTTCGGGTCAAGAAGGTGGCCTCATTATCAAATCGAGGTTTTACTGTATTTCTATTCTATCAGTCAGCAAAGTTAAATATTTGTTATTTTAGGGCAAAGCATATGTTTGTTTTGCGCCACGAAACAACGAAGTCATACTGAAAACCATGCCTGTTGTCTTGTTGCAGAAATAGCATGCGTTTTATGTAAGAAAACTAATTAACAAATTATATTTGGACAAGTCTTTAATCATATTAAAATATATTTTTATCTAATTCATTATTTTCTGCTAATAGATCTTATATTGATGTGAACCATTTTGCACATTTTACATTGTTAAAAGTGAATACTTCTACAGCCGTGGTAAAATGGAGTACACATGGTTCGATGTTTAGATGTTACAGATATGTATTGATATGCTGGTTTGTGATCGTTTGTCTGATCGTATAATCATTCCATCTGATAGTATGTTTTATGATGAAACACCTTGTCACGTGACAGAGTGTAAAAAATCAAAGTACATCACTGACACGACAGCTGAGCTGAATCATACTTCGTGATGTATCAAGTTTGTATAACTCTTGTTTTATAAACCAGCTAAAATGTATAAACTCTTTATTTAAAATTGATAATCCTTTATCTAAAAAATATATCATTGGTGTAAATTGGTATCAGTAGAAAAAATGGAATAGAATTCCATTACTTAAAATATGTTGTGATACAAAATAACTAGGTTTACAAAACACATCATTTTGGTGTATCTTTAACATTTTAAAAATATTTTATGTTAACATTTTTTAACTAAAGCGAAGTTTGTGTTCATCCCATAGAAAACTATCCCTTATTTTACCACAATAACTAGATAATATGATTATTTATAGTGTTGTTTTATGAAATACATGTATGCACATATAGCTAATTGTTGTTTTTTTTCACAAAGATGGATTATCTCATAAATAGCACTGACATGTTATCATATCAATACCGACTCCTATCATCGACATAAGTAAGTTCATCATTTAGTTGATGTTATTATTTATTTATTTATAAAAATTGTTAATTCTAGCTTTAGTCATTTATAAGACTTGTTAATTTGTTATAATAATTCATAAGGTCAGAAGAATAGCCGTGTTTCCTCTTACTTGACCATAAAATGAGTGAGTTTAGGTCGCATTTTTTTCTGCTTTTCTTTTAAACATACCTGTCGTACTTTTGAGGCATGATCCGTCCCCGAATAGTTTCGTAATAACACGATAGGTTGCATTTGTTTTTTGCTGTGAGAAACTTCACGATCGGCGCCAACAAATCGGGTGGGTCGGGTAACCTGAAACACGACTATTTTTGTATCCTGATCACTGTCTTCTGATAAATAAAAGGAACTCGAAAATAATGCTATTATTTTATCATTTATTTAGTGTAAAACTAAGTGACACGTCTGAGATAAAATCCTATAGACATAATTAGAAATATAGCAAGTAAATATATTCTTATGTGATTATTTAAATTTCTTCGTGAGAAAAGAAGGACAAGAATAAAAATATTGCACCATAAAATTTCAGTATCCAGAGCATAAAAAGGACATAATAATAATTATGGTACTCTGTATACACAACATACTGATATGTCACACTAAAAATTATATTCTTATTTCATTAGTAAAAAAAATATTTTCACGATTATTTGATTAATGATTTCTTTTCTTTTCAAACATTTAATGCATTGAGTTTTAGTAATAAATTTATAACACAACTGTTAATCAGCTAAGTGATATAATTTACACGCATTACTTAGACAGTCATAAAAATACAACATTGATGTATATAAACAAGGCCACACCTCCGCCTTACTGCAACCAATATGAATATAATAATGTCCCAGAAATAAAGACCCGTTTCACAGTTTAAGTTCCAACTAATCCACTGCAAATATAGTTCCGTATTTACTGAAGACCGGACACAAACTGATCTCTAACACCGACCAAAACACAATACTTCCTTTTTCTGGAATTATTGGAAAATGAAACTAGATTTTACACATCGCTCGTATGGTGCACATTGAACATTGAGCCTCGGAAAATAGAACCTAGAGTATTGGACTGACACATGTTCATTATGATCGAATATCGGACGACAATAAACGCTGATTTTAAGGTGAAACTAACCAGGGTGCGACACTAAAATATTTAGAAGATAAGACACCGCCATTGCTAGTTGAATCAGCAATGAAAAGACGTGCTAAAACTGAATATCTTATAAAATATCCGGACTCTGTAACACAGATCGTTAAATGGGCCTATAGTAAAAACAAGACTTGGTATTTTTAATAGATTAATTATTAATTGTGTACAGTACTTGTTACCCATTTCTTTCATTTTTCCTTTGCTTTTGTTTGGTGTGACTTATTGTCACCAGGGTTTAATGCCGTTTTTCAACATTTTTTTTCAGTTATATACGTCGACCGGCTCACCTAACCAGTTTTCCTGGACTATATACTAACCAGTACTCTCTCATTTTTCATTTTTAATCGCTATGAAGACAAAGAAGTTTTTTTCTACATCAAAAAATAAGCATTTAGTAAATAGGTCATACTGACTGAACCAAGTATGTTTACTACAAAATACGGATCTAAAACTCGGGCCCTGTTAACGGAAACACATCGCAGTCTAAAAAAAACCTCATATTCCCTATCTCCCAATTTCGGTTGAATGCAATTGACTCCACGCTGTTAATGGAATGAGTCCCGGAATTTGTTTTCATCTGTACCAAATGCAGACTTGCAGCTGTTTTGTTGGAGTTTTTAAAGAGTTGGTATCGATTTGCAAAAGCCATGAGGTGTAAAGACGGGGGGAATTGAAAATTGTTTTGAAAGTAATTGGCATTCAATTTGCAATAGCATGTTTATCCTTTGTATTTTATAATATTAAGCTACAATTAAATCGGCTATATCTGAGTGACCCGAACTTTTATACGCATTCCTATAGGACTGACGGAAGAATGAGATTTATCGTTCTCTTTCCGTTTTAAATATAGCGACTAATACGTGTTATAGAAAATAACAAAATCATAATTATATTAAACAACCAAATGACATGCTACATTTACCAACACAGCTATTAGTAGACTCTAAGCCTCTTGGATAAAGTAAGGACATAATCGCATACAAGAGTTTGCGGCTTACCTTAGCGTTATATCAAAAGTTCCCAATTCAACAGATTTTTATTGATTAAATGGACAAATGATATAGCGAACACTCATAACAGGACATATTGTAATGTTTTATTACCATGACAATGATGAATCTATTTAGAATCAAAAATGAATGTCTTCATGGATGAAACATGTATTTAAGAAATCCTTAACAGTGGACTAATTATCTTTGTCCATTAACGTTCATGAAACAACAAAAAGAACAAAATTCAAGCTGTGTCTCAGACATAATTAGACTCAGCAAAGTGCATTGCTTGATTTATAGCTTTTAATATTATTTTAGTTTGCTGTTGATTAAAGCGAAAAGAGAATCATACGAGAAAATACGACAACAAAATTATCGCTCCCCGCACAGATCCTGGAGTTATTTACAAATACAGCGAAATTACGGATAGGAAAATAAAAAAGTAAAGAGGAAAAATAAAAATATCCACTGAGCAATTACGGGCAGAAATTTATTTTGAATTGTGAGGCAAAATCACTCACAGGAATTTGGAATCAAATATACGAGGAAAACTTCATTCCTGAATATTTTCGTACTTTAGATTTTGCCGTTAAAAACGTTGTGGGCGGCGCCAAGAATAGTGTCAGTAAGGTAACCTTAAACGCGGCCAATTTTCTAGACTAACAATCTGATCACCTCGGACATGATCGTTGGAGATTATTGAGAATGAATAGAAAATCATGAAGTGAGATGAATTTATGTGGAATCAAAAGTTGGTCGAAATATTATTTTAGCTGCGCCTTATATGAAACATTGGCTCGCTATGGATGTTTTTGATATTTGTACGCGATGGTCATTTGCCTAATCGGGTAATATTCAAGACAACAAATTAATAGTCTGTAGATAGGCAAACATTTTAAACGTGTGGTGAGTTGAAATGAAATGAAAACAACACTTGTTGATCTGTGTTTAACACAACTACAAAATCCCCACTTTGAGGTCAAATGAATAGCAAAAACTACAACAAATGAACCCGATCGTCTCGAATCAAAGATCCAGCCAACTTGGTATAACTAACTTCGCCTATAATCATACAAAAACATGTTGCCATAAAAATAACACGAATTTAGTCACTTCCAAATGGCATACGACCTACCTCTATGGGATATGAAGAGATTTAGTCCAGCAAGTCAGTTAATATTGAATTGATATCTACAGTTATCATGATGATACACCGAAACTGTATTTCATTACGTGAGTGTACCCGCCTGAGAGAAATTATGTCACAGGCCATTAACGGTGTATTGTTAGTAATAACCCCTAACAATTCGAACGTATTCAACAAATTGTACTTTTTGAGTTCTGTGTCTATATTGAAGCTGTACAGTTTTAGATTTTATCAATAGCTTCTGCTGAATATTCGGACAACTGAGAATAAAATTGAATGGTTCGGGTCTCACGCCTTATTTTCAATGGGATTTCACTTACATATTGTCTGGCTGTTGGGTAAACCAAGTTTCAGGAATTCTGTACCATAATCAACCTTGTTTTCATCAAACAACAGCCAACATCTCTACATGAGCCACTCGAATCAACTATACTTTGTATAACCCTTTTCATTTGAGCTAAACAGGCGAGCGAGGCAACCACTTGCTTGAATAAAATCATTTAAAATACTTACAATGCTTGAGCATCGAACTTCTGCATGCTACATTTTGCATGAAGAAAATCTGCTGCGGTCATCGAAATTCGTACAGACATGTCAGTCGTATTTCGTTATTTCGTAAAGACATATTGGACAAACAACAATAGCATTCCTTCTGTATTCACACCGGAGGCAGACAATTTAGAAGAACGTATTTTTTCTGACAATTAATTCCTTTCATGCTTTGTATTAGCATGTCTAGCTTTCGTCTAAGACATTGATGGATCGGATAATACAGTTATTCATTTCATAATCTCATTAATTAACCACTTGGACGTGAAATAACAACATGTATTGGCCAGACTTATCATTGTACGTTACTGTCGATCCGAGAATATAATTTTATATGGCCATTCGTAATTGTTAGAAAACAGGAAAGTAGAAGCAATAACAGCGTACCAAGAAATGAACAAATTCATTAATTTAGATTAAATAAATCGCGTCCATTTTACAGAATTGCTGCAAAAAGCGATAGTTTTATAGCAAACTTTCTCTTAGTAAAGGTGCAATGAATTCCGCAAGAAAAAAGGCAGATGTCAAGTGTCTAGGAGTAGAAAAATGAATCAAAGAAAGCTGAAGAATAAGAGAGGGATAAAAAATTAGACTTAGAACAATTAATTCAATTTAAAGAAGTATACGATTCATAGAATAGAATGTATTACGGACTTCCATGAAATGCCACATGCAAACATCCATCTCTGGCACAAACTTTCACCACATCTAGTAGTCAAACATCTCGGCTGACACAAACTAACGTGATTCGCATCATAATACAGCGCAGTCGTACATCAATCGACATGACTTTCGCCAAGAACCGCATATAACTATATCTACCAAGTTTGATTGGAACGAGCGAAAAGCAGCATTCAAAGACATTTTAAGTTGGCCATATGTAAAAATAGCTTACAATATACGCAATGAAAACTTAACACCGTTATGAGTACCCAGAGCATAATTACAATAAATTGGAGATAAATATTCAAGTCATACCTTGTCCATTGGTCAGTTTATATGAATAACCCGGATTAAAGGACAAAGATCACCAAAGCAACAGCGCCCTTAACGCCAATGTCGGGTTGCTACGAAGCATCTTATGTGCGCGAATGCAACTGATGCGTTATGTAACGATTATTAATTTATCTTAAAAAAGAAACTCGTGTATTACAGAGATAGAATAATGCTATTGGAATGGAAACTAAGGAATATTGTAGCAATCACACTGTTAGAGCTTTCATGTTTAACCTAGATATATCGCTTGTATGCAAAGTAATACTGGAAACGTTGTCATTAAAGTATAGTTTTCAGAAGCAAAAGACGAAATTTGATGACGTATGGTCTATTTTACATTTTCTTACAGCGCTGTTTTAAGAAAAGTCACCGGAAATTGGTGTCTGTAACGCGGAACATATTGACCCCAATTGTCAGAATGTTTGACATTATCTGATAAAAGACTCTGTAAATATTTATATGTAGTGCACTAGGTTCAAAAATGTCATTCTTTTTTTGGTTTTCTTTTGTCACGATTGCTTTGTGAATTGCTCTGGAAAGATCGGTTATATTAGCGCTTCAAGGACACGGGACAAGCCGTACAAGAAATATTTATAAGCATAAATAATATCGTTTCACTAATACTAAACATTCAATATTTGAGGAGCTTCTGTCGTCTAACATGATAAGGAATATTTCGTATCATTATGATGTAAGTATGAGATATTACATACGTTATATGTGTGACACATAAATGAATTTTATAAAAAATATTGATTTTCAATGAGTTAATTCATCGACATGTATCACCATGTCATGACACATGTTTGATTTACAAGTTTCGCATTGTATTAATTTTAGCAATATCATACAAAAGAGTGTAATGTACATATCACAGTGTCTTAGATTAATTATTTCTTTAAATCCCAACAAAAAAACAGTGTATTCTTATACTCAATGCATGTGGATTTCTGACTTGTTTATCTAATGCTTTTAAAAATTGAAGTGGTCAGTGCAATAAGGTAACTATCTCCTTCATTGTCAACGGAAGACAGACTTTTCTTGCACTCACCCCTTCAATTGGAACTCGGCAGGTTTTATCCAGAAATATTGGAAAGAACATTACACAGACATATACGAGTGAACGAGGATATACACGTGAATGTATCTGTAGACATACAGAGTCAAGGATATGATCATGTTCTATATTATGTTAGTTTAATGTCATAAGAAACACCAAAAACTACTTCTACAATCACACCAGGAGGATCACACAATACAGTCAGCAGTGTACAGTGAAACCTGTGAACAAAGACCACCCTTGGGAAAGACAAAATGTGGCATTGGAAAGCTGTCCAGCCAGCTAACGGAAAGTCCGTGGTTCTTCCCTGATGTCTTCATTCACCTTTGTTTGTATTGTTTTTATGTGACTTATTGTCACCTGGGTTTAACGCCGTTTTTCAATAATTTTTCAGTTAAATACGGCGACCGGTTCATCTAACCAGCTTTCCTGGACTACATACTAACCAGTACTAACTTACCCTTCTACAAGGAGCCGGCGACTTCTCCACATGTGGAGAAAAACGACATTTTTGTCAAATTTTCATAGAAGGTTATAACCTGCCGCGACCGGGATTCGAACCCTGATCTTCCGGTCGCAAGTCCAGCGCACTAACCACTGGACCATGGCCGCGGCCTTCCTCCATCTTTGAAGCTGGAAAAGTCGCCATATGACACAGGTTGTTAAACACACGACGTTAAACAAAACAAAAGCGAGTAGGGTATCGAAAGATTCAACATTCTTCAAAAATATTTCTCCACCCTTATGAATTCCTGTTAACGATCGAATTTTGCATCCTTTACATGCGTAAACCTGAAAAAGAAGTTATCCCATGTAACTATGCTGTGATTATTCTACATTTATGTATAACTCAGATTATCTTTTACTTTATAACAGTAAATGACATTCCGCCAAAAATGACAACAAAAACTTTGTATAGAAGGGAGGCCCATGTGCAAGTTGGTCTTTATTATTTTGATGATATTTTTTTGTTTACTATACCAATGGATGGTCGCGGAAAAGTGTGACCATTCATCAAGGGTGGTTAATATCGCCATTTTGATAATGTTTTGCCGGCGTAGTTATGTTCATATTCCAAAAGCAACGTAGGCGATAAAGAAATTTTCTTACAAATAAAACGACTCTTCATCAACGCTTGAATACAATAACATGACAAAACATAAAATTGTCATTAGGCGTGAATATTCGACACACAAAATAATTATATCCGATGGGTGTTCATGCTGTTAATTAAGCACTTGTTTCTTCAAAATATGCACCTTAATTATTTTAAGAGAGAAACAGATACAGATGTAATTATCTGTTCATATGTTGAGCTAATTGAAAGACAACAAGAGCTCCGCAGAGCGGGGCAAAATACGCCCGAAGGCGGTGTTAACACGAGTACCACCATAACATGCTTTGGTGATAAGTTACGCTCCCTCTTGCACAACTGAGACACTTCTTGATCTTTGTGTAAGTTTAAGATAAACACCTTATCATTTACCTTATCATGTAACTGTAATTGTCTACACAAGGATTTGCTGTAAAAATATAAAAAGGACCAATAACTCAGTAAATAAAACAGCAATGTGAATTATCTCCCCTTTATGCAAGACAAGACATCAATAGGTATCATTTGTGAAAGTTTGAAGGAAATAGGTCAAGTAATCAATAAGGGGTAGTTCGCACACGAATTTGCAATAAAAATATAAAAGGGCCAATAACTCAGAAAAAAATAACAATGTGAATTATCTCCCCTTTACGCACAACTAGATATCAATAGCTATCATCTGTGAGAGTTTGAAGAAAATAGGTCAAGTAAAGTAGGAGGAGTTGTCCGCACAAGGGAAACGGACGGACGGATGGACGGACGGCTCATAACATAATACGACCCTTCGGACGTATAAAAAGACGTTGGAACGATAAAACAATGCTGAATCAAGGCATATAGTTACAATCTTTCTTCATGAAAGCTCCAAACCTCGATTGATTGATTGATTGAAGTCCAAAGGTGAAATGATTAGTTATGACCAACTTCTACAATGTAAATACTTCATGCACGAACATCATGTGAAGCCGTAATAGTTTTGCCAAAACGCCAACACTCTGTTACTATTGAGTAACGACAGTGAATATTTTGTTGGCTATATCATATTGAGAATACCTAGTTGTGCACTTCTTTCAGCAGTTCGCCGCGTCCATTGCAAAGTCATATTTACGACTTCTTGGCTGCTGCAAAACATACCAAGAATTTATTCATGAACCAAAATATAATTGTAGAAACAGTTGCCTAAAATAACTTCATTTTGGTTTATGTTGATATCAATATACAGCGCGAGACACATGAGACGAGACAAATATGAACAAATAGCGGCTATAACTATAACAGTTTTCCATGGAATGCTGTACAAGGACTTGTATTATATTTAATTTTACCTAAAATGTGATATATATTGATCAAATGCTTGGCTTGAAATGCAAAATACTTAAACTTTAGGAGAATCAAGGGATAGAAATCTTGAAGATTTTGTTGCTGTTTTATGCTTTAATATTCTTTGTTAGATTGTATTGATTCGTGTTCAACAATGACATTTGTGCATTATTAAACTGTACTTTATACAGTCTCGTAGAGTTGCATTTTGTGAAGATCCATGGAGTTGGCAACTTATACGATCTTTATCAATCAAAGATGGGAAGAAAATGAAAGGTTTTGCTGAAGAAAACCTGAAATACATACACGGTCCTGGTGACAGTCCAACATTAATTCATTAAATGCCGTACGACAGCGATCGTACCAGACAGCTTGCGTGGCAAATAAATACTCAAACTTTTAATACAAGCGGGTACCAACTGAAGTTCCTCTTAAAGGCAACGTAGCAGGTTTTTTTCTCGATACATTTATGGATATAATACTTAAGAATATAGAAGACAATGTAATAATACAAGCCATGACGATTGAATAAAAATAAAATAGTTATGGGTAAATCTTACATTATTTTGTTTTGTTCAAAATCTGTTTTGATATCACTATATTGGCAAAAGACAAGCAAGCATTCTTATTAGGAAAAAACAATATGACAACCAATTGAGACATAAAAGTCAATGTTATTTTCTGACTACACAGTGGGCATAAAAAGGAAAATAGTCTCAATCCCCACAATGATAATATCATTTTAAATGCTTCAATAATGACTCATTAATACTCTATCTATAGCAATCATATATATATATATATATATATATATATATATATATATATATATATATATATATATATATATATATATATATATATATATATATATATATATATATATATATATCCGTGTTCAGTGGTTAATGTCTCTGTCCGGTAAACACAAGCCTCACACCGCTTTGAGTTTATATATATATATATATATATTCCAGTTTAAATAGTGGAGGAAGGCCACAGGCTTATACCTTGTTAGAACCACCGACCTTCTGGATTCAGCTGGATAGCTTCCTCGCATGTGTATGGTTCCGTTTGGGACTCAAACTCAAAGCGGTGTGAGGCTTGTGTTTACCGGACAGAGACATTAACCACTGAACACGGATCAATCAATCAATTAACGTAATACATTCAACAATTGCTGTATAACAAAGTGACACACTTTGTAAACATAAAAGAAAATTACTCATTCCGTGATGTTATATAATTAAGGTGATAATTGTTCATCCACACGAAACATAGTTCATAACTATTCATAATTCGTTATCAGTCTATATAGACCAAATGTTTTAGATCAGTATTGTACATTTGACTGTCCGTAGGACTTAATTACAAAATGGATGTCCAAATGGGGGAATAAGACAATACACAATTTATTATTCAATTCTATAAAAATTATATACCATAGTGTCTTTTACTGTCGAACGCAACTATGATTTGTTAGTTTCCGTTTGCATTAAGTTTTACAGACACTGTACATAGCACGGCGATCGGTTAATTCAGTCTGTGATATATCAGTACATGTGTTAATGTGTTCAACTATTACGGACTGACACTTCCATGAAGAAAGAGAAAAAGAATAAAAGGCTAGGAAAGAATGGTATAGACCGTATTACAATAAAGACGTTTTGTTTCGTTATGCATATTTAGTTCGTAGCTACACATTTTAGTAACCAGTTATACAAATTGTACAACGATTAAAAGCATTCAGGACTCATTGGCCCTTTCCCTTAACCCCTCCCCCTTCCAGGGATAGGTCGCATTTATCTCATCTTTAAAATCTTTGGCAAATGAATGTTTCAATCAATATATATAAACACTCATAATAAAAATGAATGATTAAAGGAAAGAAACTGTCCATGGATAATGCCTGATCGAAGCAATCACTGTAGTATGTTTACTGATTCTATACGTGAACAAGCTGGTTAAAACTGACTAACAAACATAAAAATCTATAGCGCTATATACAGTCTAACCTGTGTTTGCGACCACCTCCAAATAAAGGCCACACTGTAAATAAGGGCCATTCTTTGAAAAACCATCATTAATTATTTAGAACAAACTGGCCTCCGAGTAAAGGCCTTCTGTCAATAAAGGCCACATTGTGTTTATCCAAAAGATGGCCTTTGTTCACAGGTATGACAGTAGATCTTTTCAGAAGTACACCATATTACCACATTCTCCTTATATAGGAGGATTACTGTTCAAAGAGACAGTATATGGATTACCATAGAGTTTCTTTTCTATGATTTACTGATCTGGAACAATGTAATGATACTGATATCTCGTATTTAAAGAGAATTTTTAATCCTCCGTACTTCTCTTTCACTACCTAAGATGTGCAAAGGATAAATTAATGCGGAAGACGTCAACGTGGCGGTAGGCAGATTATTCTCTGATCCCATGAAAGTAACAAGGAAACCTCAAAACTTCTGCTTTTAAATTCTCAAAGATTCTCAATGGTAAAAAGATGGGGCATATATTAAATTTTGTATATACATTTACATTTATAAGGAATCACATTTTAACGTCGTTGCGGGAATTAGACGGAAACTAAGTATAACAGACTATATAAATGTATTTATTATCGTCTGGCTGCGGAGAAAATTTGATTTTATTTATTTTCTGAATCTCTAAATGCTTGCATCGTTTTTCTTTTGGTAGAATTGATATAATTATAATACGATTCTAACGTAATAGTTTGCGTCTAAATATTTTATGAAACTTTTACAGATTTCTAGTTTGGTAGGACTGTGTATTTTAGAAAAGTGACTCAAAACCAACCATTGAACGGAAATCATCCCATCAGGCGATAGAAATTAACGTCACACTTTATCACACCGTCAGCAAAGGAATGCTCAATAACCTGGCTGAGAGAAATTAACTTGAAGCATGTATTCTCAGGAAGTAAATATTTTGTCTGAACGCAATTTGCTGTATCGGTGGTTAGCCATGATGCTATCTGTACGGTAGTGCTCTATCAAATCAGACGACTCCTACATTATTATCTCATTAGTTTTCATAATGTCTTTGATTACATTGTAGTTTTATAGATACAGTTTTTATTTCCGGAATAATGAAGATTTGTACTACATCGTATAAATGTGTAAACATTTGACAAAAGAAAAATATTAAGTTATGGGTTACATTTTTAATGTTTTGTTATTAAGATACAATATACAAATATTAATTTATAGTCAGCTCATAATATAACATTTGTTAATATGATCATTTAGCGACCATAGCATACCCCGAACAGTTGTAGTTAATAAAAGCAAACATAATGTGGTCCGTATTTCCCAGAAACATTGTAAATTTGCTATCGGTTAGTTTCAAGTATATGTGTTACATGTATTTCATTGAATAAGCTTAATTAAAGTAAGATAACGACGAGTTCAATCGGTCATATACTTAAGCATACACTCAAATCTGTGTTTGCAGCAATCTCCGAATAAAAACCACCCTGTGAATAAAGGCCATTCTTTGAAAAAAATGTCACTTATAATTTAAAACAAACTGACACCCGAATAAAGGCCATCTTGTAATAAAGGCACACGTTTTGACTTTCCGAATGGTGGCCTGTGTGCATAGGTTTGGCTGTATTCTTAAGTATTTCCGACATATCAAATAGGGCTAATTCAATGATTATCTCGTTATATTAAACACTAAGTAGCATCAGAGGTTAGCGTAGTATCCATGGGAAACTTGTTTTATTGGTTTTCTGTTTATAAGAGAAGGCAGTGTAAATGTAATTATCTCGTATTCAAAATACATACCTCATACAGTAACATTCAATTAAGCATTGTGTAGATGTGTCTGTTTGATATCATTTAAAGTCTAGCAATCAATACTAGTCTTAACACTTGTACCATAGATACGTAAAGGACTTACAAAAAACATCCAGCCTCCCAAAACACTGCAAGACCCAATAGAAATATACAAAAAAAAATTGGAGAACAAGCACAATCGTCCAGAGGGGCACCGCCATAGACCAGCAGTAAAACTGCAGGAATTTTAAACTAGTTTGACGGACCCAACCGCACACGTTAATGTACAATTTCATACTAATCAACTATCAATACTGGAAGATGGCACTGATTCAGACATAAAAATCTACAATCAAAATTGATCATACTTAATATACAGACCACTAGCCAAGAAGCCATATAACAAAATCCTTGTTCGATCAAACCGTCACTCGTGAAACAAAAGAAAACAATGCGCTCATAAATAAAAGATCAATTTGACAGACAGCTATGAACTACATCCTGGGTTTTATCCCAACAATAATTATAAAAGATACCATTGTAATGTTCCTAGAAACTGTGAATGATTGTAAATACAAGACTAGGATGCATAAATAACGTTTATGCTCAATATGGAAGCGCATTTTATGACACAGACAATGCCAAGATGGAATGACGATAAAAATGCACAAGTAGAGGCTCCGTCAGCCTGTAACTCATGTCTGAGGTTTGAAACTTCGGGCATAAAATAACGCCACCAAAGAGGTGTAACTTTCCAAGGAATAAGTTTTTTTGTCATACCATTTAAGAAACTGATAAGAAAAAGACACATCAGCTAATTTATTTTCCTTTTTGGCTTGTACAATTACGAAACTTGTTGGAAAACCATGTCTTTCTGATCAGCCACAAAACCTCAACCAGAACATTACAGCAGCCCCTTTGAATGGTAACGAAAGTGGCACAGTTAAAATAAGACCACGTCGTATACAAGCACATGGTTTGGAACGACATGTGTTAATGACGACGTGGTTTTAAAACTGGTATAAACCTCACTCCAGCATTGGTTTCAACGCCGACAAATCGGTTCTCCCCAAGTGCTTGTCTAAATATGTCCAAATATGGGCTATACTGATTGAAAATAGTTTAAGGTATCTGTGATTTAAACCTTTCTTTTTAAATAAAATCAGACTTAAAGACCGGGCGGCAGGTTGGAAATATGAATTGATATCCATGCTAAAATACGCATTTCTTGCTGCAATTCGACAGATGAGGTGTTGACCACGGTGGACATCATGAATAAAACACGGCATAGTGAGTGCTGGGGGCGTTAACTCTGATGCGAAGTAAATGTATACTAGTAGTCAGACATAACGAATGGAATAGAACTCGGCCCATTATAATGTAATTGGACATTGTCAGAATTAATTCAGTTTTACGGCGAAAGGAATTAATTCCTTCATTCGTCTTACTATTCCGTTGAACACATATAAGGTCAAGTCTCTATCCTGCTTATGAATCCTAGAAAAATGTGATAGATTGCGTCTCGTGTGCAATGATGTAAAGATAAGATTGTACGAGGTATTGATTTCTGCATTAAACAATGAATTGACAAGTGAAGCATTCACGCCATGGAGAATACAGATTATGTTGTTTTCTTCTGATTTGTCTTCAATTTTGTCTTTAATATGAAAATAAGCAAGCACAGATGCAGATTTAGATCTCGTAAAAGCACGCATTCAGTTTCGACGTAGTGAAACATGAATACCTGGCCCCAGTTTCACGAAAAAACTTAAGTTTGAGCACACTATTTTGAAAGTATTTTATGACGATATTTGTATTATTTGTACCTTATTTTCTTTGAAAAGCGGTGTATTTCTTGCAAAATTATAACTCAAAGTCAAAAATTTGAGTTGAAAACATAGAATTATCTCAGTAAATTAATTTTTTACTTGAGCACGTTATAACAGATTCAAGTTTTTGAAAATCAATGTTATGCTTGTTCATCTTTTAAACTGGCACCAGTAGTACCCACCGTGATCCAATAGTAAACCTATAATATATATTTGACACCTGATATATGACTTTGGAAATAGTGTGCTCAAACTATAGTTTTTTTTTCTTTAAACTGGGCCTTGCGTTGCATGCATATGTTTTGAAAATTGTAAAATCTATTTCATCTATTTGTAGGTAAGTATTTAACTGTGGTAATTGTTAGATAAATGTTTGACACATTTCTCGCGCATTGTAATAATAATTCATGCGATAAAGTAGTGCGATTTTGTCATATATTGAGGACCACGCACACATTGCAATAACACTCGCGTTCACCGGCGTACATTAAGTTCAGCCTGTACCTCATCACTCAAGTGATAGAGTACGCCGTAGAATATTCAATTAGGTCTATATTAACTTCAGCCTCATTACGTCCGGATTATCTAGATTAAGACAAATATTCGTCTATCGTTAATAACACTAAATTGAACGAATTGGGATTCATTGATTAATAGATTTGTCGTAAATTTCCTTCAATGCCAATGTTCAGACGGGATTGTATAATTATCCGTATTGCTTATATTAACCTTTTAACAATAAGTTATAACCGACATACAAAATACTTCCATTAGCGAACAAAGTGTTGTTTTCTCATAATAAATCTAGCGCAAAAAACATGGACCGAAATCAAAAAACAACATCATTTATGTGAAGGAAACAAACATATTTTGTCCCACAATATGTTTAGGCTTCTCCAAAAATCGTTTTCTACCGTTGCAGAACGGCTTTAGTACAATGGTCTGAACTTCTATGTGAATCGCAACGTTTACATAACCCAGACTTAATCATTTGCATCATCAACATTATACAGTGCAACCTGTAACCCTCCAGAGCAGTCCCTCTGCCCCTCATGAGCAACAACAACCTCCCTTCATCATGATGTTTGCCACTGTACATTTTAACGATTAATTTAACCTCTCTAGAGCGTCCACCTCTCAAAGGCAACATAAGTTTGCTTCTCCTAAAGGGTGTTGCTTTGGAGAGGTTGTCCTGTATCGTGTCTTGTGTAAGCCATCTGTGTATTTTGGATTTGTAGACGTTTGAATATATTGTGACCAGCACAGGTCGAATTTTTTGTACGAAGTCTTGTCATATCCGAGAAACTCGTAT
Organism: Lutraria rhynchaena; assembly: GCA_008271625.1. Lineage (NCBI taxonomy): Eukaryota > Metazoa > Mollusca > Bivalvia > Venerida > Mactridae > Lutraria > Lutraria rhynchaena. Next base: position 502,773 of record VIBL01000051.1, read on the forward strand.
TTCCAATTACAAAAACATATTGCGCAATCGGGGAAAGTTTTGTTTTTCCCAATGAATAAACATTTCTTCAGATTCTTTAAAACTCATAAATTCAAAAACGTAGGATTCCAGGGTACAGAACAGATATTTAAGCCACAAATACAATTGGTATCTAGAGACTTAAACAGAAATAATTCAGACTATTGTATCCTCCAGGGACCATTAATTCGTCACTGAAAGTAAGGAATTGCTTAAAATGAACCTTTGTCTTCAATCAACAATGATGTACAACATTACTACAGAGCAATAAGGTCAGATGTTAAGTTAGAAGTTTAAAGAAAACTTTTTACATCAGGCCATGGTTGAAAAAAGTGTTGGTTTGTTGTTACGAGACCCAAACTTTTATCTGTGGGTAGGTAAGTAGGTACGTAGGCATTGTTAATATTATATGCTTGTACTGAAGATAAAAATCTGGAATAAAGAACGAAACATTTTCTTGTCAGAATCGCTATAAGATTGCTGGATGAGTCTGGCGCGTAACTGCAAACCAATATTTTTAAAGATGGCCTATGATAACATCTACGGCACAAGACGGGTTTATTTTTATTTTTATTTAATGTAAAATGCATCACCTGTTACCTCACTCAGTGGTCACCTCAGTATTAAGACCCTTTCGTTATAACAACCACTTAAATTCGGACCGGTCCTCAATATTTCCCCTATATCTCAAATTAATTATGAGAACACCTAAATAATATAACCGATTTACTAAACAGCCAAAAAAATATAAACAACAGGATACGATCATGGGGGCGTATTGGGGAGAAAATGCCGATTTTCATCACCACGCTGACATTTCTGGCTTACGTGTTCCAAAACATAAATAAAATGATAAACAACAGGACAAACATGATTGACGTTATCGTCACATCGGATGATCTAGGGGATAAACAATTCAGTGAATGTACTTATCAACACGAGTGTATGCTAAAATACGAGGTTAAATGATTCTTGACATGGAATTATTCTGAAAGGTTTAGCTTACATTAGAAAAAGTTTTTTTTGCAAGTTATTCTAGGCACTTTATGCTCAATGTCTCTTTTTCGCTAACCATTCCTATGACTTTACTGGAAGCTTTGAAAACTCTCGTCACGGAAGGAAACCTGTCCCGATGTTTGTAGCGCCATTAAAGGATAAAGTGACGCATAAAGGTTCTGTTGTTGTAGAATGGAAATACATTTGTACTTCAAACACCGCTCCTGTGCTTACGGGTGATGTTGTTAATTATAATAGTTTGTTTTGTGACGAACTGCTCTATATCTGGAAGCCCGAGTGAATGAAATAGTCTCTCAGCATGCCACCTGCTTTGTGTTCTTACACAATTCATGAGAATAGATATGAAAACTTGTCGATATTTTTCGGAATTTCTGACACAGTTGTTGGAAAAATGTATTCCCGGAAGAGATTTGGTTTATATCAAAGGGGCAATAGAAGTTTTGAGCTGACATAGATTGTATAAATCGCCGAGAGAGAAAAGATTCTATTCTCGATTTTTATGTTATCATTGAGTGAGATTTTATAGGATGATATTCTTTTGTATGTCTGAAGAAAAAAAACTGTGTCTGACTAAAACGTATTAATGATTCCCAGGAAAGGTCACATGCAAACAGATCCTCTCATCCGACAAAACCATAAATTCACCGTTAAGTCATTTACTAAGTCATATACACTCACAATTACATAGACAAATGAGATACATAAATTCACCAAGCACGAAAACATATACCCGCCTACATGGCTTACAGCAACTCTTAAAATTCCAACACCACCAAAATACCAAAGAGGTCGCCGCCACAAAAAGACAACAACAACAACAACAAAAACACCACATATGCCGTATTCATTCCGAGGTATCAGAGGGGAACTGTCTGTGGCTAAGCATTATACGGGCATAAATCAATTCAACAAGATAAAACTCCCTTCTTGGAATACACAGTACAGAATGCATTTTGTCTTTGACGAACTGGTTGAAGTGTTTCTAAGGCCATTTGTCCTTCACCGGTGATCTGAATGATTCGTATAATCGAGGGGTTGATTATTTCGTGTACTGGTGAAGATTCCAGTTATTATCAATGGTTACATTGACTAGCCATCTGTACTATATAATTGAACAATGAGAAAACAGGCGTAAAACCCGAAAAACGCATTTTCACTTTGGACGATTAGTTTTATTCATTGGGTTTAACAGTTTTTCGACAATGTTTCAGATATATACGGTTCACTTAACCAGTTTCCCTGGAATGAATACTAACCAGTACTAACTTACCCTTCCACAAGGATCTGGCAACTTCTCCACATATGGAGAAAATCGACATTTTTGTCGAATTTTCGTAGAAGTGTATGGCCTGTCGCGACCTGGATTTGAAAGTCCAGCGAAATGACCATTAGACCACGGTCGCGGCCCCATTTTTGAAGAATCGTCCGAATTAAGTGAACTGACTCATTTTATGTAAGCGTGCGTAGCTGTTATAATAGCTCAAAGTATGAATATATAATACAAGTATAGAATATAAAATAGGTCTGACATACACGTACATGAATGGAATTTAATAGTAAGAGCAGAGCATACCAAAATCAGTTACAATAAATGCAATCCACCACAGACGTCAAACGTCAGACATGTTATTCAACAATATAGTAGTAGAAACATTTGGAAAATTCAGATAAAAGATTAATTGTATGTACACAAACAATCGAGCCAATGTTCAAATGTACAAACAACTTAAACGAAGGCGTACGTTATCACCTGCTGTCAGTGTAAACACGCTTTCTGTGGTAATTATACCGGTCAACAAGAAAGTCATTACTACAGAAATGTGATGCATCTGGGGGATACGAAAATTCCGCTAATCAGTCTTTTCCGGTCAACATTTACTGTGCATATATAATTCAGCGTATGTTCCTAATTTAGACGTCATTTAAATAAACATGTATATTTTGTACGGCTACGTGTACTTTAGCTTTAATGAACTTATTATTTTACACCAAACTAGCTGCTGTCCTACGCCAAAGGGTATAACATGTATCAACTTGATTGTCTAATCATAACCATTGACAGTATAAAATATTGCGTCATGATGCAATATATGATAAATAATATGTGTGGTGTAGCTAAATGACTATTTGTAGTCGGCTAGAAAAAATAGTCGTGTTTAGGGTTACTGACAAAAAACTAGGTCGAAAACTTCTTTTTTTTCTTTTAAACATATTTTTTGTACTTTGGATTTTGCAGTTAGAAACTTAAGGGGTGGGGCTAAAAAAGAAGGTTGGTCGGGTAACCGTAAACACGACTATTTTGTTCTTGTTTTTACTCAGGAACAAAACAATAAAGGATAAAGGATAATAAAGGATAAATAATAATAAAGGATACTGGAAAATAACAGTAGGTTCAACAGTGCTGTTAGTGGTCACATGCCACTTCAAACTTTGCTATGTCCATTTATGTTAGCAGACCATATCAAATAGTGGAGATATTTTTTTTAAAAAAAAAAATACAAAAATAGGGTATCCTTATTCTACTGGGGACAAATATAGACTCCAGAGTAGAAAATAATTATTAGTCATGAAATACACAGATCGGTACTATAAGAAGCAACGTACTACCAACTTGTTGATCTTTGGGATAAACTCCGCAATTTTTGTACTCTTGTTCTGGAAACGCACACTGAACATCATTTCAAATGTCAACAATTGACAAATGTCTCATGGACCGTATATATGGACACCCCAGGGTTTGATTTCTAAGACAATATGTCTGCCCGAATATCCTTAATTAAGAAACTCCGGATGATTGATGTTGGAGTAGCATTATGTACTTCTACAGTAAACAATCTCTCGGTATAAGACAAGCCAGTATAGATTAATCCACGTGCATATATTGTACCATCGTGGTACAATGAGTATTTTTATAGTGATCTGTCGTGATAAGCTAATATGCTCTATTCAGTGTGAGTTCAGCATCCAGAATGTGAACTCAGAAATCTTTGTTTAATTCTACAATTACGTAAAAAATATGGATGCATAAAATCATTGTAAGTCAAATTTTACTGCTCAGTTAGTCGTGATTGACTTGTTCTCACAAACCACTAAATTAACAAATAATTGTCGTCTATTCTGTACGTGTTTCAGTAAATTGAAGGTAAAGTGTTTTTACATGTCCCACATTTCCATCTCTTACTTCGCCATGTTATGAAAGTACAAGAAAAAAACAGGTGCCAAGGACATTGTTGCCATATTCAATTCTATTATAATATTTACAGCAAATAAAATATCCGAGGAAATATCACTGTGGGCTGAATAATGTTCTTACATAATTGTTTTCTTATTAACTTCTCCATATACCATCTGTAACAAAGTAGGAAGGAAAGTGTTTTGTTACAATGTAAAACCAAGGACAGCGTCTTATAATTCAGGTCAAAATTCATCACAACGCTAAACCGGAAACGAAGAAGAAATTGCTTTCAAAAAGAAACAAATAATTAGACCAGCGATTAGAAATACTTTGTTTTCATCTATCGGAGACAGGGAAACATGGTTTTACTTAAAAAAGACTAGTCAATTGTTGTATTGACGTATTTTATTTCCGAGAAGCGATTAACAGATTTTTTTTCTAATTGTGGATATTTTTTAATCACATAATGATGCGAAACACTTTTGAACAACTGTTTAGAATACTTATGTCACTCACTGATAGTAAAAATATATTTCTACCCCTCGTTTCATTTCACTAAATGTTTATAGTAAAACTGAATAGTCATTTTTGTACACATTTTGTAGCCATCATAATTTGACAAAAAGCCAAATGAACCCAAAGCTTCAATTAGCAAAAACATGATTAGGGAACTAGCGGCCAGTTATTAAACTCGGATTACAAATATTTAAACAGTTCTACATAGGCTGGGAACTCGTGGTGATTGGATTAAGCAGACGTAAGACAAATATTCGCCTGAAGTTAATAGCTTTTACCAGAACACAGTTGTCCTATTGATCACGTTGATGTCGTTTATCGAAATTATAACAAACCACACACGAATGATAGCATTATATCATATTGTGTAAAGGAATGAACAAACGGTTTCTACCAAATCCAATCCATATATATTAATCAGATTTTTTCCCATATATTAACAATAAAAATTGTATACATGTATATAACATGAAATCATGACTAACTTAATGTATAACCATGCATATTTGCATTTATCGTGATCACGTTTTTGATTTTTTCAATGTTTTCGTTCTTTCAGGTACAACCGCTAATACTAATAAATGTATAACAAACTGACCGTGTATCACACCTGTGATACAGTGTACAGTCAAACCTGTGCTTGTGGCCACCTTCGAATAAAGACCACTCTGTGAATAAAGGTCATCCTTTGAAAAACCGTCACCAATTATTTAGAACAAACTGTCCTCTGTATAAAGACCATCTATCGATAAAGACCACATTATATTCCAAGGGTGGCATTTGTTTGAAGGTTTTGCTGTCGACAAATAAAGTTACTATTGTAATAATGCTCCCAGGTTAGATAATGTGTCCATCAAAACAGACCTAAGTCATTGACCGTTATATTGAATTTTTCCTAACACCCCAGAAAAAACGTTTTAAAAAGAGTAAGAGTACGATTTTTAACAGTTTTAAACTTCAGTTTTACAAATTCAGTGTATATCTATATCGAACATTATTAATCTCATTCGTGTATTCAAAATTGTCTGGATGTTAAAAAACTGCTACTGATTTAGCGGGCAAGTTGTATGGTTTAAATTTCTGCCGAAACAAAAAAACGTTAAATATAAATAAGCATTAAATATCATGTAAAAAAGGCTATTGTCAGACAGACGAACGGGGGGGGGGCATTAACATACTCAGACGCTTTCGATGGATTAATTATTAAGGTATTCATTTATGCCTAAAATAAATGTTTTGAAAGCCACGGGAGGAATGATATAGGTCACAGATGTAATCGCTCGTTGTGACGGGTTTAAACACAAATCATTTGGACAACGATTTGCTCTTGGGACCACGAATTCGTCTCGGAAAAGAAGAATTAATGCGATTTTTTCAACATTCTTTATTCAACAAAAACAGTGAAACTGAATTGTCTTGTAATGGAGAAAAACAATCGATGTCATATTTAACTTATATATATAAATAAATAAATACATGTATTGCGTGGGTTAACTGAAGCATAATATGTTGTATGTTTCATGTGGCACAATACAGTAGATATTTCATAGTTCCTGCAAGTAGTTTTATCATGACAATCTCCGTTTAATGTCTCAGCTTATTTGTGACCTTGATTTTCCGATTCTTTCGTTAATTTGTGTCATGAAATTAAGTGGCACACGCCAAAAGATGGCGCTTTAATCAGCACAATCGGGTCAGAATCCTCTTTGTTTTCAGAATTATTCCTACGCAGACTGACGAATTACGTCCATTGACGATTACGCCACGTCCGCTCAAGGGACTGATAAAGTCAGATCAAGAGATATGGGGCAAAAAGTACGGTCTATATTCTAATGTAGGGTATTAAATAAAAGATTGGGTGTTATTCTAAACGTACTGTAGTTCTAGGAAAACATGAAAACGTCAAAACACTGGTCAACGATGTATGCGTGTTGTATGAACGCTCTGTACTTTACATACATTTAACCATTTGCCTCATTAGCATATTATTTTGGACTCTTCAAAATTCAGAGCTAACGCACAAAACATCAATTTATTTAAGAAATTTGGATATTTCTCTCTGACAGAGTGGAAAACCTTGTGGCAAAAGAAGCCATTCCTCATTACAAGCAATGGCTTCTTTTGCCTCAGCGTTTTCAAAAGTCGTATGCTTCAGATGCGGGGAAATGCGGTATTAAGAGGTAAAGGGTTAATGTCGAATAACGCCGTACGAACGTCTCTGTGGTATCATAAACATTGAAGATAGAGTGTGAACGTAATCAACGGTCACATTCTAACTGTATCGGGATATAATTAGGTCAGATAGGTTAAATATTCCATTACATGCATCCAAATTGAAAATGTTTCAAAGTTGTGGAAATCTTGATGTTAGAATGTACAGTAAAACCTCGTTATCTCCAGGAATCATTGGCACAGACTAATTGCTCGAGATAAACGTGGCGCTCGTAATAACGAGGTATTCGTTTCTTGGTTGTAAATTATACACAACTGAGAACAAAACTTTACGGGACTTTAAAACTTCTCGAGATAAGTCGGGTCCTCGTGATATCGATGTCCGTAATAACGAAGTTATAGATGTATGAATCGTTCATATCAATGGTCCAGTTTTACATCTTGTCGCTTGTTTCTAAGTCGTGCGGAGTTCAGGCGCACTAATATGTCTTAAGAATGCTTACAGTGGAGATAAATATCTCATGGTTTATTCTTTCGTTTCACGATTCTCAATGATTAAGTTAACAATTTGTTTTCCACTAATTCGATTATCTCAGTTACAAGAACGAACGCGGAAACGTAGAATGAAAATCGAACTTGGATAGTTGTACATGTTCGTCTTTGAGTTTGGACAACAACTGGGAGAGATCTATAAACATCCATCGTGTAGTAAATTGTGAGATAAGTCCGTATTCAAAAAAGATTTGCAATAATCCCAAGAGAGTAGTATCCTAGTATTTGACTGACATTGATCGTATTTTATCCTCCTATAAGAAGGCGGGCAACGTTTGCAACTTTTACCATATATATAAGATGGACTATAAGTTGATAATTATGTTGTACACGTAGAACGAAATAACTTTTGTAACAAGTAGGTAAATTATCACCAGAATGAGAACAAATTTGCAGTCAAACCTGTGAACAAAGGCCACCCTAGGGAAAGACAAGATGTAGCCTTTATTAATAGGTGGCCTTATTCGGAGATCAGTTTGTTCTAAATAATCAGTTTTTCAAAGAATGGCCTTTTATCACAAAGTGGTCTTTATTCGGAGGTGGTCGCAAACGCAGGTTTGACTGTATTTGTAAGATACGGTATACAGTGGATTATATTCCATATTGTGTAAACGTTTAAGTAGCTATCATGTACAGTCAAACCTCTCTAATCTGAACCTTTCCAATCACGAATCCTCTCTAAACCGAACACGTCAGCTGGTCCCGATTTTTTATTATGTGTTTAATACTAAAATACCTTTGTAATCCAGAACCTTTGCATTCCGGAAACCCCTCCAATCCGAACATTTTTGTATGTCCGAACAAGTTTGAATTAGACAGGTTCTACTGTACGAGACCACAACCACGTGACCTTACATATCAACCATCATAGAACATTTTTTTTAAAAGATTTTTTTGGCAAAATAAGATAATTGTCATTTCCTAAAATGCTGGAAACATTTGATAAAATCAAACCAGACTGTTTATGAAAGCTTTTAGTAACCATCCAACAATACGACAATAGTATACGGTGCACAATCCACTTTAGATCATGATTTTACTGGTTTAATACAATAGTGGGATTAAGTTACATTGAATATCCTTTTTTTAGTAATATCTACGGAAAAAATATTTGAACAAACATCTGATTACAAGCCTTTTTGAACTACTGAAAAAATCTACTTGTCATTGATACGAAAAATGAAACAGAAAACGTTTTGGGTGATCATAAGGAATCATTGAGAGTGAAACTTAAAAGTGAAAGTGAAGATGGATTTGAGGCTAAAAACACAATTAATAGATAGTTTCCCAAGGGAGAAAGAATCATTACAAGAATACTACAATTACTACATGAAGAACTATACTGGAATAGATATAATTTGCGATGCAGTTCTTTCAACTAATTATAATATTGTGGTATGTATCTTGACTTCATTTCACTGGGGTTTAACGTTGCACCAACAGTCAGGATCAGAGTTAAAACAGTCAGACTTGTCAGATTTAACGGTGGAAGAAAACCCCAGGCGTTCACTCGGGAAGACCCACATACATACCGCAGGACAGTTGGACAATTTCCGGATGCGAGGTTTTGTCCCAGATGGTACTTCATATGTGGTCCCCGATGGGATTTTGGACTTACAGCAGTTATAGGCTCGTGAATGCTTGTCAGAGGCCATAACCACTTGACCACGGAGGCATCTACGTCTTTACAACTTTTCTCTGACATTGCTTCCTTCTCTGCTTTGTGATACATGCACCGGTTTAATAGATATACAATTGTTACTTATACCGTTTGCGATATTTTATCTCTTTGTAAGTCGTATAGCAATATATCGCGTTTCATGAAACGTGACCAGCTATTCAATTCGATATAATGCGACTGATTGCCGTCAGCAAATTGCTTGGAAACGAAAATGACTATTTTCTATTGATTCATATCAATGAGACCATTCCCTGAAGGACTGAGTACCACTTGATTGGTACAATTATCATAAATGACCCAAGAGATGATTGGGCTGCTGGTGTATACCTCATTGAAATGTGTTTCTATTCGTACAAATGTTCATTTAATCAACGACAAAATGACAACAACGCTCAGGCTAAAATATGAAATAGACATACTCACTAGAATTGTAAATCAAAATATACTTCACTACGTGTACGTATATTTGCGACGCGTACAATTAATCAATCCATTGAATATGGATTTCGCTGTTAACGCATAGAATGTCAACTATCATTAACACTCAAGCCCATAGTCTTAAATGTTTCATTTGGGACAAGACAATGATAAACTTTCAACATTTCAGTCAACTTTGCTCATAATCAGAATCAAACAAGTATAATTCTATTTCTCAAGACACCAAATCAAACATGTAGACATAAGAGGGAATTGATCACTCACAATGGTGAGTCAGGGAATAATACAAGTAGCTGCTCCTGGTGACCATTTAGATGATCAGTCAGTCGGGGAAGGTGAGATGTTTTGTATGTGTGTTTGTCTGGGAATTCTTTCCTGGTCTATAATTAGAGAAAATGAGTCTGCTTAAGTGTACTTACAGCCAAAATAAAGATTCAAAAGTTTTCATTCGGACAGCGTGGTGCTTTTCACAACAAAGGCAGATTTTGTTGAAACTGTTGACAATATGAACGTAAATACACGAACACCCACGTTTTGCCAACTCCTAGTTCTAGAAATTTCATCCGTCCGGTGTAACATCAATAAAATAGTCTCGCCTGAAATGTGAATTTTATCATACCATGCATAACTCAGTCAGAAAATCATCTCTCGGACTCTCTGGCCTTTGAATGTATGTTTTTAGATGTTTGGGTGATATTCTACAACAAAATGTAATATTCAATGTAACAAAGGAAGCGAATCAATAAGTTTGTTACAGAATAGATTCAACGAAAGATTACAGATCAGATAAAAGAATCCAGACACCGATTTTATTTGCGAGACATAAAATCTTTGTTTGTGAAATAACCATTAGAGTTTTTATACGGCTTAGTCAGTGACCCACTTCTAAGTTTTTATAAAAAACATCAATATTTAAGTATTTTTCTATGTTTATGTAAATTGAAAAACGGAAATTGTTAAGGTGTAAACAAAATCTGAATTATGTAAAAAATGGGAATAGTATTACGTGATACAAAAGTATATATTGATATGACAAATGTTTATGATAACATATCACATACTCGGGCACTAGGAAAAATAGATCATGGTAGCGATATCCGGTGTTCATTTTCTATTTTGTGTACTGACACATTTAATATATTAAATAAAGTAAAAAAAATACCTGGTCAGTTGAATGGAGCACAACAAATTTTATGCACAGATCAACATTATAAAAAGTGAAACACACTGATTGATATATTTATTGTTTGTCTATTCCGAATGAATCACTGTTATAAAAAGTACATTGGCGGCAACCAAAATAGTTTTAAAACAATCATCATGCATCATAAATATCTTATCGTTTAAGGTGTCAAGTTTGTGACACTCACTGGGGAGTACAAAGCACCATCTCGTGATTCAGAAGCGATGAATTGTAATTGGCAAGTGAATAGATAATAGTTCTTTCATGGATCTGATGTACCGGTAATGTACATTAACGATCCAGACGGTACTTATCGTTCAACATCGGTTCTGATCTAACTTTATTTCTTCTCATTACTTCTAGTGGAAGAAGTTAATATCATAATAAGTCGCAATGTCTTAAACTGCATCAATAATGATATTTAATGATGATACACTGCTGTACCGTGTCTATTCATAATACTGAATCAGTCGTGTTATCATGTTAAAGTTCCCTGATACGGGAGATGCTGAAGATTTATCTTGTAGGAGGGAATTACGATTTTATTATTGATTTGTCGCGGTATTTGTCTTCTATGACGTGTTGTTTAGAAACCGGAAGCATTGCCTGCATTGGTAGCTTTGTTGTTTTATGAATTTCGACTTCAGTGTATGTAGCTTACCCAAGCAATTAATGCTCTATATTTTTCAATAGGAACAAAGACTATAATGATTTTTTTTCCTTAGTTTTAAAAACGCTTTGAATGTTGCGATTCCATTCCTTTGTTTCTGTTGGTCACATCCTAAAATGTATATCAGTATTAGCGACATTAATACGCAAAATGATATAATGTGGTAAGTTTGTGCAATTACATACGGAATGTCAACATTTCATTGGGGGCATCCGTGAATATGGTGTCTAACTAGTAATCACCAGCCCCTCGCCGATTTAAATTCGAATCGCACCCGAGGCCCGACAAATTTCACACGCAAGGGAGCAGTCCAGCTAGCTTAAAGCTTAGAATGTCGTTAGTTGTACCAAGGTGTACGCTTGGGGGGTATTCCGCCACCATTAAAGCCGGAAAATTGCCTGATTATTGGTGCGACAATACCCCCCTCGTATCAATAGCTTGTAGGTAGTGTTTACACTTATCTATGTCTCAATGCATTCACCAAATGTACAAGTATCTACATCATCAAGACTTACTTTGTTGTAGATTATATACGCGACTACAAGGTTAGTTATCATTAATTAACCATATATTGTTGTACTCGAGTGTTTAATCGGAAGAATATGAGGAGATATCAGTCTTTATTCATATTTTGTATTTGTTATAAAAATGTTGGGGGACAAATTGTGATAAATAACAATTTGATGTGGCGGTTTTAATTCCCCACCTTTGCTTTATGTTTGAATATTATTCTTAAATATTTGATATTATTTTATCAACTGTCGTTTAAACAAATAAATGACATAAATACTATATCCAGGTTGTGTTTTATGTTAGTATGTTTGCAAATTGAACCAAGATCATACCACATTTACATTAGTTATTTGTAGAAAAGTCATGGAGCAAATGACGTATCATCGCACATTTTCATTCGATAGGACGTCTGATAAAAATCTTTTGGTCAAGTGAAAATCTATTGAGATTATCAATACTTCGTTTGTGTTTGATCTCGTTGAATCAAAATATTTGTAATTCATTATTTGTTGGAGGACATTAAAATAATAGCCTTTCCAACGATGTACTCTGGTGACTGTTTAACAGCTAATGTAGACTGTATGGAAAAGCGGATTTTTTGTATGTTGCTTTTCCTTGAAATTCGGGACTTTCTTTTCTACAATACATAATCATTTTTCACTGACAGTGTTTAATACTAGTGGAATACATATATTTCTCTAGCGCAAGAGATATCCATTTTGTAGATCACAAAAAACACGAACATAAAATGACTCTGTCTAACTGATTGGTCTGATGTTATCGTTTGAATTGAACAGAATGAATACAAATTTATTCAAAACGAGACATTGCCCTCTGAATCTACATTTTGGTGTCAACTTCCCAGCAAAATATGTGAAAATAAAGCTTATTACTGAACAACTCTGTCATTGATTTCGTCTCATGTGTAGAACGTAAATGTCACGAGGTTAAGATATATGTATAGTAAATATTTCAATTTCTCAGACAGTGTTTTAGCTTCACGAAACAAACTCACATATAGACCGTATAGGAGCAGTTGACAAAGCATTGATAATAAAAACATATGGTGTGATTTCTCGTAATCTTATAAATCAAACTTTACTAATCTAAAAAACTGCATATAAGAAATGTTTTTTTTTTCACCGATACAACCAGTTGATGACCAGTTTAAATCACTCTATAACCAATATTAATCTGTGCTTGAATTGTCCATTTGAGTTAAAGTACTCTTCAGACGAATATTGCCCATAAAGTAACAAGTACAATAATTACAAGCGCAAATGACCAGAATGATAGTAATAACTATAGACTGAAAACAAATTAAGTCTGTGCTTGACGATGACGTGTTATAGTACTAATATGAACATGAACAAACATCTTTGTTTAGTACAGTAGAACCCCAAATTTTCGACAATGGGTATCTGAAATAAAATCCGGAGTTTCCCAATAAATATTTTAATATAAAATTACCTCGTTTATCCGAATTGTGTATTCCGAATACCATGACATATCCGAAGGTCCCCCAATACATCAATGTGCGTAATATCACACATATAATCCGAAGTCGCCAATTAACTCTGACCAAACAGAAAATCTTTAACGTGGAAAAAAGGTGCGAACAACACATAATGCAGCCACATGTAATAATGTATGATTTGTTTGGTTTATTGGTTGCAACAATGGGAACATAATTATCCTGTTATGATACAAATACAGTTGGATGGGTCACTTTAGTTTTGATTTTTAATGAACTGTATTTAATGATATCAGAATTTGATTTAATAAGCAATTAACATTAATTACAAATTTTCACCTCATTTGTGGGAGCATTCAAGACGTAGACCGATGTAAATTATCGACACTTGAGTTCAACTCCATTCCACTTTGGTTAAAACTTTATTTGAAATAATAAGTACATACAAGCCTACATATATACACATACAGGCATGTATTATGTTAATAACAAAGTTAAGATTTTATGGATTGGAAAAAAGCATGACTTATACAAATTCCTCCCTATTCCATTCCACTTTGTAAACTGAATATAAAAAGGTCTATACTTTATTTAGGAGTGATCAATTTCGGATAATCGAGGTTCTACTGTATATGTAAATCGCAAAGATCCTTTGATTCAAAGGATTACTAACACAGAAATTACTATAGCTTAAAGTATTTCACAAAATATAAATAAAAGTACATCGTAATTTACCGCAAAAGGTCGTGAGATGACAAGCTGTGTGCAGGTATTACAGGGATCACCAGGCTAAATAATGTCTGTTCCGTCTAGACGTATTTAGAATGGTTATACATGGAATTAACATGTTTCATGATTTTGTGTACATCTCATGATGAATTCAGTGTTACTTATAAATCTCTACAGGACCAGGGTTCCGGTAAGGAAAAGCAATATTGTACTGCACCCTACGGAAGGGAACAGGACAGAATAGAACAGATTTGTTATTTGACTTTAGCATAAAGTTCATCGTCATCATTACATTATATAGATTGTATTAACATACAATTTTATACAAATACATGCGAACAACAAATGGCAAAAACTGTAGAGCAGATTTAAGAGTGAAAGTCAAATAATTATTACTCTAAGGAAATACATACATATCAAATAAAGTTCGTGTTAGCCATGGCTAAATGTGAAATATAGGCATATACTAAATACATTGATTCAAACTGTTTAACACTACATAGTTGAATATGTGTTTTTAATGACAGAGCATCTTTAATATATTTAGCTGAGTTAAAAAGGGATTATAGAAAGGTGTAATGAAATATTTCCACGTATCAGAATGCATAACATAAAAGTACGCAGCTTTTGAATATCGTAATCAATAAGAAAGACACCCTAACCTAAGTCCTTTTATCGAACAAATAGATAGGTAGACTCCCGCCTGTGAAAGGACAGATGTTCAAGAGACAAACACGCTAGATCATTGGAATTATTTACACCAATACATTTAGTATTGTGTCTTAACATAACCGAACAGACATTTTATTAGAAACTCTCACGATATAAATGGTCCAGTGGTTAGTGCCGCTGGACTTGTATCCCGGAAATCCGGGTTCGAATCCCGCTCGCGGCAGGCCATATCCTTTTAAGAAAATTTGACAATAAGATCGATTTTCCTCGTTATGTGGAAAAGTTGCCGGCTCCTTGAGGAAGGGTAAGTCAGTACTGGTTAGTATACATCCAAAGAAAGACTGGTGAGGTAAACCGGTCGCCGTATATAACTGAAAAATTGTTGAAAAACGGCGTTAAACCCCAGTGGCAATAGGTCACAGAAAAACAAAACATTACATACTAGTATTGCGCTACTTTCCAAATACGTCTTAACATATGAGGCGAAAGATACATAGACGCGTGATGCGTGTAATAATTGTACAAATTCTGTAGACGAAGTAAAAACAGGACAACAAACAGAAAATTTACCTAAAATATACAAAAAGATAACATTTATTTAATGTGCTTAAATGCTCAACGTATTGTGGGGAGGAGGCGCAGCTTTACATATTAAT
The DNA here is from genome assembly GCA_008271625.1 of Lutraria rhynchaena. Lineage (NCBI taxonomy): Eukaryota > Metazoa > Mollusca > Bivalvia > Venerida > Mactridae > Lutraria > Lutraria rhynchaena. Next base: position 518,239 of record VIBL01000051.1, read on the forward strand.
TAATGATTCCTAATAATCAGTTTCTCAACACGGATATACTTAACTTTGAAAAATGTGGTTATTGTAGAAGCTTTAGAAGTTTATTATAAAGCCAATGTATTCTTCTCTGTGAAAGACAATATTCTATTTCGTGGAGGCACAATTGATAAAAAATCAAAAGACAAATTATGCAATGAATCCGTTTATGCTTCACACCATTCATATATTCATTTGATCTGCGTGATACCCGATGCTGACACTAGTGATGAAACGATAATCGGATACTATTGATTAGCGGCGTGAAAATGTCTGCCGATTCCGATAATCGATTGCAGTTTTTCATAATCGATTATCGGTCTATCTCATTTAGGCGCCGTATGCTAACTACTGGTGCCGCGAACTAAACACACATTCAAAGGAAATCACTCGCGTTATTTAAAAAAAGATGGCGGATCATCGATCAAGACGAAAAAACAAATATTTGACCATTCCTCAGGTTATTTGATGTTGATAGAGCCCGGTTAATGGTTTATATGGATAACACACTCCACTCACCATGCTTATATGATACAATGCCAACTAGCATAAAGCAGTGGATGGCTAAGAACCAAAGGGTGCATAAATAGAATCAAACACTAGTGGTCTGCTTATGTTACACTGCTACACTAGAACCGATTATATAATCGGAAAATCGCATCGGATGTACCAACCGATAATCGATTATGATTTTGAACAGATGTTGCAACACTAGCTGACACCTCCCTTAGACAACTTGAATTCTATTGAAGAACTATATATATCCATTCTTCAGGCTCTTCTAACAAAATTGTCTGTCTAAGTGTTTGCTTGAACCATTATAAGATTGTACGGAAAGGATTAAATCCAATTTTCTTGTAGACACATCAAGCAAATTGATTCAACAGTAAAACATGCTTAATTCACTTTGTTGTTACAATGCCTTGCGAAACAAATGACTTTTTTTTCTTTCTTGTTATGATTTCGGCGTGAACTCTAAGCTCCGGTTATCGCCGCGAGACAATTTTGGAAATGCGTTAAGACTTGTGAATTAGAAAATGATTAAGACCACAGGGCGAAATGTCAATGTTATTTTCGCATTACATCGTAGTAATGAATATTTAATTGTCTTGATAAGAAATAAATATCCTTCCGTTAGATCTGGAAGTGGAAATGGAAGTAATAACCGAGTATTTTACGTGCTTAGAGAGTAACAAATAGATCAATTATTTTTACAGAATATTTTTTGTAACAGCTAGCCGGATAAATGGAAAAGATGAGAGACAACCATACAAACCGTTAGAGATATGTGCATAAAAAATCCATGTAATGTTTAATTGTGTTGGTTCTAAATATACGGTAGAAAAATCGGCTTTCGATATAACTTTTAAGTATTTTTTCTAATCTTTTATTTCGCTATATGTCGATAATAATTGTTGGTTATCTTTAACGTTCGTCGCCAGAATTATTATAATGGCAGTGATGAGGTAGATGCTTGGATACTGTTGGTAATTTATCCATATTCCCAAATAACTGTCTGCGCTCAATAGAAGTTACCATCAAGGTGTTTTCAGGAACCTGATTCACATTCACAACTAATATTCCACTCATATTTCTAGTTCATATAGTTTAAATCATGAAACTGAATTTCATTTCTGGAGACGCAACCAAATTGATTTATTCAATTGTGAATCTGCTGAAATTGTGAGAAACACGCGACGTTAGAGCACTCGTTTCAAATGAAGGTCATATAACACTGGAAAGCATTACTGATTAATTTATGTGATACAAACCCAAATAATGTTTTTGGAGCAATTACTGAGTAATTTAAAACAATATTTATTAAATTTTCTCTCATTTTTTATTTCATTGTAACTAATTGGTTGAAATAATGCACGGAGAATCAAGGCAGTCCGAGTATAACAAAATTATCCCAACTATACACAATATAAAATGTCTGAAACCGATGGTTTTCACTATAACAGACGTTAAAGGAGACGATGTGACACATTTAAAGGAAGCCGTCAAAAGCAAAACAAATGCTACAAACGCCAATAGCCCCTAATCAACACGTGAAATAGATTAAACGCAAAACACAAATATTTGTATTCACAAAATAATTACGAGTGATCTAATTAGCCGAGTAATAATCAGAATACATTAAAACATGCATTTAAAGCAATAAAAAATCTACTGAGGTTGTTTTGGGAAAGTAAACGCTGTGTTCACGGAACGCTTGCATATAACATACTGATAGTGAGGGTATAATTACAATAGCTTTGTGTGCGCGCGCGCGCGTGTGTAGATGCGTAGATGCGTGCGTGCATGTGTCGGAATGGTGACAAAAAAGAACTAATGACACGTTATTGATGCTGGATACGATGTTTGATGTAAGTAACACAGAATCAATCAGTATGATACCCCATTCATTCAGTTCTCACACTGATACCTATTCTGACGAGGTGAATTTGTTGGATGTCAGGAACGTGGTTAATTAAGCTCCATAACCTGGAATGTTCAAAATATAAATCTTACTTAAATAAAGATAAGTATATGGTGCGTTCACCAGCACATTTCGTTAAAATCTCTCTGTGTACATCAGTGGTCTATAAAACGCTATAAATACGCCGCCGAACTCCGAGGTACAATTTTGCCACAAACGCTGAAATAATCGATGTCTATGGCATTTCATGGTCAGACTAATTTACATTTCTCAGTCGCTTTTTCATGCAAAAGGACTCCAAGGGAAAGTGAATTTATCACTGGTCATATTTATATGAAAGCTAATGAAATCACAATTGATCTCTGTATTGTTATTATAAGAGGTATAAGATTTATGATGGCTATATAGGAGAAACACACACACGTACATAACATGAATAAAACGTGAACAATCCAAAACAATCTGACTTTAAGGGATACCATGAAAATATGGCAAAAATGTGTCTCTATTTAATATAATTAATCTCAATTATATCACGTCTGGTGAAAATCGGAAAAAGTGAAGTATTTGTCTTTTTTTTCACAATATACCTTTCTTTATTTGATTGGATGATCTGTATATGCCACAATCACGTTTAGTTACTGATCAGAACCGCGACCGTGGTGTAGTGGTTAGTGTGCTGGACTTATAACCCGGAGATCCGGGTTCGAATCCCGGCCGCAGCAGGTCATACCCTTCTATGAAATTTTGATAAAAATGTCGATTTTCCTCCACATGAGGAGAAGTTGCCGACTCCTGTGGAAGGGTAAGTTAGTACTGATTAGTATACAATCCAGGAAAACTGGTTAGGTGAACCGGTCGCCGTATATAACTGAAAAATTGTTGAAAAACGGCGTTAAACCCAAGTGACAATAAGTCACACAAAAACCCCATAAAACTGATAAGAAACTCTCGAACTAACAAACCAACTACGAGACATGGATGTACTTCTTCACCAATTGAATTTCATCTCAAAACAATATCTCTAAACATTCCGGATTTAAATTACTTCGCAGTCAATGTTTCAAAATGGCTCAAAATGTAATCAGTCAATTTCGTGTTACAAAAAAATGAACCCCGATAATTCGCCCCTGTAAAAGAAAATTATCCCCAGAACAACAAAGGCGTTTTTTACGATTGGGAATCCTTGGTTTTGAACTGAAATGGGGGGCATTTTTCTCTAATTTTAAACGACAACATGTTTGTGTTAATTTGGAAAAACAACATCACTAAGAGCAAGTCGTTTAGACTATTTTGTCTTTTTTTTTCTAAATAAATAAATGATAGCATTACAGAACTGTTACAAATGATAAAGCATTTACATAAGTATGTCTAACACTGACAAAAGTGGCAATAAAGAATACGTCAGATTCCTTTAAATGATGGTAGTTATAATGATGATAATTAAGGCTTTTAAATATGGGTAAGACCGGGATTCCTGGAAATCACATAAAAGAAATCCCACAATCCCAAAATACTACCTTCCCTGAAATCCCCCATCCCAAAGCCCACCCAACAAACTGGGCCATATAAAAAATAGAAGACAAAACACTGTCTTACGGAGAGGTACCGCCTTAAGAGACGTGTTTGGAACAAAAAATACTTATTTAGCCATCAGATGAATAAATACGTTAGTGATGCAGTAAGATGTTACATGAAGTTTTTGTACTAAGCTCTTGGTATTATCGAAGTTGTAGAACAACAACAGAAATTAGCTGTTAAAAATGTTGAAAATGACACTGATTTCGTACATTGATTTTATAATTATTTTTTGTTTTGACTGAACTTCTGTCGTTAACCTTGGGCTCATTCCCCGTAGAATTCATATATAGCATTATAGAATTCATATATGCATTATAGCATAATAGAGCCCATTTTATTGAAAGAGTTTTTGTTTTAATTCCCTTAATATGCCTATTAATGGTACCTCTTGGTACGTAACTGTTTGGAAAATGTGAATCTATGACAAAAGAGCGTTTTTCTTCGCGGGTGGGAATTACAGTGTCCGTTGTAGACAGGTGTCCGTTGTTCACAAGCATCTGTTAGATCAGGTTAGACTATATATGTAAACCAAACCAAGGACATGGTTAGCATCATAGGTCTTATGTCGTCTGTATAAAAATATTGCACATACACGATGTGTCCAATAAAATAAGTATATACAGATACGTTACTGTGTTCTGTCGTGACTGCGTCGTGAATGGTCGTACGTGTTGATTGGTTTTTGGATTACTGGAAGGTGGTATGATGGGGAAGGTTGGATGTTTTGTACTTTTTCCTACGAATCCATTTCTTATTTATATGATTGTAAATGGTGATCCAATTTACTTTGTACTGTGTTATTTGTTTAATATTAATCTATGCATTCTGTTTCGCATTATTTTTGACATTTTATCAATATAATAGGCTTTTGATTGATCTGGGTATTTAAATATTCGTACACATTTTACATGTACAGTGCAACCTCTCCAGAGCGGCCCTCTTGTGCAACAACCTCCCTTCTACAAAAGCATGATTTTTCCCATTGTACGAGTTGACAATTAATGTAACCCCTCTGGAGCAACAATCTCTCAACAAAGAACATAATCAAAAACTATGTTGCTTTGGAGAGGTTGCACTGTATACTATGAATTGATTTTGTTCAAATGAATTATTACATCTAAATGTTTAAGATAAATGGATTTTATAATGATAAGTAACAATAGCCCATGTTGTCGCAAGCAAATTTAATAATCTGCTTACGGCATCAAAAAGGGGAATATTTTCAAGAGTTTAACCTAACTGGTGTCTGACATACTTCGTGAGACGTGATGATGGCTTAGAAGATTTAATATCAATGATAGAAAAATAGAAACAAGAATAGTTTTCATGAAAAGTGACGGATTTATTGTCTTAAAGGGAAGGGTAAACTGTTTGGAAAGCTTGAAGACCACATGTTGTGAGTGATTGAGAATGTGTCTATATGACAATTATATCATGAAAGAGACAAAAAAAACCGCCCGAAGATCTTCCACGATTTAATTGATAAACTTAATGCTAATGAGGAGAAATAAAACGAATTTAATAATAAGAAGATTGATGCAGAACATACGCTGAAAACAAATATCCATCAATCATAAGAAAACTAATTAAGAAAAAAAATAGGCGAAATGAATCATAATTATGATATGCGTTTCATTGGAATCTCTTTTTATTCCATTCACGATTTAAAGAAATTTTACAATGGACTTTAAATTGTTTCCATGGAATAAAGGCATCAACAAACACTAATTTAATTATTCGTGCTCAGTTTTTTTTCAATAACATCTCAGACTTGCTGGCTTCAATGTTCTGTATTAAATATCAAGAGAGAAGATCAACGCGGCTTTCGTGTTTTAAAACGACCAATCAGAAAGCACTTGCTAGAGACGCAGAATTCAGCGTTCCTTAAGATTAATTCAATTTCGAAGATTCTAATGCACAAACAATCTTATTGTATGAATTGTGTCGTTTCAGTTTTTTGTCTAATTGACTGAGGCGATAAAAATAATCGTGAAAGCGGTTCCAAGAATGAAAACGATTGACTCTCGGGCAGAATGCGTGCAACACGTGAAGTATGAGAAAATGGCGAATTAAATCTTATACATTTGTATAATTCTTTTGAACTACTTAGCACGTGCGAGTTGACGATCAATACCGTGAAGTACATTTTGGTTTATTTTCCATAGAAATACTCTTTGTCTTACTATAGTCACCTCATTCTGTCGCCGTAAGTCATTACTTGGGAGAACTTCCAGATACGCAAGACGTTTATCAAATTCACCTCGAGTGAGTAATGAAACAAGAATAGATTACTTGTCTCACAAAAAGAAGAGAAAATTTGCTTTTCTGGTAAAGTCGAATGATTAAGTATTGTGAGTTTTACAAGTTATACGCTCCAACAATAAAACCAAATATAAAGTCGAATATATTAACACTGCGTTGAGGGAATACCAACGATAACAATTAAATGAAAACGGTGATATGAAAGTAATTACACAAAAATGGCCCTTATTTTTTCGGTAGGTATAATAATATTATTATTTCATAAATATTTTTTTAGGTATTGGCTGTTTTTTATTCCAGGGTCTATATTGATAAAGTTTCTGAAAGATGTCCCATATAAGGTTTAAAATATATTGACTAAGAAAACATCTTATCACAAGATGAGTGATATTCTTAGAAAAAGGAAATATATTAGTAACGAAGATTGAATTAGATTTTCCCTTCATTAATGATTAATTATTGTTTTTAGCTTTTGTGTGAATATCTTTGCATGCATATATTGAACTATGTCTACCAGGGGCAACAATAAAAGCACTAATCTCTGCCTAAAAATCACAGACCCCTCCTCACTGTAAGTTCGAATACCATCCTGGACCAGACAAATTTCAAATGTCAGGTAGCTGTCAAGTTAGCTTACGGATGGTAAGTGGTTTGACCTAAGTGTACGCCTTTGGTCCTCCAAAATTAAAGCTGGAAAAGCCTCGAAATGACCCAGACTGTTGGTGCAACACTAAACCCCCGTGAAAAAACAGACAAACGAAATCAAAAACACGGAAGGAAATCTTCCTCAAAAAAGACATACAGATTCTTGAAAATATAATACATGGATTCTTCAATATAAAACATACGGATTCTTCAAAATAAGACATAAAGATTCTTCAAAATATAATACATGGATTATTCAATATAAAACATATGGATTCTTCAAAATAAGACATATGGATTCTTCAAAATAAGATACATGGATTCTTCAAAATAAGATATATGGATTCTTCAAAATAAGATATATGGATTCTTCAAAATAAGATACAAGGATTCTTCAAAATAAGATATATGGATTCTTTAATATAAAACATGGATTTTTCAAATAAGACATGTGGATTCTTCAAAATATAACGTATGGATTCTTCAAAATATGATACATGGAATCTTCAAAATAAAATATATGAATTCTTCAATATAAGACATATGGATTTTTCGAAATAAAACATATGGATACTTCAATATAAGACTTATGGATTCTTTGAAATAAAACATACGGATTCTCCAAAATAAGGATTCTTCAAAATAAGACATATGAATTCCTCAAAATAAGGCATATGGATTCCAATGTTCTGCGGGACTAAATTATCTTTTTCCTGTGTTTTTTTTTCTTTCAAAGCTCATCCTGTGAAATGGTCCAAGCTATAACTCTGATAAATTTGTGACACAAAATTAATTTTCGCTCTAGTGAGAAAATTATCCCAACATTAACAGAAAGTAATTTCCCTGGGCTAAAATCCAAGCCTTTAAGCTGTAAATTAAATCGCGAACTTGAAGACAATGTACGAGTAAAAAGACGGAAATAGATTACTTTGTGGATAAAATCATATTCAATATGTCAGTCTCTTTTCGCTTTCAATAAGAAATCATTCAATTCGATAGCTTTAAATATTTCAGCCGTGTCATTGAACTCGGTACATAGTGTAAAACCTCAATATTATAACCACTTTTAAGGGCCGAAACAAAAAATCCTAAATTTGACGGGTTCTAATTATCAAGTTGAAATGAAGAGGAAACAATGCAAACCAGTCCAGAAACAAGTGGTCGTTATGATGTAATGGTCTCTAATCCTGGATTAGTGAAAAAGTGAGGTATTAGTGAAAGCAGAAAGACAATGAGAGGTAATTGAAGCACCCAGTTGTTGTCAAGTACATATTTAAGACAAGTACCACCAGTGGCCTTTATTTCATGTCCGGTACTAAAATACGGTACAAGAAAATATTCCAAACACTTTTGGTCTATAAAGTTATTAAGTCTAGATGAGCTTAAGCTGGAATGTCTGTGAGTTTTATAATATTCTATGCGTACATATATATATTTTTTACCAATGGACATGGCTACTTGCATTTTAATTCATTACCATATTTCAATTTAGACTTGTGCCAATGTTAAACAAATGCGGACTTATGGTACTGATCAGCCTTGCGTTAATGGCAAGAACATTATTGTCGGATGACTTTAAACTCGCATACTAGTTATTAGCAATGTCTAAACCGTGAAAACACAAACTTAATATAGTATTTTTGTTATATGTGACTTATTGTCACTGGGGTTTAACGCCGTTTTTCAACAATTTTTCATTTATCCACGGCGACCGGTTCGCTTAGCCAGTTTTTCTGGACTGCATACCAACCAGTGCTAACTTACCCTTCCACAAGGAGCCGGCAACTTCTGATTTTCATGGAAGGGTATGACCTGCCGCGACTGGAAGCGTCTTCCACTATTACCGACTGACTATATTTGATTTTTGACGCGGGAATTAAATGGAACGCGAATAAGGTGGTCGATCTACAATATTCAGAACAAGTTGACATGATCTTGGTATGACCATTTCTGTCATGTCGATTATAAATCATCGTCTTTTTTTGTTACCTAAAACCGTATTTCCTGCCTTTTTCTATAAAAATTAGATTGTTAAAAAGCTTTATCTGACATATTTCGTGAGAAAGGAGAAATGAAGCCATGATCATTAAAACAAAAAAAAACTGGAAATAAAAGTCGGCAGATTTTGTAATCTCCCGGGAACAATATGATGGTATTAGACTTTGTGTCAGTAAGTTTTAGTATATGACATTAGACATGTTATCAGTAAAACAATTCTGAATTTAAGATATAAATAATGAAAAGTATTAGGGGCCGCGACCGTGGTCCAGTGGTTAGTGCCGCTGGACTTTGGAACCCGGTTCAAATCTCGGTCGCAGTAGGTCATACCCCTCTATGAAATTTTGACCAAAATGTCGATTTTTGTCCATATGTGGAGAAATTGTTGGTTCCTTGTGGAAGGGTACGTTAGTACTGGTTAGAGTAGGAGGAAAACCGGTTAGGTGAACCGGCAGTCGTATATAACTGAAAAATTGTTGAAAAACTGCGTAAAACTTGGTGAAAAAGTGGTAAGACTAGAAAATATCATGTACAGGGTTACTTGACCAGCGCAAGTGCATTAGCGCAAGTGGTCGAAAAAATGCTTTTCTAAAAAGCTTTCGTGAGATTATGAGGTACGATTCATCCCCAAATATTTTCGTACTTTGGATTATGAAATTAAAAAAACTTAAGGGTCGGCCCATAAAAAGTATGGGTCGGTCGGGTACCTTTTTGGTAGTAAAACGATCTTATATACATGTTTTTGTTCAACTGTATAAAACTTTGTTCTAGGAGACACCTAGGTAGAACCCTTTAACTTTCCGTAAGTTAGCTAGAATGTTTCTTTACATGTGAAGTTTGCCTGGTCCTAGATGGGATTCGAACTTACAGCTATGAAGTGTTAATGATTATTGGTCAGAGACTATAACCACTGAACCCTAGAGACCCCTACATCGCAAACATCTTAACACGATTTTGAACTGTTTCATATACCGCAGTATTGATATACAAATTAGTTATTGTTTACGTCAGTTCCAGCAATCCAACCACAAGATAACAATCCATTCTGGGTATGAACATAATAATTATGTGATTGGAAAATGACAACAATGCTTGAGACATTCATGTAGTTTAATATTCGGAGATACTGACGCTGGTGTTAATTTGTTACAACAACAACAAAAACAACAACAACAATAACAACAACAAAAAAAACAATAACAACAACAACAATAACAACAAAAAACAATAATAACAACGACAACAACAAAAACAACAACAACAACAGCAAAAGCGAACCTAATGTATTGATTATTTAATATCTGCGCAGAAATCAGAAAATGCCACAATATTATTTTGAGAGTGTCATAGCTACATCAAAAGTACCAACTTTACTAGATAACTCACGACTTCATGGTTGAAAAATGGTTTCATAAAGTGTAGATTAATTCCTTTGAGAACACGGTAACATAACTATTACATTTAATTCTTCATATGTCATTGTCTTATGTCATAATTGTAATGGATTTACATAATTTTTAAGGCATTTATCAAAATTATCCTAGTAATATAACGGGATAGATTTCCTGTCTCACAAAAAATGGACCGAGATTGAGTGATCAAGTATATGACGTTGTTCGATCTAACAAAAAACTGTGTCTACGATTACTTCAGTCAATTTCACACACGCACGGTCGCACGTACGTACGCACGCCTGCATGACATGATTGATTATAACGTGCTGAGTTCAATAATTGAATTCTGACTTCAGTCTAGTAACGAAAACGTACACAACAATAACAACATGCGTCGTACACAGATATGTTTCTACACCTTTGTATCGCGATTTCAGCATTACAATTTATGTAACTACGAAGTGATGTGTTTAGTTCATTATGTGAGATAGCTAAAAAACTATATGCTATCAAACATTTAGTATTATACTTTTTATGTTCAAAAGTTTGGTACGCACATGGTGAACACTAATTTATTTCAATGATTTTAATACTTATCATGAAGGGCCTTCGTGGTCGAGGGGTTATAGTCTCTGACTAATAATCACCACCCCCTCACCTCCGTGAGTTCGAATCACACCCTGGGGTCTTCATCCATCATCAAAGCTAGAAAGTCGCCAAATGCCCGTGGCTGTTGGTGCGACGTTAAACCCCAGTGAGCAAAAATACTTTTCGTATCAAAATGAAGTTTAGAGTGCTATATCGCAGGTTCCTTCATTCAATGCATAGGCAACATTCAAGTAAAAATTTATTAATTTTACCACCTAATGCCTTGAAGCGAAAATATTTTCTTAAAAAGTTTTCGTTCAACCAGGGACTTATATCTGTAGTTGGCACCAATTTCTATACAAGACGTAAAGAGTGACCCTGCCTCACGTCCATCATGATTGTCTCAACAAATTGGAATTCTTAGCCCAAAATACTTTGATATTGTAATCAATAAAGGAATATACAATTTTTGGGGCAAAAAATAATAAATTCTGTAAATTGTATATTTTTTTTAAAATTGCAATATAGAATAACGCGACTGTAGGATGGGCTTCGGGACATTGACTCTTGTGTTATATGTGTTAAACAAAAAAAATTAGTCTGAATATCTGTGAATCAATAAATGCAGCCATCAGTTTAAATGAATTGGTTTTGATACGGAAAATTGGTCTATGATTCGCTATTTACATCATTTCAGTATCATTGCTTCCAGCTATTACTTCTGAAAATTGCACATTGCGTAAATAGACCCCATCTATCAAATGTATCCTGAGAGGGCAGAGAACATCTCGTAGATCATTTGTCTCACAAACGTAGATAATTTAATTGAGCGATCAAGTAAATACAAAAAAATAATATATTACTCGTACTGAGAATAAAAAAAAATATGTACATTGTTTAACACACAAGCGATATAATGCGTGAATAGTATTCTTAAAGTATTGTAAAGAAAACGCTACGTCTAAAAACAATAGCCTAACTGAGCTAATCAAATAAGTTTGATCAACTAGAAGACAACAATGCTAATCAAAGACGGCTCTGCACTTTGTAACATTTGATATTGCCTTGGCATCATATGATTTTCGTGAACTTGCACTTGCCTCCTACTCGAAGCAGAATCAGCTAATAAATCATTTAAGAATTTTTTGTTTCAGAAGTATCTAGAGCGCATTGTACGGCGAATACTTGACAGTATACAAACACCACTCGTATGGTGTAATTTTATAGACTTGTTTGATGTAAGAAATCAATTTCTAATTACATATATTACCGTCAATTAAATGCGCAACATTTTACACTGTTGAAAGACTGGCTCTCTTTAACATTCGATATACTATTACACACAGTAGAGCATCTCAAATAACTGCATGCCTCGCGAAACGTTTTCGTTTCTGTACAATTGTCCTATTTAAATAAGTGCACCGGCTTTGTTGATGTAGATTTTAATTTCCAAATGGGAATGATATGGATTCTGGCAACTAATCTTACTTTTCTGCGGTGAGCCTTACATTAAGACAAATTGAAGTTTGATTGAAAACTATTTGTAGTAAACCATCGGGCGTGTTTCGTTGCTAGGCGATCATGAATTATGGCACTAACACGTAACTTTTTTTGTACGTACTGATTTTCTCTTGAAGCAATTTTAAAACATACACAATTAAACAAAAGTAATAAAATAACGTTTAAAACATATTTACAGACTGCAGAAAATAAGTTTCTAGTGTCACTATTTAGAAATCGTTTTAGTGAGTTGTATTTGAATCATATTTCAAAAGGGGACGCTGGATAGTAATCACTAGCCCCTGACCGCTGTGAGTTCGAATACGATCAAGACCGAACAAACTTTACGTGTGAGGATGCTGTCCGGCTAGCTTACGTTTGGTCGATTGTTCTACCAATGTTTACGCCCGGGATCTTCAACCCACCGTTAAAACCCGAGAGTCGCATAAAGAAACGACACTGGCTAATGGCGCGACTTTAAACCCCAGTGGAAAAGATAGCACTGAAAGGAGAATAAGAGTAACAGAATCAGCTGTTAGTACGAAGAATCTGGAAAGGTCTGCACCTGCTATTTTATAAACTGACAGTAAAATATCAGACTGATATATATACGTTTATGCAAACATAGATATTCTAACGAACATTAAAACACAACAATATGTAACCGTTTGATAAACGTTGATTTAAACTACCGTTTAAACTCGATGTCAAGGTTTGTATTTTCGTTCAGATACATAATAGTTTAACGTGGTTTATTGTAAGCCTCCGTGGCCTAATGGATAAGGCATCGGCCTCCTAAGCCGGGGATTGCGGGTTCGAGTCCCGCCGGAGGTTTAATACATTCCCATCATTATGAATTTTGTGCAAGTTGCTTCCTTACAATTTAAGAATTCATTATACATGAAAATATGCTGCTGGAAAAAAGGGGAAATCTGTAAACAACAATGCAAAATGAATATTTTTTTTAAATATTGGTCAAGAAGGATATATTTTAATTCGAATGCATATTAATTCCTAACAAACTTCTAACGCAGCTTAAATAGGACGCAAGTATGCCACATTGTTGCCATACAGTTCAAATTTTCATGGATTGACGCTCACTCGCGCACGCATTATACGACCTGGTCTGAAAAAATACAGTTCACCAGGGTTAATAGAATGGCTACGAAAACGTTATTTGATTTCGAGAAAGAATGTGGTATTTTCTGGGCAACAACATTTTTCATATTCCAATATCTAGTGATACAATAATTAGTACAAAATTGTGATTTTAGGTGACTCTCAAGTAATACTCACTCACGTACATCATGGAAGATCACTTATGTTGCTTTCGCTATAATAGAATGTTCGCTATTCAAGATTATAGAAATAGGAAATCAGAGGTTGTGTAAATACATTCCATTCAATAGCATAGAAAATACATTTTCTTTGAAGATCTAACTCATGCTGTAAACTAAACTACAACAAAGACGTATACAATAAATTGTTTGATTAAATCATAGTAATTACTTATACATTATTTGATTAATAGTTAAATATATAATACATAGATTTTAGTACCAAGAAATCACATGCTAAGCTTACATCCTTCTATGTCCAAAATAATCAATTTTAAGTATATTATCAGTAAATATGGACTTCAATAGAATTCCTTCGCCTCTAATATTTTACATTATTTCTTTAATCTCAGGATTTTGGGAAATCTTGGATTGTTTGCACATCCTTTGAAATCAAACAACAAAGAAGAAATTTGATTATTTTTGTAAATGATAAACAAATGAAGCTTCAAGCCCCTTCAGATTGTTATTTGAAATCAAAGAAAAAAAAATAACATGGGATAAGATGACAACAAAAGTCACAGAGCTTTAGGCAGTCTACACCTCATGACTCGATTATAAAAGCAGCGTGTTTTAATAAGATTTCCTACGAACTGAACAAATCCTTAAGAAGAATTTGTTCAACAAAGATCTCTTTGAATCGTCCTCGGCAAATCAATCTTACAGCTTTTCTGTGAAAAATGGTCAACCAGGGAGCGCCTTACTGGGTTAACCTTTGCGAATAATGTTCTGTAAACTTCCAAGGCCATAGTTCATTTCGTTTTCTTAAAAGCATAAATCACACCGCTTCAAAAAATACTCAAACAACTGACTCCAGTCCAGAATCAATTTAAATGTTTTTTTTTTCAGCTGTGAAATTACAAAGAATATAGATTTACATGTAAAGCAGTTTTGAAAATTGCTATACATGAAGGTTTTATTTAATATACTGTATTTGGTATGATCCAGAACACGTGACATAATCACGTGACAGCTATGTATGTATGGTAGGATACTTACATTTGAAAACGGATAACAAATCCAAAATGCGCTCTGTAAAATACAGTGCAACCTCTCCAAGCAACACCTTTCGGAGAAGCAAAATTATGTTGCTGTTGTTGTTGTTGTTGTTGAGATGCTTTTGCTTAAGAGAAGTTAAATTAATAGTTAAATCGTACAGTGGTAAAAAACATTATGTTGTTGAAGGAAGGTTGTTGCTCAAGAGGATCTGGAATGATAGCAGCCATTATTTATTTATACTGGAAATAATATGTAAATCAACAATTGGCTGAAAATACTTAAGATATTCGCATGAATTTGCTTAAATTTAGATGAATAGATATTTTTCAAAACTGATGTCGTAAGCTATTTGACTTATATATTAATATACATTATTCATATTAATAACAAATTAATTAAATTAAGCACTTTTAGCTTCTTGTAATAAATGTGTTGAATGATAAGGAGGACACGACAATGATTTAAAGGTGTCTTAGAACAAGCTAACGGAATTGATAGTATGTTGGTTTCTTTTCTCTTGCCGATGAAGTGAACAAAGCTATTATTATTTACTTATTGAACCTAACTAGGACATTTCAATGACGACACTGATAGCTAAAACAGTTCTGTTTGCGTCATTCATATTACATTTTGCGTTTGTTGTAATCTGATTGTGTGAAAACATTTCTGCCCTTTTATATAGAGACAGCGGCGTGTTGTTTGGAATCAGATAACTTATTGAATCACGCAATAGGTGAATAATCTGTTGTAGTAGGATGGGGTCACAAAAAATTGTCGTGTTTCCAGTGCAAGACTGACCCTATCGTTTGGCATCGACCCTAAAGTTTTTAACAGCAAAGTCCAAAGTACGAAAATACTTTGGGACGAATCGTGCCTCCTAAGTACGATAGAAAAATAGGAAAGTAAAGTCTTGCGACCTACTTACTATATTTTTTTTTAACTTAAGTAACAGTAAACATGATTTTCTTTTCTAGTTTTATCACAAATTATCAGAAATAAACAGTTTGACGTCGGTGTCCCCCCTTAAGAAAATAATGGAATAGAAATGAACAAAAGGCCGAAAGACCACTGTACTGTAGTGTGATATAAAAATCATAAATAACAATACATTCTGGTTATTAATATAGATACAGACAGCTTGATACAAGTAGGTAAAGTAAAGCTTAACACAGTAAAACCGGAAATAAGGGTTTGCTATAAATAAGGACCATGTTGTGGGGCTGTGAACGAGTACTTTTAACCATACAATTATTGACATACTAGACCAATGTTTATTTTTCACATGGGTTTAACGACGTATTATCAGCCAGGTCAATTACCTTTTACAGATTTAACTGCGGAGGAAGACACCATGTGTACAATTGTGTAGAAACACCGTTCTTCCGTAAGCTAGCCTGCCAACTTCCTCCCATGTGAAATTAATGAAACCCGCGGTGGGATTCGGACTCACATGGTTGAGAGGATAGCGATTACTAATCAGATCATATACTAGTATGCCAATTATCCATAAAGTCATATATTTATCTGATTTATTCACATGTTTGATAACATATATTTCTTATACAAGTTACGTATAACAGTAGTTGTTCCCTGCATTAAAGAAAGTCAAACGACTGTACAAAAATAACTCTGAGGTTTTCTTTTTATCTAATCATGTTTCTGCTTACATTCATCTTATAATTAACTTCATTGTAACATTTTATTCTAACTTCTAGCAGATATAGTGACAAAGAGTGATGACACATGTGGTAAACACGTGACAAATTACCACACTCAGCTACACGAAATTGTTATCGAGACAAACAGCCATAAAACTTCTTTCAAATACAATAAAACCTCGACATTAAAATCACATTTGAGACGAAAATTCCGTCTTAATTGTCTTATTAGAAGGTTTCATTATCAAGTTGAAATAAAGAGAAAACACTGACAGCCGTTCCGTATATTAGGGATCGTAATAATGACCTGGTCTGAATAGTGTTCGAGTGGTCGTTCAGACAGATCTTACTGTATACGTATCAAAAATGCTTTAGGAATCTCGCCATTTTAACAAGTTGGGTTTGTCGTGGTCTGTCCTTAGGTAGTAAAATTTTATGAACGTTTTTATCAATATTCTCCGCTTAGTTTTTAACCGGTGATTAAAAATCTTAAACACTATTCTGTGAACGAGTCAATTAATCAACTATCTACTGATTTATGTGACAAACACACATGTCATTCTGAAATGAGTTGAGTAAAAAAATGATAAAAAATGAGTTTGAAGACTGACATCAAGTTTCAAAACCACTGCGCCAGGCTTGAATGCATACCCTCTGACCGAGACATTGAGATGATCAGTTTGATTAGAGGGTAATTATTTACAATGCTGAGTCTCATATAATCATAAAGAAACTATAAACATGATACATGTAACTATTGTACATGACTACATAATAAGCGTCGGTAATGATAATTTCTAAGTCATAAAACACTAAACGATCAATCGTTGGAACTAGCGCATTACGTCATGGTCATATATAACCCCGAGTCACTGTGTCATTGTTACAATACTTAACTATAAACTGGTACAGATGTAGGACAGACATGTAGATCACTGGTCACATTGAAGTAACGAAGTTAAGTTAATGCAGATATCGGGAGTCTTGAAGCAGGAGCTTTCGTAGCTTGATTACGCTGTCGAGAAAAAGACCTTAATGAGTCCTTCCGATTTGATTTTTCCTTTATTCAAGTTTGGAATATTAATCGGGGTGTTTTTTTCTTAACAGTCATTGCATGAGATTCCACATTTTTAGACCAATCTCTATGATTTGTCATATATTTTGATATATACTAGTATACTAACACGCAAAGAAAACGCACCACCCGGAATAAATTCATTATCTTTATCAACGTGAAAGTTTTTATAATATCATTATAATAGGATGCTGATGAAACACTTTAACACACACACCCGCAAAAGTAGCCCTGGAAATCGTCATAAGTTCAGCAAAATGTTGTCTTAAGAAAAGTAGGCAACAATAGAAAAAGTCACACACTTCAATATCTGGTATGCCCGCCCTTTGCGTTGACTACAGCATGGCAACGTCGGCGCATATTCCGGATCAGGAGCTGGATACGATATTTCGGAATGGCGTCCCACTCCTCTACAAGTTCGGCGATCAGATCCTGACGCTTGTGAATTTGCCGTCGGCTGTTGTACACACGACATCCCATTTGGGTCCCAAAGGTGTTCAATAGGATTCAGATCAGGCGAGCTTGCCAGCCACTGAAGAACATCTTTGACGTTGTGCTGCGCTAAAAATGTCGTAGTCAATCTTGCTGTGGTAGCCTTGCGTTGTCCTGCTGTAACGTCGTCACGTCCCGATGTCTTCGGAGAAAAGGCACTACAACAGGCCTCGTCGATGTATCTCATTGCTGTGAGACTCCCATCCACAACCAAAAGTTCAGTCTTATGACTCCATGAGATACCACCCAAATCATGATGCTTCTACCACCCCAGCGAGATGCCTGTCTTTAACAGCAATCTGCTTATCGTTCCCCTTGACGTCGCCATACTCTGGCTCTCCTATCTGGCATATCTAAACAGAAACCTGATTCGTCTGTGAAGAGGACTTCCATTCATCGATCATAAGTCCATCTCAAATGTCTCTAACACCATAAATTCCGATTACGTCGTCTTTCTGCCGTCAAAATATTACCTCGATATACGTTGTGTGTGTGCGTAGACCGCATTCCAATAGTCGCCGCCGAACCGTATCTCTACTGATACGTTACTGACAATAGCCACGGTCCTCTTGGGCAGTTTCCGTGGCAGTTTGTCGGTCTATCGCCGCTGACGCCACTCTTTGACGTCCTGGGAGACGCCTGTCATTCACAGACCCCATTTCATTGTGCCGCTCGATCAAACGAGTAATAGTGGAGTGCGCACACTTCATTCTACGCGCCACCTCGCGATGTGAGAGACCACTAGCAATTATACCAACAGCTTCAAGACGTTGGGCGTCACTCAACGTCCCATAATTGTGACGTTTGCAACAAGTTATGCTGTACTTTTATTCTTCAATTAACAGTGATTGTTTGCAGCATAAGATACACCGATATACATGTGTCGAGTAATGACTATGCATAGAAAGCCATTTTCACGAGCGGCGCGTGATTTGCGCTGTGTAGACCGTAACTAACATTATCACGTTGTACCTATGTAGGTTTCAAACCAATTTATACAAACAAATTCAAACATTGAACGTAGTTGTAAAAATATATATATTTTTGGGTGGTGCGTTTTCATTGCGTGTGAGTATATATTTGAAACACTACGCGACAAGCCGGGTATAGCTCAATGGGTAGAGTATATGTTAGGTTCGGATTCGTGAGCTCGAATCGTGAGCGGGCAATTGGTTAGTAATCAGACATGATTAGTCTTCTGCCGTTGATCATTCATGTGGAAAAGTTAGCAGTCACTTGTGAAAAACAAGTTAAGTATTGGTATACCTGTCGGTATGAAAGATAAATACTGTTGAAACCCTCCCCCCCCCAAAAAAAATAATATTGCTATATTAAGCAGCTTCGGCAAAAGATTAATATTTTTACTTACCGTAAAGTTTAGTCCGACTTATAATTCATTCAGCAGTTAACTGAACAGTCGTCTTAGAAACACTTCGACCACACTAAAATCCACGTAATTATAAGAAAACTACTGGCCTTGTATAACCGGTAAGTCGAGTGACCACCCGCAGTTTTATGGAACTCCAAGAATGTGGAGACGCGTTGTAAATTACGAGGGACTTCGATGCTCGGTTTTATAACTCAATTATAATGATAGAAAGAGATTTAAACGGTTTATTGTTTTAGTATCATTTCGTTTGTATTTAGTGTGTTATTTATGGGTTTATTGTGGTCACTTTATGACAAACAGCAGTCAGCGATTCTCTGTCAAACTATCAGTACCTAACACGGTCAAATAACCATAAAACAAAGCTGCTATAATCAGTAAGACATGACTAAAACAGAGTTATCAAAGTTTTATTATTTGCGAAGATATATTTCAAGATCAATATGAACAAAGCACCGGCCATATTTAAAAGAGGCTAATAGCTTATATAACCAGAATATAAGTGATTTTCAACAGTGCTGAAAGCAGAATTGCACTAAAAAGACCAATTATGAAGAGAACGAAGACCTGTATTTAAGTGAACTCAACAATCCTTAAAGAAAATGACGCTAGTGCTGAAATGATCTATGTTAGAAAACTATATCAGTATTGAAATGAACTAAATAAGTATTAACGATTAGATAAACCATCACTGAATTAGGAAATATATAAATCATACAAATATTACATAAAACTTTTATAGCTCTGTGGAGTCTAAGGTACTAGTTCTGCACCAGACAAAATTATCAAAGTACAGTGCAACCTCTCCAGAGCGGCTCTATTTTGAGCAATTTCCCGGGAATTCAACAACAGCAAGATTTTCCCCATTGTACAATTCAACCATTACTTTAACCTCTCTAGAGCCACAACCTCTCAACAACAACAACAACAACATAATTTTGCTTCTCCCAATGGGTGTTGTTTTGAAGGGGTTACGCTGTATATGCAGTCATTGGGTCTCTAGTATATAAAAACGCTTTAAGAAACTTCTGGATTTTTGCTCGATTTATTGTAACTTGAAGACATAAGACACTTTCATAGTTAAGGTTCTTTTTTGTTGGTTGTTGATTGTATTGGGGTTTAACGCCGTTTTTCAACAATTTCTCAGTTATGTACGACGACCGGTTCACCTAACCAGTTTTCCTGGACTGTATACTAACCAGTACTAACTTACCCTTCCACAAGGAGCCGGCAACTTCTCCACATATGAAGGAAAATCGACATTTTTGTCAAATTTCATGGAAGGGTATGACCTGCCGCGACCGGAATTCGAACCCGAGGTTCTTTTTTGTAAAATACAGTGGAAGCCCTTTAAACCAGTTCCTCTATAAACCGGTTTTCCTTCTAAATCAACCAAATGTCCAGTACCCGACTTTATGACTAATTAACTTGAAACTGGCATCCCCTCTAAACCGACCTGGGCTCGGCCGATTTAGGGGGTTTCCACTTTATGTTGTTCCCCACTACTTAATACCAAAGCCTGTAACATCGAATATGGAAAAAAATATGTCTTCGCAACAGTTGGTGCTGTGAATGCCTTTACAAAGAATAGGGAATCGTTGTTAGAATCTCTCTCTGTTTTTATACTTGATTTAATGATAAAATAACATTGCTCTTGTCTCTTATATTCAACTTCGTGTCGATGAAAGATCTCTATCATATCATATACCATTTTTTTCTCAAGATCCAAAAATAAACGTGCATTATAATGACAAGTCAACGATAATAATGTGAAGAAATAAATGACGCTAGCTTTTTTGACACTTAATCAAATCTACGTGATGTATATATGTATGTATGTAGTTTTCCAAATGCTTTCTCGTAAACAAAATTAATTGCGTTGTGAAAACGAAATCGCAGTAGTGTTGTAATACTGATGAATGATGTGTGTTTCATGAAGCACCCACCAGTAACATATATATTAATATATCTATGATCATATGCGTGCATGTGCATACTTAAATCACGTGTCTTATTTGCATAAACACTGTACGAGTTTTACAGTTTGCATGGGAGTTTTTCACTGGTGTTTAACTTTTCCAGGATTAACAGTGGAGGACGACCCCAGGACTACACCTGGGTAGAACCTCCGCCATTCCATAAGCTAGCTGGACTGAATCTAGAGTCTGGCTCGTGATTACCGGTCAAAAAGCATAACTACTCGACCCTGGATATATATTGGATAAAAACAAGGTAAGCTAAGACGTATATTAGTACATGTATTTTATTTTAGTTCTACCGTGCAAATTTGTGGTTCATTTATTCGATTATATCAAATCAAGATATACAGTAATGAGAGTGCGTGTCGGAAAGAGAAAGCAGAAATTAAATTTCCTGACTCTGACAGAATATCTGGTACAATCAGTGCAGTATGTGAAATTTCTGCTCCGTTTTTGTAGCGTGGTTTGTCGAATTTGATCAACGCTTTAAATCTCTAGTCGCGATCTTGTCAAATTTTCCAGCCACGGCGTCAAATATCAAAATATAGGTTGCCACTAGCGCATTAAATTAATGATAGACTCGGAGATTTTAAAGTAATAGAGTAATAGTTTTAGATATGTGTGCTTAAATATTGTATACTTAATTTAATAAGCAAAAAATGTACGGTTTCTCTTTTTGAAGAAACTCAGAAATTCTACAAGTAAATAGTATAAGATGGTTGTTATTTATGCAATGCAGTGCAACCTCTCCACAGCGGACCTCTCTCAAGCAACAACCTCCCTTCAACAACGGCATGATGTTTTCCCACTGTATGATTTAACTATTAATTTTACCTCTCTATAGCAACAACTACTCAACATCAATAACATCATTTCGCTTCTTCCTAAGGATGTTGGTTTGGAGAGGTTGCACCGTAGTTTTGAATCACAATATCTTCATGCGTCCCCGAACAAATGTAACAGATGGAAATCTGAACTTTATTATACACTGATCGCATGTATTTTTTAGTGTCTTGTTATACGCTGTAGCATTCCCGAATTGATTCAGTTTGTTTTGTTTGTTTTTGTTTTTATGTGACATATTGTCACTGGGGTTTAACGCCGTTTTTCAACAATTTTTCAGTTATATACGGCGACCGGTTCACCTAACCAGTTTTCCTGGACTGTATACTAACCAGCACTAACTTACCCTTCCACAAGCAGCCGGCAACTTCTCCACATGTGGAGGAAAATCGACATTTTTGTCAAATTTTCATAGAAGGGTATGACCTGCCGCGACCGGGATTCGAACCCGGATCAACCCGGATCAACTTGTAACCCGGTTACAAGTCCAACACACTAACCACTGGACTACGGTCACGGCCTTAAGTGATTCAGTGAATTCGGTCTATTGAACTTTTAGTAGATAAATATAGACAGTGCTGTTGACATGGTTGTGAAAAGCAAGTACATCTTTCGATATGATGGCTGAACTATGAGCACCGAAACAGCCACTTTGTTGTGTGTTGTACGAGTATGTTCAAGTTTTTTTCCTTCTAAAGCAGGGGGCGTTAATAGGCGTCTTCCCCTCAGGAAAAATCTTTAAAATCATGCAGTTTTCCCCTAAATTCAGTTTATATCAAATGTTTCATTTCCCGTTTTGAAAAATATCGTGTCATTTTCCCCAAAACTAAGAAAAAAAACCTCTGATGTTTCGCGGGTGTATTTACAATTCGTAACATTTTCATGAGTTGATCTCAGTTTTAAGCTAGTACTTAGAAGCGTTGGAAGTTTTTATCACAGGATAAAAATTGCTATAGGTAACTTAAGAAAAGGTACAAAAATACGAAGAGAAACGGTATATCCGATTTATCATACAGTTACTTCAATCAGTGTTTTCAATTTACAGAAAATATATATTTTAAAAACACTGGAGACAAATTATGATTATAAAATGAGACATGTCATACTTGTGTATACGAGTCTATCGATTCAAATTCGCTCTAGCTATACTATGAAAGGGAAGTAACTCAGTTGATTTTTTATTTTGCTCTATTTCAGATTAAGTTTTCTTCTTTGATATTAATGCCGCCTGCTCTACAAGTGATACAAAACTTCTGGTTCTCGGCAACTAATGTGCTTGAGTCACTGTATAGTATGTGAGTAACTAACTCAGTCGGACCGAAGAACAACCTGATTAAAGGACGAAAAATCCGCCCGGTTACTTCGGGACTGTACATCATCAAATTTATGAAGCAGATATTTATCTTGCGAAAAAATAGTACCGTGTCTGATAGTCACACCTAATTACGAAAGTAGACAGCTACAACGAAAGTATGTTGGTATCAACATCAAATAATACGATCAAACAAGAACAGTCAATGACTTCTTCATTCACACAGTACCGTTAAACACGGTTATGATGAATTCGTGGGTAATCGAAAATAACTTCATTAAATCCCCTGGAGTGTTTATCTGTCAACAACGAGATACATGAGGACATGTTCTAGAAAAATAAACATGTACTTTAATGTACCCGATGTTTTTCTCTATCAGAGTGCCGTATAACCGTGTTTTACTGTATTGAAGTGTCTATAAATATCATAATTCAATTTACTTACATGTATGAAGCATATATAATACATTAAAACATTCGATATACACGCTGAAATGTTTTCAGTATATTGTTAAAAGTAAAGTTATATATATATATAAAATATATATATATATAAAATATATATATATAAAAGTAAAGTTATATATATATATATATATATACGTGATTAAATATATATGTATGTAAGTCAGGAATGTTGTTCAGTAACTATAACAGCAACTGTCCACGTAAGCGGACCTATTACGCAGTGGCGATTTTAACTGACCAAATTTACGGCCAACAGACCTGCGGAACATACTGTTTTCTCTGACTTTTGGTTGAATACTTCATGCTTATTTATCCTATACCTGGTACATTTATGTTTTCCGCTCATTTACATAATACATGAATTTGTATGACAGTCTTAACAGTGCAATATTGACCAACACGGTCAGATAATAACTGATTGATTTAAAGTTAGCGTTAAATGTGACAGTGAATTTTAATCTATAAGTATCCACCAATGTTTTACATAAGGTACATAGAGGATCTTAAATTAGCAGTCATTATGTATGGTACTTATTATTAAACGTGTCATCTCAAAACGATAAAAACGAGGCTTATAATGTACACTTAGTGTTTAAAAATTCATCGTCTCACTTAAGTCTTACTTGAACAGCATGTATGAAACTTGGAGAGCATTTATTTAATATTGTAAATCTACATTGTTGACAACCACTGAACATCATTGATTGTGGATATAAAGAAGTTGATTGCTTACATCCAAACTTAAGATAAGTATATTACACTGATTAAACTGACATTTTATGAATAGATTGAATTTTGTTCAGAAAACTCTTCGGAATTAAGTAAACTAAGCTTTTGGACCGTAGAAAGCGGACTTAGTGTTGGCGCGCACACCGCCCTTTAACACGTCTGTAATACCATTTTATCGTGAAACGAGGCATTATAAATAAGTAACATTCTTCATAGATAAGAGACGAGTATATTTGGAGCCATCTGATTTACACTGCTCACACACCTGCGTAACTTCCAGCTTTATGGTCACGGAAACATCTCGCTTAGGTTACGAGCAGTTTAAGAATCATTCGTGTGAAATTTGTACGGCATAGTACAGTACGTCAAACATTTTATGTTATTTGCCATGTCCAAGTCCGAATTCAAATGTAGATGCCAGCTCTGCAAACGATCCTATGGTAGAATTTACTTAATAAATAACATTTTACGAGTTGCGTCGGTATTCATTCAAAATTAGTACTGGATGTTGACTGACTGTAAAGAATTACCGGACAACTTGCCAAATCTTAAGGCATCAGAGAAAAGCTTTCTTTTTCATGTTCCCTCTGGAAAGCAACTCAGTTGTTGTAATGCATTCAAACACATTTGACTTTACCGTGACCTTTACAGCAAATGTTGATGTAGTTACTAGAGGTGAAACGATTAAAAAAATTTCGATTCGATTCGATTTCGATTTTTCATCCCACGATTCAATTTTTCGATTCGATTTTCGATTTTAAAAGGAATTAAATAGGACAAGAATAAAATAGCTATCCCACTAGTTTACGATGGAATGTATTTTCTTAAATACTGTAAACAATGGAACAAACGAAACATAAAACTTGTGAATAGGAAAAACTGAAACAGTAAAGTGGTGAGCACATAATTTCCTATCCAGAAAGCAAGCGTCTTGACGACGTTCCGTCCCGGACGCTTGAAACTACTCTGTGTGGTATGAAGAAAGCGCCTAGACAACTGGGATTTAGTTAACGTTTTCGGAACGTAATACATGGAGCGAAAAGAGCCTGACGACACGAGAAGAATGCTGATCTCGTTAGATTTCAGTCATTTTGACTCGCATACTACGGAAAATGAAAGTAGGTATTACCAAAAAAAAAAAAATCGAATCGAAATTGCCGTCATTGAATCGAATCGAATCGAATCGAGCATGAAAAATCGCGGTTCGCAATGGATCGCAATTAATCGTTTCACCTCTAGTAGTTACGATACATAATGTGTTTTGTTGTTTTTCTTTCTTTTACAGTGAAGGTTGTCACAAGCATGTTTAAACTGGTTGTGTTTATCACCGCTTACTTGGTGACATTTCTCGATGTGGCACTACTCTATAATTTTGGAAGTATATTTGTTAATGAAATGGAAACATTCAATGCTACGAGAGCGGAAACTGCTGTTATTCAATCTACAGCTTTGGGTGTAGGGCTTAGTTCTGGTAATTTCCTAATTCGTCCAATACGTTTCCATACTTATAATGTTTGTGAGGGTTTGTCGAATCACGATTTCGGAAACATAGTTAATTAATTACTTCGTCTAGACATTTGTGAATTAGGCTCTATAAACTATCAGATATTATCTACAGCTAAATTCGATCATTATTACCAATTTTAGCGTTGTTTTTCTGTTTAAGAATAACATATATTTTCTTATTTTCTTCAGGAATTATTTCCAGTTTCTTCATAAACAAATTCGGGGTAATGAAGTGTAGTATTGTTCTTACAACTTTTGCAAGCGCCAGTATTATGTCTTGTTACTTTGCGACCAGCGTATGGTACCTAACGGTCAGTTTTGGAATTATCTTCGGTAAGTTTTCTTTTAAATTTTGTTTTCTAATGTGCCAGAAAAGGAGCTTGATAAAATTGCATTATTCAGTTTCACAAATAAGTTATATTCGTATAATACCGTAGTGTTATTATCATTTCAAAGTGTTCTATTCTTTGGCCTTTTTGTGTACTCATAATATCCAATGCTGGCCTATACCAAAGGCAGAATTGATCTACAGTCAAACCTGTGTACAAAGGCCCACCTTGGAAAAGACAAATTGAGGTCCTTTTTGACAGCTGGTCTTTATTCGGAGGTCAATTTGTTCTATGTAATCAGTGACGAAGTTTCAAAGAATGGCCTTTATTCACAGGGTGGTCTTTATTCCGAGGTGACCGCAAACACAGGCTTGACAGTATTTTTTTCAAACTATGCTTAGTATAATCTGTATTCATGCAACTTAATTCTGTTTACCGAAGTGAAATCAATTGGTGGTAGATTAAAGCTCTGATCTGGATACAAATATGAAAAGAATTAAAAAAAAACACACACACTGAATATAATACCTCCACCAAAACAGAAAAGTAAGCTTAGCATAAAATCAGTCACGACTGACTAAAAATGAAATGTCTGATGACAGTAAATACGAATTTCCACAATACAAATACCAAACTGTTGATGGAATAACTGGAAAGACTTAAGCGCAAAATGGTATTTATTGTGATACATGCAATTACAAATGCTTGTGAAAGAATTTGTGATTTCGTATCTATGTTATTTTACCGATAAGATTGATTATTATCCAGTATTTATATTCGTGAATTATAGGTCCATGCGCTTTTAGTTTATTAATTTGTTCTACAACGGCTGTCAGTTATCTTTTCATGGACAGAATGAGGATACTTGTGATATCACTACAAGTAACTTCTGTAGGACTCGGTGGTATGGTATATCCATATGTTCTGTCGTACTTAATGTAAGTATTTGTACAATATCTTCTCACATGATTTGGCTCTGATAGATTACTCAACATGCTATAAACCTGATGGCTTACCAATCAACAAGTGCCAAATTCAAAAATCATAACATTACATCAAGAACTTTCAATGAATTCTGTAATTATTCTACAAATTTGTACTTTACAACCAATTTTATTAGCGGTCAATTCAGCGTATTATTTGCCGTTTTTACGGTTGAAATATACATGTAATATACATGTATATACATATACTGCGTATTCCAATTACAGCTCACGTTATGGTCTACGAGGAGCGTTGCTTATTACTGGTGGACTTTGTATGAACTGTATACCTGGTTGTCTGCTATGGAAAAAGCCAATGATTGGTAGAAAGAAGAAAGATACAATGGAAGAAGCCAACAAAGACCGTATAATGCAATATCAATCAGAACTTGATGTTAAAGTGACTGAGGTTAAAAGTAAAGTAGTCATAACGAAGAATGAAATAAGACCCAGAGACAACGACATATACTACATTCAATCATTTCCTGTCTTATCTAATCAGCAAAATACAAAAGTTATGTGTGTCCGTGAACGGCCAACACAACAAGGGAGCACAGGGGAGAAAAGTTCGATCTTCAAACATTTAAAGACAATTCTGAGAAACTGGCATTTCGTGGCATTTTGGGTTGGAACTACTATAGCGTCCCCATTGCTTAATCTCATTTTAATCTTTATAGCAGATATATTCGCGGACAAAGATTTAAGTAAAGATGATTCCAAATTTGGACTTTTACTCTTTAATGCTCTTAACATACTTTCACGAATAATCATTGGATTACTTATGCAAATAAAATGCCTGCCAATTCTTTTCTGTTCTTTCCTCGGAACGTTCATGGCTTCATGTGTCTTTGGAGGATTTATTCTGGCACAATCTAGACTGGCTGTTTTATTGAGCTGTGCTTTGGCTGGTATACCGTCAGGAATGTTGAAAACAACGATGAGTGCTTTCCCGCCACACCTTGTTGGTACTGACAGTCTCCCAGTTGCATTGGGGCTCGTCTTTACAGCTTCCGGGATCTGGCATAATCTTATAGGACCCGTAAGCGGTAGGATGAAACATTTACGAAGATAATGTAGCACTGTATGATTCAGGTATTCACGGCAAAAAGTGATTGAAGGTTATGAATCATTATCAATGACGAGTTTTCCTTTATATAACAAAGGGGAAACTCCCCATGCGTACGCCTGAGTAGAACCACTGACCTTTCGCTTTTTGGAAGCTTCCTCACTTGCGCATTTTTTTGTCCTGTGCGGGATTCGAACTCACAGAGGTGAAGAGCTAGTGACTACGAGTAAAAAACTCGAGGACGCCCCTTAATTAAATCGATTTAATATTAGCTGATTTTTTCAATGTATACTTCATTATAGTGAAGAAATAATATTCAAAAAGTTTGAAATAGTAACGTACTTATTTAATTTATCAAGATTACCCATAAAAGGGTTAATTATTGACATTATGCTTTCTTTGTTTCAGGATATGTAAGAGATTCGATAGGTTCCTACAATGTTCTATTCTTCGTAGCTGCAGGAGCGACCGGATTGTGTTCTATTGTGTTTGCGTTTGTGACCATTCAGCAATGTAAGGAAACATCTCGACGTAGACGAACTTCATCAGTGTTTTATTTGACAAGCTTGTAACATGTTACCTCATTTAGTCTTATTTTGATATTGGCATTCGATTTAAATATAATAACAGTTTTATTGACTAGACCAATCAAGATGTGTTTTTTTTATAATGAACGTCTTATACTCGAGGATATTGTGGCGCAAATCATTAATCATATGAGCTAGAACATATTAGAATACATGTATATTGGAATATATTGGACTGAAATCATATTATTGCATGTACATGACCATCAAAAATGGTGAAAAATAGAAGAACAATATTATAAGATTCGGGTACTTTACTGTCAACTTGATATATTCTGACTTTTTATTATTTAATATCATTTAACATCGAAACTGATTGTTTTGTTTAAACCAACGAAAGAATACATAGTATTTGTATGTTTTCCATTGTTAACGTTATACAATTTCAAGCAAGTTTGTGTATGATCCCAGTCCAACCATTTGTAATACATTTGATATTGTGTTCCATACAAGACAAAACTGCTTGTTATAGCTATATAATCTGTCCATGAAACATTTAATAAACTGGAAAATCACTTCTCTTTGTAATGCCTCATTGTCTGTTTTAGCTTGCATACTTGTCCGAAGGTTTTCATATAATCAAGACACATTACAGAGCATTTAGAGATCAATAATGATTTTTTCTCAGTAAGTGCCATCACTGGTCATTAAAGCTGACGTTAAAAGGTTTTTTGTTTGTTCATATGAACTAAGAATTTAAGTATTTAGGTCACCGGCTTATGCACGTATAATGCAACATGTTCTTGTGTATTAACATAAATGATTATGTACTTGTCAATTACCAAGCTGGCTTTTTTGGCAAGATGGAAAGGTATTGTAACGCTCAAAGTTGGTATACATACATAAGACAAGTACAAATGTAGTAACAAGTGAATATGGAATACAAACTTACTGGCAATGTAGCAAAAGAACCATAATATAATATTGAAAAGTAATTCATCTAGAAATAAATACAGAAATACAAAGCAATTCAGTGAAGTGTTACGTTTCTAGTAACTGTTTTCTCAAATTATACGTGTATACAGCAAAATTTCTAATAATGTTGATCCTTTAACATGACAACAAAATACTAAACTTGTTAATATTAGCATTTTTCATAACATTTTTCGAGTAAATACTGTTTGCACAAACTTTGATAGCGTGGACAAATGAGAATAAAATGGTATATATCTACAAGATTTACAATAAAAAAAACGGTTTCTATCAGATCTAAGAATGTTTTCCCTTCTCTATCAATACATAATGAAATGCTGATCTTAGTGACGCAAGGCTTGTTCTAAATTCTGCAATATCTGTAGCATCAATATAAGGTTCAATTTCAATTTTAGTTTATATGCTTGGTAATATGATAGTTTACAGTTTTCTACACATTTAGATCTCCTTATTTGAATATGTTGTCTTTAAGTCGCTGAACATATCTATAAAAGCATTAAAAAAAAAAGTTTCTGGGTTACATCGTCTAAATACATTAAAATAAAAAGTTCGATGCCATTTGGATTCAGATGAACACCATGGGATTCACAATTTGACACCACTGCCCGTCCCCGCAGTCTAAACTCATCCACAGACGATACTGGAGCATATCTCAAACTACTGATGATCATTTGAGATCATTAGTGCATCGGATTATCAATATGGAACCATGTACGGTCTATGCAACAATGTACATAGAGGATCTTGAATGAGTGCTCATTCCTTACCATTTTTATTAAACGAGTTGACTAAATAATATGACACGAGGCTCTGCCGAGTGTCATATTGTTTTTGTCAACGAGTTTAATAAAAATGGTAAAGGATGAGCACGAGTGTAAGATTCTATTTATCACATAACCGTAAAAACGACCACAGAAAATGAAACAGACTACAGGATGACGTCAAGATGACGTCAGTACAAGACGTCTAGTGTAGACTGTTCACTACTGTGCGCAAAAAAAGTAG
Organism: Lutraria rhynchaena; assembly: GCA_008271625.1. NCBI lineage: Eukaryota > Metazoa > Mollusca > Bivalvia > Venerida > Mactridae > Lutraria > Lutraria rhynchaena. The sequence goes on from VIBL01000051.1 coordinate 549,332, forward strand.
TGCATGTTTCTATTAATCGTTTGGCGATAAAATGCAAGATAAAAGACATAAAATCGTTATTTTATTTACACAAACATCATTTTATTAATTAATAAAATTATTCCGAATCGAAAGTCGACCATGTTTACAAATATCGTAGTAGCGTAGTAATACAAAATATGCAAATATAGTGATTTGGCTAATTTGAATATTTATTGCACGGTTTGGCAGTGCCGAATGATATTTCCGGCACGGGTTTACGGCACTCCTGGACCGCAGGTTATGTGATAAATAGTAATTCGTCTCGTGTCATCTTTTCAACTTTGTCTTATATGTGTTGTGTGGCGATAATTGGTGTTAATCGTGCTGATTCGTCGATGGGAGCTTCATTTGTAGACTGCATTCTTTTTGGCTATTCAAGTATTTTCTTTTATGGATTTTTTGTTTGTGTAAGTTGTGACTTTTTGTTTTAGGTGTGACGTTTTAGTTTTTCGTGGTACGCCCCTCGGATTAGTACTTGCATCGTATCGCCAGGTTGAATTGGTTCACAATCCAAACGGCCCTATTCCAGAGGTCTCAATTACACAGGATTTAATTGTTTTTTTGGTTCTACTGTGGATATTGCTAGATTGTGCGTACGGACTTCATCGTTACAGTAAATACTGCAGCACTATAATATGTCTTCGTATGGAGTTATTCAAACAAATTAATTACAGGGTCATGCATGTTTGAAAATAGTTTTTGTTTCTACATTTTTACACGGAATGGAAGATTTTGTCTTTAAATACAAGCATGTTTTACATGTAACATGTAAATATCATCCTTTTTGTTGAAATGATTACACTTCGTCTTTATATGATGAACAAAAGTTTATCATCTCAGTTTAACTTTTGATTTACACGGTATTGCTACAATGTATATAGTATATGTTTAAATAATATTTACCAACCAGATCAAGTATTAAAAATTTAAGATATGCATATACATGTACTCTTTGTGATCTGTATTCATAATCACATTGAACATAGAAGTACTGTTTATGGACCATTGCGACAGTTATCCTGTGGAATACATTGTTTTGGATGTTGTAGTACACATTGTCTGCACCTCTGAACATCATCGATTGTGACAATAAAAAGTCAATACATCAATTGCATCAAGACATAAGATAAGTATTTAACTGGTTTCAATACTTTATATATGGAACAGTATGGTACAGTTTGTGTTCATGTTCGGTTAGAAATGAAAATTGAAAGGATGAAGAATCCCATGTGTGTATGTAACACATTTCAGTAACTTGTTAACAATAGCATGCATTATGTGTGAAACTAGTTCTGTAAATATTCATTGATATTTTATCAAAGCTACTATAGTGACTGTATGACACCTTTCGGTTGGAATGCATTAATTGACATGTAATAGCTGTAACGTGTTAAAGCTTAATAAATTGTCTGTCGAACGGTTGAGACAAATGTTCAACACTAAATATTCTTGGAATATTTAATCATTAAAGAAACATTGGACATTGTGAATATTGAAAAGATTCCTGAAAAACCCAAAGTAAACATGACCATTTAAAACATGTACACAATGAATTTACTTTGATTTAAGAAAATGTATTTTCTATGCGAGACATTAAAACATCTTGAAACCATCCCATCTTCCCAAAGTACTACCTTCCCCAACACCCCAACACCCCAACCCTAAACATATCTAACACATAAAGACTAAACGTAACAATAAAGGACAAAGCATCTTCTTCACCTACTTAAACACTACCACACCTGAGAACGGTCTATAGTAAAGTTATAGAGAGGTTGAAATAGTGAGACTATGGTTTGGGACATTATTTACAGATTCTATCTATGGGAGATATCGCACTGCATTGACAAATGACAAGTATAACAAATGGCGCGCGGCAGTGGACTCTCATTAGTTCGAATTCGCCGTGATTTCATAGGAAAGTGATGTGAATTGTATTGTAATTGATTCAAACACAACCGACGTCACTATGGCCTTTGTGGTAGTGTTTAAGTAGGTACTGTTAACGTAATAGCCGCTATGGGTTATCAAAGAACATCAATGTATTACAGTTGCTTTTTTTCTTTTTGTTGAAAGTATGTTCAGACTTGTTGTGTTCATTACCGCCTATTTGGTGACATTTGTCGATGTTGCCCTCCTCTACAATTTTGGAAGCATATTTGTTCATGTAATGGAAACATTCAATGCTACACGAGCGGAAACTTCTCTCATTCAATCTACAGCCCTGGGTGCAGGACCTTGTTCTGGTATTAGTGACATTTAGTAGTTTGTTTTATTATATTTTTCAGAATGATAATATATTTCCATGCTTTGAATCTTTGTGCGAATTAGTTAAAAATGATTTCGGAAACGCGATCAATTAATTACCTAGTCATAGAATTTATCTTCAGGCAGTCTTGTCTATTATACACTTTCCGGGGGTAAAATATTTATTGAAGGTAGTCATTATTCAAAGGTTGAAACTGCAAACACTTGATATACGAATATGGAATTACTGGCCTCCACAACATGTGGGTCTTATTAACATGCTGTTTTAGCACAGGTTAGGTTTGTAGGCTATGATTATGTTTGGAAACTTGAAACAGCATTTTCTAATGAATGTTCTTCAGTAATTTCGACACGTTCTTAATTTCTTCAGGAATTATTGGCAGTTTTTTCATCCACAAATTCGGGGTAATGAAATGTGGTATGGTTTTCGCAACTTTCGCAAGCGCCAGTATTATGTCTTGTTACTTTGCAACCAGTGTATGGTACATAACGGTCAGTTTTGGAATTATCTTTGGTGAGTTTTCATTTTAATTTTGTCACTAATGCGCCATTGTAGAAAAAAAAACAAACAATCTAGTTTAATTGAATTGCAGTGCTAAGTTTCACAGACCTATCGTATAATCTTCGAAACAGATTGTAGTGTCCGAGTAAAATTATTATTAATCCTAAGTATTCTATTGCTTTTGTATGTAATAATAACGAGTGCATTGGCAGTGAACCTGCGAGAAAACAAATCCGTATTCATAAAATTTAAGTCCGTTCTCCAAAGTGAAATCAGCAGGAAGGATATTAAGTCGCTGATCAGACAAGATAATATGGGACAGTTAAACCACTCAAGTAGTGTCATGTTTAAAAAATATCTAATATACTGAATTGTGTGAATTAACATCTCATTCAGTTCTGCTATTTCAAGATCCGTTCCTTGAATTTTGTCTATAACGGAAAACATGAAAAAGGAAAACGGAATGAAACATATAGCTTGTGGAACAATCGAACTGGAATGTTTTTGCATACATGTTAGACTGTGTTCTCTCTTCCATTGTTCATTGTCTTTCTGGTTTTGTGTATGATAAATCACACAACGGACAAACACAAATTGGAAGTTTACACGAATTTCCACATCATAAAAGCTTGAGAACTGATAGTAGTAACAGGAATTACCTGTTGCACAAAATATATTACCACAATTATGACCACAAAAAATATACCAATGTTCATATTTTATTTATATTCGTTAATTATAGGACCATGCGTTATTAACTTATTTATTTGTTCAACAACGGCTATCAGTTATCTTTTCACGGGCAGGAAGAGGATTGTTGTGATATCACTTCAAGTAACTTCTGTTGGACTTGGTGGTATGGTATATCCATATGTTCTGTCGTTCTTAATGTAAGTTTTTTCTTAAATGTAAGCGTCAATGATGTGACCTTTAAGAGATTAATAGATATGATATTCTCTACGAATTCATTAAATATTCTACAAAATGTTTGCTGTACAACGGATTATACGCGGGTCTGTGAAAAGTTGGTAAATACTAAATATTAAATAATGTCATTTGCAATTTCTACTGTATATATTATATTATTATATTATTATTATATCCACTATAATATTCCGTCAATATCATCTACTTCCGATCTTACTGTGGATTCCAACGCTTAAATAAGCTGGTTCTCGGTTTGTGATAAAAATTGTGGAACCCAGCGCGCGTCAATATTTCACGTATTCTCACAGATGCAGAAAAGGCTATTGTATAGGCGAGCCAAGTTTTATTGATGCGCATCAAACGAGTCAAGAAATATTGGACAACTGTCATTTATTTTTGACTGACCCGCTTATAAGCTGTCTATTCAGAGTTCCACTAGAAAATTAGACTGTTGATATACATTTGTAATTAGTATTCTTATATTTGTACTTTAATTCTAGCACAAATTATGGACTAAGAGGAGCTTTGCTTATCACTAGTGGACTTTGTATGAACTGTATACCTGGTTGTCTGCTATGGGCGAAGCCAATATCACGTGGAAAAAAGGAGGAAGCGGCACAAAAATCAAATCTAGACCGTATCATGCAATATCAATCAGAACTTGATGTCAAAGTGACTGGGGTTAAGTGCGAAGTTGTAATAACGAAGAATGAAATAAGACCAAGAGACAACGACATATACTATATACAATCATTTCCCGTCTTATCTAATCAGCAAAATACTAAAGTTATATCTGTCCGTGAGCAGAAAACGCAACAAAGCACAAGGGAGAAAAGTTCGATCTTCAAACATTTTAAGACAATTCTGAGAAACTGGTATTTCGTGGTATTTTGGATTGGATCTGTTCTAGCGTCTTCATCGCTTAATGTCATCTTAATCTTTATTGCAGACATATTCTTTGACAAAGATTTAAGTAAAGATGATGCGAAGTTCGGGCTTTTACTTCTAAATGTTCTTGACATACTTTCGCGAATACTTATTACATTAATTCTGCAAGTAAAACGCCTGCCAATTCTTTTCTGTTCTTTCCTTGGAACGTTCATGGCTTCATGGGCCTTTGGTGGATTTATCCTGGCACAATCTAGACTGGATGTTTTATTGGTCAGTGCTTTTGCTGGATTACCAATAGGTGTATTGAGAACAACATTAAGTGCTGTCCCGGCGAACTTAGTTGGTACTGACAGTCTTCCAGTTGCATTGGGGCTCCTCTTTACAACTGCTGGAGTCTTGAATAGTGTATTAGGACCCGTTAATGGTAAGAAGAATCATTAAAGTAGAAACCAGAATTACGTAAATCAGCTATACACAGCAAAATTGATTGAAGGATTGAAAATTAATTCGTTTTAAAAATCATTCAAAATTATCAATGTTCAAATGTAAACGGGTAAAAATGACTTATTTAGTTACCCTGTATAATTATTCGATAAATTTATTTGATTTCGTTTACCTAAAATATTGTTAAATGTTTTCTTCAGTATGATAAAATAAATACATAAAATTAATACGGACAGGCAATACTTTGTTTATTCAATATATCAAGTTAATTTCTGGAAAAGTGTGTGGTTAACTTAAGTACTCTTTTTCAGGATATGTAAGAGATAGGATAGGTTCCTACAACATTCCATTCTTTGTTGCTCTTGGAGTGACAGGATTATGTTGCATTGCGTTTGCGTGTGTGACTGTTCAGCAATGTAGGGAGTCATCTCGACGTAGGCGAGCTTTATCGGTGTTTTATTTGACAAGCTTGTAATAAGTTGCCTTGTTTAATCTACGTTTAACATGGTTCGCTTGACCAATCAGAATGCGTAGTATGGTTTGAATCTAAGATTTATATAATGATGTCATATTGTAGCGCGAATCAAGATTTGTGACATTTTTCATATTCAGATAAATTAATCATAGTCCATACTTTTTGAGTATTAAAAGTGGCGAGAAATGAAATTACACGTATATTTGTTTATTTACGGTTTCTAAAACTTTTAATTTCAAGTATTACATTCTATTGATTGCATGTTTTATAACACATGATGACAATTGTTTACAGCCGCGGCCGTGGTCCAGTGGTTAGTGCGCTGGACTTGCAGCCCGGAGATCAGGGTTCGAATCCCGGTGGCGGCAGGTCATACCCTTCCATGAAAATTTGACAAAAATGTCGATTGTCCTCCATATATGGAGAAGTTGCCGGCTCCTTGTGGAAGGGTAAGATAGTACTGGTTAGTATACAGTCCAGGAAAACCGGTTAGGTGAACCGGTCGCCGTATATAACTGAAAAATTGTTGAAAAACGGCGTTAAACCCCAATTCAACCAACCAACAATTGTTTACCTTGAAACTGGTCACATTGTTTAACTTACGAATACAATGTATTTTTAATTTTAACCGAATGCTAGGTACTTTTGAGGCTCCAATTGCTTAGTATGTTAGTATATTATTCCAGTACAATTATCAATTGTGGTATAAATTGGTGTTGCGTTTCATGCAAGAAAATATTGGCTGTTTAATAAATCTAAACAAATGATGAAACTTTTTGATAAAGAGTGCAAAAACATTATTTTGTCGTTTTAATATTATATTTTTTAGCAAGCCAGTTTATCTTTAAATATTGAAATTTCAAAAAGAGTCAAAAGACATTGCTGGAAATTTAGACATGGATGTTCTCTGGTTGTCAGTAAATGTCTTTACTATTCATTAAACCACACATTAACGGATTTTTATTTATTCTTTTGTATTGACAATTGAATAAGAATTAAAACATCTGAAACAAACATGCATCCCCAAAGACTTATCTAATACATTCTGGAGTATAAACACAAGAAATCCCTAATGATCATTTGAGATCATTTGTGCTAAGGAATGGACAATCAATATGGAACTCAGTACTGTAATTACAACTGTCCTTAGTCATGCGTCCCGTGTACTCTTTCCACCTCTGTTTTGTACTGATTTGTTATTAGCCTGTGTGAAGGTTGATGCGAGCTGTAATAGTGGGTTGTATTCTTGTGTAATACACAAATTGACAATTGAATAAGAATTAAAACATCTGAAACAAACATGCATCCCCAAAGACTTATCTAATACATTCTGGAGTATAAACACAAGAAATCCCTAATGATCATTTGTGTACGTTGTTATGTGTGTTTGTGTAAGCTGTGATGTTTAAGTTATGCCTATAGTAGTTCCTGGTATCACGTGGTTCGCTCCTGGATTGGTACTTGAAGCGTAACGCAGGGTTTTGTTGGATCACAACCACATTTCAGTGGTCTCACTTGTACAGGAACAAATTGTTAGGTTGTTTTGCTCCTATTGTGAATCATGCTGGATTTTGCAAGATTTCGTCGTTTCATCTGTAAATACTGCATCACTATAATATGCGTTCGTATGGAGTTTTTCAAAGGAATTAATTACAGTGTCGAGAACACATTTGAAAATGTACTTGTTCTTTCACATTTATTATGCGGACTAAAATACTTTTTGTTCGAATACACATATTTTTCACATGTAAGATACAGATAATGGCATTTGTACAACTACGTTGTGATAATATTAATTCGCGTTTTAGTTGAAATGATATCATCGTCGTCGATTCATCATCATTATTATTATTATATCAATGTCACCGCTCATTTAAAAGATATTGTTTTAATGTATATATGTTAAAGCAATGTTACCAACAAGATCCATAAAGTCTTTAAGATATGCTTATACATGTACGCTTAGTGATTTGTATTCATTATCACATTTAACATGGAAATGTGTAGTGTTTTATGAATCATTGCGACAGTCCTTCTGTGGATGAAGATAGAACATATCGTTTGGAAGTTGGAAGTATACATTGTCGACACTACTGAACATCATTGATTGTGATCTCATAAAAGACAATTGATAATATCCGGACATAAGATAAGTATTTCACTGATTTAAGTACTTCATATATGGTACATTATGGATTCGCACGTTGTACGGATATGAGATAATTTTATGTTTTCATTTTAGGTTCATAATTTCAAAACTGAAAGGATGACGAAATCAAACCCTTGCTTATGTGTAACACATTACAGTGACTTGTTTATTTTTTGCATATTGTAAACACTCATTGATATTTCCTCATTACTTGTGACATACGAGACATGTAACAGCTGTAACGTGTTAAAGCTTACTAATGTGTCTGTTTAATTGTTGAGACAAGTGCTCAACAAGTACTATTTATAAAATATTGAATCATTAAAGAAACAATAACTTTCGAGAATATTAATGAGAAATAGACCCCCTCATACCACAAATAAAACACTTAGAAAACATACCAGCTTCACGAAATACTACCTTCCCCAACTCACCTACTTAAAACCCATTTAACGCAGAGGACCATACAAATAATGAAGGACAAAACCTCGTCTTCTCGAGTGTACTTCCTTAAAATGATCTGAAGTATAAGTTACACAGAGGTTGAAATAGTGTGACTATGGTTTGGGGAATTACTAATAGATTCTAGCTATGTGGGGTCTCGCCTTGTATTGCTGGAATATGAAGTGTTGTTATTTATGTAACAAGTGGCGTGCAGGATGGGTAATAATCATTTTGTCCTTTTTCTCTTCGATGATCAATGAAAATGTTCCATAAGAAATTGCGACGAGGTTATCACAGAACACCCTAATACATTTCACAGTTCCCGCTCCATAAACAAACGTTCACCTTTACGTCACTAATTATGGAAGCAACTCGTGTAGAAAATGAGCGATATAAGAAAATATTGACTCATGTGAGAAGGTAAAGCCTTCTTTTCATAATTTCATAGGAAAGTGATATGAACTGTATTGTCGTATTATAGTAAAGAACATTGAAGTATTACTATTGTATTTTTCTTCATTACAAGGTATGTTTAAACTGGTTGTGTTTGTCGCCGCCTATTTGATAGGATTTTTCGCTGTTGCCCTTCTTTTCAATTTTGGAAGTATATTTGTGCATATAATGGAAACATTCAATGCTACACGAGCGGAAACTGCTGTGATTCAATCTACAGCCTTGGGTGTAGGCCTTTGTTCTGGTATTAATGACATTTAGTAATTTGTTTGATATGTTTCCATACTTTGAAACTTTGTGTGAGTATATCAGAACACGATTACGGAAACGCAATTAATAATCTCGTTATGGAATTTATCTTCAGACAAATTTGTCTATAAAATACTTCCAGGGTGAATTATGATCGTAATGATGAGCGTGATAGATGCTGCTTCAGATGATCTCCATAATCATAGTTATAGTGGTCATGATAATGATGATGATGAACATGATGATGGTGATGGATGTCATGCCGCTGTTCATCGTGATGATGATGGCCCGCAAAATAATTGCAATAATAAATTGATATGTTGTTGATGATGGTGATGATGATGAGCAGAAGTATCACAATGATAATTATGATAATCAAGTCTTTACTGTGAAATTGAGCACACGAATATGTTAAATAAGACACATGTCATTTTTTAAGGCCGAATATGTCCCACAAGTGTTACATATTCGATTTGGGACATATAAGGCTCAACAGACACTATTTTCAGTAATTTGACAGCTTTGATTGGTAGACTAAGTTTATCTTCGAAAATATAAAACCACATTTTCCAGCGGACGTTATTTTCAGTAATTATAACATGTTCTTACTCAGGAATTATTGGCAGTTTCTTCATCAACAAATTCGGCATAATGAAATGTGGTATTGTTCTTGCAACTTTCGCGAGCGCCAGTATTATGTCTTGTTACTTTGCGACCAGTATATGGTACATAACGGTCAGTTTTGGAATTATCTATGGTAAGTGCTCATTTTAATTTGGTTATTCATGCGCCTTAGTAGAAAAAGAGCAAACAAGTTTGATAAAATTGCACTGCTCAGCTTCGTATAATCTTTGTGACAAACTGTTAAGTCCATGTAAATTATAACCATTTCAAACAACTACAATCCTACATATTCTCTCAATTTTGTATGTTATGATAGTGACGAGCGCATTGGCAGTTAACCTGAGAATAATTCTGCATTCACATTTCATGCAACCAAATATCGCTCTCCCAACTGAAGTTGGCTGGAGGGATCTTATGGTGTTAATCAGAAAAAATAATCTTCCACAATTAGACCACTCATGTAGTGTCATAATTGACAAATACTTATACTGAATCGTTCGAGTTAGTGGATCATCTCCTTCAGTTCTGCTATTTCAAGATCCCCAACTTCACATTTTGTTAATAACGGAAAACATGAAACAAAATCGAACATAATGCTTGTAGACGTAGACCAATTGAACTGGAATGATTCTATATTAATGTTGATTCTTCGTTGTTTATATTGTCTTTCTATTATTATGTACGATAAATAACACGACAGACTAACACAAATGAGTGTGACTGTGAACTGGAAGTTTACACGGATTTCTACATCGTCAAATGCTTGAGAATTGATAACGGGAATTTTCTGTTTTGCAAAAGATATTACCAGTATTATGCAAACAAAAAGTATACCAATTTCATATTTACTGATGACTGCATCAGTTAAATACAGATAATAGTCAATTATATATGTTCATTGATTTAGGTACATGTGTTACGAACTTATTTATTTGTTCAACAACGGCTATCAGTTATCTTTTCACGGGCAGGAAGAGGATACTTGTGTTATCACTTCACGTAACTTCTGTTGGGCTTGGTGGTATGGTATATCCATATGTTCTTTCGCATTTAATGTAAGTTTTTTCCTTAAATATGTGAACCTTAGAGACTGATAAACATGATATTCTTCATAAATTAATTTAATATTCTACAACATCATGCTACCGATTATGCGAGGGTGGGTGAAAATTGTGTCAGAGTTGGTTAATATGAAAAACAAATAATGTTACTTACAGTTCTACTTACATTCCTTCAATATATGGATATATTGATATATAAGCTCTCTATTCAGAGTTCCATTAGAAAGTTAAGCTGTTGATATGTATACATACATGTATATTATTTTGTCTTTGTGTATTTCAACTCTAGCACAGATTATGGACTAAGAGGAGCGTTGCTTATTACTGGTGGACTTAGTATGAACTGTATACCTGGTTGTCTGCTATGGAAGAAGCCAATGCTTGCCAGAAAGAAGAAAGATACTATGAGAGAAGCGAACCAAGACCGTATAATGCAATATCAATCAGAACTTGGTGTCAAAGTGACTGAGATTAAAAATGAAGTAGTAATAACAAAGAATGAAATTAGACCCAGAGACAACGACATATACTACATTCAGTCATTTCCCGTTTTATCTAATCAGCAAAATACTAAAGTTATATCTGTCCGTGAGCAGAAAACACAACAAAGCACAAGGGAGAAAAGTTCAATCCTCATACATTTAAAGACAATTCTGGGAAACTACTACTTCGTGACATTTTGGATTGGATTTGCCGTCGCGTCCACCTCGCTTAATATCACCTTAGTCTTTATAGCAGACATATTCTTGAACAAAGGTTTAAGTAAGGATGATGCGAAGTTCGGGCTTTTACTTCTAAATGTTCTTAACATACTTTCACGAATACTTATTGGCTTGATTCTGCAAATTAAACGCCTGCCAATTCTCTTCTGTCCTTTCCTTGGAACGTTCATGGCTTCATGGGCCTTTGGTGGATTTATTCTGGCACAATCTAGACTGGATGTTTTATTGGTCAGTGCTTTTGCTGGATTACCAATAGGTGTATTGAGAACAACATTAAGTGCTGTCCCGGCGAACCTAGTTGGTACCGACAGTCTTCCGGTTGCATTGGGGTTCCTTTTTACAACTGCTGGAGTTTTGAATAGTGTATTAGGACCCGTTAATGGTAAGAAGAGTCATTAAAGTAGAAACCAGAATTACGTAAATCAGCTATACACAGCAAAATTGATTGAAGGATTGAAAATTAATTCGTTTTAAAAATCATTCAAAATTATCAATGTTCAAATGTAAACGGGTAAAAATGACTTATTTAGTTACCCTGTATACTTATTCAATTATTTTATTTGATTTCGTTTACCTAAAATATTGTTAAATGTTTTCTTCAGTATGATAAAATAAATACATGAAATTAATACGGACAGGCAATACTTTGTTTATTCAATCTATCAAGTTAATTTCTGGAAAAAGTGTGTGGTTAACTTAAGTACTCTTTTTCAGGATATGTAAGAGATAGGATAGGTTCCTACAACATTCCATTCTTTGTTGCTCTTGGAGTGTCAGGATTATGTTGCATTGCATTTGCGTGTGTGACCGTTCAGCAATGTAGGGAGTCATCTCGACGTAGGCGAGCTTTATCGGTGTTTTATTTGACAAGCTTGTAACATGTTGCCTTGTTTAATCTACGTTTTACATGGTTCGCTTGACCGATCAGAATGTGTAGTATGGTTTGAATCTAAGATTTATATAATGATGTCATATTGTAGCGCGAATCAAGATTTGTGACATTTTTCATATTCAGATAAATTAATCATAGTTCATACTTTTTGAGTATTAAAAGTGGCGAGAAATGAAATTACACGTATATTTGTTTATTTACAGTTTCTAAAACTTTTAATTTCAAGTATTACATTCTATTGATTGCATGTTTTATAACACATGATGACAATTGTTTACAGCCGCGGCCGTGGTCCAGTGGTTAGTGCGCTGGACTTGCAGCCCGGAGATCAGGGTTCGAATCCCGGTGGCGGCAGGTCATACCCTTTCATGAAAATTTGACAAAAATGTCGATTTTCCTCCATATATGGAGAAGTTGCCGGCTCCTTGTGGAAGGGTAAGTTAGTACTGGTTAGTATACAGTCCAGGAAAACCGGTTAGGTGAACCGGTCGCCGTATATAACTGAAAAATTGTTGAAAAACGGCGTTAAACCCCAATTCAACCAACCAACAATTGTTTACCTTGAAACTGGTCACATTGTTTAACTTACGAATACAATGTATTTTTAATTTTAACCGAATGGTAGGTACTTTTGAGGCTCCAATTGCTTAGTATGTTAGTATATTATTCCAGTACAATTATCAATTGTGGTATAAATTGGTGTTGCGTTTCATGCAAGAAAATATTGGCTGTTTAATAAATCTAATCAAATGATGAAACTTTTTGATAAAGAGTGCAAAAACATTATTTTGTCGTTTTAATATTATATTTTTTAGCAAGCCAGTTTATCTTTAAATATTGAAATTTCGAAAAGAGTCAAAAGACATTGCTGGAAATTTAGACATGGATGTTCTCTGGTTCTCAGTAAATGTCTTTACTATTCATTAAACCACACATTAACGGATTTTTATTTGTTCTTTTGAATTGACAATTGAATAAGAATTAAAACATCTGAAACAAACATGCATCCCCAAAGACTTATCTAATACATTCTGGAGTATAAACACAAGAAATCCCTAATGATCATTTGAGATCATTTGTGCTAAGGAATGGACAATCAATATGGAACTCAGTACTGTAATTACAACTGTCCTTAGTCATGCGTCCCGTGTACTCTTTCCACCTCTGTTTTGTACTGATTTGTTATGAGCCTGTGTGAAGGTTGATGCGAGCTGTAATAGTGGGTTGTATTCTTGTGTAATACACAAATTGACAATTGAATAAGAATTAAAACATCTGAAACAAACATGCATTCCCAAAGACTTATCTAATACATTCTGGAGTATAAACACAAGAAATCCCTAATGAACATTTGTGTACGTTGTTATGTGTGTTTGTGTAAGCTGTGATGTTTAAGTTATGCCTATTGTAGTTCCTGGTATCACGTGGTTCGCTCCTGGATTGGTACTTGAAGCGTAACGCAGGGTTTTGTTGGATCACAACCACATTTCAGTGGTCTCACTTGTACAGGAACAAATTGTTAGGTTGTTTTGCTCCTATTGTGAATCATGCTGGATTTTGCAAGATTTCGTCGTTTCATCTGTGAATACTGCATCACTATAATATGCGTTCGTATGGAGTTTTTCAAAGGAATTAATTACAGTGTCGAGAACACATTTGAAAATGTACTTGTTCTTTCACATTTATTATGCGGACTAAAATACTTTTTGTTCGAATACACATATTTTCACATGTAAGATACAGATAATGGCATTTGTACAACTACGTTGTGATAATATTAATTCGCGTTTTAGTTGAAATGATATCATCGTCGTCGATTCATCATCATTATTATTATTATATCAATGTCACCGCTCATTTAAAAGATATTGTTTTAATGTATATATGTTAAAGCAATGTTACCAACAAGATCAGGCATAAAATCTTTAAGATATGCTTATACATGTACGCTTAGTGATTTGTATTCATTATCACATTTAACATGGAAATGTGTAATGTTTTATGAATCATTGCGACAGTCATTCTGTGGATGAAGATAGAACATATCGTTTGGAAGTTGGAAGTATACATTGTCGGCACTACTGAACATCATTGATTGTGATCTCATAAAAGACAATTGATAATATCCGGACATAAGATAAGTATTTCACTGATTTAAGTAATTCATATATGGTACATCATGGATTCGCACGTTGTACGGACATGAGATAATTTTATGTATTCATTTTAGGTTCATAATTTCAAAACTGAAAGGATGACGAAATCAAACCCTTGCTTATGTGTAACACGTTACAGTGACTTGTTTATTTTTTGCATATTGTAAACACTCATTGATATTTCCTCATTACTTGTGACATACGAGACATGTAACAGCTGTAACGTGTTAAAGCTTACTAATGTGTCTGTTTAATTGTTGAGACAAGTGCTCAACAAGTACTATTTATAAAATATTGAATCATTAAAGAAACAATAACTTTCGAGAATATTAATGAGAAATAGACCCCCATACCACAAATAAAACACTTAGAAAACATACCAGCTTCACGAAATGCTACCTTCCCCAACTCAACAAATCAAAACCCATCTAACGCAGAGGACCATACAAATAATGAAGGACAAAACCTCGTCTTCTCGAGTGTACTTCCTTAAAATGATCTGAAGTAAAAGTTACACTGAGGTTGAAATAGTGTGACTATGGTTTGGGGAATTACTAATAGATTCTAGCTATGTGGGGTCTCGCCTTGTATTGCTGGAATATGAAGTTTTGTTATTTATGTAACAAGTGGCGTGCAGGATGGGTGATAATCATTTTGTCCTTTTTCTCTTCGATGATCAATGAAAATGTTCCATAAGAAATTGCGACGAGGTTATCACAGAACACCTTTATACATTTCACAGTTCCCGCTCCACTAAACAAACGTTCTCCTTTACGTCACTAATCATGGAAGCAACTCGTGTAGAAAATAAGCGATATTAGAAAATATTGACTCATGTGAAAAGGTAAAGCTTCCTTTTCATAATTTCATAGGAAAGTGATATGAACTGTATTGTCGTATTATAGTAAAGAACATTGAAGTATTACTATTGTATTTTTCTTCATTACAAGGTATGTTTAAACTGGTTGTGTTTGTCGCCGCCTATTTGATAGGATTTTTCGCTGTTGCCCTTCTTTTCAATTTTGGAAGTATATTTGTGCATGTAATGGAAACATTCAATGCTACACGAGCGGAAACTGCTGTGATTCAATCTACAGCCTTGGGTGTAGGCCTTTGTTCTGGTATTGATGACATTTAGTAATTTGTTTGATATGTTTCCATACTTTGAAACTTTGTGTGAGTATATCAGAACACGATTACGGAAACGCAATTAATAATCTCGTTATGGAATTTATCTTCAGACAAATTTGTCTATAAAAATACTTCCAGGGTGAATTATGATCGTAATGATGAGCGTGATAGATGCTGCTTCAGATGATCTCCATAATCATAGTTATTGTGGTCATGATAATGATGATAAAAACAATGATGATGATGAACATGATGATGGTGATGGATGTCATGCCGCTGTTCATCGTGGTGATCATGGCCCTCAAAATAATTGCTATAATAAACAGTTATGTTGTTGATGATGGTGATAATGTGAGCAAAAGTATCACAATGATAATTATGATGATCGAGTCTTTACTGTGAAATTGAGAACACGAATATGTCAAATAAGACACATGTCATTTTTTAAGGTCGAATATGTCCCGCAAGTGTTACATATTCGATTTGGGACATATAAGGCTCAACAGACGCTATTTTCAGTAATTTGACAGCTTTGATTAGTAGACTAAGTTTATCTTCGAAAATATAAAACCACATTTTCCAACGGACGTTATTTTCAGTAATTATAACATGTTCTTACTCAGGAATTATTGGCAGTTTCTTCATCAACAAATTCGGCATAATGAAATGTGGTATTGTTCTTGCAACTTTCGCGAGCGCCAGTATTATGTCTTGTTACTTTGCGAGCAGTATATGGTACATAACGGTCAGTTTTGGAATTATCTATGGTAAGTGTTCATTTTAATTTGGTTATTCATGCGCCTTTGTAGAAAAAGAGCAAACACGTTTGAAAAAAATTGCTCTGCTCAGCTTCGTATAATCTTTGTAACAAACAAACTGTTGTGTCCATGTAAATTATAATCATTTCAAACAACTACAATTCTACATATTCTCTCAATTTTGTATGTTATGATAATGACGAGCGCATTGGCAGTTAACCTGAGAATAATTCTGCATTCACATTTCATGCAACCAAATATCGCTCTCCCAACTGAAGTTGGCTGGAGGGATCTTATGGTGTTAATCGGAAAAAATAATCTTCCACAATTAGACCACTCATGTAGTGTCATAATGGACGAATACTTATACTGAATCGTGCGAGTTAGTGGATTTCAAGATCCCCAACTTCACATTTTGTTAATAACGGAAAACATGACACAAAATCAAACATAATGCTTGAAGACGTAGACCAATTGAACTGGAATGATTTTATATTAATGTTGAACTCTTCGTTGTTTATATTGTCTTTCTATTATTATGTACGATAAATAACACGACGGACTAACACAAATGAGTGTGACTGTGAACTGGAAGTTCACACGGATTTCTACATCGTCAAAGGCTTGAGAATTGATAACGGGAATTTTCTGTTTTGCAAAAGATATTACCACAATTATGCAAACAAAAAGTATACCAATATTCATATTTACTGGTGACTGCATCAGTTAAATACAGATGATAGTCAATTATATATGTTCATTGATTTAGGTACATGTGTTACGAACTTATTTATTTGTTCAACAACGGCTATCAGTTATCTTTTCACGGGCAGGAAGAGGATACTTGTGTTATCACTTCAAGTAACTTCTGTTGGGCTTGGTGGTATGGTATATCCATATGTTCTGTCGCAATTAATGTAAGTTTTTTCCTTAAATATGTGAACCTTAGAGACTGATAGACATGATATTCAATATCAATTAATTTAATATTCTACAACATTGTACAACCGATTATACGAGGGTGGGTGAAAATTATGTCAGAGTTGGTAAATATGAAAAACAAATAATGGTACTTACAGTTCTACTTACATTCCTTCAATATATGCATATATTGATATATAAGCTCTCTATTCAGAGTTCCATTAGAAAGTTAAGCTGTTGATATGTATACATACATGTATATTATTTTGTCTTTGTGTATTTCAACTCTAGCACAGATTATGGACTAAGAGGAGCGTTGCTTATTACTGGTGGACTTTGTATGAACTGTATACCTGGTTGTCTGCTATGGAAGAAGCCAATGCTTGCCAGAAAGAAGAAAGATACTATGAGAGAAGCAAACCAAGACCGTATAATGCAATATCAATCAGAACTTGGTGTCAAAGTGACTGAGATTAAAAATGAAGTAGTAATAACAAAGAATGAAATTAGACCCAGAGACAACGACGTATACTACATACAAACATTTCCTGTCTTATCTAATCAGCAAAATACTAAAGTTATATCTGTCCGTGAGCAGAAAACACAACAAAGCACCGGGGAGAAAAGTTCAATCCTCATACATTTAAAGACAATCCTGCGAAACTACTACTTCGTGACATTTTGGATTGGATTTGCTGTCGCGTCCACCTCGCTTAATATCACCTTAGTCTTTATAGCAGACATATTCTTAAACAAAGGTTTAAGTAAAGATGATGCGAAGTTCGGGCTTTTACTTCTTAATGTTCTTAACATACTTTCACGAATACTTATTGGCTTGATTCTGCAAATTAAACGCCTGCCAATTCTCTTCTGTCCTTTCCTTGGAACGTTGATGGCTTCATTGGCCTTTGGTGGATTTATTCTTGCACAATCTAGACTGGATGTTTTATTGGTCAGTGCTTTTGCTGGATTACCAATAGGTGTATTGAGAACAACATTAAGTGCTGTCCCGGCGAACCTAGTTGGTACCGACAGTCTTCCGGTTGCATTGGGGCTCCTTTTTACAACTGCTGGAGTTTTGAATAGTGCATTAGGACCCGTTAATGGTAAGAAGAATCATTAAAGTAGAAACCAGAATTACGTAAATCAGCTATACACAGCAAAATTGATTGGAGGACTGAAAATTGATTCGTTTTAAAAATCATTTAAAATTATCAATGTTCAAATGTGAACGGGTAAACATGACTTACTAAGTTCCCATGTATACTTATTCAATTAATTTATTTGATTTCGTTGAATTCAAATAGTGTTCAATTTTGTCTTCCCCTTTGTAAAAAATATATATTAGTAAGTACAGGCAGTACCCTTTTTATTCAATTTATCAAGACTATTTCTGATAAAAGTGTATGGTTGACAAAAGTACTCTTTTTCAGGATATGTAAGAGATACGACAGGTTCCTACAACATTCCATTCTTTGTTGCTCTTGGAGTGTCAGGATTATGTTGCATTGCGTTTGCGTGTGTGACCGTTCAGCAATGGAGGGAGTCATCTCGACGGAGGCGAGCTTTATCGGTGTTTTATTTGACAAGCTTGTAACATGTTGCCTTGTTTAATCTACGTTTAACATGGTTCGCTTGACCGATCAGAATGTGTAGTATGGTTTGAATCTAAGATTTCTATAATGATGGTCATATACGGATATTATTCAGATAACGTTAGTTCATACTTTTTGAGTATCAAACGTGGCGAGAAATGAAATTACAAAATTACACGTATATTTGGTTATTTACAGTTTCTAAAACTTTTAATTTCAATCATTACATTCTATTGGTGCATGTTTCATAACACAGGATGACAATTGTTTACCTTGAAACTGGTCGCTTTGTCTAATTCTCTTGTCGTTTAAATATTATATTTTTTAGCAAGCCAGTTTATCTTTAAATATTGAAATTTCAAAAAGAGTCAAAAGACATTGCTGATAATTTAGACATTGAAGTTCTCTAGTTCTCAGTAAATGTCTTTACTATTTATTAAACCACACATTAACGGATTCTTATTTGTTCTTTTGTATTTGAATAAGAATTGAATCATCTGAAACAAACATTCATCCCCACAGACTTATCTAATTCATTCTGGAGCATAAACACAAGAAATCCCTGATGATCGTTTGAGATTATTTGTGCTTAGCAATGGACTATCAATATGGAACACAGTACTGTAATTACAATTGTCCTTAGTCATGCGTCTCGTGTATTTTTTTCACCTCTGTTTTGTACTGATTTGTTATTAGCCTGTGTGAAGGTTGATGCGAGCTGTAATAGTGTATTGTATTTTTGTGTAATACACGTACTTCGCTTTGTGTACGTTGTTATGTGTGTTGGTGTAAGCTGTGATGTTAAAGTTACGCCTATGGTAGTTCCTGGTATCACGTGGTTCGCTCCTGGATTGGTACTTGAATCGTAACGCAGGGTTGTATTGGTTTACAACTCTAGCGGCCACATTTCAGTGGTCTCACTTGTACAGGAGCAAATTGTTAGGTTGTTTTGCTCCTATTGTGAATCATGCTGGATTTTGCAAGATTTCGTCGTTTCATCTGTAAATACTGCATCACTATAATATAAGTTTTTCAAAGGAATTAATTACAGTGTCGAGAACACATTTGAAAATGTACTTGTTCTTTCACATTTATCACACGGACTAAAATACTTTTTGTTCGAATACACATATCTTTCACATGTAAGATACAGATAATGGCATTTGTACAACTACATTGTAATAATATTAATTCGCGTTTTAGTTGAAATGATATCATCGTCGTCAATACATCATTGTTATTATATCAATGTCACCGCTCATTTAAAAGATATTGTTTTAATGTATATATGTTTAAGCAATGTTACCAACAAGACCAGGCATAAAATCTTTAAGATATGCTTTTACATGTACGCTTTGTGATTTGTATTCATTATCACATTTAACATGGAAGTGTGTAGTGTTTTATGAATCATTATGACAGTCATTCTGTAGATGAAGATAGACTATATTGTTAAGACGTTGGAAGTATACATTGTCGGCACCACTGAACATCATTGATTGTGATCTCATAAAAGACAATTGATAATATCCGGACAAAAGATAAGTATTTCACTGATTTAAGTACTTCATACATGGTACGTTATTCGGATGTGAGATATGTATTCATTATAGGTTCATAATTTTCAAAACTGAAAGAATGACGAAATCAAATCCGTGCTTATGTGTAACACATTACAGTGACTTATTTTTGCATATTGTAAATACTCATTGATATTTCATAAATACTAATATAACTGTACGAATCCTTTCACATGGAATGAATCAATAGACATGAGTAATAACTGTGACGTGTTAAAGCTTACTAATTTGTCTGTTTAATTGTTGAGACAGGTGCTCACAACAAGTACTATTTCTAAAATATTGAATCATTAAAGGAACAATAACTCCTGAGAACAAAGATGAGAAATGGACCCCCCCCAAAAAAAAATTGAGTGAAATATTCGAAATATTGTTTACCCCAGAGGAGCATGCAAACTGGTTTCGAGCTTTATACATTTAAAAGGCATGTCAATTATGAAAATGATAACCCGACAAAAACATGGCGGATGATGTGCCCCGTAGGAGACCCTTTTGATTTTCTTTTGATCGGCCATTTTTTATCATTTTCCTTCCTGATTGGCTTAGAGCAGACGGTGTAAGGGAAGAAATGGTCAAATCTGGTTAATTGTATATGTCGCCGTCCGTGAACGGCGACAATTACGTTTACCATTCCTTCTGTAGTCTTGGTAACACCTCGTAAAGTAAATGAGCGATATATGAAATTATTAACTCATCTGAGACAGGCTTTTTTATAATTTCATAGGACAGTGATATAAACTGTGTTGCTGTAATCCTTTCAAACACATTCGACGTCACCATGGCTTTTGTAGTAAATGTTGACGTAGATACTCTTGAAATAATAGCGACTGTGGATTGTATTAAAGAACATCAATGTATTAATGTTGTTTTTTTCTTTATTTCAGTGTAAGTCGTTAAAAAATGTTCAGACTTGTCGTGTTCATCACTGCCTTTTTGGTTACATTTTTTGATGTTGCACTACTCTATAATTTTGGAACCATATTTGTTCATGTAATGGAAACATTCAATGCTACACGAGCGGAAACTTCAATGATTCAATCTACAGCCTTGGGTGTAGGGCCTTGTTCTGGTATTAGTCACACTTAGTAATTCGTTTAATAATATGTTTCCTTACTTTGAATCTTTGTAGGAATTTGTCGAAAAAACGATTTCGGAAACGCGTTAGATTAATTACCTAGTCATGGGACTTATCTTCAGACAATCTTGTCCATAAAACTAATTCAGGGTGGTCATTATTCAGAGATTGAAATGAACTTTAACTACTTGAATTGAAAATGGAACTGCTTGCCTCCACAACATGTAGATGTTATTCTTTGGCTATTTTTAGCGCAGCTTTGACATGTAGACTAAGATTATCTTCGAAAATATAAAACCACATTTTCCAACGGACGTTATTTTCAGTAATTATAACATGTTCTTACTCAGGAATTATTGGCAGTTTCTTTATCAACAAATTCGGCATAATGAAATGTGGTATTGTTCTTGCAACTTTCGCGAGCGCCAGTATTATGTCTTGCTACTTTGCGACCAGTATATGGTACATAACGGTCAGTTTTGGAATTATCTATGGTAAGTGTTCTTGTTAATTTTGTTACTCATGCGAGTTAGTGGATCATCTCCTTCAGTTCTGCTATTTCAAGATCCCCAACTTCACATTTTGTTAATAACGGAAAACATGAAACAAAATTAAACGTAATACTTGTAGACGTAGACCAATTGAACTGGAATGATTTTATATTAATGTTGACTCTTCGTTGTTTATATTGTCTTCCTATTATTATGTACGATAAATAATACGACGGACTAACACAAATGAGTGTGACTGTAAACTGGAAGTTTATACGGATTTCCACATCATCAAATGCTTGAGAATCGATAGGTGGTCACTGGAATTACCTGTTGCACAAAAGATATTACCACAATTATGTGTACAAAAAGTATACCAATGTTCATATTTACTGATGACTTTGTATCTGAGGCACTGCATCAGTTAAATACAGATGATAGTCAATTATATATGTTCATTAATTTAGGTACATGTGTTACGAACTTATTTATTTGTTCAACAACGGCTATCAGTTATCTTTTCACGGGCAGGAAGAGGATACTTGTGATATCACTTCAAGTAACTTCTGTAGGACTCGGTGGTATGGTATATCCATATGTTCTGTCGTTCTTAATGTAAGTTTATTTCTTAAATGTGTGAGCCTATGAGATTAAAAGACATGATATGCTCCATGAATTAATTCAATATTTTACAAAATGTGTATTGTACTACCGATTATTCGAGGGTTTGTGAAAATTGAGAGTTGGTGAATTTTAAATAATCCTACAGTAGATATATATGCTCTCTTCTTCCATTAGAAAGTTAGGCTATTGACATATATATAGTATTTTGTCTTCATGTATTTCAATTCTAGCGCACAATATGGACTAAGAGGAGCGTTGCTTATTACTGGTGGACTTTGTATGAACTGCATACCTGGTTGTCTGCTATGGACAAAGCCAATGTTTAGTAGAAAGAAGAAAGATACTATGGAAGAAGCCAACAAAGACCGTATAATGCAATATCAATCAGAACTTGATGTCAAAGTGACTGAGGTTAAAAGTGAAGTTGTAATAACGAAGAACCAAACAAGACCAAGAGACAACGACATATACTACATTCAATCATTTCCTGTCTTATCTAATCAGCAAAATACTAAAGTTATATCTGTCCGTGAGCAGAAAACGCAACAAAGCACAGGGGAGAAAAGTTCGATTCTCAAACATTTCAAGACAATTTTGGGAAACTGGTATTTCGTGGCATATTGGATTGGAACTGCTCTCGCGTCTTCCTCACTTAACGTCATCTTAGTCTTTATAGCAGACATATTCTTAAACAAAGGTTTAAGTAAAGATGATGCGAAGTTCGGGCTTTTACTTCTAAATGTTCTTAACATACTTTCACGAATACTTTTTGGCTTAATTCTGCAAATTAAACGCCTACCAATTCTCTTCTGTTCTTTCCTTGGAACGTTCATGGCTTCATTGGCCTTTGGTGGATTTATTCTGGCACAATCTAGACTGGATGTTTTATTGGTCAGTGCTTTTGCTGGATTACCAATAGGTGTATTGAGAACAACTTTTAGTGCTGTCCCGGCACATCTTGTTGGTACCGACAGTCTTCCGGTCGCATTGGGGCTCCTCTCTTCTACTGCTGGAGTCTTGAATAATGTGTTAGGGCCCATTAATGGTAAGGCGAAACATTTACTCAGATAACGTGATTGAAGGATTGAAATAAATTCGCTTGATAAATCTTTTTCTTCATTATTGTAAAACAAATATTGATAGTACAAACAGTACTTTGTTTATTCAATTTATAAAGACTATTACCGTTATAAAAAGTCTCTGGTTGACGACGGTACTCTTTTTTCAGGATATGTAAGAGATGCAGTAGGTTCTTACAACATTCCATTATTCGTTGCTCTCGGAGTGACAGGATTGTGTTCTGTTGTGTTTGCGTTTGTGACCATTCAGCAATGTAAGGAAACATCTCGACGTAGGCGAACTTCATCAGTGTTTTATTTGACAAGCTTGTAAAATGTTGCCTTGTTTAATCTACGTTTAACCGATCAGAATGTGTTGTATGGTTTGAATCTAAGATTTCTGTGATGATGGTCATATTCGGATATTGTAGCGCGAATCAAGATATGTGACATTTGACAGACTCAGATAAATTAATCATAGGTCATACTTTTGAGTATTAAACGTGGCGAGAAATGAAATTACAAAATTACACGTATATTTGTTTATTTACAGTTTCTAAAACTTAATTTCAATTATTACATTCTATTGGTTGCATGTTTTATAACACAGGATGACAATTGTTTACCTTGAAACTGGTCGCTTTGTTTAACTTACGCATACAATGTATTTTTATTGACTTTGGCTAAATGCTTGGTACATTTTTTCCATTTTTCTCCAATTGCTAAGTATGTTAGTATATTATCCCAGTACAATCATCAATTGTGGTACGCAAGAAAACATTGCCTGTCGAACAAATATAATCAATGGATGAAATATTAAATGAACAGTTCAAAAAGCATTATATTGTTGTTTATTATAATTTCTTTTTGAGCATGCATGCTTATCTTTAAATAGTGAAATATCAAAAAGAGTCTTAACGGGGGGGCATCGTGGTCTAGAGGTAGAGCATCCGACCTCTGATCCGAAGTCCTGAGTTCGAATCCTGGTATTTACGGGTTTCATTTATGAACTTTACAATCCCATTTTTATGACAAAGTACTGGTGTAGTACCCAGGAAGCGGACTCGAGCGTGATTAATATAAGCAAAATTGCTTGTTTCGTAATCGAGCTAAAATAAATTAGTGTCAACTAAAAAGAGTCAAAAAACATTGTTGGTAATTTAGACATTGATGCAGACTTTGGTTCTCAGTAAGTTTCTTTACTATTAATTAAATCACACATTAACGGATTTTTATTTGTTCTTTTGTATTGAGAATGGAATAAGAATTAAAACATCTGATTAAAGATGTTAATTGCAATGTTGAACTAGTTTGAAAATCCATGCATACATTTTCTATATTTGGTAATAATGGACTTAAAAAGACTTAAGCGAGAAATAAACCTTGATTTTGATATTGATACGGAAACAGGAACGAAAACATAACAAAACGCAGGGGTGAAAAGTTCAGTTCACATTTAAGGACAATTTTTGGAAACTGGTATTTTGTGGCATTTTGGATATTGGAACTACTATAACGTCTTAATCGCTTAATCTCATTTTTATTTTTTAGAGCAGATATATATACTTGGGCAAAGACTTTAGATGATTCCTAGTTCAGGCTTCTTCACTTTTTTTGCTATTAACATACTTTCACGAATACATTTGCCTCAATGATACAAATTAAATACGTGCAAATCCCATTTTGTTCTTTCTTTGGAACGTCTATGGCTACATGGGACTTTGGGTGGGAGGTGGGGGATTCTGGCGCGATATAGATTGACTTTTATATTGGTCTTTGGTTTTCTTGATTACCGAAAGGAACGTTAAAAACGACATTGAACACTGCTCGGCAAACCGAATGTTGATATTGAGAATCTCCCGGTTGCTCTAGTCCCTATTTCTACATCTTCCGGGATCCCGAATAATGTATTAGGACCCATTATAGGGGAGTGAAACATTTACTTTTTTTTATTTTTAAATGACGAAGTCATCATCAATGTGCACTGATGTGAACACGAAATGATTTGTTTGGTTTCTTTATTAAAGTACATGTATTGTCGTCGGAGCTTTTGTTGGTGAGTTTTAAGTCGTACTGAAATTCAGGGTCAAATGACGACTTTTAGAACTTAACAGTGGAGGAGTACCCTCAGGTGTACAAGGGTAGAACTACTCACCGTCCGTTGTAAGGACAGGTAAAAAGGTTGAAAAATGTACTGTTGGTTCGTGGTAAAAAAAGAAAATGTCTTTTTGTTATATTTCAGGCTAAAAATGGGAAGACAGTTCGTAAGTTGCCAATAAAGGTTTACATATGACATATTAGAGGAAGTCGTTTTCCACAAAATGAGATAAAAAAATAATGGAAATATCCAGCTTGTACAGTATTTTAATAATTTGTAATACAATGTTTTCACAAATATTGGTTTCGTTTGAATTCAATCATCGATAACTTCCTCTTTGCTGATGTTTACCAATGCATGTTCTAGTTTAGTTAAGCGGGTGGCTTGTATACATCAAAATGTAGATATATCCTTATGTTTTATGAACAGCTTAAAGATAGAAATTCCCTTATCGCTGTATATTAAAATTCTGGTGAGTACGAAAAGATGTGTGAAACAATTTATATTAATGAAAATCGTAATGATATAATACCATTATATTTCTAAGTTATATGTGGCCGAGGGTTGCAGACAGGGTGGTGTCCTCTCACTATGCACACACTTTGGGGAACTCGCTTGTTGGCTGTGAGCCCCTACTCTGTAACCCTCGGGCAAGGATACTGGGTATGTGATGGTGATATGTTGTTGCAATGCCAGTATCCTCATTGAAGTTGATTGAACACGAATTCCTATACAGAGTTTGTATTTCCTTTATTTTTACTTGTGATGATAGAAGAATATTAAATGAATGCCACATAAATTAACTAGCTAGCACCTGAATAACTTTATTTTAGCTAAGTTCTAATTATTTCCAACTATAAAATAGATGTTTACTTCATGACATAAAATGTAAGACTGTCCTCAAAAATAAAACTTTGAAGCTAAATAAACTAAATATTATGACAACATTATTGTATTAAGTGTAGACTTGTAAATTATTTTTAATCACATAATCAGAATAACTTGTACTGTACAAGTTTGTGTATTATCTCAGTACAATCATCGATAATTCATTTGGATATTGTGTTTCATGCAAGAATAAAATACTTATCTAAAAAATTTAATCAATGCATAAAGATCCAATAAACATTTACTTGTCGTTCGAGTATCTACATTTTCTTTCAGCTTCCACCCATGTGCAAACAGGTAATTCGCTCGATGATTCATAGATTTAACATGTAAATTTGTTGTCAGTTTTTGGCCTACATGACTTTCACCCATGTCTATTAATAATTATCATGGGTGAAAGTTAAAAATTTTGAAAAAAACAACGACAAAAAAAACAGAAATCTTGATCTCCGTGCCGAAGAAACAAAAAAAACCCATTATGGTCCATACCTGCAAAAAAAGCCAACAGAATTCCAGCACATCCTGGAAAATTTTCACAAATAAATTATACAGATGTCTATCACAATGAAGCAGATACCTGAAAGCCTTTCTAAAAAAAATCACATCCAAGGGAAGTAATCAGATGAATTTGATCTGTAGTCCTATCACAGTATTTTCACCTACTTTTATTTGAACCATAATCACCAGGTTGCATGTCAAGTGCTCTAACCACTGTACAGGCATGGGCACTACCAGTTCCACTATCGGTTTCTCTTACAAAGACAGACATTCTAGTAAGCTTAGATGTGAAGATTCAAGATTTGTACCACAACTTATCCTTGCTGTCTTACTGTGAACATAGACATACGCCAGCTTATATAGGCCAAAAACATCAAAACAGTTTACATCAACTTTTCAATAAGGCAAACTTCATCTAAAATTCTTATAAAAAAGCGACATAATTTATCATTTTATACATCATCTTAAACACAAAATGTTGAGAGTTACATCAACCTTAGTAAATAAAGTTCATTAAAAATCATCAACAAATGTAGTTTTTATTTAAATTTTTATTAACAAAACAGTAACTACGTTTGATAAAGTGATATAAGTTAGGAACATAAATTAACAAAGTTTCGGACTTCCAAAATTTTGCCTAAATAACAACATATCGTTGCTGTTATTCTAAAATGTCTTAAGTCGATTTTGTCTGTTTTCGGGAAACATCAAAAAAAATTGACCAGTAATTATACGACAAAAAGTCACATGACATAACTGTGTTAGCTGATAGGTTAGAGAATCAGAATCCTTCCATAAGACGTATCATGAGTTACTCTATACGAAGAACAAAAAAAAAAAAATTCGCAGCAAAAATGATATACGTCATTTTAGAATAACGCCGACGATATTTTAAATACTTGTCAATCCAGTAATGACTCACTTACAGACTACAGTGTACTCAAATTTTGATAATGCGTTTACAGCTGAGAAGTAAGAATATTAAGATTGCAGTTTAAACTTGGTAGAGCCATAGAATATGGTTGTCATGATGATTTCAGTCTTGTCATTTTTAAGATATGTATATCCTCACTACGGAACTCTTCATGTTGTCTCACCAATGGAACATTCTCAACACTGAATATCTTATCTATCATCTGAAAACAGTGTAAGCAAAGACAAGATTTATCATCTTTTTGACCTTTTAATAACAAACATTTGGTCATGTTCACAATGACAATAAGACTATTAATTCTAAAACGACATTTATACATTTGTAATTTAAACTCTCTATAAGGTATTAAAATTACAGCTAATATTTCCAGTTTGAAATATTCTTATACAAACATTTCTAACTTGACTGGCATACTGCATGTTTTCCAAACGTGGAGAAAAAACTTGTTTTATGTCTATGTTATTTACACATAATTCTGGACTGTTTCACCCCATTTCCTTAATTACTGAGGGGATAACTTAGATAATTAGGTCTGGTTCAAGACGAATACAGTCATAATACGTTATGACCAAACAAAAGTCAAACTCACTTATCTGTGATCTTTCCCAAATTAAGTAACAGTATTAGGAAATGAGAATAGAATCATTATAGTCTACAAACATAGTGTAGACAAGGTTCATAGACTCACTAGTATTAGAAATGTTATTTTAAAGTTATGGACAGGGGTGGTGAGTGATGTTTCATAAACAAATTGTAAGTTATAGGTTAGTCTGTAGCTAACACTATTTCTACAACTGGGCTTGACAAATTTTTCTCAGGTTACTCGTCCTGCAAGACAACCAGCTTAGAATTTTACCTAGTTCTACAGCAATTTCAATTTGTCCTGAGTGGATTTCTACTCATAATTGTGAGTGGACAAGTGACTTTGTCAAGCCCTGTACATGAATCACACACACAGAAAACTCACATTTAAAAAGTTTGATTGTAGCATTTGTTTCTTTTCACTAGTTCTCTCCTCATAACAACAGTATATACAAGTGTTTGGTCCACATAAATCATCTAATGTCTTAACTAATGGTTCCAAAGACTAAAACAGAAACATCAGTTACAGTTTATACAATAGTGCTTACTATTAATATTACGCAAATGTTTTATAACACTTAGTGAATAGAACATATTCATTTTCTTATCTGACATTGAATATAATGTACAAGTACAGCAGTTAATCACAAAAAATGTTTTTGTAAAAATGTTCATTATAAATGACTACCTGTTTTACATTAAAAGGTTCACTCCTATAGGATTGCAAATTAAATTGACAATCATATCCCATACTAGCTGACTAGAATAAAATTATGAACCTTCAATTGAGGAATAATTATGATTCTGTTTTAAGACCCAATAAAAAATCTCAAATACATGGAGATGGCGCTGAATGTTAGCAGGTACATTGTTAGCTCATTGCTATATCATGTTGTGGACAAGTCAGATAATATGACGAATTACATTAACCTTGTAAAACACATTTATAAACAAAAGAGCTACAAATAATTACTGTACTAATTCATTTTCAAAGACAAGTGATTACCTCACTTACTGGTTGCTTATCAATGGAAGAAATGAAGTAGAAAATACTTTTAATCTATTTAATTTGTGCAAAGTCAATTTTAAAAGTCAGTACTTTAACAAGGACAGTCATGTTATTCATGACTATAAATCCGTTATCAATTTTTTTTTAATTAGGTTAAAACATTTCCCTTAAAAATGTATTAAAACACAAGTGTTTTAACATATTCTGCAGACAAATTTACCTCATCATAATAAATGCAGTCAGCAACAAGTACAATGTCAACATTACAGTACATCTTCTCTATATTGGTTCCCCATTTAAGAGTTTTGGCTTCCACTTGACTGGATATTAACTCCTTGTTTGCATCAATATTCAGCTGCATCAGTGGAACAAATTCTTCTAAGTCTGTTATTGTAACATCTGCTCTGAATGAATAAATTCTATAGTACACCATTAATATCCTAAGATCATAGTTGTCATTGGTTAATTGGGGATAAGAATGAGATAAAGACAGTACAAGGGGGTCTGGGTGGTGGACCCCCCCCTCGCCCCGATGCTGAACACAATCTGTTTTATAGACAGAAAAATAAGCTAATATTTAAATGTGAGCTTTAAATGTGAGAGCATGACTTGAGGTTCAAAAGTGCGACTCTCACACTGAAAGCATAAGACATGACAGCTATGTAAGATTTCACTGGTTTCAGAGACAGCCTGTTGTAGGGACTCTACTGTAGCAATTGTAGGAATATAGGCCACTTTCAACAGCGTTGCTGTTGGGTTAACTCTTTAGCGACGTTTTGAGTGTCCACCTACAGTGCTAGGGGTCCTGGGTTTGATCCCCGGTTAGGACCATGGATTTTTCTTGCTCCCAATTTACTATAATACATTAGTCCAAATAATTTGACTGTTTGTGACAGCGAGACCTTTTTTTTATTTGGCCCCGACCCTCACAGGCAGAGAGGATAACCCTTCCGAATTCATTAAATCATTTATGAAATAGGCCAACCCGAAATCCGAACAAGTAAGGCTAATACTACATTAGAGTCCCTAATTCAAATGATAACAACACACTACATATTAATCTAAGAATAAGAGTGCATGTTTCCCATTTTTTCAGAACCAAAGTACAGAGTGGTATGATAACAAATCATAGATTAAAAGTATTTATAACCACATTACCCGTAAGAAGCAGCCATTAATCCAACTACGCCGGTCCCAGCTCCAATTTCAACAACTTTTTTACCAGTCAAATATAAGCCACCATTAAAATCTTCAGTCTCTAAATACTTTGACAATACGATAGCAGCATCCCAAACAACACAACCTACATCTCCGATCTCACTTTGGTTAATTGTTAAAGTCTTTTCATCATTTCTTTCAATTTCTCTAACAAAAACTCTATCCAAGTCAATGGGAGCTTCCATTTTGTAAAACTGGTACTCGTTTCTTGGCTACAACAATGTGTACCCATTATAAGTACAGGGAGTAATCCGAAAGCCAGCGTGCAATGAATTTCCGTTACAATTTGCAGTATACAGGAACCAGTTCAGTACAAATGGAGCGAGAACCAGCATAAGATAACATTAAACTGGTCCCCGTTTCATGTTTCAGCACTCCGACCGTGTCAACGTAATCAGTTTAGAGATTGATATTCTGCGGGACCAATTAGCCGTTATATACAGGGTAACTGCCCAAATAGATTTTTATGCATCGTACTTAATGCGTTTATTTTGTTGCTTCAATACACTAAAACTATATGAATAATGATTATATGTAAAAATGGAAGTAAATTATAATGAGAAACACACGTACGAAAGAAATTGGGGTCGAAATCCTTACCGGCGGCAAATATAAACAATCAACAATACGGAGGACAGCATTAAAGAAGGTATTCTTTGCCATTACATGCTACAGTTTTAAATTTATCAAATATTGTGTGTTGCGGAATGTTATTTCAATTTTGTGTTATGAATGAAAGTCTTACGTTTTGGGTCCAAAACTTGTTACCTAATATTCACTATTGTCATACGTTTTCGCGACCATCGTTGGCTTCAATTACACTTTTAATGGGAGATTTCATTAAACTGAAAATCCCATTTAATTAAATGCATAAAAGCTTACCAAAATTTAGAACTGCTCCACGTGCTTAGTTCTTGAAGTTGAATTTTCGACTCTCAGGGTTGAAAATTAACATTAACAAAATATTTTAAGCACTTGAAACTGATTTTAATCATTATTTCTGGTAACTGTTACAGCCAAAAATTGAAAATCCAAAATATCTCCACTCAAAATTAAAAAATGTGCATATTAATGAATAAATGCACTATTTATAAAGAAGTTTTATTGTATTTTAAGGGATATAGTTAGATATGTGCTGCAATTAAAGGATATTTGCACAACAAGTTGAAGTTCCCATATTTTGGTAATATCTTTGATGATTAACCATATGTTCACCCTGTAAGTATACTTTCCAAAGTTGTGACAAAAAAATGTAACTCAAATATGGTATAAAAAGAGTTATCTACTGTACCCATTTGTAATTTAGATTGAAGACATGAGATACCTTTTACCTGATACAGAATTATACCATTTCTTCAGTAAGTAATTAAATCAGTAAATACCATCTTACACAACTTTTACCTGTTTTTTTCCTTAAAATATTAAATCTTAATTGTATACGTTGAGTTCTGTCTGCTCTGTTAATTACGTACATATTAGGACCATTTTAGCATTCCCTCTCCAAATATGTGACCTGGGATATCATATTTGTCTCTGTCCATTTGTGTGTAGGTGTGCAAGGATTGTCCTGTACATAAATTTTAGTTCTCAAAATATGTTTTACACAACCATATGGTATGATTACAGTCTATGCGATGACTCACTGGCCCCAAAGCCTGGGGTTAGTGTTTAAATATTTATTTGGGTTAGTGAACTTCTCAAAAGTGTGTATTCGGGGCAAAGGTCAACCTAAAGTTTGGGCTAGTGCTTTAAAAAAATTGTTCAAACAGTGTTTACAGAAAATACAGTATGCAAGGATAGTAACTCCATAACTCTGTAGTAGTTACTCTTTGGATTATCTTTCTTGTATTGAGATCTTGTTGTTTTATCACTAGTTTTATAATTCTGTTCTAAATTCATAATGAAATACTTTGACTGTTACGAACTTTTGGACCTATGGCACACAATTTTACAAGTGCCTGAATTATATAGTACATGATCTATTCTGTTTCTGAATATGAATTAAGATTTTTTTGTTTCAAAGTAATATTGACCTGTACCATTATAACCGTTACCATAGAACAGGGAGCAGATGACCTACCGTAAGCTGTAAGATATTACGTTTAATGAGTCAATGCCTACACAACACACTGACAAACTGTTCTGTGATCATCTTTGCTGGTATATTGTCCTTTAATTACTTACTCTATGGTAAGGGATTGACCATTAACAACATGTCCTTGTAAGTTTAATTGATTTTGATTAATGTGCAGAAAATTAAGTCAAAAGATGACTTCCACGTAGGTAGATACATGAGTAAAAAAATCGTTTTTCTAGCTTTTGAGTCCAGAAATGTGACCATGAGTGCGTTGAAAAAACATAAAACAGAGCTTTAATTGTGATTAGAAATTATTTTCTTTTGACAAACAATCACATTGCTGACAATTTTACATGCACAAAGAACATAAAAATAAATGAGATAAAAATTTGCAGATGTGTTTTCCTTTTTTAGATTGAAATTATAGCATCTGGCAAGTTTTTTAGTGAGAAAATTAATTAATTCTGCATTTTGGAAATATTCACTTATTGAATTTAGGGTTTTGTATCTCAGATAATTTCAGCTGAAGATTAATGATACTGTAATAAGTTCATCTAATCAATACTGTAAAGAGAATACAAAGTTCATGAAAAGAATGGAAGTTTACTATTTTATATACCTTTCTTATGATCTCCCTTGAATGAGTAATTCGTGTACAAGCAAACGAGATACTCTGTACTTATATAAATTATTTTCTGGATTATATAGGCCAGACTCCTGTTTTATAACTATCAAATTCAGAAAAATACCTGTGCTTCACCTATCTGCTCACCTTGGGTTATGAGTTTTAGCCCTGGGTGTAGCACATGTTTTTTGAGATGATTTGATTGAAGATTTTATATCAGTGTCTAAGACCATTGGCCTTCTATGGCTAATCATTCATAATGTAATAGGAAGAAGAAAAGCAAAGTACCCAATGTGGGCCTCGAACCCTTGACCTCATGCTTGGAAGTCAGATACTCTGCCAACTAAGCTAAACGCTGGTAATATCAAGAACAGTTTATTTACATAAATGCTTTATACAGTACTGCTACAGTATAGCAAATATTGTAATTACTTTTTGCAAATTACTATGTTAGTACAGGCAAAACACCAGAGGAAAACTGGACAGTAGTATGTAATTGCAAAACTGTTGAAAACAGACTTAAACATGAAATAATTACAAATTTATTTGTTTTTTTGTTCTCTTTGAATTTAAGTTTATAACAGTATGAGTGTGGACCCAGCATTTACAGGTTTATGTGCTGTAAAATAACTTAAGTTTGAGGCCAAGAGAGATGGACCTTACAGGACTATGCTTGGTTTTAATTTTATATGACCTGATCGACTGATATATGGGGCAACTGAGGCCACCCTCAGCAGGGCTTGACAATTTTTTTTTCAGGCTATACATCCTGCTGGACGATCATTTAAGAATTTTAACTAGTTCTACAGCAATTTCAACTTGTCCTTAGTCAATTTCTACTTGTAATTACGAGTGGATGAGTGGATTTGTCAAACCCTAAAAAAATTGCTTGTTTGCCATTGCCTGCCTCGCTTTTTTTGCTCACCTGAGATCGTAGTGCTCAGTGAGGTATTGTGATCAATCAGTCTACTCCGTTGTCCACACCAGGGTGTTGTAAACACTCTAGAGGTCACACTTTTCTGTGAATCTTCATCAGACCTGGTCAGAATGTTCATCTCTTTTGGATCAAACCAAATTATGAAAACTTTGCTAACACTGTAGAGGTATTGGATCTTCATCAAACTTTGGCAGAATGTTAATGATATTGTGAAATTGTGCAAATATGGGTCATCTCCAGTCAAGAACTAGGTCACCAGGTCAATGCACCAGAAAAACACTTGTTAACACTTTAGAGGTCACAAATTGGATTGTATCTTCATCAGACATTGTCAGAATAATTGTCTTAATAATATTTTGGACAAGTTCGAACATCGGTCATCTGGTGTCAAAAACTCGGTCACCGAGTCAAATCATTGAAAAACCTTGTTAACCCTCTGGAGGCCACAGTTTTGATTGAATCTTCACTAAACATTGTCAAAAGTTTGTTTTAATAATGCATTGGAAGGGTTCGAACTTGGGTCATCTGGTGTCAAAAACTAGGTCAGTAGGTCAAATTTCCGGAAAACCTTGTTAACACTCTGGAAGTCACGGTTTTGATTGGATTTTTTCCAAACTTTGTCAGAATGTTTGTATTAATGATATGTGAACAGATTTGAACATGGGTCAACTTGGGCTAAAAACTAGGTAACCAGGTAAAATCCTTGGAAAACCATTGAAGTTACAATCTTTACTCAGGTGAGCAAAAAGGGCTATCATGGCCCTCTTGTTTGGACTGGGTCAATCGGCCAGAGTATTGTTTTTTATATTAGACATGTGTACAAAATTGATGATGAAAAATGAGGAAATATTTTTAATAATATATAGAAAGGAAATTTTAAAGATTATATGCATTCAATTTGTTGTGATAAAATTTTTTGGGCCAGCGATTTTTTGGTTGGTCAGTCGGCAATGGCAAACCAATAAAATTTTAATTTAGGCCTGAATATGTGTTAAGAAAAGGTGCATACTGATAAAAACAATGTATGTTATGTGTACTTTCAGTGCAAAAATGACGGATCAAGGTGAAGAGGGAGGCTGGACAAAACATGATGAGTATGCTGTGCAGTATTTTGGGTTTCTGCCACAGACTTTATTCAATGGAAGTAAGAAATAAAGTGTGCAGTAAAACCTGTTATAGTAACCTCCTCAATTTTATGACCACCTTGTTATGCATTGTGTTATATAATGTATTACACATTCTATCAGATGAGAAAACATTGCTGATGATAGTCAGTAAAAAGTAGTAATTACCTGTGTATAATTACAGTAAAATCTCATATAACTAACACTTCAATATTGCAACCATCTTGTTATAACAACCACTTAATTTTGGACTAGCTCTCAATAACTCCCCTATAATTCAACTTGATAATGAAACCGCCTCATTATTATAACCAATTTTTCAGGTTCCGAATGTGGTTACATTATCAAGGTTTTACTGTATATGGAAAACATAAGTATTAAAACCACCTTTTGGACAAAACAAATTGATCTTAATATGGAGGTTTTCTTATTGTGACGTTTGAAATTTAGAAGAAATATTGTAATCTAGTCGAAATATATGTGGCTGTTGCAATGAGGTTGTTTTAATATTGAGTCGTTTATCAAGTGAGTTTTTGTTTTATTTAGTAAGGAAAAATAACAAATGTAGTTCAAAGATTGATTTTTAAGTGTCAAATTCTCTGATACAGTGATTTTTATTCAATTTTGGGAAAGGTTGCAATTGAACGAGTGGTGTGATGCCAAAATTAGGAAATTTTAGGTCAGGAATTGGGAAAAAGGGTATATTTACCAGACCCAAAGAAAGGAGGAATAAATCGTTGTGATGTATGTGAGAAGTTTTGTTTGGATGTGCTTTTGTTGTTAAGTCCTGGCTATGATAGATGGATGTTACTAGATTCTGCTGACTTGCTCATTTACACAGTTTTATGTTTGTTTTATTTGTGTCTTTTTGTCTTTTTCTTTTTCATTGCATGACTTTTCGCATTATTTTGTTCATAAAAGTTCTAACTTATGCATTAGATTTTATTTCAACGAATTCAAAATTTGTAATTTCAGTGTATAATGCTATTTGGGAATACACAAAGGAAGCAATGTCTACACTGAATGAGAATATTTTGTTCACAGTAAGTTATTTGAATTTTCAAATCTCTTTAAAAATGAATTCTTGCTTGATATCTGAAAACAAAATGAAATCTGTATCAATGTTAACATTCATTGATATGGGGCTTCCATGCGTGTGTGGTTATTCTCTCTGTAATCACTAGCCCCTCACCGTTGTGAGTTTGAATCCCATCTGCAATCAGAAAAATTTCATATGCAATGAAGCTGTCCGGTTAGTTTTTTTTTATAACTAATCAGCAAATAATCTAATCCAAATCTGTTTTTTTTTTCTTGAAAATGGGAAGGGCCTTGGCCTTTGAAATTGGAAAATTAAGCATGTGGTATAATAACCATTTTGGGAAAAAACATCATTCAAAAATGTTAATGATTTGTTGAATGAAACAGTATTTTGTGTTTAGCCTATGGCATTTTTTACACAACTTTGTTACCCATTGCAATCATGTTTGTATTAAAATGACTAAAATAAAGCATAACTGAGGACCTTTTAAATCACAAAATCAATGTTTTACTTGATTTTTTTAGCTCACCTTAGCACAAAGTGCTCAGAGTGAGCTATATTGATGCATCTATGTCCAGTGTGGTGATTTCTCAGTGGCTTTGTCTTGATGATATCTCGGACGAGTTGGAGAAAGTGCTATATGGGGTCAAAAACTAGGTCACCAGGTCAAATCACTCAAAAACATTGTGAATACTCTATTGGTCACAGTTATGATTGGATGTTCACTAAACCTGGTCAGAATGTTTGTCTTAATAATATCTTGGACATGATTGAATTTGGGTCACCTCAGGTCAGAAACTAGGTCACCAGGCCGAATCACTGGAAAACCTTGTTAACACTCTAGTGGTCATAGTTTTGATTGGATGTTAACCAAACCTTGTAAGAATGTTTGTCTTTATGACATCTTGGACAAGTTTGAATATGGGTCATCTGGGGTCAAAAAAGTAAGCAATCAGGTCAAATCAGTTGCAATCTTTACTCAGGTGAGTGAAAAAGGGCCATCTTGGTCCTCTTGTTTTGGGAAGTTTCTATGCCACTAGTGGGAAATTTATGTTGTTTTTCAATTGGGAAGGAACCTGTTATGGGAATCTGTAATTGAAGGTAAAAAAGCCCTGAAGGCCTACATAAAAGTGTGTTTTATTTCAGTTCAGAGAGAACATATCTGAGACTGAGTTACAAGAAGTATCTAACAAACAGAGGAAGGTTGCTATGGACAGACTTGATGCTAAATTTGATAAAGCTGAGGTAATTGTTAGTCAACTTAGTGTGAATCAATAATGAAACTGAATTTTCATGTAAGAAGATGATTATTCTAATATTGTAGTACAGTGCAACCTCTCCAGAGTGGCCCTCTCTTGAGCGACAACCTCCCTTCAACAACAGCATACTTTTTCCCTACTGTACGTTTTGACTATTTATTTAACCTCTCTAGAGCGGCAACCTCTCAACAACAACATAATTTTGCGTCTCCCAAAGGCTGTTGCTTTGGAAAGGTTGCACTGTATTCAAATACTGAAGAAATTCAATACACAAATATTGTAGAAGTTGAATATTCAAATCGTTTAAAAATGAACATTCATACATTAATGTAGTTGTTGAATAAACTTTATAGATGTTTAGACAATTGTAGTGGGAAAGAACTGTTTATCTATATATGTTATTAATATGATTATCTTTATTTCAAACATTATTGCAGTACTGTATAGTGCAATGTATCTGTGGTGTCAAGTGTTAGCGTTCTTTAACGTGTTTTGAATTGACGGGGTCATAAATTGGCGCAAACGCTCTCAGACCGCCAAATTTAAACTCTTGTTGACAATAACATGGGGTCATGAATATAAATAAAATGGTGGTGCTTTGAATTGGTTGTGTTTTGAATTGGCGCAACTGACCCTGACCGTCAATATAGTCAAAATAAAACCCCAGCCAAAATAAGTACTTATACAGTATGTCTCTGGAAAACCTTGAATTATAAATATTTTTGTTTGGTCCACATAAAACAATCTACTTGTGTGTTTTATTTAGCTATTATTGATGCATGTGTGTTAAATGGTGATATGACACTATACAATTACCAGTCTTATTAATCTTTTGTTTTCAGTATTACTTGAATAATAATGTGTTTAAGATACCTGAACATATTGTTTTACCTGAGGACAAAGTCAACATGGATAATCATTGTTCACAGGAAGAAATGAATGCACTTGATGAAGAATTAAAATCTGTAACAGACAAAATAATTGCTGTAAGTGGTGACTCCTGGTTTTCATTTACTTTATCTTGATTAAGGACAATACTTCAGGGGTTAAACATTTCAAGCCAGTCTGACACATTGTCTCCCATTGATTGGGGGTATATTATTAGTCAGTAGGGCTTTCATTTGACCCTTGAATCAGGATTTTGACTCTTGAAGGCAGTAAAATAAAGCTTTTGACCCTCGTGAATTCATACCAAAGGGTCAAACTTACAATAAAATTAGAAAGGAAAAATGAATGCCTTGAAGTTGGATTGTGGTTATATGAACCAAAGCTTTCAAAGCCGCGGCCGTGGTCCAGTGGTTAGTGCGCTGGACTTGCAGCCCGCAGATCAGGGTTCGAATCCGGGTCGCGGCAGGTCATGCCTTTCCATGAAAATTTAACAAAAATGTCGATTTTCCTCCATATGTGGAGAAGTTGCCGGCTCCTTGTGGAAGGGTAAGTTAGTACTGGTTAGTATTCAGTCCAGGAAAAATCGTTAGGTGAACCAGTTGCTATATATAACTGAAAAACAGCGTTAAACCACAATACAACCAACCAACCAAGGCTTTCACAGTGGGTAGATTGATGGGACAACAAATAGAAAGCTGGAATGAAGAATAATAGAATGTTTTTAGTTGGTCATCTAACTGTAAACTGATAATTTTTAAGGATGGCCTCAGTGTTGTTTTTATTTTTAGATGTTTATTTCTGACATTACAGGCTTTATGTTGTTCATACTGACAACATCTGGTTTTAGCAGCACTACACTTTAGCCATTTACCTCATTGTCATTGTCTTCCAAATTCAAAGCTGATACATTTATACCAAACATCAGTTTATTTAAGAAAACTGGCAGATTGGAAAACATTGTGGCAAAAGAAGCCATTACTCATTACAAGCAATAGCTTCTCTTGACATAATGTTTTCAAAAGCCATCTGCTTCAAATGCACGGAAATGCGGTATCATGAGGCAAAGGGTTAACCACATCACTCCACTCCTTGTTCATCCTAACTTCAATACTGCAATGTAACATTTCCTCCTCTGTAATTCATGCTTAACTTGTGGTGTTTAGACTCAAAGATAACGATTGTTAGAAAGTGACTTACATATGTTGAGCCTTCCATCTAGTAACCACAGTCCTAATCTTACGTTAAATCGTTTGTGTAAATGTGTTCAAAGAGCTTACATTGTATATGCATGGCCATAGTCAACTAAATGTTACTGTAATGGCATGAAATGTTTTATAAGTTTACAGGACTTTTTTTCCTTCTATAAAAAGGGCCGTTTTTAGGTGTCTTCCCCGCAGGAAAAATCCTTAAATTCAAGCAGTTTTCCCCTAAAATTCAGTTTGCTTCAAGTTTTTTCTTCCCCTTTTGCAAAAATACTGTGTTATTTTTTCCCCAAATTTAAGAAAGGCCCCTTCCCCTACGTGCGAAGAAAAGCCCTGGTTTATGACCAATAGTGAGACATGTACCAATGTTCTGCATTCTGTTATATAATGTATTACACATTCTATCAGATGAGAAAACATTGCTGATGATAGTCAGTAAAAAGTAGTGATTACCTGTTTATAATTACAGTAAAATCTCATATAACTAACACTTCAATATTACAACCATCTTGTTATAACAAACGCATATTTTCGGATCTGCTTCCAATAACTCCCCTGTAATTCAACTTGATAATGAGGCTACCTCATTATAGGATCCCAAAGGTGGTCTCAGTAGGAAGGCTTTTCTGTACTATATTTTTGTATCAAATTGTCCTCTGTACTACTTTTACAAAATGTTGTACTGGTTCATTGTTTTTATTACAGGTAAAATACGCCAATACACAACTACAGGGTAGAATTAATGAAATATGTGATATACAACAGAATCTTGATGCCACACTATCTGGTGTTGATAAGATGTATTTTGATGGTAAAACTTTTAGCATACTTTTTACGTCATGATTTATTAGAAAAAACAACAACAATATCTGTACGGGTAATGTCAAACCAGTGAAGAAAAATCACTAAATAAGAGACAACATATATTTTCTAGTGCAGCTTGGTATAATGTGCAGATTTGAAGTCAAACCCAGTTCCTTTGAATGGTCTTGGGAGACGTGATTTTGACTTGTGGACCTTTTATAATGGTGGTTGTTTCGTCTGGTTGGACTGTATATTGTATTTATAACTGTGTATATATTTGACTGAAAATAAAAAAAAACTAACCAGCTGTTCTCTAAATCCAGTTTATGTTATCAAGCTGTCAAGTTTCATGCAGAGGACTGTACTCATTTATATTTGAAAAACATTACATTACGATTCCACTTACTTAACAAGATCTCCTGGGTAACCTGCCAGTACTGAAAAGTTCCCTCATTAGCTTCTGGCAACTTTCCTGAGATGGATCGTAGGAAGTGAACAAGTGGTTTTTGATATAAATACGATATTCTGTCATAATGTTGAAACAGTATACAACTTGCCTGGTTCAGATCATGCTGAATGTCAGTTGTTTGCTGCGTAATGAGCAACTTGGGTGGGCTGAATTCTTACTATTTCAAGTGACAATTCACTGCCAATGAATTTTATAAAAAAATGCAGGACTGGTTTTTGTATGGATTACAATCTTATTAAAGTTTCAATAGATGCTCGTTTTTTTCTCTTTTGCTCTGTATTTATCTTACAGCATGACATTTCTGTGGTTTGTTCAAAGCTCAATATGTTTGAGAGTTAACTTAAACAATATACAGTTGCTAGACTTAGAAGTCTGTATCTGTTTACAGGGGTTTCAGATATTTTATAAATTCCAAATAATTTGATTTTGTTTGTTTTATTTCAGTGAGCACACAATCACAGGAATTTATGCACACAGTGAATAATTTTCATCAAGTTGCGTCATTCTTGGATCAGAGCAAGATGGAATCCATGGAGATTTGATTGTCATTTTGAACAAATGTATCTTATTTCTTTTGTTCTTGAATACACTGTATTAATACTATCATTGTATTAATACTATCATTGTTCAATATAAAAACTTGTTTTGTGAAGTTTTTGATCAAGTGTTGATGTTGTGAACATGAATTTTCACTTATTGATGACAATTCTAAGACAACGATGACATTTTTTGTCTATTACCAAGGCTTTACAAATCCACTCATCCATTTGTAATTACGAGTAGAATTTTACTTTGGACGAGTTTAAATTGCTGTAGAACTAGTTAAAATTCTTAGCTGGTTGTCCTGAAGGAAAAAAATTGTCTAGCCCTGGTTCCCATTTAGAGTTTTTTCACTTGATAAGATTTTGTACAAATGATACAAAAATTATCAGATGCTGTCTTCATTCATCTGACTACCCTGCTCAGTAGTATGGAAAATGTTATAATAAAACCATCAGTGTTAATGTATTGATGTGTTGGTTAACAGATGTTATTTTGTTTACGCGAGTTGAATAGTGTTTTATGCAATATTTCAATGATGGAATTATATGGCATTTGGTGAGATACATAAAACATCTGTATGGGTTGTCACATTAATTTTTTGCTTTGAAGTCATCTATATCAGTGAAGCTGGATTCAAAGTTAACTGCCCTTTATGACATAAGGAACTGATGTCTATATTTTTCTGTGGCTCCCTATTCAACCAGGGTTTTTACTAGACGTCAAAAGTGAAAAAATTACCCTTGACTGATGATAATTTGAAGAATCAACAAAATTTCTAATTTTATTGTTAATATGACCCTTTGGTACAAATTCTCAAGAGTCAAACACTTCATTTTGAAGTTTTCATCAAAATGTTGTTGAAAGGGTCAAATGAAAGCCCTGTCCACATTGTGATTATTGAAAGTGATTTTTTATATCAAACAGAATGTGTTTTGCACATTATTCAGAACAGATTTGTGTTAAAATTGTTTGGAACTACAGTGCAAACTCTCCAAAGCAACACCTCTTGGGAGAAGCAAAATTATGATGTTTCTCTAGAGAGGTAAAATTAGTATTAAATCGTACATTTGGATGCTGCAAAATTATGCTGTTGTAGAAGGGAGGTTGTTGCTCAAGAGGGAGTTACTCTGAAGAGGTTGCACTGTAGTGCTGTTTTATTAAATATGTCAGTCTCAGTTTCTACCAATCCTTTTTTTTACATAAGTAGGAACTTTGGAAATACTTTGACATATTAGTTATCAAATCCTTTTGTTGGTTTTAAGAAAAATATATAT
The DNA here is from genome assembly GCA_008271625.1 of Lutraria rhynchaena. NCBI lineage: Eukaryota > Metazoa > Mollusca > Bivalvia > Venerida > Mactridae > Lutraria > Lutraria rhynchaena. The sequence goes on from VIBL01000051.1 coordinate 592,311, forward strand.
CAAATTATTTTACGTATTTTTCAAACTAATTTTTATTCCTGGATGCTATACATTTTGTGGTATTTAAATATTGGCATCCATCAAATCATTTCATGTTGTTATTTGTGTATTACTCATGCAGTGACTCATATTGTGATGTATCTGTTGTATGTTTAAACAACAATTCATCGTTTAAGGTATGACTTAATGCCAGTGTACCTTATTATCAGTATAATGTGTCGACTATAGGCTAGAAAAAAATATTCATGTTTTTACAGTTCTTAACCAAGAAAGGATGTCGCAAAATTTCTTTTACCTATTTTTTAATGGCGACTTTTGTTAGAGAATGAGGTATGACTCAACCCTGAATATTTTCTTGCTTTAGATTTTTCCACTAGAAACTTTAGGGCCGGTTTCGAAAAATAGGGTCATTCAGGTAACAATAAACCCTTATTTTCTGGCCTTGCCAAATACATTACTCCTTATTCTTGTTCAACCATATTGACAATGTCATCAGAACAAAATTTTGTAATTTCAAGTTTATGCTGCCCGAGTATCTTTGAAGTTGTCTTTTCTTGGCAACAAATCTTTTTTTGTGTCAATTCCATGAGTTTGTGAAAATGATGTCTTATGATTCATTTTTGAATTGTGTAGTCTTTCAGAAACGTTTTTTTTTCAACATGTTCAATTCAGTTTGAGAAGTCAAAATTGCGTGATACATCTAGAACGATAAATGAAGGAATCTTCACTCCTCTAGTAGATTTTATCTTTGAGATGTCAGCTGTACAGTTAGAAAGCTTTGCAGTAATGCATTTATAAAAATAATGCATTGCTACCTTTCTTGTAAATATATTTTGCTGTAATTACACTATAATTTTATAGTTTTTATCCCATGTTTGCCTGTGTGCATATGGTATCCTTATTTTCTGAAGTAATCAGCCATTCATGAAGTACTGGTTTGCTGATCTGGCCGTTTTGTGATCTGTTTATCACTTGTTGCTAGGTAACGAACTCAAGGGGGACTACTCTTTACCTTCTTATTATCCATGAAACGATCATAGAAAAATATTGCACACTTTGTTATGTTTCTGATGTAACAGATAATCCAGCTTTGTGATGATGTATTCGAGTTGTTTTCATAGTTCTTGGTTCTGTCTGTTGCTTTGACGACGATTTAAACAAAGGGAATTAATTTGAATCTCTGATGCTATGTAACATAACACTTGTACAGTAACTTGATAAAGTGGTGTCAAGTTATCAGTGATAATAATGAACACATTTTTGTGGAGAAACAAATGTTTTAATGTTTGTAACTAACACACATTACAATATTATAAACATGAAATGTTTGTGAAATCCTTACATTGTGTGTTACCTCATCTCAACCTATAGCACCATGATTTCGACATTTATAAGACAAAAGGATCAGTTGTTTAAAACTTAACATGGTCTAATAAGTTAATTGGCTGTTAAATTGAAATATTAAAATATGAAATTACACGATAATATGACAAAATTTGATTAAATTCAGTAATTGGACAGGAAATAGAATTTGAACAAAATCTAAAATTTAACAGCTGGTTAACTTAGAAGCCTGGGAAAGATTTTAACAACCCATCCATAAATTAATAGAAAGACAAAAAAACGCGACTGCGATAAATGTAGTGAAGGGATCAGCTATTTTATATCTTAGAGAATAAAATGCGTCCTCCCTCAGAACATTTAAATGCACAAGGTTGGCAGCAAATGCACGAAGGTTTCTTCCACTTAAGAGGCTAAAGCATATTTTTAGTTCTTACTGCAAGATTAACGAAGTTGAAGAAATGATTTCCTGCAATTTGCTGCCAATTCAAATAATAGGTAATTCTGCAGCAAACTCAATAATTAAATCATTTAAATGGATGCGTAGTAATTTTAATGTGTGACAAATTTTAATGCCAAGCTTTAATGTCAAGTATGCTTTGTAGATAATTACACACAAGTTTGTTGTTGAGCAGGATTACAAATTATTTGTTGAACGAGATCTTTAGATTATTACTTTACTTGGTAAGACTTTTAGTGACTTGTTCATATAAGCTCCAGGTTTAAAGTCTATTGAAGACTCGTTAGCTTCAAAGCAAGGAAAACATTAGTGAATACGCTCACAATGTGCAATGTATTATGCTAAAACTTACATACTTTATACAGTAAATATATGTGTATGTATCTATATATATCTCACCACAAACTTTGTGTCCAGTTTTTCTTGTATAATGAGTTCTCAATTGTAGAAAATTCACCACGGTATTAATGTTTATGTATGTGTCAGTTAATAGGTAACTTTAATTATGTTGAAAATGAAATTAGAGTTAGGATAACATATCAGTTGTGTTTTAAGTATAAATGTAAAATGCAGGAGGGCTAAGTCAGTTAGATGATATTATGTTCTTGTTATTTTAAAAAGTTTTTCACAAAAAAATGCCCAATAGAGAAAGAAGAACTTAAATGTTTCCTTAAAACTCACTATGTGCTGTCAGTGTGAACATGCTGTATTTCTCAACTGGCATCTATATTTGAACTTTTTAAAATTTGCCAAGCCAAGCAAAGCCATTTTTGTAGATCGCAAATTGACATAAACTGCAAATGAACATAAAATGTTTCGCAACAATTAAGAGTGCAAATTGAACATAATAAAAGCAATAGTCTGGATATGAACTAGCTAAATTAACACAGAGTACTATTTATATGATGTAGTATACATCATAGTGTAATTAAATTCAACTGAAACTGTGTTACATGGAGATATGATGTTATACTTAATGTTTCCATTTAATCACCCTAATTTATCAATCAATTTAAATCAGTTTTTCAAACATCAATTTTCCTATTTCTGGATATATTTAAAAAGGACTTATCCAAGTTAACGTAGCTTAATTATTTATAGCTACCAGCAAACAGGATTATTACTTAATAGTCTATAATGTTCTTCTTGGCTATGTTGGGTCCACAGGACAATCCTAAATGCTGTACTTGTTATTGGTCCCTGTTATTTTTCATACAGAATGAATTATATCTGTATTCAGTAACGATAAAACAGTGTACTTAAAAATAATCACATTGATGTAATATTAACTCATAGTTATATTGTATTTATATGTCGTACAAATAAGATATAACACTAAGAAAGTGAACCAATTACTTTTAGCATCTATGGAACCAGCAATTTGCATCATGGTGCATAATTGATATTTTCATAGTTTATATCTATAATTTTGTAGCAGAATACTTGACACAGTATGGGAAGTTAAGGTAACCTGCTGTTAGGAACATAGAACAATTATTACCCAAAATAACCCACAGCACCATTAAGCTGTTACAGCATGTATGTAGAAAGGTAAGGAAACAGTAACTGGCAGGTAATTAACATCACAAAGCATACTATTATATTCAGAGAACTAGAATGTATTTATACAAATAAATGAACACAGGTACGTATGGCTGAGCTTTCGTTGCGTCTCCATTCCACCACTAGATCATGCGTAATGTGTTTGATATGTTGAGCACTGACTAATTCTGATAACTTTTTATCACATCAATCTCTTACACGCATATTTTATACTTATACCCATTATTATTAGTTTTAGGCATGTACTAACAATTATGGCAGTATTTAAACTTTCAAAACTGTACTAGCAATCACTTGATAAGAATCTTACAACAACATTAAGATTACCAAGAAATTTTAAATAAAATAAATTTTACTAAATGCATACTGGTTAATTAATAATTAAAAGTCAGATAAACAGCAAGTGCTCAGGTTATTAGAAATAGTGATTTTTGTGCAGTAACGATTCATTTCACGTAATTATTTCCATTCTGAGCCTATCACAGCAGGTACGTCAGTATGTCTCCAAGTAGGAGGGATTAGCAAAGAGGTCAAGAGAGAAGAGAATGTCTTTGTTAGTAGTATAAGCGGCTCAAAGATACCTGTCGCCCCAAGATTGTTAAAGTGCGGTACAAGTTGAACTGCCCACCTATCTGCCTTGTAGCTTGTTCACCATCGTCTTTAAGGATTCTGACCATTGAGAATGGGCAGTTCACTTATTTTAGCAATATCTAATTTAATTATGATCTGGCAAAGTGAGTGAGTGAACAGTAAAATTACTACATTTCTCTAAGTTAAGATTATCTGTTTATGCAGTGTTGTTATAATTCATGGGTTTGGTGGAAAACTCAGGTAACTTGCAAACTAGAACTGCGTTACCATAGTTTTACCCCAAAACCCACGAACCACATTTATTGTGTTTGTATTACAGAGCAGTCAGAGATTCAGTATTTACCTTCCAAGGTCAAGGTCTTCAAAGTTCATGCACAGAAAACAAATAAGAAGCCGGGACACAGATTGTTTTCAACGGCAGATTACATAAATTCAGCATTTATTTAGCTCTCTTTCAGAGGATCATACATAAAGCAAGCGGACACAAGACAATAATAAGCAAAATGATTCCCAAATATATTTCCCAACTAGCGTAAGCAAAAAGCATAAAATATAACATTTAAAGTAACTACAAGGAAAAAATCTAAGAGGCATCGTCTGCAACACTTAACAAAAACAAGGGATGTAAGTACTAAAGTAAGACTTTATCATGAAAATAATAGCATTGTTTTTTAAAAAAACAAGTGTTTAGAAAAAAAAGTGTGTACATCATTTACCACAGATGTTTCCTCATTAAAAAATAATTTCAATTTCGAGATTTTTGTATATATTTTATAAGAAATTGTCTATTTTGATGTATTTATGAAGTGTTGCAGAAAATGAAAAGATAACATAGCACATTACTACAGCACATAGAACATATCTGGATTGTTTTTTCCTTCAAAAAACTCATAAAAATTAAGTATCGGCATGGCAACAGGACAGGAAGACAAACTTATCATCCAAAAAGAAAGTGTGCAAAGTGAATTGTGTCATAATTCAGCTCTAAGATGAACAGCTAACTTTTTTTGTATTATAAATAGGAAAGAAACTTTAGATCTCTTACTGTTACAATGTTTGTACAAAGAATCGTTTTTACAACGAATTCAGCATTTTTATCCTTTATTTATCAAATATTTGTCACGTTCAAACACTATGGCTGTTCCAATTTGCACACTAAAATCCTTTCAGACTTAAAACTATCTCACAACTAGATTAACTTTCAGTAAAATGTACGACAATTTTATACTGCTGAAAAAAAGAATGGCACAAAAATGGCATTTTTTAAACATAAAACAATAAAATTGTTATAACTACTGATACAGAAAATAGTAACATGTCACGGAGTTAATACACAGTAATTATAAGTAATAAAAAATCTACAATGGTAAACAGTCTTGAACTATAAGACGAAACAATATGAGAACTACATAAACAACTAAACGTTCCATTATCATATCTAGTATCAAATATGCAGCATAAAAAATCCAATATTTGTGTCTTTTAATATCTGTTAAATCTACAAAACTTTACTGAGCAATCCTGCTAATGTATGATGTACATTGTGACTAATAAAACCACAGGTATAATGACTGTTTACAAACCTATGTATCCACTAATCGTAATTTAATTGATCAATGTATGCCTAAAACAGTTGCAATTGCATATATACAGAACTAAGCAGAAATTATTTATACTTAATGCAATGAAAACTTACAGCTTAAGAAACTAGTATATTAAAAACATGAAATGTATTAAAATCATATATTAAAACAATAAACTTCGAACAATGTTTAAAATCAAGTAAAAGTTTCAAATTACTGTTAATTACCTGGTACAAAATACTGTGTGTATTCAGAGACGTATTGAACGAAAAATACAGAATGTTGGTAAACTAGTACCAGTTAATACTACAAGTCCGTCAGTAAAACTTAATCAAATAAATGAATGACAACTTTCACCAAGACTGTATTTAAGATGCCAAAATCTAAAAAGAATTTAATCAATAGAATTGAGTGTAAATTTCAAAAATCAACTGAAATAATCAAATGATAAGTTGGAAAAGGCGAACATAGCTACCTGCGATATAGCTAGTATAGCGTTGACTGTTAAACAGCCCAAGAGCCACAAAAAGCAATATAAGCATAGCAGAAATTACACTTTGGGTTAAAACCGATTTCTATCATTTTTATCTTACAAAAAAGAACACCTCATATATTACATAACTGTAAAATATCTTAAGAAGATGAAATACAATCACTCCAAATATTTTCAGAACATTTGATGCTCTGTCTCAAAACATACAGTAAATCTGACTCAAAAAACAACACATTAAGTAACATAGTATGGTTTTAACACTCAAAATAACAACTTACATTCATAGTGTAACATCAGTAATGTCTCACATTACAGAGTCACATTGTGTATATTATTTACAAAGTAAAACAGAAAGTCATGAAAAAAACACCATCACATGTTTACAACACAAGTTACCTCAATCATTAGGCTTAGAAATAGATAAAAAATGACAATAATGCCTTTTACATTAAATAAATTTTCATTTTAAAATGATGTAAATTTAACAAAATACAAGAATCTGAACTCTAAAATCTGAAATTAATACAAAAACCATAGCAACTTAAAATACCATGACATCAAACTTATAAATGAAATGTTCGACAGTGTAATCCGACAAACTAATCTAATTTCATTAAGAGCCAATTAGCGATATCTTGAGTCAACCATGATGCATTATTTAGCAGGTTTAGCAAATGAATTAAAATGCAAAGAGAAAAATAATGCAATTTCTATAAATATTTGGAATGTAACATTACTGTTATTACTCAATTATCAAGCATCTACACTTCTTTTTTGAATGATTTAAAAAAAACAACACTTAACATGAAATGTGTAGAAGATACCGCTTATGTATAACTTGTAGTGAAGTTATTTGTCTAAATTGACTGAAGTCAATATTTTAAAAATTCAACAATTCTGTTTTAGAAACAGGCATGAAAACAGCAGACTGGTAACTGTGAAACAAAAGGTGCTAATTCCTTATAAGGATATTTCTGTGCCTCACACATACAACAGATAGGAAACTGCAACAAATTGAAATGGACAGTTTAACCAGGTTCTTTGATGTATTCCAATAGATACTATTGTTTTTGTTATGTCAGCCTGATTGAGGTAACGAATCAAAATTACCATAACCAATATAAATGTACAACTTTTAGACAACCTCTAATTCTGAAGAAGAGAGCATAAAACACCAGTCTTTATACATAAATCATACAATGAATACTTCTATGCACAATTCATAAAATCCTAATCACCATGGTGATGTTTAGAATACAAATTACAAAACATGATATTTAGAATAAAAATTATAAACGCACAGAAGGTAGATGCTTAGCCAGTTCTCAAAGTAGGAAGCTTTTTAATTCAACGAAATATTGATAAAAGTCACATAAATTTTATGTTTAATAAAATAAAAATGTTATAATGATGCAACATTGAAAGCGTTTTGAGGGCCGGTACTGGTATTTTTTAAGTAAATGGTACTTCTTGACACGACTGAAAACTACTGGTATATAAATGTATTTTATACATTCTCATGCAATCTTCAACAGAATTAAACATTTCTAGCAAGATTTAGTACAGACTGACACCATATGTCAGGGATCACAAATATATATGTACACATATAACACATATAAAAAAGACAAAGTCACTGGGGCACATTAATACATACATATCACATGTCTTTTCAAACATGACACCTTAAACATTATAATATTATATGCATTTTTACATCATTTTTTTGTAATACAACAATTAAGAAGATTAAATACTTGCTGAATGATTCATTCACCATCATTTCCATGATTAAAAATTCATGAACAAAACTGTATTGAATGCATCCTAAACACCGGTCAGCAGTGAAGGAAAAAATTTGAAACAACTTTGTGATTCTAAAATATGAAATATCTGAAAAAGAAAAAAATACTCAACCTTTTATAAATTCCCTTTACCCCTAAAAAAAGTATCAACCTTTATTGTTCCACAATGTTAAAAAATATCACCGAACTATGAAAAAAAAATTCAATATAAAATGACTCTACAAAGAGCAACCAATCATATTTTAAGGTATAAATTACCCAGTGTATAAGAGTTCATAACAGGTGTTTAAAATTCAAAACATTCAGAATACCATACAGAGCAAGTTGTTTAACTCCAAAAAACAAGACAAAGTCACAGTAAAAATAACTGATAAAAGGGAGATTCTCATTGGTCAATATTCAGACCATGTGATCATCTCATGCACCAATTGGAAAATACGTAACAAAAACACAAAAAATCAACATCTAATTGTAATCAGAACAATATAACATAGTCAGCACTTTAAAAGACTGTACAAGACTATGGTAATGATTACTTTTAATAAGTGAAAATAATTGAGACTAACTTGAAAAGTCAATAAAAAAGCTGATTACACCTATAAACAAAAATCACATTGGTTATATCAAAATGGGAGAGCATTCTAATACTTTCAAAGCTCCTACAACAATAAACTTCATCACAAATAAAAATATTAGAGTATTTTGTATTTGAGTCCAATTACGACAAATGTTTTACAGACTCCATTAATTTATAACAAAATTCAGGACTTTAAATTCAGTAATGTTGGTGTTTCAAAAACAAATATTATATGGATTCTAAATGGATTTACTTACATATTTATCATGTAATCAGCATCTTTATGACTAAAACAACAATAATAATTATCAACAACAATTAAGAAATTCAGTGTACAATATACAATGTAAAAATGGTTTCTCATTTAAATTGTACATAAAACACATATATAATAATATAAAACATTTTGCAATATTGTAATCCATTTGAATAAATTCCTACATGGCACTTGTTTGAAACAAAAAACCTAAGTAATTTATTGGAACCTCTACTAATGAGAGCACACTATATGAAATAATGACAATTTCTCAATCATGAACATAATGATATTCGAATAAATATAAATGCTATGGACTTGACTCACAAAAAATCAGTCATATAACAAAGACTTCAATAAGTAAAAGTCAGATGTTAAAATGAACATATTTTTAAAAAGTTAGCACTCCAACAAAAACCAACTCATTTAAAACAAAGATTAACAAATGTGCATTTTTTTCAATTCTTGAACAAGGTGTTTGCCTAGTAAAGTTACTGATAAAATTCTTCAAAAACAAATTCTACTTGTTAACCTGATTACAAGAATGAATGAATTTAACCGGTCATTTAAAAAATAACAATTATTTTTACACAAAATGACTAATATAACAGCAGTGTGCCCATGGCAATCAATTTGCAGGGACTGTAAGATTTATGGCACTAAGTGTGTGAATTAACACCCATTTTGGAATAATATATAATAAAAAAAATGGTCTGTCATTATCATACAGGAAGTGTGTGCACCCTTTAAACATTGCACCAGTCATGTTCAAAAAATAACAATGTACAACGATAATTTGAATAAACTAAAATGCTTTGAGAACAGCTACAAAAAATTAAAACACAAACTTTCATAATCTTGACCAAGTCATACTTCATCAATATCATAAAAGCCTAATTCTCAAAGAACTGCATCATGAAATATGAAGAAGCAATACATTAGTCGGTTCAGTCGTAACAACAATTATAATGTTAATTCACCAGAGATCAAAGGTTAAGGCTGAATTCAAACTAACCAATGGAAGCTCGTGGCATGGGCAAATTAACATATATAACCAATCAGTGCAAAGTGTAGGAATACAATTTATCTCAATAGGAATGCTTCTGCAATCACCAAAGCAAGAACTATTTTTTCTTTACACAGAAACCACTGCTGTACAAAACATACTGATAGGAGATAAGCGACGCTGCCTTTTCATTGGCTAGTCTTCAGCTTTTTTTTACAATATAAACTGATGCGCATTGTTTTCGTCAAAGAAGCCTATTTATGGAATTAAATGCAACAAGTACGAAGAAAAAATTGGGGGGTACAGTGAAGCGAGGATTAAATCATTAAGCAGATGGCAGAATAGTATCATGGCTTCACCCAGCTTGTAGAAAAATAGTTCTGATGTGACGTTACATCAGTATTATCACATTTAAGAAAGAACAATGTCAATACTAGAACGGAAATCGGTATCATATGAAAACGTATTTGATACGTTATGTGCTAACGATTTCTCGCTCTAATATGGATATGGCATTTGTAGTCATCATGGTTCATAACCACATATAAACATACAAAATGTCTATTTTATCACATTATGTTTGGTTTTCATTGGTTGGTTGCAGATAAGTCACCCCTTCATTCCCCTGTCTATATAATTTGCTGCGGCCATCTTGATTTGATAGTGTTCCATAAATTCGTCTACTTCACAAGTTATTTTTCTGGCAATGAGCCAATGTATATTTAGCCTTCAATTATGACTAGAATTAACAAAAATCATCAAGATTATCAAAATATATCCATTAAATGCAAACAAATCAACCATCAAAAACATGAAAACTGGTTGCTCACACTGGTGCATCATCTAAGTTCAGAGACCAAATTTGGTCAACAGAAAATTATGACTATTTTTTTGGTGTTTTCTAAAAAACATTGGTTATTCAGATGGTGGTAAAGGAATTGATATATGATAGTATTTGCAAGTTGGCCGCGAACATTTTCCACGTACTGCATCCCTACAGACGATAACTCGACCATCATTCACTTCTACATAATCTGAAGAAAACGGAAATAAATCCAATCATAAAATAAATAAAAGATGCAAAAAAGAAAATTCATTTGCAAGAAAATCTGGCTTGGATTGGTTTGTAAAGGATTAAAAGCTAGGCCCTACACTGAATATTTCAGGATACGAAGTGACCATAACAACAACATACAGTCAAACATGTGAGCAATGGCTACCATTAGGAAAGACAAAATTTGGCCTTATTGACAGATGGCCTTTATTTGAAGGTCAGTTTGTTCTAAATAATCCATGAGAGATTTTCAAAGAATGGCCTTTATTCACAGTGTGGCCTTTATTCGGAGATGGCTGCAAACCAAGGTTTGACTATAGTTGAATAAATATCCAGATGTGAATGATCGCAAAGACCACACAGATACCTTTATCACATATCTAAGAACGAGCTGTGTCAGTTGAAGTAAGAACAGCTTAACAACAATGTAAATATACGCAAAATATTCAGCAGACTGTTAAACCTCAAGTTCTCATCGTATTGATTGTACGCTAACAGATATTTGTTAAATTAAAAAAATCAAACTGGTGGTAAGAGAAATAACATAGTGAAGAACTGTACTTACCCTCAATAACATGAACATACTTGCATGTAGGCCTCTGACACAGGCCTAACTTAAAATCTTTGCACACTGGGAGGGTGTCCAGCAACTATAAAACAACAAGGTCAAGGTCATATACACCTGTTATTATGACTTCTATAGCATATGATATATGCAATATTTGATAATTTTTATTTATTTATTCTGAATAATTCTTACGTGTTTATATGCAGTAAATTGAAAAAATTTCTTCACTAGCAAGAAACTATGTATTTTCAGACTGGATTCTTGCAGAAAAATCACAACATGCAACACTTGTTTACTTGAATACAGAACACAGTCTATCAGAGTCCAACACACATAATCAGAAACTTACAACATTTTACACCATTTCTGTCAGTATTGAAAGTTAATAACAAGTCTATACATGATAAAGATATGTTAAAATTATACAAAAGCAAAAATTAGTGTAATTATATTAATAGATGAACTAAAGTAGAAGAGGTTAGTGGAGTGAGAATATCTGCGCGGCAACTGAAGCAAATTATACAGAGGTTTTAGAGGCAAAATTTGAAGACAAAAAGCTGCTCCTTAACTAGCTTTGTAAGGATAACAATATTGTACAATATACAGAATGTACCAACATGCATATTATCAGAGGTCATCTATAGTATTATTGTATAAAATAGCGATTGATTCGCTTTAAAGAGGTCATAAATTTGTATCATTAAATAATGGCTTGTTTGCAAGACCAAGAAATAGAATGTACTGACCAAAAAAGTGAATGTATTTGAAGTTTACAACAATTTTGTACTTGATCATCACAGAAAACATTTTGGGTCATAAAAATAACTAGTGGTATATAAAGTAACTAGTGTTCCATAACGACATAATAGACAAAATGTGCATCAAATATCAATAACCAAAAACTGTTCAAAAGATTTTCTCCAGTGAAAACATAAAACATGAACAGACCACAAAATACATTGTTTTTTTTCTCTATTCAATAACCAGACTAATATTCTATTAGTGGTGTAGCACGTTTGAAAGGTTCTGTTTGGGATACAAAGCAAACAAGGGGACACAATTCTGGTCAAACTAAATCCAGACATGCAGTACACAACAACATTCAGGGAACATGTCGGATTTTATTTGTATGACTTGTACGCACTATCAGGAAGTTGAGTATGTATACCATTGTTTGGAAAGAACAACAAGAATCTTCTGGTACCTCTTTATGTTTCAATAAATCTCAACACCAAGCCTGCTTGATTTATATAGAAGAAATAAATGCTGTCATTTTTTGGATTAAATGCCTGTTTTCTTAACATTAATTCAGTTATATACCAGCAAGCAGCTGACTTAAGTGGTTTCCATGGATTCTGTACCATTACCAACCTTGTTCTACATAAGTAACTGCCAATTTTCAACATAAATCAATTGATTCAGCAGTGGAGGACATATGACTGTAGATATAATGTCTTCAACTATATCACCACAGATAACATGTGTTTTAGAGATCGTATTGATATGGATTGTCCAAGTTGTATCAGACGCGCAAACAATGCTTATTATTGGTAAACCATCAAAATTAGTGACAATAGTTACATGACTAATTAGCAACCAAAAATAGACCATACTAAAGATAAAATGAATATAGTGGCATTGACTTTAGAAGTACCATAGAAAATGACTTATAATGTCACATGGTTGGAAACAGACTTGTATTAATAAATGATCAGAACAACAAGACATAATAATGAACAGCAATTTTAACTTGTAAAATAGAAGTATATAATTCCATACACAACAATCTCTTGTTATACTAATTAGATGGACACAGGCAACAATCAATGTCTCTCACTGTTAACAATAGTAGAGACAACAAATGTTACCCAGCAACCAAAGAACACTCATCAATAAAATATGAATAAAATTTAAAATGTATGATTGAATACCTGCTTATTGGCATCAAAGTAATTTACACTATGTGCATTGCTTGGTACCAGACTCCCTGGAGGAGGACCCGTCACCATCGCTGTTGCCATCTCCGGGGCAACAACCATCGGCACTGTAACCATGACGACAGTTGTGTGTCATGGGGCCACCAGTTGGAGGAAGGGGCAGGTCAGATTTAATTCAAATGTCAATATGTGCATTTAATGGTATGCATTGGTATTTTTTGTTTGTTTTCAAGCAGCGGCGAGAATTGTTATTCACATGCAGGTGAGATAAGTGGTCAAGCATATTAAGCACACGGACAGATGTACAGGTGTAACGAGCATGAAATAAAAGATAAATCAACACATTTGTTAACTAGAGTATAACTATAATACAGTACCATCTTACTACCATATCATTAATTCAACAATTTGTAGATTCCCACACATAAAAGTCTTCGCATAATCACGGATGGATTCCAAGTGTGTATTAACATTAGGCATTTGTTCAAAACATTCTCATAATAACTTATAGAATTCCCATAAAACAAATGCAATAATAAAATGGTACTGGTGTTAATAAAAAGCAGTTTTAAGTTTTTACTTGCAACTTAAATACATAATACAACAAAACACATTAAAATTCAATATAAAATATAGGTGTGTGTATGAATATAAACCAGAGAATTTCTTCATTCACCACAATCTGAAACTATTGCAAGAATTTTTAATAGGAAAATATATGATAGAAAGCCAAGATGGCGAGACAAATTCTAATATCTTTTTTCAAATCAGAATTAAAATCAAAATCATGGTGTTTTTTTCAAACTGTGAATAATATATTAGCATTATGAAATTACAATATAAGGGTCTTGGGTATGTTTTTATTGTAGTGAATGTAGAAGTGTTGCAAATGATAATACAGCTACGATAAATATTAGTAAACCAAAGTTTGAATGTTAATATAATTGCATGTGTTAGTAATGTCAGCATCATAGCTTAAAGCACATCTTGTCTAGACTTTAGCCACACTTTTTAGATCCATTTCTTTAAAGAAGTTGCTTCTCATATTAAGCTGTACCACACATTTTCAATGGCAATATGAAAACTAGGTCCTAAATGTTCATATTTCATGAATATTCATTAAACATGAATTAATGAAGTTGGAAAAGTGGAACATCACAGTTGAAATTCAGCCATCCAGTACCCACAATAGAATGTTTTCCAACATATTCATATCCCATAACGTTTGCAGACAGTGGAATAAGTACATCAAGCTATGATTTACTGACAACTACAAAACTTAAGTCACCAAAACATAAATCATATTAATTGAAAAATTACCTAGGTGTTGAAATAAATCCAAACCCATTAATAAAGCATTTGGTTAGTTATTATTAAATGAAAGAACCACTGACAGAAACAACAGTTATATAACAACATCATTTTAAGATTTCAATTTAAAATCTTGAGATGTTGCTCAAACAATATCAATACACAAAACAATGTCTTGCAAGTCACCTTTAGAAACCTGCTTCACCTCTCCAAATCAACTAAAATGCCATATTTATCATATTCTCATGTGAACTTATATTGTCTTACTCAACAATTCAATATGTTAAAAATAATATTCCCTGTTTGATGGAATATCATGTTTCACCTGCCAATAAGGAATGAGTTAAATTAGAAAGGAGAAACAATGAACTCTCAAGGTGACCTTCAGTACAATAATGGCTTGGGTCTGTTTGTTTACAATATATATGATAAAGAAGGAACATGTTCACTTACAAGACACCGGTATGTATTGTGGCTGTTGTAGCTGCATTGCAGCTATTGCCTGTTGATAGGACGCCATATTCGAGATCGGTTGATATACGGGCAAACCCTTCGCATCTGCTACTGCCACACGCTTGTACTGCCCGACCATCCCAGGGACTTGTGACTGAAATGAACAATGTCAATAAATTTTGCTTGTTCTATCATGTGGAAAAAAGCAAGCACAAAACAAATATGAGACTTGAAAAATCAATTACAAAGGAGAATGATACAGTCTAAATCAATACAAACTCAAAAGCTGTTATTCTTTAATTAAGAATTATCAGTAGATCAAACAAGCTTTAGTCAAAACGACACAAATCAACAACAAACAGTTGAAAAAAAAAGATTCTGTTCCCCTAATTTTGAAACAATTTGAGTTGAGTGTTGTTGTAAGTTAGACACAGTAACAACATTTAAACATAATCTGTATATGCACAAAATGTTCAGCACATAACATAACAAAGTGAGTCACAAAAAAAATTCATGCAAACGAATTTAATAAAAGATAATTAACTACAATCAGTTCCCTTAAATAGAAGTTATTACCTAACATAGTTATACCATTCTCCTTTGCAATTTAATTTTCTTTCATGAAAATAAATGCACAGAATAATGTCTCCCCCTCCAGTTTCCTGTTTGACAATGTTTAAAGGTCCTACAGCCTTCATGTACACAACAAGCCAGAAACGTGTACATATATTCCTAGATATTTTTTAAAAAAAAAATCTCAGCAACATGTTCCATTGCACAGGTGTTGATTTAAGGTGCAAGATTTAATAAGCTGTGCCAAACATTAAACAAGTAAGCAATAAATGGTCAAAACATTTGTTTAGCTTTCAAAAAAGTAGCATTTTTTGAAATGCTTACAAAGCAATGTTAGAATTTGGTATTAAGCTAATTAGAATAGTATATGGGAGGTTTCTTTGTTGAATAGCTAATAAAATCTGTAATAATGTAAGAAGTTAGTGCAATTTTCAATTATATGGTATGAGATGTCTTGTTCACGATAGATCTTCTTCAAAGAGCTTGTGATTAAAAAAATTCAAAATGAAGTAGACAGAAATCCATGTTAAATAGTATATCATACATAAAACTTAAAAGAAAAAAGTTGCTGCCTAAAATTAAATGACCTATTTATGATCCGAACGATTCCTCGGGAACTCGAATTAAAATGACTTTACTTAATGACCTTGTAGAATGGAAAACAGGTCCTGTGATGAACATGAGGCTAATATCAACATCTTATTTTTGTCAAAATATTATGCAACTTATTTTTGTCGAAATATTATCAGACTTTGAAAGGAAAATAAGAACTTTACACAAACTTACGCACTTTAGCAGACAGAACTGAAAATATTTATATCAAAAAATAAAGAAAACTGTTTTTCTCATTATAATTCAATTAAATAGTAGACCAGTCAATGTGAGCAGTTATAAACTTAGCGGTTACTATTCTGATTATAGTATATCTGATTACAGAAATAATAGGCAAGCCTAAAATATTTATAATAGCCAGTGATTGAACACAGTATGTTGTCACAACACTACAGATTGACAATTATACCTTGAACATAATATGTACAGCAGAAAGCAACCATGAAAAGCATCTATCGTGAAACTATACAGCACATACCACACCTTTGTAGCTTAATTTTGTCATTTGTTTTTATAACTCGTAAAATAGACAAACATGTACAGGACTGGAATGAGATTGACAATACAATCTACATTATTTAGAGATGGTCAATGAAAACTTTGTATCTATTGATGACAATGGATAAAAAAACATTAACAGTAAAATTTAAATGCATTTAACACTTAAAAAAATATTGGAAAGACATGACACTAAATAACAGTGATTTTAATGGTTTCTGAAATAGGTACAAGTAAGAAAACGATACAAAAACTGTCAAATTTCTACACGGCAAAATAAGCTATCCAAAAGGACAGAAGTATATGGACAAAAACAAGCAGTTTCTAGCAAATTTCGTTATTATCCAAACAATAAATACTGGTCTTAACATCTAATATACACAAGCCAATTCATTTTGTACATTTTTCAGCCAACATGCATTTACAGCGTGTGAAATGTTCACGATTTAGCATTGATTACACGAAAAATATCACGCAAAGCTTCTGTGTACAGCTTGACCAAATCTCTGATGGTGGCAACTTTAATCATACCCAATGTTTTACACATCAACAGCAGGAAAATATTGTCAAAATGAGAACCAGTTTAATATCGTAATGTTCACTATGTTAAACATTGTAACGATGTTTGATTTATTTTACTTACATGATGAATAACCAATTTAAGAGTAAGCAAAACTTTAATTAGGTCATTACCAATCAACTTGTTTGTTAATTACTCTAACACATAATACTTAAATTAAAATTCAATTAAAACCAATTAGATTTGTTATGTGCGATGGATTCCATAGAATTACTTTACTAGGTAGAAAGCTTACTTCATTTAAATCATTCTGACTTCTTCTAATGTGAAAATTTAAAAGCTTTATGCCAAACTGGTTAAATCTGATTCATATCCGACATGTTTCTGTATAAATATATTTTAATATTTCCTAATACATTGTTGTAGTATTACTTTAAATGTTTTTAAATAAAAAAATCAAAAGTAATCTGGACACAAAATATTTTGAATATATTAAATTATTTAACAATTTATTAATACTCAACATATTCAATATGCAATTGTAGACAAACTGATTAGTCAAATGTTACATGATTATAAATATTAATCCATAAAAACAACATGTACTTTATTTTACATTGAATCATCACAAAAATAAAGATGTTGTTCGATTGATCTCCAAAATAATCATTTTGTTCATTCTGAAGCTGATTTTAGAGGATTAATGTTGCATACCGACATTAAATTATTACATTAATCAAATGACTCATTTCTTTTGACGATAATTGGCAATAAATAAATGAGTATCATTAACTCCGCTTATGCATTTAGATGCATTTTGAGGAATTATACGGAATAAATTTAAATAACTAAAATTAGTAGAAATATTTGTGTAAATTATATCTTTCAATGATGTTAAAATGAATAATTACACGATTTTATACACAAATAAGTCATTGCATTTTTCAATTAATTATCAATTAATTATCAATTAATCATAATAACACATGATAATTATTTAATATATACAACACTGTGTCTGCATTTTTCTGAAACAGGAGTGCATGAAAATAACATAATATAAACTTCCAAAGAAGATAAAAAAGCATGAAAAAATAAAAAGTTAAGCACAAAGACGCAGACTGAATCACGCCCCAAAACTAAAAACAACATGAATGCCACCATCAATATTGAGAAAGCCGTACACAGCAGCCACTGATAGGAGTTAAACTCATATCACCAATATATATATATAATACACTTCTGTGTTGTATTAAAGACTGAAATAAATTATCTACAAGCAGAAAAAAGAGAGCAGAGTAATACGGTTTATACACAATATACGTCGTCATGTGACAGTGCTGACTCATCCTAAGCGGACTACATCTACATGCGAAAGAAGCATGATGGGAAATTTTTTGTTGTTGCTGTTTCATTTTTTGCGTGTTTTTGCACATTTTTTCGAAATTTTGATCAGCGAAAAGTTTTGTTTTCTTACTTTCTTTTCAGAAATTAAAAAAATGTTATTTTCTGAGACCTGTTATTGTTTCCATTTTGAAGAGGAACAAATCTTTGTTAAACAGTTAAGCAAATAAAAATCAAAGACTTGGGCATAGAAATTTTTAAGACTGATTAAAAAAAAACAGTTGTTAGAGAATTAATTCAGAAATCTAAAAGCAAAATGAACAAAAATTTGAACAAAAAATAAACGAGGATCTACAGGAATTGAAAACATAATTTTGGGTTATTGTTTTAGTTTTTTATTAATAATGGACCACTATATCAGGTTTCAGAAAACATACTAAAGGAAAATGGATTTGAAATTTATGTACCAGCATAGTAATATCCTCGCTTGGGTCACGAGGTCGTTTCTTGCCTGTTAACACCTCGACCACTTGCGGCTAATTTTCAGAAAAAATTAGCGCAGAAGGTACCCACGACGTACGAATTGTATGTACGACAATGTCAAGGGTGGTTTGATTGGCCGTAATGTTGGCGATATTGGCGGGATTTGGCACATGACAACAGCAAGCACAGCAGCAGCACAAGGCAGTATGGGTAGTAGTGGTAGTGATGAAATAAAAATAAAAATAGCACCATTGGTAAAAAATGATCAATCCAACATGCATAAAATTGACAATCTATACAGAGTTCTTTCATCCAGTATAGTATTACATATTTGGTACCATTGTATAAAAGTTAAGACATGAATGTACAGCAGCTAGAACCGTCCTCCATTTTGTTTTTGTTTTTTTCTCAATCAGTAAAAAAGGTACCTTGAAAAAGGTCTATAGCTAGATACATGTAGGAAAGACTCATTGCTGTGAAATAAATGTTAGTAAAAGACTTCTATTCACTCACACAATTTTCACCAGTAAGCAATATTTTTGCAAAAGTGGTAATTAAATAGGCAGTTTAAAGTCTATGGGTCAATGATAAAAAAAATTTAAAGTGTAAGAATGCATGAGTGGTGAATAGCCATGGCTGGCATCACAAGGCGTACACATTTGTAGGGAGCTAACAAAATTGTATGGCATACGTATGAAATGGTTTAATGGAAGTTCGTTATATAAATATATTTATACACCAAGAATGTGCAACACTAAAATATCAGCTGAGAGTCAATCCTAGCATGTAGACAATAAGCTTTAAGACAAAACTGAAACATGCCGCTGTCCTTTATACAGCACAAACCATGATCAAGCTTAAAATATATAACACTCAGACTGCCAACGATGGATACAAGAATGCAGAGGAAGTACATGAGTTCGAGTTTTTTTTGTTTTGCAGAAAAATTACCAAAAAAAAAAAACAAGATGACCCTAATACCTCATCAATGAGGGTTTGAAAATAAGTGTAAGGTCAAGGTTAAAATGAGGGATGTGAGGTCAGAGGAATAGATCAATTTTGTCCCTTTTTGAAAAAAAAAATGCTCATCAGGAATGTGTTGAAAACATCAAATTTGTTGAAAAATAAGAAACAAGCTTTTTCCTGAAATAAATAAAAATGATCTCAAACCCTGCAACGAAAAATAATGCTTTTTGATTTAGTCCTATTTTGTTTATGAAACTGGACATCAATTTTGTTCAAAATGGCTGCCTCCCATGCTGCTCAGCCAGTCACATGACACCATGTTTCCAGGATGTGCTTCATTTGGAATGCTTTAGCTGTTTTTACAATTGTGGTACTGGTACGTGGGAATCCCTGCTGATACGTTAAAAGCTGTTCCTTGCAAGATTAGCATATTCATCTAGGAGAAACTAATACAAGCCATAAGCTGAACAATAAAAATCAAAAAAAGATGATCCAGTGCAAATAAAAGGAATAAAATGGATGTCTTCCATGATTAATAAATGATAATTGATTATACACAAGCATATGTGCCAAATAAAGACTCGATAATTGTATAAAAAAGAAAACATATTGATTCATTCATTTACACTGAATCACCTTAGAAACTGAGTACATTGAAATACAAGCAATATAATTGTGAGATTAAGTAAATGTCAACATGGTACATAATTTCATTAACAAATGTAAAAAGCAAAGACATATACGCAGTCATATTCCAGTATTCTACATATACATAAAAACATAGCTACATATAAAATAACATGACCATGCGAAAAGGTCCCAACTTGGCCTCTGAAAATGTTCTATAACACTAATAATGTTGTGTGTTTTGGTCACTACCCCACCCACATTCAATGGAAGCACTATCAGATAGTGCCACCTGTTTTCACAGATTTTGTTCTCTGTAAACATGTACACGTGTTTCGTGTGTCAAGGACAGAAGCAAAGGAGGCAAGGTGAAGGTCAAGAAGGAAAAGGTTATACAAGGCATACTACGGCACTATTTACAGGCAGTGATAGTACAAGCTTTGACTACTGTGTAAGATTTATATATATAAATACACCAATCACCCAAATGTTACTAAAAATAGAAACTAAGTTTTAAAAGCATATCTACTGAATTTCAACCCCCCAAAAATAAGTGTAAATTAAACAAAAATCCATGATGCACAAATTGCATCAAGATGCATCAGTCCTTAAAGAACATATAAAAATTTAGAGAAGAAAAAAAACACCAAATCAGGCCACATTATCAACGATATGACCAAGAAAAAAGATTCTACTCTACTGCATAAGCTAGTTTAAAGCGGCAAAGAAGCATAAAGCGAGTACTTAAACTCTTTTTAAACCAGACAAATCCAACTATTCTAAACAAGTAAGAAAACCCATTCCCAACTTCTGTTTTTATGAAAAACACATAGATTTACTGTTCTCTAGATATTCAATACTAAGTATAGAATTCGTCTCCTAGATTTTACACTATTTGCTTTTTCATACTTATATGTATAAGTAAGATAATTGGTAAAACAGAAATTTGCACCTTGTCAAGGATAGAATAAAGAATGTGAATAAAGTGACGCTTAAATATTGTAACGGAAACATTGAACTAAAAGAACAGACATCTAAGCTATTTTGTTGCCAGGGAAACACATAATTACACTAGAATTGTATTTATATTATTCATTAAGTAGTACTCAAACCAGTGTATTAAAATCAATGTTTCCATGGCAATAATATAATGAAACAATACTTCATAATTCCTTCAGCTATAATTGTATCGAAATAAACAAATTTTTAAGACGACAGGAAAAATGCAAAGTACACAACAGTAACAAGATGCACAAATTCGAAAAAATTCTGACAGAAAAAAATCTCTACATCTAAACTGTCATAAATGCATGTTTAAAACCAACTGTAAGTTTAAAATTTGAACAAGTTCAAACATAGCTGTAGACATTATGAACGGAAAACTAAACAAGAATTGAAAAAAAAAGAAACTAAATGAAAACAGCAAAAAAAACAAGAGGGTGATTTTCATGATGGCGGAATGCATCACAAGTTATACTCAACTTTTGAAATGATTGATAACAACAAGAAAATGTTTGGCAGTAAGTATGTAACAGCAAAAATGAGAAAAAAGTCAGGGGGGGGGGGTAAATATTTTGTAGCATCACGATGATATTTCAGCAGCGAATATCAACTGTTAAATAAACAGATCTATGATTTCTTGATACATAACTGTGATGCTTTCCTTGAATGAGAGGGGGAAGTTTTAATGCCAAAATTATACTGGACTTATAAATGGAACAACTACGCCATTGCAGATTCTCAAATTAGAAGATTCAAAATGCAGCTAAAAAAAAATCTTGTACATTTCCATAACCAAATGTTTTTGAGTTTTACATATTTCTGAGAGAGATTAGATTATTTTTCCACATAAATTCTACCCTAACAATGCCTTCCAAAAAAGCAGAGGCAAGTGAATAAGCGAAAAGCAGAAAGCATTTTGGCAAAATGTGTATAGAACATGAAATTTATGATGTACAGTCCTCTATATAGATCCAGTATAATGATCTCCAAGTAGTTAGCATAGCAACTATACATAATACTTTAATGCATAAACCATGTTAATTACATTTAGTTAAAAGTAATGTCAGTAAAAGCTTGTATATTTTAATAGAAATATATCTTGATACTGCCAGAGATCTTTTACCACAGTAGCCGAAGTGTAAAATTTAAATACAATTTAAAAGAAAATACAATAGATTGGATTTATTGCATTCAAATGACTTTGTTTACATAAAAATTAATACCTGATTTTAAACAAATAGTTGAAATGTTAAACATCAGTTGGGACCAATTTCTGCCCAGTTTCTGACTGATAAAAAAGTGCTTTCCTGTGTTTTGTAATCACTAAATTATGATCTAAAAGCAAATATTTGTCCTGGTTGATTTAAATTTCAGTAGCGGGGGGCATAAGAATGCGTAATCACAAACATCTGTCGTTAAATGAAAACACAATGCAGTTTCTTTTTTTTTACCTCTTTGTTGAAGAGTTCCTTTGTTTATAATTGCATTTTCTGCAGTAAACATGGTTTGTGCATCAAGTAGAAAGCAGAATAAAGCTATCGTATGTGCAGTATGATTTCAGCAGGGCATTGGTCTATATAAAAACGTTTATATGGCACTGATGATATATCGTTAAATAGAAATTACCAAATTAAATAATAATCAGTTTCTAATGAAGTAAGTATGTATTTATTATAACAGCAAGACTCCAATCTTTTCTGTCATTTTTCAAGAGATATTTTCGACACAAAAACATCAGCAGAAAAAAATATGACATTCAAGAGAATTGTTGATGTTTTTGTTCACTAACATTTAAACCAGCAATAGAAATATTAATGAGAAAATCATAATATGCACATACAACAACTTTATACAAGTTGAGATGGAGAGTAGAAGCAGTGAGGGGAATTTTGGGTAATGACGTGATGGCGGGTGGTCAGATTACCCTACCAAGGCTTGAGCCTGCGCGGCTGCTGCTGCGTTAGCTCGTTGCTGACAGGCCTTGATTTGCGCTTGAAGGTGAGGAGGCGGGTGAAAATAACGACACGAATCCCGTGTACATTTCCCTTTTATGTAATCCATACACACCGTTACGCAGTTTTCAGAAGTGTCAACCGTAACATTATCGGGCGGGTGCGCATAACGGCACTCGCTTGGCTGACGTGTACAGGAACCACGCTGAAACTCACGACATACCTGCGGCAAGAAAAAACTGAATGAAGAGAGAATAAACAGAGGAAAGGAAAGGAAGAGATTCAAGATGGGGAAGAGGGTTTTTTTCTCAACCAAAATAATCAGTCATAATATACTGTTAGATTGGAAATGTACTTAAAATGTTTAAACTAATGCTTCCATTCTTTCTTATAATTGCACACATTCACAAAATAATGAATCTTAATGGAATGTTATGAACATTTGTTGATTTAATGATGCTATAAAACAGTAATACTAATAATTATAATAAATTCTTTTGGCATTTAATGAGGCAAATGGCAGCAAGGCTCTTCCAATTTGCCCTAGAAATTCTGAAACAAATTCATCAAATTTATAAGTTAACATATTTAATAGTTATGCATGATTTTAGTTGCCTAGAAACGAGCTATACTGGCAGACATTAAATGCTATAATATTAAAATATCATTTCATTTTGCCCTAGTTATACTTTCAGACAGTTATAGATTTTTGTATAACTGGCGCCAGTCCTTTGCGGAATTAATTCAGGCTTGCAGTAACAAGAAAGATAAAATTCCGCGATAAACCAAAGAATTGTGGCGAGACTAATTCAAAGAGCGGAAATTTATTTTCATGACATTATTTTGCTGATAATCTGCTAAAATTGATTCTTTTCTGTTACAATGACATTTTCCAAGTAAAATCAATACATAAAAATGTATCATGTTACTATACAGGTTGATGAAACTTGGTCCCAAACAACAAAAGTACAAAGTTTCTGAATTACGATTTATTTCAATGTTTTGGTAAATCCCTTTTTAGCACTGAATATCAGTAGCTGGATATAGGTACACGTATCAAAAATCTATCAAATCGCTGATTCAAGTTTGCTCCCTTCTCTCTTTAAGCATTGACAAGATTAATTATACCAATAAAATATGTACATTAAAAAGTGTTCAAACTTAGTAATATCCTTTCATTTGAAAATAGACGCAAAGGATCTTGAAATATTTTGAAACTTAATTGCTTTATTGTAAATCCAATTAAATTTTTTTATGGAACAAACCAGTTCAGGGAAAAGGACAGACAAGGAAAGTTTTAGAAAGGAAGAAAAGAAATTAATAGATGTACAAAGGCATAAAATACAATGGTACTCATGTTCATAGATTGTGTTAATAACAATACAAGTACCACAGCATCCAAAATGCATTCTTCATGAACTTTTGGTTCTTGAGAGCTTTCGGTGTGTGATTTAAGAGTGATCTCCCTTTTAGATTTAAAATTCCTTCTCTTTGAAGAAAATTAAAGAGTATGTTCTGTTTATCAAAATATCAAATTGACTATCATTTAAAGATGAGAAATAGCTGATAATTGGATATATTTTAGCTTCCACAAAAAAAGCCAAACTGCAGGCTATCCCAAGGTTAGAAATGAAATACATTTAAAAAAGTCCTACGTCTAAGAAATTGAGCCAGGAATAAAGGATGAAGTCTGGTACAAGTATTATCTTAATCACAACAGTGACATTTGCTAGGCTGTGTTAGAATACTGGAAGCATTTATATAAAGCAATTTGCAAAAATTTAAGCTACCCCAAAAGGTCTACTTAAGAGTATAACAAACCCTCAAGTGATACAGAATATAAATAAATCATAAAACAGAACTAATTCCTCAATACTCGAGTATGGTATTTATCCTTTCCGCGCTCTGTAGCTTTTTTTGCAGGGAAATTTTTGTACATGATTGCAATGTCAACTACAAGTTTCTCATCTGACAAAATGCAGCACTACTTTATCAAGACACTAAGCAGATATACAGTTCTAGCAAATTTTAATCATCTAAATATGTTGGCTGTAGTTAATAGCATGTAATAATAACTATAAGAGTACTGATATGCACAGATTGCAATACATAAATGCTTATAATGTTCTAACATAGCTTATCAAAAAACCTTTCACAAAAAGCTTTTTTTATTCGTTTTCAGCAGTTGAGCAGTTTTGACAAACAATTCCAAGTGCTAAAGCGTATATTGTTGATAATTTACAGAATAAGATTTAAAACCATATTGAAAACAAGATTACCAGAATGTTTTTAATTTCTATGAAACCTTAGCAACTGAAAATTGGCCAAAACTGTTTCCTTACTGTTTGTATCCATCACATGACAAAATGTTGTAAGGATAGAAAAGTGAGATTAAAGCCAAACAATCACCTGTGCATCAGATACAGACGGTCAGACGAATTCAATGTTACAGTTTGGCACATGAATCTTTGCCCACCAATTGTACATCATTTACATACTAAATCACAACTAGCATCTATCTAGCTAGGATACGTTTTCAACAAATCCACCTTTCTTTTACATAAAAATGATTTCACAAATTTTTAACTACAACTTTTTTTTCTTGAATAAAGAAATTCCAACAAATAACTGCTATAATGCTCAAACATTTAACAGTTCTATATCTTTATAGAATGTCTTAAACAGTGTACTTAGTATGTAAATGTTTTATAAACAAAAAGCCACAAAGATCCAATATAAATACAGAATTATTTCGTGTATTTTGTCTAGTACAATGGGGGTAAACAGAAACTAAATATATCACAATGCATGTGAAAATACAAAGCAAATTGTTTCCACATTTTATAAAAAACACATACAAACTATACAGATTTCATTAAAAGGATACCTTACATAAAGCTACTACATTGTCATGGTAACGATGATTGATCAAATTAACTATAAAAACATCTTCAGTTTTATCTGTATCTAAAAGCATACAATTCCCAACAAGACTAAATTCAGCAGCAATAATATCATTGTTACCATGACAATGACCTATGACCTACCTCTAGTCTATCTGGCCTCCCCAACTTGGTTGCTGTGGCCACATTGGAAAATGCAGTTGGAATGACTCCAGTTGGATGCTGGGAAACAATTGACGGAGATTCTCCATTTGTCTGGGCACCAGTAACAGCGACTGTCTGGATCCCGGCATTTATGTACGGATTAAATGCAACAGCGGATGTGGGCGTGGCTGTACCTCCAATGTAGGGGTGTGCCTGTAAAGGTCAAGGTCAGGTAATGTCAAAACTTGTAATATGAGCAAATTACATTGAGAAAAAAGGATTGTAACACATAAAAAATCAACATGAACAACAAATATATTATAAAACAAGGTATCCATAGATCATATATGGTGTTTGAATATAACCAACAAATAAGTATATGAATACATGTATTACAATGCTGCAGTGTAAAGGAAAGAGTGAGAAGATGCATGTATATATGGTATGTACTAGTAATTTATGGCTGGTAAGGGCAAGAACTAGTGCAACAGAAATTCATCCACAAATGGATTCTTGTGCGTAGTATTGTCTAAGTGCAAAAACAGCTTATCTCTACATTGGTTTAAACACTGAGCCTTGAGATGCAGAAGAAAGCAAGCATTTTGTGCATACTGAAATTTTTGTTGACATATTGTACATTCATAATGTTACAGGAGGATTCTTGTCAGTGTACAATGAATGTCAAAAGTAGACTACAAGGAAATGTGTGGAGATGAAAAACAGAACAAAAATTACTGAAAAATAGACATTACTTTATAAATATAGCCAAGACTTCATCACCACAGTATTTTTAATTAGTTTGTAATGATAGGAACGGTATCTGTCTGTGAGGTTTCTATGTGCTTAACTAAAAGTCTGTCATGAGCTCCTCCGCGAATGATCTCAATGTCCAATTATCTATCATTAAGTATATAAAGGGTATTGGGACATAAAACATTCTAATTAGGATGTAATGGCCAAGATAATCACAGCATGAAATTTGAAAGGTGTGTCCAAAAATATTAACAAATGAGCACTGGTTCGTTTAAAGGGAATGTGTAATGGACGATGCATTTGGTGACAAAAACTTATGTTATGATGATACACGCTAGTAACTGAAAAACGAACAAATTAATTCTGTAAGGTTTGTATTCTGGCCTGATAACAACTAGTGATGAATGGTAAGTTAAAACAGTAAGCAGACATCAATGTGATGTTTATTATAACAAGTCTGGATGGTTAGCCAACGAGTAAGTTTGTAATATAAATATGGGAAAGAATGACTTCTTTCTGTTAGAATATTGACAAGCAATTTCCATAAATATTG
Source organism: Lutraria rhynchaena (assembly GCA_008271625.1). Taxonomy (NCBI): domain Eukaryota; kingdom Metazoa; phylum Mollusca; class Bivalvia; order Venerida; family Mactridae; genus Lutraria; species Lutraria rhynchaena. Next base: position 620,239 of record VIBL01000051.1, read on the forward strand.
AAATCATAAACAGAAGATGTACTAAATTACAATATAAAAGTGTGTATTATATAATGCACGTCAACCACAAAAAGCATACAGCAGAATATAGATTCAACAGGCATTGATCAGTTACAGAATTATTTTAGCGGTAAATAAATCATGCCAATATCTAGCTAGAAAATACTTGCGAAAAAATTACACCATGTTATTTAATGGTATATGTCAGTCATTTTTTTTCATTTACGAGATTATTAAACACATTTAATGCCAAAGCAGATTTTACAAGCACATAAACTGTTCAATTATAATTATGCCATCAAATGAAATTGTGTTTTCCAAATTATTAAAATTAAAATAATAGCTTTCAATTTCTTATTAGAAATGTACTGCGATGTAATAATAGTTAAATATTTATGACTTTGCTGCAGAAATTACTCCCAAAAAATGACTGACTGGTACCAAATTATTAGACATACAACCAAAATAGTCAACTGAATTTGTTCAGTATTGTCTATGAAATCTTTTTTTAAAATCGTTGTTTTTAGGATTAGCAAAACTAGTATAGAATAAAATACACATGGCTTAAAGCAAGTTGACATTTAATATGTAATGCTGCAATTTATACAAAAGCTGTTGGCAAGCCTTCAATTTAACAAAATATAATAAAATGGTACATAAAACTGTTTTCAAAAGCAGAAATAAGCATTTTGATTTGCAAAATAAAAGTAACAAACTTTAGGTATGAACATAAGGCATAAACTAGATATGATATATTTTATAATGTAACCATATTGGTCATTTAAGGCAAATAAATAAAGTACCCTTTGGTACCACTGTCATAATGTGATTTAAAGAACTATTAACTGGAGAATCCCAAATGCCACCAGATCAAAAACTTCGAACAATGGTCAGTATTACTATACACAGATATCTGTAAAAACTGTAAACATCCTTAGCACTTTGTATTAATCAAAGATTATGACTATGAATTTCCAATAAAACTCCCTTTGCCAGAGCTATCGAAAGTGCAATTATTGAGTTATTTTTACATATTTAAGCCATGTGCATTTAGTAATTGATTTGTGAGAGAGAAAAGATTACCACTAACCAACATAGGGGGATATTGCCCGGCGCTCGGAAGTACCGTAGAAGGAATAGCCATGGCCGTCTTGGTAGAGCCAGCCTCAAACATCAAAAATAAAGAAAGACATGCAAACCAATTAGTAATCTTTAATCTGCAGTCACTTAGATTCTTTCACTACAATCAGTAACCATGGTGATCAGCTTTCAATATTAACTAAAGTCAGTTTCCATAACTCAACCAATTTCATCAATTTGACAAAATTTTCAGTTTTTAGGGAATAATAAATATGATTAATAAATTTCTTTTTCCAAAGAATCAAACTTTGATGCAAAGACTTTTTTATGAGAGTCAAATCTACCCAAAAGTCACAAATTGGACTGAAAGTATACCCCAAATAAATAAAACAAACAGAAAGCAAGTCATATTGAAGTTGTCACCATATAAATACAGATCTATCAGTGATAAGTGTCTCTATTAAGGCAATCACACAAACTCACTGACATATCTGACCAGGTTACGTAATGCTGAAATATAATAAGGAATTACATTCTGCTCATAATTTGCTGTCATTTTTTAGGCATTTTCTTGTTCAACAATGACCAACAATGCTTTATGTAATGTTATTATCTTAAGGAATGAATTTTCAAGACGATCAAAATTGAAGTTGAAGCAGACAATATAATTCCTTGATACTTCTCGCAGTGTATATTCCCATTGCCATTTGTATTAAAATTTAATGGTCAGTAAACATCATTTACATTCTTAGAACAAACTTCATAATTGGGAAAAAATTCATGCTATAAAAAACAACTAGTCTCGTACCATGTATACTTTGTTTACTGATACCCTGCCCCATATGCAAATGAATAAACTGGTACCCAGTCTCCTTTGTCCATAAAAGGTCTGGTGCCCAGCATATTTAGACACAAAGAAAGAAATAATATGACAGATGCAGGTAATCAATGATACGGAATATCATGAATGGAGACATGAACATTTTTCACAATGGCAATGAGAATTAAAATATTAATGAAAAAATCTAAGCATATAAAAAGCTTAAACATTGACAGTGCTATTCTGACTCTTAGGTTAGCAATATTCAGAACAAAAATCATGTGTTTGACACTTGTACATATAAATATATATATATATACACAGGTACAGTGAATGTTGGACGTAATGTCTAACATGGTCCTCTTTGGCATTGGTTGGCTAATACATACACAAACATTTATTACAATGTAATATAAGGAATGGGACCAACCACTGACCCTTTTATTTCAGATTTTATATTAAACAAACGAGAACAAATTCTAAAACATACCCTGTTAGGAAAAAGGCAAAAAAACCCTCCCTGTAAAGCATTTTATGAAGACTGAAATTTTGTCGGTGTGAGCTGGTGATACATTTGGTGAGAGGTCATCAAGAACAGTGTTTCAAGTGGTAGAAAAGGGACATACACCATAATGGATCCGCATTGTTTCCTGGCCAAGGAGCTTTTCAGTCAATATTAGCTTGAAGAAGGTAAGGAAGGCCACATTTTACCAAAAGTTTTTTTTTTTAATCGTTTCATTCCCGACCAATTAACCAACCCATGTCAAAGAGAATTGATTATACATGGGATATAAATAATTCGAAATGTTCTCAAGTCATAAATGCACAATTCAGACCAAAACTTCAACTTTTTTCAAGAATATAAGAATACAAAAAGTATCATTAATAAAATTTCTTGCAGAGATCTATTCTTGATATATTTCTAATAAACATCTAGCATATTACATAAATTAAAGCACGAAAGAGTAAACAAACGAAGAAAACTCAATCAAAATATAAATCGACTCACAAACCATAAATGGAAATATGTAGGTATTTCTCTATAGCACAAGTGATTGCATTAACACATACATTGTAATCATATGAACTGATTCAGTTGTTGATATTGCTAACGTGATGCGTGTTGACAAGTTTTAAACAAAACAAGTAAATATATGTAGTCACATGACAAAGCAAAATCTATAAAAGCATAAAAAAACACATCAATATGCTCGCATTAATTATCCTAATAATGGCACAATGGCTGACAAACACATACATAATACTCTATCATGTGAAACAGAAATACCATAAATCAAAGAGTGATTTCAATTGTAAACAAAACGAACAAAAGCATTTTCATGATAAAAGTATATACATCAAAAATGCACCGAATTTCGTCTCGTGCATTTTCACATGACATCAAAGCAATATGATTATATAGCATTACATTGTATCAGTTACTGGATACAATCATGAAATGATTGACATTTATATGGAAAAAAATTTGATTACAGCCACGGAACAAGAATAATTTTAAATAAGGTACCTGATTAAAATATGCATAATAAAATAACATATAATACAACAATACATTGTCATGCAACCATGTAAAAAGTTGAATACATACAGGATAAAATTGGTTAAGTTTGTGATTAACGTTAAAGTCTGGTATATAATAAAGAGTGTAATATTAAAGGAGTTTTAAAAGATGATGAAACCAGTTATGTAGGATAGGTCGAAAATGTATTATTAAACATTTGGACAAATCACAAAACAACAACATCAAAAACAACAATAACAACAACAACAACAATGTGGACATCACCACCAAGTACAACAGCAACTTTACTTGTAGGTTGACAATTAAAACCCAATTAAACCTATTTTAGTAATATCAAGTGTTAAGGTATAACATAAAACATGGAATAAAATATATTATAAAGAATTGCTTAAGAACATGTCTCACATATTTTTTCAATGGTATGAAAACAAAGACTTTAAACTTATAATTTATTACTTAATAAAGATATTATCATGTATTTTACTGTATTTTCTTGGGAATTGAGAAAATGAGGTTGTTTACAGCATCCAACATTCAGATGTAAAATGACTCATTGGAACTATGAATTATAATATATTCCATCAGAAAAGCCTATCTCATCTCATAGGCATATTAAGTATACATGTTTAAAATTCCAAATTCATGCTAGGTTATTCACACTGTACATTTCCTGAATCTTATGAAGTAGTTTAAAGGCCAAGTATCTTTCCCAACAGTCAATACTTCAGTCTAACATCAAACCCTTCTAAGAATTCTGGACTGTATTTATCAGATCAGGGGCAGTAACTCTATCTAGCAGGTATAATCAATTGATTCTAAAGACTATATTTTAGATCTGTTAGCTGATTATAATGCTACATGATGTATTAATGCGAGGTAAGAAACTGAAATCAAAGCAAATTTTCCAACACAAGACAACATAGAAGCAACGGTCAAAGAGCAACTGAGTAATTAAAATAAATTATCTCCCCTTAATGAGCCACTCATTTATATAAAATAAGTGTCTCAATTTCAATTAAATCCAAACATACAATGTAACAAAACTAGACGACATGATTTCTGTCCATTAACAGTAAAGGGAGGTAATTTATTCTAAAAAAGCACAAAAAAAACCGAGCAATAACTCTGTGTTTATAATACAGTAGACTGGTTTATGGAACTTTATTCACCTCAGGTCTGGGTCTCTGGTACTGCTGGGGTACTGCTGGGCTGCTGTACGCTACATTGTTGTTCTGAAATTCCATCAGCAATCTTAGCCATTGTAACAAACACATATATATAAAATACCTTCAGTTCTTCAACAATCAAATGAATTCAAGGTCATTGAAAGTAAAGGTCAAAATAAATATTTCAATTTCAAGCTGCAGGATGGGCTTATTCTGCGTAAATTATAAATAAGGCAAATATTTCTTCATGGTTCTTTTTACTGCAAACAAGGCAGTTAAATTGGACTGCCCTTCCTATTTGTAAAAGAATGAAAAAGATACGTAATTAAATTCATTTATTATTTCATATATCTGTTGAGCAGACATTCATAATTTCAACTAAAGGTGTAGACTAACAGAGAACTGTAGGAATTTTTCAACAAACACAGATTGGGCCCTGAAACTTTCTGCTCTATAGTCCAGACTCACTGAATTATGTTGCAGAAATTTTCATTCAATTGATACAAACCAAATTTCATTTTAAATTCAAGAAATACATTAATAATTGTTTCTTAATGCGATATTCAATGAATTTATAACATTGATCTGTGTATTTCAATTTTTCATTGCTAAAAGGCATTGATTCAAAGAAATCTAGAACATGAAGATACTGTATTTGATCTAATTAACACAATTATCTATTATATCACTAGACAGGTCTATTACGAAGCCTTTTGAAATATTTAACCATGCATTAATTTACTTACTAACTTACAATAACACAGACCAATATTGGAATAATTGAAGCTGAATAATTTCTACTGACTTACTGTCATAATTATGGCATGCTTTAAATGGGAAGAAAAACAGAGCATGAATTTTCTATCTTTCATGTATATTTCCTTAATGTATAATTTATATTATTTTATAACTAATAATATCTTAAAATATCTTAGTAACCTTCAGGGAGCTTGTGTCCACTGATTAATTTTTGAAATGACTTACTCCCTAACAATTCCAAACAATTTATTCAACTAAAACAATGACAAAAGTAACGATTGGACTCCACCACATCCTAGCCAATGTCAAAACTCCCCTATTGTAATTGATTAGACCAAATACAGTACGCTACATACGCCAAGTATTTTCTTAAGGAGAGAAGAAGAGATCATGCATTAAAAGCATGTGGATTAACTGTACTCAAACAATAGCTTCCTTATTATAACAATTTCCATGGCAACAGAAAATTTCAGGAGCAGAGACAGTCACATATACTTGACAGTACATCATGCGCTACTGAATTTGAAGGTACTTAAAGCATTGATGTCGATATAGAACATGAAAGAACTGTGCATGAACGTAATGAAAATGAAGCATGTAGCAATTAATATTAACAATAAAGCAATATTATTAAAGAAATCAAGGCATTTGAAATGAGCATTAGAAATAATCAGCGTTTATGTAGAGCAAACATTTAATGCTTACATACCAAGGCAGAGTAAGTTAAAGAAAAAAATAAGTGACGTACACAGAAACATGGGACAGAATTCAGTTAAAACCATTCACAGGTCCATCGGGATGATCTTTCAGGTAAAAAAATCATTGCGTTTATGGTTACCTGACAGACTTATCTTCTGGTGCCGGCCCTAAAGTTTCTAATGGTAAAATCCAAAGCACAAAAATTTGGGGATAAATCATACCTTGCATTCTTACAAAGAGTATTCACAAAATAAATTCAAAAAGAAACGTTTTCGATCCACCTAATTTTCTTTGGTCAAATAATCCTAATGACTAATTCTTTTTAACCTTAGGTGGATAAAACAGCTTCATACTCTTCTTGTAAGCGATCAAGTAATTATCATTCGATATTCAGTAAGTTCATCCATTGTCATAACATCTCATCCTAAAAGCCAATCTATGCATCAAACCTTGTTTTAAGCTTAAAAAAAATGCATCAAGCTGAAATTAGTTACGGTCATGGACACCAGAAATAGCAAGGATTATCACATACATTAAGATGTTGAATTATAAGCATTTTTTATAAATGTGTATTAAATAAAAATATTATAAAGACAAATCACAGATGCAAAAGTCCAAAACCATGTAAATAAAAAAAAATAAATACACAACAAAATCACCAAGTCAATCAAATAGATAAATATAGTTTTCTTCTTTTTCTTTTTCTTTTCCCAACATTCAGTGTTAATAATTAAAGACCCAATACATGGCAGTATTACGAATAGTATAAATCATTATACTACAACAAGTGTCGTGTTCCCCAATCACCAATATCATGAACCAGAACATTATAGACCATTAACAGACTAAGGCATTACATATTTACTTCAGGTTACTATGGTAACAAAAAATGTCAGACAAAAATAATTTTCACTAAAAAAACTAATGATAATGATACACATTGGACAAATTAGGTCAGACATGGTCGTAATAACTGAGTTCATAAATGCGAAATCAAATTCAAGAATTTTTTTTCAGCATTTTTACCCCCACACCTCAAATAAAACACCATGCAGATAGGGCTGAAGTGAAAGGCAAAGAATTATACTAGAAAATAATAAAAATGATTATAAAATAAAAATTATTTATAAACCACACTTCCCCAAAAACGTAACACAACAATAACCCAACGTACAGAAAAATACATACCAAAAACATAACCAAAGTAAGAACAAATTATGGGCACAAAAGAACAGATTTCTACTGGTGAGTATTTGCACGAACTCCCTAAAAAGGTGCAACCAAAAATCCCCAAATCTAAACACAACATAACCGCTCACTACTAGATGTGCTACAATGTTTCTTACATCAGATTATTGGTACATGTTTTACATTAACTAAAATGAAATTTTTAACAAAAGGTGGACTGACCTCTATTTCTGATTTTACAAAGAATCACTAGATTGATAATTTAAAAAATTCCGACATGCGTGTCGTGAAAATACATACGCAGACTTTTATAGAATTAATGACAATACTATCCAATTTGACAATAATAAAGTTGCAGCCATTACACGGTCATATTGCTCCGATGGACTGCCATGAGAAACAATATTTTGAAGAGCGACAGGATACCAAGTAATAAATTTAATGGCAAGGTTACTTAAGTAATTTAATGATATGTTAAGTCATTATTTGGAGTATTTCCATACTGAGATGACAACAATAATCTGATGTATTCACATGGGTAGATAATTTAGTCCATATCACAACATTCTTCATGACCAGTCCCTACCTGCCGTACGGGGGCGCTTAACTCTGTAGCAGGTCTTGTCTGCTTTAGTATCAAAGAAAAACATACAAATGCTTTTAGCAAATAGGAAACACATACATGCATTAAAAAGCAACGATAATGTATTCACATGTCTAGTTGCCAATACAACTAAACAAATATTTGAATATTTTCCGAGATCCAAATCGTCCAGTCACATTATTTCAGCATTACGATTCAGGTTCAACCAAACGTAAGAAATTATATGAGACAAATTTACTACTGCATGCAATATAAGGCTTCACATCGATTTTACAGATAAAATACATAAAGTTTTGATTTATAGCAGTAACTTAAAACATAGAAAGCCAAGACCTACATGAAACAATAAAGAACAAGAGGCATTAACCCTCATTTTGTTTTCTCAATATTAAGTTAAAAACAGCCAGGAATGCAAACTGTTATTTAAAGAATGCATTACTGATACTATCTGTGTGTTTTATCGCATCGAGACTGTCGTATAATACATAATACAATAAAATACAACAACTTTTATTACCATGGAAATGCAGTGAGATAAAATATAGAATTATTCATAGCAACTGCAGTTCTTAGTTGCTGATGTATGATTGGAGAGAATTTTATTATAGCTATGTAACAAAATTTGGCATCTTCAACAAAGATATCGCAATCAGGATACGACATTTTTTAATAGAATTCCAGACAATTTTTAGTAAGTACGATATAAATAAGCCTTTTGACCATATAATGCAATTTAGGGAATTGTTAAAGTGTGACGGGTCAATTTGTGTATATTTACACTCAGAAAAGGGGCATAAAATGATACCATATGATACATTGTGTCACATGATCTTAGCAAGACTGACTTAGTCCAAGGACCTATACGGCTTTTTAGAACATTTTATTTAAGATTGTTCATTTTACATAAGAATCTAAGATACAACCTCAATCACTGAGACTACACACTTCCTGGTTGCCAAACAAAGAAATATGTAGATAATGAAATTAATGGGATTTATTATCACAATTTTGAGTCTAGCACATTATCCCTAGATCAGGTTTTCTAAATTGCATTTGCTCAATTAATGTCCATAAAATTCCACGTTTGCTTCTTGTTTGCATCTTAAAAGTCACTTGACCAGCAAATCCAGGTCAGGTTAAACATAGCTTTCTTCCATTTATCACAAGATTTTAAAGTTGGTCAAACAGAACATCATGCAATCTGTCCATTAGATTCACCAAGCTTGTCCCCCAGTTCCTAAACAGTTCATGAAACTTAATGGGACCGTAAAAAATCACGCCACAGTCAGAAATCAGATCTGCTTACTGAAAAGTTTACATATTTCTTGACTTTTAAGTAGCTTTAGTGCAACAGCACATAATAAATTACTTAGTCAATACTGATGGAATTGTGTAACAAATAAAAGAAATTATCCCACATGGTGATTGGCCTTCATTTACAGACTTTGTTTGCTCAATGTCCCGTAAGTTTCCGTTAAATTTCTAACGAACCTTCTGGTTGTTACGAAGAAGAGATTAACGCACCGATATGTTTTATGAACTATGAACTAAAAATACATTATACATTATTTGGTGAGATTTGATTTAATCTAGACTGTAATGTAAATATGGCTTAAAAATGTGATATCAAAATCAATTTAATCCATAGATATGAGAATACGTCAGCCAACTGATAAAAAGTACATTTGTACTTTTTTAAAACTTTCTTTGACAGTCAATTTAAAATGCACATGACATAATCATTTTTGTTTGCTAACAGTTAAACTAATCGGCACATGGTGTGTCCCAGTAAGGAAGGGATTAGTATCACATATACTTTGATACGTGGAAGGTAAGTGACATCATATTACTCAAAATTGTTTTTTTTCTCATTATAGAAGGGAAGTAACTGTGCCAATACTCGACACTTTGGCCAAGGGAGGCCACTCTTACAGTTGATGAGAGCAAATTCCTCATGAGCAAGAGAATGAAGATAATAAGAAATTAATTATCCAACCAAAAATGTTAAAAATCTACTTGCCAAGTTATTGGTTTTTAATTGCCATAAAACTTTTCAGCCATTAAAATGCCACAAAAAATTAACCAAATATTTACATGAACAGTGAAGAAATTAGCAAGTATTGATAATATAAAGAGAACTTTCTTCAAACATTCTGAGATACACAGATTCTCAATAAAAACTGAACTTTCATAGCAATATTGAAACTATTGAATGTATTAAATTCTCTACATACTGTTAAACCTGTGAACAAAGGCTACCCAAGGGAAAGACAAAATGTGGCCTTTATTGATAAATGGCTCTTATACAGAGGTCATTTTGTTCTTAATAACCAGTGACAGTTTTCAAAGCTTGGCCTTTATTCACAGGGTGGTCTTTATTCAGAGGTGGCTGTGAACAAAAAGTTTGACTGTAAGTATTGCATGAACTTTTTACGGAATATCTCACTTATGCTCAGTTATCATTAAGAAATTACATGATTTAGCCATTGGTTATATATAACAGTATTTTTTTGCTAAAGGCAATCACATATAATGTTTTGTTATAAAAGATTTTACAATTTTATAAAATGTAATTCCCTTCGAGCAATCATCATACAAAAGGAAAACAATTTTTTCCAAGCTCTTCTGGTAACCATAGCAACAGAATTTTGTTACAGATGAATTACTGACAATATGCACATGTACCTATCATATACAATAACGTTCAATGACATGAAATATATACTTTCTGTCTGGAAACAAATCCAAACTTTCAGTCTGCCCGTTAAAACTTGGTGAACATTAGCCAGCATAGTCAGAACATGTTCTCTTCAAGAAGAGTTTATAATTACATTTCAATCAAGCAGCACATTCCCAGGATTCCACTGTGTTAAGGCAGGTGAGAAAAGACACCATACGAGCCAAATCAAATTGTTATGCTATCTTGAAAACAAAACTTTCAAAATATTGGTCTAACAGACTGGGTAAAATGCACTATATTTTAGGGAAATGATGCCAACTTTGTTTTTTTTCTGTCTGCCATTTTTTGAACGATACATGCCAAGCAATAAGGTGTAATAGAAACCCTTAGTTTAAACTGAATCCAGACAAAGTTTTAAGCAGGAAAAGTAAAATGAATGATTTTCTAAGCGTTCAATTTCAATTATTTTCAGAGCAAAGACATAATTTCTGCATAGGGACAGCTGCAAAATATTGTTTAAAAATTTTACAGTCTGATTCTCAGATCCAACAAGTGAATCTTCCAGTAATCATTATAGATTTAAGGAAGACTATATTTTAAGAATATTTGAAGAGTTCAAATCTGACAGACAAAGGCAATTATTTCACAATATACCGTCAGGTATTAGGAAATGATTCACTTATTCAAAGCAGTAGCATATTTAGTATCATTTCCCTGAATTACAGAAACGATATGTAACACAATGATATCCTAAAATGTCAATATCAAGTATCTCCGTACCAACCAGAGATCATAGAAATGACAAATTTTACTTGCAAAATACAAGAATATATTGCATAATCAATTTTGGGAGGCAATTTTGCTCCATTTGTCTAGTAAGGAAAGGAATCCAGGAATTGCGAATCAAAATCATCTTCATGACCATCAAAACTCGCGCTAGCTAATCAAGTAATTTCATGGAACACAGAGATTGTTCAGCTGTAGATTTTTATCATCAACGATTTATGTTGCTTCCAACAGAAAAGGTTGTAATTTGCACCCAAATTGAAGAAAAAAAGTCTTGATGGCTACAGTTTTTTGTCCGTCTCATTTCATCAATTTACATAATTGACAAACTAAGTGATTCACTTTTGCTTCTATTCTGCAGCCATTAATATCATGTCAGAAAGTTTTAAAACTAGAATTCTTCAAAAGATTATTAAAAAATTAACTCTAACACATGACAGGAGTAATCGGTCCCTTCAGGGAGATATTCAACAGTTTGTCTTTAATTTTAATGAGAATTGAATAGGTTCTAAATGGAACCAAGTAAAATGAATGTGTTTCTTTAGCAATTATATAGCTGTGCCTCAGCGTTACACAAAAAGTGGACACGTTAATTGGTTGTAAGGCGTGCCATTTTACTTCTTAAAATTTCTACAATTATTTAGAAACAGTTCTTAATCATCAACTTAATCAATGACAACCATAGTGTCATTACATAGATTTAAACTGAATATAAATTAAATTAAAGATTAAATAGTACGTAGACAAATATTGTTTACAAATCACAATGACATTTCCTTTGTTGTTATTTGCACAGCGATCATATAACACTTGAACAAACTTGAACAAACTTTAATTTAAATATACCTGTATTTGGCTGACAAAACAAAGCAATTTTATTACATAGTAACAAAGTGGCCAACCATCATTAATTGAAGCAAAAAGTAAGCAAAGTTACATGTATGTAAGATTTTAAATGCACGTAGAAAGTAAAGCGATGCTATAATAACTCATTAAGTATCAATTAACATGCAAAGATGATTGAAAAAAGGGGACATGACACATAGATTTAGAATCAGCGATAATGAGCATTGTTGTGTAAACATAGAAGCTACAATTTTGTAAAGCCCTAATGCTACATGCTAAAATCATCTACATAAAGCATCAATAACAGATGGTGACAGCAGTAGGTCACAGGACTGAGAAATTTAACAGACCCCATGGACTTAATTTCAAAATTCTATTTCATTAAGAATTTTGAGGGTGACTAATTTTATGAAATCGGCCTTAGTGCAGCCATTCATTAATTGTAACATTACTGAATATTTGGCTTTTTTTCACAAAGACTGTTAGAAATCAGAAAGTTCTTTCCTCATATATTGTTTTTTTTTCTGACCGTATTCATTATGTATGAGATAATTATACATAAATCTGATCAACATGATAATAAATACAATACACTGACAGTAACTAGAAGTCTTTTCAATATTACAATATACAAAAATCTCTTTTCTCCGGTTACACACAACATTTCTTAGTAATAATACCTTGTTATTATTCAAGATGAGTTTTTTGTTGGGGCGTAAATCAAACACTTGTAAATATGACCAGTATTTTATTCATAATCGCTGGAATTCATTGATCTTACACTATTTTATGTCCTTAAAATTAGATTTCCCTTCACGAGGCCCATAATTGATGAAAAAACCTTATGTGTCATTTTCCAAAATAAATTCCTAAATTGGGATATAATTACTACATAATTTGATAACATAAAATGATTCTAAAACTGACTGTGATTTCATTTCTAAAATTAAAACAGTTTATTACAAGGAAATTGGAGACTTACGTTATTTATTTTACTTTTCTAGGGATTATAGACAAACCCTTTTTGCACCTGGATTTAAAACCTTACACAGCTGATGTAAGCCGCAAGAGGTCCATAAAAGGCAAAACAAATAACAACACCACTATGTCGGGTCACCAGTACTGGTACCCGTAGATTGTACGGTATGTTCATCTTATAGATACTTACGACTGGAATAAGGCCGGGCACAATGCCTTGGTTTAAAGCTGCTTGTTGAGCTGCTTGTATTTGAAGATTCTTCAAGATTAGATTATTTCTGCCATTCTGTAGTAACTGTTCTCGTAGATGTTGTGGTGGGTGTAAATATTTACATGGCGGTTCTTTTCTTTGACATTTACCCTGAAAGTATAAAAAAATAGATAATTGAAAAAACAGTGATTAGATTCAAAACATGTTGGTGAGTTTACATGGCACATATTTTAAGGCTTTAATCCATTTTAAAATAGAAGAAAGGATACACAAAACAGAGCAACATTTCTTCCAGCGTTCATCAACAGGCACCCAACATTTCAAAAGAAATAAGTTTTACTTAGCCAAATAAGGACACATATAGTATACACCAATCACTCACATGTTCTTTTTCACAAAGTACGATAAAAAGTAAGTCATTAATTCATCACTGCGAAGCGCTTAAGGTCATCAACACAGCCATGGAGACTGTTTGTTATTTTGACACTTCAATAACCTTCGTATAGTTGTGTCTTAATTGACAATTAGACTGCCAAATAAAAGTAGCAGGTTATCATCATAAAATTCATAAATGCCAATTAAATTAATCTCTCTAGATCTATGTTGGAGATCACAATGAACACTTTCTTTAAACTTTAAACGTTCCCAAGGAAGCATCAATCTTACTTTCTGCATCACCGGACATTTGAAATGGATTTTCATGTTTGTATAGATCCGACTACGAGACAACAAGGATAAAATTTGTTGTATCAGAAACATAAAAGCAATGTTACAATGTTGTTACAAGGCGAGCATGTCTGAATACATGTAAACGATATGATACACTCAACAACAGTCAATTGTCATATCATCAACAGCCATCTCTTGTTAATGTTCATTCGAGACATGATCATAAAAGTGCATTAAAATTTGGTTCAACTATTTTTGTCGCAAAAATTAATAACGATCGAGTCATTTATGGTGAATAATTGTCAAGAATATAACAAAGATGTTTTGTTATTGATTATTACACAGAAATCCAATCAAATTATACATTTAATTAGCTAACAGGAAACATCCAAGTACCATCAAAATGTTTTAAAGTTTCAAATCAACTTCAATTTTCTAACCTCATTTCTAATTAAGTGTCATTAAAATCTAACAATAAAATCTAATCAGGTGACTCAAGTTTTATATTTAGCACAAAGGCAACATTTATTGACAGTCCATGTGTCACCTTGAAACATGAGAATGTATCACATGACCAAAATAAACAACATTACACAAAAGGTTGTTTTGTTCCTTATCAACGAGAAAAATCTCCAGTTTCGTATCCATCAATCAAATTAATGTTGCATATTCATACTGAACATAAAGCCACAGACATCATTGTGTAAACAAGTCATTTTTTTTCACTTCGTAGCCAAATGAGACCTTACATCTGAATTCTTGTCCTCGGATATTGTGCAGTAACAAGTGATGAACAATTCCCAGACTGCTTCACTGACTAACAAGCTGCATTGCCCATACTATAACATTAAATGTTACTGCTGTAAGACTCGGCTTGATTACAGTATGTTACAAAGAATGAAGCAAAGAATAATTTGATGTATCTCTCTCATGCCATTCTTCACATCAGACCATGTTGCTAATCAATAGCGAAGCTTAAAAGTTCTACAAGATCAGATATCTACACGTGCTTGTCTATCATGCTTGTCACTCTGGTTACCTTCATTTGTACTTCTATATCAATTCCACATAATTTATGACATCTACTGACAATTAAGCAACAATTTATCCATATTTAGAAAAATGTCTTATCAAGGTTAATAAAATACACGCCCAGTAACTGGTAGATTGGATATTGCGTGTTGACAGATACAGGAGGGAATGTACAAAAGACTGTTGCTAGATATGGTAAAATGAACAGTTTGGAATATTCATCTCAAAAATGCATCAATAACACCAAAATATACATCAAATAACACTAAAATACTAAATTTTGTGAATTATATCATTGTCTTGTACAAGTCTCATTAAAGAAATAATTCTCTCATTTTTTTGTTCAATTTGTCTAAACAACCTTCATTTTTCCCACATTTAATGTAGTATGAATAATTAACAAACACGAATATATTTATTTCCTAATGATGATAAATACGACAGTAAGATAAATTTATAAATTTAAAATATACTTTTACTCATTTGAAACTGATTTAAGTATTTTATTCTAAATTTCCAACAACTTAATGACTTGGCACATAGAATATTTAAGATTTACGTAAAAATTGATGATGCAAAATGGTAACTGCGAGATTTAATCTCAACAAGTTTCTCTACAACACTTGGGATTTTCTTTAGAACCACACTCAAAAAAAAGTGTTGAGACTTTTCTATGATCATAATCCTATTCTAGAGAATAGCCACAGAGGATGGACATGATAATGTGCACATAATGCTGCATAATGCGAAACGCTTTTCGATCATACAAGACATGACCACACAACAATATGCTTCAGCTGCTTATGAAATTCAGACAACCTTGAAAATCATTTTATGAAATCATGATGCAATATTCTCTCATAACCGATATACACGTTTTATATTTTTGTTCCAGAATGAGCGGATATTATGAACACTAAATAACAATTGCACAGATTTGTTAAAGAACTATGTTTTTTATGAGTTGAAACATTAATCTAAGTTGACAGGACCAATGTTTTACCCATATGTTGTTCATTACATGAAATAAATACACTTCAAGTAAAGCTGATAGGTTTTGTCTCGCTTGTTAAAGAAATCGTCTATTCACATCTGTTACAGCATGTCACAATAGTTAATTACTGCATTCCATAGAGGCTTATCAGCTACATGTTGACAGAATCATCCTGCAGGGAACCTTTTTCATGTCTGGTTCTAGATTTCTTGATGGACAAAATGCAGAAAATAATTATAATACACGAACACAGTCAACTAACATTGAATTCCATGTAGCAGAAAATTTGTTCAGAGTACAATGTTTACTTTCAATTTTCTCAGCATTCATCATTAATCACTGTAGTATTTGTACAACACACTGAAATTACTTGTATACATTACACCTATTTTCTAGACATTGTTTTTATGTTGGGTTTAATACCCTTCAAACAACAGTATTTCAGTTTTGTACAACAAATAGTCAATATACTCAATACCCTTTTATGACCTTACAATTCTTACATGCTCCCCTACATTCTGAAAGTAATGGTGACTTTCCCCATGTGACACATATATCAAAGAAGGCAGATGATCAAAAGACTTAAGACCAACAGTTTCAGGAAATGACAAAACTAGAATCCATGACCACTTGAAATATATAAACCAGAAAATGAATCTAATTGAAAGTCATAGTGTACAGCAATAATTCTTTTTTCTCTTTTGAGTTTTAACATCACACCAACAGTCAGAGTTATTTGGCAACTTTCCAGCTTGAACAGAGGATGAAAACCCCCATGCTTACACCTGAGTAGATCCACTGACTTTCCATAAGCTAGCTGGACAGCTTCTTCACAGTCATGTGAAATTTGGTCCTGGGAGGGTAACGAACTTGCAGTGGCAAGGGGCTAGTGATTACAGGTCTGAGACCATTACCACTTGACTAGGGAGGCTCCAAGCAGTAACCGTAATGGATATTCAAATGTTACAGTCAAGAATAACAACCAAGAAAATTGTAAGTGCCTTTTTAAAGCACCATCAGTAACCTTTCAGCATAAAACTGCCACTTCAAGAATTATGTACCAAAAGACTTCAATCAAGTAATTACACAGGTCCAAAATCACCAAACTTCAAATGTCAATGCCAGAAAAAAGATAACAGAGAAACGTGTGAGGGCATGCAAACACTGAAAATTATATTACAATGAAATAACTTGATTTGGGTTTAACTGTAACAAGACTAATGTCATTTTACTTACGAAGTATTAAGGACTAACAGTGCAATCCAAAGAGGTCCTAAGGACCAAAAAGAGGACCTAAAGAATACAAGGGAGCCGCTAAACCATGCTCCATCAGAATATTCTCTCATCTACCTTGAGGGGATTCTCAAGCAATTTAAACAAACAAGGAAGACGCTAATGCAGGATTAAGGAGGTCAAAGGCGAAAATCATTCCAAAGGGCAAAGTTCATAAGAAGTCAAACCTTTTTTTTTTAGAATTACCATTGCCCTGGAAAAACTTTCCAAGAATGATAATAAGTGATATAATGAGGTTTCAGTTGGTATAATTGCCCACTAATTAATTTCTGGTTATGCCATAAAAAAACATTTTTATCAGTTACATTTCACCAATAGAAACCAATTATCTCCAAGATAGATTCAGTCTCCCCCTGGAGGTACATTTCTTATCTATCTAACATAATCTATACCACAACAACATCCAAACATTGGAATAAAGGTGGTAAAAAAAACAACATAAACAAATACAAGAATATAAATGTAATTAGATCCAGTTTTTTACTCATTTTCTTTTCATCATTGCAATCAATGTTGCCAAGAAAAAGAAAGTGATTTACAAGCACACATTTTACTTACAGTCAAATCCTTTGGATTATAGTGGCAATCTCAAAAATTTAAAGTTTCCATTATTATAAATGTCAGTGTAAGAGACTAAGCCTGAAAGTCATCGTGACATTTGTGTGGACATATGAGTGGACTTTCTTTCTCTACTATGGCTATAATTCATGATAAAAGTGACAGATTCACCGAGCTTTACCCTCCAATCATATTATAATAATAACAAAACTGATAATTCTAAGGTGACCAGGGCAGTTCCCCGAATTTGGCAAAAGTTATTCTTAGATCAGTTGTTGGGGCCCATTCTTGAAATATGATTGGTCATTTCCTATAATTATGCATCAAATGTTCGATCCCTTCTGGTAAGTCACCCCTCTCTTCAGTGCGCCAAAAACCTTGAAACAAGTAGGTTGGTTTGTCAAGTGAATTTTAGTAGAAGTAGAAAGTTGTCATTTTTGGGGGAATTACAGAAAGCAATATGCAGTAAGTAATATTTGTTTGTATTTTTATTCTCAATTAATTGAGATCATTTCAGTTAATGATTTATAAATTTTTCATACAGGTCTTTAAGTATTTTATATAAGTTAATATTTTAGTTAAGGGCTGGAAAACCACACAGAGTTGTACTTGTGAAATATTAAGTTGTTTTATGTTAAACAATCATATATTGTAAATGTATTTGATTATGCAAGATCAGTTATTGTTTCTTTCGTTTATTTTACAAGAAATATCAAGCATGCCTTTTTTTTTTTCAAAGTTAATGTATGCTTTAACTTTTATGCCTTGTACTCTTGAAGTAATACTTTTATTTCAGATAACCGTCTCACGTCTCACGTCTTATGTCTTATGTCTTACGTCGTACATCTTTAACGTTTTACCATCCATCAAATTTAGATCATAGTTTAGTTTAATAAATATAGTTTAAGAGGACGTGTATGTTGCTGTTTTCTCTAAGACCAAAAAGTGATACTATAAGAAAGGTTTGACGAGGCATAAGAGTCGAAGTGCTCCGTCTCATCTAGTGACTTACAGTTATTGCATAATTCTGCAATTTAGAGGAAACATAATTTTCAATGAAAAGGAATATTTTGTGAAACACTTGGATTTATGACTCTAGTGACTTTGTTGATTTAAGAAAACTGTGACTTTATGTTTTCTTGAATCAAGCATAAAAAATCTTGATTAAAGTTTTGATTAAAGAAAACTGTGACTTTATGTTTTCTTGAATCAAGCATAAAAAATTACTTGAATTTATGACTTTAGTGACTTTGTTTTATTTATGAAAACTGTGACTTTATGTTTCTTGAATTGAGCATAACATTGCTATTTGTAATAAACTTACACATACTATTACAATGGAAACAAGCATTGACGAAGAAGTCATCATCAATGAAGGAGGATTAAATAGTCAAAATAACTTCAATGATGCAGCTTCAATAAGCACATCTAGAAGTAATAAAAGACTACGAGCAGAGCAAAAGTTGGCTCAGGCAAAGAAACGTCAAGAGCTGGAAAGACGCCGCATGGAGCTTGAGCGTCAACAAGCTGAGCTGCGCCAGGAAATGGAGATACAGGCTTTGGAAGATCGCCTGGCTCAAGCTGAAGTTGAGTCATCATCTTCTAAATCATCGACATCATCAAACCATGACAAACACCCAAGACCAGATGAACCAGAAATTACATCTGAGGAGAAAGTACATCAGTACCTAGAGGGATTACAAGATATATCTGACTGTATGAAGGAAAGTTTTAATTTACCAAAACCAGAACTGTTAACTTTCTGTGGAAACTCGCTGGACTATTGTAAATTTATTTGTAATTTCGAAACAAACATTGAATCTAGGGTTAAAGATAATAGGCTGAAGCTAAGTTATTTAATTCAGTTTTGTAGTGGTGATGCTAAGCGTGCAATTGAGGACTGTGTGGTCCTTCCGCCCTTAGAAGGTTATTTAAGGGCAAAAGAAATACTTCTCAACAGGTATGGTAAGCAACATTTAGTAGCTAGGTCCCATGTTGAACGTTTGATAAATGGCCCCAGGATTAGGTCGAATGATGTTCAAGGTTTGATGAATTTATCTCTTGACATGGAAAAGTGTGAAATCACGCTTTCTCAGTTAGGGTTTTCCTCTGACATAAATAATACAGAAAATTTAAGAAAAATTGTTAGGAGACTGCCATTACATATTAGGTCAAAATGGGTTGAGGAAGCAAGCAAATTAATTGAGAAGTGTACAGAGCCAACCTTTAAAAACTTACTTACCTTCATTCAACAGAGGGCTCTTGTAGCCAATACAATGTATGGCAGAGATCTCGCATATGAAACAAAACAAACAAATGCCCAGTCAGCTATCTCTCCTAGGTCATCCAAGGTCAGGTCTAGTGATGGTAGGAAAGTTGTAACTCTATCTACCTCAGGTAATAGCAGTAAAGCGCGTGCAGGCACTGCATGTGGCAAGATAAACTCTGGTCATTATAGGGGTTTATCGTGTGTATACTGCCGAGAGGGTCATAAATTAATTCATTGTGAGAAGTTCAAAACAATTGATGTTGATAGCAGATTAGCTTTGGTGAGAGAGAAAAGGATGTGTGAAAATTGTTTAAATTTTAAACATAATGCTAGTTCTTGCAGGAAAGATAGTTGTTGTAATATTGAGAATTGTAGAGACAAGCACCACACTTTGTTGCATAAGCCTCTAACAAAGATAAATCATGATATGAATGGCCATAGTAATTGCTGCACAGAGACTGGTATCACTCTGCCCAGTAAGGTAAGTCTACGTATTGTTCCTGTCATTGTTCAATATGGTATAAAGAAAGCTGAGACATACGCCTTACTTGATGAGGGTAGTGACATTACATTGTGTAGTGATAGTTTGGTTAAGAAATTAGGTGCGACTGGTATTTCTCGCCAATTCAGTATCACCACTGTGAACCAGTTGGTGCAACAGCATACTGGAAAAGAGGTTCAGTTTAAGGTATATTCCTTGAATAATGAAGGTTGTATTGATATTAGGAGAGCTTGGTCAGTACCAAATTTACCTATTTCAGTGAAATCTCTCCCTACAGTCAGTGATATCGGTAAATGGAAACATTTATCGGATATTCAATTACCAAAGGTTAGTACCAACAAGGTCGAGTTACTTATTGGTAGTGACTGTCCAGAGGCTTTCTGGGTAGAAGAGGAGAGAAGAGGAGGTAGAGGCGAGCCATATGCAATACGCTCTCTCCTTGGCTGGACTATATTTGGTCCTACAGGTAAGGTTACTTCTTCGCCTAGAAATGTTAATTTTCAGCACAGTGTAGATGTGCAGGAACAGATTGACAAATTGTGGACGACAGACTTCCCTGATCGTGGCTATGATAATAAGGTAGGTATGTCGCAAGAAGACCAACGAGCCTTATTGACAATGATTAGTTCTATGGAGAAAGAAGGTAAGCACTACAAATTGGGATTACCTTGGCGCGATGAACACATAAGTTTGCCCAGCAATAAGGCCTTAGCCGCCACACGCTTAGACCATTTGAGACGAAAACTTACAAAGGATTCAAACCTCAAGACTCTGTACACTGAAACGATGAATGGATACATTGAAAAGGGCTATGCTGTACCTGTCAATGACATTGGTGAGCATAAATCAAACAGGATCTGGTATCTACCACATCACCCAGTATGTAGCCAAAACAAGCCAGGTAAGATTAGGATAGTGTTTGATTGTGCAGCCAAGTACAGAGGCACATCATTGAACGATAATCTCTTACAGGGCCCTGATCTCGTAAATAATTTAACAGGTGTACTGATAAGGTTCCGGGAGCAGCCAGTAGCATTGGTTGCTGATATAGAAGCCATGTTTCACCAGGTCAAGGTCAGTGACAAAGATAGAGATGCACTTAGGTTTCTATGGTGGCCTGGAGGGAACATGAAAATGCCCCCTCGTGAATACTGCATGACTGTGCATTTATTTGGAGCTACTTCGTCACCTTCATGTGCGGCCTATAGCTTGAGATGTACTGCAAGAGATAATGCAGAAGATTTCAGCAAAGAAACGGTTAAGACCGTGGAGAGAAATTTTTATGTGGATGACTTATTAAAGTCTGTACCTAATGCAAAGGTAGGTATAGAGTTGTCCTCAGAGTTAAGGGAAATACTTTCTGAGGGTGGCTTTAAATTAACTAAGTGGATTTCAAATAATAAGGAGGTTTCAGATACGTTTCCTGAATCGGATAGGGCAGGTAAGTGTATTAAAGTTGATCTAGAAAATGACAAGATGTTTGAGCGTGCACTAGGGTTACACTGGGATATTGAAAAGGACGCGTTTGTCTTTGATGTCGACCTTCCGGACAAATGCCACACTCGACGAGGGATATTGTCGGTAGCTAGCTCGTTGTATGACCCGCTAGGATTGGTAGCACCTGTCACACTTATCCCTAAACTAATTTTACAGAATGCGTGTCGACAGAAACTGCAATGGGATGAAAAAATGTGTAATGAGGATATCGCGAGGTGGTCACAATGGCTTGAAAATTTGCCAGAGTTGTCACAGGTGAGTATAAATAGATGTTTTATGCCAAGTAAAATCGATAACTCCTTTAGGGTGGAATTGCACATGTTCAGCGATGCATCAGAATATGCGTATGGAGCAGCAGTATATATAAAGATATTTGATGCTCACAGCAATTACAAATGCAGTCTTGTCATGGGCAAGTCTCGACTTGCACCTATCAAAGTGATGTCAATTCCACGCCTGGAATTAGCTGCAGCTGTGGTAGCTGTGAGGCTGTATCAATTGGTTTCTCAAGAATTGGACTTAAAGGTAAATGAAAGGTATTTCTGGACAGATTCAACAATTGTTTTGGGGTATATAAAAAATGAGGAACGTCGTTTCAAGACATTTGTTGCAAATCGGCTTACACTGATACATGATGTGACCTCTCCTGCAGACTGGAGGTATGTTCCTTCAGAACTGAACCCAGCTGACATAGCATCAAGGGGATTATTACCAAATGAAACTAACAAACTTAAAAAATGGCTTAATGGACCAGATTTTATACAGAAAGGTAAGGTTGACTGGCCATGCAGTCCGAACTATGTAGGAATTTCAGATGATGACATAGAAATAAAACAGGTAGGCAGTACACATGTGACTCAGATGAAATCTGATAATAGTCTAGAAAAATTGTTATTGAGAGGCTCTAACTGGTATGGACTACAAAGGTCGGTGGCATGGTTACTTAGGTTTAAATCCTATCTTATTCAGAAGCAATTAAGAGAGGACTTCATAAGGAAAGGGCCCCTAACTGTTTCTGAAATTCAAGCTGCTACAAAGGCTATCTTTTCTCTTGTGCAAAGGTGTGAGTATAGCAATGAAATAAATAGTATCATGAAATCAGGAAATGTTTCCAGATCAAGTGCCATGGCAAAGCTAAGTCCAGTTTATTCAGAAAACATGCTAAAGGTAGGTGGCCGTCTTCAGAATACAAAGTTACATAATGATTTCAAACATCAAATCATTCTACCTGGTAACCATCATGTTACAAGGATGCTCATCAGGTCATATCATGAGACAAATGCTCATATGGGGCCACATCACATATTATCTCTTATGAGATTAAGATATTGGATACTACCAGGTCTCAGGTCAATTAAATCTGTTCTGAGTAAATGTTTAAATTGCAAGAAACGACAGCAACGCCCTGAAAATCAACAGATGGGTCAACTTCCTGTTGAAAGGCTCGAACCTGATAAGCCCCCATTTACATATGTTGGGGTTGATTTCTTTGGCCCAATGTATGTCAAATCTGGGAGGAGGCAGCTAAAAAGGTATGGCTGTTTGTTTACTTGTCTCTGCACTAGGGCTGTGCACATTGAAATTACACACAGCCTTGATGCAAATTCCTTTATAGGAGCACTGCAGCGTTTTGAGAGTCGTAGAGGTCGGCCTGAAAAAATCTTCAGTGACAATGGTACGAATATTTCCTCAGGTGAAAAGGAGTTACGTGATTCAATACAGCTGTGGAAGCAGAACCGCATTTCAAGTAGCATGAACCAAAAAGGTATTGCGTGGCATTTTAATCCGCCTTACGCAAGTCACATGGGTGGCGTTTGGGAGAGGTTAATAAGAACCTTCAAGAATGCACTTAAATCAGTTGTGCGGGAACAACTTTTATGTGATGAGGCTCTGCTTACCTTGGCTGCCGAGATTGAACGAGTTATAAATGACAGACCAATTACCCAGGTAAGTGATGACCACCGTGATCCACAACCGCTCTCACCTAACATGTTGCTATTATTGCGACCAAACAATTGTTTTCCTCCAGGACTGTTTGATAAATCTGACAACTATGGCAGACGCTGGTGGCGACAGGTACAATATCTCGCCAATATTTTCTGGAGGCGATGGGTGAAAGAATACCTTCCTACATTACAGGTAAGGCAAAAATGGCATAAAGACAGAAGAAATCTTGCTGTGAATGACCTTGTACTTGTTTCTGACGAAACATCAGCTCGTGGGCAGTGGCCTTTAGGGCTTGTACAAGAAGTAAACAAGGGCAGAGATGGTCTTGTTCGATCATGCAGGGTCAAAGTAAATGGCAGCATAAAGGTGAGGCCTGTATCAAAACTATGTTTATTGGAACAAAATGTGACCAACTTATAACATTCATCTTCTTGATATTTTTATTGTCTACTACGAGTCAAGAAATGTTTAGTATTGTTTGTAAATATACCCTTTACTCAGTTATGTAACCATTATATCCTAATTATACGGAAGTTTAGCATGTATTGTGTGTGAGATAGGGATTTACATTGAGTAGTGTGTTTATAATGTATACACGAGAAAGTCTTGTATTTTTTGGTGAGTGAGATATTTTTGTTAAAACTTAGTCTCTGAAATAGTATTGTTTAAAAATGAACTTATATGGAAGTTCATTGGGTGGCGGTGTAAGAGACTAAGCCTGAAAGTCATCGTGACATTTGTGTGGACATATGAGTGGACTTTCTTTCTCTACTATGGCTATAATTCATGATAAAAGTGACAGATTCACCGAGCTTTACCCTCCAATCATATTATAATAATAACAAAACTGATAATTCTAAGGTGACCAGGGCAGTTCCCCGAATTTGGCAAAAGTTATTCTTAGATCAGTTGTTGGGGCCCATTCTTGAAATATGATTGGTCATTTCCTATAATTATGCATCAAATGTTCGATCCCTTCTGGTAAGTCACCCCTCTCTTCAGTGCGCCAAAAACCTTGAAACAAGTAGGTTGGTTTGTCAAGTGAATTTTAGTAGAAGTAGAAAGTTGTCATTTTTGGGGGAATTACAGAAAGCAATATGCAGTAAGTAATATTTGTTTGTATTTTTATTCTCAATTAATTGAGATCATTTCAGTTAATGATTTATAAATTTTTCATACAGGTCTTTAAGTATTTTATATAAGTTAATATTTTAGTTAAGGGCTGGAAAACCACACAGAGTTGTACTTGTGAAATATTAAGTTGTTTTATGTTAAACAATCATATATTGTAAATGTATTTGATTATGCAAGATCAGTTATTGTTTCTTTCGTTTATTTTACAA
Organism: Lutraria rhynchaena; assembly: GCA_008271625.1. NCBI lineage: Eukaryota > Metazoa > Mollusca > Bivalvia > Venerida > Mactridae > Lutraria > Lutraria rhynchaena. Next base: position 645,703 of record VIBL01000051.1, read on the forward strand.
GAAATATCAAGCATGCCTTTTTTTTTTTCAAAGTTAATGTATGCTTTAACTTTTATGCCTTGTACTCTTGAAGTAATACTTTTATTTCAGATAACCGTCTCACGTCTCACGTCTTATGTCTTATGTCTTACGTCGTACATCTTTAACGTTTTACCATCCATCAAATTTAGATCATAGTTTAGTTTAATAAATATAGTTTAAGAGGACGTGTATGTTGCTGTTTTCTCTAAGACCCAAAGGTGATACAATAAGAAAGGTGTGACGAGGCATAGAGTCGAAGTGCTCCGTCTCATCTAATGACCACTGTGTTATTTCAGTATGTTATTTTGTGTGTATATTATAAAATACATTTATAATTCAGTTTATTGCGATGTTATATATTTCAACTTGTACTATTTATTGTGATCACAAGCTCCTGTTACTTCCAATCATTGCACAATTTATTGTGATGCTAATGAATAATGGAACTTGACTCATTCATACACTGTGTTATTTCAGTATGTTATTTTGTGTGTATATTATAAAATACATTTATAATTCAGTTTACTTGAAACCTGATGTTGTAATTCATATTGAAATCTTTATATTCCATAAATTAACATTAATTATTTCCCTAATATCTTTTATTGCAATGTTTTTCATAAAAGTACAAAAAGTCCAGGTTTGATATCAAACTTCTTTAGAATTATTCTGAAATGTATGATAAAATTGTCCATAAATGGTAAGCATTAAAGAGTTTGTGTGCGTGCCAATGATTATTTTTAGCTCTAAGTTAACCTCGAACTAACAATGAGGCCGTGATAAATTATGAGTTTGAAATAATCTGTCATGTGTTACTTATATGTTTCCATGGTAATGAAACACTTCATCTGTTTTCATGTTAATATCGCTTAGTTCTTGGTCTCTTAACTTTTGCCTCTAATGGATTTGTAACTTGTTGTATATGTATCTTTTTTATTATTAGTAAGCTTTATTTATCTTCTTTTGTGTAGACAAGGAAGTAGTAGGTTTTGTCACAAAATTAGATAAAAAAGTTCTTCCTGGTTCTAACTACCGTAACTTTGTATTAACACCTTTCTCTTCCTTACCATCTTTACCTTAACTTATTGGTTTCCAAGATACAGATGAAGGGTTGTGTTTATAGGGGAGGGATGTTGACAGGGCTGTGTGTTTATAGGGGAGGGATGTTGACAGGGCTGTGTGTTTATAGGAGAGGGATTTTGACAGGGCTGTGTGTTTATAGGGGAAGGGTGTGGACAGGGCTGTGTGTTTATAGGGGAAGGATGTTGACAGGACTGTGCGTTTATAGGGGAGGGATGTTGACAGGGTTGTATGTTTATAGGGGAGGGATGTTGACAAGGCTGTCTGTTAATAAAGGAGGGATGTTGACAGGGCTGTGTGTTAATAAAGGAGGGATGTTGACAGGGCTGTGTGTTTATAGGGGAGGGATTTTGACAGGGCTGTGTGTTTATAGGGGAAGGGTGTGGACAGGGAATTGTGTTTATAGGAGAGGGATGTGGACAGAGCTGTGTGTTTATAGTGGAGGGATGTTGACAGGGTTATATGTTTATAGGGGAGGGATGTTGACAGGGCTGTGTGTTTATAGTGGAGGGATGTTGACAGGGCTCTGTGTTTATAGGGGAGGGATGTGGACAGGTCTGAGTATACACCAGTAGTTGTAGTAAGCTGATTGAATCATGTCGGAAGATCTTGACCAGTTTGTTGTCAGTTTTCAATATTGTAGGCCAGAAATTGGAGACATCTAATTAGTTGACATTTAAGACAATCAGCTGTGTGTATGTATATGTTGTGTGGGAGATTGATGGAGAGATGAAAGTGTCATACTCATTGATGAATTTTGAGTTTGTCAGTGACAGGAAGTATATGATTAGGGATAAATAAGATTGACCAAATAATTACATGGTTTTAAGGATGACCCACTTTACTACGATGCTGATAATTGATTCAGTGTACTAGTTTACTGTAGCATCATATAAAATCACATGAAAATATGTTACAAGAGATTCATTTGTTTAAAGCTTGTTTTAACTCAGTTTTGCAGGGCTAAATTATGATATTAATTATTTTATTCTACTAATTCTAGAATCTCAGATTTTCAGAAAATTTCATGAAATTTGTTATTTTGTAAATACCAAAGTCTCAAATAAGTCCTTGTAAAATGTATTGATTTTACAATAACTCAGCTGTTATAAATGGTAGGTGAACTCAAGTGCCTTGTGCTTAAAATTTATCTATTTTAAGTATTATTTTATGAGTATTCACATTTATTGCTTTGTGCTGGAGTCTTTTTTTATATACCCCACCCAAGAATTTTTTGTTAACTTTGTTTTCCTTTTTAGAACAATGTGTTCCGTATTGAACTGCATTAAGTAGAAAACTTCAAAGCATTATCATAATAGTAATTCAATAAACATCTAAAATATTGCTTCCCTCTCAGTGCTTTGATTCCATGGCAGTTAAAGCAACCTGGTGGTCATCAATCTTTATCCAGCATTGTCGTTCTTTATCTCTCACATATATGTCTGTTAACAGCTGAAAAGTAGTTCAAAAGCATGTGGCTGAGTCTCCTGTAGTTTATATCTGATGCTCAAATGCATGCTTTTGTTTTCTCTTAATGTGCATTTGTTATAATTTTTCACGAATATGTACAACTTCTGTGCTTTGTTTTCTTTTTAAGTGATTGGACTTTTAAAAGTAATTACTGAAAATAAACACCTTCTGTCAAGAAATTGTACGCTTGATAAATCATATTTTTTCTGTCATTTTCTTGTAAATTATAACTTTGTTTGTCTCCATTGTATTGTACAAAAGAAGTTTTTTTAGTTGAAAAATTTGTTCCGTTTTTGGCTTCATTTCTTGTTTTACAAGAATCTTGTAGAAAGCTGACATGTTGACAAAGGTGTATGGGATGTATAACAAATGATAAATCTGGATAGAGGTTGGGTAGCCATAGACGTTTTCAAAGCAGGCTCCCAGCAGCCCCCTAAATATCTTGTTTTCAGTCAAACCTGTGAACAAAGGCCACCTTTGGGAAAGACAAAATGTGGCATTTATTGACAGATGGCCTTTATTTAGAGGTCAGTCTGTCCTAATTAATCAGTGATGGTTTTTATTCACAGCGTGACCTCAAACATAGGTTTGGGTGTACTTATTTAATTTGCTTGCTATTATTAGACAAGGAGATTCCAACATAAATGTCATACTTTGTATAGATCTAAATTTAGATAACCTGCATGTGCTTCAATTTTGAACTCATTGTAGGATATACGGTACCTTTATATGTTTTAAGGATGTGTATGTCACTGTCAAATTGACTTTGTGACACTGTAAATTGCATAGAATAATGAACATTTCTGTTGCTAAACATACAAATAATTTATTTATTATTCATAACTACCACCTGTAGATAGATTAATTTGTATGTAATGGACAATAATTGTCACATGTAAACATCAGCACAGAAAGCAGGAAGAATGCACCAAATATTTGTCCCTTTTGCATACTTTACCACATTCATGTGCAGTAGAAGGTTGAAATATGAGCCTCTGGTCAATTACTGTAAACGATTAAAAGTTTGAGGTTTTAAATTTTTTATGTAACATATGAATCTGTTATAAATATCATACTGAAGACACTAAGAGATCTTTACAATTCTTACTTTTTACTTTGAAAAGAACATTCTTAAAAAATTGCCAGTTTGCAGTTAAACAATGAGCTCATTCAAAACTATCACTTCCAAAAAAATGTTTTTAGAAATTTTGAAAAAAAATCTTTATTTCATATTTCAGTTTTCAGTACAAACCTGTAATATTTAACAAAAATATGCCTACCTACCTACTCACTGTGAAAAGTTGTGTAACCACAAACTATTTTTAGCTTGTCTGTTTCGAAGGAAATGGTGAGCTATTTTGATTGCTGCGTCATTCACTCATTGTCGCATGAAAACTTTAATGTAGCCCATTACTCAAACACTTATAAGATATCAACACAAAATTTGGAGTACTGTATTATATATATAGGGGCATTATTCTGAAAGCTATATTTTTAACTTTTTAGTCAAAATTCCTGGTTAAATAGAATGATGTTAAACAGGCGACTGTTGGTGCCTTGTTTAAGGATGACCTGATTGACAGACAAGTGACTATCTCTGTGATAAGAGCAGGGGTGTGATTACATGATGTATGATGATCATGGGGGGGGGCATTTTTGTGAAACTTGACAAGTGGATTTACAAGTTGTACATCTGATGAGAAAATTTTAGGGTTCATTTTTTTCGAGGGGGAAGAGAAAGCCCATTCCCCGTAAATGTTCAGTGACTGAATGTTGATGCATCTATATTTCTTGTAGGATTACCTGAACTTGTACAATTATCTGTCCTGCTATTTTTTATATTTTAAATGCTCTTTAATCATATTCTGTGTCATTACAAAGAATTTCCTCTCTGATCTGTGACTAATTGTATCTTTAAGTAACTTAAAGACTCTTGTGATCCTGTTATGTGTGTAGTTTCATTAATTACTTACATAACTAATTAATTGAATCATATTCTTTAATGATCAATTGCTGCTTTATGGCCTCAGAGTTTCAGAAGTTTTCTATTAAACTCTATGAAGTAAATTCTCCTTGATTTCTGTTTGATATACTTTGTTTTAGTTGTAGTGATATGAAAGCTTTATATAGTACATAATGAGGAAAGAAGGATTAAGCTTTCATATACAGAAGTCTCACTAATAAATGCCTGATTACAGTGTGACTGGGGTTCATAAACTACATAAAAATAAGTATGACTGGATTTGAAGTATTTTACTGGGACCAGACAAGGAAAAATGATGTGAACTGACTTTGGTTAAATACTGATACACTAAAGTCTTGACTAGGGAAAACTTTAAGATCGTAACTTTGCATGCGTTGTTATTTTGTTGCTTAACCATTTGCCTCATAAGCATACTTTGGACTCTTCCAAATTTAAAGCTAATACACAAAACATCAATTTATTCAAGAAACTTGGGTTATTTCTTTCTGACAGAGTGGACAACATTGTGACAAAAGAAGCCATTACTTAATAGTACAAGCAATGGCTTCATTTGCCACAATGTTTTTAAAAGTTATCTACTTCAGATGTGGGGAAATGCGATATTATGAGGCAATGTGTTACTAGAAGTATACATGCAGCCTATATATATTTGTGAAACATGTAATTCTGCAGTGAAATCTGAGGGGGTATAGGGGGCAGGTAGCCCATTCTCCTGACATATTCCTTGACTAAATGTTGATGCATTGTAGTTGTGAGCATAATCTCATATTTGTCCAGTTATTTCATGTTTATAATGTTCTTTAGTCAGACTGTATAACATCTGAAAAATGGCATTCCATCATGCCATGACAAAATATTTCCTCCCCTCTGATTTACTGGTGCTCATATCTGTCTAATTAATCAATTTTTAATATGGTTTGTTTTCATATTTCTGATACCGCATAAAAATATTTCCTTCACACTGATAAGTGACCAACCACCTCCCTGTTAACTAAATAAAGATGACACAGTATACATGATAAAAAACTGGATTTTTAAAAGGCTTTAGAACAAATAAAAAAATATGTAGATTATAATATTACAATGAAATGTGATTGGTTAATAATAATGGTTATCTAGACTTAATAAGTTCACTGCCGAATTTCTGATATAACACATTTCTCAGTGCCAAATATTTCTTACTTGCGCTCACCCTGTTCGCCACTAGTAACTACAAACCTCTCCATATGAATTGTTTGAATTAGTGTTGGATAACATTATATCTTAAACCAAATTATCACAGAGGTCACATGTCACACCCATGGTTCAAAAACAGGAGCCTGAGATTTCACTCAAGTCTGTAGACTTCTCAAAAGTCCAGACGCATACCGATCTCCGGAAGGAGACATCAGCACTCAGCATCAAGTCGCGGCATGGCGACATTTGCAGCAAAAGAGCTAATTTCTTGCATTATGTACTTGAATCAGTGTGCCAATATCTCAGCTTTCATTCACTGAACTACTGTTGATATTTAACCAAAATGAAAAGAAAGCTGGACAATATGATATCAGGAAACTTGCAATTAACTCAAACATTAAAGAAAATAAGTTGAATACAGTAAAGCCTCGTTATCTTGAGGAGTCATCGGAACAAACTGCTCAGATAAACGTGGTGCTCATAATAATGAGGTATTCATTTGTTTGTTGAAAATTATACACAACTAAGAACTATTATTGAGAGGACTTCGAAAACTTCTCTAGATAAATTGGGTGCTCATGGTACCAATGTTCGTAATAACAAAGTTTTACTGTAGTTGAGGTATGCTACTGATATTTTGAATAAAAAGACGAATGTTGTACTGTTGTACTGTATCTATGTTCGAATATGTCAATGTGTCTGCATGTGTACAGTATCTCTTGTTACATTTGTGTATAGGGTATGAATGTAATGTGATAATGTAACTATTATTGTACATCTCCATACTCCAATCTTTAGCTGACAAGAATATGCTTCCTCCTGACATTTTATGTTAAAATACTTACAAAACTCGTAAAAAGTTATACTTGTGGCCATATTTAAAAATTGTTTGACTGCAGTTATGTGTCTGACTTATTCAAATATTCCCTGCTTCCAAATTTTTTTTATTGATTTTGATTATTTCAGCTTTTTATTTTCAGTACAAGCATTAATAAAGTGTAAACAAAAAATACCTACATACCTACCTACCTATTGGTGAAATCTTGGGTTACGTGACTGCTAACCAACATTTTTCAAGGATGTCCTGATTATTAGATATTTTTTAGTTTAAATTATCTGAAATTTAGTGCTTAGCAGACAAGCGGATTGTCATGTGGTTTAAAAACTCCTGTGAGGGACCTCCGTTGATGAGTGGTAATGATTTCTGCCTAATAAACACTTGCCCCTCTCTGTTGTGAGTTCGAATCCTACCCATGACCAGACAAATTTCATTCATGAGGAAGCTGTCCAGCTAGCTTATAGAAGGTTGGCAGTTTTACCCAGGTGTATGCTTGGGGTCTTCCTCCACCATTAAAGTTTGAAAAGTCAGCAAATGACCCCTTAGTTGTTAATGCAATATTAAGCCCCAATGAATAAAAAAATTGAATACTTCTGTCTTTCTTTTTTCAGGCTTTCTCCTCTTACAGATTATTTATCTTCACAGCAAAATCACCCAAAGACACAAAGGTAATTGTTAAATAAAAGTTTGGTTAGATTTTTTATGAGAATGTCAGAAAATGATTTCTTTTTTACCTTCATCTAACTTCATTCCAGAGAACAGAATAATAAAAATAAACAATGCTGATTTAACAACTTAACTACACCCTGTGGAAATAACAGACTGAATTACTTCGTATTATTTAATTCTGATCTTGGTCTCAAATAGTGTTAAACAAGTCTCAGCTGAGTGCGATGATTAATTTTTTTAAAATAATTATACAATGTTGGGACGTCGAACTTAATTTAACATACAATATAAAGCATCATTATTTTGATTATTGAAGCACTTGTTGACAGAATTATTGAAACATGTTGTGATTGAATGTGTTTCATTTTTATACATCCAAGAAACGTCTGCCATTTTCCCCTGTAACTTGTCTCTTTATTTTCAGCTTGAAAGTCAATTCCATTATCTCGATATCAAATCAATTGAAAGTAAACGACCCAATCATGTAAGTATTGTGTCTAGACTTTTATATTGGTCATTAATTCATTAGGTAGTTTTAATGTTTCATTAAAAACAAAGTGACCTCATTTTTAGCCTTTATGTTTCAAAGAAAAAATCGAGCTATTATGATTCCTAGGTTGTCAATGTTGTTGCAAGAACTTTAATTTAGTCCATTACTCCAACACTTTTAAAGATATCAACACAACATTATTTATCATGACAAAGCAAGACTAGGGGCATTATTCTGCAAAGCTTTATTTTTAGAGTTATTCCCCTTTTTAATTCTAAATTTTTGTCAAAGTTGCTTATTAAATAGAATGATTTTCAAAACTATCAAAGGTATCAACATGAAACTTGGAATGTGTTATTAACAGTTATTCTTTATTTCTTATCATGTTCAAACTTGAAATCTCAATGTGACCTCTATTGCCGACTCAACATTAACACATTTCTACGTATTTCAGCTTGTGATAACCACCAGTAACAAGTCCTATACATTCACTACACTAGAAGCAGATACTGATGAAGTGGATCATATGATAACTCATATATGTACCTCATTAAAGACCATTTTCCCAATATTTCCTATCGAGTGAGTTAACTACTAGTTTAGTATAACGACCTATTTGTTCAATAAAGACAAATCTGATTTGTATGGTATTTAATTGTATCAATTTCTCGACAGTGGGTGGAGGTCAGGATCATGTTTGTATATTTTGGACACTATCCTGTCTGTACCGCTATATCACTGTTCCAAGACCCAATGGTCAAGTGGTTGTGGTCTCTGACATGCAATCACAAGCCCCTGACCCCTGTGAGTTCAAATCCAACCTGAGACAAAATTTCATATATGAGGTAGCTGTCCAGCTAGCTTATAGAAGGTCAGTGGTTCTACCCAGGTGTACACCTTGGGTATTCCTTCACCATTTTAGCTGGAACATTTGCCAAACGATTCTGGCTGATGGTGCAACATTTAACTCCAGTGAAAAAAACAGCCTATACAAATTTCAATCATACACTATTATTTACTATGTACCTCATCTTTTTAAAATGAAGAGACATGAGATAATCCTTTTATTAGACGTGCCTCACTTAACCAGCTCTATTGTTGTATATCCTTATAGGCGTCTGATCAAAAAGATTGAAGTTCAACCCTCCGATAGATTGAAGGTAATGCATGAATTAATGCGTACAGTCGAACAAAAGGAGTTGGGACCATGTGGTGGATTTACTCAGATGTACGCTTGTATGTGTGACTTCCATGGATTGACCTTCAGAGATGAAGTTGCTTGGGTAACGACTGAATCATTTTCTGTCTTATTAAGACTACTTCCTCTAAAATGTTTTTGCTTCACAGTTTTCTCAGATATTAGTGCCTACTGCCTGTTCAGTATTGCCCCTTTTACTGTAGCTTTAGTTGTGACAATATAGAGCTAAACCTCATGTAGCAACCACCTCACATAGCAACCAACTCATGTAGCAACCACCCTACTTAGCAACCACCTCATGTAGCAACCACCTCACTTAGCAACCACCTCATGTAGCAACCACTTCACTTAGCAACCAACTCATGTAGCAACCACCTCACGTAGCAACCACCTCACTCAATATTAGGACAGCCTCAATAGTAACCAGTTAACAACCACTGATTTTTTGGAATGGTTTTCTATATTATTTCATATTTCAACTGACTGCTAATTGCCACTTAAGTGGTCTTTACATCAAGGTTTTACTCACTGGCTGAAGATGGCAATATGAAATTGTTGTTTGTTACATTATGTGCTAATTTAACTTAAGTATTTTCTTTCAATCAGACTGATACAAATAAAAATGTGTTTATTCTGTCTGTTTGTTTGTTTTTATGTGACATTGTCACTGGGTTTTAATGCCATTTTTCAACAATTTTTCAATTATATGCAGTGGCCGGTTCACCTAACCAGTTTATATGGACTGTATACTAATCAGTACTAACTAGGAGCCGGCACACTTCTCCACATATGGAGGAAAATCGACATTTTCGTCAAATTTTCATAGAAGGGTATGACCTGCTGCAGGTTACAAGTCCAGTGTACTAACCACTGGACCATAGTCACAGCCTGTTTATTCTGTTGCTGTTCGAATTATTGTTGTATGATTTTTAGCAAATTTTTAGAAAAAACATTTTATTTCAAATTGAGTTTGTTGTACAACTGGTACAACTGTTTCTATGCTTGCACTTAGTATAGTATAAGATTAAACTTTGGAAATTATTTCATAATTATTATTTTGTTACAGGATGTTGACACCATTTATTTATCCCAGGATTCAAGAGAATTATGTCTTAGAGATTTTGATCATTTAAGAGAAAGGTAATTAATTGTTAATTTATGAAATGATCATCAAGTGTTCAAATTATTGAATTGTATATAATCGTAGTACAAGTGCATATCATATTGGTGGAATGTGTGCTGTCAACACAAATAAGTGCTTACACTTCTGTAGGTTGTGTTTTATAAATATTAATGTTTATACATCCTAATATGCATTGATGGATAGCATATGAGATATACTATGAAAAATATTTTAATGGCTGCCGGTATTATCTGCCCAAATTATTTTATTTATAGTGTTTGTTCATTGTGCGTATTATATGGTAAATAAAAAGTAACTGTTTTGTCCAAAAAACACAAAGTCTGAGCTTACAAATTGTGAGATCGGTCTCAGAGCTTTAATCTCATTTTTATTTTTGACTAATATCAGACTATTTTGCTTGTATGTAATCAGTGACAGTATTTTTTCAATGGATTTACAGATTATTTTAATAATATTATAATCTTATTATAATAAACTTGAGAAAACCTTGAATTGAGAATTTAGCTTGGAAACCAATCACAATTTTTTTTACAGTAAAACCCTGAAAACTGAACTCGCAGAAACCGAAATTCTCTGAAAAGGGAAGATTTTTCAAGGCCCATTTTTTCTCTGATATAATCAGTAGTTCTCTGAAAACCGGAATTCTCAGAAAACCAGACTTTTAGATCAGTCTAGAAGTGGTCCGGTTTTCAGGGGTTATACTGTATCTTAGACTCTGATTTCACTCAACTTTTATTAATCTCAGTGGCTTACTTGTTGGAGCTTTTCTTGCATAATACTATAATCACTATTTGCAGAGATCTCGTACCCATTGTGTCAGCACTTGTCCACAATACATGGTTTACAAGTTTTAATGCTAATGGCGTCAAACTGGTATGTATAAAACATAGTTTATAAGTTTAAGTGCATACTTGCATAACATGCTCCAAAGTCCATGGTTTTATTTCAGTTTCCCTTGTACAGTTTTGTTTGGGGGACGGGGTTAAAATTGCACCAGCAGCCGGGGTCATTTGGCTCTTTTTCCAATTTAATGGTGTAAGGAGACCCTAGGCATGCTTGTTGATAGCTTCCTCACAGAAGGGAGGTTTGTCAGGTCCCAGATTGGGGTTCAAACTCACAGCAATGAGGGGCTAGTGATTTCTAGTCCCTGAGCGTAACCACTTGACTGTTGAAACCTTTCTTTTGGTACAGCATGCCAAGTTCAACATTCCGAGTCTATAGAAAAAATTTGACCCCAATTTCTTATCTTATTATAGTGAACTGTTTAGTCTCACTCTAAATGGTTGAAACAAGTTGTTATTACATGTTACTGATTGTTTCTGAAGAATACAGTTATTAATGATAAAATTACAGCACTACATGTATGTAGAACTGTGATGCCAGAATCCAACCAGATAGGCATTAATGAGATGTTATAAATGTTGTCATACATATTTTATAAACAGGTTATGTTAGTTACTTCATGTATTCATGTCATTTCTGTAGGGTTTTTTGACTAAATGACATTAAAAATATTATACTTTTAGACACAAGATGTTTGTACAGAAATACTTCGAGTCATGAAGAAGAACGCTGTGATAGAAGAATTGTTGCTTAGCAACACTGGAATTTCTATGTATGTCACTTCCAAAATCACTTCTGTGTTATTTTATAATGACATTTATATCACACTTTAAATGAGAGTGCTATACTGCATCAATTAATTAAATATTAATTGAATCTGTTGGCTGCAAAACTTATAAATATAATACATATTATTTGAATTATTTTTTGTTTTATTGAGTGATAAAATGTAATAAATAAAATGATCAAGTTTATTGTAATCAAATATTAAATGCTAAAAAAATGAGCTTTATGTTAAGAGACCAATCTCAAGGGTCGGAGGTCATAAAACTTGAGATTCGCCTCTGAGCTCAAATCTCATATCTTGTCTTTTAAAGTTTAGACAATTATAATATTAATGATAAATTATTCTGACAGCATAATTGACCTGAACATGAATTTAAACATTAGTGATCTCTATCTTTTCAGCCATATTACTTTGAAAATATAATTGAGATTTGAGCTTGGAGACTCTTCTAAAATTTTATAACCTAGGACTCAGTATTGGTAATGTTTGTTGTTTTGAATGAATGGTTTTCATTATTTGGTTTATAAATGGTTGATTTCAGTGATTTCATCAAGAAACTGTCAACTATATCTATGGCTGGAACACAACTACATAAACTTGATTTATCAGGAAACATGATTGATGATATTGGTATGTATAGTGAATGATCTCAGAGTCTTAAATTATGAAGCTTATTAATATCTGTTTATATTGGTCAATTTAGAAAGATTCTATTGATCTCAGAAAGAAGCTTCCTTATTGGTCATTTTAGAAGACTTAAATTGATCTCAGAAGGAGCTTTTTTATTGGTCAATTTAGAAGACATAAATTGATCTCAGAAAGGAGCTTTTTTATTGGTCAATTTAGAAGACTTAAATTGATCTCAGAAGGAGCTTTTTTATTGGTCAATTTAGAAGACTTAAATTGATCTCAGAAAGGAGCTTTTTTATTGGTCAATTTAGAAGACTTAAATTGATCTCAGAAGGAGCTTTTTTATTGGTCAATTTAGAAGACATAAATTGATCTCAGAAAGGAGCTTTTTTATTGGTCAATTTAGAAGACATAAATTGATCTCAGAAAGGAGTTTTTTTATTGGTGAGCATAATTAATTTTTTGTGCTCAGAAACAAATATTTAAATGCTAGAATTTTCTTCCTAACTACACTTGCTCTTTTGAAACGAAAGAAAAACTGTCTTTTATATCCTGTTGCCTGTTATAATCTTATATGATTGTTAGTACAGTTTTGATTGGCAAAGTTTTTAATTTTCTTGATTGTGTTTACAACTCTCAATAAGTGTCCGTTATTGTTTATGTAAAATGATGTAAAGGGGAAGTAAAAATAATAAAAATAATAAAAATAAAAAAAATCATTTTCTTCTTAATTAAGGAAAATATAAGAGTGAAAGTATTATGCATTCAATAGAAAGTAATCATTATATTTATGGTAATTCATTACGCGGTCAACTTATTTTCTGAAAACAAGAATGGATATTGAGTGTGAACAAATAAAAGTTAATTGGTAGAACATTTTTTTTTTAAAATTGCTGACATATTATGTTGGTTTTTTATTTATATTTTTTTAAAAGATCATAACCCATGTCTATATGTTGATTAAGTTATGTCCTTAATGGCAGTGGCAATTACTCTCTGGCAGTTTTAATGTCATACCTTTTTACTATTTGATTAATGAATAACAATAGTATAATGCATGAATGGTATAACATATCCATAACATATTATTTATAGTATATAGTAAGAGTATAATATTCTAGTCAGGGCTCGACGAATGCACTTGTTCGCTCTTATTTACGAGTAGAAATTGACTCAGGACAAGTTGAAATTATTGTAGAACTATTTAAAATTCTTACCTGGTTGACCTGTAGAATGAGTAACCTGAAAAAAAAATTGTTGAGTCCCGCTAATTTTAGTGATCAATAGTTGAAATAATTTCATCATGGTATGATTTGTATTAAAGGTGCTGAGCACATATTTGGTACGTTAAGTAGTCGAGGTAAACCGTTCACCTGGCTAGATTTGTCGAGGACCAAAATCACGTTGAAAGGTTTAAACAAGATGGCAGAAGCTATGAATAGAAGTCCCCATGTATTCAGCAGTTTACAAACACTGCGGTTGAGTGGCCTGTCGTCAGGAAACAAAGTAGAGGATATACAAGTAAATAGTTTACTGCAAAATTTGTCATTTACCAGCATCAGTATCAAGAGCACCTCTTTAATCTCTGAGAGGTCTTGAAGTCTGAGTTAAAGTTGATCTAAGTCTTGTATTGCTGTACATTTCTTTTAATAGCATTATTATCTTGATATATATGGAGAACAAATGCTGGTCCCTTTAATTTGTCAGAGCAGTTTAAAAAAATTTTAAGCGTTAATTACCTGACTATCTTTAGGCCTGTCGTCTTATTTAGCATTCTTAAACACTTGAAATAGTGTTGAGTTTTCTTGCCATATAGTACCATGTTTTTATATGCATCATTACAGTTTCCCTATCAAAATTATAAAATACTTATAAAATTTTGTTATTTTTTGTATTTAAACTGTCAGTCTTATATCACAAAACATTGCTAACAATTAGTTTCAAGTTTGCTATTAAATGAAAATCAACTGAGAAATCATTTTTTTTACTTTAGAAAGTTATTGTTTTATTAATACTGAGCTTGTGGGTGACACCATTGTTTTGAATGTTTCTGGTTAGTTTTATATTATTGTATATTTCAGAATTTATATACATTCCTAGCATCACCAAATATGATTTCATACTTAGATCTGTCTGGTACAGATGTTGAACTTGATAAGGTATGTATTTCATTTATAAATATATTCACAGTAAAATATGGTTATAGTGAACTCAAGGGTCATGATGATGGTCCAGTGGTTAGTGCGCTGGACTTGTAATCCAGTGGACTGGTTTCGAATCCTGGTCATGGCAGGTCATACCTTTCTACAAAAATTTGACAAAAATGTCAATTTTCTGTCATTTATGGATAAGTTCCAGGCTGCATGTGGCAGGAAGGTTAAGTTAGTACTGGTTGGTATACTGTCCAAGAAAACTGGTTAGATGAACCAACCGCTGTATATAACGGAAAAATGGTTGAAAATCAGTGTTAAACCTAGTGAAAAAAATGAACTCAGATATAATGAGATATCCTTTACGTAAATGTAATGGATATTTTGAAATATTGTATACAACTGAATATAAATGTATGATTGTGAGTTTGTATGATAACTGTATGAATATGAGGTTGTATGATAACTGTATGATTATGATGTTATATGATAACTGTATGATTATGATGTTATATGATAACTGTATGATTATGATGTTATATGATGTCTATATACCTGTACTTGCAGTTGATGGCACCATTACAGAGAGGTTGTAGTCAGAATATTGTAACTCTGAAGTTATCAAGAACAGCATTTTCACACAAGAAGACCAAGGAAGTAATTGTCCAGTCTTCATTCAAACAATTCTTTGCTTCTGTATTTGCGTTGAAACATCTAGACTTGTCTGGTGCTAAAATTCCCGCAGAGGCTGTGAAGTGAGTTTCTTCCTGACTTTCACACAATATTCTTGCCTGATTTATCCCAGATCAAACAGACCATTCTTAATAAATAGGATATTGATTTCTCTCCTGATTTACAAATTATTAATATTCTTTAACAAATGATCACTGTTGTATTGTTTAATTTCATTGGTATGAATTTTTTGTGCAAATGATGCCACACAACAGAATTGTGTTGTTATAAAATGATAGGGTGAGCAGGGTGAGCAGAATGTAGGAACTTTTTTATGAAGTCCCTTGAAAGTCCCCTAATTTACAATTATTTCAGTGTTTATACTACATGCATCTATTACAGGGAACTTTTACTAGGTATAACCAGCAACAGAAGTCTAAAAGATGTTCATGTAGATATAAGTGGGATAGATCTGACCAGTCAAGGTGCACTTTATCTTCAGAATTGTATGAAACACAACATTACCAGTCTCAATATAAGTAATATTGGTATGTATATGTCTGTAGTTCTTTGTATGTTGTTTTAATTTACTTTATAACATAGGGAAACCTCACTTTGTGACAACCTTGATATGGAGACCACCTCATTATAATGTCCACTTACTATTTGCTTGTTAATATTTCCTCTATATTTAACTAGATAATTGGGCAACCTTAGTATTAAGACCAAATATTGTTGGTTTAAATGGTAGACTTTATATTGAGGTTTTATCATATACCAGTAATGCTGATATATTCAAGTATCTTTTATATTATTGTTAAAGGCTTTTTTTTGTCCTCACAAAAGCTGTTACAAAAAATACCCTTTCCTGACCAACTTTTAAGACCGAACTTTTAGTCTTTTTTAACTCTTTGCCTCATAAGCATACTGTGGACTCTTCCAAATTCAAAACAATTATACAAAACATCAATTTATTTAAGAAAATTGGGTTATTTCTCTCTGACAGAGTAGAAAACATTGTGGCAAAAGGAGCCATTGCTAATTTCGTCTGCTTCAGATATGGGGAAATGATTCAGATTGTTATATTTTCACTGTTTTTGTTTTAGGTTTCACCGATCAAGATCTGATCGCTGTGTTACACAGTATCGGACAGAACAAAGCTGTGAGGTACTTATCCATGGGACGAACATTCCAGAGTATCAAACCAAAGTAAGTGCTGAATTGATTTGCGTCTTTGACCACAGGGTCCTTGTGTCTTCTTATCTGAAGCAAACTCATAAATCAAGACCCCTTATTATGGACTGAGGTTTGAAACTAGTCTCTGATTTCAGCCTTGCCATTGGTCAATTTTTTTTCAAAACTCAGAAACAGCCAATCAGATGCTTACCAAACTTGTTGTTTTGTTATGTAATACTCATTCCAATGGTCTGGCAAACATGAAACTGTCAGATCTATCAGTAATACAAAACTTGTTTCTGGTACATCATAATATCAGGGTAAAATATATTTGTTTCCATGGATTGGGAAATAGGGAAGGTATGTCACAAAACTTCTTTTTTTTCTAAACTTACCTTTCATACTTTTTTAGTCCCTTATTTCATGGTGAATTGTTTAAGTGGCAAACCCATGGACTTATCAGTGTCAAAATGTGAATTAACCACACAACATTTTACTTTTGGTTTAAAGTACTATTTTTTTAACATTTGTTTTTGAGCCCCTTATTTCTCACTGAAAGTTCTAGCAAACAATGATTGAATAAAAATGGAGAATTAACAGTTAAGGAAGTGTCACATTAAGTAAAAACAAGAAAATGATGTGGAAAATAACAAATCCACATAGCAAGCCCTTATCCAGGGGCAGATAACTGAGGTTGATATTGTGACTTGAAGAACCCACTGTATATTACAGGAATCTGAAGTGTGTTTTGGAAGAACTAGTACAAGTGTTACAAGATGAAGATTCAGTAAGTTATTGACTGTAAGAAATGTTACATTGAAAGGAAATAGTCCTGTTTATAGTGTGCTAGTCTCATTTTCTGTATTAAAATTACGGCACAAGTACGAGTTAGAATCCTGGGCCTGTTTCATAGATATATTGTTACTAAGATAGCAGTTTAAAAATCTTGCTATGTATTCATTCATTTAATACATTCATCTTTTACATCTGCAATCATTTCCCTTTACAATAAATAGGATAAAATTCTGCAAGTATTTGGTTATATAAACAGTAGACTATGGCTATATTGAACTCCCTGGACTTCAAACATTTACATCGTTATATCCATATTTCACTGCATCTCAAACAATTACATCATTATATTCATATTTCACTATATCCCAAACAATTACATTATTATATCCATATTTCACTGTATCCCAAACAATTACATTATTATATCCATATTTCACTGTATCTCAAACAATTACATCATTATATTCATATTTCTCTATATCCCAAACAATTACATTATTATATCCATATTTCACTGTATCCCAAACAATTACATTATTATATCCATATTTCACTGTATCCCAAACAATTACCTCATTATAGCCATATTTCACTGTATCCCAAACAATGAAATAAAAATTGATATGTTTAGGGGGGAAATAGATAATTCCCTGTATTTAACTCTTCATTATAACGAAGTTCACAGTAACTGTATGAATGCTACATAAATGATGTATGAAGATGTTGTATTTGATTGCAGGTGATTGAGTCACTATCTCTGGCTGATTCTAGATTAAAGGACAGTATGAACTTGATTATAAACGCTCTTGGAAGTAATACATCTTTAACAGAGATAGACATCAGGTAAGGCTAGAAATGAAAAGTCATGTTCACTGGACTAGAAAAAAATATAGTCATGTGTACAGCAACTTGACAAAAAAAGTTTAGGCAGGTCAAAAACTATTTTTTTCCTAAACAAACCTTTTGCACTTCGGGGGTACGATTTATCTTGAAATATTCTTGTGGTGTGGATTTTGCTGCTGAAATTTTAGGATCAGCACCAAAAAAATACAATCTGTCAGTTAACCAGAAACACAACTATTTTTTTTCTGGTGTAAGATAGTATTTAGTTCTGCCATGATTGTTGTAGTTTGTTAACCCGTTCCTATACTTTTTGTATTTTGTAGAGTTTTTTTTGTGCTACATAAGCACCAATGTATTTTGTGTTTTAGTGTACAATGTGTGCAATGTTCACATAATGGACTATAAATAAATAAAATAAAATAAATATGGGAAAACCTTTGTATTAAAACCACTTTTGAAACCAAAATCAATTGGTTGCTAAGGTAGGTTTTACTGTACACTAAAATCTTCATAACTCACTTTAAGGGTTTAACATCATTAATACCTACAGGCTTTGTTGATATATTATTTAACCCTTTGTTTCGTAATACCGCATTTCCCTGCATCTGAAGCAGACTAGTTTAGAAATCATTGTGGCAAAAGAAACTCTTGCTGGTAATAAGCAATGGCTGCTTTTGCCACAATGTTTTCCACACTGCCAGAGAGAAATAACCCAATTTTCTTAAATAAATTGATATTTTGTATATTAGCTTTGGATTTGGAAGTGTCCAAAATATGCTTATAAGGCAAAGGGTTATGTAAAAAATATGGTACACAAGGCTTACTCTTCATTTATGTAATCATTAAAATAGTGAAAATTGAGTTTTAAAAGTATTTTATATATTTCAGTGGTAACCTGATGGGTGACCTGGGTGCTAGGATGTTGTCTAAAGCCTTACAGATCAACAATAAACTGAAGACAATTTTCTGGGATAAGAACAGTACAAGTTGTCAAGGATTTGAAGATGTAGCGGAGGCCTTAGAAAAGTAATGTTTTATAAACATACAGAAGTCCTTAATCTTGCTAATTTTTTTACCAGAGTTTAATATTGCATCAATAGCATACATAGCAACTTTCCGGCTTTAACGGTGAATGAAGACACATGACTTCCATCTGGGTAGAACCACCGACCTTCGAGCTAGCTCGTTAGTTTCCTCACATGTGAAATTTGATCTCAGGTGGGATTCAAACTCAGCAGTGAGGAGCTAGTGAATATAAGTCACAGACCATAACCACTCGACCACTGAGGCCCCTCATCTTGCTTATGTTGTGTGGTATACTTTTAATTCTTTCCAACTATGCCAAGTTTATTCATTGTTGCCTAAATATTGCTACAGCATGTAATTTCCAAAATACACAGAATTCTTTTCAAATGATAGTTTTTTGGTCTGTAGGAATAGTTAGTAATTTCTGTACATTTATTAAATCTGTAAGGAATAAGGGGGATTTGTGTATTCACCAATATGTAAAACACCATCATCATCAATGTGTGAAAATGACAATGAACTATTATTGGACTGGAGCACTCACAAACTTGAAAACAATACTGAGCTGGACAAGATATTTCTGGCAACAATATATATTGACTTAAATCATCGGTCTACAAAATATGTTGATTTAAATCTTCACTAAAAATCAATGGAAGTGTGAGGGACATTAGGGTCAGTAGCTCTAGAATTTTTCAAGACCTCCTAAATATTGCATCATTTTGTAAAAGACCTGAAGCTGTTTATTAGTGCTGGTTATGCCAATAAACTTGATTGAATTGAATTGAAACTAGCATTTCACTGGAGGACTGAGGTGTGACAGTTTTGTATTGACTGCACGATATTTTGTGTTCTTTAAGGAATTACATATTGAAGAAGATGCCTATGCCTGTATATGATGCCAGTGTAGCTCTACAAAGACAACCTGAGAAAACTGAACAGGCCTTACAAACTGTAAGTTACTCTTTTATATTTGACTCTGGATGGGATTTTCCACAGATTCACAAATTTAAGTTTTGTGAATTTCTCAAATCTGTAGAAAAATCAAGAAATGTTGAGGGTGTATAGGCCCATTCTCCTTATTGCGTGTCGAAAAGAAATGTTGACGCATCGCGAATGCCGGTAGAATTTCCTGCAGTCATACACCTCATAAATTGGTCTTAACACAGAGGCGTTCTCATTATCAGGTATATAATTATGTGGACAATAATTGTTTTGAAAATTGTTCCAAAAATAAGAGGTCATTATAACAAGGTGGTTGGTATGTTACGTTTTAATGTAGTGTTGTTTTCAGCATTTCTCTGATATTACACACAGGTCCCTGTGACAGGCCCCTTTGAATCTAGGCATCAGATGATAGGCAGCAGATGTTAACTAATTTTTAGCTGGTCTGTTTCCTAGAGAAAGATAAGATAATATGATCGTTGTGGTGCAAACATTTTTATGAAGCCCATTACTCAAACACTTTTAAAGATCAACCTGACACTTGAAATACTTAATTATCATGACAAGGCTCAGTTGAAGACAAGGGGCATTATTCTGAAAACTATATTTTTGGAGTTATGCCCTTTTTTAACTTAGAATTTTGGTTAAAATTGCTCATTTAATAGAACGATGTAAAACAGACAAGCACTGGAGCCACTCTGCAGAGCTCTTGTTCCTTTAAGAAATGTATGATATGATTATATTGTTTTTTTTCAGATTGAGAGATTATTGCAAAGAAATCATAGTCCACAGAAATATTCGTCTGATCAGGCATACAGACTTCAACAAGGATTCCTGATCAGCTCCACACAGCAAGTATGTAATTAACAGACAATAGCGTATAAATGATCATACGTTAATAACTGGAGAATATGTGTTATTAGTCAATAACATTAATTAGGTCATTTTAAAGTCAATGCAGGGCCCGACAAATGAACTTGTCTGCTCATAATTATGAGTAGAAATTGACTCAGGATGAATTGAAATTGTTGTAGAACTAGTTAAAATTTTTAACTGGTTGTCCTGGAGGATGAGAAGCCTAAAGAAAATTTGTCAAGCCTTGATGTAAGACAAATGTCACTTAGATGTTATATCATATATCTTAGCTGAGATAGCAATTTTTGAATTCAAAAGTATTTTTTCTGGTGGTCTTTATTTCCAGCATTTAGTATGTGATTTACAGTTTTTAGCCACTTGCAAAAAAATCTTATATTAATTCCCAGGATATAGAATTCTTCCCTTACATTCATGGTGATGCAACATTTTTTAAATTTGGAAAAGAGTCATACTTGCTAAGATATGTCTGTGATAATTCTAGTCAAAATAAATACTTGAGTGATATAACATATCTTGTCACAGAATAATGAGTATTTGTTAGAGTTACTTCCCTTGTTTCATTATGTTTGATTTTTTTCTATCAATATCATTCATATGATGACAGGATTTGATTAAAATCTCATATTGTAATCTAATATTGTTAATTGACAAATTAGTTTTTGTACTCTATCCACTGAACGTATTATCTTCTTTGTTGATATACAATAAAGTCTTGATATTAAGACCACGTTTTGGACCCAAAAGAAATTATCTTAATATTGAGGTTGTGCCATTATCAAGTTGATTTAAAGATGAAATATTGAAGAATACTCTGAAAATAATAAGGTTGATATAATGAGGTTGTTGCTAAAAGGAAGTTGTCTCTGAGTGGGGTGTTACTGTATATGTTTGTAGATGGTGGATAGACTTGTTGTACAGTCTCAGGACACAATCAATGCTCTCACAGCCATGCATGCTGTTGAGGAGTATAGTGATGATGTAGAATCTGCTAAAGCTGTCATTGAAGATGCTGATAACTCTAAAACAGTGAGTAGGGTCCAAGTTTGTCAAACTTGAGATTGGTCTGCCAGCTCAAATCTCATTTTTGTCAGTATTCTCAAGTTAATAACAGTAATTATACTAAGATTATATTACTGTTTCAACAGATTTAGTATGCAAAATAAATGTATAAGATAATTACTTACATCTATTGTAATCTAGCGAATGGATTTGATAGAGGTTGAAATTGTAAAATGAGATTTGAACTCAGACTGATCTTAGGTGTTATAACCTTGAACCTAGTTCATAATTAATGCTGTCTTGTCCGAGGATTTGCATTTAAACTTTTTTTGATTGATGTTTTATTCATTCATTCTAAGAATATATCAGTTACCAGACAGATTAAACAATTCAGATTTGAAATCATAATTAATTTGTAGGTCAGGGTGAACATAATCAGACTCACTCACTGAATTACTGACTTTTTTGCAGTTTTGAAATTCTTGTTTTAAATGTATAGAATGAAAATTATATGAAATTTTGTTTGTAAGATTTTAAATGTTAAATTATTGAGTGTGAAATATTTTATATGTCTTCGAGAGATCTCTGTTTTGTTGTAATATATTGTAGTATATTATGCAGGAAGTATCTTTTTCAGTTGTTGCCACGGTTACATAATATAGCTATACAGTCACAAAACAGCAGTAGTCCCGTGTCTCAGAAACTGAAGGATATATCTAAAGAACTTACAACAGTCCTGGAGAATCAAATGAAGGTAAATTGTGATTTTTGTCACTCAGGGGGTGGCCTGAAGAAGTAGCTAAGTCATCCCCATCCCCTGAAGATAAAACTGGGTCATCCCCACCCCTGAAGACAGTTATATGCTGAGGGGCAGTTAACATAACCAGTTTTCCTGGATTCTGTAACAATACAGACATTATTCTATGCATGTAACTACCATACGCTATGCATGAGTGAATGGCAGTGGAGACTGAATGGCTTTAGTCATGTCTTCATCCAAATGGTCACTGAGAACGTGCTGTGCTCAGAGTTCAAACTCACAAACGGGGGTTCATTGACCTAATGGTCTGTCAGTAGGGCAAATGGGCAGGTTTAAAGCTGCTGCAAGAGAATATGTGGTTAACGTATTATTTACATAATTTACAATAACACAGGTTGTTTTCTTGCTCATTCTAATGTGGAAGATTTTAAATATCTTCTGTATAGTACACTCCTTCATGGAGTTAGTTGTTGATACAGTTTCAGCCACTGTTAAATCTTTTTTTACAGAAAACAGTAGAGGATATGTTAAGTACAGCTGACTCACAGTGTAAAGCTTTGATGAAGGATAAAGTAAGTAAATTTATTGTTTTCTTTTTGTTATGTGTCCATCTGCCTGTCTTCTGTGTATTTTGTATACATGGTCCCTTTTTACCCTTTGAAGATTTTCAAATACATTGTTGCAATTTTATGGAATTTTCTGGAAGCTCCAGTTTTTCCCAGGTACAGTGCCTACTGGTTTTCTGCAGCACCAAAGTTAAGATATCCATTTTTTTTTAAATTTTCAACTTTCACTCTGTGGTGTCTTTAATATTAGATGTAATAAGATGTAAATGTATGTATACAACTGAATTATGTATGTTTCTACGAAATTTCCATATTTGTCATAATTTGTCAGAATATTTTTGTTATTAAAAATGGGATGTTTTGGAATCATTGTGGAATGTGTCATGTTATTTAGTATCCAAGGTTACAAAACTTGAGATCTGTTTCAAACTCAAACCTTAAGTTTGTTCTCAACCTGTATTAGACCAAATTGCTTGTTTGCAATATTGGTAAGTAAATATTTTTGTCAATTGATGTATATACAGATTTCAGTTTTTAGCTCATCTGTTTTGAAGAAAAAAGTGAGCTATTATGATTGTTGGGTCATTGTTGTCATCATCATCATCAATGTTGTGCAAAAACTTTAATGTAGCTCATTACTCAAACACTTTCAAAGTTATTGACACAAAACTTGGAATACTCGATTATCATGACAAGGCACAGTTGCAAGACATGGGCCATTATTCTAAAAGCTATATTTTTGGAGTTATTCCCCTTTTTAACGAAGAATTTTGGTAAAAGTTGTATACCTTATTATATTCAAACTCAAAATCTGACATGTGGCCCCCATTGCCAACATGTAAAACAGATGAGTGTTGGTGCTGCTCTTTGGAGCTGTAGTTTTTAATAATATAATCTTACTATGACTGACTTCAGAATACTGAAAACACTAATTTTATAACCTCAGACTTTGGGCATAGAAAACTGATCTGTGTTGTTTTGATATTTCAGGTATTTTTGTCTGATTTACAATCTGGGTGCACAGAGAAGAGTATGTTACCTAAAGATTTTACCACAAACATTCTGGGTGGAGTAGACACTGATATCTTCAACACACTGAGGTAAAACTTACATATCTCACTTTGTGTTTAATTAATTCATGTTTTAGATAACCCCCCAATTTCCAAATTTATCTATAATTCGAGAAAAGTTTAGACATTATTAGTAACTGGTTGTACCCACTTCAGCTGGTTAGAAAGACATTTAGACCTTGGCCCCTGGCAAAAATGAGAAACAATGAAATGATCACTAATGCCTTGGTTCCTGAACAGGTTTGTTTGAATCATGTTTTTTTTAATTATTCCAGTGAATTAAATCTAGCAGTGGCAGCTCATGTGTCTGATAAATTGGTAGATGAAGTCATAGAAAGATTAACACATTCACATAAAACACTGGTAAGTCTCTTTTGTAACATAACCCCCCCCCCCCCAAAAAAAAAACGAACCCTCCCTCCAGACTTGACAAGAAGTCTGGTTTTTGGAGAATTCTGTTTTTCAGAAAACTATTGGTTATAGAAAAGAAAAAATTGGGCTTGAATTGGGCTCCGAATTTCAGAGAATTCCAGTTTTCAGGGAGTCTAGTTTTCAGGGTTATACTGTATATGTAACTTGCTAAACAGTATGTTACACGTTTGGTATGCTACACAAACAAAAAATTTACTTATACAAACACCATATGTTACAAAATCACTCGATATTTTTACACATGTTACATTACAACCATATTTAGAATATGTACTCAGAGTTCTTATTAAGAATTCATTCAAACCTGTGAACAAAGGCCACCCTATGGAAAGCCAAAATATGGCCTTTATTGACAGGTGATCTTTATTCAGAGGTTAGATTGTTCTATTATAATCAGTGACAGTTTTTCAAAGAATGGCCTTTGTTCACAAGATGTTCTTTATTTGGGGTGGCCTCAAACAAATGTTAGACTGTATTACTATTTAGCTGATATTAAATGTGTTTCACTCTTACTAATTTTCCCAAATCTTCGTTACAACTTCTTTAAGGGTATCAAAACCAAAATAAACCTAAAAGAATTAACCTTTTCTCTATTATATTTGAATATGTGTTTTATGTATAATTCTAACTTAAGTCTGGTCTCTACAGTCAGCTCTATTATATTGGAAAATTCTGCCTGGGACCTAAATTCACATGTGAGGAATATGTCCAGCTAGCTTACAAAAGGCTAGTGGTTGTACCCTAGTGTAAGCCTGGTGTCTTCCTCCAATGTTACAGTTGGTGCATTGTTAAATTCCAGTGGAAACACTACAAAAATTCTATTGGACTTACTGTAATCTTGGTTACTTATTATTCAGACCAATCATTTGAATGAATGTAAGAAAGGAGCTGGACGAAGAAGTCAGGTGACAAAATCACAGAAAATGGAAGAAAATGAAGCCAATATGAAAGCAAAACAAGGTGAAAATGCACAGGTATGTTACTGTGATAAAATGTGGAGTGTCTGTTCTTGTGTTGGTTTCAGTCTAAATGTTGTTCTTATGTGTTCATGGAAGTAACTAACATAGTATTTGTGTATAAAGGGATGTAACTGATATTGTGTTGATACATAAAGGGAAGTAACTGCTACTGAATGATATTGAATGGTTTTGTTGTAATGAATAACTAATTGAATCACTGACATTGTGTATTTATCTGTTAATGATAATTTTGTGATAAAAAATGCAAAACAAGACATGATTAGAATGAAAACATGTATCTAGTTCTAATGTACGAGCTCCACTATGAATGAAAAAATTGTTCTGATGTTTTCAGATTTATTGCATGTCAGTTTGACACCAAATGTCATATTTTTTAACAATTAATATTGTCACAGTATATCATTCTTTA
Source organism: Lutraria rhynchaena (assembly GCA_008271625.1). Taxonomy (NCBI): domain Eukaryota; kingdom Metazoa; phylum Mollusca; class Bivalvia; order Venerida; family Mactridae; genus Lutraria; species Lutraria rhynchaena. Next base: position 671,732 of record VIBL01000051.1, read on the forward strand.
GAATTGAGTTTGTCAGTAATAATTAGAAATATATTGTTTACTAATTAGAAATATATTGTCACTATTTTATTGATTTATATTAATGCTTTGCCTCATAAGCATACTGTGGACTCTCCCAAATTCAAAGCTAATATACAATACATCAATTCATTTAAGAAAATTGGGTTATTTCTCTCTGACAGAGTGGGAAACATTGTGGCAAAAGAATGTATTACTCATGACAAGCAATGACTTCTTTAGCCACAATGTTTCGAAAAGTCGTCTGCTTCGGATGCAGGGAAATGCAGTATTATGAGGTAAAGGGTTAATAAGTAACAATGTGCATGTTGTATTGCCCTATGTGGATGTATGTATTGAAAGACTACTAATGAATTCTGTTCATCGTGATTTGAATGTAGATAATCCCACATAATATGGCTGAACATATAGTATTGTTACCACGTGTGAATCATGACCATATATTTTGTATCATGTTTCTAATGTAAAGAGCACCATTTATTTTGGTTACTTATTACAGGATTTTCACTAGACATAAAAAATTGAGGGTCAAAAATGACTTAAGATAATTTGAAGTGTCAACCAAATTTTCTTCTATTTGTACTGTAAATTTGACACTTTGGAACAATTTCTTAAGAGTCAAAAGTTTTATTTTACTGATTTCAAGCATCAAAATGCTGTTTTAAGGATCAAATGAAAGCCCTGGAATTTTCCATCTGCCTGTCTTTAACAAGTGTTATCAAAAATACTCCTTTCAAATAAGCTTGTTGCATCTACATTTTCTATCAAACTTAGTAGAAAGTATTTGTTGCAACCCTCTAGAAATCAATGAATTTATGCCTGGAGTCTTTCCACAGTTTTTAATAAAAGTGGGGAATTTTGGTGTATAGCAGCATACAGTCAGCATTACAAAAAGCAATAGAGGGCTGCCTAGGTATAGATAAAATTTCATAAACACTGAAGCCTTTTCAAAATTTTGTATGTCACACATGAAAAATATCCTCTAGAAACTTGTACTTGAAACATGATGTTAAATATTGGTCAGTGTGTGTGTTATGATATCATATGTTTGTATGCAGTGTTTGTCATTGTGTATGGTACATTTTCCTTGCATCTGTGTATGTTCACCCAACTACAGACATAGTCAGTTAGCAATAAGGTGAACAAAATCAGTGATGCTGTTTGCTTTTAGTTAACATAGTGTTTTAAAATGGTGGCCATTTTGGAAAATTCAAGATGAGTTTATAACAAAATTCAATTGAAATATATTAAACAACATATGTGCCAAGTTTGGTGTTTTTATCAAAACATGGGCAATTTTTCACCATTTTGCCCCACCATTAGAACTGAATGAGCTTTTATGTATACTGTTGTTGATAAATTTTGAAGTTTTTCATGAATATGCATGAGTTCTGAGTAAATATTGTCAGATTTCAGTGCTGGTTTTCATGTTTAGTGGAATGGTGGCTAGGCCCTTACAAAGGGGAAAATAGGGCCATAAGGGAGAAACCTTGACTCAATGGGGAAAAAAGCATCATAAAAACCATGAAAAAATAGTATGACTATCTTCTCCAATATTTCATAACCTGTATGTTAAAAAAGAACATACTCTGTTTAACGTACATCAAATTTTTACAGTTGTCAGCTTTACTTTTTTCTTACACAAATTTGAATTCTGCAGCATATTTACTACTAGATGGCGTTTTTTGGAAAAAAACACACTTTTTAGAGATTGGAATTGGGAAGCCCCTTTTCAGCCTGAAAAAGAGCACTGGACTAACATGTGTATACTGTTAATGTGCAGTTTGTATATTGTTGTTGTTGTTGTATTTATTGTAGCTTAGAGTGAAAGATTGTCTTCTTGTGCCTATAATACGGGTATGGACTGTTTGATATCATATACAGCTTTTATCCTATGTGCATGTTTGCTGTGTGTTGTGGCTTACTGCCTGATTTTTTTTGTCAGAAGATTTATGTCTCCTGGTTTCATACATAGTTCATTATATATACACTTGTTTTATGATTGAATTATTACTGGGCCTCTGTGGTTTGGTGGTTATGGTGTCTGACTTATGATCACAAGCCTCTCACCGCTTTGAGTTCGAATCCTACATAGGACAAAATTTCAAACATAAGGACTCTGTCCAGCTAGCTTATGGAAGGTCGATGATTCTACCCAGGTGTAAGGATGGGGTCAACCTCCATTATTAAAGTCAGAAAAGTTGCCAAATGACTGTGGCTGTTGGTGCAGGTTTAGACTTCATTGAAAAACAAAGTAAGCCAGTATGATAAATTGTTTTGTTTTGGTAGTGATGGCTTTCAGTACTTGTAGTCATTGAACAGGTGTCTGACCTTGACTTTCTGACTACAATTCCCTTTATGTTAGTATGTTGTGTAGTCTGTGTATAAAACCTACTGTAAAATAGTAGAAAAAACGGACCACACCCCCTTGTACTGAGTATCAGTAAATGCAATTATCATCATTGGAGTCGCACTCTTACAGAGTTTTATGGTTTGGTCACTTGGCCCATATTTCAAGTCTAGAAAAACTTCACTATTTATAATTTCTTCTGTCTAAGGCAATTAAAATCCTATTGTTTGTTAATACCAATCAGGTACATTTGAAAAATTAGCGTCACAAATATGCATACATTTATGGTAACGTTTTTTTGATGGGTTATTGTATATTAAACAACATCAGTGCTATATTCTTACCTGAAATTTTCAACAATATTTGCATATTAAGTTGTGTTTCTTATTCACCAACCTGCCATCTGTTGTGGAATTTGGCTGTTTTTTTATACAGGCATCAGGCTGTCTGTCGATCTGTCTGTCCATCTGTCTGTAGACAAAATCTTGTGTACACTTCTTTGCCGAAATGGCTTGTTGGATTTTTATAAAACTTTACCAGCTCATTAGGCATTAGGTCTACTTGTGCATATTGTAAACAAAATTATTTGGATATATTTTCATGGAGTAATGACCTTTTTTTTTATCTGTCTGTTGACAAAATCTTGTGTGTGCCCCTTCTCCTAAATGGCTTGTTCCAAGTTATTAAGCTTTTAAAAAAGGGGCTCTGTATTTTATCACTTTCAGTGCTAGTTCTTGTTCAGCATGTAATGAACTGGTAATGATGTTTATAAAATAAGTTGCTTTCATGACTTTAATTTTTTCATTTATTTTATTGGTGAATGGTGATTGATTCTGGGTTACATTGCGGCTGAAATCCACTTAAGAGACATCACATAACACAATCCTCCTATCCTCTTAACCCTTTACCTAGGGGCCTCCGAGGACGAGTGGTAATCACTAGCCCCTTACCACTGTGAGATCAAATCCCACCTTTTAAAGTTGGAAAGCCAACAAATGATCCTGGATGTTGGTGCAACATTAAACACCAGTGCAAAAAAGATAATCCTTTACCCTATGTAGACACACTTCATTCCAGACCTTTACCTTATATGGATATTAAGTGCATTATTGATATTTAAACAGATTTTTCAATAATGTTCAATTAAGTCCTTAGAGATTTGAAATAATCTGAATTTTTTAGAGATGTATTGAAAGGGCTTTAAAGACTATTCCCTCTGGGATTGAGGGTTTAATCAAGGGAGATAAATCTAAACTGACTATGAGATATCCTTCATATATATTGGAAGCTGGGAAAGTTCATTATATCATGTATTCGGTTAATGGCTCAGACACTCTCAGTATGTAGTATGTATTTTCAATAAATATGTTGTCTGTGATAGCTACCAGTGGGTGTAATGGGGGTATCCTTGAAATTTGTCAATTATGTAAAAATTCTGTCTTGTTTGAGCATGTTTACATTGAACTAAGTACTGTTTATATATCTATGTTGATTGTGTAATTATATATCACTTATAATTGTACATTTATATACCTTCACCACTTATGTGCATTAAATACCCTTTGTATTACACTAGTACTGTCTTTGTATATTTATAGTTAAATATTACAGATACCTTGCCAAGTTAGCATGAACACTTCCATAATCTCACTAAAATGTTTCCGTGACAAAATGCATTCTGGGGTTAAAGTTGTATTACTGGGTATGTGTATTTTTAAACCAGCCTCAGAATGCATTCCGTCCATTGGTTAGAATTACCCTGAGGTAAGAATCAGATGCTGGTGGGGGGGGGGGGTAGGTACGTGTCTCTTGTACAACATTCTGTACTTGTGTAATTCAATATGGCACTGCCCAGTACAAAAATTGGGTATTACTCATTTTTTACATTGCACAAATGCACATCTTTGGAGACTTGCTTACTTTTATTTCAAATTGATGGAAGAAGAATTATATATATTTTATGTAATATTCGATGACTTTTGTTAGAAAAATCTTGTTTTAATCCAAAACTTTAATATTTTGTCTCAAGGAAAGAAAACATCCATGTTGTGAGGGAGGTAACCCTTGGCACTAATGGAATTATATGAACCATATTAACTGTTCATTTTGAGAGGCTTAATTCTGTTGGTAGAATGTTTACTGCTGTACCGAAACTGATGTCTCTGTTTTGATGTTTTTTAAACATAACTTAGCCTCAAACTGTGAATTGATATTAAGTTTTCATTATCGTTTTCAGGATTCGCCGAAGGTCAAGGACAAAAGGAAGAGTATGAATGCTCGGAAGATACGACCTCAATCTGTCATTGGTTAGTATAATATATATGTAATATTATATACATGCACACATCATTTTGAACAATATACTCAGTCTTGTAGTGTAGATCTAGTTTTTTTTTAAATTTTAAGTTATTAGATGTTTTGTGTATTATATGTTGAAAGTGCAGTAAAGCCTCATTTAGCGACCATCTTGATTTTAAAACCACCTCATTTTAAAGACCACTTATTTCAGTCTGGTTTTCAATATTTGACGATTTGGTCAGCTCAACATTAAGGCTGCTTTTTCTTCATTTTCCAAAGGTGGTTTTGATTCCAAGATTACCCTCTATCTGTCTTTATGTATGTGTCTATAAACCCTTGTATATTATTGTTTATGTGGGAGCTGTTATTTGATGCCTTACGTAATCTTGTAGGTAGTTGTCTTCATGTTGCAAATATGTTTTTGTGTAGATCAGTCAATTTAATGCATTTCAGTATAACATCATACAAACTGTATTCTTCAGTATTTGTTTCAACAATTGTTAAACTAAGCACTGCAGAGTTATGGCTCTTTGTTTCCGACAAATCTATGATAGCTTGAGTTTTGTTGTTATATGTAATTTCGATGTTCCATTGTTGACTGAGATGAATTTTCTGGTTTGTACAATTTTTTAATCCCACAGAAATTAACAATGATAATTACTCTAGAATCTAATTGTATACAATATCTTTTTAGTGTACAGCAAAAAAAACTCAGTTAGTGACCACTTTAATATTCAGACCACATCACAATAAAGACAACTTACTTTAGGATTATATTTTCAATATTTCATTTATATTTCAACTTAATAATTATACCACTTCAATATTAAGACAGTATTTTTCTTTCGTCCCAAAAGTGGACTTAACATGAAGGTCTACTGTATGATTATGTATATATTGTGCATTAAATAGAAATCAGATGGTAAAATCACAGACTCTTGTGAGTACATGAAGCCGTTTGTGATGATTTGTTATCATTAGGTGGTGGACAATGCACAAATTTTGTGTTTAATGTACTATAGATGCCTCAAATAGTGACCACCTCAATATTATGACCCCCTGTTACTATAAAGACCACTTGTTTTAGTATCAGCTTTCAATAACTTCCCTATAATTCAACTTGATGATAAGATCACCTTATTAATATGACCAATTTTTCATTTCCTTAATGTGGTCTCATTATCGATGTTTCGCTGTATGTTTGATTTAGGTAATCCACCAAACTTTAGCTGTTCTATTTAAGCATCTTGTATATGTGCATTTATTAAAATAGAAATGCTGCAATTAAAATGTATTATGACTGTATTTGAAAATTTTGTATACATTAAAAATAAGCATGAAATTTGAAGTTTTAGATAAAAGTTTATTTAAAATATTTATACAATTTCTTAGCCTTGTCCTTATAAGACACTTACATTTCGTTGCACCTAGAATATGTAGCATCTATACCCTGAGTGATGATTCTATGTTAAGTATTTAATAACTTAATTTTGGTGCTGGGAGTGGCTCCCAAGTTTGAAGTAACTTAGTTTGTCTTGAGTGTTTCTGTCTTGGATCTGTGTGATATGATCAATGATATGTGTTGTGTGATCAGTAATTTGTTTAATAGGATCTGTAATCTGTGTCATGTGACCAATATCTGAGACATTTGATCAATGTCATGTGATGAATAATCAATGTCATGTCTTCAAAAATCGGTGTCTTGTCATTGAAATTCTGTGTCCTGTTATTGAAAATCTGTGTTATGCGGTCAATAAATCTATGTCATGTGATCAATAAGCTTTGTCGCATTGTTGACAATCTGTGTCATGTTATTTAAAGTCTGTGTTGAGTTATCAAAATTCTGTTTCATTTGATAAGAAATATGTGTCATGTGATAAATAAATGGGTATCATGTTATTAGTACATGTGTCATGTGGTCCTGTAATATGTGTCATGTGATCATTGAATTTGCGTCTTGTGATCAGTAAGATTGCATTATGATCTAAACGCTTTTTGTCGAGTTGGAGGTGAAGAAATGACAGGATGTCGTTTGTTTTCTCGGCTTTGTGAGACAGGTCGTGTTGCATTTATCAGTTAATGTTTAGTAATGGATAGGACAAAATACCACATAATGCATGAATTGTTTGATTTGAAGTTTTTATGCAATTAAATTTCCTTCTGTATTGTAGTAAGTGTTTATGTAATTTTTGTTTGTCCTTTTGTTGATACAGCTGAGTTTCAGTTCTAGCTTCTAGTTCATGTCATTTGATATAAGAGTTTTTAGTTGTCAGTAATCACTAAATTATGAATATATATGATACTTGGTAACTGTGAATATATAAGATATTTCGGTACTGTGAATATATACAATATTTGGTAACTGTAAAAACGTACGATATTTGGTAACTGTGAATATATATGATATTTAGTAACTGTGAATGTATACGATATTTGGTAACTGTGAATATATACAATATTTGATAACTGTGAATATATATGATATTTGATAACTGTGAATATATATGATATTTGATAACTGTGAATATATACGATATTTGGTTACTGTGAATATACACGATATTTGGTTAGTTAAATTATTAACTACTATTAGGTATCGTCTGATATGTATCACTATGAATGTGTACAATATTTGGTAACAATGAATGTGTACAATATTGATAACTGTGATACAAATGATATTTGGTTAATGTTCATTACCACAAAGGTATTGTCAGTTCTGTAATATTTGATGATCTGTGCGATGATTATGAGAAGATTAAAGCGCTGGTTATTTAGAAAAACTGGTAAGATATTGTATTTGTTTTATAGGATTACCAGTAGTTTGATTTGGCTAAACAAGAGAAGTTACCTAACTGACCCTTTTTTTTGGCACTGGACTTAAAGTTTCTGTTTTTTGTTTTTATGAGACTTATTGTCACTGGGGTTTAACGCCGTTTTTCAACAATTTTTCAGTTATGATGACCAGTCCATCTAACCAGATTTCCTGGACTGTATACTAACCAGTACTAACTTACCCTTCCACAAGGAGCCGGCAACCTCTCCACATGTGGAGGAAAATCGACATATTTTGTCAAATTTTCATAGAAGGATATGACCTGCCGCGACCGGGATTCGACCGGGTTACATACCCAGCGCACTAACCACTGGATCACGGCCGCGGCTTTTAAAGTTTCTAACAGCAAAAAAATCAACTAGTTGTGCTATTAAGGAAATATCCAGGGACAGATCTTTTCTTAGAAGCCTTTCTTCCCTACTTTTTTTGTCAAGTAACCAGTAACCTTTTTTGGCTTCATTACTAGACAAAAATGTTATCAAAGTTATAAATCTGAATGTAACATGTATCCTGTTTCATCATAATGAATATTGATAATAATTGAGACTTCAAAGCTACTATAAATTACGTATTATTTTTTCTGGTTTTTAATGTTTTCCTGAAGATGAACAATGCATGAACAAAATGACTTTTTGTTAAGATGTTTCTTTGCGACATAGTCATAAAAATGTTTTCATGTAGCCGGTAAGCTATTAAAAGTAGAAGGAGGGTCTGGGGTTCATTACAGTATTGTGTCTATTGTTTTGGAAAAAAGTATCTGGCGAGAATGCTCAAGTAGCCGGTTTGATTTTTCCGCCTTCCGGCTCATTTCTACCCCCTTGATAGTAGATAAAACTGATATGTGTAAATGCCACAGATTTCAAAATAAGTTGAGAAGTCCTGTTTAATAAAGGGTAAATGAACTTGATTTATTTGCAAACAATTGACTCCAGTGTATGAAATGAATGAAAATATTTGGTGGTACATTTTTTAATGTAAATTGTTGTGGAATTGGACTATCATATAGGTTATAGAACAGTCTCAAAGCTCAAATTTATATTATACATAAGTTTTATGGACCCTAAAAATGTTAGACTGGCCTTAAAAAGTCCTTGAATTTCTTTGCTTCAGTATGAAATGTGCATGTTTTATCTGTCATATTGGGGAAGCAAGTGGGTGGGTGGGAGGGTAGTATAAATACCAACAGTCGCTACAGAGCTGACCCACTTGGCTGTCTTAGTAGAGCATTAAACAGATTTAACATTGGTGAGTTCAAACCCTGCACTTGTCTCGTGTTCTTTGTAATGATTGGTTGATGTCATTGTGTTCAGAACCATTCATCCTACCTGCTGATCATTCATGTGGAGAAGTTGTCAGTTACTTGCGGAGAACAAGGTGAGTATTGGTACAGAATGCAGGAAAACTAGCTAGGTTAATTGCTGCCAGTGTACAACTGACATGAGGTTAAAATTTCATAGGTAAAGTTTTCTGAAATGTGCTGGAATTTTCACAGGGACAGACCGTACTTGTTTTATTGTTTTTCAGTTTTCAAAAATTTTCAACTTTCACGCAGGTAATTTATTGATTTTTGCACATGTACTACAAACAAACACTCCATCAATTTATAGATATAACATGCTTAGTAATGTGTACAGATAACACAATCTATCCCCCACTAGCAATCAAAATATGATGGAAAAAGTTGGGATATTTTTTGTGAAGAAAAGTTAAGATTGCCAGGATGTTGTTAATACATTGTTCATTTTAGGGAATGATTAAGGGTACAAGTTCCTTATCCTCCACCCTGCCCCGCCCTAACCCCTTTTGACATACTGGCTGACTGTTGGTATATATGACTGTTTATATATATGTTTTGCAGCTCACAGATATTTATAATTATTTGTTAATGTACAGGTTTTTTACAGGTTTAATGTCTTTAGAATTTTCACTATAATACAAATTTGAAAATATATTCTTTTTTCATCCTTGACGCCATTTTAGTAACTAGGACATTTTCGAAGAGAAATTTTCTATCACTTTTAAAGATATTTAAAAGATATTCTGACACAAAAAACTTATGTCTTTGATCTACATATCTATAATTATATATATATTACATTCATCTGGAATTTAAAGGGACATTGAACATGTACGAAAGTATTACCATTCTTTCCGGACACACTGTATGTTGTTGCATTGATTGTAATAGGATGTATCTTGCATTAAGTGATGTGGTTTTGTATGAATGATGAGATTTCTTAAATGTATGTATATATACATGTTTATGCTTCAATCTCGTATTTAAGTATACCATTATGTTTCACTCGATTTATCTAATATTTGTTCACGGTATAGTAAGCTGTTACATGTTGTCACACATATTGAATTATTTCAAATTTGTATGTTTGCCATTGAACTGTGTGAAGATTTGTCCGATATTTTTGGGAAAATTCACTGAGGCATTTAGCAACAGAAAACTTACTATTGCTGATAGGCAGAAATAAAGTCTCCATTTAACTATTCAAACAGTTAGAGTAGAAACCCTCTAAAGTTGTCGGCTCGGGACAAGACCTTTTGGCTGGTTTTGAGAGGAAGCCCATTTTGAGAGGTTTTTGCGTCTGGTTGACGTGTGTGCATATACATGCTGCCCATCAAATGTTGGTTACTGATGTCTGTATACTATTATACTGAACAGCCTTATTTGTGAAAGTCCAGTATCAGAAGTACATACTGGTATATCAAGAATTATGATAAGGCCAAAAAAAGAAATACTTGTTTTCCTGTTTACACCCCCTCCCCCTCCCAGAATAAATGGATGGTAAGGTCAGCAGAATATTTTTTTCAAATGAATTTTACTGGTTCATAGATATAGTTTGAAAGTAAATCAAAATATTGGCACAAAATTTGATTCAGACCAAAAACATCTTGGGTCAGCAGAAAAAAAGTAAGATTGGTTGGGTTAGCAGAGACCAGGAATTGTTTTGCGGCTGTGGATCACATCTCATTTTGCAGTGTACTTCAAACTTATTTCAATTCAGCTTGAAGAAGATTCAGTAAAATCTGAATGAGGCCTTCCATACAAAACTGATGGGTTGGGGGTTATGTCAACCAATTTTTTAACAGTGGGGAGGTCGGCTTTTTTGTTAACATTATATGCTTGTATTGAAAACAAAAAGGTGGATTAATGAATGGAAAAAAATTGCCAAAATCAGTAAAATGTATTTTTGGTTTGTGGTATTTTAGCAAGTTGGTCGGGCAACTACAAACCACCAATTGTTTAAGTATGGCCTGATTACAGTTATCTCCCTTTTGATGTATCAAAATGTTTGCCTAGTGATGGTATTATTTGTATACACCAAGTTTTACTCTGTATGAAACCAATTATAACTCATCTTATTTATGATGTGTAAATGTACCTGCCATAAATGTTTCTGCTCTGAGTAAAATTGTTCCTTAAGAAGCATAAATCTCTATCAGTCTGATAGTGGACTAGGTTAAACTTGTTCAGGTCTCTCTTGAGTAATAAGTATACGGTTGTTTGTTTACATATTAGACCCTTGAGCTGAAAATAGTAAGGCCAGGGGAAGACGTCTTGTTTATAGTTACCCGATCGACCCTATTTTAGCATATCACTCTTAAGTTCCTAATTGTAAAATACAAAGTACATGTATTTGAACAGTTAGGGATGAACTGTACTTTGTATTTTCCCAGGTGTGTTAAGAAAACAATTGACAAGAAAACTTATCCAACCTAGTTACCCTAAGTTTTTTAATCAAGTAAACATAAACATGACCTTACATATTTTATTTCTTGCCTTACCTAATAAATACAGTTGTAAATTGTTGAAACTTGCTTTTTAAATAATACCTATCTAATGAGAAGAATTTCTAGAGTTTGAATAAATTAAATCATTCAAAATCTCACCTTACATGAGGAAGGACAATTCTATTATAATTCTGTTTCATTTTTACAAGATTTATATAGGTGAGTCATTTCCTGTGTAGTAATTCAAATGAAATTAATTAAACCACCATCAAACATTGAACTTTTATTTATGGACAAAAGACTTTAGTGAAGAAAAATCGTCATTTTTTACAGTATCACACTTGTGCAGGTAATTTAATACTCCAGGGATTTATCTACCTTGAGTGAACATGTTTTGATATTACACCAGGTGATTATCTCCCTTGAGTTAACTTGTAGTATCACTCCACTTGATGTACACTTAGAAGTTTGAGATGATATTGTGATAAAGTTTACTTAGAAATGCTAGACACCTGATAACTAGTTATCTTTCCTGGTACCTGGGTATTTTACTGCACTGACTGCATGTATGAAAACTATAAAACATCATGGTCATGATTCATTATCAATCAACTGTATGAACCTTGTTAAGAGTGTACATCAGGCCTCTGTGGTCAAGTGGTTATGGTCTGTAACTGGTAATCACTAGCCCCTTACTGCAGTGATTTCGAATCCCAACAGGGACCAAATTTCACATGTAAGGAAGCTGTACACCTGGCTGATGGAAGGTTGGTGGTTCTGCTGGAGTGTACATGCATGTGGTCCCCTCCATTTACAAAGCTAGAAAATTTGACAAATGACCTGGCTATTGGTTTGATGTTAAACCTCAGTTGAAAAAAATAGTTAATACAAAAATCTTCTCTTATTTATTATCTTTGTCATAAAACTAAATCTAAATAGTCTGGTGTGAAACTAATGGAATAAAACATCTGTGGTTATCTGCGTGTGTAGTTTGTCATCATGTAATCCTCTGATTTTTTTGTTCTGTTGTGGGATGTTTAAATACTCCTTTGATTTGTGTGTTTATGTATTCAAGGTTTAAATAAGTATGAAATTATAGAGCGCACACTGACATAATGGTTGTGACCATTTTTTATGATATCAATTCTGTGAATTGTGTTATAATTGATAAAATACTGACATACATGTCCAGCCAGACTCACAGTGTGCATGTTTAAATAATCACATTTCATGTTAAGTTTAAGAGGAGTTGTGTCATGGATTTTAATGTACTCCGTACATGGATATGATAACAGAAGATATTGGACTTTTTTTGTGAGGGTTTTTGTTTCTGTTAGTTATTGTCAGAATGTATTGTGGTGGGCATGTTACAATGTCTTTTATAACTATGTCTTAACTTCCTGAGTTCTTCAACGTTAATATGTATATAGATATTTATATACACGTGTAAAAGGTTCATTCATGTGTTGCAAACTAACAATTGGGAAAAAAATGGACTGTGAAATTCATAAGCTTGTTGGTAATTTAATATAACTCGTAAAACTTTAAAGATACATCAAGTCTGCTTCAAAGTTTGGAAAATGGATTTATTTAAATTGTCCTATAGTGAGATTAGAGAGCGTCTAGTGAAAAGATAAACTGTAAATAAAATGATTTTTGTGTTGTGATTGTGTTTTGTATCTTTATATGGAAGTTCTGGAGTTACAGTTGTGATTTTGGGTATAAATATGTGATAAGGATTATATAGGGATCTGGGATTACATGTAGGCGGGTTCCCTACACATGTATGTAGAATGTCACTGTGTTTCTGGTGGAATATTGGCAAACGGAAAAAGAAGAATGATCTTCAAGGTATTATAGATATATTTACATATACAATCAAACCTGTGTATGTGGCCACCTCGGAATAAAGGCTACACTGTGAATAAAGGCCATTCTTTGAAGAACTGTCACATATTATTTAGAACAAACTGACCTCCGAATCAAGACCACCTGTCAATAAAGGCCTCATTTTGTCTTTCCCCAGGGTGGCGTTTGTTCACAGGTTTGACTGTATATTAACCATGCTACATGTACAGTCAGCCACAGGTTTAAATAGTTCCTGGCTCCTGCTTACATGTCTGATCCTAGTTTTCTTCTGACCCAAGATTTTGTTTGGTCTCCGTCAATTTTTTCTGGCTGATATTTTCATATGAACATGTATATCTTGAAACTAAAATAAAATTATTTGAAAAGTTTTTTCTTATGAAAAATATTATCATAAACTAGGATTGATTCATTGTAGCCTCCTGTTTTTATTAAATATTAAAGCTCCATTACCTGAATGCTTAGTAGATGGTTGATATCTTAAAAATGGGATGCGCAGGCAGGGGTAGGGGAGAATGGGGGGGAGGATTTAGATCATATGCTGCTCATAATTTATGGTGCAAAAAATGGGATCCTGTTGATGTAGGGTCCTATTTCAACACCTTAAACCATCCTCAAAAATGATGGTTTGTGGTTACACAACCCAAACTTTTAACACTGGGTAAGTAGGCAGGCATTTTTTTGTTATTGCTAAAATCATGTGCTTGTACTGAGGAAAAAAAACTGGAATAACAAACAAGAAAATAGGATCACTAAAATATTCTGGGTTTGGAGACTTTTTAATGAGTCGTCACATAACTGCAAACAAACAATACGTAAGGATGGCCTTAACATTGCATTTGGGAGGCTAATAATAAGCTTACAATAACTGAAGTAACAGTAACAAAAAAAAACAGTTTTGATACCCACTGTTCATGAATTAGTTGATAAAGAGCCCTATCCATTATCTCTATGCTGCTGTGTACAGGAACGATATTGTCAGTGTTACTTAGTAACAGGTCGTGTTCTAGTCATTCCAACAGTGATGTTGTTAAATGAGGTGAATTATACCAGATGAGGTGATAGTGTAATGAATGTTGGAGAAAAATAGATATGGGGAATGTAAGACATTACTGTAGTCCTGCAGCTTTGGACATGTTGTCTCTATATATGGATATATCTTGTTGTAATTTACAATAAATCCTTGATATTGAGACCACCTTGGGACATGAAAAATTTGTCATAGTAATAAGTCTCATTATCTGGTTGAATGATAGGGGAATTGTTGAAAGCTAGTCCTAAAATAAGTGGCCATTATAGAAAGGGGGTCATAATATTGAGGAGGTCACTGTTTGAGGTTTTACTGTATTATAAATATATTATTCTGTCACTTTGCTGGGAGTACAGAAAGTCAGGTCCTTGTGTGTGTGTGGATTGATACTTACCTGCTCTTCCTTTACTTACCTGTATTTGAATCTGTCTGCCCACTAAACTCATTTAGTAAATGTAAGGTCTATCGACTTTGGATTCATGAGTTCAAATCCTTAGTGCCACACATGTTCTCTGTGACATTTTAGAATTAGTCATTGCTTCTAAAGCCATATGTTCTCCCCACCCCCTGATTATTCTTGGAAAGAAGTTGGCAGTTACATGCGGAGAACAAGGTTAGTACTGGGTGAGAATCCATGAAAACTGGTTAGAATAAATGCCCCCTGGCATATAATTGAAATAATGTTGAGAACTGTGTAAAACCTGACAAGTGAACCAAAGTTTTCGGGGGTATACTGGAATCACCCAGTTTGTTGGTTTTCTGTCAGTCACTTGCATGGTCGCACAGTCTGTCCCCATTTTGCAGGGATATTTTATCACAATTCAGTGATAGATCTAGTTTATATTTGTAACTGGCAGGAATCATTACATGTGAACTACATATGAATACATACTAAAAAACTTCTTTACTGTTCAAGTCTGATATTTATTATAATGTTAATGTTTTGTATAGGAAGCCTAATTACAAGTTAGCAGTTACATAGTTGACAATACGGTATTGTGACATGATACGGATTTCCTTAATCATGTATAAAACTCAATCCTGTTTCCAGCTATTCTGTCACAGATTACATGAACAAAATGTTTGTATGTTGAATATTTATTCTTACTATTTAAATATTTCATTGATAGTAATAAATGTATGTTACAACTATATCATAATACTGAATGGTGATGTGTTGTTCCTATATTTATCATGATATATAGTCCAAATATAGTCTGTCAAACCTTGATTTACATCCACCTCCAAATAAAGACTACCCTGTGAATAAAGACCATCCTTTGAATGACTGTCACTGATTATTTAGAACAAACTGACCTCCAAGTAAAGACCATCTGTCAATATAGGCCACATTTTGTCTTTCCCAAAGGCTGCCTTTGTTTACAGGTTTGACTGTAAATCATTATCCAGTGGATCAACAGACTTGAAAACATAACTAGACAACATGGATTAAACATCGATTCACCATATTTAGTGACTAAAATCTTTAAAGAAATCAAAGTATGTGTTACTAGACATGTAGGCCAATAATTCTCTAAGTTTGACCAGACTGCCAGATAAGTTTTGTTGGAGGACTGAGATCTGTCAAACTTTCACATTGAATTAGAAATTGATAATTGGTAAATTGAATTTGAAAAGTCCGTAATTAGACATTCTTTTCCAGACTTATGAAGATATCTTGTTATAAATTCTTCTCCATTTCTGAAGCTGGAAAAATCTCCAGATTGTTGGTGCGACGTTAAATCCCAGAGAAAAAATAAGAATGCCTTACACTGATGTAACAAACTTTAAGTTTGAGATTTCTCTCATCTGTAAAAGTTTGTGTTGTACCTTCATTTTATAATGACTCAATATTTCTATATGTATATACATGTATAATGTTATATGTACGTGTTTATTTAACTGGGTATGACTCGGTTACACTTTATGCTCTATGAAACAGCGAAAGATTTGGTTGATAAGTAACCACACTGAAAACATGAAATCAGCCATGACTCAAATAGATATATAATGTAAATTATGCTAGATGTTGAAAAATTTACCTAAATTCACCTCGATAAAAATCCAAATGACAGGGGTGAAAGTTTTCATGGAATGAACTGTGTATAGAGGCTGCATATATTTAACATTGGTCATACCAGTCTCATAATTTTGAGTGTAAACAGCGGATGAAAAAAGGGGAATCACAAATAAAACTTTACTTGATTCCAACTAGGACTTCACGTATATCATAGGTAGATCCAGGATTTCTAGTTAGGGGGGGGGAACTGAACAAGTAGGCTGGGGGTCCAAAAATGAGAAGGAATTGTTTTGTGAATTGTACGTTATGTCATTGTGTTACTGTACTTGTAACTTATTGCACGCGTGCTAAAAATTTTTTAACATTTATATATATTTTCATGTAAATATCATATTTCATAATAGAAAAAGACCTTTGCTTGGGCAATTTTACGCCAGGTCCGCCCCCCCCCATGGATCCACCTATGTATATATATATATATATATACCTTTTTGGGGGGTAGTGAGTAATTAAAACAACTGAAAAGTCTAAATACATGTAGATTGTCAGTAATTCTTGATAAAAAACGTGAATGTTATGTAGTACAGATAGTGATCTAAAAAAACCATCTATAGTTTGTCTGCATATTTCTTAACTTCTTTAGTGGTAAAATCATACAGGTTGATTATTTGATCTTGAAGTGTGTACGTGTTTGTTTAAATCACATTTTAATTGTCTTGTAATCTAGGGTAAAAATATGCCAAGTTTGAAGCATTTTGTTGTATCCAGGAAGTGACACGCAAGATGGGTTATTGTTTGTTAAATTGAAGTACATGGTACTAATGAATTAAATGAATCAGATATGTTTGTGAGGCTAATATTTCACAATTATTAGGTTTACTGGCTTTTTAGATTCTTTGATAGGTTTCTATTCAACAACTTAGCTCAAAGCATGTTATCTATGGACTGGGTTTGTGAGTTTAAACCCTGGGCACGGCACTTGTTCTGTGTGACGATTTGGTTGTAAACATCAGGCCTTAAGCCATTCTTTCTTCTCTGTCGATCAATCACATGGAAAAGTTAACAGTTACTTGTGGATAACAAGGTCATTACTGGTACATGTATGGAGTGGCGTGAGATTAATTATCAAATGGTGAATCAATTTTTTATCTGTGATTGTAAATGTTTTCTCTGATTTATAAGAAATGCAACTAAGAATCAGTACTAGTACAATAAGAAAATAAAGCCTTAATTATTAATATTGCTCATGTCTGACATTCCTGTATCAAATATTAGCTGATGATGTGATGTATGCATGGTAAGAAATGGTTATAGTGAACTTGGATATTGTGAAGACTACAGCTACGTTTTCAGATTTCCCAGAATGCACTCTTCTTTATTTCAATGTTGTGGATGTAGTGAAATATGAATATAATGAAATAATTATTCAGGACCTGAGGAATTCACTATATCCATATTTGGCTGTAGTTGAAATAGATATTGTAGAGTTGAGTTTTTTTTCCTTTTATTGTAAACATGGATATCAAAGTAGATGACTGTGATACAAATTAGTTGAAACTTGATTTGATAAGCAGCTGTTAATATGATTGTGTGTGAATGAGAGAGAGGGTGAACGTGTGTGTGTGTGTGTGTAGGGGCCTCTTTGGTCAAGTGGTTATGGGCCCTTATATGTGTTCACTAGCCTTTCACCACTGCTGGTCTTCCTCCTCTGTTAAAACTGTAAAGTCACCAATGACCCTGGCTGTTGGTATGATGTTAAAATCCAGTGATATGATATGTAATCATGGTTGTGAATACAGGTTGATAACTTGTTAGCTAAAGTTTTCCCATGTGCACATGCAGCATAAATCAATACAGGTTGATATGATAAAGTTTGGAGTTTTGTCCTTGAAATGTTGTGTGACATTCAGAAATATACTGATGTGCCCATACCTGAGTTAATCAGTTAATCAAAATAACCAGAGATAGTAAATTTCATGTGTACTTAGACATTGTTATATCATCAAAAAACACTTGATCTACAAAGTTTCAATACTAGTGTTATCTTCAAGATGCTTGTATCATGTACAACGCAGGTACAATTGATGACAGTTTCAGCTCACACCCACATCAACCAGGAAGAACAATTGTTGTATAATTACATGCAGGCTGTCACAGGATTTCATTGAAATGTGTGAATTGAAATGTGATGGCAAGGAATGCACCCTCTCATATTTCATACCATGATTTGTTTGTATGTTATGCCATTCTCTGTAATTATTGTATCATTTCAACTATTTCTGTTAAGTCTATTGTGGCTGACAGATACTATTTTGTTGCAATATTATCCCTTTGCCTCATAAGCATACTTTGGACTCTTCCAAATTTAAAGCAAATATACAAAACATCAATGCATTTAAAAACAATTGGGTTATTTCTCTCTGACAGAGTGGAAAACATTGTGGCAAAAGAAACCATTACTCATTACAAGTAATTTTGCCACGTTTTCAAAAGTCATCTGTTTCAGATGCGGAAAATGCAGTATTATGAGGCAAAGGGTTACTGAGTATATGATAATATACTGAAGAATGTTTTGTAGTAGAATCAGGTTTCTGTGAAATATGAAGATTACAAAGCGAACTTTGTCATTTATATATACAATGTATGTGAATGTTTTTTTGTCAGAAATCATGTTTGTCAAGAGCCAACTGTGTTTAGTTTATAGAAATTGTGTCCCAATATTGTATTTAAGTATTTAGGTTAAAATTTGTAGACAGAAATCTCTACCTGAACATGTGTTTAGTTTATTGCTTTATATATAGACAGAGATCATGTCAAGCTTGCTTTGGATGCAGATAGAAATCGACCGGTCACTGTGCCTCAGTCCATAAAGTCTGGGTCAAGGTCACCAAAAAGTAGGTCACCCAAGCCGCCTAGAGGGAAGGATAAGAAAAAATCAGCAGATCGATTGCAACCTGGTGCATCTAATCAAGATGGCCGCAATTTTCCTGGACCAGGTTCAAGGTCACCGTCTGCATCTCCAAGGTCAACTTCTCCAATTCCGACTATTCAGGTGACCGATTTGGATGACCTTGACCCAATTTACGACAATGTGATGCCTGCTAAGAGATATATGAAGCATCATGCTAAGGATATACAGGGTTTGTACTGAATGACCTTGCATTTTGGTGAATGCTGCATATTACTCTCGGTTGAAATGACCTTATATTTCTGTGAATGCTGAATGTAGCTGGTGGCCGTTGAGAACATTTGATTAGTACTGGTAATGTGATTGTTGCATGATAGAATTGGACATTTGATATTGTAGGATATTGGTTGACATTTCTGTAGCTACATTTTGTATTTTTGTTGCATGCAAAGGATTTGCCTTTTATATATAATGATATAATATAACTGACTTTTTCCAGCGTTAAATATATCGCTACTATGTGCTGCAACATTACTAGCATGAAGTTGCAAACATTTCATTGAAAACCTGACGGAACGTCAGTTTGCATTTTTAGTTTTTACTGACTTTTTTACAGTATTGACAGAGAACTTCTGGTAAACAAGAGGTGAATTATTGACTTGTAAACTGTTGGTGTTCAATTAATGTAATTATCATATTTGTGTAGACATAAGTTTTTGTAGAAGGACTATAAGTAAATTGACTTAAGTGATTCGTACATAACGGAGTTGTGGTTGATATTACAGACTCAAGTTTTGTGCCCTTCTGTTTAATAAAATGCTGTAGTTTTTTACAGTGTATACAAATTATAATACTAAATACTAATGGGCAAGGTTGTTTCTTTGTTTCTTTGTTTGTTCTTTCAGTTCTTCATTCATTTATTTGTCCATTTATTTGTTCTTTTATTTATTTTGTGAATCAGTTTTACAAAAAGATTTGGTACGGACTATTGTTATCACTTAATGCTTTGCCACATAAGCATACTTTAAACTCTTCCAAATTCAGAGCTAATAAACAAAACATCAATTTATTTAAGAAAATTGAGTTATTTCTCTCTGACAGAGTGGAAAACATTATGGCTAAAGAAGCCATTACTCATTACAAGCAATGGCATCTTTTGCGACAATGTTTAAAAAGACTTGGCTGCTTCAGATGTGGGGAAATAAGGTATTATGGGGCAAAGGGTTAAACTCATTTAGGTACTTAACTTACTAACTAAATAATCCAAATAAAAACCTGTTATGATCAATGCTATTTGTCCTGAAACTGGTGATGTCAGACTAAGGTCTGGGATTAAAGGAATATGTTTTTACTTATTAATTTTCTAAGGTGTTTTTTTTGCAGGTACACTTATATACATGTTTTATACTTACCTAGCATGCATATTGACATGTGTGTTAGATTAACTTCTGTACAATGTGGAAAACAATAATTCTGTTCTTTGTTAGCATTGTGGCTTGAAGTTTGTTTTTTCTCTACAAAATGCAACAAATTTCTATTACTTGTAGTTATATTTAGATTCTATTGAAAATATCCTGTTTCACCTATCACATATCATATAAGAATATAAAATGCTGTAAAATATTAAAGGTATAAAGTCGAGTTTGAATACAGTCGTAGGATGTTGCGAACCTATTGGTCAATTTGACCACAGCTTTCTGTGTCAGCCAATCGGATGCTTGCATGATGTTCAAATTAAATTCCAATTAAGTTTGTTTCCCTTTGCTGACTGACTAAAAAAACCTGCCCACTCAAAATATTTTATTTCTGAAATCTAAAACACTTTTTGTTTTTATGATTTGGCCAATAAAATATTTCTGTGCTTTGCCTCACTTTTGGTTCAAGAAAAGAATAAATGATCTCAGAATAAAAGAAAAAAATACTTTTCCAACCGACTGACCCTCTCTCAAAATCTAGATCAGTAAAGGGCTAACAAAGTATTCTTTAATTTCAGCCTAACATTATCTTTCTGAGTGGAGATCTTGTGTATTTAGTTTTTTTCTTATATTTTGCTCTGTCAGGTTTTACTAATTTTTTTGCAAAATATGTAAATTCACCAGAATTTCTGCAATCTTTATTTTATATCTTTACTTGAGTCAGTTTTTACTTTCTTTTGGAAGCATTATTTCTTAATCCTATACAATTTGTAATACATTAATTTGTTCTCCAGATGTTGAAATATTTAAGGCCAAAGTTATTATTTAATTTGTTGTCATGTTACACCATAGAGGAATTTATGAAAAGATTTGAATTCTTAGAATTGCCCCTTCAATAATGAGTTGTGTTCATCTCAGTTGAATATTCTGACAGATGTTTCTGTTAAGTTTTGATGTGTTAATTGTTGAATATTTTTACCCTCACTTGTCATACTTTATAATATGATAACATTCACACAGTGGAGGAACCCTGATGATAAGGGATCACTAGGTCAAAGTTCAAGATGAATTGATGCCTAATTCATATTTTTTTCACTGTGTTTAACACTGTTTTTCAACAATTTTTCAGTTACATATGGTGGCCATTTCACCTTACAGTTTCCCTGGACTGTATACTAACTAGTACTAACTTACCAGTCTATAAGGATCCAGCAACTTCTCCACATATTGAGGAGAATTGACATTTTTGTCTGTGGAGAAGTTGTCAACTCCTTCTGGAAGGGTAAGTTAGTACTGGTTAGTATACAGTCCAAGAAAACTGGTTAAGTGAACTGGCTGCTGTATATAACTGAAAAATTGTTGAAAAAATGGCGTTAAACCCAGTGACAATGTCACATAAAAACAAACAAAACATCGTCTTTCTTTATAGAACCTCTTTTGTAAACAGTCAATTATTTCAGCTATATGCCTAGATTTATTATACATTAATTTAGAACAAATAAAATCTTCAGCTGTAAAGTGTAATTATTTGCATATTTCTCCCAGTTGTCTAAGGTACCATTAAATTATAATACAAAACATATGATTACCTGGTTATTACTGCTGTTAAATCTGTATTGTTATATTAATTTAAGCTGCTGATACATTCTTCCATCTGTCAGTTACTGTAGTGAATGCCAGCTAACTTCGTTAAACAATTTGAGCTTTTCCTTGATGCCTTGATTGATAACAGAATGTGTTACACATTACAGATTTATATTTATAGTTTATGTCATAAAGTTTTCTAGTGTTGTTTATTTGAATCATCCATATATAAACTGTTTGTTCACAGAATAGTGGTCACTGATGTTAACCTTCATTCATGAACTTCACATTCCCATTTTTTCGGACGCAGTACTGGTGTAGTGTCCAGGAAGCAGACTTAAGTGTGATTAATATAAGCAAAAAAATTGTTTCACAATTGAGCTAAAATAAACTAACTGTAAACTAACCTTCGTTTTTAGGAGTTTTGCTCTGCAGTTTAAATCTGTTTTTCATGTTTATGAATACAATGCAACCTTTGCAAAGCAACACCCTTTGGGAGAAGCAAGATTGTGTTGTAGTTGAGAGATTGTTGCTCTAGATAGGTTAAATTGATGGTTATATTGTACAGTGGGAAAATCATGCTGTTGTAGAAGTGAGGTTGTTGCTCAAGAGAGGGCTGCTCTGGAGAGGTTGCACTGTAATCTTTATAAATATAAAGTTTTAATTGTGGACATAATTGTGTCAGAGTACAGTAAACTAACTTTTTATAAGAACAGCCTTACTTGCTTAAAATTTCATAGACAAAGTACAAAGTACAAGTATATACCTTTGTAGAAGAATTGTTGTAACAGAGAATAATTAAGTTTAGTTAAGTTCAATTTCTGTTCTAATGTTAAGAAAGTGAACATATTTGCTTTTGCCTGAGAAGTTCTATTCCGATACTGTGTGCAACTGTACAAAGTTCTACTACAGCGCTTTTATTTTAACTTTAATTGAAATATTGGCATATTGACCTTGGAGTCAGCATGATAAAAATACATTCTGTGGAATTCATGTGTATCTATGAATTGCGAAGTTGAATGTTGACATAAGTGAAATATAAGGGCTAAAGTTTTTCTTCAAATCCATGATTAAATGTGATCGGATATTATGATTTCAATCCAGGAAGTTAACCACTTCAATGAGTATATTACGGTGTGAATGTACTATCTGTCAGCTGTGTTTAACAAGAAATTAATTTTGATAACTTCTGTGCTTTACATAAGTCATAACTCATACTGCTTATAATTGTTTGTTTTTAAATTTTTTCATAAGGGGACAATATCCTTACTCATCTAAAGTGTGACATTAATGAAAGGTATTGTTCAAATATTGGATTAATTGCTATTGAAATAAAAGTGACTCAAAATAAAAGTGATGTACATTAATATAATGTTATGAATTTACTGTGTTAGTATTTAGTGTACTGATGGTACACACCATTCTGGTATTTTTGTTTTCGCTATTCTAGGAAATTAATATCGCTGAATAATTTTAAACACAAAACTGAAGATTTTGTTACAAAAAAGAAAACATAATATCGCATTTCAGCGTTAAAATATCAGACATCAAAGATGTGATATTTATGGATGTTATGAAATATGGATAAAATGTGAGCAGGTTATTTTATGTTAGTGGACAATAAGGTGGTCATTGTGCTGGATTTAAATCTGACTTGAACAGAACAGAATCGCAGCAGAAATGTTTCGTAGATTTGCTGATTGGATTTTAGCCATATTTCGTGATAAAGAAGGTAAATCTTGATTGTTGGAAATACAAATGTATTTGTATACGTAAAGTTCAAGTTGTAAGATTGTAGTCACAACTGTTGAACCTTTACACTCAATTTCTCTGCTATTGAATAAGTGGATTTTGGTGGGGGTTTTTTAATAAAAGTTAATGTGTTATTTGTAAAACTGTAATACCTCTGTTAAGTGTTTAAAATGAATTTATTCCTTCAGTTTCCTAAATTTCTGTTTAAGGCCAGTCATAAAAATGTTATTTTGTGGTAACATGACAGATTCATCAAATTAATGCTGAAATTCATATGTTTCTTATAATCCTTGGAAGATAAAAGTTTGATCTTTCAAAATTGTCTTTTTATGAGATTGAGTTAATCAATTGGAATAGGCAAAGTTGTTCATATTAACATGTTCATACGCACTGAACCTACGATTTGTGAGTTTCACTTTCTTGACAGTTTTAAGTGTGAAGCTGAGATTTTATAGAAATGTTTATTTTTGAGTGTCAATTATAACATACAATCAAAGTATACTAAGACACACTTAATTCTGCTAAAAATGCACTGTAAATAGGTTCAAACCAATTTTCACCTCTCATTTAGAAAATTTGTCTTAAAATTTTAATCTTTCACTTGAACTAATTTTGAGTACATTGGAGAGCTTAGATTTTTGGCATTGTTAATGATTTTAGCCTGAAGTATATGATTTTGTGTACAAAATAATTGTGAAATACTCCAAATACTTGTTCTCCATCTTAATCATGTGTGTTCATATATAAGAAACAAACAATTATTATAATTGACCTAACTTTCAGACCAATATGTGAATGCATGTCTAATGCATTACTCATTAATATTACCTTTGAATCTATGATTTGATGGAGCTTCCAGATGGAATTGTGATATTTTCATGTCATTTATTGCATGTTTGTTGTTAGTGTTATGGTCTGGTAAACTTTATCTTGATAAAGATAACATGCATTTTACATTTTCTCTGGATTGCTAATCTTTGCATGTCGTCATGTATGTACACTGTACTTAATTAAATGTGTTGTATAATTTGAGTGAAAATGAAGTAATTAAATGTGTTGTATACTTTAAGTGAAAATGAAGTAATTAAATGTGTTGTATAATTTGAGTGAAAATGAAGTAATTAAATGTGTTGTATACTTTAAGTGAAAATGAAGTAATTAAATGTGTTGTATACTTTAAGTGAAAATGAAGTAATTAAATGTGTTGTATACTTTAAGTGAAAATGAAGTAATTAAATATGTTGTATACTTTAAGTGAAAATGAAGTAATTAAATGTGTTGTATACTTTAAGTGAAAATGAAGTAATTAAATGTGTTGTATAATTTGAGTGAAAATGAAGTAATTAAATGTGTTGTATACTTTAAGTGAAAATGAAGTAATTAAATGTGTTGTATACTTTAAGTGAAAATGAAGTAATTAAATATGTTGTATACTTTAAGTCAAAATGAAGTTATCTGCCGCAGGTCAGGATATTGCACAATATTACACATACTGTTGTTATAGTCTCACTAATATCGGGTTATATTGTTTTATTATATTGGTCTGTAAAAATTCAATATATTGATCCTAGACTAACTGGACTAATATGTTGATACATTTCTTATGGATGATCTTTGGTCTGTATGAAGCCTCAACAATACTATCTGTGTCCCATATAGACTATCTGTGACCTGTATAAACTTTCTGTGTCCTATATAAACTATCTGTGACCTATATAAACTATCTGTGTCCTGTATAAACTATCTTTGTCATGTATAAACTATCTGTGACCTATATAAACTATCTGTGTCATATATAAACTATCTGTGACCTATATAAACCATCTGTGACATGTATATACTATCTGTGACCTGTATAATCTATGTGTGTCCTACATATACTATCTGTACTTTCATATTTATTATATCATCTTGTTTATAATTGAAACTATGAATATTTTTTCTGTAGATACACAGTAAACTTCACTATCCATCCTATCTACTGTGTTTGTGAAACAAAGCCTGTATTTCCTGTTCTACTTGGATAAGTTTGGTTTGCACTATATTATATATTTTGACTCAGTATTTTCTCACTACATGATACAAAATCTGTCCTTCTCAACAAAAAGTGATTATGTTGTCTTTATCAACCAAATTATGTTGGCTTAGACACATTGGTTATATCTTTAACTGTTTAGGATTTTTTATTTCTGAAAATATGACAGACTTAGGCTAGAAAAAATAGTTGTTCAGTTACTTGACCGTAAGAAAATAGGGTAGGCATGTTGCAAAACTTTCTAAACGTACTTTTCATACATGATGTACACTTTGTCCCCAAGTATTTTCTTACTTAGGATTTTGCCATTAAATACTTAGTGGTCGGCACCAAAAATGATCAGTTAACCAGACTTTTTCTGGTCTTACCAATAGTGTGGATATGTAGATAGGTGTAATAAAAAAGTAAATCAAAAGGATAGCCCTTACACATTTGTCTTCAGACAAACCTGTTTAATGGCCACCATTAGAACAAAGGCTACTCATATGTTCTCATTAATTGATTGAATACAGACAAACCTGAGTTTACAGTCATCTATGTATAAATGTCACCTGTTAACTAAAGTCACCTTTTAACATGCACTTTTTGATATTCTAAGTCTAATACTTACGTGAATTAAGGCCATGTCTGCATAATGGCCATATTTCTTCTCTCCCTTTGATGGCTTTTGTTTTCAGGTATCACTGTACACCAAATGAATCTCTAAGTAAAGATCACTTGTTCATTTGGGCTGGATTGATTCTCTCCCTTTGATGGCTTTTATTTGCAGGTTTGACTGTTGACCAAGGGAATAAAGGCCAACTGCAAATAAAAGTCACAGTATTTCTTTCTTGATGGCTTTTATTTACGGGTTGGTCTGTACATTATCCAGACTGTATTTTGTGTATAAATGTATGTGCAGGATACAATCTTGATAAACATGTATTAGATCCATCTTACGTTTGTGATGAAAATAGACATGAGTTCTTGACCTTTTTTACATGATGCATGGAATGTTTTCAATTCATCTAGTGGTATTTTCTATATTGTTATTAAATTCTGTATTGTATTCCCTCTCATGTTATTCACATAATGACAATAAAGGTCTTTCTACGCCCACTTAACAACTGCTCTTTGTATGACTTTAGAGCGGTGTATAACATCCTTTATAATGATTAATACAATGTAACATTTCTAAATTTGATTATGGTAGATTTACTGTATATCATATTTGTTTGTCATCGGCAAATATTTCAAATAGTTGTAGATATGTTTTAACCCCTTTCATTCATAGTCTTGACTGATAAAAGTAAAAGTTGCTGTTGAAGTATTATGAAAATCAGCGTCTGGGGTCATAGATCTGAGTATGAAGCCATCCTCATCCATGCAACTGCTTGGTTTAACCTTAGTGTATTCAACCAATTGAACTGCTGTATTCTGTACTCAGTTTTACTGCCTTGGTATCAATTTTGATACTTGTTTTATGAACACTTCTAATGTGCATCATTTTTTCTGTAAGGCATTTTATAGCAACAGGTATTTGTTTATTTCCTTGAATATTCTAATATCCAAAAAACAATTGTTTTATATTTGATTATTTTTGAATGATGATTAAAACCAATTTGTTGAACATTTACTGTTTCAAAGTTGCTACTAAAGTGTGATCTAATTAATGGTTCAAAAAGTTGAAATGGTTGCCTAGCAATTGTTTGTATGGTTTCATAGCGGCTGTTTTACATTTTACAGATGGTATAGAATCAAGTCCAGAAACACCAAGATCTACAAAGACAAGAACTCCAGGTGAGTTTCTGTTATCTTACTTGTCTTTTTAGGTTTAAAGCCTACTGCCTGTGCTCAGTTGGTAAAGTGTTTGGTCTTAGGATTTTGGGTTAGGTCTAAGGATCCTGGGTTAAGTTGAAGGATCTTTGGTTTGGTCTAAGGATCCTAGGTTA
Organism: Lutraria rhynchaena; assembly: GCA_008271625.1. NCBI lineage: Eukaryota > Metazoa > Mollusca > Bivalvia > Venerida > Mactridae > Lutraria > Lutraria rhynchaena. The sequence goes on from VIBL01000051.1 coordinate 699,519, forward strand.
GGTCTAAGGATCCTAGGTTAAGTTTAAGAATCTTAGGTTAGGTCTAAGGTTAGGTCTGAGGGTCTAAGGTTAGGTCTAAGGATCTTTGGTTAGGTCTAAGGATCCTGGGTTAAGTTTAAGGATCTTCGGTTAGGTCTAAGGATCCTAGGTTAGGTCTAAGGATCTAAGATTAGGTCTAAGGATCCTAGGCTAGGTATAAAGATCCTAGGTTAGGTCTAAGGTTAGACCTAAGGGACTAAGGTTAGGTCTAAGGATCTTTGGTTAGGTCTAAGGATCTTAGGTTAAGTTTAAGGATCTTGGGTTCGTGTATTCAAACCCTGAGGACATGTTCTCTGTGATTTGTTGGAGGATGTTGGTTCTAGGGCCATTTTCTTCAACTGCTTATCATTAATGTGGAGAAAAATGGCAGATAATTACTGAGAATGAGGTTAATACTGGCATAGAATCCATGATACTGCTTATGTTGACTGCCTGCCAATTCAAAACTTAAATAATTTTGGAAATAGACATGAAGTCCAAAAAATTTACAAATTTTATTTTGCTCTAAGAAAATTTACGAATTTTGTTTTGCTCTAAGATAAGCCTCTTGTACAAATTATATATACTTACATTAATCACTTGCCTTTGTTCTGAGCTATTTAAGTCTATCATCAAATTTAAAAAAACATATTGAGGTATGATGTCATTCATTAGATGCTGGAGGGAGGAACTCTTTTTTCAGTAGGTCCATTATTTTGGTCATTAGGTCCATTATTCTGGCCTCTTAAATTTGTCCAGACTGGTCGTCTTAATTTACATCCAAATGTGGCAGAAAGTATCAGCTTTAAGCCGGCATGCTATTTACATCTGTGTGTTTTTAATTAATGTATTGCTAACTGAGGATTTTAATCGTCTTATGAAATGTACTGTTATTGACAGACATTTTGATTCTTTACACTACGTTGAATTTTGTTATTAATGTTGCTTTTACTGTTGTTATTGTTGTTTTTATTGTTGTTATTGTTATTTTTATTGTTTTTATTGTTGTTTTTTTAGCTCACCTGAGTACATAGTGCTCAGTGAGCTATAGTGATTAGTCAGTCTACTCCAGCGTCTACTCACTACGTACTCAGGTGAGCTATAGTGATTAGTCAGTCTACTCCAGAGTCCTTTGTCCGTCGCCCACACCTGGGGGTTGTTAATGCTCTAGTGGTCACACTTTTTAGGGAATCTTCATCAGACCTGATCCAAATGTTCGTCTCAGTGATATCTTCGACAAGTTCGAACGTGGGTCATCTGGGGTCAAAAACTAGGTCACCAGGTCAAATAGGATGGAAATATTGTCAACACTCTAGAAGTCACTGTTTCGATTGGATATTCATGAAACTTTGTCAGAATGTTGGTATTAATGATCTTGTAAAATTGTGCGAATATGGGTCATCTCCAATCAAAAACAGGTCTCTAGGTCAACACACTAGAAAAACTTGTCAATGCTCTAGAGGTTGCAATTTTGATTGAATCTTAATCAAACTTTGTCAGAACGTTTGTTTTGATAATATCTTGGACATGTTATGGATTATCGGGGGCCAAAAACTTAGTCACTAGGTTAAATCATAGAAAAACCTTGTTAATGCTCTAGAGGTCACAGTTTTGATTGGATCTTCACCAAACCTTGTCAAAATGATTGTTTTAATGATATCTTGGCCCTCTTGTGATTGCTTTTATTGTTGTTTTTGCTGTTGTTATTGTTGTTTTTATTGTTGTTATTGTTATATCAGAACCTGAGATAGAGATAGACGAGGTACCAGATTTACCCACACAAAATTTGACACATATTACCAAAAATCGTGCCAGGAGAGCTAAGAATGTTCGTCCAACAACAAGACAATCCACATCCCCAGCTTCCAAAGTTGCCACAGAATCATCAGAGGTATTACAAATAAAAATTGTACAGTCAAACATTTAAACAAAGGCCACCCTTGGGAAAGACCAAATATGGCCTTTATTGACAGATGGCCTTTATTCAGAGGTCAGTTTGTTCTAAATAATCAGTGATGGTTTTTCAAACAATGATCTTTATTCACGGTCTTTATTTGGAGGTGGTTGCAAACACAGGTTTGACTGTATATGATAATATGTTAATCAGAATGTTAAACAATTTTTTTTCAATTTGATAACTTGACCTATTGGTGCAACACTAAGTACATAACAAGTGATTATCGAGACTTAGCCTAGAATTGTATTTGGGGCATCATCACTATTACTAAAATTAGTTTAACCTATACAAAATGTTGAAAAAGCATGTTTTATTTACACAAAACGTTGATAAACAATGTTTAACCTTCACAAAATGCTTATAAACAATGGTTGAAATTTCATTTCAGGTTGATGAAAATGTTGAGAATTTTTTCACCAAATCTACATCATTGCCATCACTGAGTGTTGTTGAGAAAAAAGATGACTCTTCCAGTAAAAGTTCCAGGTATTGTACATTACGTATACAGCGCCACCTGCTGGCTATATGCTTACAGGTTGTAGTGAATTAAACTCTTCTAGATTCAGTAAGTTCTGTCATATGTACTGTAAAACCTCGATAATCAGACCAACTTGAGGGCCCGAAAATTCTTCAGTCTGAACCTTAGTAGTCAAGGTGGTTGTAATATTGAAGTGGTTGCTATTTGAAGTTTTACCATATGTATAAACTTTAACCTTTATCCATATATTATTAGGAAGTTTTATCAAGTCTGAACGTGTAATTTGTTCTCCATGTGGAAACAAAATGGGCTTATCAAATATTATAGATGTGAACTAATTACGTTCTGTAAGATTTTAATCAACTCACGATTGTGTCACCTGTACTAGATTTACAGTCAAAATGTGAACAAAGGCCACTCTTGGTAAAGATTAAAAATTTGGCCTTTATTGACAGATGGCCCTTATTTGAAGGTCAATTTTTTCTAAATAATCTGTTATGGTTTTTCAAAGAATAGCCTTTATTCACATTGTGGTCTTTATTCGGGGGGTGGCTGCAAACACAGGTTTGACTGTATTTGAAATTAGTTCTTCAATTCTTTGGAGTCATGTCCTTTGGTCCAGTTGACCATAATTTTTACTGCTATGATAAATTATTAGATTCTTTTTTGTTCACATCAATAATGTCAGTAGAGAAGAAATCTATGTAAAGTAAAAAAGGATAATCATTACTTACTGGATCTAGAGTATAATGCTAGTTAACCTTGCTGAAAAATACTTCTGTACAAAATGGTGCTATATAATTATGTATTATGTATTTTATACTTCATAAACTGTGTATACATTAACCCTTTGCCTCATAAGCATATTTTGGACTCTTCCAAATTTAAAGCTACTGTACAAAACATCAATTTATTAAAGAAAACTGGGTTATTTCTCTCAACAACATTGTAGCAAAAGAAGTCATTACTCTTTACAAACAATGGCTTCTTTTGTCACAATGTTTTCGAATGTCGTCTGCTTCTGATACGGCAAAATGCAGTATTATGAGGCAAAGGGTTAAATATGTCAGCAGTTACACCAGTATCTCATTTTGTAGTTGTGAGTCAAGAAATGGTTGAAATTCAGTCTTGTTGCAATATAGTTATATTAAATTGAGTAATTGTCCGAAGTAGGCAAATGTTAAAATTGAACACATTGAACTCGTAATACTTGGTTGTTTGGACTGATGTTATACTGAAGGGTGGGTAAACTTGAGATTTGTTAAAGGTTGAACTTTTTCAAGTTTATAAAATTTTTCTGAAAGAGATTGCATGTCAGATATATTAATATTTTTCACTATTTAACATTATTGGAATTTTAATTAGAAAGCTCTGCATGGAATCCTTATGTATACAAGAATATTTTAACCATGCATAAAAGAACTGTATATATATTCTTTACTGGTCTTCAATGGTTCCATTCATGCTGATATGTCCCAATATAAATTGTTTGTATTACTATACCTGTATGAATAATGGATAAAATTTCATATTTCTTGTTGTTAGTGCTATCCATTCTACATATATATTAATCTGAGTTTTATCACAGTCACAGGGCTCAGATTGTAAATCTGAATTTGTAGACCAGTCTCAAAATTCTTGCATTTGATTGGTCGGATGTGAACACCTGACTTAAATTGACCAATTAGTGGATTGCATCCTGAGACCGGTCTACATTTTTACTCAGTTTTATTATCTAAGACTCCAGTAGATCTCATTATGCTAGTGTCTGTCTGTCTGTCTGTTACCTTGTATCATCATGATATTTACAGCTCAAAATCTACACCAGAAAGTAAGAAAAAGTCGGGAGGTTTATTTCACTTTGGACACAAAGATAAAGACAAGGAATCCAAAGGGAAAGAAAACAAAAAGTCGTAAGTGAATAATATGTCACCATGGTAACTGGACGTTTGATCGGTTATGTTAGTTTACATGTGTTTATGCATCTGTTAATGTTACACTGAACTTTATCCAGGAGAAAATGACAAACAAGGTATTTTGTGTATATCCTAATTCTGGAAGTCTCATAAACACAGGTCAGAGGTGTCCTACATGTCAGAATATCTGTTAAAGCTGTTCTCATCATGTTGTGTGTCTAGGCAGTCATTTCCCTAGCCTTGTCAAAACATTGATAGGTTACAAGCAGGTTTTTTTATAGAATGGCTGTCAAGATGTGTGGATAATGATACGACTGGGCTTTCTTTTTTGAAAATTGGGAAGGGGCCTTAGCCTTTCATTTTGAGAAATTCAAGTTTTTAGCCTAATTGGGAAAATGTAGGCTGACTTTCAAGATAATTTAATAAACATTGACTGACCATGCACTTCTCCATATTTGGAAAAAAGAGGCTATTTGCCATTGAGAAGTCACTGAATATCGGCCTCTCTTATAAAGGAAAAAAGGCCCTTTATGATGGAGATCTTCAAGTGATATATTCTCATTTAATGTACTTTTCAAGTCATGTTTGCTGGTACTAATTTAAATTATAACAACATGGGTAAAAGTTGAAAATTTTCAAAAAAAAATGGAAATCTAAACCTTAGTGCTGCAGAAACAATTAAAACCAGTAAGGTCCGGACCTAGGAAAAAACTGGAAAACTATTGACCATGTAGCAATAAATAAACTTATATATTGTTGCAAAAATTGTACAACTCAATGCAACGCGTCAGAATGTTTGATTTAAAATAGGCTAAGTGTCTGTAAGGGGTTACTTGTACAATATGGTCACCTGACATGGCACAAGACTTCTTTGGACTACAGGTTTAGAGCATCCTATGGAATCTTGAATCTTTTGTGCAGAGATTTTAATCTTTAATACTTAATATTTATTAATTTTATTACTTAATACTTACTAATTATTAATTTATAATGATCATACTGTGACATGAGTTAGTCAGTTATCCTATTAAATTGGTTTCATTTATTTTTAAGTAATCCTTAAAAAATATTATTTTTTACCACAGTAAATTTACCATTTAATGCACACATTTAATGCACACATGCACAGCACCAGTATATATAACCATTTTATGATGCAAACTTAACCCTTGTTTTATTGAATCACTGCATTTGTTGCTATTGTTTGTATTCAGATATCCTCTAAACATTGAATGATATATGATGAAAGTTATGTTCATAAATGAATTTTAAAAGTAACAGCACCTTAAGATTTTTTTCTGAACCTGGATTATGGGGCAATGTAGGGATGGCGTATAATGCTGAATTCAGACCTACCAATAAAACTTCTATCATTTTATGGGAAGTTTTTTGTCTGTGTGACCATCTTAGATCTAAATTCACAATTGTACACCATCTCAACAATGTGCTAGTCCCTTTTGAATCTAGGGGTCAAAATTTTATTCTATATCCATGTATGAAGTTTCTTATTTCTGTATTCTTCTCCTCCCTGCTTTCATCATAGCATGAACCAGTGATTTTTTTTTAATTTTCAAAATTACCTGTGGCTTTCTGATGGGGAAAATATTGCACGATAAATCAGAAAAAAGGGGAAAATTTTAAAAACTATCACTTATTTATACAGCATTTTAAACGGAAAATATGACTTTTTGGGCTAGGGGAGACTGCCATTATTCAGCTGTAAAATATACGGAACAAAAAATCACTGTGAACATGTTATAAATCACACTGTATGGTTGTCTAAGACTCTAGTTACTAAATTAGATACAGATCAAGTTATCACTGTAAGACTATTCTTTAGAAAATGTACATGTTAACATGATGTAGGGGTGACGCAGTGGTCTTGTGGTAATATGCTTGACTACCAATCAAAAGGTATATTCACATAACTATTGTCACCAAGTACCCTGGGGCACATTGCCAGGGTTTTGTGATTCGATGATTTTTAATGGAATAATGACCCCATTTATTTTGCATTCTGTGTGCAACTCCTACATTTCTCAAGTTTTCACATCAGTCATTTTTGGCTGAATTATGGTCCTGTGTGTATTTTCTCCATATGTAATATATAGAAAAATACTGACTAGAGATAGGAAGCATCTGGAGAATGAAAACCTGGTTTTGTGTCAACTCCTGTTACTTGTTTATAAATTTGTTTGATTGTCTAAAGGTTTTAAAAAATAAAGAAAATAAGCTTGTATTTTTGTTTTATACCTAAAATGGTGGTCAAGGAACTTACAATATACTGTCAAGCCTGTGAACATAGGCCACCCTTGGGGAGACAAAATGTGGCTTTTGTTGACATAACCTTTACTCAGAGGTCAGTTTGTTCTTGAAAATGGTTCTTGATGGTTTTCAAGTGATGACTTTTATTCACAGAGTGGCTTTTATTTGTAGGTAGCTGAAAACACAGGTTTGACTGTATTAAAAACTTCCTTAGCTAATCGTATGTGTCATTAATATAAGTCTAGAGATAGGCTCCAAGTGATTATTGTCATCTTCCACTCTGTGTGTATGTGTGTACTTCCTTATAATTTTTTATGTTTGTTATTATGTAAATAATCTGCATTTTTTCATTCTATTTCTGCTTCAAATTCTATTTACATTTCCCCCTTTGATCTTCCCTCAGTATTCAGGGACATTAAAAAGCTTTGTCAGTTTGTACATTTATAAAAGTATAACCTGCTGGTTTATAAAGCGGGTTTTCAAGGAAGTTGATGCCAAACAATTTGTTTCTCTCTGATTTCTCTAGTGCTGCCAAAACTTGTACCATCACTGCATGGGGTTTAACAAAGTTTTTCAACTTTTTTTCTGTTATATACAGCGGCCAGTTCTTCAACAATTTTTCTGTTATATATGGCGGCCGGTTCACTTAACCAGTTTTCCTGGAGTGTATACCAACCATTACTAACCTACTCTTCCATAAGAGCCGACAATTGCTAATCATTTGAAGGAAAATCAATATTTTTGTCGAATTTTCCTAGAAGGGTATGACCTGATAGGACTGGGATTTGAACCTGGATCTCTGGTTTACAATTTTAGTGCACTGACCTCTGGACACTAGTTGCGGCCCTCCAAAACTTGTACTATGGCAAGTTGTTATTGAGACCTAGCTTGGGATTGTACATAGGGGTCCTTGGGTCGAGGTCACTAGTAGTTAAACTAGGAAAATGGTGTCCACTCAATATACTTGGTTTGTTTGCATTGCTTCATTACTTGTGAGACGGTGGATTTGTGACTTAAAATTTCTTAAATCTAGTATAAAGTAGTCCTGCTATCAATAATATTGTGTGACTTGTTGATACTAAACCTATAGAAATGTTTGTTGTTATGTAAAGTCATAAATTTAGTGCATGGATATCAATCTCACTATACAGTGTTTTCATTGGTTAATTCTAAGACTGTGCTCAGACTTAACCAATGAAATGCTCTCTTTGAGACTGACGTGCAAACTTAAATTCTTAGCCTGTTTTCAGACATTAATTTCCACCTGTACATGAATATTGTAGTCATAGTTACATTATATAATTTCAGAGGTGGAATATTTTCCAAGTTCTCTCCCAAGCCAAGTCCATCACCGAAGAAAGGATCTAGGATTTCAGATGTTGTGGTTTGTGTCAAATATTTACTTATTTTTTCTTTCACTGCACTGCTTTCTGTTATTGAATGTTATCATCCCATTTTTTTTCTTCTATAATCAATAGTTCTCTGAAAACTGGAATTCTCAGAAAACTGGACTTTTGGATCAGTTCAGAAGGGTTACAGTTTTCATGGGTTATACTGTATTATTAAATCCATATTTTACTACACCCATATCAATAAAGAAAAAACAACATGTTTGAAGAAAGAGAAATACTTCACTTTATCTGAGTTCATCATGTTTTACTGTATTTTAATAATTTACCATGTGACATATAAACTTTGCAGGTAATTTCAGGTACATGCGTAACTCAATGTTGATATCTTTATAAACAGATGTTTTCCTTTTCATAGGAAGAGCCTGATGATTCTTCATCAACTAACAGCTCCTTAACCAGAAGTGTAACTGAAAACTCTTCATTAAAAGGACATGTTGACAGACAGTCCACTAAGACAAACGAATCTTCAAGTCCAAAAGTATCACGTAATCCTTCCTCAGCTAGCATTCAAAGTGACAAATCTGATAAAATATCTGAGAAAGGAAATAGCTTGGATAGAAAATCTAACATTTCTGTGGAAAAATCTCCTCTAATTCCACCATCAAAATCAGATGATTCTAAGCCTGCTGAAATAGTTACAGATGATAGTAATGATGACAGTAAAAAAGAGGAACCTGTTGATGGCTCAGTGGAAAACAAACCCAAAGTCAAAGAAGAGGAAAAGAAACCTTTAAAGCCTCCAGTGTCAAAGAGTTCATTTAATAAAGCTGATAAGAAGGTAGAAGTTGATAGTGATAAGGAGAAAGAAACAGAAGAGAAAGTGTCTGATGATAAGGAACAACCAGGTGACACTGAAGAAAAGGTTGAAGAGAAAAAAGAAGATGTTAAAGGTTAGTTAGCCCTATTAGCTTACCCATTTTAATTTGGGAATTATTAGCTCTATTATTTTGTGTTTTAAGTGTTGAAGGATATTGTTATCAATGTGGAGACCAGTCTAATATAGGATTAGTTGTTTCATAATTAAAAATCTCCTTGTTTAGTTTTTGTCCCTTAATTCTGTGGTGTATCATTGAATGTAGATAATGGTACTTTGGCTGTAATGAATATGCCACATAGGGGAGCTATATTCACTATAGTACAGGTGTTTGTCCAGAGTGACTGAATAGAATGATGACTCTGAACGTCTTGTTGACCATGTACATCTGGACTTGTCTCACCTTAGTTTTATTTGTCTGTTTCGAAGAAAAAGTCAAGCTATTATGATTGCTGCGGTGTCATTTTCGTCATCATAGTTGTCGTTGTCATGCAAAAGACTTTAATGTAGCCCATTACTCAAACACTTTTAAAGGTATCAATACAACACTTGGAATACTTGATTATCATGACCAGGCACGTTTGCAAGACAAAGGGCATTATTCTGAAAACTATATTTTTTGAGTTATGCCCCTTTTTAACTTAGAAGTTTGTTCAAAATTGCTTATTAAATAGAAGGATGTAAGACAGATGAGCACTGGTGCCGCTCTGCAGAACTGTTGTTCTTTTCGAGTTTTTGATGTGTTTTATTGTTCAATGTTTGCATTAATGTCTTACTCTGTTACTGTTCAGAACCTGATGCTGATGTTGAAAAGGACCAAGTAGACTCGGTGAAAGAAGAGCCAGTAAAACGTCCATTCAGTGTTGCTCGGCAACCAGGTGCACCTGGCGGAATTGGATTTGGTGTAAACCTCCTTGCTGAAATGAAATCAAAACAAGAGAAGAGAAAATCACAGGTACTTGGTTTTCAGGTTGTGGATTTAAGGATTTTTATGTTTTTAAACATCAGATTGACATGGTGATGATTCTTTTCTGCGCTGATGTGTCTTAATGTCGACAACTGACTGCCCAATGATCTACCTGTAGCTGAAATTCTTACAAAAATAAAATAAGATGACATTTTCTTTATTTTTTATTTGATTTAATTTATCATTAATACTTGTTGTTATCATATTACAATAACCACAAGGAACGGTATCAGTTCATTTCAGTATGTTAGTGACAGCATAAATACGTAAACATAACATATATGACCTCTATGATGTGAGTGACCTCTGCTATATTATACATTTCAGATGCCTCCTGCCAAACCAGCTGCATCTACTGCTGAGAAATCTAATGATGATGTTGAGGAGAAGAAATTCCCATTTGGATCAAGAAACTTGAAACCTGTAAATAAATCTGTGCCACCTAAAGATCCTGATTCAGACAGTAATAACAGCAAGGTACCAGTCAAACCTGCTGATAATAAATCCAGTGACACAGTCAAGCCTGCTGGTTCCCCAGTAATGAACAAGAAGACGGAACCAGTTTCCAGTGATGAAAAGAATAATTCATCAGTTAAAAAGGAGGATACTACAACTGTATTAAAGAAGACAAATTCTACCAAAAGTGACACATCAGAGAAACCTGTTTTGACACCAAAGCCGTCAGGTTAAACATTTATTTTTTTTATATCTTACCATCTTACCTTAAACTTTGGGACAAATTTAGGAGTTTTGTTTGTTCAGTCAGAGATGAAACATAACTCTTTGAATGAGCAAAAGGTGTGATACGTACTTATATGGCATAAGTATATAATTGGCTGATTGCTTTTTGTTATTTCTGGTTAGAAGTCACTTTTCTATATTTTTGTTTTTATTTATTCCTACCAAGTCAAGGCTTGCAATGGAAAATTTGTGTGTTTTAACTGTACTTTGAGGTAGACAGTTTTAAAAAGGGAGATAATTACAACTGAAATTGATGGGAGGTAATTTCATTGATGACAATTTTTCCACAACCAACATAAAAACAGTGAAAATTATGATTTTTTGTTCTACTTCTGTATCTCAGTATCTTATTGCAAAAGCAGGAAATAAAATGATGATTGTGTGTCATTTTGTAATGTTTTTGTGTTTTCTTATGCCTAAAACTATTCATTGAATTGTAAAATGGACTAAATGCTGTATATAAGTTGAACTTTATGATTTTAATTATAACTGACAGGTCTGAACAAACCAGCTCCGCCTATGAAACCACGACCGCCACCCCCGGGCAGTAAACCTACACCAGCACCCAGGAAGAGCATGTCAAATGAAAATGATACAAGTAAGTTGATATTAATCTGTTTTTATTCTTTCCTGGTTCTATACTCTCAGACATATCTGTATGTATCTGAAGTTTGCTATAGTATTTTGTGAAGTATGATGTATCCGTTATTATTTTTAACACCTTCTGTAAGGTGGCCTCTGTCACTGAGTGGTTATGGTTTCTGACTAATAATCACTAGCCCTTCACCTCTGTCACTTTGTGAGTTTAAATCACACATGTGAGGAAGCTGGCTTACTAGCTTTCGGGACAGTTGGTGGTTGATTATACCCAGATGTAGGGTCTTCCTCCACCGTTAAAACAAGAAAAGTCACCAAATTACCCTGGCTGTTGGTGTGATGTTAAACTCTAGTAAAAATAAAATGAAACAGCCCGAAACTTTGACCCCATAAACACAGAAAATCAACCCATACATCATTCAATGATAAAACATGGTTGGCTTTTCCTTTTAACCCAATTGTACATAACATTATAATGGCTAATTACTTGTTTTTATTTGAAAAAGTTGTTCTTATCATTTTTGGATAAAAAAGTGTATGAATACAATTTATTGTTTGTGGTTCATACATGCATTATATTTAAAATATTGGCACTAATATTGTCCAAAAAAATAGTGACCATAATGATACAGGATTGATGTTAGGTAGTACAATCAAAGGTCATAAAGCAAGATAGGGTCTTTAAAAAATTAACATCTTTTTGAATGAGAACAGACAAAAATAACTGTGTTTCCAGTTAAACAACTTACACTATTTTTTGACACCAATCCAACAGCAGTTTCTAACAGCTAAGTCCAAAGATAGAAAATATTTTGGTACAAATTGTAATTTCAAAGTACTAAAGAAAATTTTAAAAATCAGGTTACTGATCAACTCTAATTTTTTGGTGTGGAATAACTGGAAACATATTTATTTTTTCTTACCTGAATGCTTTTCTTAGGAATTATTTCGCCCTTCCATTTAATTACGTACTACTGTTCTTTTTACCTCAATAAATCAATGTTTATTAATAGAACGCTATCGGCATTCTTACGGTAAGCTGAATGATGGAATGATATTTTTATAGCATCGTGTGGTTTATTGAGTACAAATTTATATACCATTACCTACACTAGTTTAGCTTTTCAGATATCCTAAAGTTATTATATATTATATAGATATTATAACTATCATATTCACAATAACTCATTTGTGATTTTATTCTCTGTCTGGGTTAGCTATTTTATTGTTTTTACATACATAGAACTACCATAGACTATTGTCTATGTTGTCAAATACCTGAGGAAACTGCTTCAGAATCACATAAGACCTTACTTTTTAAAAAAAAAAAATACTGTTATAAGTAAATCTGAAACAAATGGTGTATGAATGTTGCGGGGTTTTTTTGTATTTTGATTTTGTAACTTTAGTAGCAGTAATACAAAACTATGGCACAAAAAGTTCAAATTTTTTTATTTAAACAAGAAGAGATATAGAGGGCATTATTTAAATGTTGATGAAAGTTATAAGACTGAGGATTAAAGCTTTGTTGTTGTAGTTGTGGTCATCGTTGTGCAACAATTTTAATGTAGCCCATTACTCAAACACTTAAAGATATCAATGTGTCACCTAACAAGTATCATGACAAGGTGCATTTGCAAGACAAGGGGCATTATTCTGAAAGCTATATTTTTGGAGGTATGCCCCTTAGAATTTTGGTCAAAATTGTTTATTAAGTAGTATGAAATAAAACTGTTGGCACCGCTCTGTGAAGCTCTAGTTTGTGATGTTTCCATTATGAACTTATGATACAGTTCCCTTAATATATCAGTTAGGTCAAGGTTTCTAGGGTTCTTCTTAAATATGGGGTCATTTTTACATGTAGTACGAATTTGGCTTTATTCTCTGCAGTTTTGTATTACTGTGTTTTATCGATTGTTGATGACTAGTTAACAGGCATGATGGATTGTTTATTTTAATTATTAGTTTATTTTAATTATTTGTGTTCTGTCAATCCTTTCTGTTTTAGTTTACAAACAGTTCAGCATGACATTAATTTGCACATTATTTAAGTTGGACAAGCAAATGCTTTGGGTTTTAAGTTTTTTGTTTTATTTTATATATTGGTACAGTCAAACCTGTGTTTGTGGCCACCTTCAAATAAAGACCATCCTGTGAATAAAGGCCATTCTTTGAAAAACTGATTATTTAGCACAAACTGACCTCCAAATAAAGGCCATCTTTCAATAAAGGCCTCACTCTTAAGGATGGCATTTGTTCACAAGTTTTACTGTAATTATGAAACAGTTCAGTCAATTTATATATACCAGGTATATTGACTGTTGTCTGTGTTTTGTCAAAGATAAACACATGTCTTGCTGGAGTTGATTTGATAGCATTTTGTGCATTTTTTGACAGTTTCATTACAGCTTGAAATCTTTGATATCCTAAATTATTTTTGAATGTGTGGATCACTCATTTGAGAAAAGCATGCTATGATGCTTATCTGCTTCACCTCTTGATCAATTATCTGTTTTAAACTTGTAAAAATATATGTACATTGTAGTTGATTATTATAAACTGGATCATGTTAGTTGATGGCTCAATTAATCTTTATAATCTATGTAAACACTATTGAACGGCTCTCTTTAAATTTAAACTGAATTTGGGATGTGTTTAGACTAAGGATGAGACCGAGTGTTTGAATACAATGTATTATTTTATTGTGAAACCAAACATCTTTCTTAGTGATGAATCAATTAAATTTATCTAACAAGTTTTCTTCCTGTCAAGTGACTGATAATTATTATTGATTGCAATCTTTATTGATGGCAAAAGTTATTGAAAATTCTATCTAAGAGATTGCCATATTTTTAATAGATAATGATAAATTTAAAGTATCTTCCGAGTTTCCTGAATTTTAATCTGACTTATAGATCAGTACATGTGCTATTGGCCTTCTGATGGTGGGACTTTGCCATTTACGCATGGCCAAGTGGCCCCAGATTTGATTTTTGGCCTCAGGATAAAGTGACCCCAGATTATATTCTTATCCAAGCTAGTTTTTTGTTTTTATCTAAATGTACGCTAAACAAAATTGGTGATTATGTCCCTATGTAACAGAATTTAGACATAATTAAGAGAATGGGACATAATGAAGAGAATGGGGTATAATTAAAAAAATGGGACATAATTAAAAGAATGAGGCATGATTAAGAGAATGGGGCATGAGAATTTAAAGATAGCCAAATAATCAGAAATCATTCAAAAACAACACTGTGTCAAACCTGGTATCATGTGTTGTTGTCTGACATGTCTGATTTCCACAGGTTTCACTGTATTTACTTTATCTCTAGTGGCCTTTGTGGTCAAGTGGTTATGATCTCTCACTTGCAGTCACTATTCCTTGACCGCTGGGAGTTCAAATCTCACCCACAACCAGATTTCGCTATGCCTGGGGTCTTTCTCCGTTATAAGAACTCATAAAGGTGCCAAATGACCCTGGTTGTTGGTGCAACATTAAACCCCTTATGTAAAACAATTATCTGTTATTCAAGCATGTTTTATTTCTTAATTTTGGCTTCTATACGTTTATGCATGTTGTGTTCTGTACTTTCTATTGTCTTACCCTTCACCACAGATGTGACAGATTCCAGCAAATCTGACAGTGGTATTGTCTATGATTCTGCGACATTGAAAATGTCAGTGAAAGATAAAATATCCAAGTTTGGTAAACCCGGTGCTCAACCTGAGGCTGGAAGTGGGAAGTTACTCTCCCAGTCTGAAAAGAAAGAAAATGCTTCTAAACCTCTAGTAGCTGAAAAGATAAAGAGTGCTTCATTACCTCGAGGTGTTGTGACTACAGAGCCTGAGAAATCTGAACAAACAAAAGAAATTACTCCAGAGGATAATGAAGAAATCTCTGAAGGTTGTTATTTTAATCCTGTCTTCCCTTGATTTCATAATGGGCATATCCACTTGAGAACATGGAACAGTTCATTTTTGCAGTTGTGGTGGTAGGCAGTATTGTGTCAAAATACAAATAGACCAACTGATCACATTTATTATTGTAGATCTTCCCTTATTGTCTGTATATATTTCTGTTGCTTCAGTTTATGTTCATACATTCTTGTTGCTCTCTTAGCATGCATGCTGCCACAGACTGCAAAATCTTCACATTATATCTTGTTGAACAATGTCTGCCTGAGGATAATGTTTTGATTGAAACAAAAACATAGATAATAGCTTGATTTGTCTGTTTTTTGCTGTGTTATATGCCCCTCTATAATTTATTATTCATTTTGTGTAGTTTTACTTTTGTATGTTGTGGAGTGCATTTTAATTATATATGTTGTCACAAATTTATGTATGCTTTTAAAATTGCTGAGATATTTTGAAGTTGTACTCTTCCCCTTTAGAACAGTATTTTGTTATTTATTTAATTGGTTATTTAGTTTCTTTTTTGTCTTCTGACAAATTTTTATTGTCATAATATAATTACTTATGGTCAATGCTATACTATTCAGTTGCATTGTACTGATTTATTCAAGTATTGATGTATCTTGTTTGAATTTAGAATTTAGAGATAAATTTCTGAGTAAAGCTTTGTCGTTGTTCAAATTTTAAACATTAGCTAAAATGATAGGTTTGAATTGTGCTACATTTGTACCAGCTTTCAAGCTTGGATCATTACCATAAATTTTAAACTTTTGACTCTTCTAGCTGGAGGTAGCTTTGTTAAGAAATCTTCAGATGTGACTGCTGACATGACTGATAGTGGTATTGTTTATGATGAAGATGGACAGAAATCTGTTAAAGATGTATTAAGTAGTATAGAAGGTGGTGAGACAGACATGAAGAAAACCGCATCTCTACCTAGAAATACTGAAATAAAGGATGACAAAACAGGTGATTGTTATGTTCTTTAATAATAATAGTAATATTATTGTGTTCTTGCCATTAATTTTTGTGTGTTGGCTTGGTATAAGTTTGACTTAATTGTCATAAACTTGTAACTTTGTCATGAATAAAGTACTGGTAATTTTATCACCATCAGAAATTATCCTAAAATTGTTGAACCGTGTAAATTATCATACCTGAAGTATAAGCTACAAGCCCAGAGAGGGGATTGTTCATTACCAAGATGTACCAGGTACAGGGTATGTCAGGGATCAAGATGTATCACATACAGGGTATGTCAGGGATCAAACTGTACCAGGTACAGGGTATGTCAGGGATCAAGATGTACCAGGTACAGGGTATGTCAGGGACCAAGATGTACCAGGTACAGGGTATGTCAGGGATCAAGATGTGCCAGGTACTTGGTATGTCAGGGATCAAACTGTACCAGGTACAGGGTATGTCAGGGATCAAATTGTACCAGGTACAGGGTATGTTAGGGATCAAGATGTACCACATACATGGTATGTCAGGGATCAAGATGTACCAGGTACTGGGTATGTCAGGGATCAAACTGTACCAGGTACAGGGTATGTCAGGGATCAAACTGTACCAGGCACAGGGTATGTTAGGGATCAAACTGTACCAGGTACAGGGTATGTCAGGAATCAAGATGTACCACATACAGGGTATGTCAGGAATCAAGATGTACCACATACATGGTATGTCAGGGATCAAGATGTACCACATACACAGTATGTCAGGAATCAAGATGTACCAGGTACAGGGTATGTCAGGAATCAAAATGTACCACATACATGGTATATCAGGAATCAAGATGTACCACATACATGGTATGTCAGGAATCAAGATGTACCAGGTATAGGGTATGTCAGTGATCAAGATGTACCAGGTACTGGGTATATCAGGAATCAAGATGTACCAGGTACAGGGTATGTCAGGGGTCAAGATGTACCACATACATGGTATATCAGGAATCAAGATGTACCACATACATGGTATGTCAGGAATCAAGATGTACCAGGTACAGGGTATGTCAGGGGTCAAGATGCATGTCGAGGATACTTATTCAGTTGTTTCTACTTACATGTTGTAGTGACTATTTAAATTATGTTAAGGGTTACTTGACCAAAATGCATGTAACAAGGTTGATAGGTTGAAAAACTTTTTTTTTAAACAGCATTTTTAAGAATATAAATATGATTCATACATAAATATTTTCATTCTTTCAAACTTTGGATTTTGCCATTAGAAACTTCATGATCAGAACTTAAAAACTAGGCGCAGTCAGATTAGCATA
This sequence comes from Lutraria rhynchaena, assembly GCA_008271625.1. NCBI lineage: Eukaryota > Metazoa > Mollusca > Bivalvia > Venerida > Mactridae > Lutraria > Lutraria rhynchaena. Next base: position 716,883 of record VIBL01000051.1, read on the forward strand.
AACACAACATTTTCTAGCCTTTATGGACTCGGTAAGTCACAGGTACCATACTGTCATCACATTAGACTTTAATTTGTCCATTTAGGGTGAACTTACTGGTTGGAAAATTTCTTATGTTAAGCTTTAAAAGATCCAGCTGTTATACTGAGGTAGATATGAACTTCACTTTGTACAGAGGTTTCTATGCTCTTTTTAAAATATTGTAGAATCTCCAGCAGTCCAAAAACGACCAAAATCAATGTTCGCAGTGTTAGAAAATCGACCAGAATTAAAGAAACACTCCAGTGACAAGGTTGATATACCAGAAGAGGAGAGTGTACCTGAAACTACTACAGATGATAAGAAAGTTGATAATAAAGATGATAAAGATTCACCAACTGAAGAAGTTATACTTGTGTAGTAAGAGTTGGACGAATCACATGGACAACTGAAACTTTGTGTATCTCTATGCAATCATATTTTTATTTCATTCAATTTTTATCTTGACTGTTAAACGACCTTGAACTCAAACACCTTCACATGTTATAGTCTTGTGATTGTTTCTGTTTGGCTGCTAATATCAATATGATGAAATGTGTTTTTTAATGCTTTTACTGCAATAAAATAAATACATATTTAGAAATTCCAGATGTAATACAATGTACAGTAAAACCTAGATATGAAAACCACCTTTTGGACCAAAAAAGGGGTCTTGATATTGAGATGGTCTTATTGTCATGTTGAATGATACAGGAAATATTGAAAACCAGTCCGAAAATAAGTGGTCGTATTATTGAGGTGGTCACTAAGTGAGCGTTTTCTGTACATTTATATGCATGGACCTAATTATGTTGAGAATCGCAGCTAATATTAGCCATAAATATATCTTCTATTCAATAGCATGTCTCTCTGTTGTGTACAAATTGCTTAAAAAAACTTTATTGTTGCTGAGAAATTATAAAACTAACATTTATTTCATTGTATCTACGTTGTAAATTTATTAAACTGTATTATTTATACTTATTTTCATATAATGTAGTCTGAGCTACTGTAAGCAAAAAATCTATGTGAAATCATTTTTGTCATTTTACACAATACAACTAACCAGGGTTTAAGCTAGCCCAAAATTGATATCCATTCTCACCAGGTATAATAGGGCAGGTAACTATATGTGGTATAGTATAGGAGGTAGGTCCATGTGGTATAACAGGGGGAGATAATCCCTCCAGGAATGATTTGAGTGATATTCCCATCTGATGTAATAGGGGAGGTAATTCCATTTGGTATAACAGGGGAGGTAATCCCTCCCTGCACACAAGAGGAGGTTGGGAAGCCTGCAGTCCATAGGAAGTATAGTTATATGATAATTCAACTGGTGCTGTATTAGAACATATCTGGGTGACATAACTGTAAAATGTTACAATGACCCCGCAGTGACCCCCTAGTTTTATGTATAAAAGCTGCTATGCAACTGATATATTGTGCTTGGAATTAGGATTTATTGTATTTGGCTAAAATTTGTCATTTTTAGATGTTTTTTTTCTGCATTCCACTTCATGGTACTAGGGTTATATAGTTGTAAACAGGTCTACTTTCTAATGTAATTTCCTCTTTCTGTTGTTTCCTTGTTGTGATTCAAATAATATTCTGAGTAAGTTTTGAGAAATTGATTCTTTCTTTGAAACAAGTTTAATGCTTTTTATTCCTGGTGATCAGAGGGAAGTTTTTTTATTTCTTTTTCCTGTTAGGATATTTTGTAAAATACTTATTTAGATAAATGATGAAGAATGTTAATGTAGCATTTTTTATTTATTGTGGTTTCAATGAAGTGGAAGATTTAGTTTTTAATGACATTGTGTTCATTTATAATCTATTTATAGGCACATTCATGTTTGATGTATATAATAATGTATATTGTTTCCACTTTGTAAAATTTCATTTTGTTGCTTAATGTGTTATTATATTCTTTGTAATATTTTATTTTTTATACCAGTCTCTCTGTACAGTGTACTTTAATTTTAATGAGTTAAAGTACTTGTTATTATATAAGGCTCAGTGTGATTAGCCAATGTAGTCTAGTTATTTGTAAAAGTGCATTTCATTGGTTAGTTTTGAATTTTTTAATAATTTGTAAGCATCTCTGTCATTGGTTCATCAGTTTTGAATTTAATATCATTCATATTGTTGGTTGAAACATAGTAAGCATTTATGATTCACACAATTTTCATATTAATAGAGTGGCACAAAATTAGCTTCACTTAGTTAAAGTGATGAAGTTGTTAGGTTAAATAGCAACAAGGTCCGCACATTGTTGGATGCATGTTACATTGTTTTTAAGTTCAGTTATATAGAGTTTTCATGCTGGTCATATGTTTTATGTTTCATAACATTCTGAAAGCTGTTTAAGAAAATGTTTGAGTTTTTGAAATATTCATGTTTAGATATGAAGTGTCATATGTACTTTTTTGCATTCTGCATTTTCATCTTGTGGTTGAAGTTAATAGAATTGATATTTTCCTTTGGATCAGTAATTTGTTTACCTGTCATTTCAGTTGATTTAACATAAAATCTTCTTGCAAAATGATTTTCTGGTATAATTTTTCTTTTTTCTTGATTGCCTGAATTTGCTGATTACCAAAAATTCGAAATTTCCTCTGTTAGGATATGCTGATGGTCATTCTAGCTTTAAAATACTTACCACGGGTATACCTATGCATGCTAACTATGCTTGTTGCTTATCAGTCATTAGCCACATTCTTGTACTATTTCTATACATTTTGTAGTGCATTTATATAGCAAGTTTGGCAGGCCATGCTTTTATTATGAATATCTCCAGGTTATGATTTCTCTTCAGTTGTTTAAAGATGTTAAGAATGATTATTTCACCAATGCACTCCCACCCCCAGGTTGGCGGGGAGTGTCTGTCTGCCACTTCACCATTGCACTCCTATCCCCAGATTTGGCAGCGAGTGTCTGTCTGCCATTTCACCAATGCACTCCCACCCCCAGAGTTTGGCATGGAGTGTCTGTCTGCTATTTCACCAATGCTCTCCCACCCCCAGGTTTGGAGATGTGTCTGTCTGCCATTTCACCAATGCACTCCCACCCCCAGGTTTGAGGGTGTGTCTGTCTGCCATTTCACCAATGAACTCCCACTCCCAGGTTTGGAGATGTGTCTGTCTGAGGACCTGTTTGATTTATGTTTTTTTTTATTTGTTGGAATGCTTTGGTTCATTTCATCGATCAGCCTTATATGTACATTCCAGTTTGCTTTTAACAAATATTCAAATCATGTTGCACTTGTTGACCACATTAGAACAAATAACTGCATGTTATCCCAATAGGACCAAATTGAGAATCATGTTTCTACAAATTTAGGACCATGTTGGAATTTTAGGACCATGTTGTGACAGCTCTTGTGGATCTAGTAACAAATTAAGGGCCATGTTACATTTTTAGGAGCATGTTGTTACAATTCGAGGGTTGAGTAACAAATTTAGGACCATGATATGATTTTGGACTATTTTAGCATTGAGTACAAAAATTGAGGACCATGTATGAAAATAATATGAAATCAATGTTTTTATGACTGCCTGTATCAAAGTAACAATCTCATAGTTTAATGATTCACAGAAACTCTGCATATAATATCCTGGAGTTTGGACCATACAGTTAAACTGTAAAATTAAGTTTTGTGTCAAACAGTTTTGTCTCAAACAACAGTTTTGTAACAAACTGAATATGGTTATGCTGTTTCTGTTGTTTTTATTCTGTTAAGTGCCTTATTATTGTTGTTATGATTGTTAAAGTTTACGTCATGTAAATGTGTTTGTTGATAATACTCCTGATAAGCAATAAGTGACTTTAACTGCTGCTAAAGTGCTGGGAATTCATTAATTCATGAAAAAACTAGAACTTTCAGTTCATTTATGCAAATATGTACATTGTTTATTCAATCCAGTGTTACATGTTGATCATCAAATCTGCTGTTAATTGTGCTTGTACTGTATTACATGAACATGTGCTGGTAAAATTTTAATTATATATTAATTGTGTACATGTTTTATATCTTACTTTATTCAGTTATAAAAAAAAATACAATCTATTTGCATGAAAATATGTGTTAACTGTATCGTTATTTGTTGAGTTTTAAAATGTTGCTTTGTAGATTTTTGATGTATGCGTGTGAACCTACCCTCAAGAAATGTTCTAAGTACCCTGAAACTGTAAAAATCATTTCCAAGATGTTAGTGATATAAAATTTCCCCAAGGTATTCAAAACTTACATTTTGATTAGCAACACAACAGTAAGAGTGAAATATCAGGAGAAGTAATAAATCTAAAAAGGGGAAATGTAGCAGCCTCTGAATGGTGGTACAAAAGCTTTAGAACTCACTTTGAATGAATTTCCTGAGTACTTTAATGTCAAACGCTGCTATGAGACTATTGTATTACACAATGAATTTGAATATGATAAGTCAGTTATTGTAACAATTTTTATTTGTGCTACTTTAAGTATTTTATGGTCTGAGTTTATTTCTAATTGTTTCTAAGACCTTGGTATGGTTCATGTACCATGTTCTGTCATGTTATGGTTCAGAGTACTTACAGCCTTTACTGAGTGTATAAAATCCTGTGTGCTAGTCATTGTTTAATCACATTATTCATATTTATTATTATAATCCCCTCAGCATAATGTATGTCTGTGTTACTAACCTAATATATATCTCATTAGCAAGGCCCCAAAAAAGTTGTGTTTATGGTTACCCAAATGACCCTTTATTTTTTGGTACCAACCCTAAAGTTTCTGGGGTCAAAATCAAAGTATGAAAATATTTGAGGGTGTGTCATACGTCTTATTCTCACAAATGATGTTTTCGGCAAAAATTAGAAACATTTTTCAATCTTTCTGATCTAATATTTTCAGTCAAATAACCCTAAACATGACTTTTTTCTAGCCTTAATATTATTCTTTCTGAAATGTACTTCTTCGAAGAATTGTGTCTACGAAAATGAGTCTGTCTATGATAGGTACTTTTTGCTTTGTAAAATAGCTTGTGGATACAATACTGAAAACTTATCCCTCTGCCTCATAAACATTTTTGGACTCTTCATATTCAAAGCAAATATACAACAAAACATCAATTTATTTAAGACAATTGGGTTATTTCTCTCTGACAGAGTGGAAAACATTGATTCAAAAGAAGCCATTACTCATGACTAGCAATGGCTTCTTTGGCCACAGTGTTTTTGAAAGTCGTCTGCGTCAGATGCAGGAAATGTGGCACAAGATGCAAAGGGTTATACTGCAGTTTGGTGTTCCCTATCCAAACTAAGGTTTTTGGTTTGTTATCTGTGAGCCCAATCATAATATCAACCAATGGAAAGACAGCATTCTTGAACTTGTCATAGATTTAGATTTATAATTTTTGATTCTGTCGAATGAACTACATGCTATTTCATCGCATTGAAATCATAAAATGTACATTTTCCATTTTGTCTTTAACTTCAAAATTCAGGTTGTTTAGTTGTTTGAATTTAGTGATAGGAGATAGATTATTGTTCTGTACATTAAACTGTGTCTTTGAATTTTTGAAATTATGCAGGATATCTCTTGTAAAACTCCATTATTACGAGTATCAATATCACAAGCACCTGACTTATCTTGAGGAATTCTTAGGGTACCATCATTTTTTGCTCTTAGTTGCGTATAATATTCAATCAACAAACAATTACCTCGTTATTACGAGCACCACATCTCGAGCATTTAGTCTGCTCCAGTGACTCCTCAAGGTTTTACTGTACTTGTTTTAGTTTAGAACACAAAGTGCTTTTATTGTTAATGAATATAATCATGTTTAAAATTTATAAAATTTGTATTTTCTATAAAAAGAAAATACTTAATTCTTTCTTTCTCATTGTATGTTGTGTTCATTAAAATATCATCAGCTGTGTGAATGCTAACCTGTTATTTTCTATTAACATTATTGTACTATATATCATGTATGTATGATTTCCATACATTTGTCCTGTTTTTATCCTTGATATATCATATTACATATGGAACTTCTTTTTAATCAAATACTTGCAGGGATATGGGTAAAATAGTATCATTTAATGTCACAAATGGCACGTTAAGAAGATACGTACTTCTTGAGCATGGTCTGAGATTGTATTTCTGACTGGAATCAAGTCTTAAAACTTGATTGGTTGTTAATAGATTGTTTTGGAATTGATTGGTTGTTAATAGATTGTTTTGGAAATTAACCAATGGCAAGGTTATATTTTGAGACTGGTTCCCATACTCATTTTTTCATAGAATTTGATTGGATGTTTGTGGATTGATCTAAAATTGACCAATGGTAAGATTGCATTTTGAGACTGGTTCCCATACTCAGTTTTTCATCTAATTGGATGTTCATAGATTGATTTTAAATTAACGTAAGGCTGTATTTTATGACTGGTTCCCATTCTTAGATTTACATCATAGGTTTAGTTTACTGGTATTGAAGGAGTTGGCACACGTATATTGATGTAAATAAATAGCCAGATAAAAGTGCAATATAAATTTTTTTGTGCATTCTTTTTGTTTAATATTTCTTAAATTTGAATTTAGCTCTGAATGTCAATAAACTATTCACTGGATCCTACACCAATATAAAACTACGCATCAAAATTGTTGAAAATGAGATGACTCCACTATCATTTGTTTATGTTACATGTATTAGTAATTACGTTTCCTAGTGTACTTCATGTAACCATCAGAAAACAACATGTTGAGATTGTTTTGCTATGAAAACAAGTATTGATGATTGTTTTTTTTTTTTTCTACTGCCACTTCATAAGATGAGTGTTAACGTATATACTTATTAATAGTTAAAGATTGTAGTTTACTATTTTAGGTCTGTGTCTAAGGTTATATAACTTGAGGTCAATATCCATTCTCAAATCTTGTGTTTTATGTTAATTCTTGTAACATAAAGAATTTGGTCACAAAGTGATCTTTTGTGAAATATACAAAAATATTTGTTGGAAACTGAATTATTTTTTATTAATATACATTGATAAATGATTGCCTGGAAGTTATTAAATTGGTCTCCAAGTTTATAATCTTAGACATGGGGCTGTTTTATTGTTAACATATATAAATGTATGTATCATACAACTGTGGTCTGTTTCATAGATACATCAAAGATACCAGTTTTTAAACTTATAAAAATCTGGCTACCACTTGTTTGTAAATATAATATGTCTTATCCTATTGATTGTTTTGGGATCTTTTGTCAGTCTGAAATGTTAAAGTAAGATTTTTAAGTTTAAAACTTCAATGTTCACTAAGATTTGTCTATGAAACAAGTTCCACATTCCTACACAAATGATAGAGAAATTACTCTTTACATCAAATTATCAGTTCAGAATGTACTGATTGAACTTACATTATCTTTTTAATGCAAATAAAATTATAATAAAATACATTTATGTTGTTTTTACACAGAATTTCAGTGGAGCAGATCTTGGCATGTACCCCATTTAGCCCTTTGCCTCATAATACCACGTCTGAAGCAGACGACTGTTCAAAACCTGTTCAAAACATTATAGCAAAAGAAGTCATTGCTTTTAATAAGTAATGGCTACTTGTGCCACAATGTTTTCCCCTCTGTAAGAGAGAAATAACCCAATTTCCTTAAACAAATTGGTGTTTTGTACATTAGCTTTGAATTCGGAAGAGTCCAAACTATGCTTATGAAGCAAAGGGATAACAATTCTCCTCTGTGATTTCTCATCCAATAATCAGAAAACCATCAAGTCATTCAGTACTCTAGATCAATTTATTTTTATAAATTATGTTTTCTGGGTTCAAGGTTTTAAAAACTGAGATCCATCTTTGATAATGTAAAATTGAGATTTGAGCATTGAAACAAATCTCAAGTTTTAACTTTGATATTGTGGTCATCAAAGTTTGTTTGCTGCTTGCGACTCTTTCTAAATATGTAATATACTGTCAGGGTCAAGTAAGAGGTACATTTATTTGCTGCTATAGATAAATTTGTGATTATCAGACCAACAAGAATATAACTACTAGATAATTGGTATATGAACAAATGTGGTGTAGAATCAAGTTTACGGGTAATAATATAGTACAATCATGTTGAAGTATCATACATCTGTAGGAAGGTCACATTTAGAGAGAGGTATATGCGGACTCTATTTTACAATCATGCTGTAGTTTAATACATTTATATTTTTGTCACATTTAGGGCTGGCAAAATCTCATAAAATTTTACTGGTCGACGGAGAAGTAACTTAGAAAATTTACTTGTCTGTACCATAAGTTCACTTGTTCGTGTTTTTCTCATTTTTAATGTCGGTATATAAATAAGAGAGAGCCTATTGAGTTTGCTTCTCACTAGTCTAGAATTATTAAATATTGAGGGAAAAGTATTAGTAGATGTGATGTGATTGACAATTAAAGTGCATCGCGCAAAATACCTCAAAAAAACTTCATCGGCACCAGAAAAACGATGGTTTTCTTTAATTTTTTACCAAATTCGCGAGATGACCAACATAGAGAATAATGTTGGACCACATATTAGTTTTTCAGCTGACTATTTGGAATAAAACGTATTCTATTCCTACTTCCACTTTCGCAATATCTATCCAGAGTTGTCGTTCATTATCCATCACATCGGAGAGAGATAACGAACGACAACTCAGGATCGTAGGCACTCGAAGTGAGAAAATTAAAGTGAGAAAATTGTAGTTAGATCAAGTAATATGATGACCCTGAGTAAAAAGAACATATATTTCAAAATGAAGCCAGGGTCCAAGGTTATAAAACTTGAGATTGATCTCCCAGCTCAAATCTAAATTTAGTAATCTCAAAAAGCTAAAATTTAGTATGGTAAGGATTATATTAATTTTACAAACAGAATCCAAACATGCACACGCTTATTGAAAATATACACATTGGTCAGAAATATGTTTAGAATGAAAATGAAATCTGAGTTTGGAGACTGATCTCAAGTTTTATAATCTCAAATTCTGGAATCAACATATTAAATAAATAATAGACAAAAAAAATTCAATTTAATTCCAAACCTAAATACCACTTCACTCATGATGAAGGTCAAATAAAATTTTAATCTCTACATCTTTTATGAATGTCACATTTTGCCATCCATCAGAAGACCAGCTATCTACAAACCTATAAACTGGCTTTGTATCACATACAGAGGAATATTGTACTAATCACATGCTGATATAATCATGTCCATCCTTTATTAGGTCGATGTCTCACCCTTTTTCTTCGTTGAAAATGTAAATTATCGTCTCTAACATATGGCTTGAAAGGTTCAACAGGTCGTTGATCATACAATGATCCAGAACTGTAGTACAGAAATACAAGTCATGTATTATTTGATTATTATTTTATAAATCTTATTCATTTATTTTATATCAATTTTGAAAACAGCTTCTTACAATTAATATAACATACAAATAATTCTCAAGGACTGATGGCAGAGATACTAATTTTCTCATTCAAATCACTTCATTTAGGGAGAATGGAATATATCAATCATATCCACAATAGGATTTGACCTACTGACCCTCATAAGGAGTCAGAGTTCAACGCCTAGGTAACTGCACCTTACTTTGTTTCTTTGGATAATACTAGAGTAACTCGTAATAAGAGTAGCATTTATGTTGTTATAACCAATCATTATCAAATACATTATTTGTTTAGTGTAAAAAAAAATTGTCTCTGGTTACCCAACCTTCCCTAATTTTCTCCACAACCTTACACTTTTTTTAGGCCTTAGGAACAGTACATCCACTATAACACTTTTTTACCTTATTGCATAAATAAATAATTTAGACAGCTTTCAAAAACATAAAAATAAATTCAAACAAATTCCTGACCTACCCCATTTTTTATGAGCACACCACCAGGAACATTTTTTTAACAGTTTTAATAGAAAGGTGAACATCAGTATCTACAAGTTTTACAAAGGTAAGTGAATATTTATACCTACAAGTTCAACAAATGTTTACGTTGGTCAAAAGCTATACATAGCTTATGTTTTGTATGTTAAATTTGTGTATACCGACAATAAAGAAATATTTGACTTGACTTGACTTGAAAAAAGAGAAGTGAACCAGTTGGTACTTACTAGAAATGATGATAAGCTATGAAATAATAGACAATCATTCCACCAATAAGTGACACAGTAAGAAATGTCTTCAGTAACATCCTCCACTGTGAAGCCTGCAAGAGAACATCTACATATTTACATACCTGACAGTATATGTACCTGTAGTGTTTGTATTTTATGCCTGTAAGAGAACATCTACATATTTACATACCTGACAGTATATGTACTGATAGTGGTTGTATTTTATGCCTGTAAGAGAACATCTACATGTTTACATACCTGACAGTATTTGTACTGATAGTGGTTGTATTTTATGCCTGTAAGAGAACATCTAAATATTTACATACCTGACAGTATATGTACTGATAGTGGTTGTATTTTATGCCTGTAAGAGAACATCTACATATTTACATACCTGACAGTATATGTACTGATAGTGGTTGTATTTTATGCCTGTAAGAGAACATCTACATATTTACATACCTGACAGTATATGTACTGATAGTGTTTGTATTTTATGCCTGTAAGAGAACATCTACATATTTACATACCTGACAGTATATGTACTGATAGTGGTTGTATTTTATGCCTGTAAGAGAACATCTACATATTTACATACCTGACAGTATATGTACTGATAGTGGTTGTATTTTATGCCTGTAAGAGAACATCTACATGTTATATTGTATCATATTTACACACCTGACAGTATTTGTACTGATAGTGGTTGTATTTTATGCCTGTAAGAGACCATCTACATATTTACACACCTGACAGTATTTGTACTGATAGTGGTTGTATTTTATGCCTGTAAGAGACCATCTACATATTTACACACCTGACAGTATTTGTACTGATAGTGTTTGTATTTTATGCCTGTAAGAGAACATCTACATATTTACACACCTGACAGTATTTGTACTGATAGTGTTTGTATTTTATGCCTGTAAGAGAACATCTACATATTTACACACCTGACAGTATTTGTACTGATAGTGTTTGTATTTTATGCCTGTAAGAGAACATCTACATATTTACATACCTGACAGTATATGTACTGATAGTGTTTGTATTTTATGCCTGTAAGAGAACATCTACATATTTACATACCTGACAGTATATGTACTGATAGTGGTTGTATTTTATGCCTGTAAGAGAACATCTACATATTTACATACATGACAGTATATGTACTGATAGTGGTTGTATTTTATGCCTGTAAGAGAACATCTACATGTTATATTGTATCATATTTACACACCTGACAGTATTTGTACTGATAGTGTTTGTATTTTATGTCTGTAAGAGAACATCCAAATATTTACATACCTGACAGTATATGTACCTGTAGTGTTTATATTTTATGCCTGTAAGAGAACATCTACATATTTACATACCTGACAGTATATGTACTGATAGTGGTTGTATTTTATGCCTGTAAGAGAACATCTACATGTTATATTGTATCATATTTACACACCTGACAGTATTTGTACTGATAGTGTTTGTATTTTATGCCTGTAAGAGACCATCTACATATTTACATACCTGACAGTATATGTACCTGTGGTGTTTATATTTTATGCCTGTAAGAGAACATCTACATATTTACATACCTGACAGTATTTGTACTGATAGTGTTTGTATTTTATGCCTGTAAGAGTACATCTACATGTTCTATTGTATCATATTCACATACCGGGAATTATATGTATTTGTAATGTTTATATTTTATTGTAGCAAGGCTTGCAGTAGTTAATTCATAATTAACTGGATAACAAAAAATACATAAAATTGGTTGGTTAAATATGTAAAACTTGTGTCGTTCACACATCCTCTAATTATAATGTTACATTCCTTCTTGACTCATACTCCATATATTTCACAAGTGTTAAATGACACACAATATTGTAATTTTTTTTTGTTCACTAGGTTTAATGCCATTTTTCAACAATATTTCAGTAATGTACGGTGGCCGGTTCACCTAACCAGTTTTCCTGGACTGTATACTAACCAGTACTCACTTACCTTTCCACAAGGAGCCGGCAACTTCTCATAGAAGGGTATGATCTGCTGCGACCGGTATTCAAACTCAGGTCATCGGGTAACAAGTCCAGCGCACGAACCACTGGATCACAGTTGCTGCTATATATATTATTGAATATTATTAATATAATACGTTACACAGAAGTAAAAACCTGTATTCATACCTAGTATGTTTGTATTATTATAATGATGTACAAGTTTATACAAGTTAATAAATTTATGTTCTGTTCAGTTCTATCAATTGCAAAAAACCCTTAGTGTTAATTAAATTGTGAAAAAGCAGGATATATAACACATGCTGTTTCTTGTGGACCCACATATTACGCACTTTTAACCAATCAAATCCGTTCATTTTTATCTTATCATAATAATAATAATAAAACATTGTATAAATATAAAATATACATGTACACCTACCTCAATTTTTCTTGTATACCAATACTTGTTACATGTAAGAGATGAACACACTGAGGATTTGATTTTATCTGTAGAAATATACAAAACAGAATGAACAAATAAATAGTACATGTATACTGTAACTGTGATCTCCCCCATATTAAACTAGATGAAATGTGAGGATAACATCCTTGCTAAGTGGCACTAAAGGACTTGTTTTTGTTCGTTTGTTTTTTAATCACTTGGGTTTATTGTCAAACTAACAGACAGGGTCATTTGGTGACTTTTCCAGCTTTAACGGTGGAGGATGACCCCAAGTGTACACCAGGGTAGAACCAACGACCTTCCGTGTAAAGCTAACAGGACACCTTTCTCACAGGTGATATTTGGCTCAAGGTGGGATACCAAGTCACAGCATTCCAAGGCTACTAATTACCAGTCAAAGACCATAACCACTTGCCAGTGATAGCCCTTTGCTTTTGTTCATAGCACAACCATCTATAAGATTTAAAAAGTGTAGGTAAGTTAAATATCATTTCATTTGCAAAATGAGCACTCTTTAATACATGACACATTTAATGCTTATAAATACAACAAACCAAATAAATCTCTGAATTTATGCCAACTATGCATAAAAGCCACATTTCTTCTCTCCCTTAGGTGATCTTTATTCACAGGTCTGACTGTACAGTAATTCATAATCTCATATAACGCACAAAAAGACATTTAATGACTTTTAAATGGACTAAACTGCTCCATTAAAATACAGTAAAACCTTGATTCTTAAACCACCTTTGAGACAGAAAAAGGGCTTTCATATTGGGTTGGTCTTACTATCAAGCTAAAATATAGTGGAAATACTGAAAACCAGTCAGAAAATATGAGGTCAACACATTGTAAAACCGGGGTGGTTGTAATATTGAAGTGGTTGTAATATTGAGGTGGTTGTAATATTGAGGTGGTTGTAATATTGAGGATGTTGTAATATTGAGGATGTTGTAATATTGAGGTGGTTGTAATATTGAGGTGGTTGTAATATTGAGGTGGTTGTAATATTGAGGTGGTTGTAATATTGAGGTGGTTGTAATATTGAGGTGGTTGTAATGTTGAGGATGTTGTAATATTGAGGATGTTGTAATATTGAGGTGGTTGTAATATTGAAGTGGTTGTAATATTGAGGTGGTTGTAATGTTGAGGTGGTTGTAATGTTGAGGATGTTGTAGTATTGAGGATGTTGTAATATTGAAGTGGTTGTAATATTGAGGATGTTGTGATATTGAGGTGGTTGTAATATTGAGGTGGTTGTAATATTGAGCAGGTTATGATATTAATTTGTTTGTTTGTATGTGACTTATTGTAACTGGGATTTATCGCCATTTTTCAACAAATTTTCAGTTATATACTGCAAACGGTTCACCAAACCAGTTTTCCTGGACTGTATACTAACCAGTACTAACTTACCCTTCCACAACTTCACCACATATGGAGGAAAATCAACATTTTTGTCAAATTTTCATGGAAGGGTATGACCTGCCACGTCCGGGATTCGAACCCGGATCTCCGAGTTGCGAGTCCAGTGCACTAACCACTAGACCATGGCTGCGGCTGTTATAATATTAATAATATAATTGGTAGTAATATTAATATGTTTGTAATACTGAAGTGGTAGTAATATTAATGTGGTAGTAACATTATTGTGGTTGTAATACTAAAGTGGTTTTACTATTAATGTGGTTGTAATATTAATGTAGTTGTAATATTAATGTAGTTGTAATCTTATTGTGGTTGTAATATTAATGTAGTTGTAATATTAATGTGGTTGTAATATTAATGTAGTTGTAATATTAATGTAGTTGTAATATTAATGTAGTTGTAATCTTATTGTGGTTGTAATATTAATGAAGTTGTAATATTAATGTAGTTGTAATCTTATTGTGGTTGTAATATTAATGTAGTTGTAATATTAATGTGGTTGTAATATTAATGTAGTGGTATATTAATGTAGTTGTAATATTAATGTGGTTGTAATATTAATGTAGTAATATTAACATGGTTGTAATATTAATGTAGTTGTAATATTAAGTTGGTTGCTAAGTGAGGTCTTACTGGACAGGTCAATGGTTCATTTATTGAATAGGGTGACACAAAGGTCAAACAGATCAAAATATCTTCCACTTTTGTGCCATGATGTTAATAAGGAAATCAAACATTGATCAGTACCAGATGATAAGGAAAGTGTACACAATATTTGATAGCAATATTTACCAAGTATTAACATGCTTTCATTACTTGCAATATCTGCAGGTCGACAATACATGAACGCTTTCTGAAAAAAAATACAACAATGTAAGAATTATAGTGCAATATGGGACACACTATACATAGACTTGGAGAAGAGAGACACTGTAACATGAAAATTCTAAAGAAGTACAGAAGATTTTGGTAGTACAATCCTGTGTTTACAGCCGCCTCTGCTTAAAGACCACCATGCAAATAAAGGTCATTCTTTGAAAAACCAAATTGACCTCTGAATAAAGGCCATCTGTCAATAAAGGCCACATATTTTCTTTTCCAAGGATGACCTTTACTCACAGGTGGCCTTTACTTGGAGGCAGCAGCAAACACAGGTTTGGCTATATTCTAGCTAAGACATTTCTATGAAAATTGTAAACGATGCCTGATGCCCAACGGCCCACCTGGGTTTTCACCAATCTATAAGCTGAATTTTTTCATTGAAAAATCTGGCTAAAAGTGGGGCCTAGACATGAAACATGCACAGTGTACTTACATTGCACTTTGTTATAAGGTCAGACATATCATCATCAATACAAAGAGCAGTGTCCCAGAAACTTGGTTCAACTCGTCCGGAAATGATATCACACCTAAATATATCACAGTAGTCAGCTAAACATACAGAATCAGGGCCCTGAAATGTGTACCATACATTGCATACTAATATTATATTAGGACTCTTAAATATTTGTTTATGTTTCAATAAAAACATTGAGCAATCACATTCTACAAGTTGTGGGTAAGTTTTTAAGTGTTCTATACAATCAAAACCAACCTGCCTGACAAATGAGATTAATTCTAATTGACAAACTCATCTAAAAATTACCAACTCAAGATCTTTTTTAGTGATTATGACAAATAAAAAAACTTGCATTCTTTATTCCAGCTTTTCGTTTTCAGAACAAGCATATAATGTTAACAAAAATATGCCTACCTACCAACAAATGTTAAAAGTTTGCATGACTGCAAACCAATCTTTTTTAAGGCTGGCCTAACTGAAAATATTTCAGTGTATGATAGTAAAGTATAACGGTGTATTAAGTTGTTACCGTGTATAAATGATCAGAATGTCTGTTGTTTAAATGATGATCAAGGAACATTTCTGCATAGAATTTTTTCCCACAGTATTCACAGCACCACTTTCCATAACCTTCCTCAGTTTTATGTTGTTCGTGTTGGTGAAATATATCCCTATCAGCATTGAATGGACAAGACTTAGGAATGTCGACATGATGACTGGTGTAGACTGGTTTCAGTTGCTGTAATATAGACATCAAAGCAAATGATTCCAATTTATACCAGTTTTGATGTAAATTTTCTTTGAAAGACAAGTCTGAAATGTCAGGGCCGATTAGCTGGGTAAGGAACAGTCTTGAACCTCACCATAAGTAATTTTGCACTCAGGAATGGAATCAAAAAAATTGGAAACCATAAATATTGCAGACCAAGAAGTAATGCAGCATGTGTAAGAATAAAATGTTCAACACAAAATAAATCCTAAATGTCAAATATCATTTAAAAGTCACAATTCATTAAACAATATCACCGAAGTTAAATGATTCTAGTTTTTTAAGTACCTGATATTAGATTCAAAAGTAATTGTTTTTTCAGGTTTTTTTTCATTTTACACTCAGTAATGAAAATATAGTCTTAGTTTACACAATATATATCTATTTGAGTGACCCTGGTTAGAATGACTCACATGGTTGATGAAATCCCTCACGACTCTAGAATGATCACGAGAACACTGACTTGCATTGTATTCATGAAGGAACATCTGTAAAATCACCTACAATGAATAAACAAATCACTAACATTTACAAGTCATATTATCATGCAATCATGTATTAAATATTTTAAATTCATATACCAATCAACCAATATTGTGTGACCGTGTAAACACAGTAACATCAAGGCTCGACAAATCCACTTGTCCTCTCATAATTACAAGTAGAAATTGACTAAGGATGAGTTGAAATTGCTGTAGAACTAGATAAAAGTCTTAGCTGTTTGTCCTGCAGGATGAGTAGCCTGAAAAACTATTGAGTCCTGAACATCAAACATCAGAGCTTATTATCAAGGATTACCAGGTAGGTGAGGTGTTAAGAAGCCATATTTATCTGTCAAGTCTATAGTATAAAAGCTAATACCTTGGATGCGTCTTAAAAATATCTGAGGAAAACAATAGGAAGTCATAAATACTAGAGTAGAGGCAAATCAGCCAACTTAGGGTATGTAATGTTCACGATCCTGTACAGAATGGTGGACGATTGCTCATAGCAATACCATGAACCAGCAATCAGAGGTCGAAAAGCATAATCCTCTAGGAAAAACATCACTGACTTATGTCACCATCTTTTTCTATAGATATTCCAAGACTGGAACCAGCTTACTTCCAGCCTAATCCAGGACTACAGTATATCATATGTCTGTATTTTTAGAGAAATCCCACCACATTAATAAACAAAGACTTACCACAAAATAGAACACATGCTCACTTAAATTAATTATTTGAATAACAAATGAATAAACAATCAGGGCTTTCATTTGACCCTTATAACTGCATTTTGACTCTTAAAATCAGTAAAATAAAGCTTTAGATTCTTGAGAATTTGTACCAAAGGGTCAAATTAGAAGGAAATTTTGTTGATTGATCGAATTATCATAAGCTAAGGGTCATTTCTGACACTCAACTTTTGACGCCTAGAGAAAGCCCTGACAATACATGATGTGTTCAATGTTATATTTTTAAGCAAAGCCAGTGTAGGCTTTGTTTGCAAGTACGAAACTCTTATGGACGAAACGTGAATATAAATTTGTGAAATGACAAGTAACAGAGATAATGGCAAACGAATTTTTATCTCTAAAGCACTTGGACTTCACATGAAATAAATGCGCAGTCAGAAACTCACCAAATTACGAATAAAATGAATGTCCATCACTTATTGTTTTCGTCTTTCGCCCTCTATTTTCATTTCTGTCCAGGCTAAATCCTAATTATTGGATTTATTCCGGAGCACGGTATAATCCGGAATGGTTGTTTCGTGCAACCAGAGTTGTCGTTCGTTATCTCCCCCATTCCATGTTGCAGTGCACCAGTCAACGGGTACCAGTTTACATCACTTATGGAACGAGGACCAGTATAACATGTATTGATAGAGATAACGAACGTCAACTCTGGATAGAGATTGGAGTTAAGCTGGTCCCCGTTCCGTATCTCTGTACACCAGAGTCAACGGGTACCAGTTCAGATTGGTGTTAGAGATGAAATCAAATCAGAATCAAAGTACTGAAAGTAATGCAGGTATGTATGCGAAATTTCGTAAAGAAAGGAAAGAAAGAACATCCTAAAAATTTACAGTGAATAATAAATTTCTTTATTATCACTTTAATCAAACCTTATTGAAATTCTTAATGCTTATTGGGTGATATCATCAAAAAAATTGATCAATTTGGCTGTTCAATAGATCACGATACAACTACAGTAAAACTTAACTTACCACCCACCTAAATATATATGACCATCTTGTTATAACAAACTACTTACTTTCAGACCAGTTTTCAGTAATTCTTTTATGTTTCAACTTGATAACGAGACTATCTCAATTTTAGGACCAAATGGATCCAAAGTTGGTCTTAATAAAAAGGTTTTACTATATATGCATGAATTCTAAACAGATGCCTGCCATCTAGTGACATAGGGTTACACATCATGCATTCAATTCATGTAATTCATGGATTGTCATGGTAACTAGAAATTATTAATTTTTACTGCCCAAATTATTATACAACAATAATTATGACAAGAATGAAATTATTTTGTCATAACTTTAGTGTTCTGAAAGTCCTTGACAAATTTAATCTCTTTTTTTATTTTTTTTTCCAAAATAATGAATTGGGTTTATTTATACAAAGTCCATAATTAATTAGAAAAACACATCAATTCGCGATAACAATCTATTTTTTTTGTTATGAATTAAAGTCCATGAAATAAATGAATAAACTCTAACATATTAAGTATAACAAAATCTACTGAGGTTATTTTGAAACAAAGCTGGAATTTGACTGGTTAATCATGAAGCTCAAATTGTGACTCAAACAAGATAATCATTTTATGTTTAGATTCATCAGGCGTAGAATCACTATCAGTAAGGCAGATCATATTCATTTAATGAGACTGCAGATGGCTTGCATATCTGTTCATTTTTTTCTTGCTTAGAAGGAATAAAGAATAATTTCAAAATACAAGTATTTTTTAATAAATTTTACTCTATTTTGATACAATATTTTTAGTCACAATATATCATATCACAAGACAATATAATAATCTGTAAGCGTTAATAGTATTACATAATAATACATGTATACCATCACTTTCACTCATTTGAAATCAGATACTTAAAGCATGAGTTAGAATCATAATTTATTGATTACTGCATATAACAATAGATTAAATCTGAGACTTTACAAAGTATTACCTTAAAAGGCCACCGTTAATTAAAGCATCAACAACAATTAAACAGAAACATGACACACACAATTATGAGACTTTCCTAATATTGTTCACACTACCAAATTGGTGAACCATAAAAGATTTTTGCAATATCACCACACAAAGACAATTATTCAAAAAGTCTAAATATATGTGTGAAAAATTTTGACACTCGACTATACCTTACTAAAAATATTAAATGCTGAATTAGGAAGTGTTTCAAGTTGCATTGAGTGTATACTACCAATCACTTAATCAACTGTTGTCAATGACAAATTGTGCTCATTCGGTATAACATAATGAGGTAACATTCAAATCACCAAATAAATTAGCACTAATGAACTGCTTAAACATGAACTCAATATCATATTAACATTCGTAAATTTGTGAAAGCCAAGTAAATATGACAAAATAAAACAATGCTCATTTTTCAGTGTTAAAGATCATCACACTGGCTTGAATAATCAATGGATCCAATTTTAAAACCAACACATAGGACTGTGTTTCTATGTGATAAAAATGTCTGACATCAAGACTTCACATTCTGGATTGTTGCACAAGTCCATAATCATAGTCTGGATTATTTTCAATTCGTAAAGATGTCAGGAAGCGAGTGTGTGACTCTGTATCAAATATTGTCTGTTTTACGGCAGGTAACTCATACATGTGTTTAATCCATGAGGCTAGTCTCGGGAAATTTGATGATGTAATAGTTGTTTCTGGGACAACAGCATTCACAACCGGAAATCTCTCAAACCATGGCCATAGCATAAAATCCACCATGCATACTTTCTTACCTAAAATACAAAAGAGCAATGAAAAATAACTAAATATATAATGTCTTCATCTAGATATATATTCTATTCATACACTCTGGTGTCCCAAAAGCAATGTATTATTAGGCATGACCTAAATACTAAGCATGTACAAATAGAGGTGGCCTAAATATTAAGGATATACACAAGGTGGTGTTGACTAAGTATTTTACATATACTAGTAGGCATGGACTAAATACTTTACATGAACAAGTAGACATGGCCAAAATAATATACATGAGTGTCACATACAAAGATCAGGAAGTCTCAGAACAGTCCTCAGAGTAGAAGAAAATAACAAATATACACCAATTCATTCATTCATACATTGTTTAACAGGTGACTGGTGAGGAGCCTCCTTGGTCAAGTGGTTCTGGTCTCTGACTTTGTAATCACTACCCCTCACAACTGTGAATTCAAGTACCATCCAGGACAAATTTTCACCTGTGAGGCAGCTGTCAAGCTAGCTTACGAAAAGTCAGTGATTCTACCTAGGTGTACACCTGGGGTCTTCCTCTACAGTTAAAGCTGAAAATTCGCTAAATGATCTGACTGTTAGTTTGATGTTAAATTGCAGTAAAAAACACCCTTCTTCATTTATAGTTGTGCTTACAGTGTAATATGGATCGAGTGAAGGGCTTATTTGGGTCTAAAGGAATTCAATATGTCCTACTGTACAACTGTAACACACATACATATATTGCACATACATACTACAAGTTAAATAAAATTATAAAATTAACAATAATTACACAAATCTTACATTAAAGATAATATTTATTATTCACATGATAATAAATAAGTAGATATTTACCCCCAAAGAACGGTCCATCTCCTCTTGAAATCAGTTCCTTCTCATAGCGACCCAGCGCTCTGTAGAATCTATCCATCACTTTCTTATCTTGCCCTTTTGTTTCAGGAACCGCATAGAATGTGCTAATTAACTGAAATGGTAAATTTATTGAAAAACAAACAATAAAAATTGACGACTATTCCTACTATGAAAATTGGATTATTTTCTAGTCAAACCATCCTTCAATAATGTTGGTTTCTAGTTACTTGTCCTAAACTTTTAGCACAGTTTTTTTTTTAATTTTCAAAACTACCTGTGGCTTTCTGAAGGGGAAAATATAGTGATATAAATTAGTAAAAAGGGGTTATAGTATATAGCATATTATGGGGAAAATATAACTTTTTTGAGCCAGGGGAAACAGCTGATATTCGGCTGTAAAATATACAACTTTTGGTTAGAGGGGGCATGAAGTCTAGATGTTTATGTAGAATATGGACACTATCAGCACAAAACTAATGTCTTTTTAATTATGCTTGCCAGATTTTAGAGGGGTTGCACGGTGGCTCCTCCCCCCCCCCGAAATCTGTGCTTGCTTGTACTTCATGAGAAACTACCAACTTGATCAGCAATAATGATAAATGGCCATAGACCCAATGTCTACATCAAATCTTCACAGAGATGTCCAGCTTACAGTACTATGAATACATCATGACAGAAAGAAAACAAGGGAGGCATTGTGGTCTACAGGTGGAAAGTCTGACCTCTAATCCGAACGTCCTGAGTTCAAATCCTGGCTTTGACGGGTTTCATTCATGAACTTTACAATCCAATTTTTTCGATGCAGTACTGGTGTGGGGTACAGGAAGCGAACTCAAGCGTGATTAATATATGAAAAATTGCTTGTTTCACAATCAAGCTAAATAAACATATAAACTAAACCAGAGACGTAGATTACATACATAAGTCCCTGACAAAACTAAAGAAAACAATGACCAGAAATAACGATGCATACCTTAGACATGGATTCCCACAGTTGACGATCCCTAGCTTTCTGGTAAGGATCAGTGGGATTTAGTTTCTCATTAGGAAAAGCTTCATCTAGGTAATCGTTACAAACAGCTGACTCGTGTAATACACCGTTGTCCCACTCTAATACAGGTACCAGTCCAAGAGGACTCATCTCAAACAACCAGTCAGGTTTACGTTTTAAGTTTACATTCACTGTTTCAACCCTAAATATATAAAATTCACAGCATAATACCCAAGAAAAATCAATACAAGAGGGCCATACAGGGGTGTAGAAATGTCTTCATACAGCCCATAAGCTACTTAAAGTAAAAGGGGGGTCTGAGGGTTCCCCCTTTGGGGGCAAAGGGCAACATCCACTGTGGGGAAAAGTAGGCATTAAAAAATGCTCAAATAGCTGGTTGATTTTCACCGCTTCCGGCTCAATTCTATGCCCCTGGCCATAATGGTCCTACATTGCTCACCAGATTAATGTAAGTTAACCTGTAACCAAAATGTTAATAAAGGTACATCTTTAAGCAGATAACGGGGAACAATAATAAACTTGCTAACAGACCAACATTGGTTCATGAAAAGAAGTCATTTTAGGATATTTCCTTTTTTTAGCTCTGGCAGCCCTAAAAATGGCGATCAAATGTACTTGCTACAAACCATGTTTAGTGATGATCCATATATGGGTTCATGAGAAGAAAATGTTTAATGGTTACTCTATTTTTAGCTCTGGTTACCCCTAAAAGGGGTCAACTGCTATAATATGAGTAAATTGCAGTAAGAACCTAAAAAGAATTCTACACAGCAAATTTGAAGTAAGTCTGACCTGTAATTTCAGAAGTGTAGATCATTGTTGATGCTGGATGTCAGAAGCTGGATGCCAGAGCAACCCCTTTCCCATCCTAACAGCTCATCCTGAACCTTTGGTTTTGGTGAGCTAATTCAGTTAAAATGTTTAATTTGAAAAAAAAAGTTTTCTATATTTTGATTTGCATAGACCAACAGACTACTTCTTTCAATTTCTTTGGCCTGATTAGATATTCTACGCCTTCCGTTTAAAAATTGGTATAAAATGGAAACATTCAGCTGAATATGATTGATTTGTAAATGAATTTATTGAAATATGATAAAATAGTCATTTGTTTGTGTCCTTGACTCAAATCAAGGTAAACCAACTGGAATTGTCATGTGATATCAAACTTGTGTTTTTAAAGCTGCTAAGTATATATATTTTATGATAATACTTATCCAAATAAAAAATTATATAATGGCTTACGGAATATTTTTGTGAGCAATGACAAGTCTTGTTCTCTGGGCGTAAGGACAAAATCTCATACTATATAATCTTAGGACTCCGGGCTTTCTCGGTGGACACACTTGCCCTGTAAAAGAAGAAACATTCAAGATGTAATTCATATAAATACAATGAAAACTAGCAATAAAGATCTGGACTTTCTTTCAGGGGGAGGAGCCTTTTTCTTAAACTTTGGGAAAAAACATGGTATTTTTGCAAAGTCAGGAAGAAAAAAACTTAATGTAAACTGATTTTAGCGGAAAACTGCATGATTTTAAAGATCTGTCCTGCGTGGAAGATGCCTGTAAACAGTCCCTGCAATAAAAGGAAAAATCCCTGACGATATACAACTGAACGTTGTATGGTTGAGTGTCTGCCTACTGTGCTATGGGTCCTGGATTAAATCCACTGTTCAGTTCTCGCTCATAATGTACATTAACTGCTTAATGGTGACAGTGGTTGGATTGAACCCAGGACATAATGTAGTCCCAGTCCAAATAATTAGACTGTTTGTGATGGTGAGATATTTTTTTATTTGGCACCGCACCATTCAGATGATGGCCTAATTCATTTTTATGAAACATGATTATTCCCCTATCATCAGTGTCAGCCATCCAAAGAGATCTTAGATGGTGTTCTTTAGAACATCAAAGACTTGACTTTTACTTGATCATGTTCTTCAAAATCTATCAGAACCTAGTTGCCACTAGCCTTCCCCATTACATATACTCCGGCTAGACCGTCTTGTTGCTCTCACCATCTTGCTCTCTGGCAACTATAGACTTCAACATTCTTACTTTCCCCACTGTATCATTCTCTGGAACCAACTCCTTGCCACAACGCAGCACTGTTCAATCTTGACCTCTTCAAACAGGCCATGGCAAAAATTCAGTACTAGTCAGTATATTTATGTTTTTACTTTTAAACTCCTCTCTTACCTCCCACTTATTAACATTTTAATCATGACTGAATTATCAGTCCCTTATCACAACCACTCACAGCCTGTTGATGTCCATTTTCAGGTGTTTTACCATTCAAGACATAACTAACAGTTTCTACGAGCACATTTTCCTGCCTGTAACACTCGAAAGAGGGGTTGGCAGTATCCAGATATAGATACAAAGTTGAATAAGGCCAAACCAGGAACTCTACACTACATTACATATTGTAACAAAGTCAACAATTTAGTCCCAAATAAAACGCAATGGAAACATTGAATGAAGTCTCACCTATGGTAAAATCTGATTAAAATGTATCAAAATTTTTAAAGAAGTAAAGAATACCTCTGCCAATGGCGAACTCAGTCAATTTAGAAGCCATATCCGAATATTGTTTGTATTGAAGATTTACTAACTGCAGCAACGCATTTGCTCGAGGACGACCACCAAGATTTAAAAGTTGTACACACTTCATGTAAATTTATATTGACTTATATCGCGTCCTATAAAATAACGTCTGAAATGTAAAGATATCAGCAGAAAGATAAATCCCAGCTTTTAACTTCACGATCTAGAAAATGACCCGGAAGCTCAATTTTTCAACTGTATCCAACTCGTTACATGTTTCCGCTGTTTAATTCGGAATTTGGTCCTAAACTAACGTGTTTTCATAATCAATGAACAGCGAACTTAATGATAAGATATATCTACCAACTTTTCTCTTCTATTGAAACATGTACGTTAATTTACGTGCGGTATTCTGCGAACTACAGTACTTCAAGTTAATTCTACTTTCGGTTTGAACTGAGACCATTTAAACATCGTGTCACGACTAAGTAAAAAATCCATGTAATACAGAGGCCCTGATTTCACCGAGTCAAATTAAGTCTAGCTTCTAAGTTCTATCTGACAACTAACAACGACTGTGTGAAAGAATTTATCATTATCACTTCGAAAGTTCAAACGGACATGTTTTTCAAACAGCCTAAACTTAATTTACTTAATTTTGTTGTTACTAGGCAACACAACTATATAAATATCATGTCTTTTGTTGAATGGAGAAAAGATGGTATGATATTTACATTGTAAAACAGCTGCATGTAATGTTCCAAATTAAATT
Organism: Lutraria rhynchaena; assembly: GCA_008271625.1. NCBI lineage: Eukaryota > Metazoa > Mollusca > Bivalvia > Venerida > Mactridae > Lutraria > Lutraria rhynchaena. The sequence continues at coordinate 742,219 of VIBL01000051.1, forward strand.
GATCAAGAAGCATTAAAACTTGTACGTTATTGTATTTGTTAATTTCACTTCCATCTTTAATTATATTTATTTTTATCGCTTCTTCAGTAACAGTGGTTACGTGAAAACAATGACAAAAAAATCTGCGGACCTCGCAACCTATATTTTGGGGATACAAAGATTTGTACTGTATGCTACATATATATGTACAATATAGGTTTTTCGGCGATGGTCGTGGAAACCAATTCAGTGGCGTAGCTTGCCGGAAAAGAGAGTCTTGGCAAAATCCTGGGGGGTTCTGGGGCATGCCCCCCCCTCGGAAATTTTTGAAAATCTAAAACGTCGTAGGTGCATTTTACGACTATTTGGGGGGTATTTTGTGACCATTAGAAATGAAAAAATCATAGTTTTAGTTATATAAATGGTAAAAAATATCATTTTTCTATGAAACATTTTAACATTAGTTACATGATTCCAAATTTACCTTTTCATTTTTGGAAATCGAGTCTAGGCAATGACCTAGTACTGCCTAATAGAAGCTATTTTCACTGTACCCATCGACCAACTACTACCTGGCCCCGAGGTTATAAAACTTGAGAGAAGTCTCCAAGCTCAAATCTCAATTCTATTCTCAAAGTATTATGGTTGAAAAGATGGAGACCATTATTGTTTAAATACATATTCAGGTCAATTATTTCAGGTCCGATAAGGGCCACCTGTCAATAAAAGCCACATTTTGTCTTTCCCACTGATGGCCTTTGTTTACAGGTTACAGGTAAGCGACAACATCAGGGGCTCAATCTTGTTAATAGCGCGTTTTTCAAAAGGGATAATTCGGTCTTGAAAGCTGAAATGATAACACGTGTGTTCAAGCCTATTAACAAACAAGACCTTAATACAATCAAAGTCTGTACAAATACACGTAACATACATTACAGTTAAACACTAAGTGAGTACACTTTGTATTTAATTCGAAGTGTTATTTCAGCCAATATTTTTTATATCTCATCATGAAATTCATCGCGGTCTACTGTTGTAAAGAAATACATATGGTGTATATGTTTTTCAGTTGCTGAAAAGTTCCGTGAATGTAACATACTGGTTTTTCATGGAAACAAAAACAATCTAGACACAGTATTGTAATGTAAAAATCAACTTCATGCACTGCGTGATGAAAATTCTTCTTAGCAGAATGTTATTGCCATCGAATCTATTTCGACATAAAGAAAAATACGTCTTAAGCGAGTTCGACGTAACGAGAGTCATCTGTAAAGCGTTCATAAAGTTAGTAAGTACAAAACGCACTTACTTGTAATTCCCCAACCAATGATAGTAGCGAGGTCCCCTGAGAAGTCATTGTTGTCGTTTGATGGCAAATTTACTGGATTGTCTGTTGCTGCTGTTGTCAACTTGACGATGGCTATATCATTAGAATACCCCCCCCCCCGGGAAGATCGAATTAAAGTAGTCCGGGTGCTGGGTGAAATATAAACATCAATTAAGATTCCAAGCACTTTTTATTGTTATTCGATAAACATATAAATGACGCGGCAGTATTAGTCTCTGCATTTGTGACAAATATTATGCAGTAGAACACGAGTACAATGTATAACAAACTCGGATACAATGAAAGAACAAGATCCGGTGAGATATTTAGTCGTAAAATTAAAAGGTCCTGGTTTCCAACAACCCAACCAGCCCTACTTTTTACTACCTAACCTTGCCGTTTTTTTTTCAGACTCAATCATTTATTTTCTTGCTGATATTTTATATCACCGAACTTTTACAATTATGCATTATTATATATTATACAATTATACAAGTACATGTAGAAATGTACATTACATACTTACAAAGTTGACTGTTTAGAAGAAATACACGTTGTTGTGTTATGTTTAGAAGAAATACACGTTGTTGTGTTATGTCTGTGTTTTCTCGGATTACCCACAACTTATGTGTAGAAATCAGCACTAATGTCGCGAGACTGATCTTATCAGAACACCGATACACATATACAACGTATATTATAATAGTGAATATTCAATTAACACGTACAGTGCACCCTCTCCAGAGCGGCCCTCTCTGGAGCAACAACCTCCCATTAACTACAGCATGATAAAGGGTGTTGCTATGGAGAAGTTGCACTGTACATGCATGGTATGTCCGCTTGACAAGGAAATAGCGTGGATGTACCATGTTAACGGTACACCAAGTTATGTACATAAACGAAGAGAGGTAATTGCTCGCTTAATACAATATCACATTTGTTGTCGTCATTCTTAACCCAGAATTGTCATTCCTGATGTACGTCAGTGATAAGGAACGGCAACTCTGGTTGGAGATTGTGTTTCTGCGGGTCCTGAGCATTTTGGAAATGACAGCTATGAACTTTCCATTTGTGTAACATGTTATTATGTTTTAGAAATATTTTTTTCGTTTTTATGGTCAGTTGGTAAATTTCTTTTTTTTTGTTGTATTTGTAATTCGTCTATTCCTTTTGTTAATTTTGTACATGAATGTATTTCATCAGTATGAATAGAATTCTTGATTAATGTGGACGAGACGCTGATCTGTTTTGGAATATCCAGATAATATGTCTTCTATAGCCATAATATGGTCCATGTTGAGATTTGTTGTGTCAGATTGGAGAGGAATTTTTATTTGCTCGTCATGAAGGATGCTGTTTGGGATCATCAATGTTTACACGCAAGTTCACACTTCATGAGTTCAGTATTCTAACATAATTTATTTTCAATATAACACACATAATAATGTCATTGTAATATATGCAATATTTAGATAATATAAAATACATAATAAATGCAAAGATGTCGTTGGAAAATTTCACTCACAAGTTCATGACCTCTATGCTGAAAATTTCCGGAGAGTTAAATACAGTAACTCGGTCACGTGACAATTAGTAAGAACGGGTCTATAAGCTTTGTACAATTTCATTTTTAAAAATAAAATAGCAAAATCATAAATATAAATATGATTCCTTAGAGTCTGTGCTTTGTCCACTGTCAGATGTATTTAATGGCTGATAATAGTCAATTGAAGAGTCACCATGACTGGAGTAATAATTTTGCTTGTAAAATTCTGCTTCTGTTTGTTGAGGATGGTAATTGTAATTCAAAGATGGTTCATTGTCTATGGTACAAGTAGCCGAGCCAATAATTTCTGAAATTGACCAAATTTTAGGTTTCTGGCTTGCGACTTGTTTTGTGGATTTCTGTATGTCTGATGATAAGTCCGTATATCTGTTAGACATCATTGTAGTGACTGGAGGAAGTCTGAGTGGCTCAAGCGCTTGATTTGGTTCACTTGGTAACTCGGGCAAGCTTTCTGGTGAGCTCGATGGATCAACCATACGATCAAAACGAGCGTTTGGCGAAAACAATCTTTGCACGCATTTCTTTGTTGGTCTCTTCTGTTTTGTTGACACATCCTCGACATCTGATAAATCAGAAAACTCCTTCGATGTATCCGCCTCGTTACTTGTGAGGGATCGTCTGCTTGATAAACTTCCACTTCTGTTTCGATTTTCTATAAGTAAAAAATGTTATACGGTTTAAACTTATTAAATACAGTAGCTAATTAATCATTAAAGAAATTGTTACATTGATTGGACAGTCTTCATCATTCATGTTAGATAGAAATTTAGTGGATATTTCGATTTGATAAATTTACTTTTTCCATTGTGTATCCAATCAGTTTACTTTACGTTGACAAATGAAGCAAGTCAGAACGAACATAAACAAGCTATTTAATTGAAACTATGTGTATTATAGTGATAATATTTCATGGTGAGAGGCAAGGTATACAAAATATATTTTTTTAAATTGCTTACCAGGTTCGCTATCTTTCAAGTCTTCATTGTCGTCATAGTCTCCAATATTATCTTTCTTCATTCTTCTTCTAGCGTTAGCAAACCATGTGGACACTTGGGTCAAGGTCATTCTTGTTGCTATTGCCAACATGACCTTTTCACCTTTTGTTGGATATGGATTCTTCTTATGTTGACCTAACCAAGCTTTAAGAGGCCCAGTTGTCTCTCTAGTGGCATTTTTTCGTCTGATGGCGTTTATATCAAATCCGGTATACCTAAAACACAATAGAATAAAAATGCAAAAAATGTCAGTAAGTTTGACTATGCATGTATTTATATAAGTTCCTTGTAACCCATGTAAGACCTTTCAAGTTTCAACGTCAGACCTAACAGATACATGATCAGATAACAAATTTGGCCCCATTATCGAATGTTCGAGTAATGTACACGTAATCTTCGTTTATAATCATTTTAAATTGCAAATTTTAAATTCAAAACCACTTAATGATTTAACGAGAACGGAGTATTACTTACATAGAACCGTACGGGTGAGGGTTCATCATCTGGTCTACATAGTAATGCTGGCCCAGAGAACTTGGTGCTTTAAGGGAATCACTCTGTACTGATGCAGTATGCTGCAAGTAAAATGATAAGTGAGTCAATCAAAAATGAATATTTGATTAAATTAATTAACAACTTGTTAGGTAGTATTCAGTCTAAAAGTTTAATCAGTTCATTTGCATTTTTATTATTAATCCGACGATGTTTTGCTGAAAATTAAAATTGTTTACATGGGGTTTCAGCAAACTTGAAAAAAAGTTTACCATGTAAGGTAGTGGCAACGGTTGGTATAAAACACCGTGACCGGAATGGATATTAACGGATGATGATTATGCTTACCATTTGATAGAAAGCGGCAGTGTTTTCTGTACGCAAGCCGGCTGTCTGTGGGTAAAGCTGGCCAGTTCCGTATATGGAATCTGATAAAGTTGGTACTCTGGGTAAATAATTTTGGGTACCGGTCGAAGTCGGAGCAGTTAGTTGAGGCTGAAAAGGTACAAACACATAGAGTTAAATTATAAAGAAAACTGGGTTGTGAAAAACTTGATAAATTATATAACATCTTTATGATTTCTTGAAATCTAAGATCACTATACAAATTTAAACTTTCAGTGCATATTTCGGCAATAATTAAGCGTACAACCAGACATTTATAAAACGAACTGAATTTTGCGATAGTTTTTTGTTGCTGTCGAGAATATTTGCAATTGTCATATTGATTATTTAAGTCTTTTACTCATTGTGTCGATAATAAAAGTATTTGATAAGATTTCAATGTAAACATATATAAGGTAATCGTTGTTAGAAATTTTTGTATTTAACATGATCTTTAACAAAGTTAATTTAAATTTTACATACATATTGAAAATGTTCTTTAATTATCAAAAAGTGTTGTTTTTTACCTGAGTGGATGATAATCCGGCTATGAAAGACATCGTCGTTTTATGTCACAAATCCTACGTACGAAATTAAAACTATTTCAAATCGTGCTTAAGTTAATGAACAGAGATAATAAATTTTAGAGCAACTTAAACTAGTTGACAAATTATTGCAATATGACCTAATATGACAAAATCATCTTTATATAGTCACTGGATATCTCAGATAACACACTTTCACAATTAATTATGAAAACTCATTTCATTGGATGACGGTCACTTAATTTCAATTAATTTTTTCGCGCGTGTCAATTTTAAACAATGTCCAGACTTTAATTGGTTGAAAGTTGTCACGTGTTCAAAATTACCAAATCCCATTCGTTAATTAGTTTTGACAGTTTTTGCATGAAGCTCGTGTCGGATGCAGCGCATTATGGTTTAGATCTATCGAAAATAAAATCTTATCTGATTTTCAAAATGATGATATGTGTCCCTTAACGTCAAAAATCGGCTCCCTCGGGGTCTCACGGATGTAATTTCATGTATACATCGAAAATACATCTTGAGATAAATGTCTACAAGTCCCTGTAGCATGTTAACTATGGTTTGACAACTTTATTAATAATTTCTTTTTTTGTAAAAAGTGAATTTGATAAATTATCTTTACAATGGTCTAATCCTGTTTCTGTCTAAATTATAGAATTTAGGAGACAATAAGAAAACATCTTTATGGTCATTTTTTAAGTTTGGCAATTTTATTACACATTGTATTTATGTCAATTTATTTCTATAATTTGTACAACTTTTATACTATGAACAAATACCCAACAAAGTTTTTACTTTTAATATTATTAGTTCATATTTTTATCGATTCTTTTCAAGTAAAAAATTATGTTTTGTACGGGAAATATATATTTTTACAATGTCTGCTTGAAAATGTACATATTTCATTCAATACTATTATAAATGAGGATTTGTTGATAGTAACTTAGGCTTTACTTGTACAGTGCACCCTCTCAAGAGTGACCCTCTCTTGAGCAGCAACCTCCCTTTATCAACAGCATAATTTCCCCATTGTACGATTTAACTATTAATTTAACATCTATAGAGCAACAACCTCTCAACAACAACATAATTTTACTTCTTCCAAATGTTGTAGCTATGGTGAGGTTGAAAAGTATATACAGTGAACTTCAACCCGAACGAATATTTTTGTAAAAAAAAGAAATTTCTCAGCTTTAAAAACTGCAGCAGTGTGTAAGATTGTTTTTTATTAGGGAAATTTTCACAAGCAGCAGACACGGACGTGACGTGGTAAAATTATAATAACTTTTACTTAAAACACACAAAATTATGAATCCAAAAATTAACTTAAATGAAACATAATTGTTGCCGAATACCACTCAGTACTATGTACAAGTAGTTTTCATTTAAGGCATTTTGGGGGCTAAATTTGTGTACTTTAAGTAGAGTGTACTACAATTTTGCCATACCAGGTCTGTTACCACTCCCCGTGGATTTTTTGCATCGTTAATTTCATGTTCAGTGAAATATTTAAACTCATTTTTATAAACCCGAGATCGATCTTTATATTCAAAACAAATCTATGCGAGATTTTTTCATGCGTGAATAAAATGTATTATGGCATATTATTGTATCACTGGATTTTTATATGATTAGCGACAAAGCCGTGTGCAATACTCTATTTTCAACTCTTGTCTTGAATTTTTATTTCAAGTGGAGACTTATCAATGTCTGTTTGAAAAGAGCATCACAAAAATATAGAACGATTTATTATACATGTTTAGACTAACGAGTAGTCAGTCATAATTTAAACAAAATATACAAGAGGTGGTCTCATTATCGAGGTTTTGCCGTATATTTATCATAAATAAAAACGATGAATTGTTGCTGTTGACTTTAGCATCAGTAACATTTTGGAAATCACTAACACAGCCATAAGATGAAATGTCTCTGGAACATTGATCAGTTAAAACGTGTTCATGAAATGAATTTCAAAGCGCAAAACTTTCAATTTAACAATTTGAGAGAATTTTTTATGACACGTGACTTAACACTTTTAGCTGATTCAACATTAACATAAATGTTGCTATCTAAACTATAGTCAAATTAAGTATCAGTAAGACTAGAGATCTTGAGCTAACATGGTTTGATAAAAAAGTTATCCTCCAGCTTTAAAAACTTACAAATGATTCAAATCTAGCTATTAGTTTTAAGAAGGTCGTGAAAGAATGTTAAATAACAGTAAAATTAATTTTAAGGCCAACCAAAGTGCTTGAGGTTCTTTAAAGTGCTAGATATTGGTGAAGTATGAAACTAATTCTTGCATACACGTATGAACACCAAGTTTGTCGAATGAACTCCATGAAGTCGTTTTGGGGTAGGCCGAGACAAACTTTATGTCTGTAGAAACGTATGTACGGACGGACGGACGGACGGACGGATAGACAGATAGAGAAACTTAACCAGTCGTCTATTCAAATATTGGGAGACACAGAACGTGAAACCACTATACGGAAGTCGGAATCAGACACGTGATCAATGCCGTGTAATATTGTATGAATGTTTTATTATGTTCATAGTGATTTCCCATTGTTTATTTTCTGTTCAATGTATCTTGAAAATGTCAAAATGAGGAGGAGTGGCAAATAAAAGTGTGATAGAATTATTGTTTCTAATAATTATTTACTCGCAATAAATAAAATCTTTGTTAGCTTATAACTCTCGGTTTTAAATGTTTCAGACGGTAAATTGGGTTACGGAGATATTTCTGGTACAGTGCCATTCGATATTGTTTAAAACGAAGGACTTTTACTTATATGTAAGTTAAAGTACACAGTCAAACCTGTGAATAAAAGCTACCCTTGGGAAAGACAATGTGGCCTTTATCGACCGATTGTCTTTATTCAGAGGTCCGTTTGTTCTAAATAATCGGTTACATTTTTTTCAAAGATGACCTTTATTCACAAGATTGTCTATATTCGGAGGTGGTTGCAAACACAGGTTTGACTGTACTTTCGTTCGAGTAACTCTCTGTGCATATTATGTTATACATATTGTCTGCGCAGTATGAATACTAACTTTTAAACAACACAAATCTTAAACTTAAGTTAAACATTTTTATTGCAAAAATAAAATCAACTTTACAGGAACTTTTTTTAATCGAAGTCAAACAGTATAATAATATTTTGATATGATTTGACTTTTTTCAATCAATTTTATCGAATTTCAATTTTTATCAAATGTAAACAAAAGTAATCATTAATTGAAGTTACAATAAATCAAATACGAACCGCCATTTTATCGTTGTCATCTCTTTAACAATGTTGTACTATCTATGTAAAAGTATTCAAACAGGAGAGATAAGGACCAACCATGATCACATAATCATCTGTTTACATTGTACACATGTCAGTATACTGACGTATTCTCATTTTTAAACTTGATTTCTGCATTGTAGAAATGTACTGATAAGATAATTATACATGTGTATAATCATTTCTACTGATGTCCAAATTCTTTTATAATGATCAGTTAAAGTAATCGTTTTTATAAAAAATATTGACATAAAATCTGTGATATGGTGACAGGTCACAGACGAACTCTGGGTAAACCATCAAGATCGTTGTCTGATCGCTTAAGTGTGGGGATTGATTTTTCGGATTCTAGCTCGCTCCCCTAGTAAAAGTGAAATTGTGAAACGGAAGTGCCCGAGTTCGTGCAAATTGACCCATAGTTAAACCTGTGTTTGCGGCCACCTCCGAATAAAGACCACTCTGTGAACATAGACCATTCTTTGGAAAATCGTCACCGATTATTTAGAACAAACCGACCTCCGAATAAAAGCCATCTGTCAATAAAGGCCACGTTTTGACTTTGTTCACAGGTTTGACTGTAGTATGTAATTACACTTAAGCTAATAGACAACGACTATAGAAACACAAAACGAGCGTTTTTCAATAGCATTATCTTTGTTAATGTTCTGAGCATAAAGTTCACATTTTACGTCGTATCTTGTTTCCATTTTGAATATTTGAATTGTAATTTTTATAATCTTTTTTTTTCAGAATGAAACTAAAGCAGCACTGATTAACATTTTGACATTCATAGATTTGATCACCTTGTTATAACAAGGTATAATAAAATCATACAGTTATGTCAAAGTCCAATTTTTCCCGACTGGTGTTGTAAATTTAAAAAAATCAAAATGTTGTCGTCACAAATGCAAATTTCAGACAGAGATAGATCATAAACAAGTCATCGATACGTTCGATGACATGAATATTGACAAACCACACAATTAGCGTCAAACATTGCGAATAATTGAACCTATGCCAAACTTACGGGGAAAGTACGGACTGTAGACGGGATTTTAGACAAAACTTCATCTTCGTGACATCTGACAACTGACTTGTTTATGGCTTAATTAATGAAATCACATAAATTTTAAAAGGTAATTTCATTTTGGACATATTGGGACAAGTTCAGTACAAATGAGACAGAAGTCCAACTCGTCAATATTTCACTACGAGAGCTATTTACAAATATTGAGTCCCTCACTCAACGACGTAAAACACACAAAACAGTTCTCGGAAACGATGAAATGGCGAACATCACCTCAGAACGAATTATTAGCTTTAGCAGAACTCTTACAGTAAAACCTCGATTATAAGACCACCGTCAAGACCCGAAATATCGGTCGTAATAACGAGGTGGTCTCATTATCAAGTTTAATTAAAGCGGAGTTTTTGGAAGCCTGTCCGAAAATAAGTTGTCGTTATATCAAGGTGGTCGTAATATTGAGGTGGTCTCGATATGAGGTTTTACTGTACTTGGTTATCATTGTCGCTGATCACTTGACTAACGATATTCATACCAGTATATTCATGAATAATGATGAAGCCGCTTGAAATGAAGTAATTACAAATAAGAACTAACATTGAACACAAGTAATTCAGCGTTGTTACGATGCCTCAATATTACCTTATTGGTTGTATAGGGCCTATATGTGTACATGATTAAAGGGGCTTGACACGCAGGCATTAGTAACGGACTTGTGATGATAAAATCGCAATAAATTCTTTATATAACATCATAATTTAACCCAAAATTACCCAATATGTAACTACACGTATATATTATAGTATATATAACAGTTGAAGGGGGTCGAATTCTGTGAAAAACTTTATAAGGTAATTTTGGGTTAATGTTTTGTGAAGAATTTATCGCAAATTTACGATCACAGGTCCGGTACTAATGCCTTTGGCTAGATTCACACTAAGGCCTATTTCATTGATATGTTAGATAAAATAGCAGCTTTGCAGTTTTTAAAAATCTTTCTAATGGTAAAAATTTCAAGCATTTTCCTTTAAAAGCTGACAATATATTCCACGACAATCTTTAGGATAAAGCACTTGTTATCAACAAACAAGGAGTAGTTTTAAACTGCTGTCATAGTTAAAATATGCCTATGAAACACATAGGCGGATCCGGGGGGCGGACCCGGCGCACGCCCCCCCCCCAAAAAAAAAATTGCCAAGCAAAGGTTTTTTCTATCATGAAATATGATATTTACATGAATATATATATAAATGTCAAAATATTTTCGCATGCCACGCTTGCAAATAAGTTAACACAAGTACAGTAACTTCTGGGAAAGGATAGGTGAGGTTCTAGAAATGTGCCTGAATCCCTTAGAGATGACCAAAACTCAGCCCCCTGGACCCCCTGTCTACGTATTCAGTTTCCGCCCCTTAATTGGAAATCCTGGATCCGCCTATGAAACAGGCCTCAGATATGTATTTTTCGATTTTTTTCAAATGATAGTAATCATGGTAAACGGTAAGTCAGTTTGTGTTATAACTTTCAATGTTATGTTTATTTTCAACAGTATCAGATTATGATTTCATTATAGCATTTGTCACAACGTAGGGATATAGTACATTCAAGCCTGTGTTTGCAGTCACCTCTGAATAGAGGCCGCCCTGTGAATAAAGGCCATTTTCTGAAAAATGAATGACTGACCTATGAATAAAGACCATTTGTCAATAAAGGCCACATTGTCTTTCCCAAGGGTGACCTCAGTTCACAGGTCTGACTGTATCATGTTTAAAATCAACTATTATGTGGGTTCATGTTCATGAAATGTGAACAAAATTATCAGCTATGATTGATATCAATAATACAGAGATTCCTGTGTTTTTTATGGTCATGATTTTATTAGGTCAATCTGGGCCAACTTAAATCTCAAAGTTGATAAAATATGATTAACTGTTGATGAGATCTGGGTCCAAGGTTATAAATCTCCCAGCTTAGATTTCGTTCTTGTTCTACATCTATTTAGGACCAATATGTATATAAGCCAAATATGTAAGTTCATACATGTACATGTATTTTGATTAATTGACCTATATGAAAAATTGTTATTTCATAAACTTATCATATTATCAAAATAAATATCAAAAATATATAATTGAGATTTGAGATTGGTGACCAATCTCAAGTATTGTAACACCAGGCCCAGAAGTAACACGTTACAAAGGAACATAATAAGATAAACACAACAAGGTCAGTTTTATAATCATTTAATGATATATAATAATCATTCTACATGATACAAAAATGGAAGTCATTGTCAATATATATGTAACCTCTCAACTATTCAAAGAAGATAGAGATACAATGCACTATTTTCTATCAATTAAGTTTATATATCTAGATGAAAAGAGAACTTCAAACAGGTTTTACAATTCATTGTCACAAACACCTCGTTAGGATACAACTACATGCTTTGTAAAACAATCAGAGGAAAGCCCTCATCTTACTCTGTCTGTTAATCCACAGCCAAGACAACTCTGATGTTATACCATAAGTTTATATCAACCCATAGATATTTTATAACACTCATACTTTTTATTGATCAGGAAAAGATAACTGTTGAAAGACAGAGCTCCACACAGACAAAAATGAAGTATTATTTATTAGACAGAAATGTAACTGTACGATAAACATATGATAATAGACGTGTAACATGTACATAAAACCATACCTAGTATTATCTGATATTCTCAGGTAATGTACAACATATATCCACAATCAACAAGGAAAAAATCTGATATATGTTGAGGTTAATTAATGAGCAATATTGCAAATTTAGAGAATGACATTTATTTACAAAAAATAGATTCTAAATTTTGTAAAGCATCTATTTTTCAGATATTTACAGTTTATATCTAACAACACAGTGGAAAATCAACTGGTGGTATTTGCATTTAGCTGTAATGTAACATATTATAAACCAAAGTTTAAAAAATATGAAAACACAATGCTAGAATTATTCCAAAGGAAAACTCCAAATGACTGCACATATTAATACCTCTATTCAATATATAAGCCTAACACAGACCTCCCTCAAGAAAAAAGTTGAAAACTATTGTAATGCTATATAGTGTTACATGTTATCAAATGTACTGATACGTCCAAATATAGCAGTACGACTGTATGTGATACACACTTATATCATGTAGCATTATGATAGTTGTTATCTTATTTCACAAGAAAAGCCTATTTTAGGCCAAAATATTATGAATATTCATTTGTAAAGTTTATGAAAAGATGTATTATACTGAGTTGAGAGACAAATAGGTAAAAAATCTATACAAACTTCAAGGTAAAAAATATTATATATGTACATGGATACAAAAAAAATATAACCTGTTTATTGTGTACATTAGTGATAAGTAAAAATATGTAAAATTATATACAAATGGTATGTCTATAAATGATTATGTACAAAGATATTGATATGTCTACTCATACAAAAATATGATATCACGAATGTCAGTTTTAACTCTCTTATACCTGAAATGGTTTATTGCAAAGTAACAAAATATAACATAAGTAAAATCCAAGTGAACTTTTGATTTTAATGAAAAACCGAATCTGTTTTATAGCAAAGTTTCATAACTTTATCATAATTTTAACACGACGAAAAGTGATATGATTTGAGCTCACGGAATTTTTACAATGTTAAATGCCTAATAAGGCATTTTCACTGGAATGTGATATTTTGTTTAACACATAGATTTATAATTAAATATGGAAAATGGCACATTACATTTAGAGCTACGTTTCATACAATTCTAGGTGGAATTTCTGCTTTAACATACAAACATTTTTACAAGACCATATTAGCTGCAAGAAAATATATAACCATCTACAAACAATAACTCCTCAAAACAATGCCAAATGTACACACTGAAGTTTGTTTATAGTATATAAGGCCCTGTAGTCAGCATAATGTAAGCACTGAAGTCTGTATATTGTACGTAAGGCCCTGTAGTCAGTATAATGTGAGCACTGAAGTTTGTATATTGTACATAAGGCCCAGTAGTCAGCATAATGTGAGCACTGAAGTTTGTATATTGTACATAAGGCCCTGTAGTCAGCATAATGTGAGCACTGAAGTTTGTATATTGTACATAAGGCCCTGTAGTCAGCATAATGTAAATTTTATGTTTTATCCTGATTCTTAGCAGCGTCAGTGATATGCAAGTTTAGCAGCTAGAGGAACATAACAAAATGTTAACTTCAAATATGTCGCACAGGTTCAGATCTGACAGCTTCATTACATACTGCATGTTTATGATTCAAAAAGCTGCATGGAAAAGATCTATTTTTATTATTCAAGATGACAATTTCATAGTCATAGAACAGCACTACTCTCGCTACTATTTGTGAATAAATTACACAACATGGCAAGCTCATACAGTTATCATTAAATTCTAAATAGGCAAAATTTGTATCTCGTATTCCAGCGCTAATAATCAAATCCAGTTCATAAAATAGTCCTGACAACTGTACAGTTTAAACAGTTCTACATATGAACAATTTTAGTCACAGTGTGATTAAAAGACAGAATTCTGTGAGTCATCAAGTAATGAAATTACAAGACATATCTTAAAGCATACATGAAAAGTTACATACAAAGTTAACAATACAAACAATACATTTGCGTAAAAGGATGACAACTGATTTTAACAAGAAGTGGAATCAAAAAAGAACCAGAATAGATACATTTCAGTATACAAATGCAGATAAATTCATTCTACACATCACATAGTTTAGCGTCCGTCTATTCTATTTATCTTGATATGTGTACAACAAAACCATATGTAGTTGAAAAATGACTTATCACAAATAAAACACTATTTAATCTAATTATCATGAATAAAATATATGACTGTACAATGTTCATTTTTAAAATAAACCTTGAATATATTCACAACCAGCACACTGAGAGCCATTAGTAGGCAATATTTTGTGCAATTTATACCATTTTCTTAAAAAGTGAAATTCAACAGACCTATGCAATCATGAATTCTCAAAGTAAAAGAATCACACTGCACTAGCTTGTCCGTAAATTGTATCTTTGTACAAGGAATCCTAATATAAGCGCAATGCATGTGAAACTTGCTTTAATGATGGTCCCAACATTGAAGAATGGACAGTAGGGACACTGATATGATCCACAAACGTAACAGATGTTCAGGTTAAACAAACTGTAGGTAGAGTAGAATGATGTGTTGTGCATACCTGAAAAAAAGAATATTGTTGTTTAGGAGAAATGGAAGAGACACAGAAACACAGGACACATTTTCATGGCAGGTGAACTATGTGTTGATTATATCATTCATCAAGGATTTCAAAATTAACTGTCATATTGACTGTTCCAGTCAGTGCTTCTTGTTCATTGGAATGATTTAAAACTGCACTCAGCATAATGTGAATTGCCATAGGCTCTGTAGTCAGCACAACATAAACTAGATCTATCACTGAATAGTGACTAAACATCCCAGAAAATGGGGACCAACCAACCAGGTGATTCCAGTATATCCCCAAAAGCTTCGTTTGAAGGGGTATAATTACTGTGTAGCCATGTAGTCAGCATAACGTAAATTTTTGTTGACCATGTAGTCAGCAAAATGTAAATTACTGTTGGCCCTGTAGTCAGCAAAATGTAAATTACTGTTGGCCCTGTAGTCAGCAAAATGTAAATTTTTGTCAGCCCTGTAGTCAGCAAAATGTAAATTTTTGTCGGCCCTGTAGTCAGCAAAATGTAAATTTTTGTCAGCCCTGTAGTCAGCAAAATGTAAATTTTTGTCGGCCCTGTAGTCAGCAAAATGTAAATTTTTGTCGGCCCTGTAGTCAGCATAATGTAAATTACTGTTGGCCCTGTAGTCAGCATGGTGTAAATTACTGTTGGCCCTGTAGTCAGCATAATGTAAATTACTGTTGGCCCTGTAGTCAGCATAATGTAAATTACTGTTGGCCCTGTAGTCAGCATGGTGTAAATTACTGTTGGCCCTGTAGTCAGCATAATGTAAATTACTGTTGGCCCTGTAGTCAGCATGGTGTAAATTACTGTTGGCCCTGTAGTCAGCATAATGTAAATTACTGTTGGCCCTGTAGTCAGCATGGTGTAATGTATACTTAATAAATCTCACCTGGCTCATAATAATCATACACTTTCATTCTGTGTTGAATAGTCATGTTTGCAGTAGGATACCATCTATCAGCACGCACATTTACACAAGTTCTACTGTTGTCAACCTGTTGTAATAGAAACAAGATTACACTATAGAACATCAACTTATCACCATAGTAACAATTGATATAATTTATAGTTTGTAAAAGGTTTGGACACAGAATTATATTCATGACATTAACATATTGACGGGATGTAGGTTGTTTAGCATTTAGGGATTTATCTAAAATTTAAGGATTCAACATCGAGTTCAAATTAGATTTAAAAAACAGAATAAAGCTAGTTACAAAATTGTACAGATCAATCATTTACAAGGGCACTTCCAAGCTAAAATTTTCATAAAAGAACAACCTACAGAATGAATGAATGAAGGAAGAAAGGAACGAACGAATGAAAAAACAAATAAACAAACAAACAAACAAACAAGGAAATGAAGAAAACTTACATGTGAGAAATAGAAGACAACTTTTCTGTAGTAGAACTCGGCACGTTTAAGATTTGGTACGCTACCATTTTGTACGTACTCTCTCAAAGTATGATTCATGATAACATAACCAGTGGGAATGTCTATCTCCAGGACTGTAAGGCCGGACTGCTGACTCTTTTCCAAATATACCCAACTGCAAAATACCAAGTTCATGGTTAAATGTTTTCTGGAATTTTCCGTAACCTCCATTTTTTTTCAGGTCTGGACCCTACTGGTTTTTATTGTTTCCATGGCACTGGGTTTAAGTTTTTTGAAAATTTTCAGCTTCCATCCATGCATGTTAGAAAATACAGAAATTCTCTGAATTTAGCAATACACTTTAAACACCTTTACATAAAACATACATAACATCATATCCATTGACCCATAGTTCTTGATCACCCATATTTTGCCTAAGTAATACTCATAAATTTATAGGCCTAAATTCTGGAAATATCAAACAACTTTAATATTAATTAATAAACTGGACACTATTCACATGGTGCACACAGATTATATGAATGGTATGTATGAGAGCAAGATACTATCATAAACTATCATAGATGTAACAATAAAGTTAAGTGGACAGTTTAATGTAACAGTATAATTGATTGGCTAGTTTCAAAATGTGCTATTAACTTACCGTACACAAGGTGTCATCATCAATACAGATTCATTCCTTCCAGTAAATCGGGTGTAATCAGATGTTAGTTCAAAGAACTGTATTTGATTTTGCGTTTCCTTCAACAAGAATCCATATTCTACATTGACTGTCGTCGTCAGCTGCATCATAGAACGTCCAACTCCTTGAGCTGTTACACGAATAGATCCGAATATGTAGTCTTGATCAACCTGTTTTAAGATATTCAAACATAGATCACACAACTGGTGAAATAGGACAAAAAACACAAACTAGTGAAAATTATGAACAATTTATAGAAAGCTCTACTAGCGCTCATATGGTAGAATAAAAACTAAACATATGTCAGGTAACAGAACAATTTTCCAGTAAACATGGCATATTTACATTGACGGAGTTCTATAAGTATATATCAAACAATGAAAATGGAATAAGACATAGTCTGAAATTGTATGTAAGAACAAATATAGAGGCAAGTCCACAAAAGCACCAAATTGGTCAGTGATTTTTTGTGTATTTTACAGCCAAATATCAGCTGTTTCCTTTAGCCCCAAAAAGTTATATTTCCCCCTAAAAATGCTAAATAAAGAAGTGATAGTATCTCAAGTTTTCTGCTTTTTTCTGATTTATCACACTATACTTTCCCCTTCAGAAAGCCACATGTAGTTTTGAAAATTCAAAAAAAAGTTACTGCTGGTTGATGCTGAGAGAAAATTTACATTGAAAATTTGGGTTGACTTTAGAGAAGAACATTTCCGAACTCTTTCTTTTAACTCTTTGCCTCATAAGCATACTCTTAACTTTTCTAAATTCAACGCTACTTAACAAAACAATCCATTTAAGAAAATTGGGTTATTTCAAAAGTCATCTGCTTCAGATGCAGGGAAATGCAGTATTATGAGGCCAAGGGTTAAGGCACACATACAGATGCCATGGAAAATACACACAGGCAAACAAAGAGCTAATTACTTACATAATTGGATACCATATTGGTATAATTATTTTTGGTCATAGAGACAGTTCTGACCCATGTAGGTGTAGAAGATGCCTCCATCTGTATCATGATATCAAACACATTTCTGTTGGGATCCACAAGTGTAAACTCAAACAATGCTTCCATTGCAGTCAATGTGTCCTGAAAGAGACAAAAAATAGAAAATTTATTCAGCGTGACAAAACATGTTAAAATAAACCTGTGAACTTACACCTAGAACCAATAGAAATATGGTGAATGAATATCATTACAATTGTCATTTTTTATTTTGTTTGACCCTCAGACCACCCAAAATGAATTACATATCTCAGATAGTTATAATAAAGGTTACATATAGGCTGAGAGACAGTATTGGTGCTGATAGTAGTCTCACTTACTCAAAAAACTTTTAGATACCATATTTCTTTGGCGTTACAGTCAAACCTGTGAACAAACGCCACCCTTGGGAAAGACAAATGTGGCCTTTATTGACAGATGGCTTTTATTTGGAGGATAGTTTGTTCTTAAATAATCAGGGAAAGTTTTCAAAAAGAATGGTCTTTATTCACAGGGTGGTCTTTATTTGGAGGTGGTCTCAAACACAGGTTTGACTGTACAGTGTAACCTCTCCAGAGCGGCCCTCTCTTGAGTGACAACCTCCTTTGAACAACAGCATGCTATTTCCCCGACTGTACGTTTTGACTATTTATTTAACCTCTTTAGAGCGGCAACCTCTGAACAACGACATAATTTTGTGTCTCCCAAAAGGTGTTGCTTTAGAGAGGTTGCACTGTAATTACAAAGGTTAGGGTATCCCTACACAAATAAAATTTTTAAGGATACAAATCCAAACAAATCTGAAGGAGATCAGATTAAAAGATGAAGAAACTTGGTCAGTTGCTTTTAACGAAATTTGAAAATCACTTAATGGCAAGGTTTTGTCTGAAACCTGCCTCCTAGCTGAATTATGTATTATAATAATGTCTGACCTAGGGTTTTTTGGCAGATGGTGATTATTTAATATATCTATTTTCTAAATACAAACCTGTGTAGATGCAAAGCCACCAATAAAGTTCCTCATATAATTCAGCCATCTCATCATTGAATCACGCTGGATTTTTGTATCTGATTCTATACCTCGTCCATTGTGTTTAATGTGAGCCATGAGAGCGTAGGCTGTGGACTGCACAGCATATCCATCATTCATCAGCTCCACTCTTGGGAGAAGATATCTCACAGTGTTGATGAAATCAGAAGGATTTTCAGGCATTGGACTGTCGGAAAAGTAAATTTCGTTTGCTGGAAAAAAAATATAGGAATTATAACTACAATAATCCATACACATAATTAAATACAAAAAAGGACCATTACTCTAGCAATGATTTATGTCAATCAAACTGGAACACTATATCATTCCAACAAAATTGCAACCAAAGATGGTGGAGGCTAAGTAAAAAACATTCTTACATTAGTCAGCAACTAATTAGTGTTCTCAAACTATGTAACAGTCTTTAAACTACATGACCAAACGTCAAGAAAATATAAGGCCTTAGAACGTCATGGAAAATACACACATTATGAGCAGCAGTTTTGTTTTACATTCCATTAAGTAAAAATTCAAATTTATGCATAAAAGTTGTCCAGATAAAACTTGGTAACACTGAAAACAAGCTTAAATGTGTATATGAATATATGTAATACTTACATTGATTTCTGAGAGACCATAATTTATCAAAGATAGATCTACTTTTCTGTTGACTGAGTGAGAGAGCATATGCTGAGATGGCAAGATGGAAGACTTCTCGGTTTGGAGTATTATATACTTCTCGGGATAAATATTCAGCTGCTAACTGCCGAGACTTGTCAATACAGCTCAAAGCAGCCTGTAAATAAAATAAAAGGTAATTTGCTTAATCTTTAATGGTGTTTTATGGTGCATCGACAACTAGCGGTCATGTAGTGTGCATTTAAATAAAAGGTAAAGGAAATACGTATAAACCGTGTAAAAGGAGAATAAAATAAAAGAATTAAGGATAACTGATATAAATTGGTTAAAATTGATTTGTAAACTGCCAAATGCTTTGCAGATATTTAATACGGCTCTGCTTGGACTACCAATCCTTGGATTTGCAGGTAGTCCAGTGGGCCATTAGTATTGTTTGGTATTCTGGCAGAAATTTATAGTAGTCCGTGGCTACAAGCATTGGATTTGTCAGACACTGTAGTAATAAAATTAAGGTGATTTGAAAATATTGAAATGCATTATGAGACATAAATGTATGTACAGCAGAACATGGTTCGGGTGAATTCCTGGGTATTCAAACAATTACTTTATTATATCAAGGCTTTTTTCACAGATAGGGGAAGGGGCCTTTTTCTTAAATTTGGGAAAAAATAACGCAGTATTTTTTCAAAAAGGGGAAGAAAAAACTTGATTTTTAAATGTTTTTCCTCATGGGAAAGCATCAATAAATGGCCCCTGCTATAGAAGGAAAAAACCCTGTATATTCGTATTTCTCTACATCCATAACAGTGAAATAAATTACTAATAAATTAGGGCATGTTTCAAGAGAAATGTAAACACTTCACTATATCTGACTTTTCTAGATACCTAAGTTCGTCATAAATGCTTTGTATTATACAATAAATTCTTTACATATTAACACTCATTTTGTTTATAATGGGTTTAATGCCATATTTTAAAAGTACAGTGCAACCTCTCCAGAGCAGCCCTCTCTTGAGCAACAACCTCCCTTCAACAACAGCATGATTTTTTCCCACTATACTATTAACTATTAATTCAACCTCTCTAGAGCAACCAACTCTCAACAATGACAACATAATTTTGCTTCTCCTAAAGCATGTTGCTTTGGAGAAGTTGCACTGTATTATGTGAGACAAACACATCAATAACAAATGCTACTGGGTTGTAAACTGATACTAATCTGTATCCCCTTAATCCACACAAAAACACATGGTAACTATGGTAACTAATTTATTGACGCTACATTACAGATAATGATAAGACAAATCAACTTACCCCAGATACATCTGTCTCTATCTTGTATAAGGCAATCAATACGTAAGCTGTGAGAGGTACTGGGTGTCCATACATCTTCTGATCTAAGTTATCTTGCTGAGAAGACTGTAACAGATATACAAATAATCAGGGAGTCAGTACACTGAGTGAGAATTAAAACATGTAAGATTTATTCAATACACAATAATCAATGATAATATGATAAAAGATGAATAGCCCTATACGCAACATCTTTGACCAAATAATCACAGAGAACATACTAACTGCCCAGGGTTCGAACTCATAAACCCAAGATCCGTAAACTAAATGCTCTACCTATTGAGCTAAACAGACTGTCACTTTAAAATACAAGTAACACAATTGACAGGGTTATTATCACAGAAGATTTTGCAGTATATCCTCACATAGCAACCACCACAACATTACGACCAACTTGTTATAACTACCACTTATTTTTGGACCAGCTTTCATTAGCTCCCCTATAATTCAATTAATTGGTAAGACCAAATCATTATTAAGGACGATTTTACTGGTCCGGAAAGTGATCTCATTATCTAGGTTTTATTGTACTTACAAGTTTTCTGTCATACACCTGTCCCTCCGGGTACCAGGCACCAGATTCATTCTGTTTAGAACAAAGCCATACAACAATTTTATCAATGAGATCAATAGGGATAAATAGATCTCTTTCCCATTCACCAAATCGTGCCTCATGTAAAGTCTTAGCAACAAATGCAGACAACCAGATGCTCGTCGTGTTCACATCGTCACGGAACATTTTGAATGAACCATCTTCATTCATGTAACTAAGCTGACGTTGCAAACCTGGAATAGTTACAAATAATGATAAACTTTTCAGTAAACGTACATTTGCCCAAAAGACAATTTTGCCTCTACACTTTACTTTGCAAAGGCTTACATTTGCCACTACATGTTTTTACAATTATAGACATTTGAACCTTCAAGATAGGATGTGTGAGAAATGACAGGTATGACTTTCATCCCTAAGCTGGCATTATATTCATCATAATAGTTTTCAAAACAATTATCACTAAATTATTTATTATCACTTGGTGACTAAAGGCGGATTTAGAAGGGGGAGCGAGCCAGCGTGCGCCCCCCCATCTAAAATCTGCCAAGCATAAGTGAAACAAAAGTCAGTTATGTGCTGATTGTGTCCTTACTCTACATAAACATCTAGACTTTATATCCCCTAACCAAAAATCCTGTATCCGCCCCTGGTGAAGATGTCCTTAGGAAATGTAATACATTCAAACACTTCAATGATTTATGCAAAATGGAGGAAAGTATTTATATTCTATGGTTTGGTACCAAACAGCTGTACTACATATCTGATAAAGAAGCATCAGTTTTGCCAACATAAGGGTTTGCCAAACGCTAGAAATAAAATCAAAATTTTAATTAACCACTGACACAATTATCTCTGAATCAACTAGATGTGAATTTTATAAATAAGGTTGGCTCTTGAATTTAGAATATTCAACATTATTTTTTTGAGTTATTTTATTTAGGGTGAAAATAACATCAGCAATATAGAATCAAAACCCAGCAGGACACATTACACGTTATCAATAAGCTTGGTTGCTTTTACCATACAATGATTTATATATTTTTTTTCGCTGGGGTTTAACACCGCTCCAACAGCCAGGGTCATTAACCGACTGTCCAGCTTTAATGGTGGATGGAGACACCAGGCATACAGCTAGGTATAACCACACACCACATTAAGCTAGCTGGACAGCTTCCACACATGTTAAAATTTGGTCTGAAGTGGGATTCAAACTAACAGCAGTGAGGGGCTAGCAATCCCTAGTCATAATCCATAACCACTCGAACACAGAGGCCCCTTACACAGAACCAGTAACAAAGGCAGTATTACAATCACAGTTTCAATCATACCTATATTAAGATAATGCAAAGCTGTGGACAGTGTTTCTGGTGGTAACTGTTGATTGGCCTTCTTAAACTTCAATGTGAGCAGATTAAAAGCGAAGTTAAACATGTTCATTTCACCAGCACCGTACGGCTTGCGGAAAATATCTTCACAGTTCATGTACTTCTTAAAGAATCCTGGGGTCACAACATCACCTGAAAAAAAAACACACAAGTCAACCAAGATCTTTTACTAAATATCCCCTGCATAGAGAAACAAATGTTGTAAGTTCTACCAAAGTTGGATTAACCTTAAGAACTCAAACAAGCAATGCTTAAATTGAAAGGAATTGTGTGAAAAATTGTAACAAACAGTTCTAACCACATTTTCATAAAACTAACCATTAGTACAAATGGAAAGGTCAAATATGATACAATATGAAAACAATGTCATGCCAGATGCAAGTGTGGACTTAGTCCACGGACCAATGGACACGATGTAACAAGTTGATTTCAATTCATTATTTCAAGTCAGCCATCATCAAAAGTAGAATCAGCTAGCCACTCTCATCGCGTAAGATCAGTTTCTTGGCATCAATGATACATGAAGAACTGTATAAAATCAATCTTTTTAAAAAGAATGTTTTGTATTGCCTTTTTGCAACAGTATTTCAATCACATACCAGCAGGTAATTACACTGATCAGTTTTCCTGGATTCTGTACCAGTACTAACCCTGTTCTCCACAAGTGACTGTCAACTTTTTACATAAATGATGAATGGGCTCAGACTAAAAGAACAGTATAATATTGTTGCTTACCAAACAAGCTCACTTCAGCCACACCAGATCCAGGCACATACAAATGGTATCTCACCTCAGGTACACTAAATTGGTCAGGTACGTTGATCTGGAGTTGTGGAATTGTTTCAGAACCATACTTGATCATATCAACAAGGTATGGTGTATGATAATAATTGAGAATACCATCAGGCTGAAATAAAAACAGGTTTTGTAAATAGGACAGAAAGGTCTAGGTCTACAGTGTGACAAAACTTAAGTTACAAATTGTACCCAGCTCCCCTCACAAAGAAAGAACGTAATACCAGGTACCAGAAAAAAAAACAATAGAGAATACATCATGGGGAAAACCCCAGCTCCAGATCAGAATAATAATAAATTAATACAATGGAAACCCTCTAAACTGGTTCCTCTATAAACAGGTTTCCCCTCTAAATTGGCCAAATGTTCTAGTCCCAACATCAATTCTATATAACCCCAAAATCCCCTCGAAACTGACATCCCCATTAAACCCGCCAAATGACCTGGTCCCGGGTTTGACTGGTTTAGGGGGTTCCACTTTAACTTGTTTTTTATCATTTATCCTATTAATTTCATTACATAAAATTTCTCTAGTACAATCACAAATTATTCTGTAATATGATTACTAACCATAATTCTGACTCTTTTTGTGACATAATCACGTTCCATGAAGCACACAGCATGAACAGTGAAGTCAATATATCCCTGGACAAGTGTTGACACAATAGGTAAGAAGATATCCTTAGATTCCCCAGGCTCCAACTGAAATTATACAAAAACGATAAAAATATTAAGTGCTCCATGCAGCTCTTGTTTTCATGGAGTTTAATGTTGCACCAACAGCAAGGGTCACTTGGTGACTTTCCAGCTTTTAACAGTGGAGGAAGACCCCAGGTTTACACTTGGGTAGGACCAATGACCATTTATTAGTAAACTAGACAGCTTCCTCACACGTGAAATTTGGTGCTGGATGGGAATGAACTCACAGCTGTGAGCGGCTCGTGATTACAAGTCAGAGACCATAACCACTTGACCATGAAGGCCACCATGAGTTATTGGTGAGTCAGAAAGTTGAAGTAGATGCTCAAACAACTGACAATATCTATCACAAAATGTTAAACGTTTTACAAATTATGGAAATAATGCTATTGAAGAATACAGATTACAAGGTTAAAAGTTGAAATTTTTTAAAAAAAAAAAAAGGAAATCTTAACCTCAGTGCCGCGCAAACAATAAAAATCAGTAGGATCCAGACCTGAGAAAAAACTGACGTTTCGGAAAATTCTAGAAAACTTTAAACCATGAGATTCATACTTACAAAGACGATAGTCTGATGATCACCACTTGTTGTTAATGGAGCGTATGCACTGGTTATACCCATCTCATCAACCCACACAAACTTGTAGTTATCTCCATCCTTCATGGTAATCAGCACCTACAGCATCAAATGATAAATAGTACAGAGATATTAAATAACAATTAACTTTATTACAGTAAAACCTCAATTTACGACCATCTCAATAAAAAAACACCTCATTATAATGAACACTCAATTTTGGACCAGTTTTCTATATTTCTTCTATATTTGAACTTGATAATCAGACCGCCACTACATTAAGATCTCTCTATTCAGATCCAAATGGTGGTCTTAGTATCAGGATTTTACTGTATATAATAATAATAATAATATTATAATAATAATAATAAAAAAGCAGAAAATCAGTCATATCAATACTTAGGACAATCTTGAAATAATCTTATGTTTGTTCCATGTAAAGTAGAAGTAGCAAAAATAACTACAAAAAAAATGATGAAAATCATGTTTTAACTGCTTCAAACAAACAAAACTGCAAAGGAAACCCACTGTTTCTTTTTTGATATACAAAATAACAAAACCATTTTTTATGTTTCTATTAAGGCAATAGATTATCAAAATTTTCATAACAAACATACACAATGAAAACAATATATTATTTTGCTGTTGGTAGCATTGAAAAACAGTAATATTAAAATGTCAAATCGAAATTCAAAAACACAGTGTTTCTTTTGTAATTAAGTGCAATGTAGCCTATAGTCAAAAATGAAGATTACAAATTAATAGACTCACCTCCAAATAATCATCATTATACCAGTAATTGAAGACGGTGACTCTAACACCAATCTGTTCACCACGTATAACCAGATCTGGAGCTTCAACAATGATATACATGTATCTTGTAGCATCGTACTGAAATATACCATAAGTCATTAGATTGTAAACATCTTTCCCTCAGTATTATGCTGACATATATAAGGCCTACAATAAAATATGATTGCCTCCCTTAATTGCCCATCCATTAAAATTACAAAGACCTGAGTATGACCAGTAATCAAAAAAGATCATAATTTTTCAGTTTTGGAAACTCATTTAACCCTTCACCTCATAAGCACATTTTGAACTCTTCCAAATTCCAGGCTAATGTACCAAACATCAATATATTTAAGAAAATTGGGTTAATTCTCTCTCACAGAGTGGAAAACACAATGTCTTGAAAAAGTCATGTGCTTCAGATGCAGGGAAATGCGACATTATCAGGCAAAGGGTTAAATCAGTAAGTTTCTCTCAAATACTTACTCGTATTGGACTCTGCATCAAACCAAGACCTTTCTCTCGACTGACTGACATAGCATTGATTATCCAGGTAAGTGGATACTTTGGTGGTTCTATACGGAACTGTACCATGCCATCAGGTCTGTAATATAAAACATACAAGTATATGAGCATATCAACAGGACAGGAACTGTCACAAAACCAGGGTTTCATAAGTTGCGCACAGAATATTACATGTGCAGAAAATAAACAAAGGGCCATAATTCCACAAAAAAAGATCAAATCAGAATACTCTGACAATGTGCGCTGGAGTACTTGAGGATGTTAATTATGCGAAAGTTTTGTCAAAATCCCTTGAGAACTGTAGGAGGAGTTGTGCACAGAAGAAATTGAACATGCCCGCCCGCAAATTTCAATTTTTTCAATTGGGAAAAAATGCATGGTGTGATGCCAAATTGAGAATTTTTAGGTCAGGAATTGGAAAAAAAATGTCTTTATTTTTGATAGGGAAGGGTCCGTTTACCAGACGCAAACAAAGACGGAAAAAAATTGCAGAACAAATACAATGTAACTGAGAATATTACACTTACTTGACAAATCTTTCTTGCCAAGCAAATCCACTGTCTTCATAAAATCTAAGGTTTCTATTGACACGATAAATCATATTCATGGTTCTGTTATCTATATAACGTGGATCCTCCAAAGTACCTGTGATATAATAAAAACACAAGCTGCACTTTGTAAAATCTAATATGTATGGATTTTTACTGGCTGGCTAAATATATTCATAAAATATGATTAACAACAGCAGTACTATAGAGTTCATACAATAAATTTTAAAACTGATTTGAAAAGAATCACTTAATTTGTTAGTATCACTTCAATTACCTGCATCAACAAATATGATACAGACTTTCTTCAGGATCTTTTTAATAAAACTACCATTAATGTAAAATGACAATATCATCTTTTTACCTTCAAAAATCATGAATAGCCATTTTAGAACATTAATAAACATATGTGTTTAAAATCCAGCAAATTTTTTATCACTAGAGTTTCATTTGATGTCGGATCAACAGCCAAGGTCAATTTGCAAATTTTCAGTCATAATGGTGAAGGAAGACCCAAGGTATACATCCAGGTGGAGCCATCAACCTTCGGTAAGCTAACTGGACAGCTTCCTCACAAATGAAATTTGTCTTGTCCCAAGCGTGATTCCAAATCACAGTGGTAAGGGGCTAGTGATTACTAGTCAGAGACTGTCTTTCCTCAACCACAGAGCCCCCCTCCCTAAGAAATAGTATAAACAGTAGCACACATCAACCATATAGAATAAATTTCAACAAGCACAAAAAAATTGCAAAAACTTACATCCTTGTTCATCAGCCCAGTCATTAGGACAATCTTTAACTCTATCACATGTTTTGTTTACGTGATAACAGTTACCATCAAAACATGGACGTTCACCAAGTTCCCAGTTACACAAATCTGAAATATATACAGCAACAATAATGGATTTGTTTAGTTGTTGACAACTAGACTGAACTAGACTGGATAATATCTCAGGTGTGTATTTGTTAAATGTGTAATACCTCAACAACAAGTACACTGTATATTTGTATTCAATCATTATGCTTCTGTTTATGCATTAATATGACTGGTATACAAGCTGGATTTAGCACCCACTTCAATAGTACTTATTGTTTATTTTCATCAAACAGATAATGAAAGCTTGAAAAAATCATGAATTAAAATTTTGATTCAGCCATGACTCATATATTTCTGACAGAAAATCCACAAACCTGGTACATGATGAATGTTTGCATCAGAAAGCACCAACAAGCCAGCATTCTGTAAAATAACAAATTCATCAACATTTATACTAAGTGTCAAAACATTTTAAACAATTATATCCTTACATATCTTCATAATATCAGTTGTTCAACTACACTGAAGACTTAAAAAAAAAGGTCAGAACAAAATTTCAAGCAATGAATGTTTTATGTAAAAAAGCTCTTAAATCGCCAGATATGCGTACAGAGTTTTCATTTAGAACCAATTGCTGATTGAAACCATAAGTTAAAAATATGTTTGAATCAGGTGGTTTTCCAAGACATTTAAAATTTTCGTCAAAACACAATTTTTGCCACATTTATCTGTTGCTTCGGCAAAAAAATTAGTTACTTAATTTCTTAATGAAAACCCTGTGCTTATTTCATCACTTATCTTTCCATGAAGATAAAATGTACACAAAAACTAACCCTGAATGTAGAGTTTGCATCAATTCCATAACCGGTCGACGAGTAAAATTTATACTCATACTCAGTATCACTGAGACGCCACAGCTGTTTATAACTTCCACGAGCTGGTTCATCATACGTCACTAATTCATCGATAAGCTGTAAACATAGTACATTGTAAGATTAGCCAAACACAACCCAAAAGGATTTAGCAGCTTATTGGGCAAAATAAAATAAAATTAAGTAATAGTAACTTTCACACCAGAACCCCCAAATATAAAAACAGGGTTTTTCCTTCTATAACAAGGGCTGTTTATAGGCGTCGACCCCTGAGGAAAAATCTTTAAAACCATCCAGTTTTTCCCTAAAATTCAGTTCATATCAAATTTTTTCTTCCCCTTGTCTAAAAATACCATGTTATTTTTCCCCAAATTTAAGAAAGGTCCACTACCTGTGAAAAAAAGCTGTAAAAACAGACATATAAGACAATACACAGGTATTCTTTGTTTTCTGATTCATAACAAATTAACAACACAGTAGAAAGACTTTTTGTAAGTCTTCATGTTTGATAGCAACCACAGCAGCCATTTTCTCAAAAATTTCAAAATTGAAAGCCAGACCAACCAACACCCAAACTGTTAGAAAACTTCTCTCTTACATATACAGTGCAACCCATCCAGAGTGGCACTCTCTAGAGCAACAACCTCTCAACAACAACATAGTTTTGCTTTTCCAAAAGGGTGATGCTTCAGAGAGGTTGCACTGTACATCTCAAGTGGTTAACTCATGGATATTATTTTCAATCAACAATTTTTGTGGGAAACATTGAAAGAGCTGTATTCTACTTACATTATTTTCTGTGAGACCATCATTCATTCCCTTACTGTACAGATCATTGGGCATAGCAGCAAAGGCAACATATGATCCTGGCTCAGCAATAGCATTGATTTCAATCGTATGTAAAGTGAAATCTTTTCCTTTGTTGATCTGAGCATGAACCTGAAATCACAATTAGTTTCCTGTCAGAAATATTCTCCATGTATATTTTATTGGGGGGGGGGGAAGTATGTCTGCTTCAACAATATTCCACTTATATACCTGTGGGTAAATAACCTAATGCAGCGATTTATTTCCTTCTTTGTTTGGGTCCTTCCAAATCAAAAACAAATTTCCCCAATTCCTGATCTGTAAAAATTTCCAATTTTAGCATCACACTGTGCATTTTTTCCCAATTGGACCGGACCTGGACCCTTTCCCAAAGTTGGAAATTAGCAACAAAGATGGGTATGAAGTAATAACAATTAATCCTGAAAAAACAAAATGTTGAAATATGCTGACGGCTTTCAGCATCCATTCATTGTTCCTGTCATACCTTCTCCAAGTAGCTACCTAAGAGATTCATAAAATCTAAGCAACATTAAAACCACACTTACTGGATTTGACCTTGTTCCATTGACAAAGAAGTTGAGAGTATCAACCACC
Organism: Lutraria rhynchaena; assembly: GCA_008271625.1. Lineage (NCBI taxonomy): Eukaryota > Metazoa > Mollusca > Bivalvia > Venerida > Mactridae > Lutraria > Lutraria rhynchaena. The sequence continues at coordinate 772,176 of VIBL01000051.1, forward strand.
ATCTCCTCCGGGGATGTCTGAAGATAGTAGACAACAATACGGGCTGTTGGTACCATCTGACGTGACAATGCTACAGCGAACGTTTTATGACGTGAAACCATCTCTATCTCATCACCTATTAGAATGTTGCCCTGGGCAACAATCTGATAATATATCTTGGGTACAAAATGACTGGTCTTCACATGAAATATCATAAATTCATTGATGTTGGGATGTTCTGTAGATGTTCTGACTGATATGTAACTCAGACTTGGTGAGTAATACCTGGTCGCTTTAAGGTTGATTGTTGTTCTGGTGTCATAGTCCCATTTTGCCTACAAAATAATGAGGAATGATTACTCTAGATGTTTTCCAACAGGTTCATTTCATTACAAAGCTACTACAATATTAGTTACACAGTTACTTAGTGACCCGATACAGTGTAATACGTGGTACATAATTAAATATTGGGTGAGAGCGATAACTCATGCCCAATATTAATTTACAGACCCTGTATCACAACGTATCAGGTCAGTAAGAAGCTGTGTAAAGAATTTATCTTACCTAAAACCATTCATAAATTAATGTACCAAACCTTTATGTTGCTTTTATTTTCATTTTTGATTGTGATTACTGACTGGATATGAATTGCTATTGACCAAATACCAGAAAATATTAGGTCTGCATGTGATCCATCTCAACCGATCAACAACAAGTATTCTGTACGATGTAATATAAATGATTAAGTAAAAAATTAGCTTAAGAGAAAAAAATCTGATCAAGTAACAGAAAGAGTTCATGTATAAAATTTTAAGGTCATACAGAAGGCATGTTTGACTTGACGCAAATAATTTCCACCTGGTTTGGTTGAAACTTAAGCAGTCAGATTGATAAAACAAAACCTTTATCTCCACAAGTATTGCTAGATATGCTGAAGTTATACAACTATGGTATCCTGATATAAAACTAAGCAAAAAATGAATATTTAATACATTGAATATTCCATGTAATAAGAACATACCAAACAATTAACTTGTACAGTAAAACCCTTAAAAACCAGACTCCCTGAAAAACGGAATTCCCTGAAAATTGGATGATTTTCTAAGTCCCATTTTTTCTCTTCTACATTCAATAGTTCTGAAAACTGGAATTCTAGAGAAAACAGACTTCTGGATCAGTACAGCAGTTTTCAAGGGTTATACTGTAAATAGTATATTATGAGGCATGACACACTGACATCCTAAAAAGGCCTGCAGGAAACAATAATTAATGTCTAACTAGTTTCACGGACTGAAAAAATAACATTTTGTCAAACATACAATGACTTCCACAGACTGGCAGCCAGGTGCTATTGGTATATCAAAAGCTGCAACACCATCAACAGGAAGTTTTTCCTCAGGTTGAGCTCCAATTCCGCCGCTGCCGGCGCCTCCCTGGATGTAACTGAATTGTTTTGTGATCTGAATTCTCTTCTGTTCTCTAACAGGCGTACCATCATGGTACATAGCAGCGACCTGAAATATCCACAGAGGGTTGTTTATTACGTAAGAGACAAATAAATACATACATTGAAACTTTATCAATACCTATTATCTGATGAGAATAATAGTAAACATTAGTGTCAAATCATCAGAACCTTTAATTCATATCATAAGGAGTGGGCATGATTTTCTGGATAGAATGATAAATTAATTGGAAGCAACTGCAAATTTGCTTGATGCTTTTCAGAGATAAATACCAGGGGTGTAGATATCTGGAAGCTGGAAAAAACAACCAGCTATTTGAGCATTCCCGCCTACTACTTTTTCTGAAACAACGGACACAATATCGCATTGAACCCCAGGCTCCCCCTTCTACTTTTTGTAGCTGACCGGCTACATGAAAACACTTCTACACCCATGAAATACATTTTTCCAGTTTTCAGTTTATTTTTGGTCTCAATATATACGACACTTTTTTTAAAAATTTATTTCTTGTACTGATTAAGAAAAGGTAAGTTTCTCACATAAACAGTCATGACAGAGTCCGGCTTGAATGTTCTCACATTGTCACCAATAAACACAAGTTTTACATTTGGGTCAAAAATAATGGTGCTAGCAAAACCAGTCTGCGTCATGTTGAAGAACCAATCCTTAGCACTGACATTGAACATGCACTCCAGATCAATTAAATTCTGTGCATATGGAATTCTTTGCCGAACAACATTAAATATTTCATCTCTTGAGAATGCGAAATCAATCCTTCCCTTGAACTGAAAATATTAAAATTATTATGTCAGAGGGAGATGTCAAGTTTATTACATCCAACAAGTCACATTAAGGTTGTAATATTGTTTGCAATTCCTAACATAACATAAGTATGTTTCTTGTTGAAGATCTCTAAACTAGTTCTGATACAGCAGGCGATATTCAATGCTTGCATGTAATCTGTCAAGCAGGCCAGGTTGCATGGCAGAGAAATTAAAAATCCCGGGGAGGTATTTTACATTTCTTGGGTTCTTATCACATCATGTTCAGATTTAACAATGTTCAGACAAGTTCCAGTAGTTTAACTTTCAATTCAACGTTTGAGAACATTCTCAGGATCCTATTACAAAATAAGCATTTTTTCCTCATGAACAACAATACATTCCAGATTTAGACAAAAATAAAGTAATAAAAAAACTTACGTAATCATAATCTCTCTCTAAATATGGATACTGACTATAGTCCCATGGGTCTCGGTTACGATTTATGGAGTTATAGAATGCCATCCACTGTCCTTTAGGTGGAGGTATAACAGTGAGGCGGACTTTTGCTGATCCCATGACTGGCTTCCCTGTTGTGATACTGAAATAAGGAATAATACAATGATATAATTGGGAATCGTGTGGAATTGAATGTCCCTTGGCAACCAGTAAAGGTATGGACTTTAGAGAAGTCTACAGACTTTAGTGAAGTCTACAGATCTCAGGCTCCTGTGTTCGAACCATGGGTGTGACGCATGATCTCTGTGACAATTTGGTTAAAGACAAAGCGTTATCCACCACTAATTTAAACAATTCATGCAGAGAAGTTTGTAGTTACTTGCGGAGGACAGGGTGAGCGCAAGTTAGAAATATTTGGCACTGAGAAATGCCACTAACAAGAAATTTGGCAGTGAAAGAGTTAAATGCGATTTGCTGTCTTATTTAATTTAACAAGAACCTTATCCAGTTTTATACAGGATAAAAAAATAGAGCAAACATCTTACTTAGCCATCAATGTTCCTCTCACATAATCCATGTTATCCATGACATATGGGGCAGTAGTTACATTTAAATCAAACCTAGGATCCCCTGTAACACAATGACACAAGATTTGTTATACTGAAAGATTCACTATAAAATCAAAGATAACTTGTATTGCACAGTATTTAGCCAAAACTACTAAAATATTTCTACAAAAACCAAGAGCAATAATTTCACATAATAATCAATGGAAAACAATACTAGAATGTCATATTTGGCTTAATGTATTAATTACATAATATTTGATACCTTACAACTTACAGCATGATTCCTTTGTGTTATCATAATACCATTGTAACAGTAACACTTGGGAAAAACAGGATTTGTCTAAAAAATTCCCATATTTGGATATACATAAGTGATCTATCATCATAAACTAGAAGATTCGAGATAAAAGCTAAGACTGAATCAACAAAAGTAATACTCACAATACTCCTCCACTTGAAAGTATTTCTTGTATTGATAACCCTGAAATAACGATTAATTAATAACCCTGGATTATTGGATGTATTAACATGCTTACATCAAAAACAGAACAGTTTATTTTAAGATGATTATACAGTGGAACCCCTCTACACAGACCAAGCCCAGAACCAGATCATTTGGCTGGTTTAGAGGGGATGCCAGATTAGAGAAGATTTTTGAATTATATAGTAATGAAGTTGGGACCAGAACATTTGGCCGATTTAGACGGGAAACTGGTTTATAGAGGAAACTATTTACAGGGTTTCCAATGTACCAATATTTTCATTTGATAATGATCTTTTTTTCTAATTTTGACCCTAAATCAATGTAACTTAATCATTACTTTAATAAGTTGTCTGTTTCTGAAAGAAAACGTTTGCCCATAAAATGAAACGTAAAACATAAATGATCTCCTTTGTACTTTAATCATTAAATATAATTTAATTATAATGCAATATACCACTGCTATTAAACACCATGTGTGACATAATTAATCTAACTTTTATTTAAAAGCCACGTGCCATTAAGGTGTGCTTTGATTACAATTATTTCATTAATTGACTTATACATGACACATGGAAAATACATTATTATATTATATAAGCAGAACAAGAAAAAAAAACAATAAACTAATATTAATCCTGAAAACCATTGAACCTTGTATAAAAATTTCAGTTTTTTTGTTTTTGAATACATAAGAAATTAGCCTTTCATGTACTTACATAAGCATCAACTTGAATGGACCAATTTCCATAGTTTGGCTGATCAGAAAGAGTGAAGTTTTGACTCACAAAGCCACCAGCATTTGTCTGCAAACCTAACCATCTACGTACAGCAAACCCTGTTGGGTCCTGAATAACAGAAATAGGTACCTCTGGAAATTGTCTGGCAAGCTAGACATTTATTTGACAAGTCTGCTTCAAATCTATGCAATTATGTATCAGTTATGCAAGTTCATTTAAAATCCATTGACTGTATTTAAGTAATTTCATAGATAAATACTATATACAAACTGTTCTAAATATAGCAGGTATAAAACTAGATTGAGTAAAGAACCAGTATATAACCGTACTGTTTACAAGTATTTTTTTGCTAAATTGTAGCATTATGCATATGGTATAAATGCTGAAAACCGGACATCTTCCAGACTGGGCTAAGTCCATTTTCTGAGAATTCCGGCTTTGTTAATTACAGAATAGAAAAAAATAGGACATGAAAAATCATCCAATTTTTAGAGAATTCAGGTTTTAAGGGAGTCCGGTTTTCAGGGGTTTAACTGTGAAATCTATGAGAGAGTATGTTTGTTGTCTACTTGAAACTATTCATAAGGCTCCTTCTGTGAGACCATAAGCCTCCAAAATAAACTATGTTTGCAGAAGGTGGACACAACAGTGAACTATAAATGAGTGCTTGATTTATATCTTTGTACTTACATTAACATAGATGGTCAAACTGCCATAGACAGGCATCATATCTGGTAGAATGGGGATCACGCGGAAATGTACTGAAATTTAAACAAACAGCAAGGATACAACTAAAGTACAGCATAGTGGATACATCAATGATTTTTTCCTTCTTTAATTGGGTCTGGCAAACGAACCCTTCCCAATCAAAAAGAAGCCATAGCTTGTAATGAGTAATGGCTTTTTTTGCCGCAATGTTTTCCACTGTGCCAGAGAAATAACCCAATTTTCTTAAATGGAATGATGTTTCGTATATTGCTTTTAATTTGGAAGAGTCCAAAGCATGCTTATGCGGCAAATGGTTAAACCCTACAAAAAGATCACAATACCTGTTTGTCCCTGTCTGTATATTGGTTTACTGAGCTGTATAAAACATGAAGCCTGTTTTGCATCAAATTCAATGTCCGTCTCATTATAGAAAGCATAGCCACCTGCTCCACCTTCTAAAATACCTTCAACCTTGACTTTGTAATGACCTTTCTGAGCATTTGCTGGCATCTGAATAACAGAACATAGCACATGAATATTGAATCATGAGTGTTATTTGTTAAAAAGGTTATAGGACTCAGTATGAGGTAATTTCTTCATTAGAAAACTTATATCACCGATTTTTCTTCTTTGTTTGGGTCTGGTAAACGGACCCTTCCCTATCGAATATAAAGTCATTCTTGCCCAATTCCCAATTTTAACATCATACCACACATTTTTTTCCAAACTGGACCAGACCCGGACCCTTTCCCAAAATTGCCAAAAAAATCACTGTTAATATAAAACTATGATTGGAATATGAAAGCCAAATAGTTGTAAATAATGGTAATTTGTAGAAATTCCATACAATGAAGTTTGGTTTAATAGTATTTTTTATCATTTACCAGCATCTGAAGAATTCTGCTGCCTGGCTGATCAAATTTGAGAACTCCTTCAGTGAACTCAGTCTTATCTTTTATAATTGATACACGTAGGTTAATGTTACCATATTCTAGTCGCAAAATGGTACAAAACACTTGAAGAACCTGACTAGGACGAACTCTTCTCGGAGTCATGATGATGTACGTCCTGCAAACAAAAATGTGATTATTCATCAATTCCAGACACTCATTTTTCATTTCTATAAATCTACTATAGTAGACTTTCACTTGACCCTTAAAACAACATTTTGACTCTTCAAATCAGTAAAATAAAGCTTTTGATATTTCAGAATTTGCACCGAAGGGTCAAATTTACAATAAAATTAGCAGGAAATTCAGTTGACTCTTGGAATTATCATCAGCCAAGGGTCATTTTTGACCCTCAACGTTTGACATCTCATGAAAACCCTGAGTTGAAGACAATCCTACATACTAAAGACTCCATAAATATCTGTCTAAATAATTGCTACGTAAGCATAGTTAATAACTTGATATCAACCACCATTTCAATATTGGGACCTGATATATCTGGTCTTAATACTGAGGTGGTCTCATTATAAAATTATAGAAGGAATGTAGAAAACCAGTCCAAAACTAAATGGTCATTGTAGTGAGTCATAATATTGAGGTGGTAGTTTTAAGTGAAGTCATATTGTATAATCAATCTGCCCACAAAAAAAAATAGTTTGCAACTATATAGACTTACGGTGCCCTCTCAACTTTGTATCCTCCAACATTATTTACAATATCCTCTCTTGTCTGGGCTGCAGCAAAGCCCCATGCCACAGTTAGGACAATCCCTAACAGATAAAGTTTTGCCATTTTAATACCTTATTCCAAATATCATCAGAGAAATCCCTGAAAGACAAAAATATTTCTAGTTTTATGACACTTTTCAACGACAGTTCTGATACATATATACTGCCTGGCAGGTATCCTAGGCTGTATTCCTGGATTCTAAGCTAGAACCAATCCAGTTCTCCACCAGTAAATGCCAACAAAAAACACTAGAATCAGCAAGAGAGGATAAATGTCTTCAGACATAAAAGGATTTCAACAAAATATTCAGGGAGAACATAATCATCCTCTTGTGTCCAGGATTTAGTTTTAATTTTATATCATAGAGATCCTAAAGTATATGGTAAAGAATGAAACATGATACATTAAAATTCATTTTAACTCTTATGCAGCCAATGTCGATTTGCAGCAAGTTAGTGCTGAGCGCCGGTGTTGCTTTTTGACAACCAGTATAGGCCTGGACTATAGTGAAGTCTACAGATTTCGGGCTCCTGTGTTCAAACCATGGGTGTGACACATGGTCTCAGTGACGATTTGGTTGAAGACTTAGCGTTATCCAGCACTAATTCAAACAATTCATGTGGAGAAGTTTGCAGTTACTTGGGGAAGACAGAGTGAGCACAAAAAAGAATTACTTGACACTGAGAAATGCGTATTATCATAAATTTGGCAGCGACAGAGTTAAGTAAATTCACAAAATCTGAACAACTCACATGAGAACAGTACATGTACAAACAGGGCTTTTTTCATGTGTAGGGGAAGGGGCCTTTCTTAAATTTGGGGGGAAAATAATATTAACACAGTAGTTTTGCAAAAGGGGGAGAAAAAACTTGAAGCAAACTGTATTTTAGAGGAAATCTGCATAAATTCCAGGATTTTTCCTGAGGGTAAGATACCTATAAACGGCCCTTGCTATAGAAGGAAAAAAGCCCTGACAAATATTTCATTTAGTACATATAATCCAATAATAGAAACAGAGTCTATATACACTTTTAGTGGTATTGTATCACTTAAAAATAGAACTTAAGGTTTCAGAAATAGATGAAAGATCATGAAAAAGATATTGAAATCCAGTTAAAGTTTCTTCAGCTAAGCAGCATAGCATTCAAATGAAATCGGCTGAAGCATCAGAAAAGTATAAAATATGCAACCAGAATTAAGAAATAAATGAAGTTCAGCAACCAGTGCATCACAGAGTTATAAATCCACTCCCAAATTAAAACAATGTACACATTTACATTAAGGACAAAAGCAATACATTGAAATTTCTAGTGTCTTCAAGTAAGAGTCAACATATCAAAATTTTCACCGATGTAGATGAAATGTATAAAAACTGTTGCAAAGAAAACAATTCACAACACCTAATGGAATACGTTGTTAACGTCAATATACGCATGAACATGAAGTAAATGGCATTAACTTTGGAATATTAGTCACTTCCGCGATATTTCCGCCATTTTGAATTTGAAACTGTCCAAGGAAGGCCAGGTAAATATTTTGATGCTGGACAGGTGTACGTGAATGCCAGACAATGACACAAAATAATCAGGAATTCCAAATGAGAAAGAAATGCACACAACGTTTAATGTCACACGAAATTCGAGTCATTTTAAAGAATTTGAAAGCGAATTTACCTTGATAAACTCAAATACCTGCGCAATGACTCTCACCTGAGACTGGTTTGCGATGAATTTTATTAAAGGGCAGTAACTCAAAATGGAGCCAAAGAAATTTTACCAGTCTAGATAAACTGGTTCCCGTTCCAGAATACTATGTCTGAATAGAGCTTATTAACTGGTCCCCGTTCCATGTTGCAGTGCGCCACAGGAACATTGTATTTACAACCAAAGTCAACGGGTACCAGTTTACACAGCTTAGGGCACTGCAACATGGAACAGGGACCAGTTCACTCTTTAGAATAAACTGGTTCCCGTTAACTCTGATTGTACAGAAAGTACGTTCCATTATGCACTGCAACATGGAACGAGGACCAGAAATGCCATACGGCAATCCTCGGCTAACTCCGCTTCGCTCCATACAAACCTCGGATGTGATTGGTGGAGGAATATGCATCAAATGTTGAGTGTGAGAGACATCCGAGCAGTTCCGAGTGTAGAAATGGTACCCGTTGACTCTGGTGTACGGACTTTGGTGCACTGCAACCTGGAACGGGGACTAGTTTAATTCGTAAACTGGTACCCGTTGACTGGTCGTACAGAGACAACGTTCCTTTGGTGCGCTGCAACATGGAACAGGGGCAGTTTAGACAATCTGACCCCTTTTTCGTGAGACAATTCAATCCCTAGAATATTCAAACCCTCATGTCAAAACAATTCGACCCCTCACATGTTTAGGCGTAAGAGGTGAAAATTATATATTGAATAGGTTGGTGTTAAATAAACATTTTATTTTTGTGTTATAAAAAAAAACATAATATTCTAATTCAATGTATTTGTGTTATTATCTGTGGAATGTTGACATCTTCGGAGAACTCTCTGAAGTAGCTTTGAAGCACAAGGATTAAGCTTATTATGGTTTAAAGTTTACAATAGATTAAATTTTCGCGTAATTATCGCTTAAATTAATTATGTATCTAATTAGGGGTATATTAATAATTTAAGGGTTCAACAACCATTACATTTATGATAATCATCTTTCCTTGTCAGTAATTGCATTTGTTTTTATTTTTTACAATATTTTCCTTTGATTTTTGCTTCTCAATTATTGCCAAATGGTTTATGCAAAATCTATTGGTAGAACTAAAATTTGATATGTGTATATAAAGCAAAAATTAATTTTCTCTGAAAAAATGATTAGTTCCAAAGATAGTATTTATAGGTGTTTCTTAAAGTGCCTGGATAAATTTACTGAGTGACGGGAGTCTTTTGTGGAATTACGTAATTAGTGATAATGTCTTATTTGTGTTTACGGTATGCGGAAGCTACATGTGCGTGAATTAACATGATACACAGAACCATTCTTACAAGAACTTGAATTGGAGACATTTGAATGATTAATACAGAAGAAGAAAAAACATTTTATTTACAAAAGGATATATATATATATATATAAGAATTAAGCCCACAAGGATACAAACATGCATATATAATAAGATGGACGAACAGAAATATGTGACAAATATATATAGTTGTACAAGCAATTCAAGGTTCATATTCATCCTGAATAAATAGTAAGGAAAATATAGAAGAATAATTCATATACGTAATAATATGAATAAGCGAATGTTTTCATCAACCAAAATACAGTTCACGCACGTGCGCGCGGGGAAGGTACATAATGTATATTATAAAAGAACTATGAATATATGATATATGTCACGTATTAAGTTAATTTAACATGAACAATAATTTTACACAGATCAGGCGCGCATACCCATATAGCACATATGTATGGTCCTGGCTATCGCTTGCGACCATAATCGAGTGGCTGGGATACCCTTGGGGTGATGACATGTCTAAGAATGTTGACAAGAAGGGTTCGAACCTATAAAATATCCGTAATTTGATGGTTTGTCTGAAGTTTTCGGCTCGGCTCGAGCAAGTCCTAAGCACCTGGCGCATACCCATGACACATGTTGTGTTGGTGTTGGTCCTGGCTATGAGACCATAACCGAGTACCTAGGATACATTTTGGAGTCATAGCTTGCTTTAGAAGGTCCGCAAAGACAGATTTGATACGGAAATACATGTATAACAATTTTGAAAGTTTGACCGTTGTTTACGTCCTAATCGAAGCCCGTAGGACCAAGTGCCCACCCATATGACACAAGGATGTGTTGATATTGCTGTGAGAGTATGACAGTAGGATGTAAAGTTCGTTCGTATATACCTAGATTGCCTCTACTTTAATGATTTACCGCTAAATTATAAGTCTTACTAATGGTGCGAATTTTACAATAATGTAGAACATATTCTCTGTTGATATTGTGGCATAACCAAGCGTACCCTTGTCTAATATGGCCGATATTATGTGTGAAAAGAAGTGATGTGATATTAGTTTTCGTTGCAAATTTTATAGGTAGTGCACATCGCCATGGAAAGGTTGTTAATTACGAAATTACCGCCTATGTGCGGTAATCGAACATGTCTCTTGCGCTCATTCAAGGTTGGACGTTCCTATTGCATGTTAAGAGGTTACGTAAACCGAATACCTGATGAATTTCGTCATTCAGTAAGTGAATTTGTCACTGGTTTGACGCCTTTTTTCAACAATTTTTCAGTTATGTAGTGCGGCTGGTTCACCTAATTAGTTTTCCTGGACTGTATACAAACCATTACTAACTTGCCCTTGCACAAGGAGCCAGCAACTTACATAAGGAGGAAAATCGACATTTTTATCAAATTTTTATCAAATTTTCATCATAGGCGCTCGACGAGAATGAACATTCACATCACTCGGACTTAATCAACAAGCACCTATGATTGTCATAGAAGAATATGACCTGCCATGACTCAGATTTGAACCCAGATTGTCGGGTTACAAGTCCAGCACATAAAATGTGCCATCCTCTCAGCCTTACAGAGAACTGCAATATTTATGTGCAGAAACTCAAATTACGCTTAAATGCATCAGTAACTGGTATGACTTACTTAGATCCATAGAAAAAATAATTCTTAGCGATGAGCCATGAATTCTCAGTATCTAACACAAAATTCAAATATTTGACTTAAAATTGTTCGTATCTTGACGCGTGTATGCGGCCCTGCCATAGCATGTATTTTACCATATCGTGATGTTTCCAAACTTTCACTCTGTACATTCGCTGTGTTAGATGTGTGCACCACATGAAAATTTAAATCATCTGTGTAAATACCTCTTCCGGAATGCACCGTAATGGGTTAAATACTGTGGATAGGAAGTCTTTACCATGATACCAGTAGATATCTATCTGGACACCGGCAGTTGCATGCCATTACATCGGTTTCATTTTCCATAGAGAAATCGTGGAGGGAAACAAAATGTTAGTGCACTTTTAGAAAAGGTATGGTGGAATAATTTATGCTTGTATTAGTTTAGAAATGTGTTTCCTATCTACTGAACGGTTCAAATTGTTCACAGGTATTGTAGTTATTGTGCCCAACGGGCTTTAATTGGGATTTTTCTGCACACAAATACGCAGTTCTATGTTAGACTGTGAGGGTCAGGGCCAAATCAAAAAATGTCTACCCATCACAAACAGTCTAATTAGTTGGACTAGGGTTTTATTAAAGTTTCATATACATTTTAGCATTACAGGGTTAATGACACATTGAAGATAACTTTTCAAATGATATTTCTTATATTAAAGTTATCAAGTTGATTTTAGTATTGTTGCAAAATGAGACAATCATTCATATTTTACAACCATGCTATCATGAAAATAGAAAATTTACCCTCAATCAACAACAACTACAACAACAGCTCCATGAGTCACAGTTCATTCCTGTGAATTAGCCACAATTTAAATTCAGTCAAACCTGTGAACAAAGGTTGCCCTTGGGAAGGACAAAATGTGGCCCTTATTGATAGATGGCCTTAAATCAACTGTCAGTTTGTTCTTAATAATTAGTGACGATTTTTCAAAGAATGGCCTTTATTCACAGGGTGGTCTTTATTTGAAGGTGGCCTCATGCACAGGTTTGACTGTAGTAGCAAATATTTTTCTGTTACTCTGTATTTTATCAGAGTAAAATTTAGGTGCTGGAGTTTCACAGTTTAAATCATGGGTGTGTAGCTCAGGTGATTGATTAATTTACTGCAGGATGACTGATAAATTTAAGCGCATGTTTATTATTTAATTTTAGTAACAACATGATTTTACTTACTTGAACTACAAAATTTTCAGTGACACTAAGATTTTAGTTTTACCATTTCAGTGATATTTTTAGGTCTGCATCCTGCGTACTATACGCATTAAATTAGCTGAAGACACAACGTTTCACTTTATAAGCATCCCTGTAGACGTTTTGGTTAAATGAGCCTAGGTTTCGAAATTATTGCAAGTTAGTAAATAAAGTCTAACTCTATGATATCAGTGGTTCCATGATGCAGGTGTAATAATGAATTACGCGACATTTCTGACATAATGCCACCTACTGGCTTTTTATGGTTAATTTACAGGAAATTTTGTCACTTGCACAAAGAAGTGTGCACATTGATTTTGTTGTTTTACTATGACCCAGACCCATAGTTTTTCCATAGGACCCATTGCTTAATAATATATGGGTCCCGAGGACTCATTATTTTGATTTTTAAAATTATCACTGCCATTTATAAGTAAATTGTTTGTAAAGTCATTATTTGTGGTGTCTTAGTCTACAGGTTTAAATTAAAAGCTCCATCATTTAACAATATTTTTGTTTTATATCAACTGGAATGAATACTTAATTTTAAAAGAATTATTCAATATATGTGTTCTCATGGTAGTGTTCTCTAATTAATAAGTTCATAATCCTGTATTTTCTGTTTAATTGCAACCATGTTTTATCATAGAAAAAACATATGGGTTGATTTCCTGTGTATTTATATGTCAGAAATATTGCAGATTACATTGAAAAAATATAAAAGCATCGCACCCATAGCAAAATTGGTAAATCAGTAAATGTGTAGTGTCAGTATTTTTTTCAACAGTGTATTGCCAGCTAATTTTAGTGGCTGTTGTGTTAATTTTGTTAATAATTCCCTTTTACTTGACAATATCCTATCGTTATGAAATAATGACAGTTAGTGATAATTTGTTTTTTATATCACTTAGAGCATTATTCATGTATGTATTGATATGAAAGTGTCTTATTATAAATATTTTTCATTGTAGCAATGTTCATGTGCTCTAAATAAGATTTTGAGCAGAGACTACAAAGTAGTCAGGAATCACCAGTTAACAACTAGTCATATTCTCAGTATCACTTCACCTAAAGGCTCTGAGTGGATTTCACTTAAACCAAAACAAATTGGAAATGGTATGTAGATTTTTCAACCTGTCTGCCTTGATCTACTTTAGAATGAATCTAAAGATCATTTTATTATGTAATTTTAACTTATCATGTTTCAAAAATATTTCTTACAGAATAATTGTTTATGCTTAGTTCAGTCCTTTGTTGGTGGAATCAGTCTGGTTCCACTCACAAATATTTCTTTAAAATGGTACATAAGGGATTTCTGATTTTTCATTGATATATATAGACATTTTATCAATCTTTACTCATATGAGCAAAAAAGAGCCATCTTGGCCCTCTTGTTTCAATGATATCCATACATTTTTATCGACTTAGGTAGCTATGTTGTAATTTCATATGTTATTATATATAAAGAATAACTAGCATACACAAATGTGTAGAAATTAGAATTAATCTAACTATGAATGATTAATATATCATTATTCTGATATAATGATGTGTAAAATCTTATACAAGTTCTGATAAATATTCATATGTGGATTTTTTACACCTATTTGAATGATTGTTGACTAATCATTAGATCAGAGAAGAGAGAACAGCTCTAGTTCAGAAGAAAATAATGATAAAGAACAGAGTGACTATTTGAATACAGCCCATTGTAAGTAACAATATATTATGATAAGTTTCTATTGTGTATAAGAATTTGGTGTTTATGAAATAAATTCGACAGATTTTCCTTTGGGTCATGATATCAACTACTTTAATTATTCAACAAAGGACTTATACATTCAGTATAAGCAGACAATTTGCAGAGTGTCAGTTCAGATCTTTCAAACAGAACACATTTGTTTTGCAGTGAATGTAAGCACTTTTACTGTGATGTGTTAATTTACCATATTCCTATTACCTATTATAGACCCTTCTGTTATATCTTTTTTTGTATTTCTCAGGTCACTTCTATTTATGTTTCTGGGATCTAGTTTTGGATGACAATATAGTCTTAAAATTGGTACTTATTTGATTTTAGGGGCTCTTGCAATACTTTTGTTCAGTGGTACATGTTACTCCTTGCTCGTTATCCCAAATGGACGTTTGCCTCGTCATATCAGTTGGAAGGAGTTTGAGGAAGAATATCTCATGAAGGGGATGGTAAGTTAGTATTCATGGGTCAATCCTTTATTCATTCTGTAGATGATTTGATGCAGTGACAGATGAATCAAGTTCACACAAAGGTGTGAAAGTGTAGTTTTAACTCAATGAAACAGAATTTGCTCATGGTGAGCTTTTGTATTTACTTTTGTCATTGGAATTCATCCACTATTGGTTTAAATTTATTTTTACATTATATTTTAGTCTTGATAACTCAGCCAATGTCTGTAATTCACCTATTCAGTGCTTAAGTTTAAAAGTGGTGGTCCTCTAATTGTTAGAAATTACTTTATTTAAACATGTTTACACTAAAATCCCTCCAATGTCTTTCCTAATCAAATTCATACATTGATGAGTATATTGGCAGGGTCCAATGTTATAAAACTTGAGAATAATCTCCAAGCTCAAATCTCATATCTTTTAATGTTCAAAGTTAATTATGATGAGACAATAATGATAATAGTGATACATTATTCTGACAGCATGATTGACCTGGATATATATTTAAACATCAGTCATCTTTGTCTATTCAACCATAATACTTTGAGAATGGAATTGAGATTTGAGTTCAGAGTCTGTTCTCAAGTTTTATAATCTCAGGCCCAGTTCCCCAGTCAGTATTCAGATCTGGTATAATCAGTCTTTTAGTCATGAGTTGTGACTCTAAAAATTATGTCACTTTTAATAAAGATTTTACTGTTGTTCTATTTTTTGTATCAAATCATTTTTATACACAATTGTATAACCTGATGACCCCAGCCAGATTTACATGTCTGTTTGCCTCATAATACTGCATTTCCCCTCATCTGAAGCAGATGATTTTTGAAAACATTGTGGCAAAGAAGCCATTGCTTGTAATTAGTAATGGCTTCTTTTGCCACAATGTTTTCATCTCTGCCAGAGAGAAATAAACTGATTTTCTTAAATAAATTGATGTTTTTTTGTATTTGCTTTGAATTTGGAAGAGTCCAAAATATGCTTATTAGACAAAGGGATATGGGACAAAGAGGAATTTTAAGGAAACAATAATGGCCCTTATATTAAATGTATGAAATGTCAACTTTTTTCATTTTGACATCATAAATGACAGTGAGTGTCTGCAGAGTTATGGCTATTTAGTTAAAAGGCAAATATTTCCATCCTGAGCCACTTACTTGTAGATGGAACTTCATGATACACAAGATGACTTTGTAGTGTTGCTTATGTTTATGCCTTTGTGATCAATACCAAGTTAGAATATTATGTATGTTAATTACTATTTTAATTTATGTGTGCATTATGTGATTTGTTGGATGTTATATGTACTTGTCTGTGGCTTAATGTGATTAAAAAGTCTATAATCCTACTAAAACTGGCTCCTATTTGCAGGTGAAGAATGTTTCCGTGTATACAAAACTATTTGAGTCCACAAGTGAGGTTCCTGTAGTTCATCTTCTCCCACCTTATCAGCCACAGTTAAATAATATGGTACGATTTTACATCAACTTCAGGGCTCAACAATTTTTTCAGGCTACTTCAGTCAATTTCGTATTTACGAGCAGACAAGTGGATTTGTTGAGCCCTGAATTTAATGTTTTTTTTATTTTCTTTGACATTCCCATTGTTTTGTGTATGATTATATTCATTAACCATAGGTGAATATGCTTACATTATTTTATTTATTCCTGACTTCATGATCAAGTGTTGTTAGAATCATCTGATTGATTGAATTTTATCTCAAATCTTTGGAAAGCATATCTCAGGGAAACTTCATCTTTCAAGAACTAAACGAGATAATCTGGAAATATTTCAAATTCATTGATGATATGTGATATACCACTGATTACTCATGCAGACAAGAAACTACCAATAATAAAAAATGATTCTAGTCTTGTCCAAGATTGTTGAAATTTGATTTGTCGGACTAAATATTACATGGATTAAATTTTTCTGGAACCTCCAGTTTTTCCCAGCTCTGGACCCTACTGGTTTTTATTGTTTCCACTGCACCTAGTCTAAGATTTCCAGTTTTTTTAAATTTTTCGACTTTCATCCATGATATTAGCCAAGTCACAGTCAGACAAAATGTCTACAATTCTGTAAAACATGATTCTGAGTGAATATCAGGCTATAGTCGGGCTGTTGTGATAATAAACTTGATGAAAGCCTGTCTGATATTTTCATCTTTCTAAGGTCAAATGAATTGTCTTTATGTTGACTGATTGAACTACAGTAAAACCCCTGAAAACTGGACCCTTTCACAAAAGTCCGGTTTTCTGAGAATTCTGGTTTTAAGAGATCTATTAAAAATGGGACTTGAAAAATCATCCGATTTTCAGAGAATTCCAGATTTCAGGGGTTATGCCCTACATTGATTGGTAGATTGATTCTTATGTCTATTTTCAGTATTCTAATGAGGCTGTTATTGTTGACACTAATTACAAAGGAGAATTTCAGAAGAAAATCAGGCAGTTTGAAAGTGATATGCGTGTTCCTTTTTCTGAAAGAATTTTAGTTAAGAATTTTAATAGGTAAGTTCAGTTAATTGAGTTTGTAAAGAAAGTTGTACATGCAGGGCTATCACTTGACATCAAATGTAGAGGGTCAAAAATGACCCTTAACTAATATTAATTTGAAGAGTAAACAAATTTTCTTTTTATTTTATTGTAAATTTGACCCTGTTTTACAAATTCTCAAGAATCAAAAGCATAATTTTCTGATTTTAAGAGTCAAGTGAAAGCCCTGACATGTCTGTTCACTATTGATGGTAGTAATGAATTCTCATAGAACAAAATTGTCTGATTGATATAGGTTCATTTTTTGGTAGAATATTAAGGTAGCGTAAGTGGCTACAAACGTAAAAATAAGCGAAAATGACATTTTAAGTTATTAACAATAATTAAATATCATACTATCATATCAAGCAACAAAAAAATCGATCCCTTTATGCAAAAATAGTGTTTTATCGCGATAAAAACTGCACCCCCATATCGACTCCACTTTATCAGCGAGAACGATCTAGGATGCGGCGTTGTAAGGGGCTCCTTAAGGGCAAATTTGTATCAATCGATATTAAATTTGGTATCGCTTGCCGTATGTTAACATAAGTATTTAAAATTCGACAGATTATCAACATCAAGCGGATTAAAATGGGAAATAAGAAAAATAAGGCTAAGCAAGGTGTTAGAGTGTTCTCAAAAAGTGAAAAATGTAGTTAAAAATCTCTTCTCGCGGAAGTTGGTTTACGAATGCTAAAGATACCGAACTGCATAAATCTATATCCCGTAAAAAACTTGACCGTAGTGACGTGACACATTGTGAAAATGGAAACTTTATGGTGGAAAATTACGTAATAAATATATAACTGCAACAATCATTTGATGTGCAAGAAAGGTGTGAATTCATTAACACCTTGGTCGATTGGGCTACTAACATCTAATGTACTTTAAATATGAAATATATGATGAAATAACTGATCCGGAACGGTGGTCTTATTGAAGTGTGATATCGATATCATACTCTAACGCCTTGTTAATTATACTATCAATATGGGTCAATTTAGACCTTATATATGTCGCATCACATATTTCTTTATGTTTTGGCGGGAGATATAATAAACAGCAATATGGTTTGCAGACACTTCATGCACCTTGCAGTAAAACGCACACGATAAGAGAACGAGCTGTCAAAGATTGTTACCCCGTTAATGTTATGACGTACCATTTTTACAAGTTTAATTAAATTTATATATTCCAGAGTCAGGTTTCAAACACAATTAAAGTTATAAAACTACAATATATTTGAATTGCCAGTAAATTAATACAGGGAGACTGGGTCAACGAAAAGTTATTATTTTCGCAATTTTATTGATGTAATCAATAAAATAAAGTTATTTCAGCGTGCACTTTTATTAAGCAACTCTGTACATTTTGGTAAAATATTGAAAGCTATAAAACAAACAATAGGATGAAAAACAGTAACGTCTTATGGACATCGGACGTGCATGTTTTTCGAGAATCTTATACTATTCTGTTATATATCCAATTACCTTTATATATCAGTATGTTTTTAAATGATTACATTAACAGACATAAAACATAGACACTTTTCTACAAATCAATCACATCTTAAGTTCTTATTTTTACACTAAATGCATGGCTACCTTTCATTTAATTTATACAGCGGTTTCCCCAGCCATCTTCAACTCGATTTCCCAATCAGCCGTTTTCCCCGTTGAGAGCCTCTCGGTTGACGAGAAATCTGATGTACTGTGTATTGCATCGGTACGATATGATACTATTTTGACAAATAATTCGTAATTAAGCTCTTTAGAGTCATCTAAAATGGTGGGCGGTTTCACTAATTGATCCGCTAACGATGAACGAATTTGATTGGTTATCAAATTTTAGAAGGCTGTATTAATTTATAGAATAATTGTTGATTACACAAGGTGATAATGATCTGACACTTTTATTGTTAATTTCTCGCTTAGAAAAAAACGCAGTGGTTGCTATTTTTGAACAAAGATTGCCGCCTTATTTGAAGATGGATTTCAAAGCGGTTTTCGGTATTTTGTAGCGGAAATGCTTATCTAGGGAACCGTGTCACAGAATTTTGATATTTATTTTCGTTTTTTATCTATGACGTATTACGTAATTGTCAGCGGGGTTCAGGCAGCGGAATTTCTTTAAAGTCAAATATCTATTGAATGGAGGGCGTTATCAAAAATCTGTGACACGGTTCCCTGCATGATACCATGATTGTTATTTTAAGTCTAATTGTTGTAATATATCCTTATATACAGAGTAGTGATCTTTATTCAAAAATATGAAAATTACGTGCGATATTGGTTTATGGAAGACAGACAAAGTAAAATATTTGTTTCAAATCACTTGCAATAGACTCTGTATAGTGGGTTTATTAATGTATACAATTATGGTTGACTTTTTAAAACTATAAATTAGTAAAACTTGATATCACCATATAGCCACTCACGATACCTTAAGTCAGTTACGTAATACAGCGTAAACTGTACATTTCAATGTGTTTTTCCCATTAAGCATATCGCTAAAATGATACTGGTATCTTGATATGATTGTACCATTTGTATCAACTTATGTTTGATCGTGAATTAAGTAACATAAAAAGATCATTGAGCATTTTAACAGTTGTTATTACATTTTAATATGTTTTTTTCTCATTTGTTTTAAACCTTTCTTTGCAGATTCTATCATGGTGAGAATGAGACTCTGTACAGTGGTATCATGTCATCTTTGATCTTAATTATGTTTTTGGCTGCAGTCACAGCTTCTTTTTATGCACGAAAAATCGATAAAAATTATTTAAAGAAACTAATTGACCAAATGAATAACAATCAAAATGCGAGTAGATCCAGTGCTAAAACTTACGAAGAAAAATTTCAGAAACCACATGAAGAGAAAATAAAAAAAACGCACGAAAAAGAAATCAAATTTGGGGCGAAAAATAGTGATGGGAAAAAGGATGAAAATTTTGCTGAAATGGTAGGATATTTACTAATATATACCACAGACAGTAGTGGTAGGATATTTAGTAATATATACTACAGACAGTAGTGGTAGGATATTTACTAATATATACCATAGACAGTAGTTGTAGGATATTTACTAATATATACCACAGACAGTAGTGGTAGGATATTTACTAATATATACCACAGACAGTAGTGGTAGGATATTTACTAATATATACCACAGACAGTAGTGGTAGGATATTTACTAATATATATACCACAGACAGTAGTGGTAGGATATTTACTAATATATACCACAGACAGTAGTGGTAGGATATTTACTAATATATACCACAGACAGTAGTTGTAGGATATTTACTAATATATACCACAGACAGTAGTGGTAGGATATTTACTAATATATACCACAGACAGTAGTAATGAACCTGTCATGGTGAAAGTGCTAAAAAATCTGTGTAAAACACGCTAATTCATAGTATACAATATCTACCAGTATCAGTTAACAGGGTTGAATTTTTTTTAACTATTTTTTTTTTTTGATGTTAGGTAATTTTGGGTTAAATTAGGATGTTTATAGAGGATTGTTTACGACTTAAAGTGATTTTGGGTTAAATTAAGGTGTTTCTATTTCATATTTACCATGGCAGGTCCATTAGCATTATCTGTTATATTCATATTCATGAAGGATTTTGAGAAGACCTTTCTGTCACAGTAACTGTCCAATATTTGGCCCCGTTACCCAAAGTGAAAAAGTATACATTTTCCCATTGAAAAAGAAAAAATTTGCCCATAATTAAACAAATTGAAAATGTTCTGTCATCATATACTTAAATTATTTATATCCATGGAATTAATCATGTTAAATGTTGTGTTAAGTGCTCTGGTAAATAAAGAATGGTTGAGACATAACTTGATGTTTTGTTCTTTCATGATTATAAGCCTTTGATAATTACCCAAACACACAAATTTCCTGTATCAACGGGGCCTGATACCAGTTACTTTAAACCATAAAACAAGGGCTGGACCATGATTGTTAATGTTTGCGTCATGAAAGAACAAATGAGATTTTTTTTATTCCTATTGACCTAAATTGCATCTGGTCTGTTGAATTTTATCTCAATAATACAATCATTTGCCAAAGCAGGGAAGGTAGAAGTCTATGAGCTCAGTTCTTACAAATCCAATTGCTTAAAATGGTTTAGTGTACTCCCTTGTTTATCTCAGGATGTGGACCTCTTTTCAAGTTTTCAGGCCTTTGTTTATTAATGTATTTAATGTACATGGACTGGTTTGTGTTTGTTAATTAATGTATTTAATGTACATGGACTGGTTTGTGTGGTTATTGTGTCTTGTTATCTACCTGTGAGCTGGCATTAAAGTATGCCCTCTATGTAGCATCTTATTTCTTTATAATTGAACCATGATAACAGAGCCTTTAATTTACCACTTAAGTAAATAATTTTTTTATCTATTTCCAGTTCAGTAGATCGTTATTCCAGGATAATAGATTCAAAATAAAACGTGGAGATCTGATTATGAAGGATGAAATCAGTATGAAGGACGTGGCTGGACTACATGAACCCAAAGTGGAGATTCTAGAATTTGTGGATTATGTTAAAAATCCGGACAGGTTTAAGGTATAATCATGTGGCCAAAATTAAAAATTGTCATGTTTACCCAACTGACCCAATTTTTAGCTTGTCTGTTTCGAAGAAAAATCCAACTATTATGATCACTGCAGCATTGTAGTTGTTGTCTTTGAGCAAAATCTTTAATGTAGCCCATTACTCAAACACTTTTAAAGATATCAACATGACACTTGGAATACTTGATTACCATGACAAGGTTTAGATGCAAGACTAGGGGCATTTTTCTGAAATCTATATTTTTGGAGATATGCCCCTTTCAATATTTTGGTCAAAATTGCTAATCAAATACAATGATGTAAAACAGACGAGCATTGGTGACACTGTAGGGAGCTCTTTTTTAGTGCTGACATGAAAGTTTCTTACTGCAAATTCCAAAATACAAAAATAGTTCAGGATGAGTTGTACCATACATGTATACTCACAAAAGGTGTGTTTAGAATGAAAAATCAAAAATTTTTTCAAACCTCCCTACCCTAATTTTTTGGTCATGAACCCTTAAAGTTTAGGGGTACTTGAGCCAATATATAAAGTAGGTTAAACATGACTTTTTTTCTAGCCTTAGTTACTTTGTCTGTAAGCATAATACTTTAGACTGATCTTTATGCTCAAATCTCACTTTTTGGTGAGGTTGTTCTATTTAAAAACAAACCTTTGATAAAAGTATCAAATGTTCATTTACTCGAGACTCGAGTGTGTAGACTTGTACTGTTACAATTGACTGGCACACTTACGTATTTTTGTTGTCTGATACTCTTACACTAATCTGTGGACTTGAATATTTGCTCATGTGTGTAGCCTGGTACATTTATACTACTCTTTGGATTGTTACATAAGTCTGAAGGTTGGTTCACATCCATAAATTTTTGAGAGGTTCATTTGCACTAGTCTGTAGACTTGTACGGTTACACAAGTCTGTAGACTTGTACACTTAGACTAGTATGTAGACTGGTACATTTACACAAATTTGTGGACTGGCACACTTGCACCAGTCTGTGGAATGGTTCACTCACACAAGTCCGTGGACTGGTACATTTACACAAGTCTCTTGACTGATACAGTTGCACAAGTCTGTGGATTGGCTCACTTACACAAGTCCGTGGACTGGTTCACTTACACAAGTCTTTGGACTGGTTCACTTACACTTGTCTGTGGACTGGTTCACTTACACAAGTATGTAGACTGGTACATTTGCACCAATCTGTAGACTGGTACAGTTACACAAGTCTGTAGACTGATACTCTTTCACTAGGCTGTTGACTGGTTAAGTTGCACAATTCTGAGTGACATCTCTTGTTTGTAACTTAGTCAAAATTTGAACTTTGTCTACTTCTTAATGTTATGTATTTATTTTGCTGTCCCAAATTGAAATAAAAACCAATAAAAATGTGATACTACATATATTTTATTATCTTGTTACATTCACAGACATTAGGAGCAAAGACTCCAAGAGGGGCTTTATTACTTGGTCCTCCAGGCTGTGGTAAAACTTTACTTGCCAAGGCGTTAGCAGCTGAATGTGAAGTACCATTCTTCTTTATAGCTGCTTCTGAGTTAATTGATATGATTGTAGGTAAGTCATAGTTTTATTGTGCTAATAAGGTATTATAATTAATTGAATAGTATGATTATATTGATGTTGGTGAGGCTGAAGTCATTGGATTAAGGCTGGTGTAAATTCAGTCATTGGTTCAGAAGATGGTAAAGTTATTTAGTAACATTGCTATATATATTTGAATTGGCCACCTACCTTTTATTGCAGCTTTTATACAGGTAGATACAATGCAAATTACAAAATATTGGATGATTTCAACATAGAAAACACTTTTCAAATGCTTAATTACTTGTCTGTGATCATGGTGTGAATTCCTTTTGTGCTACTAATATGTTTTGGCCATCAGTTTAATTTTACTGACATTTGTAAGGCATGATTCACTACAGGAACCAAAAAATGTGTACTTCTAACTTGCAGGTGTGGGTGCACAAAGAGTACGAACCCTTTTCAAAAAAGCTCGTGACAGTGCTCCGTGTATAATATACATAGATGAATTAGATGCCATTGGTATGAAGAGAGCCACCTCTGACAGGTTACTATATTCATGCTATACTTACCTGATACTGCAGTAAACATTGCTTTGGAAGTTATTACTCAGTTTTGCTATTTCTTGAACCTGCAATAGTTATTTCCCTTGTTTTGTCAGTATGGCGTGTTGAACCCTGTTAAGAGCCTCTAATTGCAAACTGTGAATGTTATTCTGCTATAAAAGTGCTATTCTCAGTCTGATTTTTTAGGGTTAATTGTGTCATTTACTACATTTATATCTTGCTTGCATCATTGTTTCTGTTTTTGGGCAAATTGTCTGTACTGTTATGCATACTAGTGTTTAAATCTTGCTTTTAACCTTGTAGATAATTTAACTTACGATATGATTATTGATGACAGTGAAAGTTCTGTATGTATCATGGATAAGTCATATGTCATGCTAATCATGAACATACGGTATTTACACCTGTATTCAGTGGATGTTTTTTATTATATTGGATACCTCCAGGTTTACAAATCAGGCCAGTAATGATAAGGAAACAACACTAAATCAATTGTTGGCTGAATTAGATGGTATGCATTCAAGAGAAGGAGTCATTATTCTTGCTTCAACAAACAGGGCGGACACACTGGACCGGGTATGTTAATATTATGGTCATAATTTAGTCACCTTTGTGTTTGATTCCCATTTTTATTTTTCATCTCTAGGTTCAAGTATTCTCTAGTTATGTTATGAAATAATTTGATGGTACCTGTTTTAAACAATGCCAAACCAATCTATAACTTATAAGTAATTTTATCTTAACTCATACCGTATCAGGTCGGTAAGAAGCCATGTAACGAATAATTTTGATAAATTACCTTTTTTCTTTGTCATACGTACAATACGTATTGTCAGTATTTTGAGTTAACAATTACAATCAACTTTTCCATTGTAATTTTTAGAAAATTGTGCTATAATTTCTAACAAGGTCTGTGAATAATTTGCGTATGCAAGAAAATTGAATGATTGTATAATTTTAGTGTCACAGAATGTTTATAACTGAAGAATCTTGCATTTTATAGGCTTTACTTAGACCAGGAAGATTTGATCGACATATTTCTATAGATCTGCCAACATTCAAGGAACGTATAGAACATTTTGACCTTTATCTATCTAAACTGGCTTTAGGTAATCCAGTGTCTACGTATTCCACCAGGTTAGCTCAACTTACGCCTGGAATGAGTGGTGAGTGTAAAACATTATTCAATGTTTACTGTATCTACTGGACCTTCCCTACAGTACCAAACCCTCTCAGAGTTGATCAGTAGGTCTCTAGATACATTTCTTCTCACTTTGGTTCAATGTTGCACCAGCATTCAGAGTTATTTGGCTACTTTCCCAGTGTCAACGGTGGAGGAAACCTCAGGCATACACCTTGGTAGAACCACAGACCTTCAGTAAGCTAGCTGGACAGCTTCTACACTTGTTGAATTTGTTTGGTTTTGGGCGGAATTTGAACTCACAGCAATAAGAGATTAGTGATTACCAGTCAATTTACCACGGAGACGTTCAAAAATATTTCAAAAATAAACTTGCACAGGCACCCATCATTTTATTCTCTTAACCCAGTTTCCATCCAAGAATGACAATACAAAATGTTCATAGATATTCTTGTATTATAGTTAGTTTAAGAGATAAATTGATAGCGTCTAATACATGGGGTTTTATCATATTTGCGCTAATATGATTTTGCAAGAATTTTTCACCTCATGATTTATACATATCGCATGTATAAAAATTAATATCACTGTTTTATGCAGAAGTAGGTTTATGTATGGGAATATGGTATTATTGTAACTTGTAATAGTTCATTTAAGCTCAATTTTGATGAATGTATTTTATGTCTGTTAATATCTCTCAAGAGTAGACCTATTTCATTACATAACTCGTCTAATTGCTATCATTAGCATTTCCATAGATGTATTAACATTGTTGTATGAATTATCATTAACTATTAACTTACTCAATTGATTGTACCCAAAATTTACCCTTTAGTTTCCAAAACTGTTCTGTTAGGTTCCAAACTGTACTGTTAGGTTCCAAAATTTTACTGTTAGCATTCATACCTTTCTGTTAGCTTCCAAGGCTTCCCTGGTATCACCCAAAACTTCCCTGGTTGCACCAAAACTTTACTGTGAGCACCCAAAATTTTACTGTCAGCATTTAAAGCTTAATGCTAGCACCATTTTCACTGTTTTTATCTGTCCTTTAATATTCTATTACAGGTGCTGATATCGCATACATCTGTAATGAAGCAGCTATACACGCAGCCAGAGACAGTCAGAAGAAAGTTACAGCAAAAGATTTTGAGTATGCTATTGAAAGAAAAATGGCTGGTAAGTTTCTAGTGAAGACTCAGAAGAGAACTGTTCACAGTCTATCAGAAGGAAATATAGCAGGATTTTCACTAGATGTCAAAAGTTGAGGGTCAAAAATGACCCTTAGCCAACAAAATTTCCTTCTAATTTTATTGTAAATTTGACCCTTTGGTATAAATTCTCAAGAGTCAAACTCTTTATTTTGCTGATTTTCAGGAGTCAAAATGCTGTTTTAAGGGCAAATCTTCGGAAGCTCAATTTTACACCATGAATTCTCTTGTTCAAGTTTTTTGTCAACAAGAATTTACTAATTTACAAATTTTGCTGGCCATCATGGCCATCTTGTTTGCAAAAACATGAATCTGATGTGAAGAACTCTTGATGAAGTTACATAATTAGTTACATACATGCACATTATTCTATAATTCTCCTGATAATATTCATGCAACCTCTGCAGGCACAGTTTTATAAAAACCATTCCATGGATTTATTGTGAAATTGAAAACAAAATTTAACATTAAAGTGAATTATGTACAAAAGAATCCAATTAAACTCTTTAAAGTAAAGATACCCTTCATCTTCCTTGTGTTAATTGTTACAATTTTGTTCTCAGGTGCTGCTAAGGCTACAAACACTCTTGGAGTCCATGAAAAGAAAGTGATAGCGTATCATGAGTCCGGCCATGCTTTGGTTGGTTGGTTACTTGAACACACTGATGCTCTACTGAAAGTTACTATTGTACCGAGAACATCAGGTGTTGGTGGATTTGCTCAGTATTTACCAAAGGAGAACAAAATGTATTCAAAGGAGCAGTTGTTTGATATCATGTGTATGGCATTAGGTGGCCGTGTAGCTGAGACTGTCATATTTAATCACCTCTCTACAGGTAAACTTTCACTACTAGTTATTTTGTACAATCTCTGTACTACTCTCAGATTTCCTTAATTTAAAATTATTTGATAATAAACTGATGTTGGGAATGGGAACTAGCCTAGTGTCTGTACTGTCAAACCTGTGTTTGCAGCTATTTGTCATTCTTTGAAAAATATGTCTCTGATTGTTTAGAACAGTAAAATCTGTGAATAAAGGCCACATGTCAATAAAAAAAACACTTTGTCTTTCTTGAGGGTGGCCTTTATTCACAGGTTTTACTGAATATTATTTTTTCTGTCATGGTCTGTAGGTGCTCAAGATGATCTGCGTAGAGTTACAAAGATGGCGTATGCTCAAATCAGGAATTTTGGAATGAGTGAGACTTTTGGACTCTTGTCATACCCTGAAGATCAGTATGGATTGAAACCATTCAGTAAAAAGGTGTCTAATATGCTCGACCTTGAAGCTCGCCAACTTGTATCTAAAGCTTATCAACATACTGAAGAACTGTTGAAGAATAACAAAGATAAATTACATCAGGTAAAGTTAATATCTACACGTGTCTCTGTTTAACCCATTGCCTTATAGTACCGTATTTCCCTGCATCTCAAGCAGGCGACTTTGGAAAACATTGAGACTAATGATGCCATTTTCTCATAACAAGCAATGGCTTCTTTTGCCACAATGTTTTCCACTCTGTCAAGGAGAAATTGCCAATATTCTCTGTAAATTTATGTTTTATATATTTGTTTTACATTTGGAAGAGTCCAAGATAAAGCTTATGAGACATTTCTGTGTAAATTTCAAAAATTAGTCATTCTGTGGTGTATGTCTCAAAACACATTTAACCAATGTCCAAGGTTATAAACTTGCGACTTAGTCTTCAAGTTCAAATTTTGTTTTTGTTCTCATTTCTGATCCATATCTGAGTTTGTTTTAAGTGCACATAAATACTTTGATCAATTGGCTTGTATACAGAATACTGCTTAAATAGTAAGTGAATGTCTTATTATAACCCCCACATAATAAAGTTGTAAGTGGAGGGGGGTTATCCAGTATACAGGAATCAGGTTGTCCATCCGCCTGTCCATCCATCTGTGGACAAAATCTTGTGTGCGCTTCTTCTCCTCAATGGCTTGTTGGATTTTTATAAAACTTAAACTTAAACACATTAGGCACTAGGTCTACCAGTACATATTGTAAAAAACAGTACTTGAATTTTTGCAGAGTTATTAAGCTTTTAAAAAAGAGTTCTATCACATTCACATGGGAGTTTTATCACATTCAGTGAGAGTTCTAGTTTTAATTTGGGATGGAATATTGAAAACGTGGAATCGAGATTTAAGATCAATCTCAAGTTTTATAATTTCAGACTCGGAACAGATGATAATGTACTGATGTTTTAGTGAATATGTCAACTGTGAATTGCATTTCTTTATTAAATTCTAATGTTATGATGATATCTCTGAACCAATTATTTATAATAATGTCCCTATATCTGTTCTTAGTTCTTTCAGGAATAATGCTATAGTACAATTAGGGATTTTATCATATCACAGTATGAAATAAAATTTGCTGTAATTAATAACTTTCATGTTCCTGTATCAAACCAATTAGTGTTTGTTCTGATAATCATGTTGACGACTCCTTGTTCTTAATGTTACAGTTGGCAAGTTTACTGTTAGAACGAGAAACAATATCTGCTAAAGATGTAGAAGACTTGATTGGACCTCCACCATTCGGAGACAAACAAATGATTGATCCTATAACATTTTATGATGAGGAACTAACTGCACATCGTCAAGAAAATGCTAAAAAGGAAGAGAATACAACTGAACACCAGTCCAACTGACGTATTACGTCTTTTACTTTAAAACGTGTTTATTGTGATAATACTGAATTATCAACTTGTGTTTCAAACTTAATGTTTTACATTAAATCGTGTTGACATTTTATGTACAGCATCATGCTTCAGTCCTCACGCAGTCCTAATGCTGCCTGAATTTATATTCTAAAATGTTCACAGGCTTGAACCCATGCCTCCACATTTCCCTACTGAGATGTTCGGTAGACTTAGCCTACTGCACCTCAGAAACATCATAGAAAAAAATACCTATAAAATCTTCATTCTCTTTGTTTATCACTGAACACTTCAGCTGTGGCTCATTTATGATTATGAGGGTTGCTGATAGTATGCTTGAGAGGACAGCATGTATATCCTTGGAAGAATAAAACTATTAGATTGGTTGGGTTTTCCCGAAATTCTTCACAAACGTGTGAGTGATTGGCAAATCAAGGTATTTTTGCATCGGATTGGATGAATTATTGACAACATCATATCTTAGGTTGTAAAGTGATGTCTCTGAAGTGGAAATGTGAAATTTGGAAAATTGTGTGATATTACTGTAGCTGAGATTCCAGAGTTCAGAGTCGTTGCTGTTGTTCTGTCAATATGTTCATTAATTCTGTATATATGTAATTAATTACTGATAATTATATGTTTGTTATAAATTGTTAGTTAAATAATGGATTTTTTCTACAATAAACAGTCATTGCCTTCCATCTTAATTTCTCGTCATTTGAATAGAATATCTTAGCTTGTTTTTAGAACAATTTATCTGCTGAAACGGCTCGACAAAAGTATATTTGATAGGTTAAAAATGTTTTGTCAGTAAGGTGTCAGAATAGTTACCAGTAATTTTGACTGTTCAATATCCGTGAATGGGCTAGAATGAACATTGTATGACTTATTCGTTATAATTTGAGTATTAGTCTTAGAAGTAAGAGTTGTCGTTAATTTTTAATCAGCTCTATCAATCATAAGTATAGGGATGGTTTAGTTGTAACTGTCGGGCGTCTTAATCATGCAATTAATTTCACTTACATAATGTTATAAAATTTCCTTAATTTTCCTAATTGCTTCATGGACAACATGATTGTTACAACTACTTTCATTGGCTAATCACAGAGGTAGTCAAGGATATCATAATTTGTTTGAAAACATGGTTGTTGCAACTATGTTCATTGTTTAACCTCAAAAACAAATATTACAGATGTATCATTTTGTAATTATTGTCTCAATCTGATGACTACCGAAAATAGATCCGAGACAATAAATTACAAACATCTGCATCAAACGAACAAAACAGATTAATTGATCATTCAAATTGATATAACATAAAATGTTGGATATACAACCATGTGTACGAATGTCATCATTCTCACTCAGTAAATAAACATTATTTGCCAGATACTGATATAAGCACATCACATATGACAGACCTCAAAATTAAGGTCAGTAATTTCCCCACATTGTATGCCCAGTAATCTGTTATGTTACTAGAAAAATTATTACATGTACAATGTAATATGTAGTCCCTGGAAACATGTGGCAAAACCTCAGAAGTAAGGTCAGTAATTTTCACACCTGACACATTTCCATTATTAGAAAAGGGCCATAATACCTCAATATTAAGACCACGTTTGGGATCAAATTGATTGGTTGTGTTATTGAGGTGGTCATAATATCAAAATGAAATACAGAGGAAATATTGTAAAACAGTGTGGAAATAAGTAGTCATTATTTTGTGGTCTTATTACTGAGACGGTCTTTGAATGAGTGTGTACTGTAGTTCATAATGAGCTTATTGATATCTTAAAGTGACTTATTCAATTTGCATTTGCTTCAATGTTGCAAAAAGTTGATATAATGATGAAAATTTATTATGCAAAAAAATATATGTACAATGTTTCCACTAGTAATCCCATAAAATAAAGTTCATGGGTTATGAAAATATCATGAAGAAAAAATTTTAAAAAGTTTTGGGTTGACAGAAAAAAGGGTTGGTTTTGTTTGTGAAAACTAGGAACTTTTTTACACCTTATCTAATGTTACAACAGCTTTAGTTTATTTTAAAGGTCATGTACATGTAACGTAAGTATTCTTCCAAAATATTGTCCTAGTCATCCATAAGGTGACTGTATTACAAAATACCCTGATTCAATTATCTTTACTATCCCACTAGGATATGAGATAACTAAATTATTATATTGATAACAGTAACTGTATCATCACGTGTGGCTGATATTATTGTACTCGGGGGTGTAGCTGACTTAGATATAATGTTCTAACCACAGACCGTTGTATCGGACGTGTGATGTTAAATTTGCAATACATTTTATCTAAAACATCCACATATGACCAAAAACTATCAGTTGAATGGACCCACTTTCTGAGACATTTTTTTTCATAAACATGTATGGTATTTTTTGGATTAAAGTTGGATGTTTTCAATACATGTAAAATGTATTTCTATTTTACATCACATGTCTGTTACTAATGCTTGTGGTTCTAACTGTCCAAGTCCTGTGGTAGACCACACTACTCAGCAGCTTGTGTAAAACAAAAAACTTTCCTTCTTTCTTAATATCCAGATGGGTAAAAGTAAATTTTTGAAATGAATGTCAATGAAAATAGCCTGTTGAGTAAGCTGTTACACATTGTTTCAAAAGCAGCTACACCGCTGTTTCAGATAATGGTATTTAACAATATATACATGTATATATTATCAAAACTGACTAAATGTAACAGTGAGATACGAAGTCTCGTTTTAAAACGTGTGTGTAACAATGGACAATGCTGGATATAACAACACACCAGGGCTGGCTCCTATTGCTCCTCCTCAGGGATACGCACCTTATCGTACGTGTTCTTTCTCCATATATTTGTTGATTATTGTTATATATATATATATATATATATATATATATATACACACACACATCTTATTTTCAGCTGAAGAAAATAGTTGTAGAGTTTGGAGACTGTAGTAACCTGGGAAACAGAAATCAGTACTGTGTCTGTATGTAATGGCTCATGATATAAAACAAAAATTTCATGAAATATACTGATCACATAGTCAAATAAAGTAAGATTCACCTGAAAACATGCATGGTTATTAACTCTTTCAGTAAATATGACTGCCAGAAGCACTTATGGACATTAAGTAATGTCCATGCTACATGATAAATTCCAACCAAAAAGAAATTTGGCTGACTGACTAATCGACAGTTATATTGGTGTGGCTTTATTACAGTATATTGTCACATACATGATACAATAACTCTAATCCAAAGAGTTCAGAAAATTTTAATTTCGTTTCTTTTTGTTTCTATAAAATCTTTTGGTTATAAAAATTTCTTTCGCTCATTAAATATCACGTGATATAAGTCACATGACCAAATAAAAAATACAAAATGGCGGCCCAGACCGAAGATGAACGGGAACCTCTTCTGCAAGATGAGGACGTTAATGAAGCACCCCCTCAATACACGGCATATCCTGATGGTATTTTAATATCAAAAGTTTTGTTGTTGAGAATTTTTTAGCGAGATCAAGAACTCGCTTGTAAGTTTGGTATCTTCGTTTTTCAAATTAAAACAGAAATCGGAACATCCGGATTCAGCATCCTGGATCGTTTATTTGTTAACCAAGTGAATTTGGTGATATATTGTATACTGATTGTCATAAAACGACGATTTCCTCTACTTGATCATATCGTGTTTTATCCAGGATGGTGGCTTAGTTGCCATATATTTTATTTTATTATTTATACATAACATGTATACTGGTGATACTAAATACCGGTGATGCTAAATTTAGACCGGAAATTGAAAAAAGAAAACAAATCACTCCCCATAAATAAACATAGTGATTTATCAGTTCATATCTCTTTTGCAGATGTCAACAGCCAAATGTACAAAATCTCCATTAATCTAGTGCATGCAACCCAATGAATACAATGCTGTACAGTGACATCACTATTTCCTCGAATATACTAAATACCGGTGATCAAGTAAAAATCTCCCTAAAAATCTCTCAATGTCACATGACGTCATCATGTAGCACCCATTTTACTGTACTGGGTTAAACTTCCAAACTATACAAATGAGCTATATATAAGGTAACAGTTTCAAATGCGAAACTTTCAACTTTAAATGTTTCAAAAACAACAACTGGGTACTTTTTATAGTGTCCTGTCAACTTCCTGTTTTGTTTCCATGCATGGTTTTCTATTAAGTTACATTATGGATAGGAAAAACTATCAGTAGGAAGTTCAACATAGTATCTTTATAACGGAAGCGAGCACCTGCAGATGGCTGTGAAACAAATCCATTTGTTTCTAAGAAAAACAACACAATTTGAAATCGTTTGATCAAATCATGAATATTTTTTATCATTTTCTTTAAAATAAACTAATTTTAATGCTTATTCACCCTCAAAAATGACATTATTACTCTGTTTTGGCGCTGACAGATGGCTCGAACCAAGATAAACCAAGTGCAGCGTTTGTTGACAACGGTCAGTTTCGCATGCTTGTATGTTATGGCTATTTATAGAATCACCGGTATTTAGTATTCACCGATAATTGGGTTACAAGGGATACATTCATAGATATTGATGCAAATTAATAAAGTTTCCTCAGAAATGACAAAAACTACACATTTAATACATGTAGAGACAATAATGTATAGAAGATACTAAATCAAGCATGAAAATAGTGTTCTACTCATGTAAAATTACATTTATACAGTTATATAGCTGTCAAGGGTTAATTGGACATAAGAGTGAGATAATAGCTGACACTTAATATATTCTGTGAAAAATAACCTATACACCTGTAGTTTAAATGAAAACCAAAACATAAGAAATAAACTAGAGTTGTGTTATGAGTGAGATTTGAGCGTTTAAGTGGCGTTAGAGTGTGATTTGATGTTCAGAAGCGTGACTCTTACACTGAAAATGTGAGACTTGAAGCTATGCATGTTCACCCACAGGACATTCATTTGATCCAAGGTCCTGGGTTTTAAGTCTCGTCAGAGCTTGTAATATTCTATTGAATAGGGTAAAAAAAAAATACCCAAATTTTTGATGTACACTATAGCAACATTAGCTGGCTGACTTGATAAACAAATTCTTGATATTTTGAGAATCTTATATCAAATTCCATCTAAACATAGATTACTATTTCCCCCACTAGTCTGATTAAATATCATAGTGTAGAATGTATTATGCTCATTGATTAGGGTGATAGTAATAAAAATAATTTCTTGTGAATTTTCTGCATGTTTTTAACTGTATTTCAGTAATTCAGTTTATCTGGATTGACTCATAAGTCTCAGCACTTTTGTTCTCTAATAAAAACAACCACCTTCTCCAGATAAGTGAGTAGTGATGGAGGATGAGTAGTCTTATAAACAAACAGCCACTGGGAACATCGGCCATGCCCGGGCTTTAAACTCACAAATTCAAGATTTGTAGATTCAGTGCTTAGTTTGTGGCCAATTATGCAATGAAAATTATTGTTCTAGCTTTTCTGTAGTTAAGCAAGCTCTCACTCTGAATATATTTAAGTGTTGACAGAAAATCTTTGTTATTGCTGTTTATATTTTTACATACTTGTTTTATGATAAAGATATCTTGCTGTAGTATTCATCATGTCTTTTAAATTCTTTTTATAGCGCAACAGCAAGGATATGGTGGTGCACCTCCTTATCAAAGTCAACAAGTGATAGTTCCACCCATTGGACCAGACGAGTTACCTCCCCCTTACACACCAACTGCACCAGGTAGTGCTTTGTCTATCAATTGTAAAGTATGCCAAGCTATAGTCAGCATAGAAGGCAAACAAAACCAAAATGTTGTGAAGTGTCCTACGTGTAATGAGGCAACAGTAAGTATTTTTTCTATCTCTGTTAAATGTTAAATTTAAGCTATGATACTTCTATTGGTCCATTGCTGTTTCTGTTTTAAGCGATGGAAGATGCTCATAGAACAGTAATATACATGTATGTATGACTATGACTATCACTTGACAGGGCTTTCATTTGACCCTTATAACAGCATTTTGACTCTTGAACCAGTAAAATAAAGCTTTTGACTCTTGAGAATTTGTATCAAAGGGTCAAATTTTAATACGATAAAATGAGAAGGCAATTTTGTTCACTCTTTGAATCACTCTGAGGTCATTTTTGACCCTCAACTTTTGATGTCCAGTGAAAACTCTGCTTTAGAAAAGTATATGATAAGGTTTCTCATTACAGTGACTTTTGTCATTTTGAATCGGAGTAATGAACTTGTTTTGGAGATGATAATGATTGGTGGAGGTGATTAATCATTTATATGCATCCTTGGTGACTGTCTATTTAAGTTCACATGATTCTGAACACCCTACATGCTATGTGAATTCAGAGTATATGATTCATATAAAATGCATTGAGATAGTTGTATTTTTCTTTTAGCCAATTAAGGCAGCTCCTCCCGGGAAGAAATATGTCCGATGTCCATGCAACTGTTTGCTGATCTGCCGAGTGTCTGCTACAAGAATAGCTTGTCCAAGACAAAACTGGTATAAATGCATCTTTTCTTTTAACGTTGTGCATAAACTGATATTGTCATTTTCATATTTCCAGGTCTTTTTTCACAGGTAAGGGAAGGGGCCTTTTTCTTAAATTTGAGGAAAATTAACACAGTATTTTTGCAAAAAGGGGAAAGAAAACTTGATGTAAGCTGAATTTTAGGGGAAAACTGCATGATTTTAAGGATTTCTCTTTGGGGAAGACGCCTGTAAACGGCCCCTGCTATAGAAGGAAAAAAACCCTGACTGATTAATTTGTTTTGATATTTCTGTGTAGAAAAGCATGGCAAAAAATCTCACTGTCAACTTTTGAGTGGTGTTAAAATACAATTATTAGGGAAGTTGATGCAGATGAACATCGGACTGCACAATCATTCTTGTACCCCCCCCTTCATTGATGTCAATTTTGGGTGAATGATACATGTAATTCTGAATATATACGTATGGAAGTATAATTTTTACAAGTTACACAAGAAGTGATGTTTTTACATACCGAGTATTCCCTATTTAAGCTCCGTTAAACTTTTTTGGTTAAATAGTTCAAGTTACCCACAGAAACTGTTGCAGTTCTTTTATATCCCACATCTGTTGTAAATGCATGTGATATTACCTAGTCTTATGTAAATACAAACTAAATTTGTAAAACTGAAGTTTAAAAACCATTGAAAAAATCAATTTGAACTTATTACTGCAGTAAACGTTCCTTTCATACAAATTGTTATGCCCTATGGGCATTTATTTGCACGTATTTGGTATACAATTAGTCTGACATACATTACAGTAAGACAATTATAACCCTCGGAGGTCATGGATATATCACTAATACTGAAGTCAGGTCTCCGCTCACGAACAGAATACAGTGTTGTTACTGTAGTGAAATATACCTGGTAAGACTTTATCATGATTTGCTTTAATAGAGAACTTTTGTTGATATGACAGTTAACTTTTACTGAGGCCCGATAAACAATAGCTTGTTTCTGCTACTGGCTCTGGCTACTGGTGACAGAAAATAGGGTCAGTCGGGGTAGCAGAAACAAGCATTTTTTTTGTCTAATTGCAATATTTGGCAGATTTTATTCTTTCGATTTAAAAATGTACTTCTGGTGCTGGTTTCATGGACATGTCTTTGCTGACATAGCTGTTTTAAAACCTTGCTTATAGTGTGCATGTCAGACCTTTACCCTTTACAGCTGGCAATACATCCTGAAAACAATCATTTGGATCAAACTTCTTTTTAGCTCACCTGAGGACGTAGTGCTCAACAGTGCAATCAACAGTCACTCTTAGCAATTTATTGATATACTAGTAATTGATTTCTGAATAAAAGCCAACTGTATATTACAGTCATATTTCATCATGGCATTTATTTAGAACCTTAAAACAGCATTTTGACTCCTGAAATCAGTCATTTTTGACCTTCATCTTTTGATGCCTAGTAAAAAAACCCTGAATCATCTCTCCCTTTGGTGATTTTGTTCACATATTAGACTGTGTTGTATTGTTTCCATTTATTGTTTTCATTTATTACAGTTTGCTGCAGCAAGAACTCCTCTGGCTAGATGTTCTAATTGTCGGAGAGTGTGAGTTTTATTCTCATATATGTATCTTGTTAGGGAGTTTAACTTTGGTGTGCTCATTTGACCTGGGTTCAAGGTTTTGATAGTAATTTAATCTTATTATTAGCTTGAAAATATTGAAAACATAAAATTGAGATTTGAGCTTGTAGATTGATCTCAAGTAAGTTCTGATCCAGGCCTTTGAGTTACGATTTTAAGCTCATCCGTTTCGAAGAAAAAGTTGAGCTATTTTGATCGCTGCGGCGTCCTAAATGTTGTTGTTGTTGTGCAAAAACATCAATGCAGCCCATTACTCTAATACTTTGGAAGATATCAACACTACATTTGAAATACTTAATTATCATGCCAAGACACAGTTACAAGACAAGGGGCATTATACTGAAAGCTATATTTGTGGAGTTATGCACCTTTTTAACTTAGAATTTTGGTCAAAATTGCTTATTAAATAGAATGATGTAAAACAGAGGAGCATTAGGGTTGCTCTGCAGAGGTCTTGTTTAAAGAAATAGTTATAAATTTTATCAAATCGTTAAGTTTTAGAGTAGAATGATATTTGGACAAAACTAAAACTTGTGTGTTAGATTATGGAATATTAACCTGTATCTTAATTACTTTCTTAACTTAATAGGAGAAATCACACAGAATGGAAAACACTAGTTTTTGATTAGTTATTTCTGAGCTTGGTTTTAAAATTAACCAATAGTCTGGCTGCATTTTGTGACAGGTCTCAATACTTACAGGCTCAGACCATGGATATTTTAATCGACTGTATTTAATTTTAAACCTTAATTACTATTAATTTCAGATCATCTGTAGACCCATCATTTGCTAGGAATAGATGTATATTGTACCTGATTCTGGGATTTGTGTTTCTGGGGGCTGGTATTGGAGTTACTGTAAGTTGTCTGTGTTATTTTGTACTTCACTTCCTAAGTTGTTACATCGTATAATTATATTATCTTATTATCTAGTCTGCGATATCAGAATGCATTCATTTCTAGAGGTCACAATTTTAGCCCAATCTTAGTGAAACATAGTTGGGATGTTTGTCTAAAACTCTTAAGTATTTGGGTGTGTGTTACAAGACTGTCATGTCACTATTGAATGTCCATTTTGAAACATCTTACAATGTGATATGTCACATGTCATTCTTCCTCAAAAAAGTTTGACGGAATCACATAAAAATTAATAGAATTATTGGCCCTCATCTCCAGATGAAAGCCTTTGATTCTTAATGAAAATTTTAATGTCAGATATAATTAATAACATGGTCAGCAATATTTTGTCCACTCTGGTATTGTTTTCATATGCTGTAGTTCATTGTTTTTCACATACACTGAAAATTTTGAGAAATCACTATATAACAGCTCAACTATTTCTTACAAATTTTTCATTTATTTATTCAAGGTTGGAACTTATGAGTTAGCTGCACAATCAGGTGGAATTTATACAGTTTGGATCGGTATGTGGATTGCATTTAACTCTATTTGACAAGATAACTTCATAAATTTGTTTATAATTGCCATTTATCAAACTGATATGTTTTCAGAATGTATTCTGTAATGTTAGATGCATAAATTCTGTGCTGATATGCTATTTTGAAGTTTATTGTATTATTTACATGCTAGAAAACTTAATATATTGGATGGCATTATTTATAGATTGATAATTATCTGACTTTATGGCTTATCACACTACATTTCTTACATGTTTGTTGGTCATTCAAGAACTGGGATTATCTTAAAGACTGTCAATTTTACAAAACTCAGCATTTTTAAAATGTGCTCTTTAACTGATTAGTGAATCATGTTTGTTGAATGCTTATCCCTTCAACATCAGCTTCATACTGTATTATTACCCATGTTCCCTACAACAAGTCTGGTAATAAGGTTGGGGCGTAAATTCTCCATCAATAACGTTTAAAAATTGGTCTGTGTTAGATGAATTTAGCTTAGGTTGAATTATTGATACCAAACTTGGTATAAGCACATTGTTAGGGAGACCTAGCTTGGGATTGCACTTTAAGGCTCTTGGGTCAAGGACATTGCTGCTAAAAATAGGCTAATAAGCTGTCAAAACCCTGCTTTGGAGACATTGCCACATTTCTTACTTATATTTGACATGTTGTATATTTCAGGAGCGTTCATCATGGGTGCAGTATTCCTCATACGTGCTTGCTATTTTGCAAGTATTAAATCAAGCACAGTTATTGGACCTGCTGCTTAAAAGTTTAATTCCTGTTAACTGGTTAATTGGTTTATTTGATATTTAAATTCCTGTTAACCGGTTAATTGGTTTATTTAATATTTAAATTCCTATTAACCAGTTAATTGGTTTGTTCAATATTTAAATTCCTATTAACCAGTTAATTGGTTTGTTCAATATTAAAATTCCTGTTAACTGGTTAATTGGTTATTTAATATTTTATTTCCTGTTTATGTAAATGATACAATTCTACTATTACCGGTTTTACAATATAGATATTTTGAAAGATGGTTTGAAACAATTTAAGCATTGGTTCACTATTTGATGTTCAGCCAATTATTCCAGTCAATAAAAAAAATTAACAGTAGAAGATAAATTGATATTGATTGAATTGTATATTCACTATGTCTTTTGTGATTGTTTAACCCATTGCCTCATAAACGTATTTTGAACTCTCCCAATTTCAAAGCTAGTGTACAAAATATCTATTTATTTAAGAAAATTGGGTTATTTCCTCTGGCAGAGTGGAAAACATTGTGGCAAAAGAAGCCATTTCGAATTACAAGCAATGGCTTCTTTTGCCACAATGTTGTCTGCTTCAGATGCGGGGAATTGTGGCATTATGAGGCAAAGAGTTAAAATTCTGTGTTGAATTCTATTTATTGTTTAAAGATTACATCACATATCTGCTTATACTCAACATAGACTGTAGATTCTAGAGCAACTGTAATTTAGGGGGTGTGAATTATGATAAATAAATAAGTCAATTTAGATAAATTGTACAAGATAGTGGACAAAGGCAAAGTGGCTGATTTGTAAATTTAAGAAAGTGTCTTATGACCTCTCTCTTTGTAACATGGAAACATTTTAAGTGCTGAATTTAAATGTATTCACTCAACAATGAATTAGTTTGTTATTGCTGTGTACATAACAACATTTCTCTGATGTGAATGTATGTGCTCAATATTTTGTGGTTAAACAGGTCTACATAAAGAATGTCAATAATTATGATGTAATGTTAGTCTCCCCCGCCAATTTTTCTTTTAGCCCCCCACCCACCAATTCTTTATTATATATTTGTTTATTTTTCCATTTTTTATTATTTATGTAAATATTTCATCAATTATAGATAAACAAGTGTGTGAACATTGCTTTTAGTGTTAATACTGTGTAATAAGCATTTTGCTTTTTTAACAAATGAGCAGAATAATGCCGTAATTATTATACCTCTGATTGAACGTATGATAGTTGAATTATCATAATATGAAGAATTTGTTACAGTATCTAGTCACAAGCCAAACTTGTGTTCGACATACTTCTTTCCTTCTGACAAGTATTTTTTAGACATTATTTTATATTTTTAGACTATTTATTTATTATGTTGTGGTTAAATTATTTGAGCTATCTCTAAATAAAACTGTAATTCTGATACAATGTAATCTTGCTCATCACTCCTTTTTTGTTGCATACCAATCACAGTATGAACAGTTCCAAAAGTTAACCGATTCGGTTAAAATTTTGGTTAAAATAAGTATTTCTTGTATAGTGTACTGTGTTTGTTTGCAATTTAACATTTTAAATCACCATTTTAAGATGGGTTTGGTATTTAGTGTCTGGTTATTCATTGTTGCACAAATAAAAAAAGATCTAAAAAGTGCGATATTTTATATGTTTCTCATGTTTTGATGTACCGGTACTGCGTTTATTTGTCTTGGTGATTTAGTCCGTGTATGACTTAGTATGACTTATTACTGAAGTTGAGAATTGTAGCAGTGCATGAATTTTGTAGAAGAATTTTTAAAAAATCATATTTACTGGGTTAAGTATGCAATTACCTCTGTTTATATGCATTTTGTTTATTGAGATTATATAAATAGAAATAAAATTTTAATTGGAAGTCGTTATAGTTTCAGTCTATGAAAGTTTATTGTATGGTCTTGTGACTGAACTGTTCAGGCTTTGGTCAACGTTCCAAAATCACAATTTTAGAATTTTTTTCTTCCCCTTTGTGCTGAACATTCTCATGTTAGATATTATTTGTGCAAGAATTTCAAGATGTCAGCTGTTGTGTTGGAAGTTGTCACAGGCATTTGTTTATGTTAGCTCCAGTTAATGAATTTTTGGTGTATTGTAGAGAATTTATATATGTTTCTATGTGATATTATCTTTATAAGATGTAAAACTCGGTGTTATTTTCGGTGAATGTTTGTTGTAAAAGTTATCGTTAATCAGTTTAATCATATATTTTGTAATAGTCCAAGTTTCCTTTTTATCATAGCTTGACGTGTTTGAAGTTAGTGCAGTAATCTAGATAATTGTTTCCACTTACCTCCTCTTCTTGTTCTTGCATGATGAAAAGTCTTTGAATTTAGTGTTGATAAGATGATACAGTGCTCCCTCCCATAACGTCACCTCCAAAGACCGATTCCCTCAAAGGAATGACAGTAAAAGGCACACATATACATAATAAAAAACACCTGAATCAAAATGCATCAATTCCCTCCAAACAATAACACCCTGCAAAGAACAATACTTTTTTGTGACTCCAATAAGTGTTGCTCTTTGGAGGGAGCACTGTATAATGCCGTTGTGTTTAAGTTAAGTAATCTATATTTTAAGTATGAAATACAAGTATTCTATTTGTTCGTGTTTACAATGCATTTTGTATGTAATTTTATAATAAAACTTTATGAGTCAAACAAATTTTAATGATATTTAATGGTTGTTAAATAATTGCATTTTAATCGCTTTACTGAATTCTGTTTTAAGACCGTGTGCACTATTGAATAAAAACTCTTTGTATAAAGATTTTGCCTTCTTAAAGTCAATTTCCTATCATATCGCCCTCACACTGTTTGTGAAGTGTAAAATTTTATTAAGGTCAGGTAAGTTGGCTATATTAGTTTAAATCACTTGAAGATGGCTGCTCTCTTGAATAGATTTGACCTGAGTGTGAATATTTGTAAGATACAGTAAAACCTTGTTATCTTGAGGGGTCATCGGTACAGACTAATTGCTTGAGATAAATGTGGTGCTCATAATAACGAGGTATTTGTTTATTGCTTGAAAATTATACACAAGCGATAACCAAAAAATGACAGGACTTTAAGAACTCCTTGAGATAAATTGGGTGCTTGTGATATCAATGCTCGTAATTATAAAGTTCTACTGTATTTGTCAAACTGTTAGTGTGCAAAGAGAAATCTTATTGTTGATATTTACCTGTTTGTGTTGCTAATTAGCATGACCACATGCGTTCATTCAACATAAAACACAAAAAATTCATTTTTTCTCTGAACTAAAAACAACAAGATAAAGTTTACCTCTATATTTTACTCAAAATAAATCCAGAAATAATCTGTGTACAAATATAAGCATCTTTTTTGTAATTATTCAACAGAACAAGAGCAAGGTAGTCAATGCATAGTTAAGAGATTTGAAATGTTTTACAAAAAAAGTTCCATCACAGATGGACCATATAGCATGGTAGCCTCTATGTATAAAATATAAAAATGAGAAGATCTTGATTTCTTCAGCTTAATGGATGATAAACCCCAAATAGTTCTAAATATGATAATATATTCTACAGAATCATGGGTGCAAGTAGAAAATTTCTGCGAGAATGCTTTCCAATGTGTTGCAAAAAAGTTGTACCCTTTCATTCTAGTCTCCTTTAAAATGATTAATAACTCCTCAATACTTTGCCATTTATGTTTCATAGAGATGTTCCCCCAACAGATTTAGATAATTTGGAAAAACAATCCTCAGAGCCCTTCAAAAACTGGAAATCCGGTATAAACCAGACAACTTGTACCCCTGCAGAATGAGAAATAGTTGCTATGACAATCAAAAGCAGAATAATGGAATGACAGATTTAAGAGATAGATACAAATATACAAAACAAACCCTGAGAAAAAAATTGTTTAGGGTTACTTGAACTTTTTTCTAAACATACCTTCTGTGAGAATAGAAGGTACGATTCATCCCAAAATATTTTCATACTATTGCTATTAGAAACTTTAGTGCTTTGTACAAAATATAAAGTTGGTCAGGTAAGCATTAACAAA
This sequence comes from Lutraria rhynchaena, assembly GCA_008271625.1. Taxonomy (NCBI): domain Eukaryota; kingdom Metazoa; phylum Mollusca; class Bivalvia; order Venerida; family Mactridae; genus Lutraria; species Lutraria rhynchaena. The sequence continues at coordinate 815,783 of VIBL01000051.1, forward strand.
ACTATATTTTTTTGGCCTTGTATAATACTGTATGTAAGTGGTTAAGCAGAAACAAACAGGATTATGAATAAAAAGATTATGAAGATGCTTAAATTGTGAAGATCACAATGTTTAAGAGTATTCTTAATTAATAATCATGAGTATTTTGTACAATTTTACAATACAAATGTTTTGAACTGTACCTGATACATAAATTGGAATGTTGATTTATTGATAAATGAACGTAACTCACCATAATTTCTGGTGTTTCATACATGTCCAAGATTTCAAGACTTATATTCACTCTGCACATGATGTGATGTACAGATGGAGTAACAGAAATAACCAAAACAGAACACAGACACAATACATGCATGTTTTCAATTTTGTTCAACTCTCGGAAATAAATTTAAATGCAGAAATATTAAACATGTAAGTCATTTATATAACAGTTTCATACATACCTGTAAACAAACCGTAATTGACAAATTCTAATATATAATAAATTGAGAAAGAAATGCAAATTAGGAAATAGGGTATGCAAGCAAAGTAAATATTAAAAGCACTGGATATTTTTTTAAACCTTTGCCTCATAATACTACATTTCCCCGCATCTAAAGCAGGAGACTTTTGAAAACACAGTGGCAAAAGAAACCATTGCTTGTAATGAGTAATGACTTCTTTAGCCACAATGTTTTTTATTGTTATTTTTTATGAATTTTCTGACTGCTCTGAAATTATTAACGGAATAATACAGACATACAAACATAAAATGTGATATGGAAACTTTATCAATCAAACTTGTACTATGATTTTTATTTAACATTAATTGTTTGGCTTCATTTTTTTTAAATCACCCTTATTCCTAAAATTGGTGGTCTCATTAAGGTCCAAAACCAACTAAATTTCCAAACCAAAACTTAGATTTAAAAATTAAAAAACAAACTGTGGATTATTTCTGAAGAATTTTTGTGTAAGGATATGGATTTCTTGGAAATACAAGTAGGTTGAATTGTGCGCATTAAAAAGTGCTAAGAATTATTAGAATAAAAATTTCAAAAAATTAACTTTTATGACCATAAAAAAATTATATATAATATAATAAAGAATATAAGTAAACAGAAAGTAAAGACTTTGGTATGCAGAACAGAACAAAAGCAATTGATCTCAGATCATTAATTAATATAAGATTTTAATGAGGCCAGACACATTTCTTTGGTTTCGAAGGAGGTGCCTTATAACACTGGTCAAGTTTTTCACATCCAGGGGGGGACCAATTCTGAAAGATAACATACATTTACCTGTACATAAAAACATCGACATCAATAGACCAGGCACTTTACATGATAAACAATAAAATGAAACACCTACCAATTAATGTCTGAAGACTTAGTCCCAAGTAATACATGTACAAAATCATTGTAATAATACTAGGTTATACAGTGGTAATTATAATTATCTACATTGAATGTTTTTTCTAATGTATTCAAATACATTACCATAACTGCTTCATCACACCAGTCAAGTTGAGGTTGTCCGGGAATGAGATTCTTACGATGATTTTCTACAGCGTCAAGTATCGGTCCTATAGTCACTTTATACTCACTAGAATGAGGTCTAGAATTGCAAAAAAACGAGAAAATTGTACACAAATATGTAAAATTATAAAACACATGAAAATTGTACATGAATTAGGAAAATGAGTGACACATGATATAAATATTAATAAGACATTTTCTTCTCTTTTTGAAGGGGATCGAAAAGATCAAATGTTCAAAAAACACCAGCTAGCAACCAAAAGAAGATTTTCTATCACTTGCCAATACAATCACACAGACAATACAAGAAATATTTTTCATATCCTTTCTTAGAATTGTAGACAACATGTATTAAGTAAACAGAAATGTTACATGTATAAAGCAATTCCACATATTTATTATTATATATGACAAGTGTTCAGACAGTAAACAAATAAGGGTAAAAACTTTATACACATGAATACAACATATGTAGCCTAAAAGGCATGTAATCAATTAAAACAGACAGGAACGCTGGTATCTCTATGAATGATATTTGCAATATTCAGGTTTTCCCCCGAAAGGTGATATAAAGAGCCACACAGTACATGTAATCATCTTTATACTTAACTTACTTTATCATGTATTTCTCGCCTGGATCCCGGCCTAAATGAAACAACAAAGGTTGAGCAGTGTTGTTCACTTGATCATGTGTTGTAACATTTTCAATAAACTGACCATGACAGAAGTTTACACCCTGAAACGAAAAAAAAAATAGATTAAAGAACTGAAGAGATACAAAATTCAAATAATAAAAAACGATGCACCAACTACATGTACAGTAAAACCTCAAACAGCGACACCCTCAATATTATGACTACCTTGTTATATCAACCAGTTATTTTTGGACCTGATTTCAAAACTCCCGTATAATTCAATTTGATGAGACCACCTCATTACTATGACTGATCTTTCGAGTCCCAGAAGTGGTCTCATTATAGAGGTTTTACTGTATATAACAAAATAAACTCAGTATGCCAAAGAACTCTCCACAGGTTCGTTAAGTGTTACTTAGGGGGTACTGACATTAAGCAGAATTATGAAATCAAACCAAAGGATATACAGTTGAACACTGTTACAGTGAATTCTTAGAATTATGACATCATTATATCCATCTGTCACTATATCCATACCAATACTAGAAATAAAACATTTCTGTTTATGATTCTTCACTATATTGTATATCGAAATTCACTGTAACCATGATCTACTGTAGTTGCATGTATTTTTAACAGACGTCATACAACAACATTTTATTTCAAATATTTAATGAATGTCCCAGTAGAATTTTAAATCCTGCAAATTCTGGTAAAGTCGTTACAAAATGGTGAGTAGATATTTTAACATAAACTCACCCTATTATACTCTTCTATCGAGTTTGTCCACGTCCAGAAATGAGCTTTGTATTCACCAAGTCTCACAGCCATAAGTTCATTTCCACGGTAATAAAATAATGGCCTGAATACAACAATTACTTCATTAACAAATTATAATATACTCCCAAAAAAACATTACTAAAATATCTTTAACAATCAACATAAATAAAAAGCAAGTAGGTACAACTTCTCTACTGTTTAACATTTTTTATAACACAGTTCTCAATCTTTCTATTCATGCTTCAGGTTTATACCTAACAGTGAAGTAAGGCCGTGACCATGGTCCAGTGGTTAGTGCGTTGGACTTATAACATGGCAATCCAGGTTCAAATCCCAGGCATGGCAGGTAATACCCTTCTATGAAAATTGAACAAAAATGTCAATTTTCTTCCATATGTGGAGAAGTTGCCGGCTCCTTGTGGAAGCATAGGTTAGTACTGGTTAATATACAGTCCAGGAAAACTGGTTAAGTGAACCAGCCGCCTTATATAACTGAAAAATTGTTCAAAAATGGTGTTAAACCCAGGGGCAATGTCACATAAAAACAACCAAAACAAAAATTAGTCTTGCATACAAAACATCAAGCGATGACAAGTTTTGCAACATCTTGAATGGACTAAAGGTAAAGCTGGTTTATGCTTACATCCAAAGTATGACAAGTATGTCTAGAAAAAAAATAAAAAAGTTTTTTGACCAATACACCCTATCTTTTTGGTCAAATAACCCAAAACCTAACACTAACATATACATCGTACATTGGTGATAGTTAGGAATCTCCTCACACATTGCTTACCTCTTAATCTCATAATCTCCAAACAGTACATGTGTTAAATCTATACCATCCACCACCCTGTCTGTAGGCACTTGTTCACCAGCAAGACTAGCTAGCGTTGTATACAAATCCATTAATGACCCCAGTTGATGAGATACCTGTAACCAACGATTGCGTCTTCAATAACATATATCACACAGATAACTACAATGACCATCCAATAGATAAATGGACTGCATATTATTTTCAAGATACTAGAATAGTCTATCCATTCAATGGATGACCCTCGTATACTAATCATTAATAACAGAATTTCACCATCATAAAATATGATAAATTTTAAACTTGATCTTCATGCAGACTTCTCATTCATGTCAATATTTCTCTCTAAAGTTCTTTGAGATCTGACAGTGATATTAGTATCAGTGATGTATTCTGTTTGCAAAAAACAAAATAAAATTATCAACATAAATAACATGAGAAAAAAATCAGGTTTTGAAAATGCCAAAAATTGCAAAGATTTCAAACAGGAAACACTTTAAACCCTTCACCTCATTAAGATGCACATCAAGTAAAAATCCTTTACCTCATGAAGATGCACTGTGCAAGATTAACAATAAACAACCGATAATGATCATCTTTGTTAAAAATCAGTTTTTTTTCCAAAGTGACTTTGATGCATCTATGGTAACATTTATACCATTCCACTACGACATCGTCATACATACCTGACCTGATGATATTACACCAGGCCACCAAGCTATTGAAGGCTCTCTCATCCCACCTTCAAATGTTGTCTCCTTACCACATAGAAATGGTCCATTACTACCACCTTAAACATCAAAAGTGATTTGTGTAAAGATAAATTAATGCAGTCACACATGTTAACTCATCATGTATCCACATTATCCGATCACTTACATTGTACACTGACTTTGTCCATTAACAAAACACTTCAAAGCAACTTTAAGTTAAGATAAAACTTGTTTGCCAATGTTTACATACCAAAAATTCATTTATTGCTTGTTGACATACAGTCAAACCTGTGTTTGCAACTACCTCCAAATAAAGACCACCCTGTGAATAAAGGACATCCTTTGAAAACTGTCACTGATTATTTAGTTGACCACTGGATAAAGCCCATCTGTCAATAAAGGCCAGATTTTGTTTTTCCTAAGGGTGGCCTTTTTTCACAGGTTTGACTGTACCTTTGGTGAATAAGAGTTTTAATACACAAGTTTACACACTGATACAACAAGATACTATATATAAAAATTGGATAAGATGTAATGAGATAACTGAAACATGAACACGCTATATCGGCATGACAACATACCATTGGTTTTTGCATATGTGGCACCACCATTATCGGAGGAAAAGAATACAAACGTATTCCCTTGAATTCCTAACTGTATCAACTTTTCTAATATTTTCCCAACTCCATAGTCTAGTTCCCTCACAACATCTCCATATCTGAAATACATTCCAAAAAGCAGATGATCTTCCAATATGTTTGTATCCATAACGTAAGACAAATACAATGTATTCATAAGCAAATAAAACCCCTCCTTTCACCCAAAGCCAACCTGCAGAACTAAGAGAATTTTCGTAACAATCACCCAAGTTAAGGATGTTGAAACTGAACAAAATAACTTAGTGAACACAGTCTCTGCTTAACAAAACTTCTTACATTATATTATTCTAGGTAACAAATCCTCGACTAGTATACACAGAATATTTCTCTTTTCACGATATGAGTAAATCTATTCTTCTGTAATTCAGTAGTAAAGCAGTATTAACAATGAAATACAGGGTAACCTTTTTATTTCGTGAATATCTTCCAAATTTCAGAGTTAAACAGATTTTAAAGTCAATAGTGTTTGTACGGTTAGGAACTGTAATAAAACCATCAGTGAAGCAGATGGAAATTTCTGCAATTTAAATCAAAGTGCAGCCATCATGTATTATTTTGTTTAGCTATACAAAATACAAGAAATGTTAGAGATACACTTCTGAGCTCGACAATTTTTTTTCGACTACTCGTCCTGCAGGACAACCAGCTAAGAATTTTAACTAGTTCTACAGCAATTTAAACTCGTCCTGAGTCAATTTCAACCCATAATCACAAACAGATGAGTGGATTTGTCTAGCCCTGCACTTGAGAAATGAAAATGTCAAATACTTACAGTCCTCTCCTACTTTTACCGAGGAATGGTTTAGAAGCATACAATGGTTCATGAGTGGCATCCACCGCCCAGTACAAAAAGAATGGATTGTGATTAGATGTCTGTGTTTCTATAAATGTAAGAGCTTCCTGAAAATACATAAATACATGCATGTAAAACTTCCATGACCACCTCAATATAAGGGCCATATCATTACATTGACCACCTCAATAATATAACCATCTCATTTCAACAATCACCTCAATATTATGAGCACACTCTTTCTAGTGACCACTTCAATGTAACAACCCCCTTAACATTACAACCACTTCATTACAATGACTGCCCCAATATTACAACCACCTCAATACAATGCCAACTCATTTTCGGATAATATTTCCACTTTATTTATTATATTTATGGGTCCCAGTGGTGGTATTAATACTGAGGTTTTACTGTATATCTTATCTCATATATCATGTTAATTAGCCACAACCATGATCCAGTGTTTAGTGCACTGGACTTGTAACCTGGCGATCCAGGTTCAAATTCTGGTCACAGCAAGTCATACCTTTCTATGAAAATTTGACAAAAAATGTCGATTTCCCTCCATATGTAGAGCAGTTGCTGGCTCTTTGGAGAAGGGTAAGTTACTACAATTAAGAATACAGTCAGGAAAACTGGAGAACTGGCTGCCATATATAACTGAAAAATTGTTCAAAAATGGTGTTAAACCCAGAGTAAAAAAAATATCATATCAATTATACGACAACAGGAGCTTGAGAATTGTTGATGCATATTTTTGAGATGTCAGCAATAATGAGATGAACTACATACAATAATATTTACCTCTATGTAAAGTTGAGTGAGATTAGATTCACCAGTATTTTTATCAATAAGAAAATCTTGGTAATACCTAAAAAATATACAACAAGTCACATAAATCAGTTCAATACTAGGACTTTTGTTCAGTGAGTATAACCAAGTTAACTTCACAATTAAGAAGTTGGGATTTTATAAACTGAACTATGAGCATATAATTTTATCATCAGTTTAAAATCTATGAAGTACAGTAAAAAATATACAATTATATGTTTAAAAGAATTCTTCATGATAATCATCATATTACTTGCAGTAGATCACAGTCATAATAAATTCTTTTCACATCGGACCAACAGCTAGGGTCATTTGGCAACTTTTCTAGCTTAAACAGTAGAGAATGATATCAGGCATACACCTAGGTAGAACCATGAACCTTCCCTAAGCTAGCTGGATAGCTTTCTCACATGTGAAATTTTGTCCCAGGTGGAGATTCAAACTCAAAGCGGTAAGGGGGTAGCAATTACTAGTCAGAGACCATAACCACCAGACCACAGAGGCCCCTTCACTGTACTGGACTCCTCACTATATCTGAGTTCACTACAACCATGTTTTGTTTTACTGTGCTCATCATAAATAATTGAAATAATGTTAATGATTGGCTTTTGGCCCTTACATAAATTAATAAACAAACAATTTACTGGTACAAAACTGATACTTTACAACCAATAATCACAATGTGATATGAGACTTACCTGCCAACCATTTCTGCATTTTTATACACCGGTATATTGGGAGTATTCTTGTTATTGTAAGGACCAAAATGACAATTAGGGGCCCCAAACCACTCATCAAAACCATGTTTTAAGGGATGATACTGGGGCTGCTGACCAAGGTGCCTGAAGATTTAAACCAGTAATAATAAGCAAGTAACTAGGCATCAACAAAATGATGAAATTATGAGTGCAAAATTTGAAAAACAGAAATACTAGACTGAGGATACTGAACTTTAGATTTGCTTCATATATTTCTACAGAATTGGTATTTTTTACATAAATTTAAAGACTTTTTTAAATCTTCAATAATGTAACATAAAAATTATGCAAAAAGTATGTAAAATATCAATAATTAAATAGTACAAGATAAAATAGACATGTAAGATAAAATATGATAGACAAACATAATCCAACCATTTGCCAATAATTTTATTCTGGTAACCCGCTTTCTTTAAAATTTCTGGCAGCAGGATTTCTGTATCTGGTATGCCCCCCATGATGTGTTGAGGAGTGTATGCTGGGGAGTAGACAATATACATTACAGCAAGAGATTTTAGTGCTAAAAATAGGCATCATACTTAGATGATCAGTCAGCAATTTTTTTCCGTATTTGTTTGGGTCTGGTAAACGGACCATTCCCAATTAAAAATATAGACCTTTTTCCCAATTCCAAACCTAAAACTTCCAAATTTTGGCATCACACCATGCATTGATTCCCATTAGGACTGGGCCCAGACCCTTTCCCAAAATTGCAAAAAAGTAACTGTCAGTATACATCTCAGAATTGATTCATAGTATGAGTGGTCTTAAGAGTAATGCATATTAAACTCGGTCCTACAGAAGTCTTCATGGTCTGAGATTATAAAACTTGAGATCAGTCTTGATACTCAAATCTCAATTCTGTGTTTTTCAATATTCTCAAGTGAGTTATGACCAGATTATAATTATTTCATACAGAATGCAAGTAGATTAATCAAAATATTAGCTTACACATAATGGCAAACAAACACATTGCTCAGAAATAAGTTGAGAAAAAAAAAGAGCTTTAAGCAGCGAGACTGATCTCAAGTTTTATAACTTCAGACCCTGTTTTCTACTGTATACATTTAGGAACTATAAATTGTACCATGTACTTAAATGCTTCACAATAATTTGGTTAACACCATACATACAAATATCAATATTTCATATTATCAAAATCACATCTTTAAAGAAATTTTTAGGTATGAAATCATAAGTTCATTTTTCCAGGTTTTCAAGAACAATGTATTATGAAGACACCACAGATCTATTGTTACAATATTTCTTACCATTTCTTGCATGAGCATTGTTTGTATAGAAACCATTTCTGATTGGTAATCTACCAGACATCAAGGCAGCTCTCGCTGTGTAGTAAAAACAGACCAGTGAAAATATAATCTGTAATACTTCATTTTATCTGCATTCAAAGATTTCACATTAAAAGTACAGCAATACTGGAGAATAGCAACATAAAATATAACACTACATGATATTTGTAGAGTGTTTTTTCTTAAGAATCTGCCACATTTTCAATGTATTGCCTTCATGAAAGACAAAAGGTAACTTCAATTAATGGCAAATTGTAAGTGATTCATACCTATAAATTGTCTACATCACACAAATAATGTCTAAATGACGTTAAATAAGCCATTATTGAGATAACTATATGCCATTTAGTTGAATTCTGGAGCATGTGAATTTGCTTAAAAATAATCCCCATAAGAGTAGATTAACAAGTAAACATATTTCCTCCGACAAAAATAGTATATTGTGTGAGTACTAACTACTGAAAGAGTTTTCCAGTAACCTGCAAAATTTAAAATTTAAAACATGTATGATAAATCAATTAATTATTACATGAGTATGCAGTATGCATTGACATGGAGGAACCATGGTCTAGAGGTGGAGCATTGGACATAGGATCTGAAGGCAATGAGATCAGACTTGCCTGACAATTTCAAATCCCGAAAACTCGGCGTAATGGTTAGAATTAGTTAGTTACCCAGGAATATAACAGCCACATAGCGCGTGCAGCAGTAAAAGAAATAGATAAACATGAATGTGAATATTTGATATAAAATCATATCATTTCAACTCACATGGTGAACACAGTGGATTAGCAGAGTAAAAATCAGGGAAAAGCATTCCTTGGGTCGCCATGGCATCTAAATTTGGAGTTTCTTTATTTGGCTCACCAAACACACCAAGATCTCCCCATCCCATCTACAATAGTTGAATAAAGAAAACCAACTATATAAATAGATATAACTCTAGTCAGGTAAACATTCAAATACATGAATTCATTCTCATGGAAAACAAAGTTCAGTGCAATATAATAACAATGGCTTAAGTTCCCATCATTTTGCTGGTTTGACATTCATCTAGCTGCTACTTCTTTTCAAACCTTCACCTGTGATCAAGTCCTTTAGAGAATGTCTCACCTAATATTCATCTGTCTACCAGTGATTAATCTCTCTGTATAGATGAGGTAATCTTTTCTCCCAATTAAGCTACAGGTTAAATCATCAACTTGATAAAATCAAGAAATGTTGAAATATGAACCATCAAATTGAATGGTCTTTATTCAAGTGATGACAAGTGTACTGAAGTAAAAGTGGTCATACACTGACAATAAGCAATCATAATATGAAAAATTTAAAAGCTTTTGTTAATACATCTGTAATATGCCTGCTCATATCCATGTAATTATGTTTTAATTATTCTATCATTAATGGAATTTAATCAAGCAATGCATTGACTTGACTTTGCACTATTTTGACTAAGTTTAAAACGTTCCGTAATTAACATTTCACTGTAAGATTGACTAGATAAATTTTACTTGATTACAAAGAAGATTCCGGTTATTGATATTCAAAAGACTGGATTTAATTTCACTTTTCTTCTATTATTTCACATTATTTATACAAATTTTTTTACTTACATCATCCATGAGCATAATTATAAAGTTTGGCTTCGATGTCATACATGATTTAAAGCAGAAAAACAAGGTAAACAAATATAAGCACTGCTTTCGCTTTACCGAGGTCGCCATTTTTAATGAATCAATGTCATGTGATTTTAATCACGTGATATGTAATGAGCAGTAAGTACTGTAGACGAACGCGCACCGGATAAATGTGAGCAGGGACTCTGCATTATATTATTTGTAACGTAGGGTCCCTGGTATGAGGTACATAACCAAATTGGTTCACACACCTTGGGTCAGTATAAAACGATATATCCACCCAAGACGACAAGAGTGACTTGCGTTTGCTCTTGAGGCACGTGTTATCACTGATATTGCTGTGCGCAAAAATGAACTAACATTTACGAGTTCAGGGGATTATAGACCTAGTGTGCATCTCAGAAATTAAGTCTGAAACGAATCTATGAGCAACATCAGCTTACAGGTCTTCTTATTTCTATCAACACTGGCATGAATAAGGAAGAACATTTTGTCAAAAATTCATTCTTTAAAATTATTGATATTTTTATGAAAATTATGTACACGTAATATTAAATACAACCATTATCGAATAAAGGCCACCCTATGAACAAAGTTCATTCTTTAAAAAAAACTGTCATTGATTATTTGGAACAAACTGACCTCTGCATAAAGGCCACGTGCCAATAAAGACCACATTTTGTCTTTCCCAAGGGTGGCCTTGTTCACGGGTTTGACTGTATTAACTTCATAATACGGTTTTCTTTATACATCCCTGAGGACGTATTAGTATGTAAACACAGTAAAATATCAGTCATGTGACTTCTTTTTAATTTTAAATATGACTGAGTGTGAAAAGAAAAAAATGCTTTGGTTTTGAAAGAGAAGTGTTTGTCTGGAAAATAATCTTTTTTGCGCAAAGTAAAATGACGCTAAAGAGCATGAATGTAGACATTGTCAAGCACTTCAGAAAGTCAACGGATTTCATTGTGATTTGGCACTACAGTCAAATCTATCAACACATTGTCCAATGAATGAAGTTCTTAAAATCAGCTGAGACCTGGTCTTTCTATAATTCAACCTCAACTGGTCTTTCATGTAAAGAACTGGACTGTTGACCACTATTCCCACTTTCTATTGAACATTCAAGATTAAAAACCTTTGAACTTTCGCCCTTGTTGGAAAATAATATATGTAGCCAAAATACTCCGAAACAATGTTATACCCCAGTTCAGTCAAAACATATTCAGCACCATTGCTCAGACAATATTTCACACATTTTACAACAGACGTAATTAATAGACATTTCAAATCTTTCAATAGTCTAACGTTGTTATTCCCGAGGCAATTGTTTGTAACTTTGTTAATTTTATTTGTAGAAGTTTGTTCTAAATTCACATTGTTCCTCTAGTATAGTCAAGAAGTCATTACTGTCAGCCTTTGACTACTACTTTTTTCAAGACTTAGTACGTATTTCTAATACAGCTTTAGTTTGCGATATTTATAACTTTCTGACAGTCTATTGTTTGGTATAGGTCGTGGCCATGGTCCAGTGGTTAGTGCGCTGGACTTGTAACCCGGAGATCCGGTCGCGGCAGGTCATACCCTTCTATGAAAATCTTACAGGAATGTCGATTTTCCTCCATATGTGGAGAAATTGCCGGCTCCTTGTGGAAGGGTAAAATTAGTACTTGTTAGTATACAGTCCAGCAAAACTGGTTAGGTTAACCGGTCGCCTAATATAGCTGAAAAATTGTTGAAAAAATGGCGTTTAATCCCAGTGACAATAAGTCACATAAAAACAAACAACACAATTGTTTGGTAAGCAACAACGAAGCAAGTCATTATCTGGAGTTTTCTGCTAAAATGCTCATCCAGAAGCACGTGTTTCGGACTAATCAGTTTCAGGTGAAAATCTTACAGTTACATGAATTTATGATCGCCTATGGCACTTGTCTTGTGAATAAAAACAACAACAACAACATCAAAGGCAGCATCGACAATAACACAATGTATACACATCTACTCATATTGCTTACACAAAATAAACAACCCATGATCACAAATGACAATATCCCTGCTCTGATATTTATGAATAATTGTCCCTATAACACAGTTAAATACATGTACAATGATTTCATCCGCAATTCAATAAATTAATTTACAAAGTAAGAAAAAATCTGGTGAGAGCCCATTGACTGTACTGAAATGCATGAAGACGACACGGCAATTAATACCCAAACTGGCATGTATGCACGAAAATATCGTGAATCGGGAAGTCCTTGTAACATAATCCAGTCAACATGAACGATATGTTGGTACAGCCAGGTTTGATTGACTGTAGTTTAACACATTTAGTCGTTCTGACGTGGATCCCTATTAGTTCATGGCAAAGTTGATCATTTTTGACGATGATCGCATGAATTACACTTTATTGTGAATTGTACACTTGCAAATGACATCCAAGTACATGTAGTTTTAATTTGTCTGAGAATGGAAGTGGGCAATAGTTAAATATTTTCACACTGGCATCTATTGAGTCGACAGAATTATTTAGTACATGTAATAAGTGAAACTGAGTCCAGATGTTTTCAACCCAGCCGTGGATTTGTACCATCCAGAAATAATATAGATATGCATCATGCCTGTTAATGTTTTGGACACATGTTTATATCATATTGTTTAGGTAGATAAAACTGGTCTCCAAAACCACCCAATCCAGATAGATTTTCACTTAGAAGTTGGGAAGATTTACTGTGTTTGAAACTGACGAAGGAATGATTTGAATAAGCTAAAACAAATCATAGCATTATCCTACCAAGAAAATCAATTGAAAATAGTGAAGACATAATTAAAACAATTGCATTTTAATACAATTGAGATCGAGTACTATTATAAATTCAAAATGTAAATTTAAGTCTGAAAGTTGCCAGTGAAATAATTCACCTTGAGCATATCCAATATGTTCCCTAATGAATTGATCTCGGTATCTAGGACCACATAAACAATGTTTGTGTACTGTCTCACACGAAATTTGTCGAGCACAGAATATCTTGTACATGTAATAAATTGTAACAAAAATCTTTGACATGCAAAATATCTTGCTTTAATAATACCAATTAAAACTTTATGTGAACCAAGTAATTAGTAAGCTGGTCAGGAGAATGCATTTACAAATTTATATATGCTTTTCATTGTTGTTAGGCAAGTTGGTTTTCCTAGTGATTTTCGTGAATGAGAATAAATCCAATTTAGAACCTTTGTTGTCTGCGTATTCCCTCTATTTCTATATTGTCTGTGTACAATATTAATATGCGTCTGCATTTAATACCCACCCCAACCTATACGTGTACAGAATGTGAGATTTTAAAACATGATATACAGTGATTTCTTTTGGTACTGTTATTTGGAGACAGGGCGTAAAGGTCAAGAACGTGCCATTTCGTGGTGATTGTATAGAAGGGTCACTGAAGCAGATTTTGGTAGGTCTTGTTTCTATTTCAGCACCACCTGATTTTTTGTTTTTACTCCATTGCCATTTTAGTGCAGTATTGAAAGGTAAAACACTAGGAGTAGAAATGTCTTGTGACGTAATGTAAACCACATTATAGGCACTTATATGTATATATGGCCCCTTTCAAAAACGTACGTTATTCCTGCACCACTTAAAATTGTCGATAAATCAAAAGCATTTCATCATATTGATTATTTTGGGGATATATGGTCAGCTGTTATAGCAATAATCTGACGAGTATAAAATTAGCTCGATTTTTCAGTTTGAAAGCTGCTATTTTGGTCTAGATATGTCTAAAGAATGGGCTCCGGACTAGTCTGGTCTCCTGCCTAATATAGTCTTCGATTATTAGGACCCAATCACGTAGTGTCAGGGGCTAAACTGGTTCCCGTTGACTCTGGTTGTAGAGGACTTTGATGCACATGGAACGGGGACAAGTTTAGCTCCGGACCTAAACTGGTACCCGTTGACTCTGGCGACTCCTTTGGTGCACTGCAACATGGAATGGGACCAAGTTACTCCAGACTTGTATTGTCATGTAATTCGTATTCCTTTCCGGTTGTATCTTTTCGTTGAGTTAATAAATAATCTATGTGAAGTAGCTGTTTGGAATAAGCGGTGCCTGAGCTTTACTGTAAAAATCGTGTAAGTCTGGAGTTAAAGGGATTATACTCTGTTGTTGTACATGTTTTCTATGATAAATGTGTTAGAATAACTCAATAGTCCCACAGAAGATGTTTAACTCTAATTCTTTAATTCAGTACTTTTCCGTAATTTTTACTTTTATTATCCGCATCACGCAGACGCTCATTGAATTTATTCTGACAATGACCTACTATGTTTTAAACCCACTCATTTGTTCTACAGAAGTTTAGCGAATCTGCAAAAGAAGACCTCTGAATACAAAACGTATCACAAATATTCTACTTGAATCTGTATTTGATTCTGCAAAAGTTGATAGTTTATTAGACCATATATTTAAGAAATCATTTTACACTGAAATATGGCCAAAGTACGGTGTGTTCCCTTTCTTAAATAACAAATCTATTCGAAAATTCAAGTTCATTACATTGCTACAGTGATATAATTCTCGTTTTGCGTAATTTTTATCCTTTGAGCAATACCTGAAATTATTTCAGAGATGGAGGTGGCCATAAACAAAGTCATAGGAAACACCACATCTGGTTCTTAATTTTTCCCCAAAAATATTGTATTTTGAATCCCTTTGCCCTCAAACAAGGGCAGTTTATAGGTGTCTTCCCCTCAGGAAAGATATTTAAAATCATGCAGTTTTCCCTTAAAATTCAGTTTACATCAAGTTTTTTCTTCCCCTTTGACACAAATACCATGTTATTTTTCCCCAAATTTAAAAAAGGCCCCTTCCCCTACCTGTGAAAAACCCTTTTTAATATCAGTCTTTCATTTTGAATCCCTTGATTATTATGCTTAGAAACTGTTTTAAAGTGATGTTTGTTTCACAGCATTTTTTTTCCTTCCCAATGGAAAATAATGAATTTTTTTCCAATTCCCAACCTAAAATTCCTAATTTTGGACTGGACCCAGACCCTTTCCGAAAATTGCCAAAAAAATCACTGGTTCAATTCTTACAGTGTGCATTATTTTTTCTCTATGCGATCTATTTAACTTGTAATAACAAAACTATTATTTATTATCACAGAATTATCTGCAAATCAAAGATGGCAGACTCAGCTCCAGTAACAGAACAACAGAAAGAATTGGCTTCACAGGCCATGCAAGAATTTGATAGAAAACAGTTTACATCATGTTGTAATATAATGAACAAACTGATGGCATTAAGAGGTTCAGATCCAAGAGTTGTACACAACAAGGCTGTGGCTGATTTTTGTCTCTCAGGATCACAGAGCACAGATGAATTTAGACAAAGTTTATCTAGTGTTTGTCAGTTGGTATGCTGTTTTTTGATAAAGCATATGAAGTCATGCTGATTAAATCTAGCTAAATCTGTCTCTTACTTTCTGTACTTTTTGTGAGAGATGCATAAATACCTTGTCTATATGTTTTATGGAATAAAAATATGATGGGTAGATAATATTGGATAATTTTGATATTTTCCATACAATAAGTAAAAAAAAATATCATCAATTTCTCTCCTATTACTATAGGTTAAATTTATGCCACAGGATTAAATGCAAACATCTTATTGTTCTGAATTTCTCTATACATAAATTGTTTGGATTATTAGTGACTTTATCTATTTGTTTGTTATTTAATTGAATATATTCCAGGCCCATGTGGACCTTGATAGTGGTGAAAGTTTGGAAGATGTTGATCACAGTGTGTTATTTTACAACCAAGCAATAATCATGTACCATCTACGTCAGAACAAAGCTGCATTATCATTTCTAGATAAATTATTCCCCTACATGGACCCTCTAAGTTCACCAGGTGGTAAGATATTCGTTGTAGAGTGAAAACTTAATAACTATGTTTCTGTCATGATTCTTGCGTACTTCAGAACATATTTACTTTATGACTCAACAATTTGGACTGCCCATGACAAATTTTTCTATAATCAAATAAATGATAAAATGCAGAAATATGTACACTATGTAATTGATGACTTACAGCATTTAGATGTTGTTATCAATTTATATCATATAATGTAGTTATGGTAGAGAAATATTTATACAGCAAGTTTTGTTTGATTTTAAAGAATTTAAAAAAAAATGTTTTATTTTCCTTGTAATTTTTACAAATTATATTATCATGATGTACTTCTGATCTCTTCAAAATTCAAAAATTTCCTGTATGAAAGTTTAGGCTGTCAAGATGGTCTGCAATTTTACATGAACTATACAATTTTTTTCAGATGATTCTTTGTGTAAAAAGGTACTACTTCTGCAAGTTGAACTATATCTCTGCACCTATCAGGTAAAACTTTTATACTTAAATCATGTTTTGTTTTAATATGTTGATGTTGGAAAGTTGTGGAAGATTCTGTGGTGAACAAACTCGGTTCAAGGTTTGCTCACAGAATGTAGACTTGACTTCTGTACAATTATAACACTCTACTCATGAGGCTAGAAAAATAGTCATGTTTAGGGATACTTGACAAAAAAATATGGTTGGTTGGTTGAAAAAATGACTTACTTTCTTATTTTTTATAAACATCTTTTGTGAGAGTATAGGGTACATAATATCATCCTCAAATATGTTCATGCTTAGAATTTTGCCATTAGGTAATATAGAGTCCATGCCAAAATGGGGTGAATAGGGTGACCATAAACATGCCTATTTTTTTCTGGCCTGAACAACAAACTAGATGGGTTTTTCGACTGGTCTCACCAACTCTTTAGGCTAGGTGCTCCTGGATTATTAACTGGTGTTTTATTCTTTTTCTTATTGTATCACTGGTAAACACAAGTGAATTTAAATCTTTCTTTGCTTAGGTTTAACCTACACCTACAGTCAGGTCATACGGTGACTTTCCAACTTTAATGGTTCGAAAGGACCTCAGGTGGACTCCTGGTTAGAACCACCAGATTTCCTTAAACCAGCTGGTCTGCTTCTTTACATATGAAATTTGTCTTGTCCTGGATGGGATTCAAAGTCATAGTGATTACTACTAGTTGAAGACCATAACTAATGGACCACTCCTTTGTGGCATTTTTCTTAATAAACTGTTGATACTATTTTACTATCATTACCAGTTGGACCAAGCCTTACTTATGTGTGATTTGTTGATATATAATTTTATTCTATACAGCCTGAGAAAGCTATGGGACTTCTTACTTACATAGAGAAGAATGTTCTGAATGGTAAGGTTGTATCATCTGACAGAGAAGGAAGCAAAGATAGCAAGGATGACAGTAAGGAAGGTTCACCTACAGGAGAATCATCGTGGGAGAACTGGAAACCAATGCTTAGTGTTGTAGGTCTTATTTAAATGTTTGTAATGATTGTAGGGATATAGTCCACTGCCAGCAGCCTTGCTAAAATTCCAGGTTTGAACCAGTGATTTTTCTCCCCTAAAGTGCTGTATTTATATTAATGGTGAAGGTCAGTTTTCAGACATTCATATTACTGTGAATTTCATGCAACATTAAAAAATCTTATATGGTACTTAATAAACAATTGTCAAAACAAATATTTTGCAAAACAAATCTACTTCAGTATACTCGACATTTTGAAAACTAGGGGTCAGAATCAAGTGAATCAGTTGGTACAAGCAGCTGATGCTACAAGTCAGTAATGTTATAGCATTGTATTACAACAATGTTGTTTGACCTACGTTATTTTTATGTGTAAATTTCCAAGTTAAACATTGTTTGTGTTTAAATTTCAGTTTAAAACAAGATGTTTAGTTATGATGAAATCTATGAAAGCTTGCAAAAGAGAAATCAAGGCTTTAATGAATATTCAGTCAACTGTAAGTACAAACACAAAATTATCATTTCTTTGACTTTATTCAGATTTTCAACAAAGTTTAAATTCTGGTTATTAGACTGAGGTGTGTCACTGGTCAGGCCAGTGGGGACATCAAACAATTGGTTTCCATTCAATAACTTTAGTATAGATTGACCTATTGCTACCAAACTTGGTATAAAACAAGGCTTTATAGAGACCTAGCTTGGGATTGTATGTTAGGCTTCTGGGGTCAATGTCACTGTTATCAAAATTATGAAAACCATTTCCACTCAATAGACTGTTGAAATCTGGTTTAGTGTCTCTACCACATTTCTCATAATGAACGATATTTTTTTCACTGGGTTTAATGCCGTCGTTCAACAATTTTTTCAGTTGTATGCGACAACTGGTTCACCTAACCAGTTTTCCTGGACTGTATTCTAGCCAGTACTAACTTTCCCTTCCACAAGGAGCCAGCAACTTCTCCACGTATGGAGGAAAAGTGACATTTTTGTCAAATTTTCATAGAAGGGTATGACCTGCTGTGACTGCGATTAGAATACAGATCCGGGTCACAAGTTCAGTGCACAATTGGACCACCGTCACAGCCATAACCCTTGTGATATTTGTTTTTAGGTTGAAGTTTAACATCCATCTGCTTGGTTCACTTAGGAGAACACTTTTTGTCTTGTGTGTCTCAATTCCCAGTGGTTCTCAACTGCTGATCTAACTGTACCCAAATTAAGTGTCATAACAGCATTTGTTGTTATCTATATTTTTCCAGCATTTATCTGTTAAATGGTTTAAGTCACAGGTTTGTGACCTATTTTTGTCTCTACTGTACATATACTACTCTTTATATATAATTGTTTAGCAGAAACTATAATTGGTCACACCCCTGTGATTTAAGTGAAGTTAATTCCATATGATCGCTTGTTTCAGTGTCTGGTTTTCTCTTTTAGTGATCTCGATCTCCAGTTTTGATGAGTTTGATCTAAAAGGTGTTTATCATGTTTGTGTGTATGTATGTTTCAGAATACATCTGTGGTGTTTTTAAAGGCTAACTTTGAATATTTGAGGGGTAACTATAGAAAGGCTATGAAAATGTTAGGCTCAGGTCCACAAATGTACACAGACAAAGGTAGGTTGTTTAAAGTATCCCTTGTTACTGTATTTTGTGTTAAGTTTGTATATATATCGTTATATACCTACTTCAGTAGAATACAGTTATAGTGAATTCCTGGTGACTCAAATAATTTTTTCCTGGTGTTAAAGTTGCACCAACAGCCAGGGTCATTTGGAAACCTTTTCAGGATTAACAGTGGTGAACACCTCAGTAGAACCACTGACTTTCTGCAAGCTATATGGACAGTTTCCTTACATGTAAAATTTGGTCCTTTATATAATTTGAACTTGCAGCAGTTACGACTAGTGTTTTCTAAAAATAATGTCTTACCTTAATTATTATTTCTTTTATTCCTATTTTGCTTTACATCCATTCATGTGATGACTTGTTCAATTGAGTTTTCAATGGAGTAAGATTTTCCAAGTGTCTGCTTTACATCCATTTTATGTGATGACTTATTCACTTGAATTTTCAGCATGGTTAAATTTTCCAAGTGTCAACATTTGTACATAGATTGTTATGATTTTCATCATTTAGAAATTTTCCTTTTTTCATTCAGTTGACATTAGTTAAAATAGCAAACATTTATTCAGAGATTCTTCTCCTTGATTTTATTGTATTTTACAGGTGAATGTCTGACTGTAATGCATTACAATAATTTGGGTTGTATACACTTCCATCTTCGGAAACACAATCTTGGAGCGTTTTATTTCCGTAAAGCGATACAGGAGAACGAGAACGTGGTACGTGAGATGAGGAGGAGCACTGATCAACAGAATCGTCAGCAACAAGGAGGTGATTCTGGTATGATGCCCTTGGTGTCATATATTCCTATATATATTCTTAGTTTAGTTAGTGTAACATCACTTTATTCGTATGGCAGTAATAACATTCTTAAATTAAGATGTTATTTATTGACATACGGGGCTGGTTGACTTATATGAAGTTAACGTAGAATAAGATAACGATTTGGTTTGAGGTGATCACTTTTAAAGCTAACAACAATAGATTAGATGATTAGTTCTGACATTGTACCTCTAGTATTATGGTTGTGATCATAAACAAAAATTGGAGGTCAGAGTTATACACTGCAACAAATGTACCAAATATTCCTGAACCAACACACTTGGGGTGTACCATTTTACAAAAGGGGGACATTTAATATGGGTAATCTTTTCTTAAAAATAGATTTTTAAAATAGTTTTTACACGTCACTTTTACCAATTTAATGTATAAGTTTACATCAGACATAAGTAATTTCATTTGTGTTGTCACAACTGACTTTTGTTATTAGACTGTTTATGCAGGTATGTTGTATTTTTTCTTCCAAAATTGCATTGGGGCATTTAATAATATGGAAGTTTTAAATAGGGAATATTTGGTATGATTTGTTGATTTTGAGCTCAGTTTAAATGTAACTAAAATTTAAGATTTTGCTTGGTGTCTAGTATTCTAACTTTGTTTCTTAAACCTGAGATTTGGGCCAAATTTCACAGATGATATTTCTGACTTGAAAACATACTTTGAAGTATTTTCTTTCTTACAAACATGAAGATTGAGACGCCATGATTCTAGTTCTAAATACTTCTACAAAAACACAAGATTACTTAAATTGAAACTTGTATGCCAGGTAATTTGAAATAACTTGAGCATTGACAACATTTCTAAAGAAACGTTATTCACACATGCACATGCCACTTATCTTATTTTGTCTTCCCTTCCAAAATGGTGGAGAACCATATATGAATAGTGTATTATCTTATCATTAAGGTAATTCTTACATATTCAAACATTTGTGTATAAAGTTTTAACACAATAGTATTTCTGATTAAAACAATATTCACCTTGAAACGTAGGTAAGTTGCATTGAGTGTATTTTGTTAGACAGGAGTACCTCTGTGAAATTTGATTCCCAATATCTGTAAATGTATAGCATATATAACATCTATAAATGGTGTATCTATCTCAAGTTATGGGATTTTTTTCCAAATTTGGGAAAAGGTACCAATATGTCCAGAATTAGGAAAAATCATGTTCTTCCATGTGTAAATTGGGATTTTTTTACACTATAATGCTGACATTAGTTTTATATGCTCTTTTATCACATTAATTCATAAATATTTGATAAAGAAATTAAAATCAGTTATTTATTAGTGTTGAAATAAAATCTTGATACAGGGTCACAAAATGATATTACAGAAACGGGCACACTCAGTTAACATTACAGAAGATTTATTCTAGAGTTGATTGAGTATAATCATGTGTGTAGTATATAAACATTTCATTCAAAATTCATTAAAAATTTAGGAAAGAATGGTCTTTGTTTGGATTGATAATGTGTCTGTTACCAGTGCCTATTGTATAAGATAAAAAATCCCTGAAGTGATATGTCTGTGGGACTTAGTAGACTTAGTAGACGATCATTATGGTAGCAATGTATCTATATTAATCAATGTATTGTTTCCATCCATTAATCAGGTTCTAGTAACTAATTTTGGTTAGTATTTCATTACTACCACAAATATCATATCAAGTTTGGAACCCATACTAATCATAGTCTAAAACCATTGACTCCAAATTTAGTAAGAAAAATTATTAAAGTTAAGAATATTTTTATGATATGCCATTTACTCTTTTTTGCTCTTTAACAATTTTTAGCTTTTTTTAAAGTTCAGTCTGGCTGGTATTCCTGTTATTTCAATATTGATAAATAGAAGAAAGTGTCTTAAAATAGGATGAGAAATTATACATTGATTTTCATGGTATCATAGTCGTAATTCTCATGTTACATGTCATACTGACGTATCTCATGTATCTTAATACAGATGTACCAGGGTTTATTCTATATCGCAAATAAACTGTGCATTTCAGTCAGTTTACTAATTTGAATGATGTAGATAATTCTGTTTGTGGTTGTGGGTTATTTTTTTTGTACTGTGGTTTCATGAATATTTGTGATATATTTAATTTTGTGAGTTTATCCACAAATTAAGTATACATGAATTAAAATGTATGTAACCTTATAAAATGATAGACTTTGGTACCAGAGAAATTAAATAAAACTACAGTAATATTCAAAAAGGGCCCCTTTTATTATGCATGTTATATTTTATGCTAAAAGTAATTGGATGTTATCAGTTATTTATTGCTTGGTTAAATTAGTTATTTGTTTTCTGTATTTTTTTTTCTAAGATATGAATATACAGTATTTAAACATTTTTAATTAAAAAGTCAAATATGACAAAACAGGTCAGAACAAGTCGTTGTCAGGGAGACCGTTACACTGCCTTGGGATGAGTCGTCATTTTGAACTCATGTATAATATGGGGATACAGCTGTTGCATTGTGGGAAGGCTTTACCAGCATTTGAGTGTCTTATTGAAGCGGTACAGATCTATCAGATAAATCCACATCTATGGTTACGACTTGCTGAGTGTTGTATTATGGCATATCGTGAGGTAATTACAATGATGTACTTATTTATATGTGTACTTCTTCTCATCAGGGTCCAAGGTTTATGAAAATTGAGATTGATCTCCAACCTCAAATCTTTTTTTGTACTGAACGTATTTCGTACCAAAATTTATGTATGAAGTATGTTTAAGCAGATAATTTGATTAAATGGCTGGCATGCTAATTACAGGTTTGAAAAACAGTGTCATCTTATCTGAATTTTATGGAGAATATTGAAAACACACGACTGAGATTTTATCTGGGAGATAAATCTCAAATTTTATAATCTCATACTCAGGTCCAATGCCTTTGAAAATTGTCTGCTTTTAATGTAACATTTCAATTTTTATTGTGAATTTATTAATGCTGAAATAATAACAGTTCTTGTATGTCACTAGATGCATTGAATGAACATTGAATTATGTACGGTTTTTTTTGCTATGTACTCTTGTATTACAGACGCAGCTTTGTAGTTTTGTTATTTGTTGATCTTGGGCCGTTGGCCATATGTCAATAAACTATTGTCATTGTCATTGTCATTGCATACTTTCTCACTAGCAAAATAAGTTTACATTAAATCAAGACTTTGGTTTGTTTCAGTTGTCATTTTAGGTGTTAAGATAAATTTGGAATGAATCAGCATTTCTTAAACACAAGTATTAGTTCATGATTCTTCCCAGACATCTAACCATAGACTATTTTGAGTTAAGCCTGCTCAGTGAATTAGCCAGTTTTTATATTCAATGCTTTGTTATCCTCTTAATGTGGCTTATTCTTAGATACAGCTTTATTCTGAGATACAAGTTTATTCTGAGATACAACTTTATTCTGAGATACAAGTTTATTCTGAGATACAAGTTTATTCTGAGAGACAACTTTATTCTGAGATACAAGTTTATTCTGAGATACAGCTTTATTCTGAGATACAAAATGCATTTTAAACGTGGCCTAAATACTGGATAAATTTTTTTATATTTTTTTCTCAGAATAATGATGATGACAGAAAGTTGCAGAAACGACAAGAAGTCATACAAGGGTCTGTTGGGAGCGGAGTACATAGAAAACTTATTTTGGGGCCAGGGGTCAACCAAGATAAAAACAGGTATGATTCAGTTCTAGTTAATGTAACCATGTATTGTAATAAAGTGAAATATTTATGAATCGAGTTTTTAATTTATCAATAATTTGTATTTATCAGTTTATACAGAAAAGAAAAGCTCTGTAAGTTCTACATTAGGATAATACTGAAGCAGCATTAGCCATTAGTGAAATGTTTGAAACTGGACAAGTATTCATTTTTAGATCACAAACTTGCGTCTTGGTCATTGACTTGAGTACGTCAGATTTCTTTAACAGTTTCAGGGTTTGACAAATCCGCTTGTCCACTTGTAAATATGAGTAGAAATTGACTAAGGACAAGTTGAAATTGCTTTGGAACTAGCTAAAATTCTTAGCTGCCTGTCCTACAGGATAACTAGCCTGAAAAAATTTGTTGAACCCTGAATTTGTCAGTGATGAATGTGTTGATACAGACCAACTAAGATTTCGGTGAACTTTTATTTTTCTGGAATTTTTGACAATGTTACAATTTATCTCTTATTTCAGTGTTGGTACTCCAGCTATCCCCGCTGCCACTTTGGAGTTTGCCTCATTGTGTTTAAGAAATGCTTTATTATTACTACCAGAACATACAACTGACATGGCAACAAGTGAGCAGAATGAAGAAAAGGATGATGGGTAAGTGATGCATTCTGGGACTGGTTTTGTTGTAATTGTTGTCTTACTTGGGCTGTCATGTTTACTCAATTTTATGATCATCTACACATCAAGGAATAAAAAAAAGATTTTTTATAGAAGTCATTACCTTAAGTCTCAAGATTGTTTATGAATGTATGGAGTACATGTATAAAAAGATGGCTGAAGTTTTGAAGTATACTGTTGGTAACACGTCTTGCATCCTTACTGGTTATAGGCAAAAGGCTTTTTAACATACATGTAGTACTGTGGTAAGGAAAACTTCTGAAAGAATTTTGATTTAAATAAGGCATTGTTTACTATGGAAATATGATGCAAAACTTTCGTTGTATTTAGTTCTCCTGTTACTAATTTGTGTAAACGTTTATCGACTATAATAAAAAAAGCATCATTTTACATGTAAATGTGACAGCCCTATCTATTGCTATGCTCTAAGTCAAGTTATGAAGAACATGTGATTTTAAATTCTAGTATTTCAGATGTATTTACTATTGTAAGATAATTATGAAGTACATTAATAATATAAGACACTGTTGTTTACACAGTATGGTTATTATTACAGAAAACTCGCGGGTGATGCCGTATTTGTTCAGTCCCCTCCTGGAAACCCCATGAGATCACAGGAAGTCAACAATCTGAGGTAAGCAGGGGCAGATACAGGATTTTTGGTTCTTCTTTCATATTCCATTTCTGTCAAACCCCTTGCAAGGACTTAGACAGCACATCAAGTCACAAAGAAAGTTAAAAAAGTAGTAAAAGACATATATATAAGAGATTTTCACTTGCAGAGGACAGGGTTAGTACTGGCGCAGAATCCAGGAACACTGGTCAAGTTAACTGTCCCCTGTACACAATTGAAACGCTGTTGAAAATGCAAATAAAACCTGAAAAATTCATTCATTTCGTTTTAATGTTAATGATATTCAGTAGTTAAGTAATTTGTGAAGTAAGTTGCTGCATATTAAAACTGGAATGTTTCTTTCATTTCAGATGTTCAGTGTTGTGTGCTAGCTCATATGTAGCTTTATGTTTGAATGATTATACAATGGCATTACAGTATGCTGAAACATTGCTAAAACAACCAAGGCTATCTGGTGCACAAAGGTTTGTTCATTTGCAGTAAAACCTGTACACAATGGCCATGAAGGGGGCAGAAAATATGATCTTTATGAACAGTTTGTCTTTGTATAGAGGTTCATTTGAAATATTTTGACTTGTACCCTTATTAGAGGCTTTGTACAAGATGACCTTTATTCACAGATATTATTAGCTCACCAAATCCAAATACAAATTATGATAAAGCTATTGTAGCAATATGACAATAATTTCACTTTGGCTTTAGATTTAATTAAAAGGCACTATCAGAGCCTAGCTTCATGTAATTACTGTCAGTGTAGGTTTTTGTGTTGAAGCCAGGGTTTTTCCTAGCATTTTTTAACCAACATTTTATGGGTCCCTTAGGATATTTGGGGATCCCACAAAGAAAATGCCAATGGCAAATTCCAAGTCGGAAGGGGTCCCGAGGATGCGGTGGTCACTCTCAATGTGAGTCCCTCGGCTGAATATCGCATCTGGGACGCAAGAAACCTGTGTCAGGGAAATCCCTGTGAGGCACTAAATGCATTTTCTTACCAGCAATAGGGAGTGTCACCTTTAATGCAGTTTAATAATGTTTAATTGATCTTAAATAATCATAAGCTATGTTTTATTATTGAATAATGCATGGCTTTATTTCCCCATTTATGTTACATTTATCGTGGAAACTTGGAAAACTGGACTCTTAGAAAACTGGAATCCTTGGACCCAACATACGAGCTTGTCCCAATTTTCCTTCTTTTTCTTTTGATGAAAGCTTTGTAAAACTGGGACCTCAGAATTCCTAAAACTGAATGTTTTTTCTATCCCCTACTGTGTAAAATTACCTTAGAAAACCAAACATCCAAAAGTTTATCACACCTTTTGTACCTTTTGTAAAATCTTACAGTTATTTAGCACGAATGTATATGGGTGAAGCATTGGTGGCATTAGATCGTATTGCAGAAGGTATCCAACATTTAAATCCCGAATTAGTTCAAGACATCTCTACAACTTTACCAGATACAAAAACTGATCAAGGTAATATCTGACTCAATATTCAACCTATATGATTTTTTGTCTTCCAAATGATTTAGAAGGATATTTTATATTTGGTTCTGATTCTGTCAGTCCATCTCAGTTAAACTTGTGTTAGTTAGTTGGCTGCGACTGTGGTTCAGTGGTTTGTGTGCTGGACTTATAACTTGGTGATTCAGGTTAAAATCCCAGTCACAGCAGGTCACACCCTTCTATGAAAATTTGACATTGATGTTGATTTTCCTCCATACGTGGAGAAGTTGCCACCTCCTTGTGGAGGTGTAAGTTAGTACTGGGTAGTATACAGTCCAGGAAAACTGGTAAGGTAAACCAGCCGCTTTATATAATTTTTGAAAAATGGTGTTGAACCAAGTGACAGCACAGGGGCTAGCACATTGAAGGGACGGAGTATAATGACGTATTAGGCTTAAAATGACCACACGGTCCGTGTGGCCATTTTAAGCCTAATACACCATCATACACCATTCCTTCAACATGCTAGCTCCCTGTGAGAGACAGTAGTGTTTGAAAGTGCTAAATTATTGAAATCATAAATCATGACTTCTTGCCACATGAATATAGAACAAAATTAGGTTAAGATTTACAGTACATTCCTTTTATTTCAGACAAAGTGGACAAAGATAAAGGTGACAAAGAATTAGAAACTCCTGAAATAAAAGGTAAGTACAGTAAAACCCTTACTTAGTGAACACTCCTGTATATAGACCACCTCACTATAGCTTATTTTCAAGCCTGTAAGATTATGTATTTTAATTTTCGGCTTTTGAGGTCATTAACTGTATAAGATTATTGAGGTTAATGACTACTTAACACAGGGATGCAAGTTTTCTGGTTTATACCAGATTTCAGGTTTTTGTAGGGCTCTGAGGATAGTTTTTTCCAAATCGTCCAAATCGGTGGACCCATGCACCCATGATTAAAGAATATTGACATTTTAAGATTATTGACTTTTTTACATTATTGACAACTAGTATATGATCTATGTTTATATTTATAGGGGCATTTTATCCATGGACACCAAGAGATCCACGTACAGCCAAAGCTATCGTACAGTATAATCTCGCCGCTGCTCACGCTATAAGAGGGGAGTATGATAAAGCTGCTTCCAACCTAGTCGAGGTATTGCTTTGTGGTTCTTAGCAAATTGCTTCATTTTAAATCTTGTTAGGTTCCTCTGATAGATTATTTTCTGATCATGTAAAAAGCTGCATTGTTTTGTCATTTTAAACAACATTCTTTGAACATTCAGTTATGGGTCAAATCTGCAGTTAGTTTTTAACTCTTAGTCCGATGGCTCTAAAGAAATGTTAGAAAAATGTGCTGAAACATTCATGACATGACTATATTATTTGATTTTTTTTTTGCCTTTTAGACATTATAATTAAAAAGTAGATCATGACATTGTGTGCATTATTGCTTCATATAGTACGCTTTTTAGTTCAGGTGCGTTGTAATCTAATTGCGTGCAACTGAATGAAAAAACATGCTATATAAAATATCATTTATAAAATATCATTTTTTTAAGCACAGTACGTTTACGTTGAAAAGTCAATGTTAGTGTTATAATTTATGTTTTATTTTATGTGTATGATTTCAGAGTTCCAAGTTTATTGGTACACCATTACCAGCACAGATGTACTTTCTCAAGCTTTACTTAGACCTGATAGAAGGTACCAGTCTATATATTCTTTATACAAATCAAACCTGCATGTCAGGAACCAGTCTCAGAATGCAAGTGTCTGATTGGTCAGTTTCCACAATTATCTTGTAATCCCTATGGAATAACTATGACACTTTGCCATATAAGCATCCTTTGGACTCTTCCAAATTCAAAGCAATTATATAAAACATTAATTTATTTAAGAAATTGTGTCATTTCTCTCTGACAGAGTGGAAAATATTGCGGCAAAAGTAGCCATTGCTTACGACAAGACCTCAAATTTCAGAACTAATGTATTCCTCATCATTCTATGACCTTTTTTCTACGTAGAAAAAGTTGATATGTAAACAACTCCTATGTCATTATGTCAATGGTACCAATATATGGACTTATCAGGACTTGTACAGGATTGACCTAAATGATTTGGCAAAAAGTATAAATGCCTGATTTCTACCAACATCCCCACAAATGTAGGGTTGGTTATTATTGTAGTTTGGAGATAAAATTAATATGAAAATGAAAATATTAGAAAAAGAAAAATTTACTTAGGCCAATAAAAGTCTAGGGTTGGCAGAAATTATAAGGTCAGTCAAGTTTGCAGAAACCAGGAACATTTTATGCAAGAAGTAATATTTCATATATGTATTATCTTAGTCAATTTATGATTGTACATTGACTACATGTAATGGTCCACGGTATGAACAATTTTTAATGTGATTAGTCAAAAATGGTTCCTTCTCTTTTCAGGTCGTAGAAAGACTGCACAATTTGTCATTAAAGAACATTTTGGTCATGTGACCCCAAATCGAATTGATGTTAAAATGGAAATGAAAATGGCTGCCAAACCTGGAACGACAAATAACTCATGGACGACAGAATGAAATGCTGTGTAAACAAATCCAATAACTTGAGTCTATGACCTTAGCTCTCTCTTAAGTGATTCTATATATGTTTCTTTCCTTCTCTTTAACTTTTCCCTTTATCCTGAGATTGCCTGTCTCTCCTCCAGGCTGGTAATAATCTTTGTAGTAAACTGACCAAGGTTGTTAAATTTTTGAGAGCAATATTGAAGCGTAATGCAATTTAGTGTAATTGTCATTGTATTTCAATTACTGACAATAATTTGTATTTTTAGTTTATATTAAATTGTGATGATTTTATTAGTGAATTTTGAAATAAATCATGTCTCGAGCATGTGATAATGTTTAATCAATTCATAATCTTTCTGGAATCAACTTCAGAATGTGAAACTAATGTTAGAATTGATCTTTGAATATACAGTAAAACATCCCCCCCCCACAATTACTGACTCCTTGGTAGTAGGGACAGTTTTTGAAAGAACGGACACATTGTCTTCATTCTACAACTGACAATTGATTCAGACAGGACATCCCGCTATTCCAGTATCATCCAGAGTGCATGTTTACACTATAATTGACCCCACCTTTACAGGCATGTTTTTGACAAGATCGTTATCTGAACAATTTTTGATAGACAAGTCATATAACATTTTGGCGCTAAGTCTGATAAAAGTAACATTTTGGCACTAAGTCATATAAAAGTAACATTTTGGCACTATCAGGTGAATGAAACAAATTTGCCCTGATGTTTTGCTGAATCTGTTTAGCATTTATATAAATGTTAATGACTCTTGTTAATACATGTTTGAAAAGGGCCTTTTTTGGTGACGTCTTCATTTAAGATGTATCAAGCATTGGTCGGTCTATGTCAAGTAATTATTGCTTGTATCAAATTGCAATTAATCTATCACTACAATTTTATCAGCAGTATCTACTGTATCTCTGGCTGAACTTCACTATTACAGACACCCTGCTGTTAAGGACACTTTACCAGAACCACTTTCTGTATTAAAGCAGTTTTACTGTACTCTAAAATTTTATAACCTTGTGTCATTCTCCATGTTACCATTATGGTAACTAACACTGATAACAGAGTATTTTTCTGCCGTGTTTCTGTGTTATTATGGTGATATTGAGAACACCTGCTGTGAATTTATTAAGCCTCCTTACAGTTAAACACTTTCCAAGTGGTCACTTTATCTTACATCTGTAACTGTCAAACCAAAGTATTGACATGCTTCTTTTACGTATTGTGATATGGCTGAAAATTATTCAGTGT
Source organism: Lutraria rhynchaena (assembly GCA_008271625.1). Lineage (NCBI taxonomy): Eukaryota > Metazoa > Mollusca > Bivalvia > Venerida > Mactridae > Lutraria > Lutraria rhynchaena. Next base: position 846,381 of record VIBL01000051.1, read on the forward strand.
AAGGACATGACAGTGATCTGTTGGAAGTGTTTAAGTTAGAGTATTTAAGTCTTAACTGCTTTGTCGATGTGTTCAGACTATTTGTATTAAAATATGTGAAAATTTTCCAATGTTTGACATTTTTCTTTCTTCTTAGAATACTTTCCGTAATCTGGAGGTAACCAGGTATACCATGTACAGCTGAATGAATGTGAGATTACTCCCACATCTGTTTTTCAGTTTTTAGTGTAGAATATACTCGTCTGTAATTGTAATGAGATCAATCTCAGAACTAAGTTAAACATCTATGATGGTTTTTAAAGTGTATGTATTTATAGTATTTACTTTTCATAGCATTGTGGATGAGAAAAACATCTCCAGCTGTTCCCTGAACTCCCGGTACAATAAAAATTAAATAGTTGGAGAAAACACTACTTATACCAGGTATGTACATATCCCAGTTAGAGTGGTTGTATCAGAGTGTAGAGATGCTGGTCAAACCATCCCTTGGACTTTTTGAGTGAACATGAAGTTCAATTCATCCCAAATACTTTCGGACTTTGGATTCTGCTATTAAAATCTTACAGGTCGACACTAAGAGTAGGCTCTCGCAGGTAACAGTAAACAAGACTATTTTTTCTGGACTAATTAATTCATGGGAATTAACGACCAGAAAAGACAAACAATGAAGTAACAGAAAGAAAGTGGTTTATTTTTTTCCAAGCTATTTGCAAACCCTTACAAAAGCAAAACGTACAAAGACAGAAAGTAAATAGTTTCATACAAAGATAGGTAAATAATCTTTCCAAAGATTTTCAGTCAACTTTAAGCAACACTAAGTCTACAGAAGAACAATTAGTGGGAGAGGAACTACCATCTGCACGTGAGATGATATAAAATATTCTAAATAGGACACAAAAGCAAGCTTCAATGGAAACAATTACAGACTGAATATCACTTTCAGTTATTTGTTTTTTGAAAATTGGAAAAAATTATTTAAAAATTTAGAAATATTAACCAATTTTTTCAGCAAATATAAAAAAATCTGGAAAAATTATCTATCCACCTACTTCAGACTCTAACTAACCTAAATTGACCCTTAATTAGACTTTAACTGATCAGAACAATACAGAAAAAGCATATTTTTTTAAGTATTTTTGACATGAAATCATTAGAACCACAAATCAGACTGTTATCATTTTATGAGAAACTCTATAATCGTATTTAATCATTTGAAGCACTCGTCCATAAAGCTTACAAACAATTCCTGTCAGACAGAACAGTCAACTTAAAACTGCTCAGCTGATCCTATGGTAAAATGGGCCAAAATTTAACTACAACATAAAAGGACAAAGAAAAGGATTCAAAATTATACAACTTTACATACATACATAGTAATTGTGTAAGGTTCTCTGACACACAATTTATTCACAGGGTGATACAGCACATAAAATTTTCTATAAGGCTCAAAGTTTTCAAAATATGTTCAAATTTCTAGTACATTTAATATGTAATTTTTATTTTGTCTTAAAATAAATTCAAGTTCACTTGAAAAAATCAGATCATTTTGAAAAAATAACAAAAATGGATCTTGTCAATAAATCAATTGGTCATTTCAAAATTCAATTCACAATGAACTGTTACCTACTGAAAGATGAAATTTAATTTCAAATTAATTAGATCAAGTTTTTTAAACTACATGTATTAAATAGCATTTTTTCTACAGCACCCAAATCTAAAAAATAATTTAGTATAATATCAGGTAATCTTACACAATTACACGAGATAAAATCATATGAAAAAAGACCAAACTTAAAACATGCAAAATCAACTTGCGTCCACTATAAGAGAGAGTTAACGGTTAACCGGGTTTTGTAAGCCAATATCAATAGACGTTAATCATGGACATTGGTAAGTTTACTGTACACATATGGCTATAGAGTAAACATCTTGAAGACATTGTAAAACAAAAAGTTACGTTAACAGTATCAAAAACATGTAAACAAAAACTTTGGCTTGGCCTAAAAAATGAAAATAAGATAACAGCATAAAAATACAGGTTTTGAACATTTTGTTAACTTTTTTTAGTGTTTGACACGAGTGTTATGTATATGTGTGATGAAACTAGATCTATTTAACGCCTTATACAACATATCGAATGGCAATGACATTATTTTATCTTATACTCCATGAACATGGTTCTCCTGTATGTTTAACATGAAAGTGTTAAATATCTTTCATTTAATACTTTTTTTCAGATTAAATCTATATTTAATGAGGTATTTAATGCCCATTTTTGTAACATATACATGATACAGGTGTGTCAATTTACAATCATAGCTTCATCTACAAAAACTAACATTTTTAAAGCCTTGCCTTTTCAGCTTTTTTCTGCTTTACAATAACAACAAAAATGTGAAAAAAATCAAAATCAGAAATACTGGAAACATGACAGGAAAGTCAAATTTTTCATGAAAATTAAATACATGTTATTATTCTGCGTATAAAATTTATATCCACTTTGTCCTGTCTCTATTTAAATTACAGTTCTAGATGTAGCTCAAACAAGATTGACCAATATTTTCACCACAAACCATTATATTAACTACTGTAAAAATCAATGAAAACACTTCAATCACTATAAACAATATCTTAGGCCATCCTTAAAAAATGTTGGATTGTGGTTACACAATCCTAACTTTAGTAGGTAGGTAGGTAGTCATTTTTTATCAACATTATATCCTTGTACTGAAAATTGGAAGTTGGAATACAGAATAAAATAAAAAAATATATGCCCCAAAAAAATCTTGTTTATGGGACTTTTTTAATGAATCCGTTGCCTAGCAATAAATCAACAATTTTTTAAGAATGGCCTGACTTAATACATATATACAAATATTTGGTCAACCATAAATTCACAGACTTAGTCAGTCTGGTCAATCTGACATTCTATGACTGATGTATGAAACTAGTCTACACCTTAGATTTTAAGGTTTAAGAATCATCGCTCAGACTGTGTCAGTAGGTTCAAATCTGTCCCAAGGTATTTTTTTTTCATTAAATCATTAATTTATAAAAATTGTTAAAAAATCTGAAACATGAATTTTTATGAAGTTTTGAAGAGTTAAAAGGAATTAAATAAATTAATAAGTAATTAGTAATCTTTCCTATATCTATGTGTAGGTCAATGTTTGGTTTCTGCATGTGACTGAAAGTTAAGCATCTCTAACAATATAAAAGTCACAAAAATCCAGTCAATATCAGACCACAAATACTTCTCAGTCACAATGTGAAGACAAGAAGACATTTAATGACCAAGCTGAATAAACGGTAATTCCACCACATCATGTTCCCAAATAGCAGGCATCATTCACTGACAGAATGAAAATCACATTTACTGTTGCTCATTCTAGGCCCCAATGTCATTAATTAATCAAAACTGTGATTTGACTCAAAAATCGCATTTTCATGTTATTACATTAAAATCAACTTAGTATTATGACCATTTATTTTCAGACAGTTTCTCAATATTTCAGCTATATTTAAACTTAATTTTGAGACCACCTCAATAAGAAGACCATACTTTATGGTTGCTAGGGCAATCTTGTGAGAGATTACCGGTAATGCATTATCTTTGCTTTTTACAGAAGTATTAATTGATCTAGGGGTGGTCTCAAAAATTACTTTCTGTAAAACTGGAGCAGTTATAACATCTGTTCTCATGAGACACGTAAGTAATACAATACTGTCATTGTTAAGTACAATAGTTTCATGTCCTTTAAAATATTATGTTGTAACTGACATAAAAATGGTCTTATATAGAATAATATTGACTACCAGAGTAAGGTTTAAGAGTTTAAATGAAAGGTGATATAAAAAAACATAAAATTTTTTGCAACAAATTCAAACTGCCGCAGGAAACAGATTGCCTTGAGAACAAACTGCGTGTGGAGCAGATTGCATATATACCCGTAATTTTGGATGCCCAAGAAAATTCTTGCAGATTTTTCTCGAGCCACATTCGCTTTTAGCGGACATGTAAAAACAAAAAAATATCGAGGAACTTGGTCTACGACCATATAAACGTGAACAAGTTGCTAAAATATATTTGTTTCCACTCTTTAAGGGGAACTGTTAACAAAACAGTCAACAAGATGCTAGCTACAATGTACACAGAGAAAAAAAGCATGTATATATGTACAGTATACAAACATTATATAGAAACAATAAAAGTTAACAAGAAAAAATGTCCAATAACTATCTAAGTAAGCCATGAAAATATGAATATTTTTATACATGTAAGACAGTAAGATATAGTTATACAGCATCACCCAATTTTCAAAAATTACACACGAGAACTTGCCTGCAGAATCACGACGTAAGTCTTCACTAGTGAAGTGAAAAAAATGCAGAATTTAAAAAAAAAAAACTTACATATGGACAGAACAAGAAAAATACTAACTAACATACAAAAAGAATCATTTATCAACAATTTTTCAAATTTTTGTTTGTAAATCAATCAACAGCAATTCTGCACATAAGTTTCCATAGCAACCATTTTACCAAATTACAATCAAGAATAAAAAAAAATCAAACTGAAAACAAAAGCATCAAGTAATTGAAAAAAGAACCGACAACCAAATACATGTATGTGTTTTTCACTGCAAACAAACAGGTTTGATTATACTTCATAATGCCTCTAGTTTTTTCATCACAAATTAATATAGAAATGTTTATTTAACTCAAACATAAATCCTTAAGTCATAAAGTCCAACACTGAAAAATAAATGATCAATTAATACTACAACTTAGTCTGGAAAAAGTTTTAAAGCAAACAAAATGCGTCAGTCATCAGTATCTGTATAACACATCATTTACCAAAGCATTTTATAAAAATCTGGATGCAAAAATCTGTTCACTGAAGTTCTCAAGGTTCCAGGTGGTAATATCAGGTACCAGTAAATTAAGAAATCAGTTCACATAGGTTGTTTCATAAAATCTAACAAGAGAAAAACAGAAGGCAGTGATTCAAGTTGAACAGTTGCATTTGGAAGTAAATAAACAAACAAAAAATACAATGAATACACACATGAAGAGTTTTTCAGTATACATTTTTAACATTGTTAGGTTACTGATACAAGAAAAGCAATTGCAAGTTTCAACACAAAAGGAAACATAACCATTTACACACATCTCCAAATATACATATATATTTTCAATAAAAATTCATTTATAATCACAAGAAATACAAACACAAACACAAAATATGATTTAGTAAGCAGAGAGTAAAACATACATGTATATGCAATATATGATACAACATTCTCCAAGCAAGAAGTGTAATCATGTAACAATAATGAAGACGTATATATTCTAATACTCGCACTCTCATTCATCAACATAGCTTGCCTTGTTACAACTAGCAAAGGGGAAAATAGTTATGAGGTAAAAGCGATTGTTAAAGCATTACATGACATAGAGTGCATAATGTGGACATGAATTACCCGTGAGAAAAAATGCTTTAAAAGCATTTCTGTTACAACAAGAAACAAAATTCTTCATGAAATATTAATTATCAAACATTTTACATATTAACAAATGACAAACTATCACACGAGTTCCACAGCTAATGCAACTCTCATACAAAATGGTAAGTGACTAAACAAGGGCACAAAACAAGGGGTGTACGGGGAGAGGAAAGCTACTGAGAAATGCCCAGAAATACAACTTTATACAAAGCAACATGAGTCACACAAATATAACATTACTACAATGAATTTATTGCTATTTCACTGCTCAAAATAAACACATTAAAGCAACTTGACCTGATACCTGATTTTATGTAAGTACTGACCATGAGGTTTCACCAGTATTAAAACAACAACTTTGAATCCAAAACTCAACTCCACTTATATATTACAGCACACCGGAAATATTCTGCCATAGAATGAATAACATGCCATTTAATTATCAAACTTTTAACCCCAAGAAACAATTCTCTAGAGCATCCATCTACGAAATACAGTCATACCTTCAACAATCTAAAGCTTATTTTCAAACACAAAAGAAAACATTTTCTTTCTTATAAAAATTAAATTTCGTTCTCTTAATCGCACAAGGTAACTGGTTTATAAACCTACAATTAATAATGCTTAAGTGACTGATTGGTTGGTTCTGATTGAGGCTTGATCCAAACGTTTTCAATGTAGACTCATAATTTGTCAATCAAGTACAATAATATCTTTTTTTTAACTTTCATGAACATGTTGAAAGGCTATATAAATATCTGTGTTTCTTCTACCTTAGTTTAAAAACAGAGACAAATTAACTCAAGGATGGGTATAACCTAAACACAATATAACACATTCTTGAAGTTATCTACAGACATCTTGGAATAAGCTGAAAATAATGAAGTCATCTGCAAGCCTATCAAAGAGCTCATGATATCACTTATGACATCATAAATGATGTCATCAATGACATAACTTCTGACAACATGAATGACATCATATATCATATGACATCATTAAATGATAATGGTTGCCATAACAACCATAGAAAACATGAAAGAACAGATCCTGCATATTTGTAATCATTACATGTAACCAGATTGAATAGATTACAATTTACAATGTAATCATAGTATTATGAACACGACAACACCAAATATGGTATTTCTGATACACAGTACTCAGATATACAGCATAATAATTAGGTAGACATGTATATGCACAGCGATTTCATGATTGATAATAATCAATGCAAAACCAAGCCATATGTAACATAATGAAACAACATATTGTTATGTCTCTCTAAGAATATAACAAAGCGAGTTCACAGATGTAATATAACTTTAGGTATGGGTTAATTCTGACATATGTCTTAAATCATAAATCATTCCAATGCACTGAAATAACAGTACAAAATGAACTGATTAAATTCAAGACAGCGTATATACCAAACATGTGCTGAAAATGTAACAATGCTATATAAATCTAACAAATGAAACTCTTAGAAACCATGGAGACATAATGGAACAACATAGACATGTACATATATTACATAAATGATTTATCTTCAAGAATTGTTATCTTGACAGAAAAGCAGTCACAAAAAGCTCGAGGTAACAGTCCACTGAGGTAGCTATGGGTACGAGGTAAAGCTCAAAAGCTCAGTATATTGAATAAAGTAAGCTCAGTTTATAAATATAAGCCATTTTGTAAATGTATAAAAACAAGTATCTCTACTGGTAAATAAAGTCTCTGAAAAGATAATAAACATTATGAATAAAATATTGAGTGGAATAAATAGTAGGACAATGTAAGGTCAGGCCAGTAGCTACACTGAGGCTATCAGGGAGCTTACCTGTGATTACTAGACTTTTAGGGGCCATGAAAAAATAACATGAAAACTTCAACAATATTTTTCCTGCTTTTCTAGCACTCCTGATCCCAGTTGGATTTTAACAATAGCTACAGGCCTGAATGTGTACTTCTTGCATATTGGAAACTGACATCAGTTAAAACATTACAGTTCAGTTCAATTATATTATATTAGGCTGAAGTTTAATGTATTTACAACACTAATTAGAATTTATAGACACAATAAAATGTTTTATTTTGAAGACTTAGATATCTGTTACAATCTCATTAGAAGCCCGAATCACACTTATATTAAAATGTTCTATCAGTTTTTTTTTAGTAAAAAACCGAATTCCATAGTGAACGTAACTGCATGATAATCATTCATGTACATGTGATTAAAGAGTGAACATGTATAACACACAATGTACCAAAGGTCAAGTGAATATGACCTTTTGTACAGTCAATCAAACCAAATGATAGATCAATAATCAATGGAGATAATAGAAATCGATGTAAACATTCACACTGAAATGATGATGTGGTTTTAAGTGACAACCATGAAGTGGAGTTCAAATTTATAAATTCTTTTTCTTTTTGCAATGCAGAAATTTGAAATAATGTCCAAAGGTCCTGCGTCTCAGTCTTCTAAAACACAAAGAAAGTGACCAAAAGCTGCATACTTAAACCGCAAAGCTAAGACTATATTCTGATACAGAAAGCAGACAAAGATACACAAAGAGGCAATTACAAGCAAAGTCTTTATGAATAACATTTATATCACCACAAAATTTCTCTTAGTAGCATGGCTGAACTCAAGTTAAATTACTGCACTAAACATTAAGTTAGAACCATTTTCAAGCTACCGGGACGGTAACTACATTTTACAAGCCTTTAAATTTCTACTGAAGGATGCTTACTCTATTGGAACCTACACAAGAGTATATTCAATACAGTTCCACACTTATATAGCAGTATTGCGTTGAGTGCAATCCCATGTATGTTAACAGACAGAAATTTACAGATCTACGAAAACTCGTCGTCTCAAAATCAATAATATATCCGCAGAGAAAAGTCAAATTAGACACACAGTGATTGGTTTTCAAGAAAACTTATTATTATTCATCCAAATTTTCATCCCATTCAAGGTGGTAAAATAAAAAATGACTGACACTTCGGTAATCAAGAAAGATTTTACGTAACGATACAATCTAGTCAGTATAATAAGTTATGATTTATAAAATGGATATTCAATACACTTTGAGCGACTAGCTATCAAATAACCCCATAAAGTCATCTGACATAATGCATTAGAGAATGTACAGAAAGAGCTTTCCAATCAACTCAAATAGGGGCTAAAAGGGGTCAGATAAAATCACCAGGGCATCATTTTACTATTACTTTTCCTAAAAATTTAAGATGTAAGAGGTATTCAAGAAGGGCTTTAGAAGGCAACCACACAACCATAAGTATAACCACAAAAAGAGGCTTTATTGAAAGTGTGGAAGTAACATTGCAATGGAAGGAGATAGCTATTGTTATCAATGATGCACAAAAATCGTCGAGCTGTCTCTCCAAGACTCGTACCAAACGCCAAAGAATATGCGAATATATAAACACTTCACACACAGACATGCCAAAATTACAGTAATAAGCTAACAGGTAACTCGTAGATATGAGGTAGCATACGGTTAGTTGACTTTATAAGTCTTACATAAACAAATACACGTTTTAATGTTTCTTTAAACAAGACAAAAAATTCCCTTGTAAAAGTTCCATCACGCAGATACAGCAAAATTAAACACATACATCGTACTGTGAAACATACTAGAATATAAATGCATCTATTTACATGAAAAATTCACCAATGATTACACAATAAGCATGCATAAAACTCAGCGTGTTAACCGGTATGATAAAATTTGGAGGTCTGGAGTACAGGATACAAGTTAATATTAAAATTATACACATAGATAAATAGTTTAATATGTCACAGACATCATAAACTGGCTCAAAAAATGCAATATATATTTAATGTAAGTGGATACCTTTCGGACACAAAACATACAGACAGACAAACAAACACACATTATCGTATTATTCAAACAAGACAAAAGAACAATTTTTCATTCAACAATTTCTTATTTTTGTAACAAGAGCTATAAAATTTAATTAACAAAAACAAAAATATACCTGCAAGTTAATAACAGTGTATACATTTCATCAAATTTATTCAAATATTTTTTAAAACTTTGAACTCACATAAGCAGCAAAAATGTTTTTTTTTTCAAAAGTAAAAAAAAATCCAACAATTTCCATCAAGTATGAGCTCAGATCTTTTGAAATACTAGTATAGATTAAATTCGATAAATAAAAAGTAAAATAGCTCTGTATCAATATAGTGCAAATTTACCCATTTCAATGCACCAGTATTTTTTTAAAAAACAAAAGCAATACCAAAACAGATTAAATCAGAAATAATAAAATTAGATTTTAAAACATTTTACATAGTCATTGAACATAGTGTATATCCAACACAAAGGAAAAAATTCTGTCATACAACAAAAATTTCTATTACTATTTGACAACTGAGAGAGTACATATAATATTAAGACTATGATCAACTTTATATATATATTTTTCTCCATATTAACAGTGAAATTAATCAAAATATATCTTCTTTTCAAAAAAAGGAGGTAGAATAAAAATAACAGTTCATGCTTCATACATACTTTATTCTCATGATGCAAAATGGAATTAAGTAGATTAAGCAGAAATTTTCGTCAAAATTTAGCCATACATACAATGAAAGAATGGAGGCCAATATTTGAATATAAATACCCTTGGGTAAAAATATTTTCTTAAAACTGAAACATAAGTAAGAAAACTGATAAAGCGGCATATGTATTAGTTTCTGTAAGTTCTACACAACAAATGAATTTATAAAAGTGATTATTAATGTTTTCTATTTAAGTAAAAGGACCAAATGATGTACAGAAATGGAAAATGAAGTGTTTAGTGTTTATATTAAATAACAATGAGTCTGCAAGAAAATTACCTTCATTAACACAATAATACATTTCTTCCCACTTGCAAAAAAAAACATTAGTTAAAAACTATATTCTATCAAACTAAAGCTATAACTTAAGAGTTTTCTGATTAATACAAATTTATTGTTTGACATAAATGTAATTTCATAATACTCAAGCCTAGTAATTCTAGTATTTCTGTAATTAATAACATCATGGGTGAAAGTTGAAAGTTTTCAAAAACTGGAAATCTTAACCTCAGTGCCCTGAAAGCAATAAAAACCAGTGGAGTCAGGACTTGGAAAAAACCTGAGGTTCTGGAAAATTCCGGAAAACTTTTAACCATGTAATATTAGGAGATGAACTAAATTCTCAATAACTTACAGTGATTTTTTTTCCTTCTTAATTTGGGTCCAGTACACGGACCCTTCCAAATCGAAAATAAAGACAATTTTCCAAACCAAAAATTCACAATTTTGGCATTAAAACCGCACATTTTTTTTTCCAATTGGACTGGACCCGGACCCTTTTTCAAAATTGCAAAAAAATCACTGACTGAGATTAAGATATTAAGGAAATGTCTCAAGCTTAAATTAATTCAAGAAAATTAAAAATAATCTACTACAGACAGCTAGATTAAATATTCAAAAAAAAATATTAACCATTCTTCTAATAAAAGCATCAATTTAGAATAAACAAGTTGACAAACTAAATATATTTACTATGTTGTTTCTAGAACTAAAATATGGCTGAAGGGTGCTGCGGTTTGAATATGCTTAATTTCATATACTTCCTTATAGAACAGTTCAAACAGTGTTTGAAGTAAGATCTAACAGTGTGGGAGAGAGGTCACTTGTGGGTTTCCAAGACTTCCAACAGTATAAAAAAACATTACTTATTTTTGATAAGAATCTGAATAAAACAGTAACTGGTATTTAAACATACGTTTTCCATAATAGTACAATATAGTTTTAAAAAAACTAGGGTCGTGTCCTTAATAAAAGTTTGATTTCAATATTTCCCCCATCAAACATTCCCCTTAGGAGTCACCTACTATATATTTCATAGTATTAACAAAGTAGCTATGTCACAGGCCTGTCATGTCATGCAGATGACATCACAAATAATGAAACAAAATGGCAGATTTTAACACATGGACAACCTGATCTAAATTAAAAATGGATAAACCTGCATTTTTCAAGTACTTAAAATAATAAGGTATGACACTTTCAATGTTTTAAAGATAGAAATATACAGAATGTATTTATGTAAACTTAATGGCTAAAATGAGTGCAGGCGATATCACTGTTTCTCAAAAAAAATTAGTGGGAGGGAAACTGGCATACAATACTAAGACATAGATTAAGTTAACCAGCTCATTAATATGATTAACACTGAGGGAATTAATTCACTCCAAATTACACTAACAGAACAATAAGTGTTACATAAAGAGAGTAATTAATTCAGAATGCTTCATTAACATTCAAAACTAAACCCTTTACCAAATATGACCCAGGATATGACATTTCTTAAACTGAAAACTAAACACAATTTATCATCAATGCAACATACAAGTTTTATCTCTCAACCTGATCAAATAACCAGCTCTCAATTTCTTGTGACCCCCACACACATTATACCAGCATAGTATCACATGATGGTTGGTAATTTACAACTGGACATTTGCCCATGTATAAATGGACCAATGTGTGTATTGTATAGACCAGTGTAAATAGTAGCCTAACAACTGACCACACAGAACAGTCATTGATCTAAGCAGTTGTTTACAGTGTACTGACCTAGAGGTATTACATAACTGACCAAACATTAACCAAACCCACTCTTGGCAGCTTGCCAACTTTATATTGACCACAGGGGAAATTGATTAAATGCAGTGTGTATATATCTTCATACAGGTAATCAACCAGGGAGTAGAAACCATGCAGTTAAGTTTTCACAGTGCGAAACAGACTTTTCAGACTCAAAAAAAAAACCATGAACAAATTCACACTACTACAATTACTTTACTAATAAATGAATAATGTTTGTGTCTGACCTATTAATGGTTAAAAATGACTGGCGCAAACAAGAAAACCTGCATGTACAGGTATTGATTAAACATAGCATTGATATGAATGTAACTTGATTTTGAACATAATAACAACTATCATACTACTGTATTCTTGAAAACATTTGAGAATAAAATATTAGAAAATACCCATTTAAATGAAATCAAATAAATGACCCCTAAATAGCCCCTTGAACTCACGCCACTGGTCAACAGGAACCAATTGAAGGGGGCATTTTAATCAATTTAATGACTTTACAAGTTTTAGCACTTGATATGTAGAGCCTCAGAGCCTCCTATCAATTTACATTTTGTTCAATCATTGATACATGGTATATTGGTACAAATCTAAGATTAACTGGCCATATTGTAGTAAAATCAATAATTATGAATATAAATGCCATTTATTTTATCTTCACTGTAGATGAACAACCACAACTATTTTATTCACATACCAGGCAAGGTTACTGAGTCAAAGTTCATCCAATATTATTTTAAACTGAAATAATTAAGTTTTTCAGATTTAATTTTGACACAAATAAAATACTTCACCATTTATGTAACTCTGAATCCATAAATGCCTGTACTATTTGATTATTCAACATATATTTTATCTTTAATTAAGACAAATGCCGGATTTAGTGACTTTTTTATAAACCTTGACAAACCAGCAAAAATGAGGTGAAATTATTTGGTTTGAGGTAAATTATTTATGAGGTATGGAGGTAAAATCAAGATAAATACATTTTACGTGATAATGTCTCAACAATAACCTATTAACAATGTAAGGCTGTACTAATGCCAAAATTATTTGCCGTACTAAGTAGATGGTCACAGTTATAAGAACTCTGTCAGACAAAATAAAGTTACAATTCCAATAAAAAACATTTAACTCAATGTAACTTGATCAATCTTACAGTACAATTATATGATATAATAACCACGTTATTTATGATACTACTATCACTAGGATCTCATTGCATAAGTCACACTCACAATTATGTTACACGAAAATATTAACACAAATATATAGAGTACACAAGCATGACACACTACGTTCAACAGAAATCTTCTTTGAGAAAATAAAATTAATTTTATAATCTATGATAAGAAAAATTAGCATCAATATGAACGATATTGATGTCGTCAAACTAGAAGCTTTTATAGCATATTAAAATTCCAACCAAGTCCATCTTGAAAAAAAAATTACATTCATATCATATACCATAGCACACATAAATATCAAAGATCATACCGCACTTATACATTAGTAACAATCAGTATATTATACAGTTTTCTATGGAAGCAAAACATGTTAAAATCAATGAATATAACAATTCCTTTCAAGACACGTGAAATCAAGTACTCAAGTACACAACTTTATCAGCAAACATAAAATGCAAACCACTTAAAAGACAAAATGCATACATAAGCATGTTTTCGCACTTTAAAAGCGACACTTAAACAAAGCAAACATTCTCTCATAAGCATCATAATGAAAGGAATCACTTTGATGCACGGTTTTTAGGTTCTCCCTGAGCGATCAAATACAACAATGCCTATGGCAAACATACGTCAAGTTCACAAGAGCTAACACAGGCTTCTCCTGAGTTTTGACCTGAGCAAGGCAAAAAAGCTAACCCTTTATAAGGGTAAAAAGCATTTAAAATACTTGTACACGGTTGTTACCGAAGTCAACAACAAGGATCAGACCATCCGGGGTAACACATATACCGGACGGTCTGTCCATCTGACCGGGTCCATTACCAGGGGCACCAAACTTACACAAGAATGTCCCATTGGGTTGAAACACTTGAATCCTATGGTTGCGAGAATCAGCCACAATAATGTTCCCTTCCTGATCAACAACAACACCCTGTGGACGTAAAAACTGTCCATTGGCACTTCCCTCTGTGCCCAGAAATCGGGCATTATGAAAATCTGGATGTATCACTAGTAGTCTATGGTTGTTAAAATCTGTAACGACCATCTGACCTTCGTTATTAAAACATACTCCACGGGGTGAATCAAAGTGCTTCCACAATGCACCATCAAAACCATACTTATTGATAAACAAGCCATCACAAGTGAATAACTGCACACGATGATTGCGTGTATCTGACACAAGAATATTGCCCTCAGAATTTACAGCAACATCCCATGGATAATTAAACTGGCCATTTTTATTTCCTTTTTCCCCAAACTTCAAAATGAAATTTCCTTCCAAAGTGAATATCTGAATACGATGGTTGTCTTTATCAGCGACAACCACACGCCCTTGGCTGTCAGTGGCGACTCCTGCTGGACGATCAAATTGACCATTGCGTGTGCCAGCAGATCCGAAGTGATGATGGTAAGTTCCATCAGGGTTGAACGCTTGGATACGATTGTTACTACGGTCAGCCACAAGTATAAATCCATCCTTATGGTAGCATATTCCCCAAGGTCGACAAAGCTTTCCTTCTTCCTCACCCTCCCCACCGAAGTGCATCATCATAGCACCTATTGATACATAGTTCCTACCACTTCTCACATCAACAGAGAATGGACTTTCATGAATGTGTTTCCCATTTATCATAACTGAGATCACATGGTGACCTTCTATCTGAGGACGATATGTGATACTGTACGTACCATTCTGACGATCAATAACTTCAGTCCTAAATACACCCCCTTCAGGACTTTGGATAATGCATTCAACTGGGTCACCTCCAACAACACGCTGTTCACCTAGGTGGTCTTTAGCTTGAACAACAAAAATCGAAACTTTCCCTTTCAGGGCACGTTTTAATCCATCTCCAACAGCGATACAATGAGGTGCATATGAGCTGCTACTTATGAAGCCCATTTTGGTGATGGCAACTTGCAATGCAGCATCAGGTGGGGTAAACAGCATCTTGTCATCTTCATGTGGTTGTAAATGACCTCGTAGAGTTCTCAATTTCTGCATTTCTTCAACCATGTTCTCTTTGGTTTTCAGAACATCAATATCACGACCTTTATTGAGAACAGTCTCGACATGATCTACTGTTCTGCTTAATGACATCAAACCTTGTTTTAAGTCATCAACTTGCATATGTAACGATTTTCCTTTTACCTGACGAATTTTCTCAACTCTTCTAAGTAAATCTCTCTCACGTTCTTCCAGTGCTTGCATATGACGGCGTGTGACACTTCTTATCTCCGTAGCAACAGACTGAGACCGAACTTCAACACGTTCTGCCATGCCCTGAGTAACATTTATACTCTC
Source organism: Lutraria rhynchaena (assembly GCA_008271625.1). Taxonomy (NCBI): domain Eukaryota; kingdom Metazoa; phylum Mollusca; class Bivalvia; order Venerida; family Mactridae; genus Lutraria; species Lutraria rhynchaena. The sequence continues at coordinate 862,068 of VIBL01000051.1, forward strand.
TTCCAATGCTTTCATGCCAGCTTTAGCGTCTGCTAGCAACTTGACAGTCACAGTACGAGAGTCTTCAATAGCATCTTGGAGGTAGATAAAACTATGACCGACATGTTCGTTCATTGTACATTCCCGACATATAGGGGACATGCAGGTATCACAGTACAAACGGAGAATTTCAAGTTCGTGGATACTGCACGGGGTTTGTAGTCTGTCACCCTGTGCTGCTGAAATACTTGGCGACGCCAAAGAAGGTGTCAAATTATGAGGTCGATAGCCGCGGCTTACGAATCGCTGAATATGATGATCTTTGGTAAGCCTGACACGTTGATGAGCTTTAACACAGTTGTCACAGAGATACTCATAACAATTCTTACACATGCATGTAGCTCTACTTCCTTCATCACACGAGTTACACCAGTGATTCTGAAAGTCATTGTCAAGCTCTCCATTCTCACCTTCATCCTGAGAAACCATAACGTCAAGAATATTAGATATAAAAATGCTGGATGGTATACCTTCAATACCCCCTGAATTCAGTGACGCTTCCTGATTGCATGATGGGCAACGTAATGTTTCTGGAGAGCCATGATCATGGTGATAGCATTCTAAGCATCTCTTGCAGAATGAGTGTAGACATGGCAAGACCCTGGGATCATGATATGCCCCCCTACACAGGGGACAGGCCCCATGTTCTCCTAACTGATCGGATATACTGGCCATTGACAACACAACATCAATCCTTGAGGTAGATCGGTTACAGCGATACGATATTTCGACTCGAATCACATTGTTGAATTTTTAAGCACGTTTTCGTTAAACTGACATAAATCCACGGGATAACACAAGTTTTTACACGGCTCCGTCCTTGGATTAGTTTACACGCCCAAAATACGCAGTTTTCTACACGCGTTCCCTGAGACGAAGAACATTTGCACATTCCCTTCACATTTTGCACATAAGAGTAAATCCAGATATGTTATTAAGTGCATATTCCCAGTAATATCCGTAATAAAACACAAATGTAAGCACACGGCTTGAAGCACTGGTCGCCATCTTTCAGCCTCAATGTGGGAGGCGGAGTTAACCTAATTTCTAAAGTACCCGTCAGTCAAGATATTACCCAATCAAATTTTACGATAGAAATATTTGGACGAGAGCCAAATAAACAACCGTAAACATTCAGAATTATGTTGAAATTTTAACCTGTGCCCGAAGTAAATGTAGAAATATTTCGAAGATCGATAATCAATTCTTTAATAAACACACACGCTCAGACAATTTTTCACATCGTATAGTTACTGAAATTACGCCAGATGGGAAACTACGCATGTTTACTACACTGGTATAATTCATTCATATAAGTCACGTGACAAATACATAAATTGACAAGTTGACCTTGTTATATAATATCTGTACGTTGAGGTCGACTTAACTTTGACCAATGTGGAGTTAAGGATTTATAGAGATTAACATTATTCAACACGTGGGATTGGTCGCAGATTTGTTCAACCATTGTACGACGATAGATGATACTTCACATCGGTGCAAATCGGCAGTTTGAACCCACGGACTACCTCCCTACTATGCTGTGCAAAACGAGAATGTCGATATTTAAGACTGTTAAATTTGTGTAAACTTATTATCTTGTATTGATCCAATTCCATTATTATGAATACCTGAACATATCGCTCACTAACGAAGAAAAAATTTCATACTTACACGTAACAACGCCCTCTTGATATAAGGGAAGTAACTGCTATAAGTCTCGTGATAGTGTTTACGCAGTTACCCTTCTTGTGAAATCTTTTGGGCGTGCACGTGAAATCACTTCGCCGTATAAAGTTGATAAACTTCAATATGAACAGACAGGCAGTTTTACTTGATTATTCATATAGATTTAATCTTCTCATATTGAAAATTATCTACTGGAGCGTAAAAAATTGTGATAAAGTTGTATTGTTCTACTAGTCCAAACTAATTAAACTGCATGTGACGGCGAGATATTTTTGATTTCCGAATTCATTTATCGGCCAACCGGAAAGCCGAATAAGTAGGGCTATTGTTCTACTAGCTATTAACACGCACTTGAAGCTAATCAACGCGATCTGATCGCACAAGCTACAGGCGTCACTTCATGTGTGATAATACTGGAACACTTCACTTTGTGTTATCATCATGTCCTACAGCTCTATTTCAAGGTTGATACAGGTGGCGTAACAACCGAGTTCTGCACGTGATAGGTGACGCACTAGATAATATATGTCCAACCAATTTCATGGATACGGTAAATTCCGGATGTTCAAACCTCATAATCTGAAGTCAACTGACTGCAAACACAATTTTTATAAAAAAAAACAACCAAAATTAGAATTTGCTAACGAAACTCTTGATTATTCTGGACCAACTGTTAGGAACTCCCTCCCTGAAGGTATATGCAAAGCCAAGAGTTTAGATGTCTCCAAAAGCAAATGTATTTCTTATTAGTGTAACAAGGCTGTATATGTATGTGTGTGTGTTTATAGTACTTTGTATTCACGTTTGCCTGATTAGCTCAGTTGGTAGAGCAGCTGACTTGCAAGTAGAAGGTGCAGGTTCGAGCCCACATCAGGACTTTCATTTTCTGCCTCCTTTTACATTGGAAAGCTGATACTGTCCTCTTACAAGAGCACCAGTACTATTGCTATTTTATAATTAACTGTCACTTTACATATTTGTTTCATTTTTTATTGTAAATGTTGTGTGAATGAAATTTTTACATTTTGAGAGGCTGACAGGAAAGATTGGGCATATGCCTACGAGTTGTCTTACTGCATCAAGTCTTAATTATTGTCATTATTGTTAATGTCATTTTCAGGTAACTATGAATGTAAATACAAGTGATTTTTATTTTCATTCAAAATGATAGACTTATTATGTTCTCATGATTTATCATGCAATGCACTTGTGATTTAATTCTTGTACAGTTAAACTCCTGCCCATATTAATCTAAGTATAAGTAGTACATCTACATGATACTCCCGATCAATCAATATTGATTATAACTGGGAGGCGCTTGTCAGGAAAACTGTGTCAACAAGTATTAAGTGCTTAGTTAAAAGATAAAAGTTTACAGACAGAAGAGTGCAAGGTTAAGATTTAAAAAAAACATCTAGGGAGCTAGAAAGGAGCTGTCTACAACCTTTCCTTGAAGATATTTAGGCTGGGACTGGATTTGACCTGGTATGGGAGACTATTCCAATGCCTTATAGTTCTGGGGAAATAGGCGCTAAGGTGATACTGGGTATAGGACTGGGGGATCAGGAAGTTCAAATTTCTAGTTGGGATGAGGTGGTTATGATCAACATGAACAAGGTTGTTCTGGATTTCGTAGAGAAATATAAGAGAAGAATGGAGTCTGCAGCTTTCTAGGGAGGGCCAGCCAAGATTATGTAACATTTGTGTGACACTACTTTGGAAATCAAAATTATTGCAAACATGTCTAGCCGCAGCTCTTGAGGTTAGATGTTTCTGCCAAGTATGGGAATATATCATTGTTCTTGGAATAAAAATAACAGATAAGGCGAGAAAAAATAATCTTGTTTATGGTAACTTGACTAAAGAAATTAGGGTAGGTAAGAAGAAAACAAAATTCTAATTTTTTATCACAACACCTTTTGTGAGAATGCGAATAAGGATTCATTCCCAAATATTTCTATACCTTTGATTTTGTCATCTGAATTATTAGAGTCAATGCCAAAAAATAGGATCAGGGGTAACCATAAATATGACTGTTTTTTCTGGTTAAACAATCTATTATTGGCAACGAGAATGCAAGAAAGCATCTACTTGGGCTATTTTAAAATAAATTTCAGAATTGATTGATAATATATTTGTATCAGGGCATTTATGAAGGGTATACTTTTACTACTAGGAAATATCTTCACTAAAAAAGCACAACACCAGTCCTGGATATAAATTTTATGAAGTGTTTAGGTTGATTAAGTTACTGGTATTAAAAATGCGGATTAAAAATACATCACAAACATCAAAATGAAACATGTTCATGTACAGCGTGGCTTAATCAGGGACCACCTGCATTAAATTCTGGCAAGTGTAATAGAAAAATACATACCAGTCATTTAATTGTGAATAAATCATATTCTGGCTGAAGTGTTGATGTGCACAGCCCAACAGATCTTTTCTTTCATAAATTAATATTGTATTTACCATAGTGTATTGCGACTGCTTGGTTGTACAAGTGATGTCAAATATAAGTGACATCTTTCACAAGGCTGGATTGATTTTAAGATCAGGGAGTCTGTCGAGTTGTTTTTTTGAAATTGGCAGGTAAGTGGAAATTATTTTTTTTTGATGTATCTAATTTTATTGTGACAAGATAAAATAATTTATTACAAGTATATCATATTGTAAAATCTATCATATAATTAATTGGGCAGATCTAAGATGCATATTTATAGTTTCAAATAACTTTTACCTGGAACATGACAGTATTGTTTAAAAATCAACACAGAATCTCTTAGAGAGTCTGTTGTTTTCCTCTGTGCTCTGTATGAAATGAGACAATTTCATATTCCATCTATAGCTTACAACCCCATCCCTCATTCTAATATAGTCCCTAGATAGAGTGGTCTGATACTAGACCAATACAGTTATGGCTCCATGGTGCTATAAAATCCATTCATGAAAATCAATTCCCAGCAAATGACAAGGTTCTTATATATCTTGCATACAGCAATGATACATTCTGGGTACTCTAAAGAAAAAGGAAATTTGCTGTAATTTGTAAATTTAATTTCATTTAATCACACCTTAGCATTGTAACAATCTCAAAGCAAGAAAGAAGTTATCATGAAATGAATTTCTGACTTTCAATTCATCTCAATCATACGTTCTTGATATTGAAAAAGTTAAAAGGCAAAATAATATATTGATAAACACAACAATAACAAGGGTAATATAAAGTATTAACACTAATTATAAGAAATCAACGTTGTCCCACAAGGATGGGTAAAAAATGTAAAAATCAATCACAGTGAATCTTGAATATAATTATCAGAATACATTGTAACTGAAATCTTAACTTTTCAGTTCTTGCACAATACAGAACTACTATAACTTATTACACATTCTAAGTTGTCTTTTGTCCATTTGTAATCCATAAATTTAAATAAAATGTAATAACTTGTATACAACAAATACTAGGACAGAAATGTACACAATCACAGCGTGTATCCTTATTTTTTATCTGCATTGTTTTGCTTACATAAGTTCATATTAATATTATATCACAGATAATGTTGTAGCAAGTTCATTTCATGATTTCAATTCCAAACTTTACTTTCGGTGGTTTTTTATATGAAGGAGAATGTAACGAATACCCGACTCTGGTAACTCAAGCTTGTCTTTCTCCTGAAAGATGAAAATAAATTTGAACAGTTATCACTGTGTCAAACTCACAATTGATAAAACCAAAGAAAAGTACAATTGATAATAGTTTAAGCAAGAACATTACAATAACAGATTTATGAACAATACTTTACTAAATCTGACTTTTTTCACTGGGTTTTAACGTCACACCAACAGCCAAGTCATCGGTCAACTTTTTCAGCCTTCACAATGGAGGAAGACCCCCAGGATTAAACATTGTAAGAACCATCGAACTTCCATAAGCTAGCTGGACAGCTTGCTGATGTGAAATTCGGTCCCAGTTAGGATTTGAACTCACAGCGGTGAGGTGTTAGTGAATACTTGTCATAGACCATAACCACTTGGCTAAAGAGGACCCTAAATCTAATTTCACAATACCTATTTTTTCCATTAGTCCAATTAAGTTTATTCTTTAATGTTGATTTTCTTTGTAAAAAACACTGAAGTGAACAAAGTCTAAACATGAAGTAGATTACTTAACAAAGAAAAAGACACAAACTTCTTCGAATGATTCTTTAGTGCCATAACCAGCAAGATAACCATTCAGACGACAGGCGGTGTGGGACTTAATCAACTCTTCATCAGAGAGATTTAATAGGTCCAACATCTTTGGATGACGTCGAAGATTGTACTTCTGATGATAACTGAAAATAAATTTGTATTTTCATCAGTATAAAATAATTGAGGATAACACATGTAGGAATTCTACAGCAAATTAATTATTTGTGGTCACAGGTTGAAAACAGGGTTGTGATGACTGTTTCTCAAAGGCAATTTAATGGAAAATAAAGCATCAAATATAATTTTTTGCCAACAGCTGATTAATGTACATGATATAGGAAGTAGTGATTTGCTCATGTTATTAGATTAAAGGGTTAGTACCATTTGTAAACGATTGAACATTAGAAATAACTGTCTTACAGTATTGAAATATTGATCATTAATGATAATCCTATCACAGAGCAAATCTTCAAACCAATATAATTCTTAGGTATTAAATCTGATTCTCAATAGTATCATATATATCTACACTTATTCTGTAATGTGATCTTGAGCGTTCAAGCGGGATAAAGCCAAAAATATTAAATACTTGGTTTCTGCAAACATTTCCCCCAAAATATGAAAATTATATGGTTGGTAGATCTGCACAATTTGTTTTCAGTTTAGAGATATAGTTCATATGAAAATGAAAATATTGCGCCCACAGAAAAATGAGGCCCAGCATAAAAATTGAGACAAAACCTACTCTTCAGCTTCGTAGAAAGGTCCTGCCTTGGCAATTACTGTAACGATAGGTCGAGCAATTTGTTCCTGTTGAGCTGCTTTAGTTTTTTCTGCAAGCCTCTTCTGTTCATCATCATGGTAGAAAATGGCTGACATGTACTGCCTACTGTGGCCGGATGTTGGATCGTGCCAGGCCCAAAAGTTCTTCAAGATTGTCTCGAAATTTGTCACACTGGAATCAAACTCGATGTCCACAGTCTCAGTATGGTCACCACTTAAATGAAAGATAAATATTTATTACATGTATTGTACAACATAAATCCTCAAAACTAAGGATTTTTCTTGACATCAATAGTGAAACTATTGTGCAGATTCATTGTCTGAAAGGTAAACACAGGATTCAAACCTACCATAGTTCTTATGTAGTCAGCTAAACTATTTGTTGCAAACATGAGAAAATCAATTCTAATTTCTGTTTGTATCAATAGTTTTGACTATCAGAATGACAGATTGAGTCTTATTATGGACTAAATCTACAATAGTCAACATAGAACATACTCTAATCTTAGCTACATTTTCATTCCAGGTCATGTCAATTATAAGCAATATTCTCCTTGTCTTAAACCTATATGTCATGATAAACAAACACCAAAGTTTCAAGTTTGGATGTTCCAGCAAGTATTAACAATTTTTAATACAGTTATTTTTTAGGCACAAATTCAATAATGTGTCATCTGTTTCTAATTTTAGGAGTTTCTTTATTTACTTGAATAAAATTAAGCACAGGTAGACTGATATGTAAGTTTTATTTGCAACCACTTTAAGTCAATTTTTCTCTGAAACAATTTTTGTATTTTCAATGCAGGATTCATCACTATGTATAAAAATGACACGGATATGATGGAAACAATCAACAACAACAACAACAAATGTGTTAATGTAAAATCTGATAAACCCTTTATTAGTACATTTATTCAAACTGAACCTTAATTAATATATACAGTATCAAAATGACCGTATCTGTTAATGGATCCATTTTGGTTACTGTGTTTGAACTATTTTTTTAAAAGCAATACCCAATTAAAATCTGGCTAGAGAAACTAAACAATTTACCACTAGCCTAAATACACAATTTTGAGGAAGTTCATTATCCTGAACAGAAATTTACCAGCCCTGTGCTTTGGGCTAGTCGGTTAACATGAAGACTTCATAACGTAAGAATGGAATTTGTAAAAATTGAGTTTTTAATTTGGATTGCTGAAGGCTGACACCTTAAATTTTAATAATATTAAATGTATATTGAATTGTTATTCTAAGTAAGATTTTTGAAGCCAAAAACTGCACAATGACAAGTTAATGAATGACTAGAATATGTAATTCAATAAAATATTTAAGACCCTAAATGATATGTATACAATACTTACATCTTTCTGTACGTGGGATTCACACTTGTGCCACCAGCAAACCCAACACGCGTCCTCACTATTCCCGGAGCACAGCCAAACTGTGCCTCCGGGAACCAAAATCAGCTCATGCCGAAAGTTGCCGTCTTGAAACGACCCATAATTTTCCGTCAGGTTTATACCATGCACCAGTTTAGGTAAAGATAAAACAGCTTAAATGAAACGATACATACATATACATTATACAGATAAAATATGGATACACACGGTTCGTTAATAAAAATGATAGCTGTTTGAATCTTGATTACACCGGGGACTCTACAAAAGAACAATGTACCAAAATAAGAAAAGCAATTTTAACAGCCACTGACCTAACGTTTTAGTGGTGTTTACCCTGCCAATTAAATGAAAGACGAGTAAAATCAGGTAAAATAAGATAACAGGTTACGCTTCGTTCAGGTAGAAACTACCTCTTAAACAATGTTATGCACTCAATAAAAGATACAACAGAATTTGTAAAGCGGAAATGTAATCATTGATCACCTTACATAAGGAACTTGTTTACATCTAAACGAATAGACGCTCGAATCAAGCGCCCGAGAAGATTAACTTCCGGTTTGATTACTTCCAAAAAAACGGCTTTGACATTTCGTAAGTTGTTCATTTATATCTTGATTATTTGACATATTATCAGTGTCAAAATAAAGTATTTGCAATAGTTACAAAAGCGCATTTAATTCTCACAATGCTTCTGTAGAGAATATTTGTATAAATTTACAGGCGCAGAGCAGCATAGAATTGGAAATAACAATTAGCCTAAATTAACATTGCCTGATGCGTTATTTTAAAGTCTCGATCGAGATTCCGCTAACAGAAACTATGCAACATAAAATGTGTTTTCAGTTACAGATTAAATGCTCCTCCACACATTGTCACACAAACCAGCTTAGTACTTTCCTTAGGGGTGTAGATTGTTCTCATTAAAAACTTGCCACTGGCTGAAACATCTGGTTCAAACACATCTTACTATTCTTAGGGTGGTTGCAATTGGCAAAAAATTTGTAGAGTGAAACTAGATGCTTAAGGGCTTATTTCCATTTTATATGACTGAGCCTCTTAACTACTATGTAACTTTATTTCTAATGGCCTCTTACTCGAATTCTTAGATACTCGTGTACATGAGAACAATTTTTGTGATGCATTTCTCAGCTTGGTCTAAAAATAAAGAAATATGACCAAAAACAGATTTGATATAATATTTATGTGGTCTCATTACCAAGTTCAAAGATATAGGAATACAGTAGGAAGATGTGTGGTCATTATATGAGGGTGGTCACCTGAGAGAGGTTTACTCTAATGACAGTCAATGAAAAAGTTGGACCACTATTTATCTTTGGTGGGATGTTGTTGTCTCTCATTTCACTTTGACTAAGTTTAGAGGAGTGGTTGATAGGACGCTGTGACAATCATAGATAAAACACTCAAATCTCCCACTGATTGTTTTTAATAGATATTTATGTTGTCAATAGCATTTTGAAAATTATTGGAAGAATTTTTTAACATTTGCTATGGTGATATTTTTAATACAGTGTAACCTCAGAAACCCAAAGCCACGGAAAATTGGAATTCCCAAAATAGTGAACTTTTCCTGCGGCTCCGATTTTTAGCTCCAAATTCTGCTAACATAAAAGTCTGAAAACCCAAAACCCCAGAATTCCCCAAACTAAACCATTTTCTGGCCAAAATCACTTTTTCATGCACAAATTCAGCCCAGAATTCCAGCATCAAATCATGCAAGTCAATCTCAGGATGTGTTAAGCCAACATGATTAACTGTGTTTACCTAACAAGTGATTGGCGATACAGCAGCTTTTAAAAACAGTAAGCACCTACTCATGAAACACAAGGGGTGAAAAGTTTCAGAAAAGGACATTTTACGATGTGTTGATGATCATAATTATGCCTGTCAATATGTTTGATGGCAATTATCACTGCTATAGTTAGATCAAATTTTCTAATGTTTTTGATGTTATCAAATTGGATTAGTACATGTTATTAAAATTTTTGTGTCAACATTTATCACAAAATTTTGATGAATATGTGATCAACAAATCTAAACACCACATAATATTACTTGAGTACTAAATGCATGAAGGGAAAAATGAATTAAATAATCATTATATCAACAATGTTGAGATAAATTAACCTACAATAGCACCGTAGAGATATCAACATTATCCATAAAGAATAACCATAATACCAGTGGCTGACTTTGTAATTCTAGAAAACCACACAAAACTAAAAACTTCAGACATTTTGAACATTTTGTCCGGTCCCAAGGTTATTTGGTTTTCTGGGGTTTCACTGTATTCCATAGTTTCATTGTTTGTGATTCTCATTCATGATTAACATTGACAGATTTTGAGGTTGTACATTTTATTGAAAATATTATAAAAGCAATGGTTTCTTTAATTGCTATCTGTCCAAATCTCATATACTCAGTATATTAATTTATACATTTCATGTCATGTGCTGCAGATTTGAATAAAAAAATGTTTCCTACACTCTTCATATTAATTTATGATTTTTACTTGTCTAAATGATTTTGTATCAGATTTGGAAAACTGTTTATTAATGACTGATATGTTTATAATTGTATAAGCAGTATGAGTCTTATCCTATGTTGATTTGTAAGTGGACTTACTGTTCTGTAGCAATTTTCTTCCTGTTGTTCATTAGAATTTGTGCACATGTTATATTAAGTTCCTTATCCCATAGTTTGTATAAGTACGAAAGTACCATATAAGTGAATGAAATGAATATTAATACATAAGTTCAGAATTTAATTTACAGACTTACCGGTGGTTGTTGCTGTGTAAGATGATTGGCAGATTTTAGTAAAAAGCACTGGGTAATGATGTACTGTGGAACTGGAAGAGTTGAGCTGAGCTGAGGATTAAAGTGATAAATTCTTATCTCTAGGCTGTGCTATTTGTCTGATTGTTCTGTTAAACAGAATGAGGAAAATGCTTCCAGGTACAAAAATGCTTATTTTGGTATAACTATTTGTAGCCAAGATACTTGCATTTCTTTTGTAGAACATTAAGCCTGTAAAACATAATATGGACACACTTAGAGCAGTAAAAATTGATGATTTAAGAGTAAGTTACTTTGATGTTGAACACGTGTTAGTTATAAAATGTGTAAGAATAAAAATATTGATTTACTCCTTGGAAATTATTGGATTTTCTTAAATCAGTACAAATATGATATTTTGGTCAAATTTTGGTTATGTTTAAGGTATTTTTGATGTTGTAATGTGTCTCCTGGCATCCACCATTCTTACTCAACATGAGCATTTTTTGGTTAATTTTTGGATGTCCAAATTAACCAGGCTGTAAATCTTTTTGAACAGGCTGAGGAACCAGTTTTGTGATCTGTATCATTGTTAAGCTAACATATGTATAATTAAATATTTCCATAATCAAACATTTAGTATCAAATGATTAAACTTTTGATATTTTGTAATTTCAAGTTTTATGAACAATTGTGATCTCGTGTTTTTACAGGAATAGGTGTATTTGGAACTACGCCTAGTATTCGGTCATTTGTTGCTATCTTCAAATCGTGTGGTTTTCGTGTGGTTGCTTTGTGGGGTCGAGTGAAAGCAGAGGCTGAACAACTTGCTTCAGAATTAGATATAGCAGTGTTCACTGATAATGTTGATGAAATTTTGTTGAACAAAGACGTAGATGTCATTGTTATAAGCTGTCCACCCCACATGCAATCACCTATAGCTGTTAAAGCCTTAGGGATTGGGAAACACGTGTTCTGTGGAACACCAGCGGGTCCAACGCAAGTAGAATCTCTGAAAATGGTCCATGCCGCAGGCTACTACCCTAAACTAGCAGCTCGAATGATTTATGGACTGCGTTTTTTACCAACTATCAAAAATATGAAACAGTTAATTGAAGATGGTTATCTTGGTGATTTGAAAATTTGTGAGATTCGTGTTCACTTCTGGAACTATCCAAAAGAGAAATACGATTGGACATGTGATGGTATTATGGGTGGAGGAATTCTTAATTCGGTAGGCAGTAATCTCATTGACATAGTTAGTTATCTAACTGCACAAAAAGCCATTAGTGTTCATGGTATGTTAAAAACGTACACAAAACAAACAGATAAGATCAGAGGGATCCGTGAGATAACTAGTGAAGATTTCTGTTCTTTTCAACTGGAGCTTGATTATGGTGCATGTGCCACTGTAACTATCAATTCTCATATGCCTGGGCAGTTCTTTCAGGAAATCGTTGTTGTCGGTACAAAAGCTAGACTTACAGCTAAGGGAGCTGATTTATACGGACAAAAAAACGACTCACGGAAAGAGGACCTCCTTCACTTTGACCCAATTAATTTCAAAGAGGAGGACAGATACGGAGTCTCTGAAAAGATGAAATCAGTGATTCCTACACCATATTTAAAAGGGATCATCAGGATGATAGAGAGTGTGAAGGAGGCTTTTGATAAAGAGGAAGAAAGACAAAGTTATTGTCAAGCAACTTTAGAGAATGCTGCGACATTTGAAGATTCATTATATGTACAAACTGTCATTGATGCCTTAAAGTTGTCAAACCGTACAAAGGAATGGGTTAAGGTTGAAGTAAAAACTGATGAACCTGGTCCAAGCCCTATATTACCTCATAGTTCAGCTAGTAATAAGTCGTAGATTTTTTTCTAGCATTTTACTGTTTTATTCGGGTGCCAGGCAGTATTTGTTTACTAACATTTTTTACTGGTCTTTCATTTTTAGTTTGAACCAATGTAGATGATGTCCGGCTCTGAGGTTATAAAGCCTGAGTATGGAGTCTAGTCTCAGAATTTAACCTAAATTAAAGTCAGCATTTATGACATGATGAGTATCAATCAATTAAAAACTTAAATATTGAGAATTTAGCCTTACTTAAGGTCAACATTTAAGGCATAATAATATCTATCAATTAAAAGCATACATATTGATAATCTAGCCTTACTTAAGGTCAATATGTAAGACATGATCAGTATCAATCAATTAAAAACTTAAATATTGATAATTTAGCCTTACTTAAGGTCAGCCTGTAGGACATGATAAGTATCAATCAATTAAAAACTTAAATATTGAGACTGGTCTCCAATCTCAGATAAGGCAAACCTGGTTTCTGCTAACATCCCCCAAAACTATAGGCAGATGAGCAAATTTTGTTTTTCAAATATATTAATCCGAAAAAAGTCTGGGGTGAGCAGACAAAGGTGGGGTTGTCCATGTTAGCAGAAAATTGGAACAATTTTAAGCCTGTTAAACCACAGTCTGATTTAGTGCTTTATAAGTCGGATTATCTTTGAATATTTTTCACTCTGTCCATTAATTTTATAATATCTTCACTGGTTGTGTAATGTAATCCACAAGTTATTTTACTTTACAGTGTTCAAATATTTGAAGGGTCAGCCATTGTAATTTTTGTCAAGATGTTGGCTGCATTTTAACAAATATTCTTAAAATTTATTTCTACATGAATTCAGGTTTATCTATAGTGTTGAAAATGTTTCTTTGTTGAGTAGCTGATATATCATCTTTTGTGTTCTAGTACTCATGTACTAGTTACATTTGCTTGTTACTGAATCTGTAGTTTTGCCCTCAGTCAAGATGTGGCTTGTATGTGTATACCAGGTCTGCCATGTTCCACAAAGGGTTAAACGCTTTCGAGACAGGTTTTTTTTTGGGGGGGGGGTGAAATCTCTGGTTACTACTTGATTTGCACAAAATGAGGTTTTTATCTTTTGTATTGTTATTAGCTCATAAGGATTTAAGGTTCAGGGTGAGCTGTCAGGATGGGAAGGCGGATGCCCCGGCATCTGGTGTGAGCAATGGTCTTCTTGTCTGAAATTACTGCTTAGATTTCTTTCAAAATTGCATTTATTCGGGTGAATGATACAGGGCCATCATGGCCCTCTTGTTATTTTATTGGTGGGGGGGGGGGGTCCTCCTTTGACCCTCATCAAAAGTGCTGATGCAGCAAATGTACAGTAATCAGATTTATTCTTATCAATTTTGTTGGCACAATGAGGGCAATTTTAAGTGATAAGGTGATTTATACAATATAATCTTTGTATGTAAGTTTTATAAGCCATTAGGCCTAAACAAAAAAAAGGTTTGTGTCCGGTTACATACCCCAAAAAATACGGGTCGGTAGGTAGGGATTTATTTCTCTTATGTTTATTTTTACATTTATCGGCAACACTGTTGTGAAAATTACAATACAGCACTATGATTTGAATGCCGTAAAAATTTTTGAGTCGGCAGGTGAAAGATGGGTTGGTCAGGTAACTGGAAACAAGCCTATTTTTTACGCCTTATTAAACAATCACTATTTCAACTTTTTTTTCATGTTAAATATTATAATTATATAATTTAATCACATTGAAATAGAAAACATTGTGAATCCAAATTTTTATAAAGAAAACATTGGGGAATTCAAATTTTGCAAAGTGCATTGTGGGAACATTGCAGATTGTGTTGGAATATTTTTACTTGTTGTAGATCTGAACTTCTCAAATACATGATGTGCATTTTGTGTGCAATTATTTTCCTATTTTGTTTTATATAACAAGGATTTGGGTATTGTCATATTACTGTTCTTAGATCTGAAATGTTTTACACCAGTAATGGTTATTAATAGTGTGTAATATTGTATTATGGTCAAAAACAATTGTTGATTATAATTATGTTCACACTAAGATCTTTCTATTTCTTGCTGATGTATACTGTTGTTATTTTTATTTCTCATCATGTGTCAGTATACCAAGGATTTTCTTATCCTGGACTTTGTACCCCTTTGCCTCACAATACCACATTTCCCTGCTTCTGAGGCAGATGACTTTTGAAAACATTGTGGCAAAAGAAGCCTTTGCTTGTAATGAGTAATGGCTTTTTTTGCCACAATGTTTTCCACTCTGTCAGAGAGAAATGATCCAATTTTCTTGTGTAAATTGATGTTTTGTATATTAGCTTTGAATTTGGAAGAGTCCAAAATATGCTTATGAGGCAAAGGGTTAAAGTCTGTCTTATGTTTAAACTCATGGTTATCTAGGTTAATCAGGGTTGCGTGTTTACAATAAAGTTGTATATGGAAGAAGTCTACCAAAGAATGTCTGACCATCGAGTTAGGTGCTGATGTATTTGAACCATTGGATATTATTGTGACCTTCAGTCACTATATGATGAACTAATCATGACAAACCTCTGTTGAATAACTTGTTGTTCCCCTGTCCGTCTCTGTTTTCTTTCGTTTTAAAAAGTCAGGTCTTCACACAAGTTATAACATTTTCAGGAAGCTCGTAATATAAGATTATTTGTGTTCAGACTGATGTGCAGTAGTGTGATTTTTCTGCAGTTTTTTCCTCAATGTATTGTCACATGGGTCATTTTTATGAAATATGTAAACCTGTTAAGAAAATCTGATGGGGGGGGCAGGTAAGCCCATTCTCCTCAAATGCACCTTGAATAATTGTTGATGCACTGTAGTTGTCAGTGGAATCTCGTATCTGTCCATTTATTTTTATGGTGTTCTTTAGTCAGACTGTATCACATCTGAAAAGCGGCATTCCATCATGCCATGACAAAATATTTCCTCCCTGCCAATTAGCAACCAGTTTTCCCTCTGTACATAATTGATGTGTATTATGTATGATGTAGATATTTTATGATATTTTGTATAGGTTCTAGTCACAGTATTTTAAGTTAAATTATCACACAGGTTGTGAATTCCTCATTTGTGTGGGTTTTAATGTACAAGCTTATTATCTGTAGCATTTAATTTTGCTTTCATGGAATTTGTTGATAATATTAGGATTCACATTAATTTTCTGTCACAATATCCTGAAGTATAAGATGATGATTCTGACTAGATGTACCAATTTTGTGTGAATTTTGTGTTTATCAGTAAGAAACATGTACTTGGACATATACATTTATCATTGGTTTGGGTTTCATATTTGAATTCGGATCTAAAGTTGACTTTTTGTTCTCAATCAGTCTGGATTATTATCATTAAACAGTGAATTTTTTTTTTGCTATTTTGGGAAACAGTCCGGGTCCTGTCCAATTGGGAGAAAATGCATGGTGTGGTGCCAAAATTAAGAATTTTTAGGTCCGAAATCAGGGAAAATGTCTTTATTTTCAATTGGGAAGGGTCTGTTTTACTTGACCCAAATATAGAGGGGAAAAAATCGCTGTAAAACATAATAAAATGTCAACTAATTGTTTTGACAGTTGGTCACTTAATAGTTCTATTATTATTTATTTCCTTTTCTATTATTTGAGCTGATGATATTTCTTGTATTTGACTGGTTTAGAGATTTAGGACATTGAGTTAAGCATAATAATTATGTAGGATAATGGTGCATTGTATATTGTTGTACATGTGTATTGGTATTCAGATATTTATATGATATTTGGAGATTGTGTTTATGCCAATTATTTATTATTAAATTGGATTAGAATTACATTATTCTATATTGGGATTATTCCAAAGGAATACATAAAATAACTGTACAAATAAGCATACTCATTCAATACTTTAGCCGGCCTGAAATAAGTCTTACTCAAGAAACCTGCATGTATAACATTATGCTTATTTATGATGTACACTTTACTATATAGCATTACAATGGTTTTCAATTTATTTCTTGAGAAAGGCCTATTTTAGGTGAAATATCGAACAAGGGTATAAATTTGAACAGTTATTATTCTCTGGTATTTATATTTAGTTAAAACTTATTCATGGTTATCAAGGTTAAGTAGTTATTTACAATTTTTAATAAATCATAATGTATACAGCACGTTTTAAGTTCAGTCAAACCTGTGAACAAAGGCCACCCTTGAGAAAGACAAAATGTGGCCTTTATTGACAGATAGCCTTTATTTGGAGGTCAGTTAGTTCTAAATAATAAATGATGCTTTTTTTCCCCAAAGAATGACCTTTATTCACAAGGTGGTCTTTATTTAGAGAAGGCTGCAAACACAGGCTTGACTGTAGTTATTTATTTACAATTTTTAGTAAGTCATATTGTATTCAGCACATTTTTATGCACATTGATCTGTAGAATTGCACTGTATGTTTGTATGTTGTTTGTTTGTTGTCTATGAAACATTCTGTGTTTTATTGCTTTTTTTATTTTTTAGTAAGTCAAAATGTTTTAATGAAGTTTTACATCAGTGATGAGCATAATGAAAGAGTATGTCATGTTTCAGAATCAAAGCTACTTAGGTCACCTGTGAGGACACACCAGTGATTGTTGTCACTAGCAAGTGATTTCTCCAGTAAATAATTGATAGGTCGTGTATTCTCTAATCATTACATGGTTAACATCATGTTTTGTTGTCATGTGGTGACATTAATTGCTGCCATTATCTTGTTAGAAATACTTGTACTTTACAAGAATTAGTGTACTTATTATACTTGACCATGTTGTTAATTCGTACAATTCATCACACATTGAGTTTGAGGTTTCGAACAGAGTACAGGCACAAAATACAAGTAGCTGATTGGTTGTTTGTGTGCTTAATCTTAATATTGACCAATGATTAGGCAGCATTCTTAGACTGGTCTTCAAACTTCGTTTTTTAGTCTTAGACTGTGTTCATCTTTTTTGCTGTCTGTATTGATGCCATGATATATTGTCACACAAGTTTTATGAAATTTATACATCACATAATGACACCAAAAACACATTTGTCTTTCTATTTTAGCTTTCACAAATTATGTTGTCTGTTTTTATAAAAGAAATGTTTAAATGTACAATGTTTATTGTCATTACTGATTATAAGATTTGGAATTCCTTTTATTTTTTTTGATATTTTGAATGTAACTTGTAGATGCTTCTTTATCAAAAACGGAGTTACTAAATTAAAGGAAGTATGCATTTCATTCTGTCTTATCTCTGGGCATAAAATTCTTACTACAAACAAGAACATTAAAAATCATAGATCATTTAGAACTGATATTTGAAATAGTCGCGTTGTGTTCAGTATAGATAATGTTTAACTGCTGTCTTTACAATCTGATGTTTAGATTGCGGTTGTCAAATCTTTGAAATAAAAGCATCAATGTATTGTAAACAGTGTTTTCTCTTCACATACAAGACTAACAACAAATACATGTAATGGGAATTGAATTTGCTATTTGTTATAAGAACATTACAAAGTTTGTCAAAAACAATCTTGGATTATGTTCCCTTTTTGTCAACAACAAATCTCAGATTTTTGTACCTGACCAATTGGATTTTTATAAGATTTGTTAGGTGACCAGATGCATTATGGACACTGTATTTTTTGTGCTTTTTTGTTTTACTGTTGTTACTGTGAAAAATGTATTAAAACATATCTGTGTACTACTGTTGTTGTTGTTGTTGTTGTTGTATTAACAACAATTTAGCTTTTGGTGGTGTCCATACAAATCAATCATTTAAGCTGATTCCATTTTACATTTAAAAAAAACTTTAGATTACAAGTTCAGTCATTTCAAAAAACTAACACACATTGTTGATTAGGTTATTGTCTTGTAGTTTACAAAAAATAACACTTGAATCAACTGAATAAAATTATGAAAACATGTTTTTCTTTGGTGTGCTCTTGTTAACACTTCTTCTGTGGAGACATAGATTCTGTAAATACAAATTATTATAAAACTGATTTGTCCAAACATTGTTTAAACTGTATTGTATATGTGGTCTAAATTTTAGAATATTTCCTTTTTGAAGCGAATAAACTGTAATAAAAGTACATAAACTTCCTGAACGCCCCTCATACATTTCTTTCCCATCATACCATCCCTGTCTGGAACTAGAACTCAAACACTGAACAAATTTTTAGTACAAATTCTAATTTTGAGTAGCTCAGTCGACAGACAAATGAACCATTAATAATTATATACAAGTATATACAAATATACAGCGGCCTCTGTGGTAGAGTTGTTATCGTCTCTGACTAGTAATCTGAGCTTGAATCCCACACGGGACGAAATTTCACACGGGGAAGCAGTACAGAAGGTTGATGGTTCTACGTAGAAGTACTGCTGGTACATATATCACATTCTTACTTGTAAAAGTGAAAAACCACAGTCAAAATGAAATTATGGCAATGTTTGTCCGTGCATAAGAGAACAATCAATTGGCAAACAGAACTTTTTAAGAATGAAGTGCTCGACTTATGCTACTTTCCAAATTAAATGTGACTGCCTTTGGCTGACCAAACGTACACATCATGGCTAGATTGCTTTAATTAAAAGCAACTGCTTCAATGTTGTGGACTTTGGGCAAGTGGACTTTTGAGAACAATTCAAAGTCAGCCCACTTCAGTCCTCTCCGTGCTTTGATTTTAAAAAGAAACGAACCTCTTACAGGACTTCATGTTAATCAGACCAAGAGTAATTTACAGATGAACATCTACGTAAATCAGAAAAAAACATGTGCAGTGAAATCCCTGAAAACCGGACCCCTTCCGGACTGGGTTAAAAGTCCGGGTTTTGAGAATTCCAGTTTTCAGAGTCCGGTTTTCATGGGTTTAGTGCACTTAACATGATATGACACACTTAAATCATAAAGAAATTTCGTGCGAGACTTCAAAACTTCAAGGTTTTCTCAGGAGCTGAATATGAAGACCTAAATTGACGAAACATAATATAAAATGTGCTGGTATGTGTAATTATACTTAAATTGTGTCATTATTTGCCGAATTACAAACTACTTCTTCTATTCAAATGTTAGTATTATCAGTTCTGGTTCTATAAACTGGTACACATACTGTTTTCTACATTTTAATGGATTGGATTTTCTACCCTCGCCTTTAAAGCGACAGTTTTTTTCGATAAAATTCGTATTTATTGAAGTGTGTGATTAATCCATTAGACTTGAGTATAGCAACAATTTGTGAGCTAATCTAACCAACGCGCGGTGTGTGGACATATCTCAGTCAGGGTAATACATTTTTAATCTTTAGTTGTCACTTTATATGGAATAAATTCTAACTAATTTGTACGATGAATGCGACTAACATCTTTTTCTTTTGTAAACACTATTATATTATCCTATTCATTTGTAAACATTATTGTTCTCACAATGGTATAATTCTGATTCGTGTATTACTATGGTCCAAGTTGTATCATCACGCTCCAAATTAGATTTGGGTGGAAAACTAATGTAGCAGTCATCAATAAGAATTGTACTGATGTCTGTTATGTTCATTATTATATAATTAAAGTAAGAAAGAATGGAAATTACTTTATAAATGATAATTAAATTGAACATCATTCATGATAATATTTGTTTTCATTTAAATGATTCACATGATCGTCTCATCTATTGATTTTAGAATTTCATGCATGTCGTGTGTATATAAATAAAAATGTAATAAATGTTCTATACAGGTTGATACTGAGTAGAAAGAAGAATCAATAGCTAAGGCGGTGTTCATGTGATTTTTGTCTCATCATGAAGATGCGATTAATCAGCGTGTCATTTTGAGTGTATTTATAACTTGGGCACATTACTTCAATTTGTATATTGATCTATTATAAGTAGTTTGTGTCTCTCCGTATGACATCTCAGAATGTGTTCGAACATCATTGATCACTTCATGTACATAATATCCGACCAATGAAATTATAATCCGTCTGAGGTTGATATGACCGAGCTAAAATGTGCTTCAAATACAGATCATAATCTCATATTTGCAAACCACAGAGGTCGAACGCCTCATTGTCAATCTGGATGGACAGTAGAATACACTAAAGCCAACGCTAGATTATAACAGACAGCAATGAAAGCATTTCTGCAAAGTATAACAAAGATGACGTTTGTTTTCATATTAATTTAAAAACTAATTCATAAGACAACTTACTGTGACCAATATAGTGTTCACAAGGGTTTCCAGTGATTTGACCTGGTCAAAACTGTGACCTCTAGGGTGTTAGCATGGTTTTTCAGTGATTTGACCTGGTCAAAACTGTGACCTCTAGGGTGTTTACATGGTTTTCCAGTGATTTGACTTGGTGACCTTGTATTTGATCCCAGATGATCCGTGTTCCAACTTGTCCAAGATATTATTAAAACAAATATTCTGAAAGTTTGATGAAGATTCAATCAAAATTGAGACCTCTGGTGTCTTAACAAGGTTTTCTGGTGCGTTGACCTAGTGACCTAGTTTTGGACCGGAGATGACACATATTGACACAATTTCACAATTTCATTAATACAATCATTCTGATCAAGTTTGATGAAAATCCTATCAAAATTGTGACCTTTAGAGTGTTAACAAAGTTTTCATTTGATTTGACCTGGTGACCTAGTTTTTGACCCCAGATGACCCATGTCAAACTCGTCCAAGATATCATTGAGACGAACACTGTGACTAGGTCTGATGAAGATTCACTCAAAGTGTGACCTCTAGATTACTCAATGACAGACCTAGTCTAATACGAACCATGACAGTCAAAATCTGGTCACCAAAGAACAATTTGCATGGCAGCCCTTTCCCAAATTTTGATAAAATTTGAATTAAAGTCAGCAGCACTGTATAGAATTTAGAGTCGGTATATACAGTCCAGGAAAACTGGTTAGGTGAATTGACCGCCGTACAAGACTGAAAAATTTGTTTACAAATTTAGTACATTATTATTTATACCAAAGGATTTTTTTATTGGATCAATCATTTCACGTATTGTTCTTTATTCAATGACACACATTAGATGCATAGCATGTATACAGTTTTATTTAAAATGGTGGAAATCAGTTTTCTTTATCTGATTCTGTTTTAAAGAGCGGTTTTAAACAAAACAGGTTTATATCATCTGGTATGAGTGAATCCTACAATGATAGTATGAGTTCATAAAACTAATACCAAGGTTGTTGGTTTGAGTAATAGTAAATATCCTTCAAATATAACACCTGCTATAGATATTACAAGGCTAGAAAAATTATCATGTCAACGGATACTTTAACTGCAACAAAAAATGGGTAGGTAGGTCTCAAAATTTTCTTTTTGTTTTGTTTTTACTGATATATTTTTTTTTAATCTGGAGGTACGATTTGTCACCCAAAGTGGTTTCATATTTTGAAGTTTGCTGTTAATACTTTAGTGTTGGTCGGGTAACCGAAAATATGATTTTTTCCGGCCCATTCAATACGTAACTAGTGTGAACATAAATAAGTAAATAGGTGATTATTTTTACTGTCTAACGACTCTTAATAGTGTCAGCAATTTTCAATGTTTATCCTTGAACAGAGCTGTTTAAATTAGCGGTATAACTTTGTGTGCCTGTAATAAATCTTAAGTATACCTTGTATATAATTTTGTTTATTGAATATGTTTTAAAGTGGAGTATACAACGATTATAATTTTGTAGGAGTCAAATTTTATGTTTCGGTAAAAGGTTTGTTATGGATATTATAAACATATTTCATATAACTCGACCATAACAGTGTGTGATTACAGTGTGTGATAACAGTGCATGTTATACGATGAAATAAAAAATTTTGCGCACTGGCTGAAATCAGAACATGCATACATGATATGTAACTTCAAGTTCATCCAATGACAATTTTATACGCTGTGACAGTGTAGGAGTCAAATTTTATGTTTCGGTAAAAGGTTTGTTATGGATATTATAAACATATTTCATATAACTCGACCATAACAGTGTGTGATTACAGTGTGTGATAACAGTGCATGTTATACGATGAAATAAAAAATTTTGCGCACTGGCTGAAATCAGAACATGCATACATGATATGTAACTTCAAGTTCATCCAATGACAATTTTATACGCTGTGACAGGACTTATGATATCACTTGTGTCAGGATGGTGTCCACACTAGTTGTCAGTTCTCTAAGTAGCACGATTCTCATTCAATCTTCATCAAACTTGGCTAAACTGTTTATATGCATAATGTCGAGAATCAGCAAACTTGATCCCGTTTTGTTTTGCCGCTGGTTTAGCAAAATGATAAAATGGACAATGTCCGCTCTCCAAGTTGAACTGTTCCCATCCAATCTTCCCCATATGGTTTTGGCGTGCATAATTTTTACCGTGTGACATTCATGTTTAAACTTGCGCGAGAAATCCTGTCAGACACTGCAGTATAAGGATTGAACAACCTTCTTTTGATCTTATCATGACAGTAGGTACAGCCGTACTAATTTTACCTTTAAAATCAGTAGTACCATGTCAGGTGATTTGAACCAAAGATATCGTTCTAGTTTATTCTTTAATTGCATGAAAAGCGCTAATCTGAATTAGAATACTACATTTATAATTAGTCAGACACTGAAACAGTGCGTATCTGAGCTCGAATACATTATTTGTATAATTTGTTAGAATGGAGATTAGATATTTTGTCATTCACTGTCTACATCCGGAAGAATGCACGTTTGAACTCGAGCACGGATAAGGCGGGCAGAGTTAAATCTAGAAACATTGATCCACTTCTGTTTGTGTAAGAAAATCTTGTAATTTACATATCACTTAATTATCCAGGGCGTAGCACCCATTACGCACTATACACACGTGCATATAAAATATTCCGCGACCGAAAAACCCTCCCACACTCTCATCCATTGGCTCTTCGTGCCTCAATGTATAAGCATTTCATTCCTGCCCACGCCTATGATTATGGCCAAAGTTCATCATCTGTTCGTCTGTTTTCAGGTTCAAGATCTGGATATCTCTCTGATGATGGAAGAAGGGGATCAGGGCTCACTCGGGGATGATATTTTAGACTTTCTTAAAGTCTTATTTTACGGTCCTCCAAAAAGTAAGAAGGCTGCAGAGAAAAAAGAAAAACTGTCGAAAGCTCAGCGCAAAAAAGAAAAAGGTAACAAGTTGAGGCTTCTTGAAACAGCTACTGTAACAGGTTATTTCGACACACTATGACGGGATGCATTGACATGCATACAATGGTCAATCGAGGGGGGAGGGTATGTGGATATATGTATCTATGTACTGCACTAGATGTTTTATTGGAATTTAACGTCTTATCAACAGCCAGACTAATATGGCAACTTTCCGGCTTACACCTGAGTAGAATCAACGACCCTACGTAAGCTACCGGGACAGCTTCCTCACATGTGAAATTTTGCTCTAGTTGGCATTCGAACTCACAGGGTTGAGCGGCTAGTGATTACCATGAATATTTCATTTTTGTAAATATGTATGAATTCAAGTTCTGCAAATGTATTTTGATCGGCCATTATAAGTTGTGTAATAAAAAAAGAAGTTAGTCATTTAATACAAATATAAATTTATAAATCTCCACCAGTCTGTGTAATACATTACATGTACGCATATTTATCCGTCTATTCCAGATAAGATAGTCGAGGAACCCTCTGAAAACGCAACTGAGGAAGATTTGAAAACTGGCATACACGTAGTTAGTGTTGATTTGAACATAAATGTAAATACGAAGAAACATCGCACTGACAAGTACGAGTGTACCCGACAGAAGGAGGGGCCGGAACTGGTTGTAAGAAGGGGTCAGAATTTCAAACTGTCAGTAACGTTTGATCGTGAATACAACATTGAGCATGATGATCTCAAGTTTGTTTTCAAAACAGGTAAAGTTCTTACATACACATGAACGTATCCAAATCTGTGCGCTCCGTGAAATAGAAATTTTATAAATGTGCTGTTTATTTTTAATTATAACGATTGCGGTTAAATATTTGTTAAGAACAAACGAACGAATGAATGAATCGTGTAACTGAAATTTTCGTTCATGCATTCATGAGTGTTCTGTTTTGATTTGAATGATAATGATGTTGAATTTTAAGGAGCATTAACAAGTGTGAACGTGATTTCACAATGTATTTCACATTTTTGTACTTGCAGGAAATAAATTTTGTAGGCAAAGCAACGCAACATTTGGGAAGTTTAAGCTGAATGAAAGTGGCAAAGGAAAGCCGCAGCCAAACGGATGGAGCGCAAAGTTGATAAAGAGGGAAGGCAACACATTGCACACCAAAGTGCACAGTCCATCAAACTGTGCTGTTGGAGATTTCTCGTTTAGTGTGATAACGCTCACGAAAACCAAGGATAAGCCAAAGAAAAGGCTTAGATATGAACATCCTGATGACATCACAATACTGTTTAATCCATGGTGCAAAGGTTGGTACAGGTATATTACGGCATTAACAAATCGACCACTTAGTTACACGAACTATGTAATCAATATATAAAAATTTTAGGTAAACTAGTTCAATAAACCAGTTTCTAATTCAAAGTAATATTAAACTTGTTTCTACCCTTCCCCTCATCTCCTTCTCTTCATCACTTACCACCTCTTCCTCAACTCATTCTGTCTCTTCATCATTTACCACCTCCTCATCTGTCTCCACTTGTTCCCTGTCCACTCCATCGTTCTCCGTTTCTTCCATTATAGATGACCAGACTTATTATCCAGAAGTACATGAATTAGATGAATATGTACTGAATGACCATGGTTGTGTGTACAGAGGTAATAAATACATGCCACAAGCCAAGGAGTGGAACTTTGGACAGGTCTGAAAAATCCATTCTGTGTATATTCCACTTCAGTTATTACATACAGACATATTTTAATGCTCCTGTTTGTTTGTAACAGATGTTCTTGTTTGTTCTAATTCATTTTATTTGTTATGCACATAAATAATTCCATTTATGTACATTACTAATCCTAGTACATGCATGCATGCACAGGTACATGAGGTATACTTCTAGTTAAAGTTAGCTGGCACTTCTGGATGATGTGACCCGCCATTTTGGTACTTGAGTCTGATCCCTGTGATCTTTCAGTGGTCATATGTTCCATTTCAGATACATGCTAAATACATAATGACTGGCTAGATACGTCTTTCATTATTTTTTCTAGTTTGAAGATGGTATACTAGAAGCGAGTCTTTTCTTGGCACAGAAATGTTTCAGCAACAAGAATATGTACCAAATGGCTGATCCAGTAACGGTAGCACGTAAAATAGCTGCTGTGGTGAGTGATGCATGGCATACCAACATTTGATTGGTTGTTTATAAGATAATTCTCTAACCCTTTGCTTCATAATACTGCATTTCCCCGCATCTGAAGTAGACGACTTTTGAAAACATTGTGGCAAAAGAGGCCATTGCAATTTTCAAGGATTTACAAGGATTAGAAAGTTCCAAGTGTGTTACCTTTTAAGGCTAGGGCCAACAAGGTTCCTTATGGATCCAGGGCAAAGCTCTAATGAGGAGTGGTCAAGGGGCCAGCGGTCCCTGGAAACTCCTAAAATATTGGTATTTAAAGACTTTTCAGATAGATTCCTTGTAGCTAGTGACAAGGGTAACAAAACTCCAAAGCTTATGTAATCATACATGAAAAATTGAAAAATACTTTTGAAAAATACCATTGTTAGCAGATTTTTGCAGTTGTGTACTTGGCATGTGAACATGATTCAGACTGAAAATGCATGTGGCACATGTTCAATGCATGTGACTTGACATATAGGATGATATGAACATTTGTTGCAGCATAAAGAGTAGTAAAAACAAAGGTTTCATCTTATTTCACGAGTGGTTAATTGATAAACTTTTTTATACTTATTTACAATCGCATTCCTCTCGCTATCATTTACATTTTATGAGAAAGTGATGTAAGTAAGAGCCTTGGGACAATACCGGCATGGTCGGCATGGTCGTTATAAATTGATTTATTTTTTCAGGTTAATTGTAATGATAGTGACAATGGTGTTTTGGTCGGCAACTGGAGTGGTTGTTATGAAGGAGAGGGATGTACTGACCCCTCTGATTGGTATGGAAGTGTCAGAATTCTTAAAAAGTACATGGAGACATTAAAACCGGTTTGTTATGGACAATGTTGGGTTTTCTCTGGTGTGACAACTACAGGTTAGTACTGTGTAAATTGTCTGTTAATATATCATGTTGTCCTGTGTTTGCTTTTTAACTTGCTTATAAAAATAGGTGATATTGATGACAGGTTTTTATTGAGTTGGAATTGTAAATTTTACTGGTCAGTATCAAACTAAGTCATACTTGTGTAACATATTTTTGGTCTGAGCATTTTTTTAAAATGATAATGTATGACAACAAAAACAAATAAAAATGATGAACTGTACAATGATATAATTTTCCTCAAGCTTCCTTGCTTGCGATTGAAATAAATGATTAGCATATTTACGAAAATAAAACTCTATTTTATCTCTTGATTAAAAATGATCAGTGGGCAATGCAATAATCAATGTATAACAATCACAGGTTTGATGGTCTAATTACAAATTAAAATTACTTTGCACTATACCTATGTTTAATAATCTCAGCCTGTGTCAGTTTAATGAACGTTAATGCTTGAGGGTGACAATTCTGAGTATACACTGCAACTTAGTCAGTCCCGAGACATTTACTGCTTCAAAGGGTATATATTTGGGATGACCAAATCACTCTCAGGTCTGAGTGCACGCAGCAATTTAGAAAGTGTTCAACCACCCAAATTGAATGACAACTTAAACAATATCCAATTCTGAGCAACACTGCAACTTAGGATATTGTCCTTATCGTCATATAAACTCCAAGAGTTAAGTAGCTGTTACATCAACATTTTACGTCTTAACACTACGGAGGCTCCTCACAGACTGACTAAAATTATACAATTTCCAGCTTTGTATATACCTAGTGCTACATGTTATAATCAACGTGATTGGCTAATGATCAACAAATTCTTTGCTTGGCTAATGATTAACAAATTCTTTGATTGGCTTATGTCTAACAAATTGGCTAATTGTCTAACAAATCTAAAATTTGAATTAACGTTGTCATCTCATCGATTAATTAAAGGTACATTGATCAGAGCTAATTTCTTTACACTTGAAAGCATAATGAGTCCAGTTTTAACAGAGGATATTGACTAACAAGATATGGAAAAAGAATTAACATAACACAATAAAACCTCAAGAATAAGACCACCTTCAGGACCTGAAAAATTGGCCGTAATAATGAGGTGGTCTCATTATAAAGTTGATTTTTAGTTATTGAAAGCCAGTCTGAAAAGAACTGGTCTTTATAATGAGGTGATTGTAATATTGAGATGGTCACTAAGTAAGGTTTTACTGTATACAATGATTTGAAATTTTGTATCATACTACATGTTGTAAGTACAATGTACTTGCTATTATCATAATTACATCATTATTAATGATAATTTTGAAATGTTTAGTTTGCAGGGCACTAGGGCTTCCAGGTCGAAGTGTGACAAACTACGGATCAGCCCATGATACGGACAAGAGCAACACAATTGATATTTACTACTGTAGAAACAGTGATAATGAACTGGAGAGAGACAGTAGCAGTGATTCTATTTGGTAATAAGTTCAAGAATTAATGCAAACCCTTTGCCAGTATGAATCTGAATCAATGAATGCTTGTCTGATAATTGCAATTGTCTATTGTGGGGTATTTGTAAACATATATTCTATTGTCAGTATCTGATGTTGATTCCTCCATGGGTGAGTTCTCAGGTACATGTTGGGGTCAGTTGGTCTACATTACACTTAGCTATGGTAGTGCCAGTGAATGGACCGACTTAAAGTTTGTACCATCATATTTCTAGTATTATTACATTACACACTTTAAGTTAGTGCTGTTTGTTTCAGGAATTTTCATGTATGGAATGAAGTGTGGATGGACAGACCAGATATCAATTGTTCAGAGGAAGACAAAGGAAATTACGATGGTTGGCAGGCAATTGATGCTACCCCTCAAGAAATGAGCGAAGGTTTGTTTAACATTAAAAAATATCCCTGGCAAGGATGATGTGAGGTGACTTGCACACCCAGTGGGAAATTTAATCAAGTAGCAACCTTTTGTCGTCTGATTCGTCTATCTGATGATCAATAGGCATGATATAGGGATGGGCAGTTTCGTTGTTGCCAACTTATTGACCAAGTTTCTTCCTCAAATTAAATATTGCATTTGTCACAAATTTTCCATTGACTATGTAGTATATACATATAGACTATATTCAAATTTGATATTTAATGGTAACATTGTCTTGCAATGTTGATGGTGTGCATCAGCATTGCAAGACAATGTTACCATTAAATATCAAATGTGCATATGTTACAAATTTAATCTACAGGTGTGTTTACATGTGGACCATGTCCAGTATATGCGGTTAAGCATGGTTTGGTAAACGTACAGTACGACTGTCATTTTATTTTCGCGGAAGTTAATGCTGATGAGGTACACTGGGAATGTACGCCTGATGGAGAACATCCATTTAAGATCAAATCTGACAAGTGAGTAATAATGGAAACATTCACAACTCTTCTGATGATATCAAAACATAATGATGATTGTCCTTAAAGCATGAGCTAAATGCTGTCCATCTTTTATACAGTAAAACCTCAACTTGTAACCACTAGTCATTTTCGGACTGTTTTTTTTAAATTTCAAGTAGAATTCAACTTGATAATGCAACAACCTGAACATTAAGACCATTTTGTTTGTGTTATAATATTTTATTAAAGATGGTTGTAATATCCAGGTTTTACTGTAAAGTTTTATGCTTATTTTTATCAATTTTTTGGGTAATTCATTAAAAAGGCTGCCTTGACCAAAAGGGATTAAATAGAATATCAGAATTTCTTTATGGTTTCCATTCCCCCAGCATAACAGGACTAACCTTACTATCATGTAAGGAGTGAACAATTTGATAGTGTATTTGATACATAATTAACTTTTTTGTGGATTTATATCAATTTTATCCTTGTCTTACAAACTTTGCTGACATCATCAAGATCGTATCCTTAAACAAGACAGTAGCATAAAATATTTTCAAGTTAGAAGTATTAATTAATTCATTAGTGTGTACAGTAGAACATGGTTATTATGAATTTATAGTGACCTGAATAATTACTTCATTATACACATAATAAGGAAATAAAGAAAGCATGAAAAATCAATAATTCACTATATCCAATTTTTCACTATACCCTAGTTCACTGTAACCATGTTTTACTGTATAACAGAGCTGAATATATAACATGTGTGTTTAAAGTAGTTTGCATGCCTGTCAGCCTGATTAGCTCAGTTAGTAGAGCAGCTGACTTGCAAGCAGATGGTCATGGGTTTGAGCCCCGCATCAAGAACTTTATTTTCTGCCTTCTTTTACAACTGCATTGGACAGTTTATCTATTTTTTTGCAAGTATCTTACCAGTTTGTGCTTGTTTATATTGTGAATAACTTTATTGTTAATTTGATGATATTCTAACACGTGAAGAATCGGACAAAGCATCAGTACAAAGAAAGCTGACGGGAGGCCTTATGACAGTGATGCCTGGTTTGACCGATCGAGAGTAGATATCACAAGGTGTTATAAATATGAAGAAGGTAAATAAAGTATTCGAATTTTAAAGTGCATTTGGTTGAGAAATCAAAGTCCCAAAACAATAGCACAAAACTGCGCCAACAGCTTTTTAAAAACTAATACAGTAGAACCTGGTTATCAGAGAGACCCTGATAATTTCCACATATATTTACATTTCACTAAATCCACAACTATGAAATAAGAAGGGTGTATTGGGGAAAAGAATCAATAGTATCCAATTCCTCACTATATGTGAGTTCACTATAACTGTGTTTTACTGTACTTTGATGTACAAATATATGTAATTTTGCTGATGCAGCTAATTATACAGAATGACTGCGATGTAAGTAAATTGTTTTAAAAGACTCTCAATTGTTGTTATTTTACATTGTTGTCCTGGAACAGGATGTGTAATCCCCAAGATAACATTTACACTCAATTTAGCATTCAACAATGAACATTACCGGACATTTTGATGAACTTGTTTTGTCTTCATATTTTTCTTGTCTGATCTGCATAGATTGCTGACATGTTATGATTTTAATGTAGGTAGTAATGAAAACCAGAAAGCTGTTGTGAGAGCTGTTTTAGGAGCAGAGAAAAGGAAAAATGTTTACGACAATGACAAAGAAACAAAGGTATGGTACTTGAAGCTTTTTATTATGATACATATACATTTGCGTGACATCATGATATTGTCAAAATAATTGTTAAACAATTATAAATTTCATATGGGCTAAAAATGTGTAAGTCATAAAAGCTGCACTTAACACATGAAATGTGGGACTAGGTACCACAATCATGAGAGAATTAAAGTGGGTAATTAAAACATTCTGCCAGGTTCTCTGAAAGTCTTCCAATGTGTGTAAAATACATGTAGATTGTAATGAGTTCCTAGTGACCCTAATACATGTACTAACTCTGATATATCCCGATATACCGATATTATTATTATAACAGTGAGGTAAGTTTGAAGTTTAGGGATAATAAATCCACACAGTACCTGATCCTTCACTACATCCAAGCCCAGTGTTACTGCATTGTTCTGTATCAACAAGGAGAAATTTAACATAACGTTTTTTTTAGTTTTCTGAATGTGACAAATTCTTATTACAACTTTAACGGGTGTCGTTATAATTTCTTCTTGATTTCAGGATGTCAAATTCAAGCTTCTGCATGACGCGGAACTTACGGTCGGTAAAGACATCAAGATCAAACTGACAGCTGAAAACAAGAGCGAGTATAGACGGGACCTGTCTACGGTGATAATCCGTGCCGTCAGACAATCTTATACTGGAGTTATGGAAACTCAGCCTTTTTTCAAAGTTGATCTGCTTAAAAGGGAGGAGGAGTTAGTTCCAAAGAAAGGTACACATAAAAAACTTCAACCGTAGGTTATAAAAACCAAAATACAGTGCAACCTCTAAAAAAAAACACTTTGGGGAAGTAAAGTTATGTTGTTGTTGAGTGGTTGTTGCTCTCTAGAAGTAAAATTAATAATAATTAAATTGTACAGTGAGACAAAATTATGCTGTTGTTGAAGGGAGGTTGTTGCTAAAGAGAGGGCCGCTCTGGAGAGGTTGTACTGTATTCCATTTTGACAAACATTTCTCTGTATTTATGTATATGACTCATAGCTCTATAAAAAAGAAAAAAAGTGTATTCATACAAATTAAGAACTGAAAGATTGCTGACAATTACAATAGGTATAACTATGAGATTTGAGCTTGAAGGCCATTTTTTATAACCTGGGGACCAGGTCATGTATTGACAGTAGTAAGAATTTATCATTCATGGATGGTAATGTGGTTTATGGTAAAGCAAAAGTCAAAAGGAGAGGGTTTACAAATGTGTTTTGTACGCATGACACAAGTGCTTTATAGAACAATGATATCAAATTTTATTGCATATTTTTAGTGTATGAATATGAAGCAATCCTGAAGAGTGAAGATTATTTGAAACATCTTGGTGACGAGAGATGCATGAATTTACAAGCTTTTGCTTTCGTTGACGCAACAAGATCCCGTCCACAACAGAATTGTGTCAAAGCTCATGAAGTGGAACTGGTGATGCCCACCTTAGAAGTTAAGGTTTGTTTGGACTAAAAGAGTATAAAGTAAAGACTCCACTCATTGAATTTTTCAGCAAATTTGTTACAAGACACGTCATTACACCATCAAAGAATTTACTCATTTACTGAAATTAATTTAAAAAGTCTCATAACTCACTTGACAATGAACTCATGAAACATGCTGAATATTGACAAAATAAAATATGATATCCTTTCAGATAAAAATCACAATTGTCAATTTTTATTCTACCAGAAATCACCTTTGGATTTCTATACATATGTTTATGTCTACAGAAATCGGAGTGGAATAAAAACAATACATGTACTTGTGTAAAGCATTTTTCAATAAAATCAAATACATTTGTATATTCATGTACTTGTATTTCAAAAAAGCAACATGTGATTCAAGAGGGAATGGAAAAGATGTACAAACATGTATGTCAATTTAACCTTTCATCAGAAATATCCATATGTTTTGAATTAACAACACTAATATTGTGTGATTTGGTGTACACAATGTTTATGAAGCTTGGGTCTAAAGTACAGTTTCAAAGGAACTAACCTTTTGCCTCATAAGCATATTTTGGACTCTTCCAAATTCAAAGAAAGTATACACATTCAATTTATTTCAGAAAACTGGGTTATTTCTTTCTAACAGAGTAGACAACATTGTGGTAAAAGAAGCCATCACATGTTACAAGTAATGGATTCTTTGCCACAATGTTTTCAAAAGATGTTGTCTGCAGATGTGGGGAAATGCGGTATTATGAGGCAAAGGGTTAATTTTTTAAAGTACTTGATTCATGAAAGCCAAGATTGGTCTACAGAAAATAACAATAAATTTCTGATCAATTTGTTTTGCAATACCAGATTCCAAAATCCGTGAAGCAGGATGTTGAATTCGAAGCAGTGGTTACATTCAACAATCCTTTACAAGATGAACTGACAAATTGCACTGCTGGATATGAAGGTCGAGGATTTGATCATGTGACTGGAGTTAAACAACCAGAGTAAGTGACATGCACTCGTAACTCTTAAAAGCGCTGAAGTACATGTACACATTAGAGAATACATCTTTTTTGTCATCCATGTTTTGCAATTCTTCTGTATAAACAATTTATGTTATTAAGTTTTGATAGCAATCTCTCAAGCTGTGCTTTTTGTTTGAATTGTAAAAACATCGTTGATATTATTTGTAATATAGTTGGAGGGGTAATACATCTCAAAGAGGCTATATAATCACATCCTTGAATAATTATTGACCGCCTATCCTGTATTTGACATTTCAAAAGAAATCTCAATTGCATCCCTTTGTGGAGGATATGGTGATGCAACAATAGTTGCCATGGTTACACGAGATGTCCGACAATGATATTATAATCCACCATTTTATTTCAGTGTCCCGAGAAATGGAAAGTTTGAGGGTAAATTTAACATGAAAGGCGGAAAAAAAGGTACGTTCACCTTGACCTTTAAATTCAGCTCAAAACGGCTAAAGCATTTGTCAGGATCTGCCACTGTTACAGTTGAATAACAAAGTACACATTGAACATTGTACATGAATACTTTAATGTGTGATACAGACATGGGTGAAAGTTTAAAATTTTCAAAAAGTCGGAAATCTTAACCTCTGTGCTGCAGAAACAGCAAAAACCTATTGTGTCTGGACCTGGGAAGAGGTTCCGGAAATATACGGGAAACTTTTAACCATGTATAGATATAGCTGGTTTACATTCTTACTTACTTATAAACATTTATAATTCAAAGATTTAATTATCAAACTTAGAATTACACATCTAACAATGTTAACTTTTTATTACCTACCATTTGTTATATTAAGTTATCGTCTACACTAACTGCAAACAGATTCCCTTATTTGGAGAAGTCCATACTATTTTAATAGAGGATTTCATGGTAATCCTAGTTCTCTATAGATAACTATGTTGATATGGCGTTTTCAATTTTTGCAGCAATTCCATAATTTATGTGTATTTACTTGTATAATTCATGTTAACTTATACATGTACGATGGTATGGTACCATTGTAACAGCTTCACCATTGTAATCGTTTTTTTAAATATAAAACAAAGTGCCATAATATACTAGTACATGTTTTTGTTCTCAATAATTTATTTTTATTATTGTAAAATATAATGCAAGTACTGATAATACTTTGTTATTTTAGTCTGGACTACAGATTTACTAATTTTGTAGTGATTTACATTTTAGAACTGAGCCATTTAATCTTTTCTTACTAAATTTGTAGAAATAAAATATTAATATTTTCATGGCTTTTGTGTCACTTTGATAAAAATCTAAACATGCCATATGACTAACAAGAATGTCATGTGATCAATAGGAATCATGTGATTAATGAGAATGTCATGTGATCAATAGGAGACAGGTGATTAATGAGAATGTCATTTGACCACCAGGAGTCAGGTGGTTAATGAGAATGTCATGTGATCACCAGGAGTCAGGTGATTAATGAGAAAGTCATGTGATAATTATTAGTCAGTTGATTAATGAGAATATCATGTGATCAACAGGAGTCAGGTGATTAATTAGAATGTCATGTGATAATTAGTAGTCATGTGATTAATGAAAATGTCATGTGATCAATAGTAGTCAGCAATTTATGAGAATGTCATGTGATGTCATGCCATGTGATATCTTACAATGTCCATCCGTTAGGACACATGACTTTGAAAAGAATAGATAAAGAAAACAATAATTCA
The DNA here is from genome assembly GCA_008271625.1 of Lutraria rhynchaena. NCBI lineage: Eukaryota > Metazoa > Mollusca > Bivalvia > Venerida > Mactridae > Lutraria > Lutraria rhynchaena. The sequence continues at coordinate 897,344 of VIBL01000051.1, forward strand.
TTTATGCATAGTTTTAATTTTCATCAAGAGTCACAAGAATTAAAACAAATATTTGAATAATCTAATAAAACATTAAATAACAACATAGTCAGATGGAAGCTACATTCAATCATTCTCAGGTACAGCCAAGATCTTACATTCAGACATTGATTGTTAAAATACACACAAACAAGACATACACACGGGATATGGCCTCAAAAAGGCATAAAGCAATTATTGATATAAAACGTCTATAATTAGAAATGAGTCAGACTATAATTTACCAATCATCACACATGTAGATTATAATGTATGCATAACGCTGCATATATCACCATGAAAAAGCAAAACCATCGTATTATAATACAAAGAAAGACGATGGTAACAAAAAAAGATAAGTTCAATACTACACCATGAAACATCCTCCTTCATTTGTAATGTCATATGGTAAAATGTAACCAAGATACAACATACATGTACTATATCAATGAAATGTGAACAATGAAGTATAATTCTATAGTGACTTAAAAGTACAGCTGTTTGTATTAAAACAGACTATTTTGAATTTGCTCTTATTAACATGGGATTGATTGTGAGACAATCCAATAAATCGGAACAAATCCATCTGGGATACAATAGATTAGACCACTGAAAGTTGAATAGTATACCAGTCAAAATAAGTAATTCATTACTGGAACAAACCAATTACAACATTGTCATTGTGAATTACTCATTTTAGTCATACAGGTATGCTTTAAATGATTAAAATTTATGGGTCAACTGAAATAAAAACCAAGTCATGAAAGAGTATATTACAAGCTGGTTAGGAACTAACACGACTTTTTATCAATCATTGACAGTAAATTGAAACCATGGTAGATTTGAAACTTATGTTGTAATTCTGAATATGGAAACTTCATAAAACTGAACAATTTGATTGGTTGGTCTTACATTAACCAATGAAATAGCTTCATTCTTTGTCTAGTCTCAATACTCAGTTTTATGAACTCAGGTCATGATCTGTTAAAATATCAATTTGTAATGACATTAGCATACATTCAGGCAAGTATGAATTGGCATAAATTTGAAGACATATTGTAACTACACAATCATACACACAAGGAATGGAGGATTTCCTTATATTACTAGCCAGTAAAATGTTTGATTGCACAGAGCACTTAGGGAGATCATCACAACCAGTAGTTTTAAATAAGTTTTCCTCTAAAAAATACCATCAAACAATGTAGTACATTTTTGTAGAGCCTTGACAGTGATACATACCAAACAGATATTCCAACTGATCATCGTTTTGTTTGAAATCAGGATAAAATGGCAATAGGATCCTGTTAGTGCCTTCCGTATCACAAGCTAATTCAGAATGATAAATTTGAATTATAGTCCCAAAATTCCAGCTTCTGATTGGATGTTTCTAACCAATGTCTTAAAATGGACCAATCACAAGAATGTATTCTGATACTTGTTCAAAAACCCAGATTATTAACTGTATCTGATGATTAAAACTTCTGATGAAATTATGCTATTATTCTGCTCTCAAGTATTACATGCAACCAAAAATAAATCGAAAAATGCAAGTATGACAATGAATCAAGGTATTAATATGTAAAAATAACATTCCTAAATCTCAACTTTTTCATGTGAAAAATATGATACAAAGCAGACAAAATATAAAAACACATTAAACATGCTAACAATTCTATTCTAAATTTTCAATTAAAATCAGACAATAATTTGAGCAAACCAATGTAAAAAGAAGGCCATTGAAATTAATATATTTGCTGGTGAAATGTATGGCAGAATTTATTTTACTAAAATTATTATAAATTGATATACAAGCTATCATTGGAAGCAATTAATACCCTTCTATACTGTGTTTCTGGTGTATCATAGTAAAAGCTATCTTCTCATAAAGATTCATAAAACAGGAGCGAGATTGTCAGCTGATCAGAATGAGAAAAATATGAGTTATGGTGTGGAATACAACCAGAATGCATTCTAAAGATAGAATAACTCAACAGATATGAGTATTAGTAATTCTACATGGCAATCATGATGCATCAATCAATGTTCAACATGCCTTTGAGAGCATGGACTTACCCCACGCTGTACTCCCTCAGATTTTCTCAAACGAATCTACAAGTTTCACAAAAATGACCCTATGATCATCCAATCTGCAGACCCACAGAAAAATCACACCCCTTCAAGCAGGTAGTACTCAATGTTAGAAAGTTCAACATGCCTGAACCTACATCATCATCATCAACAACAACAACAAAAATGGCGGGTTTGTTGCAAAACTATTTTACTAAGTTTTTCAGAACAAACTCTGAAGAAAGTATCTCTGAAACAAACCCCAATACATGCCAATCAATCTCTTCAAGTCCAGTAAAATTCACCCTATTATATATCATCATATAACTTAGTACACAGTCACACAAATTTTATAAACAGAAAATGTTTGTATCAAACATACGACGACAATATATTGTGTTTAACTAGTAAATTACACAACACCGTCACTATGTACATATGATAAATTCTATAAACAGTACATGTATGTTGATTGTTAAATAAAAAATATTTACCTGTATATAATTAAATTTTCTAGTTATTGAAGTCAAGTGTATATAAACAAGACAGTATTACAATTCTGTATCAAAAATATCACAAACGGTAAAACCTTGATACAATGACCACCTTTGAGACCATATAACCCTTTACCTCATAACACCGCATTTCCCTGTATCTGAAGCAGACAACTTTTGAAAATGTGGCAAAAGAAGCCGTTGTTTGTAATGAGTAATGGCTTCTTTCGTCACAATGTTTTCCATTCTGTCAGACAGAAATAACCCAATTTTCTAAAATAAATTGATGCTATGTATATTTGCCTTGAAATTGGAAGATTCAAAAATATGCTTATAAGGCAAATGGTTAAACTGGTCAAACTACTGAGGTGGTCTGATTGTAAAGTTGAAGTATAGAGAAGTATTGAAAACCGTTCTGAAAATAAGTGGATGTTATATTGAGGTGATTTTAATCTGGAGGTGATCACTGAGTGAGGATTTACTTCATTCTAAATCAGTCACTCACTAAAATACCAGACTTTAGACTCTAGCTGTTGTCATGGTAATAATCTCTTCTGTTTTGAAATGAAAAAAAATGTGGGATTTATGAATGAAAATCTTCATAAAAATATACAATAAATGACAATCAAGAAAATTTTGGTTGGAATCTTCAACATGTATTCAGGATATTGTGTACTAAACTTGTATTATCGAACTTCCTACTTTTTCACAACAACTCAAATCCCAATGTCACTAAAAACCTATTAAGTATTATATCAAGGAATGTGATTGGCTGCTGATCAGAGGAAAAGAAATTTTTGTCACAGAGCAGAATAAGACCAGAAAGCAGTCTAAAAAACAGAATAACTGGACAGATAAGAGAATTTGTAGCTCTAACTGACAATCACAATGCATCAACGTTTGTTCAAAAAGCATTTGAGGAGAATGAGCTATACTTTTACCACAAACAATAGATTTACATGTTTCACCCATGTACAGATCCAAAACAGAAACATACACCTATTACATACATATCTGGTTTTAACTGTCATTTTAAGTTACAAATTGCCAATGAACAATCTTTGAATAGCACATGGTAGTGTCTGTTATAAAGACTTGTGCCTAGCTCCCAATCAGCACAAAATTTGAATTCAACCTTAAATAAAATTGCTTGAAACTGTAAGGTAAGTATCAACATTATCGGCCATTAAAAAGTTAACCGAAGACCAGTAAGTAAGTTCAGCACAATTTAAGCATGAAGCTACTAATAAATAAATCAACTTTACCCAATAATAATAACAACAACAAGAGCGGCTCAGACAACTTCATCTTTATGGAATGTCTAAGATATGAAAATAACAAAACTTTGAATTAATTGTTGATCGCTATGTTACAAGCTGATGTAGAGATCCCAGAGTGGAAAATTTACTGAGATAAATTACCAGTATTAAAAGCAAAGCCTCTGATTGGTCGACCAGTATAAAAAAGCAAAGCCTCTGATTGGTCAACCAGTATAAAAAAGCAAAGCCTCTGAATGGTCGACCAGTATAAAAAAGCAAAGCCTCTGATTGGTTGACCAGTATAAGAAAACAAAGCCTCTGAGTGGTTGACCAGTCTCAAAAGCAAAGTCTCTGATTGGTCGCTTGCTCGCAAAAACTTATCATTAAGTCCATAACGCAGCTTGTAACCTTTTGACCCCGAGTTAAGGTGTATTTTTGTCATAGATTATGTACATATCAAAACTTAAAACAAAGAAATGCTGTAGTGATAATTTCATTATTTTTAATGGTTTGACACAAATAGAACCACATTTAATGTTGATATGATTATGTTTGAAGATAATGTCTTCATGTGAAGAGTTTATTGATATGGCAACATTTCTGGTAAATGTGAAATATACTATTTCATATAGGCAAGGAAAAATACAGACACATTGTTGGGAAAATATTGTGTTATACAAGTATTTAAGTATATATTATTGAGGCAGGCTGAGAAAAGTTTATTGTGTTGGTACTCTACTGAAACTTTAGAGATATTCTTCAAGAGCTGAATTTATCACAGGGTTGTAGCTGCAATGTGTTTCATCGTAAATCCAGAATTTAACAAGTATAAATATGTTGTAATCTAATATGAATAATGCTGTCATATGTTGAGTGTCTTGGCTACAACAAACATTGATACAACACCTTGGTGTTAAATTGAAAGACATCAGATTAAGACAAAACATCATCCAAGATGTAAGACAGACTGATAAAACGGGACCCAATTTGTTTAACAAATACACAAGTTATAAAATCAGAGTTATATTACAACACCCAAGATAAAAGGGATATGCTTTCATTACATCATCAATGAAAACTGCTGACAGTACATCATATTAGCAGAATAGGCAAGTGTTTCTTTAGGATTGGATACAAAAGAATTGTTCAGTCAGAACGTCTAAATAAACCTGACAGCAAAAATAGTTCAGTTTTTTATCATTGTACGTGATTTAGAATAGAATTATTTATGATTGCAGTATTGAGACAGGCCTCGACAATTTACAGACATAGCAGACTAATATGATTTCTGGAAGCTATATTAACTTTGCAAATTTGTAATTTTTTCATAGTGAAAATATGTTAAGACACACTTAATGGAACAATTTATTTTACATGAATGTAATTATTCGTACCCACAATATTACATGCCAGTAAAACATAATTAAAAAGTCCACATGCGCATAAAAATGTATGAAATATCTTAATGTCATAAACAGCAACAGTTCTGAAATGAAATAAATCATTATATACAAGTATACATATGTACAAATACTTATATACATATCATATATACACTTACAACACAAATGCTGTATTACGTAAAATACCAAAAGGATTGTAAAAATCTTAAAATTACAGTAATGTATAGAACATACAAATTATTCTATATAGATTAACGATGTCCAAAATATACATATGGTATTATTGTATTAGTTGTTATGTCAACCTTTACTCACATAACACACATGTGAATTAATACTATGGATAAAAAGTAGACAACAAAACAAGACGTAATGCCCGTCCAACCTACTCATCACAACGAAATGATCAACCCGCCTGATTTGAGATTTTTGTTCAAAAGAATACAGGTAATTTATAGGTAATAAAATATCAATGTTAAAATTTGACCTTGAGACCAAAATATAATATTTTTTTAAAAAAATGTGCAATTAAAACTCTCACATTCTTGAATGTTTCATTTTAAACTCATAAACAATCATCATCTTCCTTAATCATCAACTTTCACATCCATGTAAGATTTCAAATACATGACCAGCAATCATCATTAATCATTTTGAGCACAATCATAAAGACTGACCAATAGTAAGGTTACATTCTTTCATCATCAGATTCATATCTTATAATCATAGACCCTGATTGATACATTTTTCAAAAGCATGGTCCAAGGTTATTTTTTTTTTCCAATATTCTAAAAATAATCACGGTGAGATTACATCACGTAACATAGTATACTCTGTGTATGAGTCAATTCATGAAATCATTAATTTACTCATACTGCAAACATACACATTAGTTAGAAATAGGTTGAGAAATAAAACTAGATCAAATTTTACATCCCTGAACCCAGGTATACTGTTACATTTTTGATGACATTCCAATCAGAGTTGTTTGAAACGAAATTTACAGAAACACCTGACTATTCAAAACTGAAGAACAAATTTAAGATACCAGGATAAAAACATGAAAACTGCCAGAGGCATAAAGCTGAAGTTTTCAGTATAACTTTGAGTCATTTATAAATTAAGTCTAAAACATATGCCAGGACAAAAAGCACACAATGTATTAATTATTGTCATAATTGAGTTATAATTGTGTTTAATACTTCAATTAAACACAACAATATGTCAACTGATGTAACATATTCAAATCTCAACACAACTTTGTTGAAGAATCAAGAAGTAAATTGAGATTTGAGGTCAGAGACTGATCTCAAGTTTTATCATCTCCGACTGAGTATTCATACAAAACCACAAACATTTCCAATTGAATATAAATCAACCATTCAATACAATAATCTTAACTGTAAAACATACATACAGTATCCGAATATTTTAATGCACCACTATAAATCTAGGTTTTAATAAAACAACACTAACTTATAAGCAATTAAGATACAATACATTCACACTTGATTAAATCTAACAGTCTTTTCCACATTTATTTAACCAACTTTTTATAAAGACAATTATGGCGTGAAAAAAAATATGCTAGGAATAATGCAATTTGACCAAACATATCACAATTTCAATTACACAAACATTTAGTCATGTGTGTAAAAAGTAATTAAAAAAATTAATTTAACTATAATTAAAATGTATGAGAAACATTGATTAACAAGCCTTGTAATCATATAAAATATACACATTATATAACATATCAATGAATCAAAGGATTTTTAACATAAATTGCGAGATAAATCCAAAACAAACATGGCAGCATTTCTCTTTATGGTCACATGACCAAGATTTATCCAATCATGCGACGGTGATGTAGTCACATGACTAGTTGACTGTGATATCATTGGTCAAGGCAGTGTCTAACCTAGGAAATGCTATTTGTCAAGATACAGCTACAGGAGTGATTTGTTTTTGTTGATAAATAGCAACTGATGCTATATGCTGATTCTGCATGACCTGAAATTAACATAAGAAATGTGACAATTTTGTAAATGACACAAGGATCTGATGCTAAAAATCTAGGTCCAGTCTCCAAGATCAAATGTTATATTTTGTCCCTTGCTTTTTTAAAGTTAATTATGATGAAAAATTATTATATTAATAATACTTTATTCCATCAGTACAAATTTGAAAACTCCCAAGAATGAAAATCAAGGTTTGAGCACAGAGAATGTACACACGTTTTATAACCTTGAGATCAGATTCTGAGACAAAGCTGTAAAGTTTGAGATTCATGTCAAGCATGTATCTTAAAGTCATGTCTAAGTGTATTAAAACTTAAATGGACAAAATTAGGAGAGTGATCATCTAGTACTCAATATTTACTGTTTAATCATATTTTCATAATACATCATATAACAACAATGAATATTCTATAAAAATATGTAAATATGATAATGAGGTTTGAGCTTGAAGGCTGATTTTATGTTTGTGAACCAATAACCTTAGGGTAAGAAAATTTAACAACAATGTTTGAATGAAGAAATATATGTATGTATCTATATTTTATCAGTTGATAACATATGGGCAAGACATTGACTTGAGTGCTTTCTGGAGGTAGAGTTTAGAAATGAATAAATCCGAAAGAGAGTTTAATCCTAAATCAATCCACTCAATTACAAAGTTCCAAGGGTGCGGGTAAAATGTAACAGTCAGTCATTTTTTATCATAGAATAATGTGTAGACTGGTTTTATACATGCCAAAATCAAACAATTCAGCTGACAGTGTCAGACTAGGTAACTTAAGTAAAACTATCTCTGGGAAAGAACTAAATATATTTTATTTTCACTGGGTTTAAAGCCGTTTTTCATTAACTTTTTATTCATATATGGCGGCAGTTTCGCCTAACCAGTTTTCCTGGACTGTATACTGACCAGTACTAATTTACCCTTCCACAAAGAGCTGGCAACTTCTCCACATATTGAGGAAGATCAACAATTTTGTCAAAGTCTCATCTGCTGTGGTTGAGATTTGAACCCTGATAGCTGGGTTACAAGTCCAGTGCACTAACCACTAGCCCACAGTTGCAACTCTCTAAATGTAATACATACCTCAAACACCATATCTTGCACTCCGAAACAGAACGTAGGACCAAATGGATTACTTGTATTTGTAGATGAAGCCCGGTTTAGAATCACAGGCCGATTATCAGGCCTCACTAATGATTTCTGCACAGTATCCCACTAAAAACAATATACACACATTGCTTTAAGTTAGTCTTAATTTAAGTGTACATATAAATTATTTTCATAATGATGAGACATCACTAAAATTAATATATAAGAGTAACACTATACTCATTATTCGACTTTACAAGCTTTTTCATCTGAATTTCTATTTAAAAAAACATGGTAACATTCCACAGACATATATGAGCTGCAATATACTAGCACTGCCAGGATTTTTCAGTTTAAACACTACTATCTTGGCAAGGATAAGTATATGAAACAGGCCCCAGTAGTCGGGTACCCTTCAGAAATAGAAGTCCTCAAGACAATGATTAATAACCAAACTACAACATCCATGATTCTATCCTCTTTTACATATTTTCAGCGATAAACCTCGAACATAAAAAAAACCTGAATATTTTTCTCACTGATGTTTTTTTATCCAACTTGGACACAATTTTCTAAATACCTTTGAGTAGGCTGTAATGATAACCTCTTCCTCCTCTGTCTCCCCTGTCTGCGCTAGTGGTTGAGGTTTCTCTCTCTCAATAATTACAGGAATCTTAAACTCGCATCTACAATACCTGTAAGGTCCGATAGATGTGTTTACGATTACCCAACAGACCCTATTGTTTGGGCGCTAACTCCAACATTTTAAAAGCAAATATCCAAAGTACAAAAAGATCCGTGGGCAAATAATTGAACAAAGATATATTTTGAAAACAAAAAGAAAAGACAATTTTTGTGACCAACCTACCCTATGTTTTGGTCAAGTGTAAACTGCAACTGTAAACATGATTACTTTTCCAGCCATAAGATACCATACCGTCAATTCAATGTCTCTCTCACTGTTGCAATATTAGCAGAAGGTAAAAAAATTAGGGCTGTAATTGTTTGTTAATCAGAAGGGGGAGGGGTGAATGTTTTTGCCATGGCAAGGAATAAAACCATGGGTGAAAGTTGAAAATTATCCAAAAACCAGAAATGTTAACCTTGATGCCGTGGAAACAATAAAAACCAGTAAGATCTGACCTAGGAAAAACTGGAGGTTCCAGAAAATTCCAGAAAGATTTTGACCATAAACAACCCAAGAGCTTCCAAAAATAGAATAATTGGATAATATGAATACTGGTAATTCTACTGGGAATCATGATGCATCAACATTTGTTCAATAAGTATTTGAGGAGAATAGGCTTACTCCCCATACCCTCAGCAGACCATGGATATAATTTCTACTTCTCATCACAAACAGAGTAGGGTTTGTACTAAATGTGATTTATACTCTTCATCACAAACAGAGTAGGGTTTGTACTAAATGTGATTTATACTCTTCATTACAAACAGAGTAGGGTTTGTACTAAATGTGATTTATACTCTTCATTACAAACAGAGTAGGGTTTGTACTAAATGTGATTTATACTCTTCATCACAAACAGAGTAGGGTTTGTACTAGATGTGATTTATACTCTTCATCACAAACAGAGTAGGGTTTGTACTAAATGTGATTTATACTCTTCATCACAAACAGAGTAGGGTTTGTACTAAATGTGATTTATACTCTTCATCAAAAACAGAGTAGGGTTTGTACTAAATGTGATTTATACTCTTCATCACAAACAGAGTAGGGTTTGTACTAAATGTGATTTATACTCCCAGCAGAATGCCACAGTCAGAGAGAAAATTGACTCTGTAATGTGTATATTAGCAGGGGTGTTGAAATGGTTTCATGTAGATGGTAAGTTACTAAAAGTAGGAGGGGGTTTGGGGTTCAATGCAGTATTGTGTCCGTTGTTTTGGAAAAAAGTAGCCGATGGGAATGCTCAAACAGCCAGTTGATTTATCCGGTTTTCAGCTCATTTCTACACCCTTGTATTAACAATAATAATCAATCATTAAATGTATACATAACTAATGAACTTACATGTTAAAATTATAATGTCCCGGATAATTTGTATGCAGAACAAATTTCTTGACTTGGTGTGTGTTAGCATCAAATAAAATATCCTGAAATAAGAAGTTTGCAACATTGTAAAATATAATGCATATTGGTATCAAACAAATTGATAAATCTCATTATCTCGAGAAGTCATTGGAACAGACTAAATGCACAAGATAAATGTGGTACTCATGATAACGAGGTATTTGTTTGTTGGTTGAATATTATACACAACTAAAAACAAAAATTGATGTGACTTTAAAATCTCTTCAAGTCAGATGCTTATGATATTGATGCTCGTAACAACAAATTTTACTGTATACTGTCCATATATCCATTTTATAAACATAGACATACTCTGTTAGACTGTTGTCTATGATTTTACGGATGTTTCCTGAAACATTTAATATGGGGGGGAAGCTTATCAATTAAAATCAAGTACCAACAAGTTAAAATCTTAGTAATAATAGGAATGTATCCAAACAAGCACCTGTCTGAATGTAGATGAACTATGATCAACTAAGGACATCAAACCAAGATCTAGCTTTAATTGCGTTGTAAATTGTTTATAGAAAAGTCATGTGCTGCAGACTGACTGATCAATGAGACCTAATGTTGGGTCAATTGACATATTGTTAAAACAACAAGATAATTTATATCATAGCAAGGTGTAAACTGGCAAATGAATGTGCTTCTGATAAATGGTTTCCTAAGATTGGTCAGCTATAGACGTTAAATTGACAGGAATAAATTCGATTGTATTATGGGTGTATGACATTAATTGACATATATAGTAATTTATTTCAGTGTTACTGGCTCATGGACTAATTTCTTTCATTTCCAAATTTGAAAATCCACAAATTTACTTGTAATGTTCACACAAAATTATCAATTTAGGCAAATGTAAAAAATTTGGTACAAACAAGATTCAATCAAAGCTTAGTATCTAACATCTGGTGATAGATCCGAAGTTCACACACAGAGACACACAAATAAAAATGGCTCACTTACAACTCCCATGGTGAAATAATTGTAAAAGTAGTCTGATGACTTTCCTCGTACGCTATGTCTGTGCACATCTGGAGTGTGAATCTTCATTTTATCGTCTGATTTGTAAAACACTTTTTCAGGACATCCTAAGGCACTTATCACATCCTGTACAAAATATAACTTACTTTATCATGGTTAAACTTACAATTTTATGATTAACAAAAGTTAGCTCATTCATTAATTGGTTTAACAAGAAGTCATGGATTCATGAATTATGGGAAAATCACATGATTCTTACGAGTCTTAGTGACAATATGATTGAAGATTTATTTCCATTCTTTGATTCACTAATCATTGCTCATGAAACTGCCATGTGAATATTAGGAAAACAGACTTGTAATGATAGGTAACCTTGAGCACTGGTTCAGATCTGCTACTTATGGATGTAAAATCAAATATAAATAAACATGTCACCAACAACACAGCAAGATATAATTGATTATTGTACAGCCAGGTAGCTTTCATTAAAGAGAAGGTGAAATAGTTTGTGGTTACATGACCTAAACCTTTAACAACAACTAGGTAGGTACACATTTTTTTCTAGTAAACATTGTATGCTCAACTGAAAACAAAACTATGGACAAAATTTATCCTGCCAAATTCACAAAAAATTAGATTTTGAACAATTTCCTGAAAGCCTAACTGCAAACCAACATTTCTTTAAGGATGGCCCAAGATACCTTACAGTGGGACAGAATTACTTACATTAGGACAATCACCAAATTTCACCAATCTTTCCACAATCTTCTTTCTTGGATCCAACAATTTGCCAGGTTCATTTCCTGTAGATATAGTCATTTAAGTTTTAACAATACTACTGTCGCCATGTAGAACTTGATCAATTTAGAACTAGATATCACAGCGCTTTCAATTAATCAGTATACATACAAATCAGAAAGGACAAAAACAGTGGAACCCCTCTACGCCGGCTGAGCCCAGGACCAGGTCATTGGGCTGGTTTAGAGGGTATTTTTGAATTATATAGTAATGAAGTCAAGACCAGAAGATTTGGCCGATTTGGATGGGAAACCGGTTTATAGAGGAACCGGTTTAGAGGGTTTCCACTGCATAGAAGAAATACTTCATGGTTCTTCACTTTATACAGAATGTTACGATAATGCAATCCAAGGTAAGATCAAGTATACAGCCATTTAGTTTTATATCTAAACAGTAAATGCCACTGTATGCACATCCGCATGTTCAGTATATTAAGAATTTGTTCCTGTTATTCAACATTTCAATATCAAATGGAATCTGAAACTTTCTAATCCCTATTTTACCTTCAGTAAATAGGATAAACTTCAAAGCTGTTGTTGATTTATTATCCCTGATAACTTCCAAACAATCAACATAACAGTTGCCATGGTAACATGTTATCGGTAATGGTGGTGCTCTGGAAAATGGATGAAAGAATTATCACACGTAATTATGTACTAGTATTACTTCCTTATTTGTAGCTAAGTAGTATTGCAGGTTGTTTGTAGTAACAGATATAGACAAGCAGTGATCATCAGTGAAAAACAATTATCATGTAAATTGTACATGTCTGTACTTATTTCTTCTTAGGTTTCTAAGGTTACAGGTACCTGACAAATGATCAACAAAAGCCTGAGGTTTCTATGGTTATGGGTACCTACCGATTGATCAACAAAAGCCTGAGGTCAAAGTATAATGTGGAAGTATCTTTAAATTTCTAATAGAAATATTGAAAAATGGACACAGTGACATGGCCCCAGGCATATACCTGGGTGTCAAGACAGCTTCCTCACATGTGAATTTTTGCTGTTCCTACTGTGGGATTCAAACTCACAGTGATAGGGGTAATAAGTGATTGCTAGTCAGGGACTTTAAACACTTAACCACAGAGGTCTGTATCATCTTTCATTCAGAAGATAAAAAAAGATCAAACTTATACCTAGTCTCAAGGAGACTATTGCCGGAGTATATACACATTCTTGAGACAACAGGTGAGGCCCCATTAGGGAACTGTAGAGATCCTAGTCCATGAGCATATCGAGGCTACAATAAGGGAATATAAAACATAGACAATACTTCAACTACACAGGTATAGTATCAAAACTTTTCTTTCACGCATATATTGAAAGTAAATAGTATTAAAGTAGATAGTAGTATATCAAATAGATGGCTGCTTTCGCTAGAGTATGATGATGGTAAAATAAATATTATACAATTAATTAAAGGAAATTCAATGATTATTTCTATATATCAACAACTCATCTTATTATATACTATATCTATCCTAACTCAATAATTTTGAATGAAAGCAATCAGAAACCCAAAATGCTTTTCTTTAGGCAAAAATTGTCTAAGTCAATTTAGGACAATACTTTAGACTATTCCCTAAACTCCAGCATCATTTTATAAATGACTGAAGTGAGTGTTGAAAGGCACTAATGTTTGATAAATTGTTATATTGTAACCATGACTTACCTCAAATTTTGATTCTATAGGAAAATCAAACGATAAACCACGAAAGTTCAGCACAAATAATTGTTTTTCAGAGTTGTAAACTGAAATAATGAAAAAGTATTAAACAATTAAATTCGTTCACACTTTTCCCGATGTCAAACATGATTCTAATTTAGCTTCCCTTAAAAATAGTCAACCAAAAAATGTTTGATTCTGGTTCTCTGGCAAAACTTGTGATGAAGCCAAATAAAATTTAGAGTATTAGTGGCCCTAATCTCCTGTAAATTACTTTGATTTTCAGTAAAGATTTAAGTCAGTATATATTTTGTCTAGCCCAATTGCATTTCCAGGAGTATCAAACCTCTGGTCATGTGACAGTTTATTGTCTTTCACATACAATCAAAAAGCTGCAGTAGACACTGAAGGCTTCAACTACTGAATTCAAGCCAGGAATCAAAATTTTAACCTGACTGTCCTCTGACTCGATGCTACTGTCATTTATGTTTCATTGTCTCTTTCACATACAATAAATATACATATCTTAGCTATGACAAATTTAAAAATCTTGCTAACTTTCCTTTCATGGAACAAAATGTTCAACAAGTCAATAAATTATGTCCCCTGACTTGACACTGCTATCAATCTTAGTTATCACAATAAAAAATTGTATTGATTCCAAGTTCCATAAATTAAACCAGCTAATTGCAGCTAAATGGCAATATTACAGGAAATCTATCTGTATTAAAGATGGGAGCAAACAGTGTCAGTTGAGAAAGCGCCAACAGTACTCTTAATTTCTAAAGCGAAGTCACATGACATTATTCCATGACATGATTTTCGTGACTGACGTCTATATTTAGAAACTATGTCATGATGCGTTTCTTGGAAAGTAATAGTAGGAGCTGTCTAAATATGTCAGAAAAGTCGTATCAGAAAATGATGTCAGAATGAAGCCAAGAAACCTAAACCAATCAGGAAGCAAAATCTGGCTTGGTTTCAATCTTAGAAGGTTATTCTGCTAAAACATTTTATACATACATATCAGTAAATTTATGGGGCTCAAAATTACACAGAAATAAACATAGAACTATTTTAATAGATTAGACTTGTAGGTAAAATCAGTCTAAGTCAGAGTTCAGACAAAAAATCAGTAATGAACTAAATTCTCAAAATCTAAAGATGGCACAATTGATAGAGTTTTACACCTCAGTTTATGACCATCTGTGAATAAAGGCCACCATTTAAATACAGGTCACTCACCTGGATGCATTATTTATATAAAAAAGATGATGGTAAAACCTTGTATAAAGATTGTAAGTATATAAAGGTAAGGCTAGAAATAAAAAGTAGTCTTTCTGGATACCCAACTGAACCATGGTGCCAACTGAAGTTTCTAATGACTAAATCCTAAGCATGAATATGACTGAGGATGAATCATACCACATAGTCTCACAAAAAGGTGTTTATAAAAAAAATTAGACAAGTTTTCAGACCTACCTACCCTACCTTTTTTCTAGCCTAATACAACTTCTCATCAATGGTGGCCTTTGTTTTCAGGTTTGACTGTACAAGTAATTACAGGTAATATGTTTACAGGTTTGATTGTACAGGTAAATACAGGTAATTTGTTTACAGGTTTGACTGTACAGGTAAGTACAGGTAATATGTTTAAAGGTTTGACTGTACAGGTAAACACAGGTAATATGTTTAAAGGTTTGAGTGTACAGGTAAACACAGGTAATTTGTTTACAGGTTTGAGTGTACAGGTAAACACAGGTAATTTGTTTACAGGTTCTAGTGTACAGGTAAACACAGGTAATTTGTTTACAGGTTTGAGTGTACAGGTAAACACAGGTAATTATAATACTTACCACCAGGGTGTGTTGCACCAAATGACTGATCAATCTGTTCAATAGTCGGGTGTATCTGACTAGTGTTAAAATGTACACCACTGTAATAAACAGAATAACTTCATTAAGAGACCACCTCAACACTACAACCTCCACATCATAGCAAACACATCAATATTACAACCACCTCAATATTACAACCATCCTGATAAAATGATCACTTCATAATAACAACACTTGTTTGAAATTTACAGTAATAATTTGAGCAAAACTGAATCTATTCTAAATAATCTTATCTTGTCAGATGCAAGTATCTCAGTTAAATTTTATAAAGGGTTTTCATTAAGAAATTAACGAACAGATTTTTTGCCAAAGCAACAGATTTTGAAAAGCGGCTGGGGGTTCGTATTTTTGTGAAAATTTAAAAAATCTTGGAAAAACAAGCTATTTGAATGTGTTTTTAACTGATAATTTCAATCAGCTATCGGTCCTAAATGAAAACCCTGTTATATGTTAAAAAACTTAAAACACCAAAAAAATGTAAGGAGATAGTTGTGTGGTGCGTTTTATTATATATTTCATAGCAATTTGAGGTTTGTTTGTTAAAAATATCAACATCAACACTTGATTAATGAATACTTCTTTTACCTCTATCATTCATGAAAAACGTTCACTCACTCAACAGTTGACATTTACTAAATTATACTGAACTACAAAACAGCCGATATTTACTAAATTATACTGAACCCCCGCAAGAAAACGCTTTGGTTGATATTAATGGTAATTCAGGTTGATTTTGTGTTGTGAGGTCACATTTGACTAAGGAAATTGACTATTTTTTGGAGAAAAAAGATTAAATATCTGCTTCACTGTTTTGAATTGAACTAAGTGCTTATTGGTTATGTGTAGTATAATGTATTAGCTATCTGTAGACACCAGTTATTGGAAGTTTCAGTGATTTCTGAAAAAGTTACGTAGTATTAAACAAACTTGCAGAAACTATCATTTTGGAAGTTGTAACTCTTGTTTATGTATAATAATAATACATAAGTTTTGGACCATGTGGCCATTTTAGGCCTAATACACCATTATACACCATCCCTCCAATGTGCTGGCCCTCTATGTTTCTACTATGACATTATATTATCAAAATATTTCATACACAGACATGCACAAGAAAAACAAATCTTTAATAAATTATTTACACTCACCACTAATAAACAAAATATTTAAACTTGGAAGAAAATGGAATAAACTTGACAAAACAACATCAGTTCAAGAAAATGGTGTTTCTTTTGTTGTTCAGTGTACTCAATTCTCTTTTCTGAGACAAGTATACAGAGATAAGCCTAGTATTACAACATTTCTATCCCTGCTCGTGACAATTAACCAGCCCACATTGTTTACGACCAATTAGCAAATATCATACCAACTAATCACATATCAGGTTTCAATAAAACTTTTCATCATTAAAGTGGTGTTTATAAACATAATGTTTGTGATAAAATTTATCAACCAAAATTATGACACTTCTTGACATTTCATGACTTTAAATAACCCAATGTGACGTCTCATCAACAATTTATTTGTAAAATCCATGCAACTGCCAAAAATACATGCTTTAATAATGACACTGTAATCATTAACGTAGGAAGAGTTTTTCTATTTTTAGAAAAAGATGCGACACAGTTATTGAATTTATTCTAATTTTAATATCATTTATTGCACTTGAAATACAACAGTCTCATAAAAAAATGGCAATAAATATTCCAGTGAAGAACAGACAAAGTTCATGACAGCATGAGGATACTCTCTGGAGTCAAAATACAGTCCAACCTTTGTTTCCGACCACCTTCGAATAAAGGCCACCAAGCGAATAAAGGCCATTCTTTGAAAAACGATCATTAATTATTTAAAACAAACTGACCTCCACATAAATACCACCTGTCAATAAATGCCACATTTTGTCTTTCCATAGGGTGGTCTTTGTTTACAGGTTCTACTGCACTCAGCTACTCTTTTATAACCAGAATATCAATTCAAAGCCATGTTGAGCATATTTTATCAACAGACCAGGCTTTGGGTTTATAAAACATGAGAACTGTCTCCAAACTTAAAACTCAACTTCATTCTCCAACCATTCTGGTTTGAAACATATTGCAGTTTAAAGTTTGAATTCATATTCAGATCATTTATGGTAACAGAATGACATAAAAAATTGGTGATTTAACTGTTTATTCATAATTAACTTAGAAACATCAAAAAACAATGTATGAGATTTGAGCTTGGCGACTGATCCCAAGTTTTGTTACCTAGGACAATGCTTTACTCAAGCAAACTTTGATAGTCATTCTACAAAATTTCCAGACTTTCCACAATCCATGGTTTTGTACATTATTTGTTGATGTTATTGTTATCAAACTATTTACTGTAATGCTGGTATCATAAAAATAGACTTTGCTCATTTGATCAAAGCTAGACAACTCTTGTGCAGTTGACTAAATTGAGTTACCTCCCTTCAACCATCATGGGAATTATATTCACATGAAGCTAACAAAACTACAAAACTTACAAAAAAAGAAAACACTTCATAATAAAACAATTTTGACAGACACACATTTTTTTTAATCATTGAATATTTAATTTTTGTGATATAAAAATTGTAATATCGTATAATTTCACAACAAATAAATTGACAAGAACACAATACTATGTCCTATATTTGAAAACATTAAATGTACAAACTTTGGCATAATTTGAATTTTCTAAACTAAGTTGAGGAAAATATATTGCCACGATGAACATATATAATGTATTTCCCTTTTTTCCCATATTTTCATAAATACATCCCTTGACAATTAGTACATTGAAACAGGTTCATAACTCCAAAATATAGCTTTCAGAATAATGCCCTTTGTCTCGCAACTGTGCCTTGTCATGATAATCAAGTATTCCAAATGTCATGTTGATATCTTTAAATGTGTTTGAGTAATGGGCTACATTAAAATTTTTGCTCGACAACGATGACACCCACTGCAGCGATCATAATGGCTTGACATTTTCTTCAAAACAGATGAGCTAAAAACCTCAAATGGTGCCTTATAATAGATAAATATACATAGTCTCTACATCAGTATGTGAGTACCACTCAATTTCTGCATCAAAATCCAAGAAAGATTTTTATCAAAACATGACAGTCCCACTGATCTAAAACTCTCAGGATGAGATAGTTCAGAGTTGAAATTTGTCCCTGAACAATTAAAACATTATTTAAGCAAGAATCATTTTTCAGTTTTGTATTTTATCTTTTCTATTTAACACTTCTCTGTGTTATTTTAGCACACAAACCAGCAGAAGCAAATCAAATTTGTAAAAAAAGTATGAGACACATTAAGAAAATTCTACAAATGTATCATTTTTCTGACAATTTCTTATCTCAGAAACATAATTCTATTTATTCTCAAAGCATGTTGAAAAAATCAGACATAACAATGGCATTCTAATCCACAGAAGTTCATGCTATAAAAAAGAGACAAAAATATCAGCATGGGAAACAGCAGGATATAAAACATCCACTCACCAGTACTTCAACTTGACTTTACTCATATTATTCACTTCAATAATCTGAAAATATAACATTGACAGTTAGAAATATTCCTGCATAAGTCTTGAATATAATCAAGCACCAATTCCCATATCTATCACAAGCTATCTCCATAATTGCAAGCAATAAAATAATGTCAGCTGCAAACAGCAGGATTTTCACAGAAAATGAAAATCTCATAGAGGGTGTAATAGGACTCATCATAACATTGGTAGGTAAGACAATGCTAAATACCAAACCACAGACAAACAATCACACTTCTTGTGATCTGTTGTCCTAACTCACCAATCCTGTCATGTTTTCTTGTTTATAATAACCAATCCTAGCATGTTGTTTGCTGCTTAACCTATCAATCCTGTGTTGTTAATAGCTACCTCACCTATCAATTTTATAATATCATCATGACTGTACTAACATATTAATTTGATAATGTAAATAGCCATAAAAACCTATCAAACCTAAGATATTAATGACTGTAAGAGCATATAAATCTTATGTTATTAATGACAGTATTAACACATAAATCTTATGTTATTAAGGACTGTATTAACATATAAATCTTATGTTATTAATGACTGTATTAACACATAAATCTTATGTTATTAAGGACTGTATTAACATATAAATCTTATGTTATTAATGACTGTAAGAACATATAAATCTTATGTTATTAATGACAGTATTAACACATAAATCTTATGTTATTAATGGCTGTATGAACATATGAATCTTATGTTATTAATGGCTGTATGAACATATGAATCTTATGTTATTAATGGCTGTATGAACATATGAATCTTATGTTATTAATGGCTGTATGAACATATCAATCTTATGTTATTAATGGCTGTATTAACATATAAATCTTAAGTTATTAATGGTTGTATTAACATATCAATCTTATGTTATTAATGGTTGTATTAACATATAAATCTTAAGTTATTAATGGTTGTATTAACATATAAATCTTAAGTTATTAATGGTTGTATTAACATATAAATCTTAAGTTATTAATGGTTGTATTAACATATCAATCTTATGTTATTAATGGTTGTACTAACATATCAATCTTACGATATTAATGGGTGTACTAACATATAAATTGTATGATATTAATGGTTGTATTAACACATAAATCTTATGATATTAATGGCTGTACTAACAAATCAATCCTCTGTAATTGCTGTTCTCACCAACCACTATTATAAATATAAAAAACATGAACGTACAAAATAAATCTAAACCAATACAAACATACTAGAACAAACAAGCATGAATGATTTGATCAAGCAATTCACCAATTGATTACAAAAAATACACTCTGAGATATTTTATGTAATAAAGGAGAATAGCTTGTGACAGTAGTTGTTTCACCTTTTTATGGAAAGGTTGCAGAGGCTTTAAAAAGGAGAAAAATAACATTAAAAATCAAACAAATCCTGAGACCTTACGTATTACAATTACCAATAGGTCATATCATATCATATCATTATATAACCTTGATGGATACAGACAAAAAAGCAACTCTACAAGTCAATTTTAAGACCTTATTTAAGACTGGTTATAGAGAAAGAAAACCCATACTTTTCAGACAGGGAAATGAGGGTGAATTTAAACCCAGAATCAGCCCACCCCAAAAAGAACACAGAGTGATTAAGGATTAAAAGAGCTACTTCCCTTAAATACTTAATACAGTATTAGTTATTAGTGTTCATTTAAATTGAAAGGGCCAAGATTTGTCAGATTCAATACTTACAATAAAACCACCAATCAAATCATGTAATTACCAATTAATCATATTATGTTATAACTACCAACTATATCATGTTATAACTACCAATCATATTATGTTATAACTACCAATCATATCATGTTATAACTACCAATTATATCATGTTATAACTACCAATCATATCATGTTATAACCACCAATCGTATCATGTTATTACCACCAATCATATCATGTCATTACCACCAATCATATCTTGTTATAACCACCAATCATATCATGTTATTACCACCAATCATATCTTGTTATTACCACTGACCAGGTAATGTAATAACCCCATCATTAATATTGTGTCATAATCATATCATTAATATATCATAATATATATGACAAATCATGAATTTTATTACCTGGTGCTTAAAAAAGTCTGTCCAATTCAATTAGTCAGAATCTGACATTTATCTCAGTTAAACTCTCTATACACAACATGTGCTTTTATAAATATCATTATCCCCAGCACTATAAATACATCTATTTGACATTGTTTTAAAAAGTAAAATGAAACAATTGTATTCCTAAAATACTCACAAAATCACAATTAATTTGTTCATAGAAACTTATAGAAAGATAAATGTGTCAACACTGATAACAAGTGAACTTTATTTAAATAATTCTTTACCAGAAACACACCTCAAATTAGATACAATAAAATAAATTCATTTATAAATTACCAGTAAAACATCAGCTGCCTCTTTATTGGAATCACAAAAAAACAATATTCATAGTGGAAAATGCTGAACGTCTCGAATCGGTCAAGTTTATTCCTACACGAAACTAAACAATTACAGCAATTATTGTCAGGTGCAGAAAATGGAGGAAGAAGATTTAAATCAAAAGAAATAGTTACTTGCAAATAAAAGGAATATCAGAAAATTTTGATGACTAACTTAATGATTTGCATTGCATAAGTGTAAAAAGTTTCTGGTTTCAACCAGTCTTGTTTTTTTCTGCAGCCCCTAAAATCCATTTCAGTCCGAGTCAATTTTTTTCTTGCTGATATTTTCAAATGAATTATGTCACTAAACTACATGGAAAAAGTATATTTGAAAGAATTTTTTTACGTAAAGCTTAATAGATAATTTCTATACACTGAAACAATCAAACATTGCTGAGTTTGTAAGATTATTATAATAATACTAAGAATATTTTAAGATTTATCGAATTTTCTTACAGCTAAGTCACATACTTTCTCACAGCTACATAAGTCACATGTTATAAAAACAGAACCTGAGAAATTACAATTAACCCAAAGCTTATAGTAAGCTATCATTGATATAACAAACAAATATGGATAAATGTCACAGCAAAACAAAATAGGAAAGTTACACTCCTTTGGAATGCAGAGTTGATATTATTCAGATACAATATATATATATTATTTCTATAAAATTACATTGTTTAAATGCAGGTTGTATCTCTCTTTGTTACTGACTGAATATCATTTTACAATATTTTTCCTCAATATGATCCTCATTCACTTTAGATGCTTTCATTGTAATTTTAATAGAGAATTAATATGTTTTTTTGCATCTTATGTGTAGAAAGGGTTTTGGGCTAGGGGTTTCGGGAGGGTAGTTTTTTGGGGAAGGTGGAATTTTTTGTACGTGTTTTTTCGAACTTATCTATATAAGTTACTTCAAATGTAAGTTGTATTTTTATAGCAAAATATTAGTTCGATGCTGCAAACATTATAAAAATTCATTTGTTTCGAAAAAAAAAAACCTGAGAGATCATTTTTAATGTACATTAAGCATTTATTTTATCATTTCTTTGATGACTCCCATCAAAATGACCAGACAATAATCTCTCCTTAAAAATTATATGTTGTTCCAATTTAATCACAGGAGGTATTATCGTCTAGAGGTAGAGTGTCCAACCTCTGATCCAAAGGTCCAGAGTTCGAATCCCCGCTTCAACCAGTTTCGTTAATGAACTTCACAATCACATTTTTCTGATGCGTAATGTGTCCAAGAAGCCGACTCAGGCATGATTATTACTTGTTTCACAATCGAATATAATCTTGTATATTCTGTATTTTGAAAAAAAATAAATAATTTCTAAGTTCATACAGAGATAAACTAACTGTTTAAATCAAAGCAATGTAC
Source organism: Lutraria rhynchaena (assembly GCA_008271625.1). Taxonomy (NCBI): domain Eukaryota; kingdom Metazoa; phylum Mollusca; class Bivalvia; order Venerida; family Mactridae; genus Lutraria; species Lutraria rhynchaena. The sequence continues at coordinate 920,577 of VIBL01000051.1, forward strand.
TTATTGTAAGTTGAAAATGATAACCTCATTGTTGATTAAAAAAAAAAAAAAAAAAAAACTTATCTGTAGCTAAAATGATCAACATATAGCTAACAAAAAATGTAAACAATTAATTAAATAATAATTAACTTATTGATAATTGAAAATGATAATTGTTTTATTAATTACTAATGACAAATGTGTTGTTAATTAAAATGATGAATATAATTAAAGATAATAAATGTGTTTGTAAAATATGATACGATATGTCTTTCAAAAAATTATAAATTTATTGTGATAAATTTAATGTTCATTGAAACCCATTGTTAACCAAAAAGTTAATTAATTATTATTGCAATTAAAAATGCAATGTATTATTTGTTAAAATTTATTGTTCATTAAAAATTATTAAATGCATGCAGTATGTTAAATAAATTTACTGTAAATTAAAAATGATGAACTAGTTGTTTATAAAAATGGTAAACATATTGCTAAATAGATAAAGCAGGAGTTTCCACTCATTGAATAATAATGACAAAACTTCACAAAAAAATAAATACTTCATTTTCAGTTATAGAAATGAAGCCAACTGGGAGATATTTTACTTATATTGTCGACACACATAGCCAGCTTACACAATAAAATTCATCTTTCAAATGATGTTCATATCAAAATAAACACAAAAATTTACTATGAATCTATGAACTTGAACTGCAGTTTTATTCAAATTAATGTCTTCATTAATGTATGTTACATTGAATTATAGCAAAAATAAGCTTCAGTTCTCATGAAAAGGGGCTGTGTACAGACCCAATAACAAGAAGAAATACCATAAAAGGGGACATTTACAGCAGAATAATTAAAAAGGAGTCTGAGAGTAAATGATGAATAAGGTATCCCTTTATTAAAGATTCATGTCATGTGACCAAGGCATCTCTTCTACTTCTTTCTAATAAAATAGGGATGAAAATAGGAATTAACTACATAAAATGCAGCAGTTTTGGGCTTAAGAAAACAAAGTCATCAGTATTAAAAACTATGTCAACTGTGAGTAACTTGTGACCACATGTGACCATATGATTATTTATGTGATCTTTGTTTATGAATTCAAAAGTGACAAAAAAAAAATAAATTTACTTTTTCACTTGCCATACATTTTGACCATGAAATACCTTTTTCATTCATAACAAAACAAGCTAGCAAAATGAGTGATAAAATGCAAAATGTTCCAACACTTAATGTCACAATGGAAAATTGTGCATTTGCTTAAAAAATGAAATTTAATCAAATTTAGGGACAATACAGGATGTCACAGAAAACATAGGAAAATTCACAGAAACAATGGAAAGATATGTTGGATTAACAGTCTGCTAGGGAAGAAATGTCAGATAACGTGACTACCACTACTAGGAACAATTACATCAGAACAGAAGACAATTTTAAATACATGTTTCAGATAAGAGGGAAAATATTCATTTTTACAGGTACCCGACCAAACTAGGGTAAGGAGGTAACATAACTACAATTTTCGTACTTCAGAGGTAAACCATATGATTCGTCCACAAATCTTTTCATTATTCAGATTTAAAGAAACTTTTAGGTCTGGAACAAAACAGAGGGGTTGATTGGACAAACTGGAAATACAAGTAATTTTTTTCCAGCCTTATTGTACATGGTCTGGAAGAAGCAGACAATATATCAGTAATTCAAATCAGGATCAAATAATTGTAGTTATATTATGATGAATTATGGAAAATAACTTCATTACATGTTATACATGTATAGGTGAAAATGGAAAATTTTGAAAAAAAAACATAAAACTTTCACCAGTGAAGTTATTGTTCTCTCATATTCATTAAGGGAGCTGTAAGAGCTGTTTTTACAAAGATTTCCCCAGTTATAAATATAAAACCAGTGTCCAATAGCAGACAAAACACATCAGGCTACCAAGTCATGAGGTTATAAAACTTGAGAACAGCCTCAAAGCTTAAATCTCATTTTTATTCTCAAGTTAGTTCGGCTGAACAGACATCACTGTGAAATGTTTAATTGCATATTCAGAGCAATAATTATTATGACAGAATAATACACCAGGCTGTGATACACATCATCGATGTTTTAAGACATAATATATAAAGGACAAAATATGACATTTTAACAGAGAGACTGATCTCAATTTTTTTATCTTTGAACTGGCCATTTGAGAATAGTAACTTAATGGTAATAAGGTGTTAACAAAAGACAGAGGCTGCAAAAATGTAGAGACAGATCATACAACACGAATATTTTAACACAAGGGTAGCTGTACATGATAAATGTGCTTTTTACATGATTCTTAATGATTGGTCATTAGGTGAGCACTATGGTGTCGAGGAAACAGTAAGGGTCAGTGTGAACTCAGTGATGGCTGGACATATGGACAAATGAGTCTGAGTGTAGCTGATAATAAATAAAACAGTACTTAAAGCCAATAAAACATCGTGCTAACAAAAGCTAGTTGACAATTAAAACATCGCTACCTCCACTTAAGGCTCTTACTTTCGTAAACAACTTTGACCCCCTCACGAGTAAATTCACTGGAGTTCAGAATAATGACCCGTTTCAAATTTTTCTTTATGAAGTGGGCATTGTTGCGACCTTTTGTTGCACATGACCAGTGAGGCAGGGTTTCGTTCATATTTTCCGGCCAGTATGAAACCTCTTAAAACACTAATTAAGCAAAATTGCTGAAAGACTTCAATAATTGATGAAGTTCTTTATATTAATGATACAGCCCTAATCTCCTAAAGTATTTGAAAAATGACCCAAGTTATTGACCGTTGTTAATTAAACTTGACCATGTCTGAAGCCACATTAATATTTTTCATTTTGCTTCTAAAATAATTTCAGATGAACATTAACAAGAACAAAATCATCTTCTTTTTGAAGAGTTTCTGAGCAGCTTTATTTTTGTTTCATTTCAAGATGGTGAAACTTCAAACCTTCAAAATGAAGATTGTATGCTACTATCAGTTAGGCCCAAGGAATCCCCAAATAGAATAAATGACTTTCATCAAATTAATTCAAAATGGCAAACTTAAGATTAAGCTGTATATCAATGAGACAGCATGCAAGCATTCAGCCCCTTAAGGGTCAGCACGGGCCCAGACTAATTTCTCTTCCTGGTTTTTATAGAGATACAATGAAGTAACGTGATATTATCTAATATCAGACGAGAGTAATGTTTCTAGTCATTTTATCGAACTGTGAAATATGGTTTACCCCACCCCCTACTGTTAAGATTTTCATCAGAATATTCATTCCCGCAAAAATTATGCCTGGAGTGCTGTGATGAGCATTCTCATTACGAGCAATCAGAATTGTACCCACAATGCTCATCTTGTCTTTCAAGGGTTCTGGCGTGAAGAGATAAATGTAGAATTTTCCGCTCAAAGCGTGTTCACCCTTTGACACAAGTTGTCGAATTTAATCAGGGGTCACATGTCCACTTACCCAACTATTGTGTGACCACACGACCCATCACTTTATTACAGAAAATGAACATTTTTTCGCGTAATTTATTGATTTTGTTTCTTCATATTTTACATGATTGACTTAAACATCAAACAATTTAATTTATATCGGATTAGATTCCATGAATCTTGCATGATTTTTACATAAAGGTTGTCCATCAAAACTGACTGATCCTGTGAAAATATTCCAAATAAATGGAAGAAAAGAAAAGATGACCAATTAAAATATCCAATGGTCAAGACGCTATCAAAATGAAATCAAGCAGATGGAAAAATTAATGAAGAAATTTTCAGTTCATGATCCTTGGGTTATTTGAGAACATTTCAATAAACTTGAATAAAAAATTCAGGAGTAAGAAACTGAATATAAGGAATAACGTTACTCCAGCTAGATCTGAAATTTGGCTAAAATACCATATGCAAATAGTTTAGTGTCAGGTACCACACATCAGGACAGTCTCTGAGTTCAAATCTCAATTCAATTCTCAAAGTATTATGGTTGAAAAGATAGAGCTGATTAATGATTAAATACTTATTCAGGTCAATTATGCTGTCAGAATGTTAGCTTTGAATTAGCTTTGAAACATCAGAGGACAAAATATGAGATTTGAGCTCAGAGGCAAAATATGAGATTTGAGCTCAGAGGCAAAATATGAGATTTGAGCTCAGAGGCAAAATATGAGATTTGAGCTCAGAGACAAAATATTAGATTTGAGCTCAGAGGCAAAATATGAGATTTGAGCTCAGAGGCAAAATATGAGATTTGAGCTCAGAGGCAATCTCAAGTTTTATAACCCCACGTCCAAGACTTGCAGTAATCTTTCTTACTTCAAAAATGGGGATATCTCAACTTATAGTATGGTCTACATCATTATTTTTCAGCCCTCAGCAAATGCATAAATACATTGAAACCCACCATTCTAACACAGCTTTATCGACTGATAAGTTTCATGCAAAGGAGGAAATGGTGAGCTTACCTTTAAGCGTTGTGACACTGGGTCAAATATGAGCCTAATCCCATCCTGAGACAAGTAGATCACTAGATCTATACTCAATGGTCCCTGAAAATATATAATACAGTTTTAGATGTAAGAAGTAATTCATACACACTGAAAAACACATTTCAGACACAGAGAATAGGAACATCTTAAAATGTTGCCTAAATGTCATTAGTCAAATTCAGACGGAGTTAAACATACAAACAAACCTGTGAACAAAGGTCACCCTTGGAAAAGACAAAATGTGGCCTTTATTGACAGATGGCCTTCATTTGGAGGTCATTTTATTCTAAATAATCAGTTTTAAATTTGTTTGTTTCAATGAATAGACTTTATTCACAAGGTGGTCTTTATTCAGAGATGACTGCAAAGACAGGTTTTACTGTACAGCACAAACAATCAAATAATGAACTGTTTGTTAGTTTGTTCTTTGTCTGTCTGACTGTTTGTCCATTCTGTGATAAAAATAGTTCTTACATGATTTCAGCAAGGAATATCAGACATATATTATGATTCAATGACTAAATAAGTTCATCTGGGTTAACAAATATTCTGCCAACAAATTCTGCCAATAAATCGTATTCTTCTGCAAACAAATCAGAAGCCATGATAATAATGGAAGACATTTGATGTGGAATCATAGTTAAAGTTAACCAGATGAACAAAATTCTACAATGTACATTTTAACAAGAAACTTAACAAACCAGATTTTCCACAGTTTATTGAACGGAAACATTTTTCTATTTTAAGTAATAGTAAACTTGACTTCAGAACCCTATGCCCATCTGAAAACTGACCCACCTGCCTGACACCATCATTAAAATAATGGACAAAGGTTTAACACTGGCTGTCAAACTTAGTTGAATGGTTCACAGGGTTTTTTACCCAATATGTAATAAGTACTGGTAAATGGACCCATTCCAAAATTAAGTCTACTTTTCCCAAGTTCAGAACTGAACTGTTTGAATAATACATACGCAATTTTAACATAGATTAACATAGTTAGATCAGTAATGTTAACAATTCCATATTTAAGGGCAAAATGACATGATAAAACATGGAAAATAATTCCTACTTCAGTATCTAAGAAGTTGATTCAAGGAGGAAACTATCAACAAGGATTTGTTTGATAATTCACAGAAATGTATACCAGCTGCTGTTATAACTTTAGGATGTAGACAAAGAAAAACAGGAGACAGTTTATTCAATATGCATCAAAAGAACCAAAAGATACAATTATTTACAAGAAATATACAATTAATTATAAGAAAGATACAATTAATTATAAGTAGTTCATTTATCTTGATAAAAGTACATTTTTACTGGTGCACACAAATGCTACTTACAAGTATATAAAGAATAAACAAAGGGTAATAAAAAAATAGGAAAAAATATCATTTCAAGGAAAAAAAAACTGACTTAAGTTTGAAGAAAGGAACTAAAACTTTGAAGTATTTGTATTTTTCTAACATTAACGTCTTTACAGTAACGAGAAAGAAGCACTTATGTTATGTTAGTAATAAAGTCAGGCCCCTATACAGATGCAAGAATCATTTACACAAGTCCCCATTAAAGCTGTACCATTGAATGCAAGGAACAGTATTTATAACATCACACAGGATATCCTCATGTCGCAAGTCGCAAGTGCAAAAAAACACTGCCATTAAAAAGCACTAAAATCTGTGATATGAAGTTTATTCAGCTCTCAACATTAATGTTGGTAATACATTTTGATTAATCAGTACGGCAGAAATAGCTGTAAAATCTCATTGAAATATGTTTTGTTAACAAACCTCGACATGTGGCCAAAATGGTCAAAGTCATAAATGACCACTTCAGACTATTTGACCAAAATGCAAAATTGCCTTTTTTTTGTCGTTAGTCAAGATACACAGAGGACTGAGAATAGCACTAAAATAACACATTAGGATGTTTTAATGAATCAAAGTGCAACAATAAAAAGGGAATAATTCAAAAATTATTCAAACCTGAAAGAACCTGCTGGGGTCATTTGGTGACTTTTCCAGTTTTAACAGTGGAGAAAGACCCAACCTAGATAGAACCACCAACCTTTCTTAAACTAGCTGGGCAGCTTCCTCACACATGAAATTTTGTCCCGGATGAGATTTGAACTCACAGCAGTAAGGAACTAGTGATTACTTGTAAGAGACCATAACCACTTAACCACGGAGGCCCCTTATTTCAATGTGCTCTAACAAGTCAGGCACATGCAGTTTTCATGTAATTAACACTAAGCATGCCCCATTCTGAAGGCAGTATTATCAGCTCCATATTTCTAACAGACATACTCAAGCATGAACAAAACTAAGATTTAGGTTTAATCTCAAGCATCAGGGGATGATGTTACAGAACTTGAGAACACTCTCAAAGTTCAAATTTCAATTTCTTTCTCAATGTATTTCTGCTGAGCAGTCATCAATGTTAAGGTATCGTAAGTGGCTATATGGTGATATCAAGTTTTACTAATTTATAGTTTTAAAAAGTCAACCATAATTGTATACATTAATAAACCCACTATACAGGGTCTATTGCAAGTGATTTGAAACAAATATTGTACTTGGTCTGTCTTCTATAAACCAATATCGCACGTAATTTTCATATTTTTGAATAAAGATCACTACTCTGAATATAAGGATATATTACAACAATTAGTCTTAAAATAACAATCATGGTATAATGCAGGGAACCGTGTCACAGATTTTTGATAACGTCCTCCGTTCTTTAGATATTTGACTTTAAAGAAATTCCGTAGCCTGAACCCCGCTGACAATTACGTAATACGCCATAAAATAAAAACGAAAACAAATATCAAAATTCTGTGACACGGTTCCCTAGATAAGCATTTCCGCTACAAAATACCGAAAACCGCTTTGAAATCCATCTTCAAATAAGGCGGCAATCTTTGTTCAAAAATAGCGCCCACTGCGTTTTTTTCTAAGCGAGAAATTAACAATAAAAGTGTCAGATCATTATCACCTTGTGTAATCAACAATTATTCTATAAATTAATACAGCCTACTAAAATTTGATAACCAATCAAATTTGTTCATCGTTAGTGGATCAATTAGTGAAACCGCCCACCATTTTAGATGACTCTAAAGAGCTTAATTACGAATTATTTGTCAAAATAGTATCACATCGTACCGATGCAATACACAGTACATCAGATTTCTCGTCAACCGAGAGGCTCTCAACGGGGAAAACGGCTGATTGGGAAATCGAGTTGAATATGGCTGAGGAAACCACTATATAAATTAAATGAAAGGTAACCATGAATTTAGTGTAAAATTAAGAACTTAAGATGTGATTGATTTGTAGAAAAGCGTCTATGTTTTATAACTGTTAATGTAATCATTTAAAAACATACTAATATATAAAGGTAATTGGATACATAACAGAATAATATAAGATTCTCGAAAAACATGCGCGTCCGATGTCCATAAGGCGTTACTGTTTTTCATCTTATTGTTTGTTTGATAGCTTTTTAATATTTTACCAAAATATACAGAGTTGCTTAATAAAAGTGCACGTTGAAATAACTTTATTTTATTGATTACATCAATGAAATAGCGAAAATAATAATTTTCGTTGACCTAGTCTCCCTGTATTAATTTACTGGCGATTTAAATATATTTTAGTTTTATAACTTTAATTGTGTTTGAAACCTGACTCTGGAATATATAAATTTAATTAAACTTGCAAAAATGGTACGTCATAACATTAACGGGGTAACAATCTTTGACAGCTCGTTTTCTTATCGTGTGCGTTTTATTGCAAGGTGCGTGAAGTGTCTGCATACCATATTGCTGTTTATTATATCTCCCGCCAAAACATAAAGAAATATGTGATGCGACATATATAAGGTCTAAATTGACCCATATTGATAGTATAATTAGCAAGGCGTTAGAGTATGATATCGATATCACACTTCAATAAGACCACCGTTCCGGATCAGTTATTTCATCATATATTTCATATTAAAAGTACATTAGATGCTAGTAGTCCAATCGACCAAGGTGTTAATGAATTCACACCTTTCTTGCACATCAAATGATTGTTGCAGTTATATATTTATTACGTAATTTTCCACCATAAAGTTTCCATTTTCACAATATGTCACGTCACTATGGTCAAGTTTTTTACGGGATATAGATTTATGCAGTTCGGTATCTTTAGCATTCGTAAACCAACTTCCGCGAGAAAGAGATTTCTAACTACATTTTTCAATTTTTGAGAACACTCTAACACCTTGCTTAGCCTTACTTTTCTTATTTCCCATTTTAATCCGCTTGATGTTGATAATCTGTCGAATTTCAAATACTTATGTTAACATACGGCAAGCGATACCAAATTTAATATCGCTTGATACAAAATTGCCCTTAAGGAGCCCCTAACAACGCCGCCTCCTAGATCGTTCTCGCTGATAAAGTGGAGTCCATATGGGGGTGCAGTTTTTATCGCGATAAAACACTATTTTTGCATATTCGGATCGATTTTTTTGTTGCATGGTATGATAGTATGATATCTAATTATTGTTAATAACTTAAAATGTCATTTTCGCTTATTTTTACGTTTGTAGCCACTTACGCTACCTTAAATGTATGTATGTAATATTCTGTTTTGTAATAGGTTTAACGTTGCATCAACAGTCGGGTCATTAGTAGGCTTCTCTAACTTCAATGAGGGAGGAAGACCCCAGGCATACAACTGTATACAACTAGACTTTCTAAATGCTAGCTGGATAGCTTCCTAAAATGTAAAATTTGTCTGGTCCCAGTTTGGATTCAAACTCACAGTGGTGAGGGGCTAGCGATTACTAGTCAGAGACCATAACCACTCAACCATGGAGGCCTCTTACATACAATTTCAGATGAATTATGTTGAACAATACTGCATTATAAATACTACAATTATAATATTATAATTAATTTGTGAACATTACTAGGCAGAAAGTGATACAAAAGAACATAGTCAAAGTGAATTCCAGGGAGCCAGAACAATTACTTTATAAGATCCATATTTCACTAAATTCATAACAATGAAATAAAGAAGGGCTTGCTTATGGGGAAAACAAATTCTTCATTGTGACCAATTCTTCACTATAATTGATTCTTCACTATATCAAGAGCTTGACAGTATTTGAGTGCAGATATATAACCAAGAGAATCTCATTGTACTGTATCAACAAAGGTTACTCAATCTTTATGGTATATACTGACGTTTTATTTTGTATTACTTAAAATTCTACATAAACAAATTGTAATTCAAGTATTATGCAAAATAATAAACACTTCAATATGAAAAATATTATGTTTTATTTGTTTGCTAAATGCATGTTGACATAACATGATGTAAACAGTCATGATATTATACATGTATATTAATTCTCATTGGTCAACAAAAGATAAACACGCTACTATTACAACAGCAAGATGACTATTAATTACAACATCGTAAGTTTTTGAATGACATACACTCTCGTCAGAGTGACACTAATTGACGTCATGCTCATCAGTGTGTGGGTAAGTACACCAGTTAATACCGTAAACATGCTAAAGGTACACCACCTTATTTTAAGTTTGTTTGTATGTGACTTGTTGTCATTGGGGTTTAATACCATTTTTCAACAATTTTTCAGTTATATACAATGACCAGTTCACCTAACAAGTTTTCCTGGACTGTATACTAACCAGTACTAACTTACCCTTCAGCAAGGAGCCGGCAACTTCTCCACATATGCAGGAAAATCGACATTTCTGTCAAATTTTCTTAGAAGGGTATGACCTGCCACGACCGAGATTCAAACCTGAATCTCTGGGTTAGAAGTCCAGTGCACTAACCTCTGGACATGGTAACATCCCACCTTATTTTAAACTAATCAAACAATACAGTTTGGATGTAATCATAGTTTTACAAAAGTGCAATTGAAATAAATTCTATGAAGTAAAAATGAAATAATAAAGATTGTTAATCAAGCACTTTTATACTATTTTTTCCACTGATGAGGACATTTAACCATTTAGATTGAATCTTGATCTTAATGAAACATAATGAAGGCTAATTTTTACTAAGTCACAAAAATTTGGGGATGTGCCTTTATACGCTTGTCAAATAAATGGTGGTGCATTCAGTCTAGTAACAATTATGCAATTCATTTTGCACATCATAATGTAAATTAGATAAGATGGATGATAAACATACCAATTCAACACTTTTGTGAATACAATGGAAAATAACAATTGTGGCATAAATTAACATAATCAAAGTACTGACACCCCTCCAAGCTAAAAAAATACAGAACATAATCATTCATCTTTTATTGGAGGGATTTAGTTTTACACCTTTTATCAACAATGTTTTGCATATAACAAAAAGCATTTAAAGTGTGGGATGAAAATAAAAATATTGATGTAGATTTCAATGAAATATTGATATCAGTGTAATAAGGTTATGCATTCTAGACATGTTTCATAAGGTTAGTGCAGATTTTTGGGCCTCATTAGTATAAACAAGGATTTTCTATGACTTCTGATCCAAAATACACTGATTCTATTAAATCGAGAAGGCGATGTTAGCCCTAAATATCACTCATAAACTGATCAATTGACTATTTGGTAAACAAGCGACTTAGGAAGGCAGAATCAATGTCAATGGAGGAGAATAATCTGGTCAAACTTAGTAGAGAACCACTAGACAATGTCACACATCAAATATCTAAGCTCTAGGGCATACAGTTTTGCTAAAAGGACTTTTAAAGGTTTTAAATATCACATTAATAATCTATATAAAACAAGTGACCCCCCCATGTGAGAACCAATTTTGACCTCAAGAGTACCATTTGAAAATCTTGGTAGATGACCATCCAAGGATCATTCCTGCAAAGTTTGATTGAAATCGGCTGAGTTGTTTTAGAGATTTCATTTGAAACAATTGTAGATGACACATATCACACAACTCATGACAGCATACAGGATGATCACTATATAGCTCATTATGAGCACTTCATGCTCAGGTGAGCCGATAAAAATGCATTCTGACCCAGTTTTGTTGCTACTGGTAACATCAGAAGAAGTGCCTTAGTTTAAGCATTTAACAAACCTATTACAGCCACACTGTATACAAATAGTGCTCAGGTAATCTGAAGCTGTTAATAATGATAATTCTTAAAACTGGTACAAGCAAACTTTGTATTTTGAATCTACAGATTACAGAAGATAATAAATGCCAAACTGCCTTTTTTTCACTTTTCTTAGAATCATAGACAAAAAAGCTCCAAATATAGACAAATTCCAGAAAGTAGGTCAAGCAAAAACTTGGGAGAAAGTTATACCATGAGCTTATTAAATCCTATATTGCCATGAGCATTCAAACACTAAAAAATTTTCTTTCATGTATAAAACATAGAAGAGCATTTGCTAATTACAATAAATAGAAATGTAATATCTGTATGCCTAATATGACAGATAATGAAATATTCTGAAATATTTGAGTATTTCATTTCATTGAAGTCTGTAATATTAGTTCAAGACTTAGGATCAAGAGGTTAAATACTGGAGATCTAGGCAAGGAGCATGTTTCTCTGTGATAATTTAAGAGCAGTTATCATATCTGAAATCTGTCACAGCCATTATCTGATATACACATCAAGTGGGAAGTAGGCCATTACTTGCAGATCAAAAGAGAGCAGGTTAGTACAGGCAGATAACCATAGACACAGGTTAGTACAAATAGGTAACAATAAACAAAGGTTAGTACAGGTAGGTAACCATAGACACAGGTAAGTTTACATAGGTAGTTATAAGGTCACAGGTCAGTACAGGTAGGTAATCATAGACACAGGTTAGTACAGGTAAGTAACCATAGACACAGGTCAGTACAGGTAAGTAACATTAAACATAGGTTAGTACAGGTAGGTAACCATAGACACATTTTAGTACATGTAAGTAACAATAAACACAGGTTAGTACAGGTAAGTAACAATAAACACAGTTTAGTACAAGTAAGTAACAATAAACACAGGTTAGTACAGGTAAGTTACCATAGACACAGGTCAGTACAGGTAAGTAGCCATGGACACAGGTCAGTATAGGTAGGTAATTAGGGAAGTTCAGATTATCTGTCTATCTGAAATATTGTATTACTGGTTATCAATGATAGGACAAATCAAACAAAAACATCTGTAAATGAATCAATCTGTTTTTTTTTCTTTTTCTGATTTTATGCCTGTTTGCTTCATTATTTTATTTATAACAATTTTCCAGGATTCTGTACAATCTGCACAATCCTTGTTCCCAGCAAGTTACTGTCAACCTCTCTACAAGAATCACTCAAAAATCAATGGTGTATGATGAGTTGCTTTAGACACAATGTCTTCATAGTAAGATAACATAAGACTTGTGTTAAGTCAGTAAGACAGTATAATAATTCAAGTCTTGGAGATTGCGGGCCTTATCTATGGTTCAAACTTAATAAACCCAGGGTCTGTAGATAAAAGCACTCAACCAACTGAACTAAATGGGTGGGAGATATATGTCATGAAAAATAAAAAATAGACTTCAATTGATGTCACAGTTTGAGGCTGCTGCAAACTGTGCACTAAAACAAACAAAAAAAGGATTTTTATTATTTTTTGGCATAAACAGAAAGATGATCACACTCTGATTTTGGAGCAATTCATGGATTTTTACCACTGTACTAAAAATAAACATTTTTCTGCATGATCTAACCACCTACTCAATTATTCACACTAAATCTAACATCTGCAGTTGTAACAGAAAAAAAACTGAAAACATGACAAATAACACTGAACTAACTTGAAAGCTCATATGACGAAAGTGTGGTTGTACTTAAAATCAATGGAGAACATTCCGTTCTATATATGATTCTTCCCGTCAGTAATCAACCAATGGAATTTGATCACATGTACTGTGTTACAGCCGATTTTCACAAGGCATTAATGTTGAGAATATTAAGAAATGGCAGAGAATAATTTTTTTTAACTATCTGGAAACATGTTATTTCTTGCAGCCACAATTATCAGATAATTATGTTCAGAGGTGAAAATTTAGTATCTTGTACCACATTGACAAAAAGGTTACTGAGACATTCTCATTTGGAGCAATTGTGGCACCAATAAATGTATTTTGAGCACAACAGGTAACCTCACTCAGGGAAGTACTATTATAAATTGATAAGCCAAAGATTTAAAGCGCAAACAAGGTACATAGTTCTCTGTTTCAATTTTAACAAAGGTACTATGATCAGTGAAATGTCATCACTGAATCATGCTTGAAGGGGACGATGACTTCATAGTGGTGACCTAGGAGCACTGAAATAGTCTACTCACCCACAATCTTACATAACTAACATCCTACTGATAAACACAGCAGACTCAAACAAATAACCCTTTGCCTCATAAGCATATTTTGGACTCTTCCAATACAAAGCTAATATACAAAATATGAATTTATTTAAGAAAATTGTGACATTTCTCTCTGACAGAGTGGAAAACATTGTTGCAGAAGAAGCCATTACTCTTTACAAGCAATGGCTACTTTTACCACAATGTTTTTAAAAGTCCTCTGCTTCAGTCTCAGATGCCGGGAAATGCGGCATTATGCGGCAAAGGGATAAGGAGTAGGTTTTCTGTTGATATCAATTAATTAGTTTCAAAAGCTGATGTACAGACCTACCAAAAATTTCTGATTTGACTGAACTTTCAGGTAAACTTAGTCAACTATAGTAACTCCCTTCTGAATAAAAGCATTAATGATTTATACAATATTCGCAGAAATTATAGCAATCTCAAAGTTCTGATTATACTATGGATTTACACTGTATCCACATATTCTAGATAGAATACCAGTATTCCAAGCCTAGCAGTAATTAAATTTGTGCCATTTACAAGGTATACAGGTTGTCATGGATTTCATATAATAGTTAGGGAATTTCTTCATGCTTATACTTTTCTCTTTTTAGATGAGGTTTCCATACAATTCATATAAATCTATTATTTCTAAATACAATTTTCATAGAATTTTTGTCGTTCTCTCCTGTGTGTCTAGCATTTTCTTGGTTTGTTATTTTGTTTGTTTTCATGTGACTTATTGCCATCTGAGTTTTACGCCAAATTTCAACAATTTTTCAGTCATATAAAGTGACCTGTTGACCTAACCAGTTTTCCTTGACTGTATACTAACCAGTACCAACTTACGCTTCCATACGGAGTCAGCAACATCTCCAAATATGAAGGAAAATCAACATTTTTGTCAAATTTTCATAGAAGGGTATGACAGGCTGAAACCGGGATTCAAACCCGGATCTCCGGGTCACAACACCAGCACACTAACCACTGGACCACAGCCGCAGCAAGGGTTTTCATGGAATTTAAGTGCTCATCCGCTAAAGGAAGTCACTACTATGGTAAAACCTAAATAATGTGACCTGAAAAATTGGTTTTAATAATGAGGTGGTCTTGAATATCAAGTTGAATTACAGAGGAATTATTGAAAGCCTGTCCAATAAGAGGTCATTTTAACAAGGTGGTCATGATATTGAGTTGGTCACTACTGGATATTTCACTGTATATTGATATCAAATCATCAGGAAATTTCCCAAAAACAAAAGAAAAATTTTGACTAATCGAGTGTGCCCGCTTGTAATATATGTTCACGACCTTTTTTGACCGAGAAATTGATCTTTAAACACTGTTTATAAGGCCCATTTTTCATTCCCACGTCACAAATTGATTCAATGCAAATGAAGGATTGTACAAAACTATATTTCTGTCAAAAAAATATTTCCCAATTTCAGTGCAAAACAATACGATTTTCCCAATTTGGCCAGTATTGGTATCGTTCCCTAAATCTGTGTTTTTCCCCATATCTTACTGAACCCCTCAAAGAAGTAATGACTAGTGAGTTGGTTTTTACTTTTGAAGTTTGTTAACATTCATAACAATAAATTAGACATTGTCACCATTAGAAATTGTACAAGAAAGAATTAATTACTATATACCCATGAAAAGTATTAAAAATCCTCTCCAAAAGGCCTAGCCCCTATATCAAAATAACCAAATCTCGAGAGTTCATCGTAATATAAAGATTATGAAAAAAAAAACATCTATAAAATGTTCTAATTTATGGTAACCACTTATACTGAAACAAAGTCTGTGGTTTATACAGGGTTGTGGTTGACAAATATGGCACTTTCTACTTATTAAAGTGAGTGTCTTTTTTGACCCAGTGATCTAGTGACCGAGTACAGGTTTGTTTCAGAGTACAAATATATGAACGAATGTGACACTTTCACAGTAACACTACCGTCCTGTACTTCAGCTTAAGAAGTTATTCGTAACAGTACCATAACTAATTATTCGGTCAAAGAACTTTTTATGAGTTGGATTTAACATGGGTGATTGCACGAACACTTGATGGGAGGATAATACCTTACCCAACTAGCAAAATTAGCATCTCTGAGCAGATCTGTTGAGCAGAACAGTTTTGTACAAAACATCAAGAATCTGGAAAGAGGAATAAAAATATCGGCCACCAATATATAATGGCTTATGTTAAAACATCATTGTAATTCAATGCAATATAAAAGGCATTATTAATAACCAAAGATTGTGACGTCAAATCCCAGTCAAGGCATTAAGATCACCTTCCTCATAGATCACATGATTGACAAAGCTAATAAAAAGTTTAAGCTTTTTGAGACAATTGCTAAATGCCAATACATATCCACACAAAGCTCACAGCAGTAAAGTAATGATTATCATGTAATAAACAGACAGCAGTTAAGACCTCATATGACTTTTTGTTTGACCATGAAGGGAACATAAAACCTTATAAACATGATTCCATATTTTTATTCAGAGAACAGTCGAAACAGAATTGCATAACATCATTTATTTGTATTCAGAGAGCTGTCATAGGTTTAAATGTATAACTTTACCTGTTTGTATTCAGTGAGCTTTCATAGGTTTAAATGTATAACTTCACCTGTTTGTATTCAGAGAGCTGTCATAGGTTTAAATGTATAACTTTACCTGTTTGTATTCAGAGAGCTGTCATAGGTTTAAATGTATAACTTCACCTGTTTGTATTCAGAGAGCTGTCATAGGTTTAAATGTATAACTTCACCTGTTTGTATTTAGTGAGCTGTCATAGGTTTAAATGTATGACTTCATCCATAAGAATTCAAAAAGCATTCATAAGACTAAATCCTGATTACAACAAAATTTACAGTATTCAAAGAGCAGTCAATACCTAACACAAATGGATATATTCAGAGTACAGTAAGTACACATTTTATTTCATTAACACTGGGGGTGTAACAATATAGTTTTTCATGCAAAAAAGCAAAGAAGGAATTGATGCACAAGCATCATCTTCAATGGATTAATCTCATATATATTCATGTATGAAATAATATGTAGTTTCAAATGATCTCTAATACAACATGACTGTTTGAACGATTTGTATAAATTGGACTATCTGACATAAAAATGCATATTTTGAACCAGATTTGATGAATGGTTTAAACTTATTAAAGCACAATTCATAATCGGCGGCGTCTGCCAGTATTCGTCAACAACATAAAGTCCAACTCACTCAGATGCTTTCAAATAGATATTGATATTTACCCATTTGTATTCTGACTCAACTGAATTCGAAACAAAGTGCTAGAATAAAGTCAGTGATTCTATCATTTATAAAAATGAAATAGCGTTTAATTGTTGAGCAAATCAAATGTACAAGTTCATGTTTAAAAGTTAATGATGGAGGCAGATGTATATACATACGCCCGCTGATATACAAGTCAACTAGTGTCCAGATCAAATTATTTTTATTAAATCAAATTAATCAGATTATTTCTGAGACGTTTTGATCGGTAGCATCGCCATGACAACAAAAAATGGTTCAGAGAAAAAAGAACTAGTAAAAACTGTCAGAATTCGTATTGCAATATCAACCGGTATATTGGTCAACAGTTACACCACTAATTAACACACATAGATTTTTTCAGTCTGGCCTGCAAGAATAACTGAACATCCTGGTTTAACAGTACTGCAGTAAAGTGGTTCAACAATTCACATGACCTCTGTAAGTTGTCATACACTGCTAGCTCTATACATGTACACAAACCAAGTCAGATTTTGCTGAAACACTTCTACTAAAACAGTTCTCACTCTTCAGGTTTGCTGCTTAATAAGAAGCAGTTTTGGGGTCAATTAATAAGGTGTGGCCATAATCTGTGATGAGTTTGAATTCATCAGTTCAGAAATAGGCATTTAAACATATTATCTCTACCATAGTGTAACTTCTCTACAACAGACTGAGTTACCTCCAACATGACATTCAACACTACTAGTACTAATGAGAAATGCAACATGTAAAAATGTCTAGTCCATACACTTATTTAATAAACTGTAAATCTGAAGTAAATTTGAGACTGTGCTCTAAACTAGATATAATATTTCAAATATGTATTGTGATAACATCAACCCATAATGCAATATACCAATGTAATGAAAAATGTAATAAAACTACTGCCACTGCTAATAGCAAATTCTTATGGGGCAGCATCAAATTAATGTGTGTATACAGAGAAAGGAAAATCCAAAATGGCATTGCCCTTTGTAGATCAAATGGCTCAACGAATAGCAGCAAAGCTTTTACTATGCGATTACTTGTGTTTCAGAAGGGATGAATCAGCCTTTAATGTGTCTAATTGACTAATACACTACAACAAAAAATGTCTGCATTCACTGCAATGCTTCACATTTGTGCTCTACATATTAAAGAAAATACTTCAAAACAAAGTTTCCTTCTACAAGATATATCAAACCATGTATATCATTACACCAAACACAAAACTGACTAATTAAAAATTTGAGACCACTTTCTTAATTTTTTTTTAAAAAGGACTTCTTCAATTGTTCACTTGCACCTAGTTTTAACATCGCACCAACAACCAGGGTCATTTGGAAACATTTCCAGCTTTAACGGTGGAGGAGGACCCCAAGCATACACCTGCTTACAACCAGCCGGACAACTTCCTCCAATGTGACTTTGTCTGGTCTAGTCTGAACTAACAGTGATAAGGGGCTAATGAGTACTAGTCAGAGATCATAACCATTTGGCCCCCTTCATTTATTCTCAAATAAAAATCTACTTGAAAACATATCATAGAATATACCAAAATAATTAATCATTAAATACTAAATAATTGCCAGAAAATATATAAACAGTGTTCTAATTAGGAATTTGTTGAAGAGGCTTAAATAGAAAAACTAACAGGCTTTTTAGGGAGATTTAGGGGCATGCCCCCCTCCCCGATTTTTTTGGCCAGTTTTAACCAGTCCATTAGTCATTTGAACTGAATTTTTGGTGGCCAATTCCTAATAAGAACACTGTATATAAATAATGAATAACTGAAATTATCAGTTTTATTTACCGCTAGCTGAAATACAACACCTTTGAGATCATACTATTTTAAGATGTGAAACAACATGGAGACTTAGCATAAATAAGAACGTGTCTTATGTGTATTGGTGGCTTACAAAAAACAGTAACATACAGTTTAACACGTAGGATCAATTACTTACGAGTCACAGAGAGAAGTCAAATAGGAGATATATTGACAACAAGTTGTGTATAGTTAAACATCTGGATGTACAAGTGTTTTCACCGCATTAAGTAATATATTTGATAGAAGGTCAAGTTATCTTGATCTCGTAATTGAACAAGCTTTAATGTTCTTCTGTGAACATTACTTTGTACAGACTTCAGACCATCTATCAATGATTTGTCTCATTGGCTAACTTACATTATCAGCAGCCCAAGCTGATTCTTTTGCTAGCAAATAATAGTGACACTTTATAGTACCATTTACAAGATCCAAACATCAGTTTCATTTTTTTTATATCTTTAAAATTAACAAAAATATAGTTATATTTGTTCATAAAAATTGGGTTGAAATCCAGAAATATTTTGGTTTTTAATGCCTTTAAAAGTTTTTCAATGGTTGTATGACAGAACCATAGGAGAGTGATTTTTTAACAAAATTATCATATTACATAGGGTACATGCATGACTCACCATCCAAGATATCAGGCATCTGATGAGGATACCCTGGTCTAAGAAAATTGGACAATCAACAGGAGATTGATTTAAACAACCTGACGCATGTTTGAATGTTTCAATCCACTGGATGTGCCCCAGTCCCAAAATCTCTGTAGGGCAAACATTTTTACATTCTGCACTTAACTAAATTTTTCACAGTGCCATTGTTCTTCATACACCATTTTATAACAGTCATTCTCTATAGTCTACAAAAACTTTTTGGAGTATCAGCCCTTCGACCTATGCATACTGCAAAAAGTTGTGGCCCTTTTCAAAATTTGGGGCCCAAATAACATAAATGATAAGAATACAACTAAATAAAAATTTAAATGTTTAAAATCCAATACTGAATAGTACATTGTTCATATTTATTTTGTCTTAAATGTATTTTTAAACCCTTTTCAGCTCCTTCCTTACTAAGTTAGTTACTGTCAATGACAAAAAATATCCAAAATCTTCAGGCATAAGCATATTTTTTAGAGTAAGATGTTTACAAGAACAAAAAAGATGCTCATAATCATAAACAACAATAAAGATACCCAAAATAATGGAAGAAACTGCCTTAGCCTTTACTGATTTTGCTTCCTACTGTTTGACCAACATTCTTCTTTCCCTGACTTTTCCCTGACTTCTGCTTATTTTTCAAATTTCCCGGAACAATTTCAAAATTCCCTGACTTTTCCCTGACCTTGAAAAAAATAATTTTTCCCTGACTTTTTCCTGACCGTGGGAACCCTGTTTTTCATGCAGGCTGCTGTAGTGAACTTATGACATTTCACTGCTAGAAACTTATTTTTTTCTGGGCTTGTATAAGTGAAACAACTAATAGGTTTAAGACATAAAACCCAACAAGTGTCCCTTTTAAAAAGATATTATTTATTAACAAAAATAAAAACAGGGTTTTCAGCAGTAAGATGAAATCATCTGGAACAGATTCAAGGCCAAAAGTTTTGGGAATAAGAACCTCTTTATAGTCAACTGTATGTGTTCCATGTTTAAAGTCAGAATGGGAGAATAACCAGACTGCTGAGCAAAATGATATACATCCCTCTGTTGATGGGGAGACATAATTTATTAACAATACTATTAGTATGCAAACATAGATGTTTTCATTTTCCAAATGAAAGGAAAAAGAAAGAATTTTTTTTTTGATATCACTTAAATCAGTTAAGACTCATTCAATTCAAAGAATACAAACAGTAAAAATGATAAAAAAATTGTAAGTAAAAATTCAGGAATAAATTATTAATATGCACAATGTTGAGGCAAAACCATGGGAAAATTTTTTATTTCAATCATATATGCTTCAAAATCAATGACTGATAAACTGTATATCTACGACTGTTCTCAATAACTTACCTGACAACTATACCAAACTTGTACACCTTTTATAACTCTATCTTGACGCTTCAGAATGTTCACACCTTGATAAAACGGCATACCTGAAGTATAAATATTCAAACAGTTCAAAGATACAACAGGGATTTTTTCTCTTTTTCATTTGGGTACAGTAAACGGACCCTTCCCAATAAAAAATAAAGACATTTTCCCAATTTCCGACCTAAAAATTCCCAAATTGGCATCACACCACATATTTATCCCAAATGGATGAGACCTGGACCCTTCCCCAAATTTGCAAAAAAAAACAGTATGAATAGTCAGCTACAGAGACTTCAACAGTACTAAGCTCATAGGTACAATAGTGACAAAATGAATGTCCTTTTTGAGGCAATGAACTGATCCTAGCAGAATATACTATTAATAATTTAAAAGATATTCAGGCATATCAACTCATGTAACTGTGAATGTCAGCTTTGAACTTGGGCAGGGATCAGAATTGACAACTCCAAAAGCTGAAACATTTCACCATCTCCAATAGAAATATGAAATGATTATAGTTTATATACATACTTTATATGGCAAATCAGAGGGTGAAAAACACCAAGCTGAATTTTATTACAAATAAACTGTAGAGCTATCTTTGAAATGTTCAGATCAGAATAATTCAACACAAACGTACATGTAACAGAGATATAAAAAAAGAAATATAATTTAATAATGATTCAGGCTTTGTTTTCGATTTGGTCGTAAATAGATGCATTATACGTACACCAATATCTGATTTTTTGATCAGCTGTTAAAATTGACCTTCACCTTAATTTTCGTCAATTTCATTGTCTGCGATTACACATAAATTTGCATATTTAAAATGAAATTGAAAGGCAATGGGTCATAAAGGGACGTGTCATTTAAGTTCGATACAAGTTTCATTCAACAGTTTGGGGTCAATATGAAGCCCCTATCCGTTTGTTTACTTTTTGACAACTCAAATTTTGGGTCACTAACAACCAATGGACTCACCCAAAATAAATTCCCATTGTTCGTTTCCAAGAGATCTTTCGGGTACAACCTCAAGATCTAGCATGCTGATAAACAATACATGTGCCTATAAAGATTGCTATGGATTTTGTAACTGAAATATAAACGCAAAACCAAATGCAACTTTACATCGTAATATTGATGGACGCCATCTTTGTTGTTTTGATCAAAGTGCGCATGCGTAATGAATTGTTTAATTCACTTCCGCAAATTTCCCGCGTAATTACGTCAATTATTAGTTTTCCGCTAGCTCTGCGTTAGATCAGCAAATTTCAATGATTGACAAAAATATGTATGAAATCAAGTTCTGTCAAATTCTTATTCTAGACAGATGCAGAAATACCATGAAAAAATCTACGTCAATTGACAATGTACAAAATGTACCTAAGTCAATGTGTAGATGTAGCTTATGTTGATCTTACAACAATCAACATTGATGCCAGGGGCATATTTATCACGTATGTTCGCGACACTATGCTTTTCCGAATAGGCCTGCATTATAATAACGTTCAAAATGTTTGTCAAAACACAAAGCAGAGGGCTACTATTTGTCGGCATGAAGCGACGCCTTCTCTAAAAATATGGAAGATTCAACCCTGCGACATAAAACAGTTCGCCCGGCAACTATGAAATCAACAACGAGTAAGTACAATATAGACTACAACACGAAAAAAAGAAAAAAATACATTGGGCGGGTTGTACGCTTGTTTTCAACAGAATTTCAGCTATATACCTGCAGTAAGCTGTCCTAATAACTAATTCCGTAATATACCAGCTGTATGTTCTCCTATTTAGTAGTCCAGTTATATACCTGCAGTAAGCTGTCCTAATAACTAATTCAGTTATATACCAGCTGTATGTTCTCCTATTTAGTAGTCCAGTTATATACCTGCAGTAAGCTGTCCTAATAACTAATTCAGTTATATACCAGCTGTATGTTCTCCTATTTAGTAGTCCAGTTATATACCTGCAGTAAGCTGTCCTAATAACTAATTCAGTTATATACCAGCTGTATGTTCTCCTATTTAGTAGTCCAGTTATATACCTGCAGTAAGCTGTCCTAATAACTAATTCAGTTATATACCAGCTGTATGTTCTCCTATTTAGTAGTCCAGTTATATACCTGCAGTAAGCTGTCCTAATAACTAATTCAGTTATATACCAGCTGTATGTTCTCCTATTTTGTAGTCCAGTTATATACATGCAGTAAGCTGTCCAAATTAGTGGTCCTGAATTCGACACCAGTATTTCGTAACTGCAAACTCCATACATGAATCACTGGAATTATCAGTAGAGAACAAATTGTCTCAGACATATAATGTCTTGAACCAATTGTCTCATCACAAAGAAAACGTGTCGCTCCCAGTGTTCGAACTCATGAACTCAAGAACCGTTGACTTAACGAACTCTCAAGTTTGCAAACCAGTCTGACTCAACGTTCAACGTAAAACGATGATATCCAGACATGAAACTTTGTCCCAAAGGAAGTGAAATCCAAAAGTGGCCACCAAGCATTTACATTACTTAGTCTGTTAATTAAAAACACAATTTTGGAATCCTAAGACAAATCAGAATAAGTTTTATTGACTTTGTAAAGTTTCATGGATTTGTCCCAAAGGAAGGTTAATTCATCTCACTAATAACCCAGCTATGTAATACAACATACAACACAAAATCTGCAACAAAACGAAAAAAAAATGCTCAAAATACGTGATGTTCAAGGGTATCCTCCCGGGAACGGATTGTAGCCCAATTAGACTGTGGAAAGAAATCAATCGGATAAGAATTTCATCATCCAGTTATAGAAGAACGTAATTGAAAATAATGGTAGCTAATTAATGCGTCCACTTCTAAATTACCACTCGCGAAAAGTGCTTTAGTGGTAACAATTCATAGATAGACCTTGGGGAAATGTTTCAAATTGAGCCACTGTCTTTTAACAATAGAGGTGAGGATATCACCTTGGGATTGAGTAACCAATGAACTCAGCCACGGGAAAACACAATTCTTGTTGTTTGTGTCCAGTCATTCAGAAAGACCGTAAGTGCCCGATGATTACCGACAGTTGACGGTTTCAAGACGAAACACGATCGGGAAATGCCCGATGATTTTTAGTTGTAGGTGTCTTGTAATGGCGACACTCCTTGATATTGTACGAACGGCAATTTTCTCTGCCTCTCTCCAGAATATCTCGCTATTTCCTGGTTAGCAAATTAAGTCACATTGAATAAAATTGTACGGAGACGTATTCACACAGCGCTTCTTTGAAAACAGCTGTGTTTTATTACGAAAACTGATATGAAGTCAATATAAACAACGGTAGACCGATCATGCCTTCTCATTATTAATTTACACCTACAGTTGTTTTACATGAAAAAAAATATTTCACCGTAATTTGTATTCCGAAATTAAGGTAAGTACAATGTATGAAAAGAACGAGTCAGCGGGTTTCACATTCGTGTACTGCATTTTATCATATCTGTTATTTCTTTACTGTTTAAAATTTTAATGTGAGCGCTGAAAAAACACATATAGTCGTCGCTCGTTCTGACAGGTTGTTCTAAGTGGAAATCTCAGAAACAGATTATGAGTACAGAATTATCTACGGAGACATCCAGAAATTACATTATAGATGATGTACAACTTCACATTGAAAGCAGGTCTATTTTAATGCACTAGAACATAATGTTCCCGATGCATATGTCCGAATAAATATATTTTAAATATAATTCTGATCTATCCTTTGATACTAAACATGCCAAACTGATACACTAAGACAGATACACTTTGGGATCATCCCAATATTAAAATCATCCCGATAATAAAACTATCTCAATATTAAAACCATTCCAATATTAAAACTATCTCAATATTAAAACCATCCCGATATTAAAACTATCTCATTATTAAAACCATCCCGATATTAAAACTATCTCATTATTAAAACCATCCCGATATTAAAACTATCTCAATATTAAAACCATCCCGATATTAAAACTATCTCAATATTAAAACCATCCCGATATTAAAACAATCTCAATATTAAAACCATTCCAATATTAAAACTATCTCAATATTAAAACCATCCCGATATTAAAACTATCTCATTATTAAAACCATCCCGATATTAAAACTATCTCATTATTAAAACCATCCCGATATTAAAACTATCTCAATATTAAAACCATCCCGATATTAAAACAATCTCAATATTAAAACCATCCCGATATTGAAACTATCTCAGTATTAAAACCATCCCGACATTAAAACTATCTCAATATTAAAACCATTCCAATATTAAAACTATCTCAATATTAAAACCATTCCAATGTGAAGACAATCTTGATATTAAGACCGCTTTAAAAATAACTCCACCTTAAGATTAAAACCTGGTCGAGTGGTGATGGTCTCTGACCACTTTTTTCAGTCCGTTTTTCAATATTTCCCCAATATTTCAGTATGATAATAAGATCGTCATTTTTTGGTCCCCAAAGGTGAACTTAATATCGGCGTTTTTACTGTACGCCTAGTGCAGGTAAAAAATAACAATTTACCAATTGTGTTTCCAAAATTAATAATGAAGGAATTTTACATCACACGAATTAAATTTAAGATTAAAAACGAAATATTAATCGCGAAACAGAATGACTTATGTAGTGGAGGTTAATATGAAGACAGCAAGATGAATCAAGTGTGTGAAAGCTTCCAAATTGTTCACCAAACCTAGATTTATACTAGTCTACCCATAAGATCACAGTCTGACCTAAAAGTGTTGTATACAGCGTGTAGTAAATATTTAAAGATAACTGGCATGTTTTAATATTTTATACGGTGTCCAGACTCCAGTTTGAGAAGATCAGTTTCAAATTAAATTATTACCATTTCAACTGATGTGTATTTTCCAGCCTTCAAACGATTCAATCCAAAGGGAATTTTGTTCTAAACGTAAATAAAGACACACGACATGCATCGGTATTCGGGATGAAGCGGAATTCGAACGTTTCCATGTCCAGCTGGTAGATACTTCCAACATATCAAAACACACTTGTCAATCAGTCGAGCGATTCATAAAAAGGGAATAAAATAGATCGGTCATTATTGTGTTACACAACAACGTTAGTAAAACTAACATTCTTTTCGGGATGGTAAAAGGGGCGTGCTCAGAAAAAAAATGTAAAAATTCATGTCGCATACATGCAAGCCATACTTAAAAAAACTGTTTGTTTGCGGTTACGCAACGTAAACTTTAAAACAGTGGGTAGGTAGGTAGGTAGGAAGGTATTTTTGTTAGGACACTGTATTAAATTCTTTTACAGAAGATGAATAGCCGGAATAAATAAAGAAATGTTTTTGGTCAAAATCGCTAAAAACTTTATTCCCTTTTCATGAATCGCTCGATTGTTTTAACGAGTCGGTTGCGTAACTGCAAACCAACATTCTTAAGGATAGACTTATAATACATGTTCATTTTTAGCCTTTCTACATCAACATTTTGTTTTTCTTGAACGAGACGTATATGAATAGGATTCTATTGGTTGTCTTAAGGAGATAACATGTCTATAATACCACTATTCTTATTAACAGTTATTGAATGGTGTTGCTTGAAAAAGTTTTAATATATTGAAAGCATGAATCAAAATCAAACACGACTTCGATGTTTTTAGAATTTCTATACTGTTAATAAAGCTTTGACCTTTGAGAATAACTGAGGACGAAAAAAAAACGTTTGCCACGAAATGTGTTTGTTTGTTTGTTTGTTTGTGTCTGTCTGTCTGTGTGTCTGTCAGTGTGTCTGTCTGCGTGCGTGGGTGGGTGGGTGCGTGCGTGCCTGCCTGCCTGCCTGCCTGTTGACACGTAGGAAGATATAAAAAGATTTTCCATGAACGAAAGAAATCGCAATATTATATAAAATCCAATTGCAAGAAAATGACTCGAACTCAGACGACAAGGTCACAAAAATATGAGGAGACGTGAAAGTCGTGAGATAATGGAGAGGTATAAGATGGAAATGACGTGAGATAATGGAGAGGTATAAGATGGAAATGACGTGAGATAATGGAGAGGTATAAGATGGAAATGACGTGAGATAATGGAGAGGTATAAGATGGAAATGACGTGAGATTATGGAGAGGTATAAGATGGAAATGACGTGAAGGTTTAACACTTAATTGGTGAACGTGGTGATATAACACTTGTGTGGTGAACGTGTTGATATAACACTTGTGTGGTGAACGTGTTGGTATAACACTTGTGTGGTGAACATGGTGATATTACACTTGTGTGGTGAACATGGTGATATAACACTTGTGTGGTGAACATGGTGGTATAACACTTGTGTGGTGAACGTGTTGATATAACACTTGTGTGGTGAACGTGTTGGTATAACACTTGTGTGGTGAACGTGGTGATATAACACTTGTGTGGTGAACGTGTTGGTATAACACTTGTGTGGTGAACGTGGTGATATAACACTTGTGTGGTGAACATGGTGATATAACACTTGTGTGGTGAACGTGTTGGTATAACACTTGTGTGGTGAACATGGTGATATTACACTTGTGTGGTGAACATGGTGATATAACACTTGTGTGGTGAACATGGTAATATAACACTTGTGTGGTGAACATGGTAATATAACACTTGTGTGGTGAACATGGTGATATTACACTTGTGTGGTGAACATGGTGATATAACACTTATGTGGTGAACATGGTGATATAACACTTGTGTGGTGAACATGGTGATATAACACTTGTGTGGTGAACATGGTGGTATAACACTTGTGTGGTGAACGTGGTGATATAACACTTGTGTGGTGAACATGGTGGTATAACACTTATGTGGTGAACATGGTGATATAACACTTATGGTGGATATGGTGATATAACACTTATGTGGTGAACATGGTGATATAACACTTGTGTGGTGAACATGGTGATATAACACTTGTGTGGTGAACATGGTGGTATAACACTTGTGTGGTGAACGTGGTGGTATAACACTTATGTGGTGAACATGGTGGTATAACAGTTTTGTGGTGAACATGGTGGTATAACACTTCTTTTTGTTGAAGATGGCATATACCACTTGTCTCATTGAGCATGATTGCTGTTTAAAAACGCATGGCAGGACCAAGATTTTTTTCCTCCGACACTGGGTTCTTGAGGAAGGAACTGAGAGACAAAACTTTTGTAAATGGAAAGTACAATGTATTTTATTCTTTAAGGCTTATTAAATATTTGAACTCGAGGAGACAATGTTTGTCGTAGAAGACAGGGTTGACTTACTTCATCGGAAACTTAAAGCAGGGAGAACAAGAACATATTTTACATGCAGCGGTTGAAATGGATGCACGAGCTGTGAATTGACAATTTCGGGACTGAACAGGCGATATGTAAGAGAAATAGGTATCAGGGGGTTTAGTTATAGGACGACAAGGTAGGTGTATTCATGAATAAAGATGAACAACTGAGCGATTTAAAATCACCTTTGGAATTGAGAATTGTACAGCGGTTGGATTTGCTGGCGGTTAGATCAGTTAATTGGCTTGTAAGCAGTATTCCTGTCCATGCAGCATTTTAGTAAACAGTGGGGCGGTTGGGGTGTACACGTACCCTAACGAACAATATTATTAGGAGCGAGATTCTTTTGACATTCTTCTCAGTTCTCCAAGATTTTATTCATGCACATTTTCTAATTCCCTTGATTCAAGAAATGCATGGGGTTTCTCTGGAATATTTTTCCCAATCTTCAGATATTAAACAATGACTATTTGAACTTTTCAACGCCTATAAAATCTCACGTTCAGCGAACGCACCTTAGTAGATTGTACGCCCATGCATTTTTGAATCAATAATCATTGAAATTCTCCAAATTATCAATTTGTCCTCACCTGAAAACGAACTATTGAGGCATGTTCGTAAACATTTACTTTATTTTATATTGTTTAGAATTACGTACAGTATTAAGTAATTATAATAAATAAATTGTCGTTTAATTAGTCCCTGGCGTGATCTGAGCCACAGTTTGTCAAATAAACTCTAAAAAACAATAGTTTAAATCTACGTGAAGTAATTAATCACATTGTGTTGAACCGCTAACAAATAAAACATTTCGAAATACTGGTAAATAAACTCGCATAAACATTGCGAAAATCCTCATGATGCTTTGTTCGTCTGCTCTCGATCTACCACGCACGCCGCGTTGTTTACCAGCAGCAATTTTACGCTAGTAGTAAGGTTTAACTCGTGATAGTAAAACTTTTTCTCACGCTAAGTAGGTCAAACCATCCCTAAAAGGCATAATCATGAATAATTAATCAGTTGTGACGTACCGTTTTACCAAATATGGGCGACCATAATTACATTCTAAACCGCTTATTTGCATAAGCACAACGATTGGCTTATCGATCGGTGACGTGGTGACACGTCATGTTCGTAGTGCTACGGATTATTCCGAATGTTTCCTAATATGGTAAATCGTTTCATTCCGTTGAATCGCCGTATCACCGGAAAAAAATTCCGTCAGCCAATCAGATCGCAGGTCAGTCAACACGAGTCGATGCGTATTATTGTACGGTTGTTGAATGAAAGACTTCTCATTTCCAGCATGTTGCCGTTTGAAACAGACGTTCTTGGCGAAATTACTAAAAACTGTGTTCGAGTCATGCCAAAAGTTGTGCCTGACCAGCGTTCTAAGTTCGAAACGGATGAATTATTTAGAAAACTATCGCGAGACGGGGAGGTAGAGTTTAATATATAAGTTTTTTTAATATAATACCCGGAAGTGTGTGATACAATGTGATTTAAGTTTTTCTTAAAGGATTAAACCTACGGATGTATGAAAAATAAGTGTTTATCTGCGTGTGTTTTAATTTACCAAGTTTCTCTTCAAATCATTTTTATTTCAGATAAAATATACTGGATTTAAAGACCGGCCTCAAGAGGAAAGACAACTCCGATTCCAAACCGAATGTCGAGAAGGACATGCTGACCTGGTGAGTTATTTTTCTACTTACTTAACTGCATTTAAGTTTTCTGTTTCTCCTCTTACATATCAGTCAATCTTACAAAACATTAAGGTATTTCACGCCGTGTTAATCACAATCAAGTGTAGCGCGTATATACATTTGTACACCAATAATTCCGCTATCTAGGATTGTCGCTATGTAGGGAGTAAGTTACATATACATTTAACCTCGGGTTAAGTGTAATATTGGTGACTAATGTCTTATTACATTCACTAGTTTTGTACATTCTACATGTTAATCACTTGGCCTTAAATACATCGACCGTTTATAACGTCTACATATCTAGTTATCTTAAAAAAACAATAACGCTTAACAAGTTTAAATAACTTTCAGAAGTTTGTCAATAAAACTCGAATTTTTTTATAAAATTGAATAAAAGTGTGCTCAACGTTAATAACCATTTTACGTGAAGGTAAACTAAAATCACGTAATTAAAAGATGTATTAGGCTGCTTGACGAACTTAACTCAAATGTAATCTTAAGTTTTTTACGTTATAAACGACACACATTCGTCATGCCTATTACTTCCGTGAAAACTCGTTGTTGTGAGTAACGGTAAGTCGAGATAGGGATTTAATTATGTATGCTATTTTACCGACATGTTTAAACGCTTGTAAGCAAACTTTTAAGCATAAATTATGCATACGCTCTATCAAAACATTTACTTTCCGCGACTAGATTGTAAATTAGTCAATTAAGTTTCCGTGTTTCGGGGGCTTATGTTGTGAACTTGAATTCGTATGTACATGAAGGAAAAAAAGTATGATTTGTTGTGTATGTTTACAGAGAAATTACGCATCTTTTTGAGTGTATGATTAAGCTTAGTTTGTTAACACAGCTTTGTAATTGTTTAAACGTTGTTAACATGATTGTAAACCAAAGCAGTCGACATTATGAAGTGATACTCTCTTACGTTTAACTTTCATTTTCGTTGAATTAAAAAATAAGTTGTAAGCTTCACTCGGACACTTGTTCACGTTCACGTGTTCGTCTGTCTGTACGTCAGTATGACAAATTTGATCACATTTAACAAAATTAGAATCCAACTCTTCGTCGTACGCTATCTATTACGAAATATTGCCTTATGTTCTTAATATATGACACAAAATATTTACGTATGTGACGAAAACAAGTCGTCTGGCGCTCTGACTCTTATATGACAACATGTAATATTAACTTTAATGAATTATATTCATAAGTTTTGTGTTGATTTGTCTAATTTGCGTGAAATTATTTTAAAAGCAGACAGTAATACATTATTAGTTTATCAAATGTACAGTAGTTTATTTTGTTTTGAAAACAACAACATTAACACAATTTGTACTCTATCGTATGGCATTGACTGATAACATATTAACATACATGTACTTCTAATAGACGAATCATTCGTGTTCAGTACAGTTCAGCGTATACATGTTAAATTAAACATTATGTGTATATATTATGTCCGCGTATTTCGACACGTAGTCGTCGAGTACATGCACCATACATATTATATACAATTTCCTAGAAACATCCCGGAAATATTTTTATTGTCTCGCGAAATGTAATGACTCACAAATACAGTACAAGAATAAATTAACCTTTTTTTCGCGTCAACTCGCCTTGTTTATGTTTTGTGTAGCGGCGTTAATATGTCAGATGTCTTGTTTAATGACTAGTCTTGGAATACAGTCCCATATATTATGAATATATTCAGTTTTAAAATTGTTTTTTTTTGTCAATTAAAATGCGAATCAATTAAAAGTACGTATAAATTCATGTGTGTTTTTACATACTATTATTTACCTTAAATACAATGTCTGTATTATACCGTTTAAATAGCAAAATACCGATTTCTTGAGTCATTTGTAGATATTGTGTACACTTACTTATGTTCGCATGATAAAAATAGTACATTTATACTAAAATATCGTATAGTCAGACAGTACTCATTGCTTAAGGTTATTTTTTTAAACCAATGAATGTATATTTAGTTTCCTGTTATCTGGTCCCTTTCTTTTTTCGGGTAACATAAATTTTCAACGATTTCTCGGCTTTATTTTAATTCTGATATTTTTTTTGTTTTTGTTTTCAGGCATTTGTTGCCACAGGTATTAATCTACAGTTACAGTTTACACAAAATGCATGGTCTGAAAATCCAGATGACCGGGTACCAACCCAGGAATTCGTAAATTTCGACCGGGAACCAAACAAAGTAAGATTTTTTATTTTTATTTTTTTTCATATCATTTATAATAATTACCATACGTATTATTTATGTACATATTGAATGATCAGTCGTAGACAAAACAATACCAGGTATAAGACAATGACAAAATATACGCGGTCACCGTAGTTCACAATATTTTAGTGGTTATCTTCCTCCCATAGTTTGCCTAACATTTTTTTTCAACAAGACCATCCTTCAAAATACTTGATCAGCAGTAACACGACCGATTCATTAAAAAAAATCCTTGACGTATTTTTAACGATGTTCTTTCTTTATTCTTTCGTTTCGTTTTCTGTTCGTGCGTATTAACTGTTCAAAGTTTTGGTCGCATTACAACAAATCAACCATTTTTAAAGATAGCCCAATGGTCAATAGTCTAACCGAAATGAAGAAATAAAAATTGATTTTTTTTGTTACGTTCACTAAATACATGTACCATACTGTGACCAAAGAAGTAAGAATCGTTTAAAATTTAAATGTTTGCGAAATAAAACCAACAACCGTTGATTAAACTATTTTATGCTTAAGGCAATACGTACACAAGTATGAAGACGATAGCGACTTAACTTGCCCGGAGATACTCATTCATACCTATTACTGACTTTTTTTCTTTAAAAAAATGATTTAAGGAAACTGATTGATGTCAATTTTCCACCAGATGTCGCTTTTCTTCCATGTGATAATATGACAGCAGTTAAACTAATGACAAACAAATTAAGAATGTTGCATTGTTTTAAAACTGTAACAATTAAACGAACTAATAAAAGCAATCGAACCTAGACTATAAAATGTATAGATGCGTGCCTAGCATATTTACGCCTGAAAATATAGACCTTGTTTCATACTATTAAACGATTGCAGATGAATAAATAGGCAGTTAAAAACAACATATTTTAAATTAAAACTTTTTTGTTATTGTGAATTTAGTAATGCTACAACATTTAAAGAGACACGATAAAAAAGCACGTGTAGTCTATTACACCCAGTCAAATATAAATATTCAACTATTCGGGACGGACATGATTAAAAAAACGGCCGCTGGTTTAGTGTGTGTAAAAGATACTCTTTTTTGGAAATGTAAACCTTATCACGTTTTGATATTGAAATTTTCCTTAAAGTTTCAAATAATCACTTAATCACTTACCACAGTGAATTTGTGGTTTAGTTCATCAAAGTCAATGCAGTAAATATGCTTTTCGTTATAAATAACATTTCGGTATTAGGCGCGATTATATCAAAATATATAATGTATTAGTGTATGTAATTGTTCACTATTGTTTGATGTCGCGACTCCTGGTCTGACAATACGTGTACAGATAACTCAGTAACGCACCAAGTTCTATGTTTCTACAATTCAGCCACGATTACGTCCCTTTATAAAATGTAGCCCTCGCATAAAATTGAACTGCAATTTTCTGAGCCGATGTGTGATAACCACGTCGTGAAAGTCTTGAAGTCTGATTTAAAGTCTATTTGTCGTCGGCATTAATGGCTCAGCTACTTACATAATTTGAACAATCAAAAACATGCGATGAATAATAAATTAGCGGAGGAGGTGTGCCAACACGAGTTTAATACATTAGACAGCGAGCGAACTACTTTGATGTTTTGTGACCCCATTGTTCATGTGTATAATATGAATTCATAGTTAATGACTTTTATTGTCCTACCGGGATAAGCTGATAGTTTTATCAAGTTTATTTCACCATGCGTGTTGAGAAAGTAATAAATTTCATTCAACAATGAAAGTAAATGTAATGCTTATATATTTTATACATCACAATGCAACATGTTATTCTGACAGCCGGTTTAGACTCTCTCTATATATAAGCGTTCTGAAATGCATGTTAGATATAGTGTAACCGTACTTTACCTAGATCTTATGTTTTGAGTGATGACATTGTGTATCTACTTAAAATTAATTATAAAATCAGTGCATTTTATACGCCGATGATTAATATTGTTTGAAATAAAACATGCATAATGATTTTATCTCGCACGTGACTAGAGATACTCGCACAAACGTAGCGAAATCGTAAATCAGTCATTGATCGCGTTAATGTTTACGTCATCATTCAAAAGATAGCATTACAGTGTACTTAACGCCCATTACACTAGTTTATTAATGGGTTTTCTGTAACAGCTCTTGCTGGGTGTTAGTTGTCATTGAATAAAATAAAATATGTTAATACCGAAACGCCCGTATGTACGACCAGCAGTCTGACTGGTTACCCTATATTACCGAGATAAAATTGATATGGCGTAAGGACCGAAAAGTTAGCTAATTTGACCAAATATTGACATTTTAAGGTCCGGCTTATAGCCCTGACCTTACAATTAATCACTGCCCCCTTCAAACATGATACTAAGCTTAAAATACAACAATATGGGATTTCGTTCACTTGAAAGGAATTAACGTTATTCAACGTCAATCCATAGTTTTAAAGTATGTCCCGACAACCCCCTAACACAAATACTTTACGCATTAAAATATCAAACATTTTTGAATCACATCCATTGTCCGTCCGCTCAAATTTAATCCAAATAAAAATAAAAAGGGGTCAAATTGATATGTTAGATAACAGGTTTTCATGCTCATTTAAATAAAGTTCTAATTCACGAAGCATGTGTCCAACTTTAGGGAACCATTTTGCTTGTGAGTCTGAAAAAAAACAATTCTTTTCCGTTTTACAATTTTGGTTTTATTTTATTTTGGAGAAAAACCTTACATTGAGAGTTTTTACGACATAAACCATGGCGTCATGAACATCAGATGAGAATGGATGCCTACGTGTTTTATGCCTGCTAACAACAAAATGAGGCATACCGCCTTGTTGACGCTTCTTCCGTATAAATCAGTCGCTCATTTATATGGGTCTTTGATCCTAGTATCCACGCTAATTGTTAGCATCGCAAACTGCCGTCGTATAATCACGCCGTCACAATGCCAAGTTTGTTCAGAAAGGGCGCTCGTGCCGCCGATCATCATATACCATTTCTTTATTATCTTAAATAAGCCGGAAAAATGCTCGACCGTTATTAGTTATAGTGAGCTTTTGGATTGTCGCGAATTATGTTCATTGACGTCCGGTGTCGTAATTAATGAATCGTGCCCCTATGTAAATTATATCAGGGTCGTTGTGTCATTGGTGTCCAATAACGAATGTATAGTGAAAATTGCTCATTTAGTCTGGTAATGATACTTTTTGTACGAAAAATGCATAAGAATCGGCAGTGAACGTATTTAGAGCTAATTGACATGTTAGCATGCTTAGGTCGATTTTTTAGTCCACATTAGTTGTTCTAACTATTAATTGACTGCAAATACAGGCGGCACTATTATTCCATATTTGAAAATGACGAGTTGCCTCTGGTAATTTTCTTTTACCGTTTGACTTCTTTCAGTGTTTTTGATCTCATGTTTTGTGACAATACTGTTGTTGTGAATATTGGGCGCAAATGCTGGTTGTACTTCTTAAAGTAGTAACCAATTTGTTAAGGACCACCTTATGAAGATGCCTCGTGGGTCCCAAATACAATTTTAATATGCATTTGATCTAATTCCGTTTGTACAGCTGTCAAGAAACTTTTCACAAATCGGTCGATAGATTAAAAATATTGTTTAATGCGAATACACAACTTTCCATTTCCAAAAGCGTTTTGGTGAACTAGTGACATTATGTCCAATTTCGTTGAAATGAATCTCCATGTTTACAGTAGTTAGTCAAACAATACAATTAGATACTAGCACCCCCAGACCTTAGCCATATTGTACAGGAAAACGATTTCTTCCGCTTAACATCACCGAAGAGAGGTTTATTTGATGAAATAACAACTGTCAAAAAAGTTAATATCACTACATGATGTCCGTAGACAATGAAAGGAGTTCGAAAGATCGCACGTGTTTTGCTATTCAGGGTTATTCATCGAATTGTTTTCTTCAAAAAGGGGTTGCGCAATATAACAGTTACTCAAATGATTACCATAAACCTTTGATTCGCCTTTTTGACTTGTTTGTCATTTTCTTCGTCATCAATTATGATTTTGAATAGATTGCCATGCCCTGTACATCTGGTCGTGAAAAAAGCAATATGCTATGACCCCTGGAACAAATTAATTTTAATTATGTATTGAGTTGAAATAACAATGCCAGTAATGGACATGTTTTGAATTGCACTTTAAAAATTGAAATTCACCCATGACTTAATTTTATCAATTATACTTCCGCTTGCTCAGATAGAAAAGAAACGCAATTATTGAATTCTTTGATTTCATTTTTTTCTCTCCCGGATTGTAGAAGTGATGCTGTTAGTTTAAAACCAATTCCATAATTTATTTTCCCATTAAGGAAATAGTCTCGAATGTCGTGCTGAGAATTTTGGCTGTATTAGAATTAATTATTTTGTGAAACATTCGGCATAAATTAAAAATCCCCAATTATTTGATAATCATGATGTCGTTTATGAACGACCGGCGACTCAGATTTTTTTAAAGTTGTAATTATATATTTTTTAAAGTTGCAACTATACATTTTTAAAGTCGTAATTGTATATTTTTAATTGTTTGATCCATATCTAATATCCACTGTATCTTTGTCACCGGAGATGTCAGTAAAAATAACGAACGACGTGTTTGCTTGATTCATTCTCGTTTTGCAAAAAAATTGTTACGGTAACAATTAGTGCAAGTAAAATTAAATAAATATTTGGACCATCGAGTGTAATAAATTATAGTAGTATCGACATGATCAGAAATACTACGTGCCCCATTTATTCATACCCTGTGAGTTAATTAGATTCCGCTGACAACATTAAACGGGTATTACATGAGCCTGAATTCAATGCATGTATCAGTTTTAAATAAATTATTATTTCATTCACTGTTAACTGAAATAAACTAAGCATGGTGTGAACAGGGGTCTAACTGTTGCACTTCAGTACGCTTCAACAGATGGCGTAACAACGCAGTATATTATACATTCAACGTGTACTTCTTCAGTATACGCGTGGGCACGAGTATCTTTTGTTGTTATAGTCATTTAATGACTCACAAAATACTTGGCAGTTATGAGATGAAAATGAATAAATACGCAAAACGCTAAACAAATCTGTTGCCATCCTCAGCACTCCCAGAAACACACTACATGAACTTGATTAGTTAAATGATTTTACCAGACAAAAGGATACTCTGTATCCATTGTCATGCCCTACTATATGAACCTCTTTTACTGATACCTGTTCTTGGAAATGATAGCAAGGTAATTTAGTTTACATCTGTAATGCATTGTTTACACAATAGACAATCAACATCAAAACCTGATAAAATAATGAGATAAACTAACAATACGAGGTTCGAGGAATCTTGTATTAATTTATGATGTTCAGTAGTCGCGAAACAACGAAATATAAGATCATCGTAAAACTGATACTCGGTCAAATAATACATGTATCTTTTTACATATTGATGTTTGTACTGAAAATGAACGCTACACTACGTGTACACGACTCTTTGTTTTCATAGACCTTTCACGATTGAATGGAATAAGAAATCTCATCTAATTCGAACATTTTTAACAAGTTTTTTACGAGATTAAAACATACAAATGACATTATCATACGTTCATGCAGAACCATACTTTATTTAGTAGGTATATAGTAAAACCTCGATAGTGAGACCACCTTCGGGACACCAAAAAAATCGGTCGTAATAACGCGGTGGTGTCATTATCAAGTTGAATTATAGGGGAGTTATTGAAAGCCGATCCGAAAATAAGTGGTCGTTATAAAAAGATGGTTGTAATACTGGGGTGTCCGCTGTTTGAGGCTATTGTTTACAGAGAGGCTATTCAATATATCCACAATTTCTTACCACTTCTAGTGGATTTTTTTTCTTTCATGATAAATGTTTATCAAGTACACCAGGCAACGTGGCACGTACTTATATTTGTGTTATTTCGCACGAGTTTTTTTTATCAGTTCGTATTTCTACACCGTGATAAGACCATTCCCAAATGCAACAAACCGTTTCTACGCAGTGTTAAATTTCAATACTACGATGTTTGACTGACATTCCGCCTATCCCTTTAATTTTAGGGACCTTGTTGTAAGCATGTGCTAACATTTTTAAGAGAGTATTTATTAAAGTATGTTACTCACTCGGTAAATCCCATTTTTGCTGACTCATCAATGTACTTTTAATCCTCTAACTTAGAAACAAATCCCGCACTCGGACATATTATGAAATGTACACGTAGATTTCGCCAAAACAAACGTCGTATATTTTTCAAGAATCATTACTTATTTATTTATTTATTTATTTATTTATTTATTTATTTATTTATTTATTTATTTATATGTTTATTTTATTAATTATTAATAAATTAGTAACATATTTTTCCATTCTTCTGTTTGCGTTGTTCGTGAATAATATTAATATGATTTAATTATGAATAAATACCTTATGTGTATGATAAAAGTAGTGTATAAAATAAGATTATTGTGCTGTTTTAAATGCAAATTTATACATTTTGTATATATAAGTGTACACCGTGTCTGTGTGTGATATGTTACCTCATGAGTTTTATCATTTAGTGAGATAATATTACACCAATAATTTAGAAGATTCAACGTTCTGTGACGCTTCATTCGTTTAGGGAATAACTTGAAATTTAAACGTCTAATGAATTGATTTTAAGTTAATTTATATTTGTGTATTGACCCTGCGGTAAGATGGGTTATAGTACTTGTACGTTCACAATGAATTCAGTCAGTCGTACAAATAACATATCAATAAGCGTATTTTAAGCATTAAAATGACAGCCATCATCAGATAGGAGGTTTTTGTTCGTGTAAAAAGTTAAATCTGATTATATCGTTATCATACACGTGTGTCGCACTATCTCTCTGCTTGCAAGCCGAAAAGATGAAATACATTTATAATTTATTTGCAATTAAAATGCGTGTGCCCAATATTAAAGCACATTTTCAGGGACGTTTGGAAAGATTTTAATTTATAATATAAAATTGGTATCTGAGTGTTCATTTCAGTCGCTAGTTGACGAGGTTCGCATGAATTTTATTTATAAACCAAAAATAACTCAGTCAAAAAAAGAAGGCACCTTTTCGATTGCTAACAAATTATTTGCCAAATTTGTGGACCTGTTCACTGAGTCCTTTTTTGGATACTTGGCGCTATTTTTTACTTATCTAATTTATTCATACATTGGTCAGCTAGACGCTTGCAGCTTTCGCAAGTTATTGGAGCGCCTCTATTTATTTTTGTGTATTTTGTTTAAATACTTACAACATTACGGTGGAGCGGGGTAATTTCTAGAGTTTCCAATTATCTAATCATTGGTTGAATATAAATTTAATTGTTATGCAATGTAACGGTAAATCGAGATGTATCCACGATTTCGGACAGCAAATTTTGGACAGATTTATTTTTTTTTATCGAATTAATTAATTGACTCAATTAAAAACGTTTAGAAAAACTTACAATAAACAAATTCACCTGCATTTTCAAGTCACTTTAAAGAATAATCATATCTTCTGTTCTTTTCCATCATAATAAATGTGGTTGAGAGAAAATTAATTGATATTGTAAATTATTTTTTTATGATTAATCCTCTCAAAAGTCATGAAAAACTATGTAAATATTAAACACTAGCATGACTGTAGTAAAGACATACATAGTACAGTATTTGTCTTTGACTACATTATCCCATTTCAATGTGATTTCACTGAATTATAATTCATTTGTATATTTTCAGGTACATTTAAAATCACAGTTTATATTAAATGGTGTTTGCGTTGTATGGAAGGGCTGGATGGACTTAAATCGATTAGATGGAGTAGGCAGTATAGAATTTGATGCTGAAAGAGCCATGGTATGTTGATATCTTTTCAAAATTATTTCATTTCTGACCTTCTCACAAGAGTTGTTTTGTCACAGAATGCTTCATTCTATGTTTACTAATTCTTATTGTAATGTACATTCTTTGAAATTCGACTGGTTTGACATTAACCTGCTTCAGGCACTTTGATTAACACGAAGTCTGTATGTGGTAGAGATCTTAAATAAAAGCTATTAGTCGATTGTGTGAAATAATTGTCTTGGCTAACAAGTTGAAGGATAATGTAAATGTTTCCATTAAGAATGTGTAAAAAAGATCGATAACATTTTGGTTAAAAGAATATTATAAGACATTTTGAACATTGTTTAATTTTATGAGGCAAATAAATTCAGAAAGATTCTGTCCAACTGACACTCCAGATAAAAAAAATATAATTCGCATCAGTAAAAGAGTAGAGTTTCTACATTTTTATTTGCCATGAAAATTTTGAAAGGACACAGGATCCATGTAACCATTGTCCTTAATTTTGTGTCAAAGTCATTTAAATAATTAATGTATCTACATAAGTAAAGATATGCTAAATTTAATGCTTTTACTTCTTTTAACTACAATTATGAAATGATTCTTTCATTCAAATTCAAATATTCAGTGCTTCTCAAAATTGTCTATCAGTATATTCTAAGTTTATATAACATTTTTTCTGTGAAATCCACAAAAATGATGAAAAATGTTTTTTTCCAATACACTTCATTTCTCGGCATGAAGTGATTGACAGGTCATGTCAGTCAGGGCTTTTGGTGTCCAATTAAGTAGGAAAATTGTGGAGGCCATTTTCAGTTGAATTAAATTTAAATATTTGTGTGTTAATTGACCAAGGTTGTTTCAGAAGTGTGACCAAATTTGTTTTCTGTTACACTACAAGGTGGATTTTTGTTGTAGCATTTTACTAATTGCGCTTTTTATAATGATGGATTGATGACAAGTTAGCTCATTTATTGAAAAAGAAACCAGCATGACAATTCAACAATGTTTCTTAGATCAACTTCTCATGAGTTAAGACGTGTGTGTAGGATTAAGTAACCATGTTTAAATAATCCTATTCAGCTTTTAATATTCACAGTATGAAGCCATCCACTTGATTTATTATCGCAATAAATGCGAATCTATTATTGTACTTATGTCATAACGACATCTTCTATAGGCTGTAGAGTAATTCTTTCACTTTACTTACTGTCATTAAGTGGCTATGAATAGCATTATGCAACACTTCAATTAAATGTAATAAAAGTTCAATTAAATCTCTTAACGGATCCTAAAATAACCTTTTACTCTATATTTGTGTTGCTGTTTTAAGCAGATAATTATATGTGTGTCTTGTGTCTATATTAAGCTATTTTACTGGCTTGTAACTATAAATTCAAGCAAATAGCCCCCTGTTCAATGTATTAAGTTATTGTATGCTATGCACAGTGTATCACATGGCAACCATATTGGAAAATCAACGCTGCACTCCCCTTTGTGCATAGTTTTCACCATAGAAGTTTGATTAAGTTGCTTTGGAGGCAAATTCAAATTTCTGAAATCCAAACAACAAGTTTTTTCTTCTCTTTTTATCAATGTTTTTCTCTCCAATCGTCTTATTTTACTGTATTCTGTCCTCATTGTCAGTTAAGGAGGGCTTGAATTATGTCTTTTTCATGACAGTTTTTATAGTCATTGAAAACTGCCTGTTCACAATTTTTGTGAAGCTATCATAAAACTTGTATTGTAAATATTTGATACTGTTTAATGCCTTTACAAAATGGGATTCACACCTTCGCATCATTATAATTTAAACAAGCATTGAATTAAGTCAAAAAAGCAGCCTTGATTTATTTTACGCAAAGACATGAGAAGCAGTTCTGTCGTCAAGTTGGGAGTGTCATTCCACAGTTCATAAGGGCTGAAAGTGTAATCCTAGCTGAAGTTTTCACAGCTAAAACCAATACGTCTCTAGTTCTTGCATTACTCTGTGCCTGACTGCTAAAACACAGCATATGTGAGACTGTATTGCAGTCTGGGAGCTTTTAACTAATTGATAATCTTAATGAGAAAGCATTGTTTAAACTGTGGACAAAATTTCTATAATTCATAACTTGAACATTTTTCCCTATTCCTGCCATTACCCCTTAGTTAGAAGTGAAAACAAATTTTAGCCATGTTCTATGTTGGTGGAACAATCCTGCGACACTAATTACAAAAATCTGAAGCGACATTGTGTCTAAGACATAGGAACATTGAATTGAGCATCCCGTAACCACAAGATCTGGAACCGGCACCCTGTAAGTGAGAAACGCCTGAAAGCTTGCATTAATATCGTGAATCATATGAAAAAAGACTCGCGCTTGTATATGCAGATGTTACCACTTCTTCCAAGAACAAAGTAAAGCTTCTTTGTGCAGCACAAGCTCTAGAATGACCATTTTTGTTCCAAAACTAGCACAAAGAACCACTAGCAGACATCCCGATAAACGGCACATGTTTGTGGTTTTAGTCTAGCGGTCCATATGCTCCGTTCCCTGGTACCATGTACAAAATGAGTTATAATTTTATTTCTGTTATGCAATACACTCAGCTTTGTACCTTCTCTGATTTGTCATGACAATGTGCTAGTCAGCGCCATTGCGTGGCACCAAATGGCTCTGGATGCAGGTTTTACGCCTAGCGTATGCCCATCTTGTTGACCCCTTAAGGTTCACATCTGCCTGTAGTGATATGAAATCTAGATAAGACAAAGAGACAAAGAACTATTTTACAGAAGTATAAAATGTGCACAGAGTCTGATTGTTGCAGAAAAAAAGGTGTAACACTGAGTTTAAGGAGCATGTGTCAGCTGCCCAACAAGCCAGATCAGAGAACCCAGGCTGCAAGCAGTCTGCAGACTAATATGGAAAATAACACTTTTTTAGACCCAACAGGAATCAACAGACAAAGGAAAATCAATATGCAAGACAAGGGAATACTGGCTTCAGCTGCTGTATTTTTCAGAGACCATTTTATAAGCTTGTGTCCCCAATCATGTTTGTAAGAGAGTAAGGCTTGGCCATGTGCAGGGATGGGTGTCAAAGACTCAACACTTGAGCACATTTAAAGCAATTAAAACCTGTTATACAAGGTGATTTAAATGGCATGTGAACAGTTAAGCACAGACTGATCAGTGATATATGACTTGATTCATGATGTAAAATATCACAGTGTGTTCCAAAACATTGACACTTCTCCATCAGCTGTTTATTTAATACTCTGTGCACATTCTCCATTATTCATTTAAACTCTGATATAATTAATGAGTTTTGATTTATTACAAATAATAAACAAATATTCATAAGTTCAACCAATGTTTTGAGTGCAAGGAAAGCAATATAGAGCTACAACTCCAGAGAGTGGAGGCCAATGGACATAGCGCAATGCTGTTGCATTATGCTCCCATTGCAATGCTCTAGCATTCTGTCTTCATTGTTCATACAAGATCAATACTGCATTTCAGCTGTTTACAGTACAAATGGAAAGTGTGCAACCCTCCCTTTTCCCAAATTTAGAAGGGGATTTAGGGTCTTGTCCAAACACTTATGGATTCCTTTACCTTTGGGTTAA
The DNA here is from genome assembly GCA_008271625.1 of Lutraria rhynchaena. Lineage (NCBI taxonomy): Eukaryota > Metazoa > Mollusca > Bivalvia > Venerida > Mactridae > Lutraria > Lutraria rhynchaena. The sequence continues at coordinate 964,322 of VIBL01000051.1, forward strand.
GAATATATATTTTGTTCATATTTTTTGTTGTAACTTATTGGATTTTGAAGTTTATTTTTTATTATAAAATGATGTTTTGATCGTTTGTTATATGATGGTACATGTGAAATGAAAAGAGCTCTTGATAAAGTTGATTTAGAGTCTGTTTTCTTGTAGGACAGTTGTTCATTGGATCTTGCATTAGATAATGTATAAATGCTTTAATGATGTTTTTGTTTTTTTTTGCCATGTTTTACTAATTAAAAATGCATTAATTAGTTTGTAATTAATATAAATGCTATAAGAATGAAGTGCAGAATAATATTTATATGACACGAAAACAACGCTACTCGTTGATAAATGTTGTTGGAACATTTCTTTGCTTGTTTTTAAATGGTATGTCTTGATTTTGTTATTTGTGCGTGGCTTGTCTAAATTAACATTAATCACTAGAACAAAGCTATTTTACTTTATCCTCACAACAAGTTAAATGAAGGTATGGTATCTAAAATGCAAGAAAGGATGATCCGACCGCAGTAAATGCTAACACCCATATGTTTAACGTGTTGATCTTTGTTTTTGATATATATATTAATATAAGTATAATTCTTATTTATCTGATTGCAAAATAAAATAAAATAAAATCTTTCTAATATGCATTTACTTGTGCAATTATTAATGCTTTTGTAAGTATTTGGAAAATAAATACTAAAATGTTTATTGCAATGACTAAATAATTTTATGATAGATAATTATATATTGGAAGGGGTATTGATATTAATTGTTAGATTTGGTTAATTTACTCTTTACTCTATTATTTTCATTTAAGTTTGATTTTACTGCATGAATAAAAAAACTCAAAGAATGGACAATTGAGGAAAAGTTTATAATAGAAGTTTTTGTCGTAAAATTGTTATCACTTTGACATAACTGTTTTAGACCCATTGGCTTACCTCAGGATAATGTTACAAAGTTATTGTGCTTGCTGGTTATAATGAGTTTAATATATGCTATTAGTCAAACCATCAGATGTTTTGAAATTAGACCGAGAAAAAAAATCAACATAACAAAAATGGCATTCTAGAAGCCGTCAGTGAAAGTAAACAAGGGTTTGTGTTTTGGGATGAGGAATTGCATAGGGTTGGATTGGAAATTAGGGGACGGTGCTGTCAATGTGCAAAATGGGCTGTTGTTAGGGGCTTTGATTTGTCTTTTGAAACCTTTTTTTCTATGTAAACTTGTCTCATTTTTTTAAGATGAAAAATGAATTATGATGCAAACTTTGTTCACACTTTAATGACATGGAACATCTGCTGGAGACACTCTGTGTAAACAAAAATCATGTGAAAGGTGTTGTCAATTAAAATTTTAATATAAGATGGTCACATGTACCTGTCAGTGACTTTTGCTGAAGTGATTGGCATTCAATAAGTTGTACAGGGTGTCGTGATAATATGCATACACTGTTATATGTCACCATTATGTATAAATGATTTATCTGTCTACAAAGTAAAGTTGGTACTTGGAACATGGTGCTTGATGGTGTTGGTTGTTTTTGTTGTTGTTTTATGGTAAGGGTTGTTTGGAATGAGTTTTTCATTGGCTTATTTCATTGCACAGAATTTATTGTATTAAAGAAGGGTGATTGGTTTGGACAAGATGTATGATAGTAGTCTTGTTGTTGGGTGTGATTCATACATAATGAAGTGGATGGAGGGGGTGGGGTGGGGCTGGCTGATATATCAATGCGGTCTGTATTGATATTTTGTCAATCATTTATCTACTCTTAGCATTCAGTTTATTGTGTCAAATTGTTGGTATTTAATTTGATTGGAGATAAAAAGCTATTGACAACTAAAATTGGGTGTCCATACAAATATACTGTCTTTTCTTCATGCAACTTCGTACAGTAAAGCATACAGAAATATAAGCAATATCCGGTTTTAGATACATTTGTTGCTTCATAAAATGGACAATAATCTTATATCATTTGATATATTTGTAATATTTAATGCCACAAAACTTGACATAACAAAAGTTTTTTTATTTGTCTTTTTTTTGTAAATATGACTTTCTCTGTGACGTTTTCACTTTTATGAAGTAAGTGTAGGTAAGTATGATGTATTTGTGATATATTTTTGTCTTCTATTGTATAAAAATTATTTCCAAAAATATTATCAGAAATTATCTTTCTGCTTTTTAGGTAGAAGATAATTTATTACGCCAACAAATGCATCAATATGAAAGACAATTACAAGACTTTGAGGATAGGCAGCGGCATTATCGCGAGGAACAGGAAAGGCGAGCGGAGGCTGAAGCTGAGGTAGTACAGGCGTTGTTAAATTTTTCTTCGGAACGAAAATCCTAGCTGGGCACGTACATGGTGTTGTAAGGATGTGCTTCATGTTTTGTTTTTCTTACGTTTTTCCATTTTGTTCCCCGTTTGAAAAAAACCCTAAAATATGCATTTTGACATCTTTGTACAAATCTTAAAAAAAACAGGATATAATAAAAACTGTGATGACAATGAAAATGTTTCCATAGAATCTTTGAGTCCATAGGGCAATCAGTTATATCATTAAAGTGATTTTATGCCATTGTATTTCTGTCTTTTATTATAACATTTTTCTGCAAGCTTGTAACATAACAATAGTGGTTTGTCAAGGCTGAGAGTTCTTTTTAAGTATCTTAGAATTTTTTCAATGACAATGTACTGTTTAGTGTTTTTTTTCTTCATGGGTTTGTAAAATGATATCTGGAAAAGACAAAATGTTGTTTGGGCTCTTGCCGATTCTGATCTCACTGATGCTGGGTTGACATATTGACAGATTTAAAATTCTTAAATCATCTGTAACTGCAGTGTGTTCTCGTCTTTGACCAATTCTGAAAAGAACACCTTTTTGAAGTGACAGTTTGAAATTTATGCTGTTAAAATTAACAGTTATCTTATAAAAAGTAGCCTGACGCATTTCAATGAAATTCTAAAATTTATTAGTTTTTTTTTCATAGATTTGATAAAAAATGCACTGGTCTGTTATTAAATCAGTCAGCTGAGTTTTTTTACAACAATAAGTTTTTTCAGCAATACGACACACCAAGGACATTTGGAGCTTTGTCAGTTTAATACTGTAATGCTTTCAAATTGATTACATTTTTGTAAAAATCTGTCCAACAACCTCTTTATAACATGTTACAATACATCAAGATGTTGCTCCTCATTATTGTAATTCTGCGCATTTTTTTAGCTGAAATCTTTTTGATGTTCATAGATCATTCAAAATCATGATAGAGGTCGTTTTATTAACTATTTTTTTTCAATCTGTATGAAGATAGCTTTTACCTGCTTTCAATGATGTTAAGGCTTGTATAGTTTTATCTTTCTGTTGTTTATGCATGCTATCAAAGCTTTATTGTTGTTGTTGCATGAATATTCCTCTCTGTTGCTACATTTGACCCAGAACTACAAAGTTATAAAAAAATTGAGACCAGTCTAAGAATGCAGCTTTGCCATTGGTCAATTTTATTTTTAAATCTGAATCAACCAATGAGATGCTGAAGATTTTAGACTGGTCTCCATAATTAGATTTTATAAGTAAGATCAAAGTTTTACATGTCTGATTTTTCAATTTCTGAATTGAAATTTCTGAAGATGTGTCAATTGGAAATAAAGGATAATTTTATTGGCCGAATCTAATGTAAATATAAGCCAGAGAGATTTATATTGTCATGAATATATAATATGAAACATTTTGATGTTTCAACTAAAATATTAAGTACAAACTGTTTATTTGTTAAGCAACTGTTAATGCATTTTTATGCCAGTGTGTTACATAATTTTACTTCCATCATCAACTGCTTTTGTACGTTTAGGTTAGAATACTAGTAAGAGATGTAGTGATATTTATCCAAAGTTCACATCCATCATTTTCTCTAATTTTGGATATTACCGTAGAAATTTTCACATGAAAAAAAATGAACTGACCATTGCCCAATAGATTTCACTGTGACCATTAATTGAGTTTTGTTTGGAAGTAGCTCTTATAAATGTCATTGATATACAGTTGCCATGGATATTTTATCATTATATGCATTTATTTTTTCACTATAAATGTTCTCAGGGTCTTTTGTACGATGTTTATTTTGTTACTTTATGTATTGTATATAATGTAAAACTGACCATTGTAAATAGTGATCATTGTATGTCAGTACAGTGTGAATTTTTATAACAATATGTGTACTCGTCATGTGATGTTGATGTGACATGAAGATGCTGCCAGAATGCAGCTTAAAGTAACGCATTTGATTACATGAGCCATTTTTTAAAAAGTATAACACTTAGTAGCGATATTCTAAGAATGAACATACAGTTTAAACTCTTCTTGTAAAACAATGTGACCCTATTCTTACAGCTTTTATTAATGCGCCAAACAATTTTGTTATCTGATGTACAACATAAAAACAATGATCGTTTAATTTATTTGTTGTTCTAGAATTAAATAAGATGATTTCCCATTAAAGCGTTAAGTACTGTTTTATTGTTTTATTATGACTGTGCACCTGTTATTTATAAGACTGCTCATCTATCTACATTTATATGTTGAGGAGAAAAAACAACTACTGACGATTTACTGTATATTGGGGCTTTTCTGCGTGTATCTAATTTTCACTATATTCATGAGTAAAAAATCCATGAAAATTTAATGATTAATGAAAATAAATATATTTTATTGTAAATTCATGAAAATCTGATCGTGCATATTTGATTTTTGGTTCAAATCATAAAATTTGTCATGCACGAAAAAAAAGTGACATACAGCAGTTATAAAATATACTGAGATAATTACAGCGACTGTTCTATCAGTTTTTTTATTTATGTTTCATTTCATATGATATTATCATATAATATATAACAATCCCTTATCCCCCAAATCAAGTATTTATGATTTGATCCTTGTTTGCTGAATTAAGTTACTTACAATCAAAGGAAATGAACTACAGTTATGCTAACCTACAAGACTGGCCCCTTCCTGCCTTTTCTTCAATCGTTCTTTTTCTAGGGTCCAGGTCTTCTTGATGTGGTCAAGTATAAGGGGACTGTTGAAAGGGTTCTGCATTCATTTCTAGTTTAGACTTCATGACAGAACAGATACTCAGTAATTAAAACAACAACCTGTTCATTAAGGCCACCTGTGAATATAGGTCACTCTTTAGCTCAAATATATCGATATTACTGACCAAATAAACCTCTTAATTAAAACCATCTGTGCATAAAGCCATTATTATCTCTCCCTGCAGCAGCCATTGTTCACAGGTGTCACTTTGCTGTTTTTTTTTATTCTAACATAATATTTTTTTATTGTTTATTAAGCTCAGTAGAAGATAATGTGTATTTGTAATAAATCATGTTGTTTTTATAATGTTTGTATTCTTTGTTATTTTGTTTCATGTAACATTTGTGAGAAAGGCAGTTTTTTTGCGTGATATGTTAATTTATTTTGCAATAGTTTATCTGTTAAAATGAATGAAAGATTTTTTAATAAAATGCTTAAAAGAAAAAAGGAATTATATTCTCATTTCACCCAAAGATCCTTTTTCGTTATACATTGTTGTTGTCATAAACATTGTTTACTTGGATGAAAAACTTAAGCTAAACGTTAAAATTTGTTTATACAATGATTTAATAATTTAAAATTGAATATCTCTCTGTTTGGTTTTCCCTGAAATTTTAGACCTTTTTTGAAAAATTGCAAATGAAATGTTCACAGTAATTAATGCTTGTTATGGCAATTTAGCTTGTTCGTATATAAATATTGATTTTTTTTTTGATGATATTTGCTTTTGTTGAACATGGCTATTTTTGCATTGTTGGAAAGCTTTTAAGAGATTATTCATTGGCAGTCATTTTTTGTATTTTGATGAAATACACTTTATTTTTTTATTTGATGCTTGTACAATAATCTGTAGTTTAAAATGAAAACAAAAAAATATCAACAGGAATCATACAAACCAGATGTAAAAATCTGATTTTTTTTTAGTACTGAAACATTATGCATGTTGTATAATGTTAGTTTTATTTAACTCTATTTTAATGAATTCATTTATGCCTCTACTCCCCAGCCAAGTCATATAAATTGTCTTTGATTAACTTACTAACAGCCAAAACAATGTCTGGTTTAAGATGATAAAATATGTTTTATGGCCATCTCTGAATGCTGCCTTGCCATTGCTTAAATTTGAGACATTGCTAAAAAGACCCAACCAATGAAAGACCTTAACTTATAATGTCATTTATGTATAAATTGTGATGTAAATTTCTATTGAGTGAAGAACATTAGTATTGTACTGGAAGACTATTTAAAAAAAACATAAGACAGAAATCACGTATTGAACTGACAAATAAAAGCCTCGCATTTACAAACAATTCAGAATTATATTTCATACATTTCAATGTCTTCCATAATTTGTAAAGGATTGCATCTCCAGTGTACAGTGATGTTGTGCAGACACAACAAAGCAATGGTCTCTCAATATGATATAACAATGTCCTTCACATACACACACACACACACGCGCACGCACACATAAATTACATCAGTCACAAAACCTGTAGAACAGAGATATTTGTATTTCATACAAACAAGAGTGACACACCACATACACAAACCAAAATTTTATTTGTTGAAACTGTTTTCTGAAATGTAAAAGCAATGCTCTGTACAGCTTTGGTGCATACGTTTTCTTATTACCATTATTTTGCCCATTAAGTGAAGAATTCACAGACTTATGTAGTTTTACCACATCATAAAGTTGTCTTAGATCTGATAACATTTTCTGAATATTCTGTTTAGATTTTATGACATTCATTTTGCATTTACTGTGGAACATTCATTTATTGTCCTATGGCCCTTAAACACTTAAGTGTGTGGATTTATGTGAATCTTGATATAAGTGAATGTTAATGTTACATTTTCTGCCAAAACGTAAAAATGTTTTTTTTGTTTTCTTCATTTGTTTAAAAGGCGTGTTTCAAAAAATCATTGTGCAAATCAATTGGCTAAAAATAGGAAGTACCAACCATTAAGAATGTTTGTTAGTATGAGGGAAATTCATAAATTTCGACCCAATTAGAAGGCTTGTTTTGTTTAATCTTTACGCACACATTTGCACACCTAGCATGATTTTCAGCAGATTTATACCTAGTGATGATGTGCTGGATTTATTGTGTTTAGATATTTTTTCCATTGTTTGCAATCAATCCTTAATTAGAATCCCTCTGTAATTTTCTCACTATGCTTTTAGAACTTTTATACCTACTATTTTAATTGTAGTTTTTCCTTAGCTCTGAGTTAACTCCTTTTGTCCCATATTTTAGAAAGTTTTACTGGGCCCGAGATTATAAAACTTGAGATTGGTCTCCAAACTCAAATCTCATATTTTGTATGTTGATGTTTCTTACATAATTGTTACTAAACAATGACAATTTCTGTCCTACGTTATTCTGCCAGCTGAAATTATCTGAAAATGTATTTAATCATTAAACTGAAATATCTCACTGATGAAATTGAGATTTTAGTTCAGAGACTGTTCTCAAGTTTTATAACCTTGGTGCCTGTATTAATCTGTGAGTTTGTAATTCATTATTGCATTTTTTCAGTGCTACTTGAACCCTATATTTGTATTTTCCTTACTTAGCTTTGCCATAAAAATACCATTGTATGCTTATTTATGCAATTTAAAAGAATGGAATAAAAACAAGCAATACTTTGACTTTAAAAAAAAGTAGTGACCTTTAACCTCTGTGAATATTTTTCAATCGTACCTTGGCTTAAAACAAGATGGGAATACAAGGTATGAACATGTATTTTTATGGCAAATATTCTCTAGTTTACACTTATATATCTCCTCTTTGACATGAGATGTTTATTTTATTCTTCCTTGTAATGCATGTTCAATCCAGACACCATTGTTACCTGTTTTATGTGTGAATATTACAATCTTCACCAACACACACCTTTGGTTTCTATGTAAGGTCATCACAAACAAATAGAAAACACTGTGACTCAGAGCCTCTGTCTATCCTAGTGGCATGGAATAAAAAATGACTGTCAAACAAAAACAAATATTGCAGTGGATTTTTTTACGTAATATTAAACTTAATGCTGAAATGCCATGCTAGTTTTCAGTCAAAAGAAACATTTAGCATTGCATTAAAAGATTGTAGATCGAGTTAGGTGCTATAAACATTGCATTGAAAAATTGTAGCTTGACCATAGGAACAATAAGCATTGCATTGTCAGATTGTAAGTTGACGTTTTGAAACCAGTAGCATTGCAACATGAGATTAGGGTATGGCCATTTTCAACCTTGGACATTGCACTAACAGTTTAAAGTTTGTCTTTAGCAACATCTAGTATTGTATTGTCTGTTTGGAGTTTGACCTTAAGTGATATCTGGTATATCACTGCATGTTTAGTGTTTACAGCACCGCTTATCTGTAGCTTGGCACTATGTTGCCACATACATTTATTTATACAATGCTAATCAGGAATTGGACTATTACTTGTATAGCATTAATCATCTATTCTAGTTATTTTCAATAACTAGCATCATATATTAGATATATTTAGTCTGGCGCTCAACTAGACTTGTAACGCAGATATTTATTTGTTCCCTGTAGCTACAAATAACACTCAACATTTTATGTTTGATTTATATCTTTTATTGCTTTGTTTTTTTGCAACAAGTCTTATCCAACACACGCAGCATCCAGTCTGCCAACAATTGCAAATAGTCACAGTTTGTAGTACTTTGTCATGTAGCTACAACTGGCATGTCCATTGCCATTTACAAGCCAGCCTATAGCAATACCTAGTATGTCAATTTGTACTGTATAATAACTTTAGAATATAGCTTTACGGATCATCTAGTTTTGCCTTGTATGTTTAGAATGTAGTTTTTTTGCAACAACTGGTTCTCTTTGTATGTTTAGAATGTGACATTTTGCAACAACTATGATTACACTGCCAGTTTACAATACAGCCTTTAGTAACATCTAGCACTGCTGTGTTAGTTTAGAACATGGACTTCAGCAGCAACTTATTTTGCTCTATATGGCCAGATTGTAGTCATTTTCATTAACTAAAATTGCTTTGCACGCTTATAACGTAGGCTTTAGCTGGAACCTGTATTGCAGTGTAAGTTTAGGGCAAAGCCATTAGCAATAACTAGTTTTGCATTGTTAGTTTAAAATATAGCCTTTTGCAATAACTAGATCAGAAGTGTAAGTTTGCAGTAGAATTTTCCCCACCCCTAGTTTTGCACTGTCTGTATTTTTTCTTGTATTAGATAAGTGTCAACTCCTGACTATATTTGAAATAAGATGTACAACATGTCTTAATCCAGTCAGTTTCTTTCTAGCACCTTAACATATATTTATGCAACATTTCACACAGTAATTGATTGATTGATATGAAAGATAAAGATATTAGTTTATTTTGAATTCTGCTGTTTGTGCTGTGAAAAGCTATCGTTCATCTAACTGCAGTATGTTAAATAGAAAGTTACTTTGCTAGATTTAGAACCACCGTCTTATTTTGGAATTTAGCTCCTCCATCGTTCCACCGTTTAGTTTAGAAATGTTTATAAAATAATCTTAGAAAATGTTTGTGATGACCTTATGTGGTAAATTATGTTTTATTAAAGAATTAAGATTATTAACCTGTTTATTCTTCAAGACATTAAAACATTGCTTAATCTATGATTTTTTGCAAATAGTTTCGTAGTGTTTTATATTTCTTAAAGACAGACTTGCTTTAAGATATCACATTTTGTCATTTTGAGCATAAAATGCATTGTACACATTTGTTTAATAATATTAGCTGATTCTGTGTTTTTTATTATATCATTGTATTTTCTTTAAGTTATTCTCGAGTGACCATGTTGAAATTTTTTTACAGTCATATATTGATGCTATTTGTTTATTTTTTTTTGGTAATTAATATTTTCTCTCTGTAACTGATTGCCCTATGTACACCTTTTGATTAGTTAGTTAATCAATCAGACAATGAATGTCTCCTTTAACATGAAAGTACTCGACAAATTCGTTTATCAAGTCTATTGTATTGTATTCTCTGTAAATGTAATTGCCTTACAATAACATGATGTGATGAAAATTTGCATTCTTGACCGGAATATGTTTGACATTAGATCGAAAGATCATTATGATGTGTGAGACGATGATGTTTTTTAATGATATACAACTTCTGTGACTGATTTCAAATCTAGATTGTACAAATCAATTATGGTTCCATATTATAGGGTTTTGACATAGAAAAACTAGCTCCATGGTTTGGGGTCTTGACATAGAAAAACTAGTTCATATTTTGGGTTCATGACATAGAAAAACTAGTTCATGTTTTGGGGTCTTGACATAGAAAAACTAGTTCATATTTTGGGTTCATGACATAGAAAAACTAGTTCATGTTTTGGGGTCTTGACATAGAAAAACTAGTTCATATTTTAGGTTCATGACATAGAAAAACTAGTTCATGTTTTGGGGTCTTGACATAGAAAAACTAGTTCATATTTTGGGTTCATGACATAGAAAAACTAGTTCATGTTTTGGGGTATTGACATAGCAAAACTATTTCCATGTTTTGGGTTCATGACATAGAAAAAAAGGTTTTGTGCTTTAGGGTTTGACATTAAAAATTGCCTCAAGTTCTGGTATCTTGGCATAGTAGAACTGGTTCCCAGGTCTGGTGTCTTGACATACTGGTTCCATGTTCACATAGTTACACTGATCCATTTTCTGGTGTCATTACATAGCTACACTGGTTCCATGTTTTATCGTCTTGACATTGCTACACTGGTTCTATGTTCTAGTTTCTTGACTTTGCTATACTGGTTCCATGTTTTATCATCTTGACATTGCTACATTGGTTCCATGTTCTAGTTTCTTGACATAGCTACACTGGTTCCATGCTTTAGGGTCTTGACAGCAGACTGGTTACATGTTCTGGTCTTGACACATAAATACACTGGATAAAGTGTTTTAGGGAGTTGACTCAGTAAAACTTGTTCAATGTTCTAAGATATCAACAGCAAAACTTGTTCTAAATTCTGGGGTGTCTTTATACAATAAAACTTACTCTCTGTTCTAAGATATTGACAAAGCGCAACTGAATATATGTTCTGAGTGAATCTACTGGTATTTTACTGGTTTCATTTTATGATGACCAGATTTATTATTTAAAACTTGTATCATGTTTTGCTTCCATTTTCAGAATTCTCCGAGTTAACAACAGTTGTAAACTAGTCCACTACAAAACAAACTGTGTTAGTGTCATTTGACATTTTATACAATTTACTTACTGTTTATACATTTTAATACTGATACAGAAATACAGCAAGGGTCTGTGCCTTCTACATAGTGGGGTCAACCGGAGAGACTGTAGTCTAGTGGACTTGTACCCTAACTTCTGGGTTGACCTGATTAGACAGAAATTTAGACAACAAAATATTCATGTGTTCATTGACAATCAGTGTTTCCATGTGATAGTGATGTGTTCTTACATAAAATATAAATTTCTACTCATACGTAGCACCTACAATTTGGAATGGATTTCCAGCGAAATTAATCTTCAGATTTGTGGAGTGAACATTCTGACAACATAAGTGACTGTGAGTTGAATTCTTGTTAACAAACTCTTTGCTCTACATGTGGCTTCAACGTTTTTTTTACATCAGTTAGGACTGGAGATGATGTTTTTCAGAATTTATTCTGAATTTGTCTGTTACCATAGTGATCCAGTAACTTTAAGTAGATAGATGCAATTGTCATATTGGTCTGTTCCTATGCCTTTAGGTAGAGCTTGTTAGAACTGATGTTGACAATTGTCTTATAAAAAGTATGTTAAAGAATGTTAAAATTGGAACGAATGAATTTTATGAAATATTTATTTGAATAATTATGTAAAATGATATTAAGTAGTCAGTAAAAAAGTGAATCAGTCACCAGTACATGAGATTATAATCTTAAATGTGTTGGGAAACTAGTCTAGGAACTGTGTCTTACCATTGGTCATATTCAGAAACAACCAATCGCTGAGTAGGTTATAAGTCTTGGTTTGACAACCAGTGCACAAATTCTGCTTTTTCATTGGTCAACTTAGCTAAGAAACATCTGATTGGTTATAAAAGGATATCAAAATTCAGTTTTGACACCATTTATGCTATTTGGATTTTAACTTGATCAATAATTCAACTTAATTCAGTTGATTACCTGTATGAACAATGTGTAAAATATTTATTATGTGTTTTATCATTTTTTTACCTTTTTTCAACAATATTTTTGTTGCCTAGCAACTTGTTGATATCTTTATTTATTTTGTATTATTACTTGTATTATTTTGATGATTTATGATACATTGAATATCATTATGTTATATAAACAAGTTACACAACTAGGTATAAATGACTTCACTTTAAACTTGACGTGAATTCATCTTTTAGTTATACTAACTGTGATTAATCACTCATTTTATTTGGCTACAAACTAGCAAGATATAATAATATCTGTGAAATGTTTCCTTGCATTTGAATGATCTAAGAAATGTCTGGATCTTTTAAAAGTTTGAGTCAGGCTATCTGTGAAAAATGTTAGTTTACGGTTCTCATTAAAAAAATTCTGCATCGATAGTTTTTTAGGGATCACAACAAAATTTTTTTTCTGTGTTTTTCAGCTTTTCTTTTTCAATTAAATCATAAAATTTTGGCAAAAATAACAAAAACTCCCTACCTACCTACTGTTAAAAGTTAATTTGAGTGAGGTACTGAAAACCAACATTATTTTGGCCGTACACACAAATTTATGACACTAATGTCTGGCAGAACCTCCTTTACCACAGCTGCAATGCAGCAGCAACAGTAAAATTAATTTGTGATTATGATCAGGTTTTAATTAAAAGTAAGTGTATAAACATTTTGTTTTGCAACACAGAATTATTCCTTTAATGAGGCCCTTAATTTGAATTTGATCCTTAAATGAGGCCCTTAATTTAGATTTGATCCCTAAATGAGGCATTAATTTTGTACAATTATTCCATTTATCATGAAATTATAGGGTGTTTTTGTATACCTTGAACACTTTTTATTAGTAAATTCTAAACATGTGACCATATGAAAACATTTATAAAATAAACTGAGATTTATTATAAGAGACTTTTGTTCAAAACTATTGTATGTACTTAATTGACAAAAATAAATTCAACTCAACTAGCTTGGTGTCACTTCCTCAATATATGAAACACATTAAAAATATCTTTTATGATAAAAATCTAAAAAAAAATGGTTTTGATACTTGTCAGATTGTTTTAATTGTTTTCAGATAATTGTAGTGATAAAGTTTTGTATTAAATACATGTATTCTATAATATGTCTCTATTTTTGTTATGAAATTGTTGTTGTTGTTAAATAAAATGATCAATTAATTATATGTAAATTATATGATTGTGTTGTGTGTTTTTTATTATTATTGAATTATTGATAGATTTATTATGGTGTGGCTTTGATTCATATAACTGTATTAGGAGTATTGTTGGTTTTTATGTTTTATTTTAGTTTACCATCACATTAGTGTTAATATGCTGTCCATATGAACTCAAACTCTGATTTGCTTTTGTCTGATTGGTCAGTCAAAAATTCTCTGAATTTTGATTGGTTTGAAATATTCTGTGCATTTGATTGGTCAGCCAGATGTTTTATGAAATGTGACTGTTAAGTTATCTTGTTTTTATTGATAAACATTCTCACTTATCATTGAAATGTCTGTTATTATATCTGTCAGTATTGTTTACATGATTTTTTTCACTGTTTTTAAGTTTCTTCTAGTTAAATATCATATATAGGAAAAAAGTCCTGTCTTTGATCAATCAATTAAAAGTGTCTAAACTACCATGACAGTAAAATAACATCCTTATAGATTTTTTTTTACAATTAAGGGTTTTCTGGTACTTGACAATGTAAATGAGTACAACAAATAAGTTGAATTTGTGTTAAATATAACAGATGTTTGACATATCTTGTTTCTACAATCTTTCTATATGTGTCCCTTCACTAAAGTCGATCAGTAACCAGACTTCTATATCACAATGTCATTCTAGATTGATGAACCTGGACATACTTTGTTATTAGATCAGGATTTTCATCCTATTGTTCATCAGTAGCACCAGCTGGTTACAACTCTTACGTCATCGTACTTCACTGAGCAATATATCATGACTATATGAATACATGTATGTAATAACTACAGCTCGAAGCACTTATTTATCATGATTTCTCTTTTATATTAAATGTTGAATCACCCTATATTGGCATAAAAGCCATTTAATGCATCATGGAAATAAATTCTTAGAACAATTAAAGATACATTTTCAGTGTATCTCTGCGTTAATGGCAACATGTAGTCCATTCAGTGCTTTGATTTTTATTATTATACAGTTGTATATTCATATAAAAATTATACTATATGTGCTCCTAACACCAGCAAGCTGTTAACATATCTGAATTGATGAGAAACATTTAATTTTGAGGCCAATCATCTGATTTTTACGGTTATTAAACACGTGCTACTTTTTATTCAATCTTTTCAATGGCTGTATTTTTATTCATTACACTTTCCATCTGCATTTTTTTCTCCCGATCATGATCACGAACAGATGAGATATGGTTATCAATTATTTTGTTTGCATAACTAATACAATCATTTGAATACCACTGAAGGAACTCTCCATATTTTGTCTCGTTTATTTCTTTATTCGTGGTATATGACTGTCAGATTGTAACAAATTTGTTGACACAATTTTAAAAAGATGTAGCTGATAGTGTCGGGGGGGGGGGGAATGAAAGCAACCTATTTTGTTACATTTTTCAGTGTTATGTTGATTGGGATGATATCAAATCATTGGAAACTGTTTGATGACCTGCTGATAAAAATCAAGGTCGATACTCTAGACATGTTGATTTAATAGGTTCATTTTTCAACTCCCTGCAAGTTTTTTTTTTAATTTGATCTTTATTGATAAGGAAGCAATTTTTTTTAAAATAAAGAATTTGAAAAAATTTACGTCATACTGCTATGTGATGTGTGATTGTTATCAGTGCTTATTTTAAATTTTTTCTTGTAATGGGCCCATAAAATTGATGACTGTGTGTGGAATTAAATTCTACATGAAGCTCCATACTTTGTTATAAAGCATGATTTTGAAACAAAATTTTTTCACTTCAAATTTCTTTTGCAAAGCTCCTTGCCTCAATAAATTTTACAGTAATTTGAAAATTGACCTGCTTAACAAATTTTTCAAACCACAAGGTGAACAAATTATTATATAATCAGTAAGTCAATCTTTGTGAGATAATCTCCCTATATGATACATATCCAATATCCTGCACATCTATCATAATCATTTTTATCTCACGTTTTGTTATTTTTTATATTAAAAAGAACATGAAATTCATCATTTGACTTTTAATTGCTTAAAAGTAAACATGTAAATTTGATTAATTCTGATTAAAATAATATATAATAATCCTTACACTCCAACTAATATCATGAGTCATATGAATTGATGTGTTTGCAAATAGTTATAAAAACAATTATTTCTTAATTCATTGGGTTATAAAGCAGAATTTTTATGAGAGATGATACAAAGTTGTGAATCTTGAGTTAGTAAACCAGTCTGAAATCTATGGTGTTTGATTGGTTGAATTTGTCTTTGATCTAAAATTTGATCAATGAAATGACAGTATTCTCAGACTGGTCCACAAACTCAGTATTGTAAGAATAGGTCCTAGTTTCTTTATCTAAGGTTATGTCTGAACTCAAGTTTACAGGGACATGGGGACAGGTGTGTAGAATCAAAACGACAAATACCTTTCAAAGATTTGAACAAACATCAAAATATCTGACAAACATTGTTTTGCAATTTGTAGAAATGATGATGATTAAATGTTATTTTTTGTCTTCTGAAAAAAATCACAAAAGAATTACAAAGATCATAATTAATTCTACAGATGTAAAATATGTTCCTGTTTTTGTTGGCAACAATTAAAGGAGTTCTACCATATGACTTTACAATAGAAATGTCAAGTAATGATATTAATTAGGGGAAATTTGAAAAATATAAATTACACTGATCTAAAGGGTCACAGTCATTACGCATTATGTCTAAACATGGGAGCAGACCTTTGAATAAAATAGGGGACAGGAGGTCTGTGACCTTGACATTACATAAACAGTTCAAGTTTAATTTGAACTGTATCAATGTCGGAGGTCTGATTTCAGAGAAGTGACGGTTTTATTGTTGAGCAGTAAAATCAATGTGTGGCTAGTTTGTCAATAGTAACTTCTACATATGATTATTTTAGGATTTGGTTGTTGTAAGTTTTTTTTAATCATTATTTTTATATTTATTAACATAGTTTGATGATCACAGTCCATTCTTAATGTTTTTATTCCATTAACATCATTAAACTGCAGTCCAGTCTCTTCGCTCAAATCTTATTTGCATTATTATTTTTTATCGAGAATTTTATTTGTACCAATGTATCATTTACTTACTAGTTATTTTCCTTAACACCCCTTTGACCAGGGTAATTGGCCAAATACAGTCATATTCACCACTAAAATGATCTATATAATGAGTAAACCTGTTCCAAATACAGTCATATTCAACACTAAAATGATCTATATAATGAGTAAACCTGTTCCAAATACAAAAAGCCCTCTAAACCGGAATCCTCGCTGAACCGGAATTTTTGTTCGGTCCGGACCCTGTCCAGTTTAGTGAGGTTCCACTGTATAATTTTACAATATCTGTATTAGTTTCAATATCTGTACACTTTTAGCTGGAGAACATTAAAATCTCACAAATGAGATATGAGTTTTGAGAGCAATCTCTAAGTTTTATAACCTAAAACTCAGTTGTCATGGAAACTTCTGATTTTAAACTAAGCACAAGGTATGACATAGTTTTGTTTGTAATTTTGTTTGTAATAAACACATTTCTATATTGATACTACTATTAACTATTACTGGTTTATGTGATGTTTCTCTTTTTTTGCCATTCTCATTGTTACATTGAGTTTTGACATGATGAATTAAAATATAGTTTTTGTTATAAATTGTGTCTGTATTTTCTGCTATACAAACTTGTTAGTCCAACAAAATATTTGTTTAATTTATGTTTTCTGTCAAACACTAGCGCACAAAATAATTAACTTCTGTTGTAGAAGTAAGATTTGATATAATCCATGAAAGTTATATTTTAATGAAAGACTCACAGAAATTGTCCACCTACTAATTTTTACATTATAATCCTTTCAGGATTTTTCAGTCGCTAATATTCTTAGGAAGAAAATAGAAATAATATTTTAAATAGCTTTTTTCCAAATACCATAGGATCTCAGTACATTGGTCTCAGACTACCACAAACAGACAATACACTGTGGATGACTTTTGTCTTAATACATGCATACAACATTTTGTTTTAACAAAAATTGAAATGATTGATTTCTGAATCAAAATTTAACTATTCAACCATTAAGACAAGTACTTTATCGAGGTTATAATAATTTATTAAACTTATACTTGGGCAAACAGAATGACAAATGAATAATAAAAATATCTAATTTTTCTTGCAGGGATTCTGGTGTATAGCAATGTTTTACTAAAGAACAAATCACTTTAATTTCATGCTCTATAAAATAACATAACATTGTAACATTAATTTGCTGTTGTTTAATTGGTAAACTAAAGACTGATTTGAAGAATTTAAACATCTGTTGTTTTCTTATTGTAAATTAGAAAAGAAATTAAAACAAATCCTAAATGATCCGACTGTGAATTATGGGAATTTATTTTGGTAAGTATTTATGACCAGTTAATTTCTTACTTCTTAATAGCTTCATTAATGGGTGTGTCTAATTAATGTTGTGGTTTTAAAAAAAAAACATTTTTGCTTCATTGAATAATTTGTGCATTACAAATAATATGTTGAAATTCTGAATAGTTAGACAATTTTCTGTTGTCATTCCTCATTTTTTTCTGGCAATTTTGAATATTTATTGAGACGTTTTGGAGAATTTGATGCATTGGATGATCGCGGCCACTCTGTTGTGTGTGAAAAAAAGATTAATGGCTAAGGTTAATTAACGGTAAATCAATTTTTCTAAGGATGTATGAAGTTTGAAATATTTGATTTTTGAAATGTACCAGTCATTGAAACTTCAATGAAGACCACCTTTTTGCTGTGAATTATATACTGGTGAAAAAATGTGTTTTCTCAATAAAACGTTTAAAAGAAAGAAAAATGAAAAGTTTATATGCTTGTAAAGAGGCTTTTTAAGAAACATTTTGATAAATTTAATATATACAGTTTTCAGTTTCTTTTTTTAACATGACTGGTGATATTTTATTAAACATTGATTTAACTTTATTTCACCAGATGCTATATGGATGGTTGAGTAAAAGTATGGTGTTGTTCAATGTTGTCATACTGTTGTTCGAAATTGATGTTGTTTTCTGTCCAGCTATGGGTTTGTAAAAAATCTTCGAGCAATTTGTTTAACATGTTTCAGAGCCTTTGAATTTCTGCATAATATTGTCAGTGTTGTCAATGTCTTATCTTTGTCAAAATTTAGTTAAAAATTAAAGCTGAGAGCAGCTCTCTCTTGAGCAACAACCTCTCTTCAACAATGGTATGATTTTTCCCACTACGATTTAACTGCTAATCTATGGCAACAAGCTCTCAACAACAACATAATTGTGCTTCTCCCATATGTGTTGCTTTGGAGAGGATGCTCTGAAATAATTTTGATATTTTAATATTTCAAAAATTATTAACCGTCTGAACAAAGTGATGTCTTAAACATCGAAGTATTACATATTTGTGACGATTGTTGTGGAATTTTTTCAGGAATATCGACGGTTTATTAGAAATAGATTCGAGTTATTCGGAAAATCTCATCCTTGGTTTAGACTGGACTTAGAGCGTAGAAAGCGGCGATTACCTTCCCTTGAAAGCTCTTCATCGACGGAGGATCAAGAACAAAATGGAAAAAGAAGAATAACTGCCCTTGAAAGCTCTCCATCATTACAGGAAGAGCCGGAGAAGAAAAAAATAAAAAGGTAAGAATAGTATGGGGCAGTCACTGGCACATGTCTGGTCACAATCTTATACTTTTATACTGGTACTTATTCTGAGGACAACATGGAACGGGCGGGTAACTCAGACTACAACTTGTCTGTACCAAGTCTTTGTAACATGTTAACAGGAAATGACCTCATTGTCAAGAACAGTGAGTAGATATACAAATATTTGCTAAGATTTTTTTTTTTATTCTGTTAACGGAATGTCTGTACAAAAGCATAAACCGGAGATGTGGCCGGCTCCTTGTGGAAGGGTAAGTTAGTGCACAATCCTAGAAAGCTGGTTAAGTGAACTGGCCACCATATATAACTGAAAGTTGACCCTGTGAATAAAAGCATAAAAAGTAGCAATGTTTTGTTTCTCCACTCCTTCAGGACACTCCTAAATTCCATGTGGTCCCTACACAACACTTTATCTTTGTCTGTTTTTCATTTTAAAAAAGAGTCCTCTTTGTATAATGACCGTTAACTGAGCCAACCAAGTTTTTGTCTCTGGATGTGTCTATTTTTTAATTGTTTTTAAATTTTACTCAAACTGGCTGAAGTCTCATAAAATGTGTCAAAAACAGCGCACCGTGACTTTAATTATGCATGCATGTTTTCACACTTAATTTTATGCATTATTAATCATGTTATGAATTAATAAAATAATTATGATTGAAGGAAGATAATTAAAAGCAGATTAAAACTTGTTTGGAATATGTTACAACTAAGCATTTAAAACCAACATAAAAATACTTCAAATGGTTGTTAGTGCCACGAAATTACTATAAATTCATTCTCACAATCTGTGTTACATAAAGTCTGTGATTACAAAATGTATTAACTTTGTTTCTCATCAACAGATCTCAATTTACACAATTTCAAGCTTTAAGTGCTTGGCAAGAAGCTGTGCTTAATACAAAATTTTTGTAACTTTGCGCGTATATTTGTGTGTTGTGAAAAACTAGATAAGTTTGTCATTTTTTTCCTATCATACTATCAATTTGTATTGTCTTACCTAAGCTTTGTAGTTCAGTGTACTCAGGCTTTGTTTTTTTGCTGTCCATAAAAAATGGTCTGTTTGCAGTACAGTGATCAACTCGTTAAGAAATACCCCGACCCAAACATTTTGTTATTAATTGTAACAAAAAAAAAAGGTTTTGTTCTTTATTCCTGCTTTTAGTTTTCTGTACAGGCATACAACATTAACAAAAAATTGTCTGTTGTGATTCATGATTTTCTTAATAAACTGGATGGTTTCTGTTTTTATCTAATACCTTATTGTAATTTTTTCATTCTTCAAATGATGGCTCAGTCAGAATAATAAAAATTCGTGCTAACTCGATTTTAATTGATTCTGTATTAAAGTTTAGGTTTTTTGAATCAGAAAATCAGAAAGAAGCAGAGAAGTGAATAGCTTCAGAAATCCTGTGGCTGTACTGTAACCAGGCTGTGTTTTTCACAAATCTTGTTCCTGGCATCAGATAACCAGAGAGTTTCAAACTTAGGATAATTTCCTGCAGATGTGAACATTGAGAATGGCACCAACTATTTGTAGATTGTTAGTTAAAGTTATAAAATAAAACAGTTTCTATAGTGATGTGTAAATCTGTAATATTGTTTAATGTAATTAACATATCACACTGTTGGACCCCCAGTGTTTTATAACGGCTAACAAGGAGGCAATTTAACTGTTTGTTTTTTTGGTCGAACAGTTTCGATACAGGACACTGTGAACGAAAATGTTGACGTCGCGGGATACTTTTCTCCTCTTGTGTGTAAATTGGTGATAAACCATTTTACGACATTTTAGTTACAACCTGGCTGAAGCTGTTGTATTGGTGGATTTCATGAGTGAAGTACTTTCACTTTATTCAGAACTGTTTTGAAATCTTGAGTTTCCGCTGGTTATATTTAGCTCAGTGGGTAACTCTATTATTCTTACGGGGTCCCTGTTGTGTTACGTCGGACGAGACATTTGATGTTGTAATTTTTATGAACTTATAATTTCATAGCATTTGTAACGACCCTCATCTTTGTCAAATTTTAATTGTCATAAATATTTCATTTGAAATATGGGCAACTTTATGACTTACTCAATACGTCTGTTACCGTTTCTGATTTAAAGGGTCTTGCTGAGCTCCCTACGGACTAAAGTCCTTTCTATACGCCCCCAATATTTCACTAAAAAGGGGACAGCATACAAATAAGGCATGTTTCTTTCCTATTTCCATTATTTTATTTCTGTAAGGATAGAACACTTCAAACTTCATTTATCAAACCCCTATTCAGTAGTTTTTTTACATTTACGATTTTATTACTTGACAGTTAATAAATTTCATTTAAATACTTCAGACTTAAACATGTGACAAGATGAACGTGGTATAAAAAGATTTTTAATTTTAAATAAAACTTGCCCTGAATGGGAAAATGTCAATTTATCCACACGTTTTGTTGATAATACCAGTAGAGTTAGCACGAACGATTGTGTCTGGTGCACTGTTTTATTATGCTGTAATGTTTATTAAACATAATTACGGTGGAGATAGGACCGGTGAATCTACAACAATAGTGATTACCCACGAGTCAATGCACTCGAGAAAGCATCAAATTTAACATTGATACAAGCGGGGTATGAAATAGAAGCGTGTGGGCCGTGGTGTACAATGTCACTCTTTGCCATTGTTGTACTGCACACAGTTGATTTAATTGCTTAATTATGTGTCGAAAAATGAGACTATACCTGCATCCTATCACATAATTTCATAGTCAGAGGGTAAAAAGGTGATTTCTGCAAAGTGTTGTTTCTCAGCTTTAGGGCGGGGAGAAAATGTTGGTGATCCGTAACATGGACACATTTCATGCTCATAATAATGCATAATGTAATGTTTTGCATAATTGTTATGTCTGTGTTAAATTTATACGTCTTTAAATTTTCATCTGATGTTAATGAGAAGATAGAATTTTTGTTATCTTCCGATTAATGCTGTGAATGTTAATTGTCTCTTTATTCGTAAATTTGATTGGTTTAGATTAATGACAAAATACTTTATTAAAAAAATGTCGGAATTTTCATGCAGAATTTTCTTATAATTAATAAGCTTTAGTCTCCATTTATTTTTCATTTATTATTGCGTCTTAAGATCATTTTACACAAAAATATCTTTTTTTACTGAAAAATGCATCAATGATGATAATGATAAGTCTTTATTTAAATGATATTAAGATATTTTTGTTCAGCAAAATGAACTACAATATAATAAGAAATAGAGAAAAAATTGTATTACAAGAAAATACAATTCCACTCAAAAAAATTAAATCAATAAAAAAGATATTACTAACAAAATGAAAGATTCACAGATTTAGGCATCAATCATATTTCAGAATTATTTAAAACCACCACCTTTTAGAAACATCATGTTCATTCGTTTGTTGGGCGGATTGTAAGTTACACCGTACCCACCGGTATTCCATGAGAAATGAGTTTTTAAACAATTTTTTGTTCAATCGTACAATTTTACAAGTCTTTCATCGTATTATTTTATAAAATCCCTACGCCAGTTGCACATTTATACAATACCAGTGTTAACTGTTCTTTATAACGTTTAAATAACTGTTTGTAGAATTGTTATTTTATTTTAACTATTGTTGTTTTTTTTTTAAGTATTGTTGTGGGGTCGTCTGTTCTCAGTTGTGTTGAATAATTTTTCCATTTTTAACCATCTTCTCAAGTGTTTGACTGTCACGCTCTGAAGTGTTTTATCTTACGACGGTGATAATAAAATCATGTCTCCTGATCACATGATACAATAAGATGACATTTTGTATTTTCCATTCAACTTTGTCTCTTCCTCATTTTTCCACTCGTTGAAATTTTGTCTCTAGTTTACAAGCTGTAAAAATGATGATGTTCTTTTCATAGGTAATGATAAAAGTGCCTGTTAGATTAGTTAGGGAGTTACAGGGTCACGCGACCCTTATGCCCGTTGGCGAGCATCATCGAATGTCAACTGCAAATGTCCGGCTCTTTTCTTTTGTTATAAAATCTGAGAGCTGGTCCAAAAGCATGTCATAAATCGTAATTCCGTTATCACAGTCACAGTAATCATTACGCATATTAAGATAAGGGGATAAGACTGTCACATGTCAAGTCTTGACCAATAATTTTCTTTATGGGTATGCTTCAGTAGCTTTGCAACAAATTTCATGACGATGATGGTCATTTGGTCAGTTTCAACTCTGCACATGCCTAGTCTTCTTAGATGTTGCTTGAGGATAAATTAGGGATTAAATGTAACAAAAAGGGGCGTGTGGGGCCACGTTTAGTGCAGTATAATCATGTTACATGGACAACGGCAGTTCACGAACCCGTCAATGTCCGAACAATAGTGTATTAGATGAAAAATTATAAAAAAGTTTTAATAAACTGCAGGAAGTGTGGATCACTGTCATGCATCTGGATAACACAGATCTTTATAAAATACAAGCACCTGGGGTGACAGAGATCGGCATCTTGCATAAAAATGACAGTTTTCTTGTTCCCTGTCACTAAGGAGTTTGATTTTCTGTGTTGCCTTCGATACCTTATACAAGCCCTTATGGCCCCTTGTTAACAGTGATTTATGGGGTCTGAGTTAATGATGTATTGAAAATTGTTTGTGCATTTGATTTTAATAAATTCATTGACTATTGACTTGTGTCTCCACACAACTTGTCAGATTTGAATACCCGAGTGTTGGATGTGAGGAATCTGATAACAGTATGTTAACTAACATTAACATTTTTATAAAAGTTCAAAGACTGGATGTTTTGTCATCAATTTTTCACCATGTTTCTTAATTGTTTATTTAAGGAACAACACAATAAGGTTTTGTACGGTCAATATTCTGTTGATTAGCTTTTGTAAGTTGAAATTTCCATCACATTTCTTAAGCCGTCATTTTGTCAACATCATAATCAAAGCCAAAGTGAAAGTCTGCCCTTGACAGAAGTTTCTCTGGTTGTAGGGCGGTCATAATAAATTTGATTACAAGAAAAATAAAACCAGTTTGAAATTTCATCAGCCAAGTCCTTCGCCCCCCCCCCCAAAAAAAAGCATGTTTAATAAATGACTTATAAATGTAACCTTGAATAAAAACGATTATCTTGTCAGTTTTTTTTTTTTGGTATCTGCTTACTTTATCATAAACAATCACTTCCATAGTACTTCAATAGTTGATGAATTCATGACAAAAAATATTTGTTGTACATCTGCCTGTTCACCATTACAAATCGTTTATTGTACTCGTATGTCTTGTATTGTTGCTTGAATACTAATAGTCCTGATTTTTTGTAAACTTAGGAATATTTAGAACAACACTACGTGAAATAACAAAAAATATTTGCTGAAATTTTATGAAATCACAGATTTCTTAAGTTTTCAGTTAATTGAATAATTAAATTTTTCCATTTTCAAGCTGTTTCTGTTTTCTTTTTATTTTTGCTTAATGTGAAAGTAGGAGTGATATGGGTGCAGCAAGGATAGAGAGTAAATTAGGGGTCACGCTGAGATCATACCGAGGAGTCAGAAAAGGGGATTGACTTCTGATTTGATTCAGTTAGATGTTATTTCAGGTATTGTGTGGGCAGGGCATTTTGAAGGGGTCAATTTAGGGAGCTAATCCCATAAAAATGATTTGATTACTTCTTTCAAATGTTACCTCAAAATAATGCAGGATGTTGTGTGGGTGTCATGATTTTCAACCTGTTACTGAAATCAGAAAAAAATAAGTTATTTTTCAGGCTCATAAATTAAAACAGGAATTGGTAACAAAAGTGATGCAAAGAGATGAATTATTTGTATTGTCATTTAGCCTGCATGTTTATAAAACTGGATTAAGAAACATTGATATTTATACATAGAATTCCTCCTTTTCATACAGCTGTAATAATTTTTTTCTACGTACATTTTTTCCAGAAGTGATGATTACAAATTATAACAGATAAATAATTGACAATATTTATGTGGATTGACTCTCAAATGGATTGTAGGTAAAAAAAAAAATAGGTCCAGGTTTCCGAGTTTTTTTCTGCTGACTCGACATAATTTAAGTCTTGGTCAATTTTTTTTCCTGCTGATATTTTGATTTTCATATAAACTACAAAAATGTATATCTCCAACTAAAAAATGAAAATCAACAAATTTCAGCCAATCTACGGACCATTTTTTGGTGATGTTGGTGGACACTAGGTATTTATTTTTTTGGCCTTGTATCGGAATAATGAACTCTGCAAAAGTGTGAGACTTTTAACCTATTAATAAATATGTGTAGGATAACATGAATCAGGTCCTGATTGAAAACAAAAAAATAAGAGTCGAGAACCAGAATCCTTTGATCTAGTGACATACCAGGCTATGTCTCTGACTTGTGTTTATTAAACATGGTTAAAAGTTTTCCGGAATTTTCCGGACTTCCGGTTTTTCCCAGGTCCGGACCTTACTGGTTTTTATTGTTCCTGCAGCACTGAGGTTAAGATTTCCATTTTTTGGAAATTTTCAATTTTCACTCTTGACAAAATGATGATGGAGTTATTTTCTTTGTACTATGTCTTAAGTTATATTTTCATCAGGAGAAAATGTCCAGTATTTTTTTATCACATTCTAATAGAGAAAAAAATAAGGCCGGGTGAGTTTTGTTCAAATTCTTTTGATGTCCGTCCTTATAATGAAACGAGCTCCATGATATAATAAGATACAACGATTAACTCACCGACTTGGTGAAAATTACAGTTTTTCTTTGAAATTAAAGTTCAATTTTTCATCATTTTTATTGCTGTAAACAAATCATCAAATGAAACACACGACACCTTTCTATTCACACTCATGTTATGATAATCATATGTTTCTTGTCACAATTTTTACTCTCTATTATTGGAATATAATTTGTGGTCATTTTAGATCAAAAGATTTTTTAAACTGAAAATAAAAGTAATTGTTGTTTTGTGCTATAATTATTTTACTTCATTCAGCTTTTCGCTGACATGATCCATGGCCCCTTTTATATTAATTATGGGTCATGATTTCTAAAAAGGGTCTTTGATTATCTTAAAGATTTTGTGGTCATTGGAAACCTTTCACAAGCAGCTGCAAAAATCTTCAAAAGGTGTCGGCATCCCGTCTGGTAAAATGGTTACCGTGGTGACCCACCTGATGAGGAGGGACAAGAATTATCAGAATGTTTGATGAGATAACAGGGTACTTTAAATCATGAAATGAATCAATCTTGAAAATAAACCATAATGTCTAAAAGTGTTTACTAAAACACTGTAAGATGTTATTCAATTATAAATGAAGTCCTTATAATCTTGTATCATTTATGTATTTTCTTGTAGCATAGCACACTTTTAACAAATCTGCCATAAGCATTTTGTGGAATGTAACACTCACGAAATCAAAGCACTGAGAGAATTATCCTTTGTATTATTTTAGATGGATGTACGCATGTTGAGTAAAAACTTTATATAGCTACCACCTTAATATTTCTACCACCATATAATGACAACTTGGGAGACCAGTTTTCAATTTTTCCTCTGTATTATAACTTTATAATGAGACCACTGGATAAGCAGCTTTGGTTGGAACAAGTCAGTACTTTCCCCTTGCTTTAAGGGTCAGAATGAGATAAAGTGACATAATTCTGATGGATATCTGGTTGTAAAATCTGTTTGAAAATCTGTTATTGGTCACCTTGGAGTACAAGCCTCTTAACAGAGCTGGACAAAGTTTATCTCTGGCTACTCATTTTCCAGGACATTAAGCTAAGAATTTTAACTGGTTCTGCAGCAATTTCAACTCGTCCTGAGTCAAATTCTACTCATAATTATGAGTGGATTTGTTGAGCCCTGCTGAAACTATTTGTTGTGTTGCTTATAGGTGGTCAGTTCTGTCAACAGATGGTTTGATAAAATTCATATTGTTTTAATGAAAAGGGTTTTTTGTTGTTATCGGTATGCTAATTATGGTCACTAACTTCATTGAATGTCACACACCTGTTAGATTTGAAGATGATTTTACAGTGATTGCTAAAAACTACTGGAAAAACGATTGTTAAACAGACATTAAATACAAGTGAAGATGACATTGTAGGAAAAAACGATAGAATAAAGATATCACATGCAGACATTAAATGTCAGAATCTTTAAAACACATGTAAGTCATTCTGGACACACAGATTGTTGTTTTAAAGGTATCTGCTCAAAATTGGTCAAAACATTTGAAAATGTTTATATTCCGTTAGTTGTCATTCTGCCATTTATGAGACAGATTATATTTCTTACCAAAAACATTTAGCCACAGTTCAATGAATTTTGTTAAAAAATAAAAAAAAAGTGAAATAAAACTTAAACCAATTTTGGAGAAATCTCTTTAATGCATCATTAAGCTGAGGACAACCTTGAAAAAATCAAAGTAGTTTGTCAGTGATGGTGGTCCATTTTATGTGACATCAAAATGTAATTCACCATATTTGGGCTTTTGCTGTAAACTACTTGTTTGAACACAGACTGGTTTTCTTATAGTTTTGTCTCTTTTTGTTTCTTTTGTGTGGTTTAGAATTCTGGTGCTCTGAGACCAGTCTTGAAATGCATCAATACCATTGGTTTATTTTAGTACTTAAATGTTGAAATAACCAATCATATATCTGAATTTGGAGAAAAAAAAATTAGATTTTGTTGCTTTCAGTCAATATTTGTATAAAAATTAAAAAGAATATGTTGATATTTTATTATCGATATTTATTTCTGATTCTGTCCATAAAGTATTAGGCTTTTAGTGAATATATCTTGTAAAAAAATTTTTTTTCTGTGGCTTTTACTGGGAAATCTATTTTTAGTTTTTTACTTTTACTTTTATTTGTACACAATAATTCAGACAGCTCAGGACAAGCCACACTAACTGATGGGATGATTCTTGGCAAACTTTAAAATTAAATAATGAAAAGAGAGCATTACAGAACTGGTCATTTAGTCCAGTTTGTTTGTATAACCTGGAACATGCATTCACCATATTTCTGTGTTTAATTTTGAAGTGAGTCATGTTTCTGATGAATATATATTTTTTAGATTTTATTAGCTTTTCTCAGCTCTATTTTTTTCAGCTGAAATTCAAAAATTGTTCTCTGTGTTTTTCGTTGCAATTTGTTTGACATTTATCATCTGAAATCTCAGGGGGGTCTAAGTAACTATCAAGGGAGATAATTACATGTATATTTGTGGTTACCCCTAACTGTGGCATTTTCTTTTTCGTTAAAAAATGTGATAAATGTTTGAAAAGGATAAGCCGGAAATCAAGATTAAAATCACTGTTGTAGGTAAATGTATCTGTTTCCATGGTAATAAATTTGAAATATTATTTTTTGTTTGAGGAGTTCTTTTTGTGTCAAAAATGGAAAGCCGTCAGCAAATATTTTGTGGTTTGGTTTTCTAAAGCTACTGGGTACAAAATCTTACAAAAATAGCATGTTTTCATCTGTGTTAGCTACACTTTATATGAATTACAGATTCTGTGTGCTGGGATTATTAAGTTGAAATTCAATCTTTCTTTCTCTGCAATCAAATATCCATGGTATCCTTGTACAAAAAATTGTAAAGTTAATCCTGGGAAGAACTTCTTACAGCCACAACCATGTCAGTTTAAAATCTGCTAAAACATTTGGCTGTGATTTAAGCAAAACCTGCTTAACAAAATATGTTAAAAGCCGTCTATCTCAGATCAGTTCAGATGTATGCTATGATATTTTGTTGAAATGTTTGTTACATTCAAATGAAGTGCCTCTCCTATAGCGACATGTATATGTAATAACAACTTGAAATCATTAAGTACGTCAATCCTTGGATACAATAATCATTTATCTGCTTCATCAACGTAACTCATTTTCGGCTTATTTGTATTACGTTTTACGTGCATGTAATGTATTTCATTTGTTTAATTAAGCGTAAAATGACATGTCATGGGGCTGATTTTATGTCTTCTAATGGTAATACCATATGCATTATGGGATCTGAGCGCAAGCACTTTATAACTTGTACTAGAAACTAGAGTCACCTGAATACAAGATAAGATCATCCCCCCCCCCCGCCGCCTGCCTGGAAAATGCACCCAGTGACCTCATTTTCACTCCACAATGTTTGGCACACTTTCGTTTTTGTACTTTTATAGTAATTTTTTTTCTAACTAAATGTCTTGTGAACTTTTAGTGTAGAATCATTTCAAGATTAAACAAGCGTGAAATTTTCGTTAAATCATAGATTCTTTACAGAAGATCTTATCATTACGTTGTTCACAGTGTTGCTTCAGTTTAGCGTAAACATGCTCGTGTATAATTCTTTATTATCATAAAGTTTTTAACTTTATTTATTGAATAAGAATTTTTATCAAAAAGGAGAATTTATGATATTTTCACATTTTCATTTTCTATACGTGTACTTTTGTCAGTTCATATTATTTTGCTGATAATAGTCAGTAGCCTCAATGGTTTAGTGACTTGTAAATACCGTACTAGCCCCTCACGGCTTGAGTTTGAGTCCCATTAGGTACCGAATTTCACAAGTGAGGAAGCTGTCCAGCCATCTTATGGAAAGACATGGTACTATCCAGGTCTCTGGCCAGAGGTCTTCCTGAGGTCACCTAATGACCATGGCTGTTTGCGAGATGTTAAACCCTAGTGAAAAAAAGAAAAATATACATGTCATATAACAAAACTACTCCTGTTACAAAAATCTGTGACTTCTTTCATCTATTAACTTACATATGTGAAAAGCAGATGACAGGAAACAAAACGAAATTATTTGTTTGGCCTGGTACAACTTAAATAGAGTACAAAACAGACCATAATATGATGATTCATTTCCACCCAGATATCTGCCTATAGGATTTTATCAAAGAGAATGATAAAGTGTACAGTATCAAACAGACACAATAATAGACTGGTGTCTGAAATGACCTTCTTAATACATGAACTGGGTTTATGCCAGTATGAATATACCCTGATTAATCTACCCTGCCACCTGTTTCCCTCTTATTACCGGACCTGTTAAAGCAATCGAGACTGGTCGCTTGACTGAGTTTTCGAAAAAAAAATCTCTTTTTTATGTGTTTTGTTTATATACCTAAAAATTTATTGTTTATTTGTAAAATGTCTTGACGAAATAATTCATACTTCATTTGAGACAATTTCAGTGGTTTAATCAAATGACCACAATTTTTTTAAGGATTTAATTATATTTACCACTTTTACCTTAGAAGTTTCTATTGAAACTTTCTTGTAAAGACTCAAATACAATGATTAATCAACCGACTCATAAATATTCATTTTTTTTTAATATTCACATCTTAATTCTAATTTCACCTCTATAAATCAGACATATGTTTACAAAAATTAAGGTCTGGTCAAAATAATGACCACTGACATGTGATGACCATAATTCTGTTATTTTTATTGTTAGTATTTACCTTATTATCTATAAGTTCACATATGGTGCGGAGACACACAGACTAGTGAAGATGGTCCATTTTTTGTTCATTGATAAAATTACAAAGACTTCTTCTTTGTTGTTATGTTCACTGTAAACTTGTCAAGCAAATAACCCTGTCAACACTAATTTAAATGTGTTCTCTACTTGGAATTGTAACATTTTGTTAAAACAACCTCACAGATGCAAGCATGTTAATTACAACAATGTGTCATTTTATTTTTTATTCCGTGAAAATGTTATCTTGTAGTAAGAAAATAAATGATTCAAGTAATAAATTACTTCAAGGATACGCTGAGGTGTTTAAGGATTTGTTTGTTTGGGTTTTAAGATTCAGTCAAACCTGTGTTTGCAGTCAACTCCAAATAAAGACCACCCTGTGATTTAAGGTCACCCTTTGAAAAAAACTGTCATTGATCATTTAGAACTCTGAATTAAGGCCATTTGTAAATAAAGTCTACATTGTCTTTCTCAAGGATGGCTTTTGTTCACAAATTTTACTGTATTTTTTAAAGACAACCAGGATGCTGGAGATATGAGGGACTCAAAATAAGCCAAAAAATTGGGCTCAGAATAAGCCCAAAAAAATATGGGCTCAAAATAAGACAAAAATTGGGGCTCAGAATAAGCCAAAAAATAGGGGCTCAGAATGAGCTAAAAAGTAGTACCTCAGAATAAGCAAAAAAAATAGGGGCTCAGAATAATCCAAAAGGTAGGGGCTAAGACTAAGCCAAAAAAGGGCTCCTAATACGCCTCAGAATAGGCCAAAAAAATAGGGGCACAGAATAACAAATTTTGGATTGTTGTCAGTTAACCAGACTGTACAGATATCTGACTGATAAATGGCATGTTGATATTTGTATAATACACTCATCTTACAACATCTTATTCTGCCCACATGGATCCTGCTTGTAAAATATATATGTGTATTTTTGTAAGGATTAAATCCTGGTTATAATGCATGTATGTGAAATCTAGAGATGTCAGTAAGGGTGGGGTTTCTACGTAGGTCATTTTTATTGTCACTAGATTTGGGTCTATAGTACAAGATTACAGTGAAACCTTTGTTGTGAAGGCAGTAACATCTTTATTACAAGAATACTGTCAAACCTTTATTGTGAAGCTGGTCCATAGATATATTGCAACATATGTGTTATAAGAAGCCTGTGAGACAAGGAGTTGTTTTCTGTGGTCATACTGACTGACTTATTCTAGGGCCTTTTTTCTGAAAATTGGGAAGGGGCCTTAGCTTTTTAATTTGGGAAATTCAAGCATGATTTTTAGACAAATTAGGAAAAGGTAGACAGACTTTCAGGATACATTAATTGGCACTTCACCAAATTGGAAAAAAAGAGGCTTTTTGCGACTGGGAAGTCACTGAATATTGGCCTCTATCACACACAATGTGTTTACTGAAGGTGGATATTCAATGTAGATTTTATTGTAGTATTTATTTCATTTTACATTAAACTAATGTATTATCACAACTGCTAGTGCTAAAGTGAATCTCATTAATCATTTATATTGGTGTTAAGTTTCTCTATGTTTAATTGATCTTATAAATACTCACCACTCCATTCTTTTACATCTGATACATTTAATGCATAGCCTGTACAAACTCCCCCTCCTGCTGCTGATAAGAGTACAGTAAATAGTAACCTTGACTGATTTAATCAGGGAACACACATACCAATCCTCCTTCTGTGTGTGCTTACAGCAATCAGGCATTAATCATTAAATGATTTATCTATTTAGAAGGGATTGTTGTAATCACTGGCCCTCAAGGGGCTTGAGGTTGTGTGTGTGTGTGGGATTAAGGAATAAATAAAGGGTCTTGTATTCCCATTGACAACAGTGTACAACAATCAGTTGATAATCATTAAATGATTTATAATTTTGTGAAGGAATGTTAAAAAATTGCTACAAAGAGGCTGGGGGGTCATGTGCGTAGTATAGGGAATAAATATGGGGGTCACTTACTCCTATAGATTACAGTGTTCATAATTCTTTTTGTACAATTTTTTCACTAAGGTTTAAAGTTGCCCCAAGAGCCAAGGTCATTTGGTCACACAAGGAAGACCCCAGGCAAACACCTAGGGCAGCACCACCAACCTTCCATAGGATCCTTACATCTAAAACTTTGGGGTGAACGGCTGTGAGTGATTACTAGTCAAGAGACCATAACCACTCGACCACTGAAGCCCCTTACATCGTTTTAACCCTTTGCTTCATAACGCTGCATTTCCCTGCATCGGAAGCAGACAACTTTTGAAAACGTTGTGGCAAAAGAAGCCAATGCCATTGTCACAATGTCTTCCACTCTGTCAGAGAGAAATAACCTAATTTTCTTCAATAAATTGATGTTTTGTACATTAGCTTTGAACTTGGAAGAGTCTGAAATGTGGCAAAGGGTTAAAATCATTCTGTTGATTATTCTGCACAGAAAGATGACCAGGCTAAATTACATGTATTTGTCTCTTCATTTTGGACAAATGTTAACTAAAACCAGGTTAGCTGTCTGTACTAAATCTGTGTGACTTAAACTTCAGACACACCCTTTTCTACCCAGCCAGCTTGAGTGCAATTATGTCAGTATAGTTACGTTCTACCATGGTACATACTTCAAAGTCATTCAAGATTCCCAAATTATTAATCATACCAGCTGTCTGTTTATACCATAGGTCAGATTTTGTACATAGATAAATAGAGTAAGATAGACAAAGAAAATGTAAATATAAACTTGTCACAGTTTTGCTTTGTTCTGTCCAAACCTTTCAAGAATATGTGGTCTGTTGATTTACTTATAAACAAATTCAAAGATATACATGCCTTTTGTACTAGTGTAACCATAGTAAATAATGTTTTATGTTGTTTTTGCAAGGTTGTAAGGCCAATTAGGGACCATGAATGATTTTTGAAAGTCATGATTTTGACAAAGTTGTGAGAATAAATGTTATTAGGTCTTTTTTGATTAATATTTGAAGATAATGGTATTAAAATCCATTTTGAAGTTACTTTTCAGAAAATAAGTTTACTCACTTTATGAAAAAACATACCTACACAGGGGCCTGTTTTATAGACACAAATTATCTTAGCTAAGATAGAAGTTTTAAATGGGGGCCACCATAGGCGACCTGTTATTGTCTCTTACTTGTAATCCTAGACTAGACCCTCACCGCTGTGAGTTTGAATCCCATCCATGATGAAATTTAACATGTGAGGAGGATGTCAGGATAGCTAAAGGAAGGTCGATGTTCCAACCCAGTTGCAAGCCTGGCGTCTTCCTCCACCATTAAAGCTGGAAAGAAGCCAAATGACATTGACTGTTGGTGCGATGTTAAACTTATGTGAGAACCATTTTTAATGATATACATTTCAGATATTTACCTGACATATATAAACATGTAAACAAAGCAACAGGATAAAACGTTCTTATTTAGGAATAGCAACATTTTGTAAGTTTACAAACTGAAATATATATCTATAAAATGAGCACCTGACAATCACACTCCATCTTGTCTGTATTCTTTTTTAATAGTATGTTTACTCATACACTGAAAATCTACAATCGGAGAGCTGTTTATGTGCAAAATTTTAATTAAACTACTAATTTTGTTTTCAAACTGTTTTTTAGAGTCTCTACAGTACATTAACACATCATTATCAAGGTTGATTTTCCCCCTCCCGTAAGCTTATAAAAGCTGCACTTTTATGTAACTACTTAATTTGAAAAGAAATCTTATTTGTTATTGAAGACATGAAATATTTCAATCCAGTATGAATAAATATCTGCATAAAATTTTATCTTATATTTGAAAAAATAAATCTGCTCACAAATTAAGATACAAGTTGTCAACAATGACAAGATTCTATTTTATTTCACCGCAAATATGCACTTAAATTGAAAAGGTTAAATGGATATCAGATTTAAACTTTAAAGTGCATGTCAATATCGTTATTTCACTCCTCAAAGTACGCATTGATGAAGTCATGATATTGTGATGTTACAAACAGGGCTGAGTGTCGCTCTTTGATTACTATCAGCCACATGTCTACCCTTGTACTTATTCACATATTCCTCATTATACATTCAATGAATAGACATTAAGTTGTCATACAATCAAATCAAGAAAAATCAACTACAGTTCGAACTATTAATGTAATTCAAACTGTTTTAAATTGAAAGATTTAGTGTCAACTTTTTAATGTTATTAACTAGCAGTTTTGTTTGTGTGTATTTTTACACCATTGACATTCTATTTTTGTAACAATCAGTTAAAATATCAAATAAACAACATTATCAGTGTATCAGTGGTATTGAATTAAACAAACTGAATCTCAATCTAACATTTATAAGGCATAAAAAAGATAGGTTTGTTTCCAGTTACCCGACCGACCCATCTTTTACCTGGTGACGCAAAAATTTTTACAACATCCAAATCTTAGTGCTATTTAGTAATGTCAACAACAGCATTGCCGATATATGTAAAAAAAAGTGAGAGAAAAATCCCTACCTACCGACCCATATTTTTTGGGCATGTAACCAGGAACAAACCTTTTTTTGCTTGGGCCTAAACTCATTTGTCTTCACAAAATCCACATTCTAGAATATGAAATTACTCAAATGAAAAAAAACAGATATGAAATGTTGATTATAATGATGTAAACACTTTAATTAAAACCATGTGGATTTTATTGTGTTTATTTCAGAACTTTATTTTCTTTTTATGCACAAAGCACTGAGACTTCCACTTTGTGTATCACGTTCTGCTCACATTCATTTTGTTGGCATAATGATTATATGTTGTTTTTACCAAACTGTGGAATGAATTTATTATTAAAAGTATGAGGCCTACCATCATGCTTTGTGTCTGATTATTAGCAGTTTTATGAATGGTGTTACATGTAAACTATGTGATATTATCATATAATAACAGTTTCTATCTCTGAAAGAACATTTTCATCTAGGGCGTAAGGAAAGTTTTTGGTTACCGCTAGCACGACTGACCTTATCTCATGGCTGGGCCATGACATAACAATACATGCTGATGTTATAATGTACATAGCCACAGTAACAAATCAGACTGGTACATGTACCATTATTTGAAGTAACTTTGTTTTATCGTAATGATGTTAATTTTATAAGTTTTTTAAATTTTATAAAAATTCTGAACTGGATCCTTTTGTAAAAAAAGCAACAACAAGAAAATGTATCTATTAATATAACTACAAGAAGAACAATAAAATAATGACAATAATAATAAGTTTAGTAGGGAGTTTTCATGATGATGTTAGCTTTCTCTGTGTGAGGAACATCTTGTGGTTAGTTTCTGCTGATAGTACAGTATCAAGGTTACTATACATACAAAGACTGTTAGTCATTCTGTAGCAAATGATTAAAGGTAGATTGTCAATGTTTGAAATACTTAATGACAGGATTCTATATTATGGTTAATTAAACAAGTCTTTATGGGTACTACATTGGTACTTGTTAGATTTATAAATTAAATACATTTAAACCTCATCTAACAACCACCTCAATATTTTGGCCACCTTTTGTATAACAGCCTTATACATTCTGATCAGTAATTTAAATTTTTGATGATGAGACAACTTAGTATTAAAGCCTTATTTCCGATAATCCAGCATTAATAGTAGGACTTAATAATTTGGTTTGTTTTGATTGTAACATTTTATAATGTCTCAGTTTATTCCTTATAAAGCTAAAAACTGAGATTGTATGGCAGTAGATAACCTCAAGCTTCTGATTGGTTGTTTCTGAGAACAGTTTCTGTAGAAGTGACCAATAAAAAAGCTGCATTTTGCATCTTGAAGTCTAGTTTAATTATGTTTATAATCATGTAAATCCTACTGAACAGACATCAAATAATTTTAAAGTTTTTCGGTGTCTACCAGTATTGACAATATACCTTTAACATGAAAATTGGAGTTAGGGGAATTTTTAGCATAAATCTTTAATTTAATTTGAACACTTTGTGGTCAATGAGTCAGAAACCTTGAAAAGTAAACCAGAGCTGTTTAGTACACTGTGTTTGTAACATTATCTAATGTTGGACATTCCTCTACATACAACTGACCACAAACATCCCTGGAATGACTCTTTTATTTACTTGTAATGAATGGTTGAATAATTTGGATTAATTCAAGACAGTTGTAGTCTATAAATTGTAAAATGATTTCCTGTTTAAATCCTGTGTCCTTTTTTCTGTCTTCTTTTTTATTCATACTCTACAAGTGATTTCAAACTTTCCACTTCTGTTGTTATCAATCCATTTAACATTTCTTATCCAAAATTTATAATTAATTTTATGTATATTGCAATAAGAACATTGCGACTGCATCTGTTGTTTTATTCATGAGTAATAAATTTGAATTTGAAAACCAGTCTAATAACTCTTGATTCTGATTGGTTGCATCTGAAAGGCATCTTACGATTGACCAATGGAAATGCTGCATATCATCTAAATTTAACTTAAAGCTATTTTCTTTTAATTATGATGACGCTGATTTCTATTTCCAGATCTGAATCTGCCGTTCAAGTCCCTGTTCCCTTCAAACCAATAGCAGGTGGAAGCAGTATACTGTCTTTGGCCCCCGGACTTCCATTACCAGTTAGTGCCTCAGCCGGGCTCCAACCAACAAGACATATTGTAACTTCTCATACTGAAACCAGTCCTGGATTACTTGGTCCCAGTCTACATGTCAGCAGTGCCATGACAACACGTTCTTCCTTAGCAACCAGAAATCACTTAGTCACCAGTTGTCCTGTAAGATTGTACCCATGGAAACCAAATTTATATCTTGTGTAATTTTTTTATGAAAATTAATTTTATTTTTGTTACAAATATTTAAATTTTTGATTTCGTTTAAATGACATTCTCAGTCCTCAATTTATTTCCTATCATAGATTTAAAATTTTGCAGAGATTTGGTACCAGTCTATCATAGCAATATTCAGTTAGTCATTTAAGTTGTGCTAACTATAGTCAGTATTAATTTACCCTCTCATTCCTATTTTTGTTCATATACTCTGATTTTTCATTTACAAATAAAATTTAGAAATGTTGACTTACAAAAGCTCATTCAACTGATCAAAACCAAATTGTGAAATTCTTGTCAACAGTGAAATCTTGTCATGGTTACTTAATTATTATATAATTGATGTATTTTGTAGCCACATATTAAATTATATGTATATCTCAGATATTTTTTAAATCATGCCAAAATGAGTGAATAAAGGTCAGTATGTAGATCATATTTAAACATTACAATCCATTATCTGATGAACACTGCACTTTTTGTACATAAAAATCTGTAAATATTGTATATATTTGTCTATTTATTTTGTGAAAATAATCCAATTTTGTACACATCAGCTCTAATGTGCACTCTGGTAAAGATTCAGGCAGTCAAACAGTTTTTTTGCTGAATCATCAATTAAATTAGGGCCTAAATTCATGTTCATACAAACCAACTTTGTGGAAAAATTCAACATTATATGAGATAAAATAGTTAATTATACTGATTTTACATATTTGCTAGTTCATACAATCCATTGAATGATGTTCAGCTCATGAATTTTATCACAGGTCAGTAAATACACGGTACATGTAATAGATGGGTTAGTGTACTGGAATTAAGACATGAACATATCTAAGTAAAGGGAGACAAATCCAATCAGTTAAAAGGACTATTTCCCCTTTTTGATATTGTAGTTTTAATAGTTTTAGTATATTAACACAAAAGTTTCTGAAACCTTTGATGGAATCTTTGTGTTATTTGTCACAAGTGATTTCTTCTTATATTATTTTTTCTTGTAAGCACTTCATGTCAGCCAAAAAACTTACATATCAAATTTAATCTTTTCCGGATGTTCATCACTATCATTCCATTTAAATATTTCAATATTAGGTATAACTTTAATGAATTTTACTCAGAAAATTGGTATTCATACATTTACTTTTGTCACAAATGAAATTTTTATTAAACCGCTTCTTTGTCTGGAAAAATCATGATTCCAGCCCCCAAATGTACATTTGGGTAGAACCACTGACCTTCCGTAAGCTAGCAGGACAGCTTGCTTGTGAAACTTGTCTGGTACCTTGTTGGATTTGAACTCACACTGGCGAGGGGCTAGTGACTATTAGTCACCAAAACCACTTGATCACAGAAGCCTCCATCATTATTATGCTTACATTTTTTAGAGAAAATATTGAACATTATGGTTCTTCTAGTCATGTTGTGTTTTTATGGTAATCTATTGATCGACACAAATGGCTAGCCTGTTATTGTTCTGTATGTGTTTTTCTCAGTTATGTGCAATATATTTAAATCGGTGCAATATTTCATGTTTTATACATTTTTTACTAAAACTGGGCGCAATGCCTTCATTGTTTATTACGTATTATTTTGTACGAAGTCTTTTGTGTTTACACAACCCGTTATCTTTTGTATGTTTTCCATTTTTTGGTGCAAAACTTGTTTTATTTGCTTATTAAATAAATAAAAGATAACACAATAAAACAATCTTAGTGATTTTTAGCGACAGTATTTAGCAAGTGAGTGATTTTTCTGTGGATTGGATAATTTTTTGAATCAAGTAAATCTGTTGGGAGAATCAGAGGAATTAGGGGAGGTCAGCCTAATCTCCACAGTTGCTTGTTGAACAAATGTTGATGCATTATGATTGACAGAATTACCATAACACATAATGATGTAATTTTTCTATTTTTCTGTCCATATTCTGTGCCGCGACAAAAAATTCCTCCCCTCTGATCAGCAACCATTCACACTGTTAAATTATGTCATTCATTGATACTTACTACAGTTCCCTTACCAAGCTATACATGTTTACCAACAAGACATTGTGGACACTTCATTTGAAGTTTATTTCTAAAAGAAATAAAACCTACATGTTCACCAAAGAAGACATGGCATGTTGAATACTAATGTGTTCTTCATGGAGGCCTGATCATTTATTTTACACACAGCAGATTTCGAGCACATATTGATATGGTACACATACTCCATCATGCAAAACAGTAATTATCACAGTGCATGACATGAAGTCTAGACAGTTGGTGTATATACTAATCGAGGCTTCTAATCCCCCCCCCACGGCACACATAACAAATAACTCTAGTATTAAGGACATGATTCACACTTTCTTCACTTCATCCCCTCAAAAAGGAGGTGAACCATAAACACTGCAGTATCATTATGCAACAACATTGGATAAACATATAAGCTTACAATTTTAACACTACCAGGGCATGCACTTGTTTAACATATAACTGAATATCTGTTAACAAATCAAGGGCATCACATCTTAAGTATAGAATCTGACTCCCTAACCAAGAGGTGGTGGGTTTGAGCCTATTTTGAACATTTTAGACATTTACATTTAACAGCTGACAGTAGATCCCTAAAATAGTAATAAAATAAAACATTTTAGCTATTTACGTTATAAAACTGCTACTTTAGTTAAGATACATCTAAGAAACAGGCAGCAGATCCCTCAGACCTGTAGGTATGAGTAATTGATGTAATACCCATACTGTATGTTGATTACTTTCTACAATTTTTATAATTTTATTTTACATCTCTATATAACAGCTGGCACATTAATGATCTGTCATGAATTAATTACCAGACTGAAGAGTTTAGTAAATGTTATAACACGGGGAATCACATGACTTTGAAACTAAAACATGGCAGAAAAATCATCCAATTCAACACCTAAATAAAAGTATTTCTATTGACTAGCAATTGTTTAAGATGTTTTCACATAGTTTAAAGTTGATACCATTTAGAAGGTTATTTAACATCAAGTCATTTTTTCAGCCATGTTTTTATTTAGAGGTCACATGACTCCCTGTACTGATAAGTTAATTTGTTATAGAAAAAGAACAAATATGAAGAAAAGTATGAAAATGTATTTATTATTATATTATCCTTGCAGTACATGTTATAAACTTGTAATTTATTAAGAAGACAAGACAGATATTCAATGAAAAACTAAAAGGCCTCAAATTCACATACATGTTTCTTAGGATAGCTGTTTGCCATGATACAAAAAAAATTCAGAAAAATTACAAACTGGCTTGCAAGGAACCAATAAAGAAGTTTCAGCACTGATTATGAAAAAGAATAAATAATTGAATAATTTTCAAGGTGTAATTGAATGATTCTCTTCTGGGTCTGGTAGAATGTCTCAACTACCTGTGGTAAATTATAAAGTTTTATCCCACAGGGCACTGTAATAAAGTTCACTACATGGTAAGCCATCTCTTTAATAAGCCTAGTTTGTATGTATTATCTAAATATACATGTAACACGTCAAGATGAGTCCAGGAAAGAAGTACACACAACTTTCCATACACAAAGTACAAGCTTATAAAGAATCCAAGAAACAAATAAATGATTTTTT
This sequence comes from Lutraria rhynchaena, assembly GCA_008271625.1. Taxonomy (NCBI): domain Eukaryota; kingdom Metazoa; phylum Mollusca; class Bivalvia; order Venerida; family Mactridae; genus Lutraria; species Lutraria rhynchaena. The sequence continues at coordinate 1,005,447 of VIBL01000051.1, forward strand.
GGCCCAAGAATGGACGGGTTACATACCATTTAATGCCTAAGAATAATTGTTCACATACCAAAATGATAAGAATATAAAATTACCCCACCCAGAGAGTATGTACATGCATTGTGGCAGACACCCCACCCATGTTGTATATACATGCTTTATAAATATATACTGATTAATTAAACAGAATACAAAAAATAACATTGAGGAAATGTAGAAGTCAGTAATTGATAATATGTCAGTAACTATAAATCTATACTGTCACTAGCATGGGTAAAAGTTCAAAGAGGAAAAATCTTAACAAATCTGTGAATGAGAAAGTGATTTTTTGAGAAATCATGGATAATTTGTATAACCATAAACTTAGCATATTGGTACATACAGATAATTTATATCAGATATTAGATGTCACATGTGTGTCGATAAATGAACATAATGCTAATACAGTATCGTACCAAAACTGTAACTTCAAACAATTAAAAACCAATCAAAAATAATATGAGAGGACACGAGTACAAGTTAGACTAAGTCCTAAAGCTTTTAAAACTTGAGAACAGTCTCAAATCTCAGTTCTATTCTCAATGTTTCATGTACAACTGCTTTATGCTTAAATATCTATTCTTGTCAAAATTGCTGACAGAATAATGTATTAATAATGTCATCATTGTTTTATTAAAATTAATACAGAAACATTAAAAGAAGTGATTTGAGCATGGAGACTGATTTCAATTTTGTAAGCTCAGACTCGTACACCAACTTAGTTTACCAGTAGTGTACCATGTTCTCATCAAACACCAATGTTCACTCCTAACCAAGGGTAGACAAGTAATTAGTTCATTCAGAATCACTGATGAAGATTGCATGGAATGTTTCATCAATACAATAATGTTACAATGCATTGTCCAAGTTTAACACATATTTTACTGACTTCATTTGAAGAGTAACAAATTGTTACATGCAATTTCATTGGTCAATAATTTTAGGGATTATTGGAAACAAAACTGACTATCAATTTTACCACAGAACTTAAGGAAATACCTAAATACCAGAATACACTTCTTGTATAAGTTACTTCTATTCAATAACAACAACAACAACATACAAGTTGTATAATGAATCTTTGGTACGGAATGACCATGAAAGTGTCAAATTATGCTCTCCACAGATGAAGATAAATATTCACAAGATAAATCTATACCAAAATGCAATAATTCTGTTTAAAAGTCAACAGCAATAGAACAATAAGTACCTGTAGTAAAAATGAACACAATTTGTTCAGAAGATACCAATAACACAAGTTGATCTATCATAAATGGTATGCAAAAATGATGGAGACAATTTGGTCACTACGACTGATGGCAGTACAAAATATGTATGGATAGAAACAGGGTGAAAAATTAGAACTTCTAGTAATGCAGATCAAAATTTTAATCAACAAAACACAAATAGTCCATTTTTATTCCTTTTTTAACTGGCTAAAAAATCTTACAAAAGGTTTATCTAAGACAGATTGTAACTGGTACCCTCTACGTAGAGTTCAGACCTTGTCGCTCCGATAGGATAAGATACAAACATGTAGTAAAAGCACAATGTGATTATCATGAACAAAATTCTGACCTCACAAAGTGAAAGGTACGTCACTGTCAATTTAATGGCAAACTATGGTATTTCAAATTTTATAAACATACATTACTTTTATTACCAAAACATGGATTCAAGATTTTATCAATGACTGAACTAATGCTTGGTGATCTTGGGACTTCATTGAACACTTACTGTTTTTGAGACTTTTGAGACTTGCAAAATAAAGTGAATGTATATACAAAGTATATATGTGTACATGAATGTCTGTGCATGTGTATACGAGACAGGTAGACCACATTTTACATCAAATAATGAACAATAACTGCAAGAATCATAAGAATCACTAATCACTTGTATGTTTTAGTTAGGTATGAAAAAACTAGTCATGTTTATGGTTACCTGACCCTTATTTTATCACTCACCCTAAAGTTTCCAACAGCAAATTCTAAAGTAAGAAAACATTTGGGTACAAATCTACAAAAATTTTGCCTAAAACATACCAACCAAATATATTTAAGTCAAGTAAAGCCAAAAGAATAGGGTTTTTAGGCCTAACCATAAACATGACATTTTATCTAGCCTAATAAAATAATGTTTTGCTGTAAAGTTACATCGAAACATAACAAAGCACCTGACAATGACGAGTAACAAAATGGAGTTTAAATCAACCATATTATTACTGTATATAATACAATGAGAATACAAGATGGCTAAAATAATCAGTCAAAGTACAAATATGTAGTGTAGTAATTTGTATTACTATCAATTCTTCATATGTAGTGTAGTAATTTGTATTACTATCAATTCTATGAATAAATATCACATGAAATCCACGATAATACTAGAAGACTGAATCAGTAATGGAAAACTGATAGTGACTTAATGTAAGAAGTATTTTGCTATTCATTCTTGTCAAATTTACGATCAAATCAGATATTTTGTAAGTCAAAATATTTTTGTTTGCTTGGTTTTGGGTAAAATAATAAAATACAGTCAAGTGAAAAAATCGTAAATAAGAATTTCTGACTTTACTGAGATCTGATGTAAATCATATGCTTACGTTCAAAACAAACCACTTATAGTCTGGATAAATAAAAAAAATTGTTAACAAATATATAACACATTCTATGCATAGTTAATGATATAACACAATGTGCTTGTACATAAGTTATACACAAAGACTACATTATGTGAATACAAAGTGTATTGTTTTATAAGGAGATACTTCTGTAACAAGGACACTTAATGAGACAGACATCAAAGATATTGCTAAAGTGACCATAAAATGACAGTATCCATCAAATGTTCTCAAAATCCAATTCCGTAAACATTATAGTAAGGCAGACATGACATCATTTTAATTAAATTTTAATTAAATTTAATTAAAAAAATAAATACACAGTAGTTGTAACAACAACAAGATATTATAAACACGAGAAAATCAGCTACGTATAATGTCAGCCAGACATACAAATCACACAAACTGAACTTTTAAAATGACAGTACTTTATCTTATCATGCTGTTTACAAAGTACAGTGCAACCTCTCCAAAGCAACACCCTTCGAGAGAAGCAAACTTATGTTGTTGTTGAGAGGTTGCTGCTCTAGAGAGGTTAGATTAATAGTTAAATCGTACAGTGTGAACAAATCCTGCTGTTGTTGAAGGGAAGTTGTTGTTCAAGAGAGGGCCACTCTGGAGATTGCACAGAACAAACAAAAAATGAAACATGCAAAAATATACCTGAAACTGTGATCACTAAAACTAACAAACAAAGTGGATTAACTCCAGACAGAATTGAGAGTACATAAAGCTCCATCAGTTTACAGGGCTTTGATTTGGTTCTCTTAACTAAAACAAAAGAATTATTATAACTAATGATCACAAGAATGCGTCTGAATGGACATAGAATAATTATCAGAGTACAGTGAAACTTACAGCTTGTTTTTAGATTGTTTTATCTATCAAATCAATTCATATAATCTACTTTACTGAAAGCATTTCATGTTTATTCCAATCATAATTTACTTCCTGAGAGTCTAAGGATCTTGATGGAATTTGAACAAACAATCATTAGATTGAGGGCCAACACCTTACTCAATACCCTACCCCTCTTCAAAACTCTTTTCAAACATGTTTAAGATATTCCTTTTAATTATGATATCAATTTACAACAGAATTAATACATGTATTAACACATTGATGTCAATTATAACATTTAAATATTTCTTACACTAAGTAATATACAATTTTAAGCTGTAAGCAACGAAACATGTAACAAACGCAATACTAGCCAATATGAACAACAGTTATACACAGTTATAGTGAACTCTAACTAAAGTTAAAGAAATTCATTATAATCATGCACAACTGTATTCCATATACACTGCAATAAAATCGGACAATTTGCAAACAAATGGAAAAAATCTGCATATAAAGTGACACAAATAAAACACTAAATTTGAGCAAGCAATAATTAGACACAAGAGACTTAAACCAGGGATCTGGTTACAGGATTATAAAACTGAGATTGGTCTCAAAACTCAAACCTTCATTATGTGATTTTCAATATTCTCAAGTTAATTGTAATAAGATTATAGAACTATTCAAACAGGATTTGGTATACAGGTTGATTGATTAAAACATTTACTGGTACTTTCCCATATTGTTAACAAGCAGACTGGTTTAATATATTGCTAACAAGCAGACTGGTTTAATATAACATGAGAATGAAAATAAGATTTGGACTCAGAGAACGATCTCAAGTTTTATAACTGCAGACACTGGTCTGTGGAATAATGTTAATAGTAAAAGATTGTGTAACATTGAAACAGAAAGTGCACAGGAATTCACTACAAATGGTGGCAACAGAAACATGTGACAGAGCGCTGTGGTTAATTTGTTAGTTTTGAAGTAAAAATATTCCTAAATTTTATCCTAGTAAGAATATTGAACGCCTCTCGTCTTCAACAAGGCCAACCAAAATCATCAGCAGGTGTGAGTAAATAAAAATAGCAAAATAGGAAAATAATTCATAGTTCCAGTCATGGATAAATCGCTTTAATATCTGTATTCACAACAATCCTAACAAGCACTTTAAGCAGTAATTAATAAAAAAACAGACAATTTTCACACTTTATTCCCATTTTAACACTTCTAACCTCACAAAAATTCTGTTTTCACACTCTTTGCATTTTCACTGTATAAGTGAGTTCAGTCACTGCTCCATAATAAATATACAACAATTTAAATCTATTGAAAAAATATCACAAATAGATGGGAATCAGACCTGGCATATATATGAACACTGTTAAACAGAGAAAATGTACACACAGCCCCTAAATGACCCTTAATAACAAAGTTCACAGCACAGATCAGCTTAACAACCATATCCATATAAGGCAGACATATATTTCACACAAAGCTGAAATATGAGCCATAAAAAACACATTACATATTTTGTAAAAAACGTTTTAGCACATTATATTTATGTGATAAATACAGTAAGCTGATTCATTGTATTTCACATTAAATTTACATACAAGTTTCTCTATTAGACAAAACGTGATCAATCCACAGAACTGTACAATATTTTAACTTGTCTAAAAGTATCACCAACTTTCCCTGATATCGAGGACTTCTTTTCCACGACACTTCGTATATCCATTAAATGTTTATAACAACCATTGCATTTTCTGTACCTGCAATAAATCATCAATTGATAATTAGTGTTCAAACTAATCTTTTTAAAGCACCAGCCCAAACTATAAGTGGGCTATTGTAAACAAACTATCACTAGTCTGAATACACAATTTTGACAGTTTGCCTGAATAGAAATTTATTAGCTTTTAACCCTTTGCCTCATAATACCACAATTCTCAGCATCAGAAGCAGATGACTTTTGAAAACGTTGTGGCAAAAGACATCAATGCTTGTAATGAGTAATGGCTTCTTTTGCCATAATGTTTTCTGCTCTGTCTGAGAGAAATAACCAATGTTCTGACATAAATTGATGTTTTGTATATTTGCTTTGAATTTGGAAGAATTCAAAATATGCTTATGAGGCAAAGGGTTAACTTTAAGCTAGTGGGTTAGCACAAAGACTGTCATTAGATTAGGAGAAAATTAAGTAAAAAACGTCCACTTTACAACAGTAGTAAACCAAATTCTTGTACCATCCAATACAGGATTTACGCTATTTAACATTCTGCTATGATTACTTCCCTTTCTTAAAATCTATTTTCAGTTTAAATATCATGGCCAGGAATTATTAACTTATTAATGGGTTGCCCTATATTTCTAAATGAAGACGACTTATGGCCAAATATATGCGGTATATACATACATACATACACTAAACACATAAGAATATCATTAAACAGGTTTCAAAACGTAGTCATACATGGTAAACATTTTGCAGCTATTTTACACATAGTCATTAATTCTAATACATCCTACACAGTCATGAACATATATGAAATTCTGGCTCTGAGGCCATAAAACTTGAGACTGTTGTCCTATCTCAAATCTCAACTTTGTCTTTGCAATATTCTCAAGTCAATTATGGTACAAATATACATCTGTTACAACAGTCTTAAGAAAATCATGTTGATTGATCAATACATCTACTAATAGATAAAGTGAGCATGCATACTGATCTAAAGTTGAGCAAGAAAATGAGATTTCAGTGTGAAAATCAATTTCAAGTCTCATACTCTCAGTACCTGGTAAAACAATGAGAAATATTACTGCAAGCAGATGTAAAAACTGGTATAACAAGGGGACTGAAATGTACGAACCTTTCCTCTCTAGATATATCGACCCCAACACTAGGGGGCGCTGTAAGGTTGGCTTTGATCACTGGTCCGAAGTTCTTCAATACAATCTTTAATGACTCGCACGCTAACATAACATATCTGAAAAAGGAACATGTATACTGAGTTTAGCCCACACCAACTTCTTGATCATTGATACTGACACATGATTTTAATGCTAATATTGGTCTTTATAGCATACTAGTCCAGGGTTATTTTCGTACCATAGCGTAGGCCGTTTATAGGTGTCTTCTCCTCAGGAAAAATCTTTAAAATCATTAGTTTTCCCCTCAAATTTAGTTTTTCTACCCCTTTTTGCAAGAATACTAGGTTATTTTTTCCCCAAATTTAAGAAAAAGGCCCATCTCCCCTCCCTGTGAAAAAAAGCCCTGCGATCAGTACTCAAGCCGAATTTGTAAAGATACTGATAATTTCATGAAGGGTCTGAACCCTGAATCTTGTATCTGATGATTTAAGTCAGTAACTTCACCCATATATAAAATGACACCTCCATAATTTAGATTTCAACACTACAACATTTACATACATTGGTGCATGTAGAAAATTTCCAAAAACTTAAAAAATGTATTGCTGGGACCTTCACAGTCAAAAGATCACTTTGCAGTCACAAAAGAGTTATTATTTCATTCTAGTCTCCATAAAACGATAGATAACTCCTCCTCACTTTACCATTTACATGCTGCGGGAATGCACCCCACCCTAGATTTTCAATGGACTTAGACGAAAAAAAAAAAACGAAATCCGATATAAACTGGAAAACCTGCACCCCTGTACATAGACCTCAGAACAATTTCAATTATCAAATACTTGATGAAAATGACATTTAGATAATTACAAAATTTATAATAATGATGTTTTAAACATGTAAACAAAGTAGATATCTTATCAAATACAATTTGTTCAACAACTACCAGTATCTTTAAAAACACAATTTTTTTCCAGTACTGAAATATTTAGTGATATAATGGTTGAAATGATTCCCTGTATATATGTGTAAACATGTAGAAAGATGAAGATAGAAGTACTTACTGCTCATATTTGTGAGCTATCAGATCTTTAAGATGTGGCAATAAACAGGCTGATATATTCAAGTTCCATAACCCACTGTAAATAGATGTATGTACATACTCTAAAACAATTATAAACGAACATAATAATAAATATATCATTTTTATATACCAGTTTTTAACAATATTCAGATAATTAAGTTAAACTAACCAGTGGTCCTGGATTTATGATAACAGTGTTCCTATGATATTATAATACATAGCATATTTACCCCATGAAGCTATTTTACATGATTATAGTACAATAAAAATAATCTTCCAAATTAAACACTAAAATTTGAGTCTTCAAAAACTGAATATAAAATTATACCACAGAATAAACAATATCTGTAACTAGAATATGTCCAGCTAACAATACAACATAAGGTGAGACATAACCATATGCACCAACATTTTTTTTTCACTGGGTTTAACGCCATTTTCAACAATTTTTCAGTTATATATGGCAGCCAGTTCACGTAACCAGTTTTCCTGGACGTATCCTTATACAAGGAACTGGCAACTTCTCCAAATATGGAGGAAAATCACCATTTTTGTCAAATATGACCTGCCGCGACCAGGATTTGAACCCAGATCGCTGGGTTACAAGTCCAGGGCACTAACCACTGGACCACAGTCATTGCGCTGTACACACCCAACATCTGTACACAGAGTGGTTTTATGCTCCAAATATATATACTTATACATATGGACACTTCATCATCAATACACATCATATCTATACTATGCTAGTCATCAAAACTACAGTAAAACTGCTACAGAACAAGTTGTTTCAATAAGAGAACAACATTTCTCATGACATGTCTTAGTTAGCTTCATGACAAGAGGATGGATTCCTGATTAAGATTTGGTATGAAGCAGTATAACTAGCGTAATGTAAGTAGTTTGAGTAATTTCATCACAAAACTTTGATACCCACAGCTTAAAGCAACATTTCTTCAGGTTTCTTTACTAGCAAATTCACAATATGTTCTTTTCAAATAGTTCATACACAATAAGGACAGAAAAAATAGTAATGTTTCCAGTTACCTGACCAACCCTATTTCTGGTGCCAACCCTTAAATTTCTAACATTGAAATCCATAATCCAAACATACAAATCATACCTCCAAAGTGTGAAAGGTATAAGAAGAAAAAAACAGAAGTTTTGTGATTTACCTACCCCATTTTTTGGAGAGCAGGTACCTGTAAACATGACTATTTTTCCCCAGTCTTATCAATGTATTAACATTAAACTGACACAAAGCCAGTGTACATAGTTACAAGTCTTGGTAAAATGGACATGTTAAACATAACACATGCTGGAGTATACATGAATGTAAAATTCCATGCATGTGTACAGCTCTGTTCATGTTGCATACTCTGGTTAATTACATCATACTTTACATCTGGATCAATAAAAACGAGACTTAATTTGAAGACAAGTTAAATAAGAGCAGCATATACAAAACATGAACTTTAAATTAACTTGAGAACTGACACACTTGATAACTTTACAGGAATGGATAAAATATTGGCCCACAATATATATGGTGACTTAATATTTCACTAAACATAGAAGGAATTTTATTAGACCACAGGACCAATAATTCTCTGTATTTTATCAGACCTCACAAAACTTTTTACAAGAGGACTGAGGTCTGATTGTCTTAAACAAAGTGATGTAAGGTAAGCTTGCTTGGGTATTTCAAAAATCTTTTGAGGATAAAAGAAAGTGTAAGAAGGTTCACAAAATAAATGGAAATCTGGTTAGAAGCGAAGCTTTCAATGTCTGCCCGTATATTTATGTTACAAAGGGATAAAATCCTGTTAAAATGCAAATTAGAGTAATGAAACTTAACTTTTGTAGTCAATTTGCAAATACCAAACAAAGGGGCATAATCCAAAATCAAAAACACAGAAGTTACTGAGAGGTCTGATTAAATGTTTTTTTTTTCAAATGTAAACAAGAGTCAATCTCTAGTCAAAATATTAGACAGAATTATGCAACCTGGTGTTTGAGATTAAATATTGAAGCAACATACCAGCACAACAGTACAACAGTTCACCACTTGCCAGCCATGTGTTTATTTGCAATTAAAAGTTTCACATAAGAAAGTCAAGCATTTGCTAAGAAACATGGTTAATTTCAAGGTTAATGTCTGTGACCTTGGCCTTTGTTGTACCTCATTGATTTACAGATTCCCATTTATCACAAATACTAACCCTCATGTGAAGTTTGATAAAAAATGAGACAGTATTTATGAAGCTATAGAGGTAATTAGTAGTTTGATATAACACCTCAGGGTAACCAAGGTAAGTGCAATAATTCTTGTTTTTTGACCAGAACAGCTAACAAATGTACAACCTGATCACTGCGCAGTATTAGCACTGAAATCAGAGCCAACCAATCAGATGCTTTAGATTTAAGACCCGCCTCCAGATAGATAACATGTGACCAAAGGTTCTAAGCATTTGTCCGACTGACCACATACAAACTTAACATATTAAAATGCATGATCAACACAAGCGTGCAGGAAGTATACTTCAGCTTATCCCATTATACCAAATACATGCATCTTTGATAACCATCCATAAAACATCTTTGATAAATAAACAAATACCAAATGACAGAAAACATCAATATAAACATACCATTACAAAAGATGGGTGGGGTAAGGCTCATGTTCAGAAAGTAGCAGAAAAAACAACATGATCTAACAATCAATGCAACAAGCCAATCATATAAACATAAGACAGACATCAGTTTGAACAACTTACAACAATGCATGACCTACTTACCTACATCTAGAGAAAAGAAAAACAAATCAAATCACATAAAAACTGAATAAACCACAAAATTGTACATTCATTTCAAAGACATAGTTCATATGATATGACACTTTTAAGGCTGAAAACCTTTCACATCAAATTGTTGACGATTTCGATAAGTGCTTAGTTTAAATGCAAGGTCAAAAGGACTGTTACTGTCATTTGAAATATTACATGGAGTACAATCTATCTAAACATACCCATGAATAAATGTAATAAAAACCTGTAATGATGGGTCCTGGGTGACCAACCAGTACTGACCCATTCTCAGTAAGATACTAACAACATCCCACCATGATTAAAATGCTAAGGGTGATATAACTTGGGTTCTATTTTAATCATTCAAGTTGACATTCTAATTCACCAGCCATGGGTTATGATTCACTCCCATACGAGGATTAGCAAAGATGAACGACATTGTAAACATATACTTTTATCCAGATTTCAAACGAACAAATCCTTGTGACTTATGTTCATGATGAAATTTTACTTACGATTTTTCATTAAGTATATTAAGTATGTCACATATCACAGACTGGTCGTTCATGCTGATAGCAGAATCTATCGCAGTCTGAAATGTAAATAAGATAACACATAAACAAGTGAACTGCGAACACAGCCCAACATAGTGGTCATACAATGTCCATTTAGACAGCAAGACATTGGGCACAATTAAGTGAGTAATCATCAAAGTAAAAACAACTGATTATTCTTATTAAACAAAACATGTCTCCGCTTAAAGAATTAATTACTTGGTCAGAAAAATGCTGGATATTGGAGACAGGGCTATGTACATTAACATATCATGAAAAAGTCAAATGCAAAAGATTGGGGATGGATACCGTTTCAAATGGTCAACTATCTATCTTCCAAGTTTGAGGTCAAAGTATAAGATAAAAAGTTTGGCAATATTTGAATAATGAAGGATAAATAATACACAAAAAAAACCAGACCAAAGAAATGTCCGTTTGTTGATGAAGAGACATAAATAGCAAAATTGGCCAAAATAACACCTACCCTATCAATTTGTAATATCAACTCTTAGCCTCATAAGCATACTTTGGACTCTCCCAAATCCAAAGCTAACATACAAAACATCAATTTATTTAAGAAAATGGGATTATTTCTCTCTGACGGAAAATTGTGGCAAAAGAAGCAATTACTTATTATAAATAAATGGCTTCTTTTGCCACATTTTCTGAAGTCATCTGCTTCAGATGCGGGGTAATGCGGTATTATGAAACAAAGGAGTAAATACATATATAGCCATTTTAAGATGATCCTGATTTATACTTTGATAAATTAACACAGAATTTTAGGTATTAACACAAAAAGACAATATGAAATATACCAGTAATAAAAGTCTTCAGTCAAGAAAGTAGATATATGAAAACTAAAACAGTAGAAATAATTACTTTTATATTTCCACCTGACCACATCACTCTAACAATTTGTAAACTTTTATTTCGGTGAGACAGAACAGATTCCATTGCATTATGTCCTTTAGTTAACATTTCAATACTGTTATCTTCTGATAAATTCATCGGTTCATTGTGTACACTAGCTTCAGGCTGAAAACAAAATACATGGATAATTTTATAAAACAAGAACTGATAAATGCTGTAAAACCTCCCATAGATATCACCTACATATTAAGACCACATCATCGTTATGACCTCTTACTATGTCCTGGTTATCAATACTTCTTCCATGTTTCTACTTAATAATGAGACCACCTCAATATTAAGCCTGACTGTTTGGCCTCTAATCAGGTGTTAATATCAAGGTTTTACTATATACACAATCATCATATCTGACAGCTTGTCATAGGAGAAAACAGAACCAATTACTTCACTGTTCTCTAGGTGAAGAATAGCTGCTAGAATCACAACAAGTATGTTTATACATAAAATAATGATGGAATAAAATAGATAATTTAACCCTTTGTCTCATTATCACATTTTCATGTATTCAATATTCAAAGCAAATATACAAAACATCCATTTATTTCAGCAAATTTGGTTATTTCTCTCTGAATGAGTGGAAAAGATTGTGACGAATATAAACCTTTGCTTGTTACAAGCAATGGCATCTTTTAGTCACAATGTTTTCAAAAGTTGTCGGCTTCAGATGCGGGAAAATGCGGTATTATGACGCAATGGGTTCATAATTATTCAACCAATATGCATTAATTACAACACTGAAAAACAACATTTGTAACAACCCTCTAAATAACAACATCAGTCAGGTAAGGAGATCACTTACAGGTAGAAAGTCTTCAGGATTGACTCCGCCCGTAGGAGACGGAGGTCTCACTGTAGGACGAACATGTACCGTTAGTTTGGATGGTTTATTTGAATCCTGGTCGGCTTCAGCAGGAGCCAGGTCAGCATGTCGGGGCTGGTGGTCCGGTTGTTTGTCTGGTTGTCTGGTAGATGGAAGCTCACGTTTAGTCTGTTTCGATGAAGCACTGGTAGATGGTTGTTTTACTGTTGTTTGTTTTGCCTGGGACGATTGTTTTGATGCAGCCGGTTGTTTTACTGGAGCGGGATGTTTCACCGACTCTGGTTCAGGAAATACTCCTATAATACGCAATACTGAATTATGTCACTGTACACTTAGTCAAGATAAAATACAACATTCAGTACAAATATTTTGTGTTTTATAATGTCTTTTATATATTTTGTTTACTAGGTAAGAAAAAATTATTGTGTTTATGGATACCAGACAGACCTTATTTTCAGGTGCTAACCTTGAAGCTTCTTACTTCAAAGTCCAAAGTATGAATATAATTGATGATGAATTCTACCTCTTAGTCTCAAAAAAAAGGCATAGAAAAAAAATTTAGAAAAGAAGAAAATTTAGAAAGTTTTCAGACCTAACCTACCCTAACTTCTTGGGTCAATTAAGCTTTAACAAGACTATTTTTTCTAGCTTTAGTAAAAGACTATCAAGAAGTTAATCATAAAACATAGGAATGATACAAACATACACAGTCATCACTTACCATCATCATTTGGTGGTTGGAATGGTTCTACTTGTCTAACAGGAGAATGATCTAAAATAAAACAAAACAGTTATCAGTCACTAAAACAAAAACATTAAGTCAAGCTTTTTAAAAAGCTACATTTATGGTTGAAAGTTGAAAATCTTAAAAAAAAAACAGACATCTTAACTTCAATGCCGCAGAAACAATAAAAACCACTAGGGTCCGGACCTGAGAAAAAACAGGAGGTTCTGGAAAGTTCTGGAAAACTTTTAACTAGGTACATTTCTCAATGAGTAAAAAAATTCAATATAAGGACATGATTTACATAAGACTATATATCCATCAACATTGTCCCAGTGAAAATGAAATCTGCCTATAATACATGCTAAAATAATAGAAGTGTGATTTTTAACTTTTACAAAGTATTGCTATTCATACATATTGCAAAAGGTGATTGAACTGTAAGGTGGCTAGTTTATTACAAATTGCTTTTACAATGATCTCTGAAATTAATAGAGAGAAAATATATGAACCAAGTCGACTCTTTGGCTGGAAGATTTGTCTATAATCCTCTGGATCACGGATATCAGCCACAGACTCTCTGTCCTCCTGATCAGGACTCGTACTTTTTGGTTCTGTGTCATCTTCTTTAGGTACACTGTAACAACATCAATAAATTATTCAATTAGACAGAAACCTCTACATCATATAGCAAAACCTCAATATTAGAACTCAAATTTGGACCCTAAAAAGGTATCAACACATAAGTTGAAATGTAGGAAAAATATTGAAAACTGGTTCAAAAATATATGGTTGTTACAATGATGAAGTCTTGATATTTAAGTGATCACTAATTGAGATTTTACTGTATATACAGGGGTGATATTGCACAAACACTTAAGGGGAGGAAAAAACACCATTTTAGAGCAGATCTAACTGGATCTGAACAGTTTTTGTTCAAAACATAAAGAGTCTGAACAGAGGAAATTCTCTGACAGAAGAAAAAATTCACACACAAAAAAATTGCTATATTATGACAGTCTAAGCTTATTCTTCAAAAAATCAACTTTTTCTCAAATTGCTTTTTGACTAATGAATAACTAGTTGTGCTACAGGGTCAAACTCATGAAGTTGAAGTCCTAAAATTAAATGCTCTACCCACTGAGCTGAGTGGATGGGTTGTGAATTATAAGTACATGTATGAATATAAACAAACAACTACATACCTAGCTTGTCTACTGGACTGTGTCGGAGGACGTTCAGTCAAATAACTTTTTCTACCATGACTACTGTAAACAAAATTATAACAGTGATCGAAAAATGATTATTTTCATAAAACATGTCAACTACATGTGGATGGAATACCTCACGGTATTAAGACCATCTATGACTCCTCCACATATTTTTTTTTTGATAATGAACACTATATAACTTTTATATCTGGAACAATAATTGTGAAAATAATAATTGTAAAAAAAATCCGTAAACGAAAACTAAAATTTGAGTCATGCCGATAACAGGGTTCGTTGGATATGTAAGTTTTTTTAGACTATTACACAAAGTTAGTGAATTAGTTGTAGAATTCTTCAAAGAATTTGTTTTATGACAAACTATAACTATCACTTTTACACAGATTATGAGATTTTCTTGCTTGTTCAGCTGAGCCTGAAGGAATGTGTGTCACATCTGAACTTCATAAAGTAATTATAAGGTAGTTCAGTTGGAACCACAATTGAAATGGAGGATGTTGGTGCTACAACTTTACTTCAAGGGATCAACCAATCACTTGACTTACAAACAACACCTGACTTTGTGTAACAAGATGATAACAGCAGAAATTATTGATTTATGATTTATGGGTACTAACTTAGTTAATGGTTGATGGCCGCCTTCAAATGGTACCCCACCAATTGGTTGTACTCTCTTCACATCCACAACAAAGGTTGAGACATTAGTCTTAGAAAATGAAGCGCCAATCTGAAAGAGAAAAAAAGCAACCATATACCATATAGTATCATCAGAGGTCGTCTTTTAGCAAAATAAAGAACCTGAGTACAACATGATCTTAGAGCACAATAAGACACTCAAGCACTTCAATTAAACTACAGAAATATCTTCTATAAGGATAAATCATTTCACAAAAGAAAACAAATGCTATAATCATTCAATCTTTTTGCAAAGAAAATGAAAGTTTCAGCCATGCTGTTTGCTATTACATTGAGAAGTCCAGTATTACACTAAGTTGCTTTGGTGATAAATTACACACATTTTTCAGGTCCTAATAACATTAGATTAAATGTACCCCAAAGTCTAATTCTAAAGAATACATCAATTCTTGAAGCAGATATCAAAGGGGTGTTATCAAATTTATTGATCCTCCCTCATATATGTATTTTGATAAGATCATTGACTTACCAACTGATTCTGGGACATACTCATGTCTGCTACTTCTCCCCAACTGATGGGTACAGAATCATAACATTGTGTAGGCTCCCAACCATATACTTTGAGAAAATCTTTGACACCGGTATACAAGCACATACCATCAGGGTGGAAACATATACTCCTATAAAAATATATACTCCTATAAAATATGTACTTCCATAAAATATATACTTCTATAAAATATATAATCCTATAAAATATATACTTCTATAAAATGTACACAAACATTTTTATCATGCTTCTGTCTAGTTACATATTAATGGTATTTAATGACAAGATTTAGTTCACTTTAAAGCAAACTGGAGGTTCAGTTCAACATATGGTACAATACAATTACCAATCATTTACAGTTACAGTTAGTGACTGTTACTCAAAACTTGAAAATCAATTATAAATTTGATGCAAAAACACCCTCAAATGAAAGAAATTATGCAATAAATTATCTATTAAAATATAAAAGGAATACAATTTCAACACTAATGAACTACCTGTGTTGACCTTCATAATCAGTGAGAAATCAGAGCAAGGTTGATAAGAGTGAATGGGTCCAAAAAACTAACAGATTATATTTATGACTGCTTTACCTGACAGGATTAGCATCACTCTCAGAGCTACACACCAGTTGGAATGTTTCCAAATCCCAAAATTTCACAGTCCTAAAATATAAATCAATCAATTTCTATACTTTATAAATATTAAGGCAAGTCAAAATACAGATTATAAACTTGAGATCAGTGATCACGCTCAAATTTTGTTTTCGTTGTCACTGGAGTTTAATGTTGCACCAACAGTCAGGGTCATTTGGTGACTTTCCAATTTTACCATTGGAAGACGACCCACAGCTTACACCTAGGTAGAGTAAGCCAGCTGGATAGCTTCCTCAAATGTGAAATTAGGTCCCAGATGGGATCTGAACTCACAGCTGTGAGGGGTCAGTGATTACAAGTCACAGACTATAACCACCGAGACCATCGACCACGGAGGTACCATAATTTTGTTCTCAACCCATATAAAACATAAATATGTCAGAAAACACATTGAATAGAATATTAAAAGCACTGAATTGAGATTTGAGCTGAGAAATCAATCAATCTCAAGATTTATTACCTCCTATCCAGGGCATACAAAGCCCTAATTTAAATCCAGGTCTTTCATTTGACCCTTGTAACGGCATTAGGACTCAAGAAATCAGTAAAATAAAGCTACTGACTCTTGAGAATTTGTACCAAAAGGTCAAATTTGTAATAAAATTAGAAGGAAATTTTGTCAACTCTTCAAATTTTTATCAGCCAGGGGTCATTTTTGACCCTCAACTTTTGACATTTAGTGAAAACACTGATAATTATGACATGGAATTATGGGTATTTGATGGTGCAAACAACTAAAGCATGACTCACTTATCTGAACTTCCTGATGCAAGCAGTAATTCATTAGGATGAAATTCAATCACATTTACACCAGCTGTATGTAACCTCATATCTGTTAACAACTTGCCTGCCGTTAAATCCCAGATCTAAAAATATAACGACGCAATATGAGATCTAAAAACATGTTTGGATTTAAACACAGTACAGTACTGGTGAAAACCACCATACAGAATTATTTATGCAAGCTATATGAAGTGGAAACAAGGAAAAAGAAATTTGTCATCCAAAATATTAATCCTATCATCCGCCCTTAGTGGACTGGTTTAAACAATGCGAAGTTCATGACCTAATTTTTGTGACACAAAAATTTAAAGAAGCATACAAAAGATTTTAATCAAAGTATACTGGAAATTCTGGTCAAGTACGAATAAAAAGGTACATAAAATAATAAACTATATATTAAATTTTTTAATGAGTTAGATTTCTGTCTGCAGGACAAGCTGTTACCTTAATTATACCATCCTCGCCACCTGAAGCTATCCATTTACCATCTGGACTAAACCGTAAACAGTTGACCGGATTTGTATGACCTTTATACGTATAAATACATCCTTTACGCCTTATATCCCATAACTGAAATAGGATAATAGTTGAACTATTAAGACCATGTTAAGTACTGAGTTTGAAACTGGTGTTATGACACTAGACAACCTTTCACAAAAATACAGTAATAAATAAAACACAGAACCAAGAATTCAACATTCTAGGACATCCCTTATAATAGAATATTCAACTGTTTACAAGTGCATCAACAATTTAGTATTTAACTATTGTGTCAAATTTATTAAGAATTTGTAAGCTTTGAATGGTGGTCATTTTACCTTAACAAAAACATCAATCAATGGAAATATCTTCATCAAAGCATTTTTCTCCAAGTATTTAACTTTGTAACATTCTAATACAAAGAAGTAATAACTCCTACCTCTATTGAACATTTCTATTACAAAGGTAACCAACTCTTTCCTAAAATGTATTATTCATTACAAAAGGGAATGACTCCTATCTCAAATGCATTATTTATTAGAAAGGGGAGTAACTCCTACCTTGATTGTGCTGTCTTGTGAGCCTGATGTTGCATAATCTCCATACGGATGAAAATCAAGACTTTTTACACTTGACTTATGACCAGTCAATGTCCGCAATACTGAAAATAACAGTAATCATTAACTTAAATATCCATCAACACAAAGGTACATAAAGTGTAAAGAACCTCATTAGACTCTTCACAGTTTAGAAACTAGAAATATTGTTAACTTTATATCAATAGTAACATATTTCTTTTAATAGGCAGAAATGTTTATTTCTGACCCATGAACCTCCATAAGACAGAGAAATAAGAAATACTTTCAATACAAGTTTTGTACGTCTAAATAAATTCTACTCATTGTACACAATGAATTAAAACAATAAATACATACATCATGAAAACACTGCATGGAAATACAGTAATTACTCTTAAACTAACACTGATCTATAAGTTCATTTTTTTTATTCATCCAAGTCTGAAACTCTGAACTCACTTTTCGCCTCTTCTAGATTCCATATTTTTAACGCACCAGACATTGATCCAGCTACAACCATTTCTTCATTCTGTCCAAACCTCACAGAATCTACAGGAGTTGTGTGCCCAGCGAGGCTCTGGAACATAATAACAAAATCAGCAAATATTTTTTTACTGGAGTTTTACTTCGCACCAACAGCGTGAGTCATTTTTGCAATTTTCCAGCTTTAATGGTGGAGGAAGACCCCAGGCATACACAAGAATAGAACCATCAACCTTCCATAAGCTAGCTGGATAGCTTCCATGCATGCGAAATTTAGTTGAACATACAATGTTGAGGGGCTAGTGATTACTAGTCAGAGATCATAACCATTTGACCATGGATGCTCCTAATTTCAGCATAAAACATGATAAAAAGTTGGTATTTGTTACTTACATCAGGGTTCCCACAAAGAAGAGAAATCAAAATTCCCTCACTTTTCCCTGATCAAAACCATTTTTCCCCGACCAAAAACAGTGTCAAGTTTGCACAATCCTTGAGCACTGAATGTATTTTTAAAACCCCTTTCAGCTCCTTCCTTAATAAGTTAGTTACTGTAAATGACAAAAAATATCTAAACTCTTCAGGCATAAGCATATTTTTAGAGTAAGATGTTTACAAGAATAAAAAGAATAAACAACAATAAAGATACCAAAATAATGGAAGAAACTGCCTTAGCCTTTACTGATTTTGTTTCCTACTGTTTGACCAACATTCTTCTCTTACAAAATTCCCTGACTTTTCCCTGACCTTTGCTTATTTTTCAAATTTCTGTGACCAATTTCAAAATTCCCTGACTTTTCCCTGACCTTGAAAAAATTTTTCCCTGACTTCCCTGACCATGGGAACTCTGTATGTAAGCAATTGTGAAATTGAAGACAAAATTCGTGGGAATTGACAGTAAGAGATGTTTTTACACATTTATATCAGTAAATCATACAAGGGTACAGGGAAGCTGGTATGAGAGTAAGTAGGAATTTTAATTCAAACTCACATCCTGTTTGATTTTCATAGCATCTTTTTTAGTTCAGGATTTCATATAAAAGCATTATTCCAATGCGTATAAGAGTACCAGGTATATACTACAGTAATATCAAACATGCATTTACATAAAGAACAATAATCAGGGATGTGATAAATAAATGATCAGAAGGAAGGAATTTTTTGTTATGGGGTGGAATATGAACAGAAAGCATTGTAAAAACAGAAAAACTAGACAAATATAAGTCATGAATACCAGTAATTCTACTGGCTATCAATATGCATTAACATTTGATCAACAAACATTTGAGGCATGCACCCTCAAATTTTCTCCACAGATTTACAAGTTCAAAAAAAAATGGATTGTAACATCATTAAATACACACAAATTAACGAATTCACGGAAAATCACACCCCTTAAAAAATTCATAGATAATATCAGACACTATCACAGTATAATTGCAATGACCAGCTCAGAACTTGTGTATAGATAGTTGAATCAATTATAAAAAAAAGTATGATTAAAAAATTCATAGATAATATCAGACACTATCACAGTATAATTGCAATGACCAGCTCAGAACTTGTATATAGATAGTTGAATCAATTATAAAAAAAAGTATGATTAAAAAATTCCACAGCAATTCAAACAATACAGATCAGATTCAAATCAAACTGCTACAGCAAGCCTACCTAGTAATTACCTCAAGAATGAATATAGTGTTCTGATCACGATGGTATGTCTAATACTGTCATGTGATAAATAGTTCAACATGATACTAATTTATTGTTAAACATTCGGATCCATAACAAAAATATATTAACATAAAGACAAAATCATAAATGAAGTAAAGTCATTGAAATCAACACCGTTCACCACATGGTATAAGATTTCTTTGAGTAATAAATATCAATTTATTTGTATGAACATGCTCAATATACCTGGAAAATGATTTTTTTCTTTATCCAACCATAGCTAAAAGCTATGATTAAACTGGATTTAATAAATCTGTTGTAACACAGTATTTATAACCCCTGAAAATCCGGCCCTTCCGGACTGGGCCACAAGTACAGTTTTCTGAGAAATCTGGTTTTCAGATAATTATCGATTACAGAAGAGAAATAAATGGGGCATGAAAAATCATCTGATTTTCAGAGAATTCAAGTTTTCAGCGATCAGAAGTGGGAAATGAGAATCTAAAAGTTAAAGTCTTTGATTGGATAATTCTGAATTCAATCTTTACAGTGATCAATGGCAAAACTGCATTCTAAGATAATTCTCAATACTCGGCTTTATAACTTTAGACTCTGTATGATCGTTGTATAATTGTTAACAAATACATCTATCACCAATGAGTTTGCATGCAGATATATATATATATATATATATATATATATATATATATAGTTAATATCACTATTAAGTCCCACCAGAAATTATGGTTTTTTGATGTTAAGAAATGTGACTTGTCCATGGACTTGACTAGAAACTTTCTTGGCAGAAACATGTAACTTGCTTGTTTAACCTCATGATTAGCATTCAGGCCAAGAAATTACAAAATATTTCATGTGATAGGACAATCCTGAATTGACACAATAATGATGACTATGGTAGCTAAGAAACAAAGATGAATGCGTTTTAAGAGATGGGTTGGACATCAGTAAGAAGGAAAAATTGTATATATTCTAAAATTGCTCGAAACAGATCATTCTATAATATATTTTATCTATTATGACCGACCATACATGCATGCAACAATATCATCCATTTCAGGACCATGAACTATTCACCAAATCATTACAGAAATAATTCTTAATTTCATGTAAAAACGTTTGCATCACAAGCAAGCTATGTTTGTTAGCAAAAGAAAATGGTTTCAAATATATTCATATATATATCATTTATTTATTATTTATTTAAGTATGTGCAAACTAATCTTACCACAATTGGAGTAAAATCACCAAAATTTTGTACATCAGTCTAGAAAATCAAATTACTACAAATGAACATAAATTGTCTCAAATGACAATATTATGAATATAGTCCATAAAATAACAAGTCCAATCCAATTCTGAATTACAATGAATGACTACATGTAATGATGATGTATGTTGTATTAACATAACCTCATGCTTTACAGCAACATTCAACATGGATTGATTGTTACAATGAACATGCTGAAAAAAAATGACATCATTCAATTTTGTATCCAATGATTAAGTTTCAAATACAACACAAAATTGAATCAGGTGGTTTTGACACATAATGCATAAATTAACTCACAATACAAACTTAAATGATAACATTTCTACTACATACAGTACTAACCATAATACAATTTGGTTTTCCAGCAGTCCATAAGTTGACCTTTCTGTCCTCACCACCAGTAACCATCACACGTCCAGTCTTGTGACCAATTGCCAAGCAGTTAACATTTGCCCCATGAGCAACAAACTCCTCTACAAAAAACAAAAGTTATGTGGTGATAATAGGGATATATGCTACTTCCAACAGCCCTGCTGTTGTGTTTACTCGTTAATAATGTGGTTGAGCGTCTGTCTACAATGCTAGGGGTCCTACATTCAATCCCAGTGTGGATCAGAGATCATACATTATAATATTGATTACATTTGATACTAGTTAAATTTTTTTATATAGAGATTATCTATAAACTGGTTCATTAATAAAAAACTAGTTGAAAAAAAAACAACTATGATTTATCTTCCAGTATAGTCATGTCAGTACTAATAAGACTATCCTTTACCACAACCAGGCAGAAAAATCTTTGTTCTTTTTTTAACACATTTTTTAATCACAACTGACGACAGTGAATAAAAGATGTTGTCCATAAAATTTGGAAGCAAGATCAGCATTAAATTCATTCACTGTTCACAATCACAAAAAAGTGAGAGAGCAGAGTAAATTTGTATTGGCCAAAAGGACATGTATCAAAGTTGTCTCAGAAACGTGCTTGACTCTTGAATGTTTGATGAAATGTCTATTCCTGAATTCTACAATAGTCAAAATTAATTGACCTTCTTCTAAGGTTAATCTGATTCATTTTGAATATTGACTGATGTTAAAGCTTAAAAAACGATTTGTAACACACTGTCAGTACAGTCCATATATGTGGGACAATTTTTTACTTATCTTCAGACATGAATTACAGGTTTTTTTTCTCAGCATTTTGGGATCATGGCCCGACCCCCAGAATTGGAATTTACACGACATTCTTGACAAATTGGGAAAAGTCACACTGCATAAAATAACCAAACATAATCAAATAAAACTAAAAAAAAATTACAGAACTGCGGCCGTTGTCCAGTGGTTAGTGTGCTGGACTTGTAACCCGGAAGTCCAAGTTCGAATCCTGGTCACAGCAGGTCATAACCTTCTATACATATTTGACAAAAATGTTGATTTACCTCCATGTGTGGAGAATTTGCCGGCTCCTTGTGGAAGGGTAAGTTAGTATTGGTTAGTATACATTCCAGGAGAACTGGTTAGGTGAACCGGTCACCGTACATAATGGAAAAAATGTTGAAAAACGGTGTTAAACCCCAATGACAATAAGTCACATAAAAACATAAGCAAACAATTACAAATATTATGTCTATTTTTGTTTTATATATTGATATCTTTGTTATTTGAATGATATAGACATTTGTACTGCTGTAAATTGTTTTTATTTTCCCACTTGAATTGGGATTTTTTGCCTTGGAAAAAAACATGCTTTTGGCCAATGGGAACATGACCAAATATCTGTCATCAAAACGACCAAAAAAAAACTGAATTAAGAAACTATGACCTATGTCAGGCTAGGGAACACCAGTATTAAGCCGTTCTGTCTTCATGACTCCTGTCAAAATCAGAATTGGTCTCCATCAAAATTTTATCACAAAATAATTGTGATATCGACAATTCATGAGTAAACAAAAAAAAGTCTTCAAATCTGAAACATTTTGTAATAAAATTTGACAGAATCCGAATTCTTCAATGTGGTCATTTAAGCGAATTTAGACTCACAACTTTGACGATCTTAAGAGAAAATATGACGACACTTACGGAGTTTCCAGGCTCTCTTAGTCATCTGCGCCATTATAAATCGTATGAAGGAAAATATGTAGTAACAAAAAAATTCTGAATAATATCAATGGACGTGAAATTAAATGCTAAAGAAAAATTTAGAGTCCATGACTTCAGCTTCAACCATTTTATTTCATAAATGTAAGAAGCTATTTGATTAGTCATGAACTGAAGTAGTTTTCGAAGTATCCAATCAAAGCAAGGCTTCTATTTTTACTACTAATACATGCGCAGTTGTTCAACTTTTATTGTCAACTTCCTGTCGAAGCCTCATTAAAGAGGGTTTCATTTTCCAAGACTTTACGTAATGTTGTTCAGACGATTATCACCATTTTCGAGTTGTTTTAAGAATTGTTTGAAACGGAATGTCCATTATGTTCAAGGACAATCTCCAACACCCAAGACGAGAGAGTATTTCTATTTCATCGACCACCAAGGACAGGTTAAGTATAGGTGTTCACCTACGGACCAGGCGCCGGCCTGTTAAAACGTACCGGCTTAGTAAAAATAATGTTCACGAATCTTATTTCACATTTAATTAAACAAACTAGCTGCCCTTTGATAGTTTAATCTGACCAAAGACCTACACTACATGTCATTGATTAAACTGTTTGCGACAGCGAGACATTTTTTGATTTGGCTCTGTCCCACTCCTGAGAAGATGGCCCTTCTCAATTCATTCTGAAATCGGCCAACCGGAAAACCAAATCAAGGCTATCCCTTTGATGGTGGTTGTAATGGTTGAGCACAATATCTTTCTACCAGTCCTACTTAATATAACCTTTACTCTTTTCATTAAATATGATCACTATATTGATCCAGAATAAAGATTTTAATTTGTTTCCTTTTCAGCTTTTTCTTGATGATTCAAAAATGAAAAATTTTACATCTTGCTTTAAAGGTAAAGTGTGTTTACTTGGTTCAATCAGAGTGATTACTCATTAGGCCTAAACAAAAAAAAGGTTTGTTTCCAGTTACAGTCCCCAAAATATGGGTTGGTAGGTAGGGATCTTTTTTCTTTATGTTTTTTTGTTACACATGTCGACAACACTGTGGTGAAAATTACAATATGGCACTAAGATTTGGATGCCATAAAAACTTTTGAGTCAGCAGGTAAAATATGGGTCAGTCGGGTAACTGGAAAGAAACCTAATTTTTACGCCTTAATGAAAACTATTGAGACTGTAGAGATGGCTTTATATAAGTAGTAAAGAAAAATCTGTTGTTCTTATTATATTTTATCAAAAGCTTGAATATTAGGAGGTAATATGGACACTTTTCTGGATTTAATCTTGATAATATGATTACTGTATGTCCCAACATAAAATCTGATACAAAATAACAAGATACTTTGGGACCAATCAAGGACGTTTTGTTCTTTTCATGAATATGTATTTAATGTATAATGTTGCCTTTAAAAACCATCAGGTTGTTCGGTAAAACTTGTTTCAACAACTGGTGCACCAAAATAGCATTAACTAATTTGGCAAGATTTTTCATTTCAGGATTTTCGCATGTCCCGAGTTTCCAAAAATCCATCAATTTCCAAATGTCATAGGCATATATAGTATCAGAAGTTAATATCATTTAAAGCTTGGTATATACCTTGTTTTACTCATTAATTTTGTCATTTTCAGAGAAGAAATTCCTGGATTTCTTCTTCTCTAGACTGCGAATAAATGAAACTGGTCGTTACATGGAAGATTTCCCATACCTCTCACCTTGTGGTAGAGAGAGGAACTTTATTCGTTGTGATGATAAACCGATAGTGTATATTCATTTAACTGACAATGGAGATAGCAACACACCAGATGTATTATCGTATGGATACGCTGGATCTAAATCATTAAGTGTTAATTTTGAACCAGAGAAAGTGTGCATGTTACCAGAATCTGGACGTATTTACCACCCAGCTGATCCTGAGATTGGTGGCATTGGACTTATTAAATCTAGTATCGCCATAGCAATCAGTAAATATTTTGATTTTGAAAATGGGGAAGAACACCCACCAACACATTTCACATGGAAAGGGAAGAGACATACACTTACAAATGAAATAATTTCACAATTTAACACAGAAGGATGTGTTGATCCTGAATAAAAATCAGATGGAAATGTTTGATCATAGAGATGCAACTAAGTCATTGAAACGTTTTCAATTATTTATACATAATATTGTGATAGTCTGTGATATTTAAGGTTTGAAGTTCTTTGTTTTCAGTCGTATCAAGTGATCATGCCAAATTCTTCTTGTAGACTAATTATTTGCTTGTTTGGCTGAATTTTCAATTTTTTCCTAAACTGTTTCTTGAATATTAATTTTTCAATTAATGCATACAAAACCAGCAAAATAACCTGCATGGAGTTACTACAATATGTAGTTTTTTGGCAATAATTCTGTTGATGTGTAATTTGTTTTACTTCCCTTTTGCACACATTCAGTTGTTCTGGTTCATATTAAATGAATTCATTCAAAGATCTTGGTGTCTTCTTTCTTTGTTACATGGAATTATTTCTTCTTATGGTCATTGTAATGTATTTACGACACTATCATAAGTTCATAACATGCATCTGTATTGTCAACTTCTTTGTTTCTGTATAAAAGAAGATTAAACGTCTGCTACTTCTGGGTGCGTCTTATACATAAGAATATGTATTTTCCCTCCCAATTTTGATAAAAAACTGGGATGCGTCTTATACGCAACTGCGTCCTATACACCATTATATATAGTACTTGTGTAAGAAAATACCGAAGTCTGTGGAGTAGTATGTTTCTTATTCAGAAGTTAACAGTTTAGAATTCTTTCTGTAGCAGGATGTAACGTGATTGTCATAAAACCAGGATTATGGTACAAGTTTACTGTCAATTAAACTGATAGCAAGAAACTCAGGAATAATCAGTACTGAAGTTTAAACATTTGACATGCTTTATTTTGCTGGTATGTGAGACTATTATGTTATTGCTGTGTTTCACCTACTATCTACTTACATGATCAGTAACAGTGGTAGATGTTTTCATGTGAAACAAATAAAGCAATGTGATGGTCTCACATACCATAAAAATAGAGCCAGTCACAATAAATTCAATGATGAAATATTTATAATCACATTACATTGTATTTCAAATTGGAAATTTATTATAAACATCATTATGAACACATTTATAATGAGCAAATTTTGTGATGAACAAAAGATACCACATATTCATTTTATGTATTCATTCATTAATAACAATTAAAAAAGTAAAATTTAGATTTTCTCAAACTTTTCATATTTTATGTTGCTCAAAATAATGCCAAACTAATTCTCCATTGATAACAGATGTAACCGTATCACATATCATGTTTCTTGAATTTACTCTGGTAAAATTCCACTGTGTCATGCTCTGCTGTACTAGTCTGTCTCATCTGTTGATTTCCTGCTAATGTGGCAGTTCATGTATTAAAGTTGTAGCATTCTTATGTTCTGAGCTTCTTTATCCCCACATTTGTTGTGGTACATGAACTCAACATACATATAATATTGGAATAATATACAAACACAAATACAGTACATAGTGTCCACAAAAATTGACAAATCTAAGTTATCACATTAAAGTGCTTTCTCACGTCTGTAAAGAACAATGGAAGGAATACTATTATTACAAAATTCATGTAATTGGAATAGTACCAATTTGCTTGATGAATGGCAGAAATTTGAAACACAAACAGAACTGATCTTTAATGGTCCACTTAGTGACAAAACAGAGAAGCAAAAAGGGAACTATCTACTCATATGGTGTCAGAATAAGAACTTTTGTACATAAAACAAACATAATCTTAGTCCAATTATTATAATCTGATTAGGCACATTAGTTTTGATAAACAAAGCACTACAGGAAACATAAATACTGTTATCATACACTCACACTTTCTGTGGCTGTCAGCATTATCTTAGAACGTATCATTGTAAACACTGTAGTCCAGTTTATCACTAATTATTTTTCTAGGTGTGAAGTCAATTGCAAAAATATGCAGCTAAAGGTTTCGATAAACAACGAATATTCACTTATTAATGTTTCATACAAAGGGTTTCTCAGAGCTTGTTAACATCTTGAGGGGAACAGACGTAAATTTCTATGAACAATTTGTTTAATAAAACGAGGAACTTACTAAACTGGGGTAAATTATGTTTAATATTACATTTATTTAATTTAATTAGAAAGATAAATACTAAGAAATAATGTTTGTTAAGCGTGGAGTTTTACTTCTTTTATTTAGATTATATAATTATTAAATGTGTATTTACTTAGAATGTTTAGCTACTTAATGTATAATTATTGTACTTTTCTGTATTATTATTTTACTAATGTGGATTGTCACTTCCATATAACTGTATTATCAATTAATTCATTTTTATAGATCCCAGTTCGGGATAAAAGACATATTAAGGGAAGATAGAGAAATAACGTCCTGAGACGAGATATAAAATCATTAATTTACAAGTATGAGTATTTGAAGAAATAAAATTAGAGTGGAAAGGAGACGAATCTGAACTTGATGTTAAAAGAATAATTTATAGAACAGAATTTTGAATATTTGAAATCATTTATAAGGATCTTTAGGTATGGGAAATTGACTTAGAATGAATATCTAATAAATATGTTTTTTTTTTAAATAAAATTTCATCATAACCTATATCAACATCGTTTGTTCATACCACAAGACGAAATTACATATGAAAATTAGGTATACCAAAAGGTGCGACGAAATTATTGTGGACATGAAACAGTGATAACGAAACCATATATACACTGGAGTGGATGTGAACTAGAGTTAACAATAACTGATTTACAATTATTTTACATATTAATTCGTTGAGTTATGGTTTATATACATATGTCTTGTGTATAAGTTAAACTCCACTACATAAATAAGGGTTTCATAGATATCACTAGAGTTTAACAAGTTATTTATTAGGCACAGAAAGTTGATTGTAATAAAAAAAGTCAGTCTAAGAACCCTATCATATGCTATCAAGTCATTAACAACTCTCACACTTCAGCACTTTATGTCTAACTTTCAAATAGGTACACACTATAATACATAACGACATCTGTCACCTCGTCAAGGAGACCTATTTCATTAATCAAGACTAAATCACTTCTTGACATACGGGTAAGTAACAGAGATAGAGAAGTGCACCAGATATGGAGGGACATAAGTGGAGAGGATGCAAAAAAAACTAGAAACATACTACAAACGTCTCAAGAGCTATGTCCAGCCAAAATTGAATCCGATATTTGTGCAATACAAATTCTACAATGAGACAGACACAGGGCTCAGATCATTTTGACACTTTCCTTACAAGATTAAGAACAAGAGTCACAGACTGTCAGTTTGATAAACTGGAAGAGATGATTAGGGACAGAATTGTTTTTGGTACTAATGGCTCGACAGCCTGAGAGAAATTAATAAACAAGGATGACAAGTTGGCCTCCCTCAACAAAACCATAAAAAATATGCAAAACATGGAATACTGCGAAGAACAGTTGCAAACAATTGGCAAAGAAAATTTAGATGCCGTCATGTACAGACAACATCGAAATCACCGCCACTGGCAACAACAACACCAACGACAGACTGATCGACAAAAATCGGTAGTAGGGAAGTCGAAAGAAGGATACTGTACAAATTGTGGACAAAGAAAACACACACAGAACCAAAACTGTCCAGCAAGAAACGCAACATGTCATAACTGTGGAAAACTGAATCATTTTGCCAGTGTGTGCAGATCAAAGAACAGAAGTGTTCACAATGTTAGTTTTGTAAATGGATTTAAATCCAGTGATTCAGATACTGAGGACAATCAGGAATATTTCATTGATACAGTAATTTTCCTTCACCTCCTGCATGGGAATTTGTACAAATAAACATTGGCGCATCCCACGTCTCTATCAAATTTAAATTAGACTCATGTAGTGGTGTTCATATTCTTCCCCTAAGTCACTTTAAAAAACCTAACATCAAACACCCTCTTGAGGCCCCTGATAGTTATTTGACCTCGTACACTCGAAACAGGTTACCTGTCTGTGGCATGCTTAACCTGCACATGAGTTACAAAGATAAGAGCTGTCAATCCAATATATTGCTACATAGTAAATAGCAATACCATTCCCCTCCCTGAGTTTACAAACATCAGTTAACGTTAACCCGATTCATCTGACCTACTTAGTGGAGACTTCTGCATCACTTGATAAACAAAAGGTTTTATCAGAGTATGACGATTTATTTAAAGGTGTAGGAGTCATCCCAGGTGAGAGTAAATTACATATTAGAACAGATGCTACTCCTGTAATTAACCCACTCTGTAGGATCCCAGAAGAATTTAGAGATAGGTTAAAGGCTGAACTCCAGCATTTAGAGAAAGAAGGGATCATCACGAAAGGAACGGAACCTACAGGTCTTGTTAATTTCCTAGTAGTTGTGAAGAGAAAAAAAACAGGAATCCTAAAAATGACGCCATAAGAAGGCCCCTATGTGCACTATTGAAGATGTGACATCACGCCTGAAAGACACAAAATAACTTCAGCATACTTGACATCACTCATGCTTATTGGAGCGTGAAACTTAAAATGAAATTCAAAACCTTAAATCTGGTCATTAGGACATCATTGCATTTTCCTGACATTGATTCTATAAGACTAACTGATGATTATATGATTGTCAAATTTCTATTCAAAAGAAAAAGTAGAAAAAAAAGAAATAAAAATTTTGGGGGCCTATGACCAGTAATGACTAGCCCAGCACCAAGGTGGTCATTCTGCCCAGGTATATATTGCTTGAAGTTTCTTCAAAAGATAAAACATATATATCATGTATAACAACAAACACAGCCCTATTTTCTATTCATTTCTCTTCTCCTGCTTCGAGTCATTGGAAAAGAACCAGAAGAAAATACACTATTATCGTCTTTACTTTGCATTTCTTTCTTCATGACTGCAGCAACTGAGTCATCAGTTCTATGTTTAAGTTTAGATTTCTTGCTTTGTGTGGGTGCATTTGTTTCACTATGTTGAATATTTTTCATCACCGTAGAAGTGGTTTGTTGTAGTTTTGAGTTCTTTAGTTGGTATGGCACATTGGAATAGTTGTCAATAATTTCATATAAAATATAACAATTTATACAGAAGAACATGAGGCCAGCTAACCATATATACAGGAAGGAATTCTGTCCTTGGAACTCCAAGTAGTATGCAGGTAGCAGCCATAACCCCTGAAATAAAAACATTTTATTGATAGATTATGATTATTCCAAGTGATTGTAAAAGACAGTGAACTATTAACAGACCAGACGACAGATCTGAAAACATTACGAGCCAGCAATATTTGTTGACTCAAATCCTCCCTAAAATTCATGGAATTTTTAGTTTTTAATGGACATCCGAACTAATAACTTTTCAAATTTTACCAAAGACTTCCCCATTGTTTGGGAGGACAGATGTCAGACAGTCCTTTATATTGACTGTATTACAACTGTAAGAACTGTTCAATAAATACAGTTTAAAATGATACAGAGGTGTGTTCTACATTTAGTCATAATTTTATATCATAAAGTTGTATCAATATAGACTATTTGAAAGAGGTCCACAAATTTAGCCTTAAGAGAGTAATTATTAACCAAAGCATCTGATTGGTTGAATAATGAGCTTGTAATGAACATTGACCAATGAAAGCAATTCATTATGAGACTGGTCTTCAAATTAAGTGATACAACTTAAAAGCCTGTCAATGTAATTCATACACAAACGTTTCTTACTTTCAATACAATGAACAAGTCTGCAATGACTGCTTAATTTTTTAACTGAATATACAAATGCATCAACCCTTTGCCTCATAATACCGTATTTCCCCACATCTGAAGCAGACAACTTGAATGGCAAAAGAAGCCATTGCTTGTAATGAGCAATGGCTTCTTTTGTCACAATGTTTTCCACTATGTCAGAGAGAAATAACTTAATAAATTGATATTTTGTATATTTGCTATTTGGTAGAGTCCAAAGTATGTTTATGAGGCAAAGGGTTAAGAATTTATTTCCATCGCATACCTGGCCAGCAAACCATAGACTGAACAAGACGACAGCTTTGCCAACTGAGATTCTGTTGAGATTTGGAATCAATCCTGGTAGTAAACAAAGGTACCATAAAAAATACTGAAAAAATGAAAGACAAAAGTAATATACTAATAATAAGGTTATTATACCACCTTCAGAAATGTGGACACATATTTCATTCAAACAATATTTACCCAACACTTGAATTTATAAACAAATTTGCTATCATTGAAGAATCATAAATTTGAATTACTTTACCAACACAACGAGAATGGTGTTTGTACTTGAAGATAGATTTTTAATTTATGAGAGCCACTTTCATGTACCCTTGATTAGAGACTGATGGTAAATACTTTGTGTGTATCACATATAGGGTATATTGAGTCAATCACATCTATCAATGAAATTTAGAAGTTATTATTAATTATTTATTTAATTTACTTAGCTTTAATTATTATTGTACTAGGTAACATTTGCTTATAAATCAACAAAGTATGATAAAAAGTATAACTATCAGATCTGTTAAGTGCTCATATCTGATAGAAAAATGCTTGTATTTGAATACATAACTAACAAAAATGTGTGGTAATTACCTGAGACGTGCAGACTTTGTTGAAAGTAACAAAAGCAAACGTATTCAGAAAGAAAACAAGATTTGGTTCTTTGTAAAACTTGATAGAAAATACTAACAGTAGAACAACCTGAAAATATAACAAAATCTCATTTATATATTTTTTCACACAGTTTTAATTTTGTACCAACAGTCAGAGTCATTTGGCAAAATTCTAGCTTTAACAGTGGAGGAAGACTCCCAAGCTTACACATGGGTAGGGTCCTGGGTGGGATTCGAACTCACAGCAGTGAGGGGCTAGTGATTATAATTCAGAGACTATAACCACTTGACCATGGAGCCCCGATCTCAATTAATGTTAAAAAATAAGCCTATATATATATGCTGTAAATAACCTGTTAGCCATCATATTGTTTATATGCTGGCATGAAAATAGTTGAACAGAATAACAGTGTTGTTACCTTCAAAATCACAAGAAAATAG
This sequence comes from Lutraria rhynchaena, assembly GCA_008271625.1. Taxonomy (NCBI): domain Eukaryota; kingdom Metazoa; phylum Mollusca; class Bivalvia; order Venerida; family Mactridae; genus Lutraria; species Lutraria rhynchaena. The sequence continues at coordinate 1,038,345 of VIBL01000051.1, forward strand.
AAAAGTTAAAACTTTAAAGTAAATGTTAGCCTCAAAATCTTCACACTAATAAATGAAAGTCAGAACTGAAAATAACTGAACAAGTCTCTAAAGCTTCATATGAAAGATAAGACACTGTTTGTATACATCAGTGCATTATAAATAACCTCATCCCACATGTTTTTGAACAGTTTTTTCCTGAGTTTCAGGTTATCAAGACAATTAAAGATAAATAAGATTCTCAATAAAGGCAAAAACTTGAGTTGGAGCAACTTTCTGTAGATCAGTCAGTGTATAACAAATAAATGTGTAAAGACTGTTTCATACAAGCGTAAGTATTGTTAATATCATGTAATAACTGTTACCTGTGGTATAAAGACTACAAGACCAAAGACAACAGAGTCTTCTACACCAGATTGTAGATATAACATATAAAAATATGGTGAGAAATTATGTCGAATATCTTTTCTGGTCACATGATACAAATACGTATGATACAAGAACTCCCAGCCATACCTGAAAAATAACAGCAAAATCTCAATATTAAGATATTTGGACCAAAATGATTGAAGATGTCTCATAATCAATTTGAAATACAGAGAAAATACTGTGAACAGAGTGAGACCCAAAAATAAGTGGTTGTTATCATGCAGTAGTCTTAATAATGAGGTGGACACAACATGAAGTTCAACTGAATGTATAAATTAATCTTACAAAACTGTCTCTTAATGTGTGAGATTACTGATTGTGCATTTGCTGTAGGTTAACAAAAATAAGCAACAATAAAACATCAGTAAACTTCTTGTTTAATTCAGCAGAAGTTTACTTTTGGAGGATATAAGCAGTATGAATTTCAGTGTCAGAGAGAAAAGTGTGAGGCAATATTTGTCAAATAATACTAACATTTCTCATGAATTGTTCTGATAATTTAACTGAATATATTAATTACAACAACTTACATAAAGTAGAATACAGCAGTTAATGAAATCAGAATGGATGCTGAGGAAGCTATAAAACAGACCCTGTCAATGTTAGGATATAAAGCTCTGTACATTGTTCCACCGAATCCTTTCAATGAAGTCTTCTTCTCTCCCTGATTTTTGTCCCACAGCCAGAGATATATAGGTAAAGCGTAGGTAATAGGATATATCTTAAAGTGTACAGCTAATGAAAACACTGCACCAGTCAATAAAGTTTTTCCACTCAGTAAACATTGAAGGCAGAGTAGAACTAAGCAAGTCATCACAGATTCAGCATTACCTCGACTCGATACAGTCATTGGTAAGGGGTTAAATAACCATAATGATGCACATATCAAAGACTGTTTATTGGAGACATTTTTTCTTGCACTAGTAATCTTGAAGATTATAAACCCAGTACAACAGTCTAAGAGAATGAATAAAAGTTTCCCAAACAAAGGTGAGAGCCAAATATTTGGTTGAAGCATCCAAGCAAGTAAAGGTGTATATCTGTAAGTGGCTCGCTGATATGGTGACTTGCCCTACAAAGAAAAATAATACAGCATTGATACTGATACAGCATTAATTTTCAACAAAGACATTTTATTTACAAAATAACTGACCCAAATCCATGAATTTAATTTAGCAGGAAGGTATTATTTTATCTTCTTGTCTATTAATACTTGAGCATCTGTGGTCACGTGTTGTTGGTCTCTGAAAATAACCAAATGACTCTGGTGTTGATGTGACATTAAGCCCTAGTGAACAAAAATTATACTCTGTTCATAGAATCTATACATGTTGCATTCAATTTCATCAATATTATTATATGATAAATGCCAATAACAAGAGATTTTACAGTAAGTTCCCTGATGAAAAGCACAATAACTCAATATATATTGGTGCTTCAGCAAATTATCTCATGTTCAACATATCTCTTTAAAAATTTATAATTTTGAATTAAAGATCTTCCACAGACATGCATAGAAACAAACTAATGAGTACTAGAGCTTGTGCAAATGGATCTTGTACAGTTTCTAATGGTCATTATTGTCCTGTATTAGTTCTTAGCTGAATAATTTCAATAATGGATTAGAAAACTATATAGATGTTAACTGTTACCTCATAAAGAAATGTTGCTGCGTCATGGAAAACAAAATAATCAATGTCAGTGAACTTGACTGCCATAGTTTTGTCCTGCCATTCTCCATAGAGAATAAGAGCAAGTCTTAAAATCAAACCTACACTCATCAGCTGTAGTATCTCCATATTGATCAATTTGAAATTACTTAAAACCTGCAATAACAATTAAAGATTGATCAGTTTATCCAAGGAATCACAACAAAAATGAATATTATAAAGTGATGTATACATTGATCAATTTGAAATTACTTGAAACCTGCAATAACAATTAAAAATTGATCAGTTTAATAACTGTTATCCAAGGATTCAAAATAAAATGAACATTATAAAATGCCATACAAAATTACTGGCCGTTCTCAACTTATCTAATGTCGCAAAACATGTATTAAAGTTTAAAACTGTATCAATTAAAAGAAACATCATTTTCAGACCAATAATTTTCGACATCAAAATATGTTTTCAGAATGAAAGTGCAATAGAACTTAGAAGTGTTTAAAACATGAATTGATCATAATAACTGATAGAGATCTCGAACAAAACTAATAACACACAGACAATTGTTATAGTATTCCACAAATTAGACAATAAAAGAATGTTTACAGAATGTCAATAAGTCCTGGTGTAGAACTGAAAATCACATTAACAATAATATAAAAATACATTATTATTTGGGTGTTTTCGGGTTATTCCATGTTGTTTCGTTTTTTCCACAGATTTACTGTATGCTTTGTCACTTTGAAAATAAAATGAACAAAGAGGGAGGGCTTCTTTGAATCCCGCAACTCTCTTGCAGTGCAGTTTCTTCTTCAAGGTTTTCCAGTTTATTAGCATTTCCACAAAAAGGAATGACTAAACTGTTTTGTGTAAGCAGGTTGGATTACAAAACACGTAGAGTTACGGTTTATGTTTTTAATAATATTGTTAGTAACAGAGTCTGGACATAATTTTAGCCTTTGCTACATCTAAATGTATCCGAATAATTGCACACTTTAGACTAAATAAATTCAAACGTTCTCAATTTAGATTATTATACAGTCATTTGGTTATAGTGTTAAACATTATGCATTATTTAGAAAAAGCAAACTCACAACTTCACTCGCTATCTCTGAACCGTGTTACAATGCCAATGGGCGCCGCCATTTGAAGAGCTGATATAAATGATCATTGCAAGGCAAAGCTAAATAAGTCCAGCAAAGAAAACCCGAGTCAGATCGATCATTAAATTGTTGATTAGTTTCCTCAAGATTCTTTCGTTTCTTTTAATATTCAAATTTACTGTGACACCCGTCTTGTATGAAACGGATCGTATTCGAAAAAAAATCGAAATAATCTGCAAATAGTAAATGCGGTTATCTGTGTAAACTGGTACCCGCTGACTTTAGTGCACTGCTGAGTACGCCAGAGTAAACTGGTACCCGCTGACTCTGGTGTAGAGAACTTTGGTGCACTACAACATGGAACGGGACCAGTTTTATCCGGAGTCAACGGGTACCAGTTGCAGCGCACCAAAGTGAACGAGTACCAGTTTACACTAATAACTTTTGATGCACTGCAACATGGAACGGGGACCAGTTTATGATTGTGTGTACATCGGACACAATTTCCTCGACAAAAATATACTTGCACCGGTTCTGTTTCAGGAAGGAAGAGAAGACTTAGCGGATTCCACGATTTACTAAAAAATCAAGTGTAAGAATTTATTTAAAGCATGTCATCTTTATTCAGTCGTAGATTCATGTCAGATAATGCTTGTAGAAATTTGTCCCCAGCGCAGACAAAATCATCATCGAATCCATTACGTATAAAAATAAAACCTTAAAGTACAAAGAAACAACGTAATAAAAACTGTACTGTATTACGTGCTGTGTTCCTTGCGTCGCCCTAAAAATCCAAAGCGGTTATGCGAAATACTCCAAAGAGTTTACAGACCCTGCATAGGAAGAAACGGAAAACAAATTTTCGGACAAGTGAATAATTAAAATGTAATTAAATATGATTTTTAGGGCGACGGTGTTCCTTATTGTAAGAATAATGCTACACATAACAAACCACATGTATGCAGCAAGCATGTGCAAGTCGAATTTGATGAACATCGTTGAACTGACGACTTGCGAGTCTTCAGCTAGTCCATCTAATAGGACTGTTGTGATGGCGAGACGTTTTTTTTTTTATTTGACCCCCGTCCCACTCAGTCTGACAAAGAACTGTATATTTGTGTGCAGAAAATCCCCAACTAAAACCCATTGGGCATGATAACTACAATATCTGTGAACAAGTTGAACCGTTCAGTAGACAGGAAACACACTATTAAAAATCAGTTGTTTTTCCAAGGTTTTTTAAAATTTTTGCAAAAATACCAAAAAATTTTGCTGAATTTATCTCTTGCTTTGGTAAAAAATAGTTACTTAATTTCTTACTAAAAGGGTGCATACATTGTTGATGTATTTGATTTGACACATATTCTTAGTTCCCGTGTTATAATAGAATTAATTGGAAGTAGAGGTCATGTTGTGATAGCTTGCTGGATTATTTCAAGAATCCCGTTGCTGGGCTCGATACCTTGTCACTTGTATTTTCTATTACATAGCATGAGATATGTTTGTTACTATAAGAATTTATGAACATTTACAGATGTTGCTATTGGCATGTTTGTTATTCGGTCTTGCATATGGATCTACTACAGAGGATGTGACGATAAAACATGTACATCTCATCTACATGAATCATCTAGGTATTTATAACTTTGTTGGTGGATTAATTGGTTCATAAAGATGGTTAATTCTAAACTTCAAATAAAATCTTTGACTTTGCGCCTGATTCTATATTTTCAGTACATTAAGATTTTGTTCTGAGGAGCCTTTTTGCTTAAATTTGTCAGAAAAAGCACCACTTGTTATTAACTTTCTAAGAATGACTGTACCTCTTTGATGTAAGTTTGAGGACGGAGTCTGTAGACACCTCATTGAATAAACTACTAGTGCTCCTATTTAATGTCAAACAATGAATGTGTTAAAAAGTTCCTTTGGACAATATTACCATGAAAGAGACAACTAATAATAGTATTAAAATGAATGAGTCAGTAATTAATACAAACATATCCCTTGATTGAAAGAAAGGTTTACTTAGTTTATCATTTGTTACTTTCATTCTGTTGTGTGGTTAGTTACTATCGAAATTTTTCTTCTGTTGTGTCAAGTCTAATATTAAATACTTATGTTTCAGATGTTGGATACTCGTGCGGTTCTGAGATGGGTTTTCTTTTGAATGTTCTAAATAAATATTTTTTGGAGTATTTTCCTCGCGCTATTGAGACGGCGTTTAAACTGGCTGTGTTAGGATATCGAGAGAGATTTATATACACCACACATCCATGGTTGGTCAGTCTTTATTTAGACTGTCCACCCAACTTTAAGTTTGGTGGACGCCAGCTGCAGGTGAGTGGTACCAATGATGTCAACATTATCTGTTTTGAAACTATTTGGATTGTTTCTGTGTTGTAATTTGTTCATTATGAATGATTGAAGTTAGATTGTGATAAAATCTATTTTGTTTGTTTAAATCTGCTCTTGAGTTTACTTCCTGGAAAAGAATGGTACAGGGTCCAAGGTTATAAAACTTGAGATCGATCTTCAAACTCGAATCTGATATTTTATCTTGAAATCTTTCTGAATTAGTCCTGATTAACCAATAAAGATAACAATTAAACATTATTCAGTCTGCATAATTGATCTGAATGCATTTTTGAATATTAAACTACAAGATCTTTTCGACCAAAATATTTGAGATTTTAGCTCAGACTGTCCTTAAGTTTTATAACCTTGGACCCGGTTGTATGTGGAAGGTGACATAGTGAGCCTAGTTGTGTTGGAACCTCCAGTTAGGGCAGCCATTGCCTCTTTACTGCTGTTTTTTTCCTCTGTGATATCCATTTTTAAGATAAAACTTAGTTAATCTTTGTTGAGTGGTTAGAAAACATGGATTATTATTAAGTGTAGCTGTCTGTTAACATTGTTCAAAAACTAAAAATTACATTAGTTTTGAGGGTCTTAATCAATAATTACATTTTGTGTTAATGACTTAAATCTATTTTATCTGCATAGTTGTTTTCATAATATTGTGGTAGTTCTATTTGAATTTCTGATCTTGTAAATAACATGTAACGTATGCTTATAAATTACCGGTAATGTTCTTATGGGGATGTTTTGACTTAATTTACTAACAATAAAGCAGGTCTATTACACTTCTCTGTTACAATGTTTCAAAGTACACAGATACTTACAAGTACATGTACAATAGTCAACAGTGAATATATGTGATTCACTTGATGTCTGCCTTAGATTTCATTAAGTTGACTGTTAAACTTTGTGTTCTTCCTGAACCACTTATTAACTGATGATTATTAATATTCCTGTAGAATCTTTACATATTACAGTCAAACCTGTGTTTGCGACTACCTCCGAATAAAGACCAATCTTTCAATTAAGGCCATAATTTGAAATTCCATCACTGATTATTTAGATCAAAATGACCTCTAAATAAAGGCTGTCTGTCAATAAAGACCACATTTTGACTTCCCCGGGGATGGCCTTTGTTCACAGGTTTGACTGTATGTACATATGTTATTTGAGAGTGCTGTCCCTTTGTTCTGAGGTAATAAAACTTATACCAGCTTCAAAATTAAAGTTGCTGATTGGTCTATTCTTACCTCAATCTTAAAACTTACCAATGACATAACTGCATTGCAAGGCTAAGCCTCCATTTTTATTATATAAAATTGTGTTTTGATGGCTTCAATAGTGAATGGTTTTTAAGTTTATACTTCATTGTCTAACCTTTCATACTGTGTTTTTTACAGAATATTATATTGTAATGTTTTTATTTTAGTGTCCAAATGCTCAAAATAGATCCAACTTTATTGATGCCGTAAACTTAGGATTCGTCACGTGGCATGCTGGTCCTATGAATATGGAATTTGAAATGATGGACGAACTGATGGTTGAGTTTGGTATAAAGCTAAGTTTGGATCTTGATGAAAGATTTGGAATTAAGCGGCGGTATAGAACTGTTAGTCAGAGAGATGTACCAGGTAAAAGTTCGGCTATTTTAGCTTGTCTGTTTTGAAGAAAAAATTGAGCTATTATGATCTCTGGTAGTCGTTGTCGTGCAAAAACTTTAATGTAGCCCATTAATCAAACACTTAAAGATATTAACACGACACTTGAGTACTTGATTATCATGGCATGGCACAGTTGCAAGACAGGGGGCATTATTCTGAATGCTATATTTTTGGAGTTATGCCCCTTTTTAACTTAGAATTTTGATCAAAATTATACCTTGTTATGTTCAAACTTTAAATCTCAAATGTGGCCCCCGCTGACATGTAAAACAGACGATCGTTGGCGCCACTCTGTGGAGCTCTAGTTAATCATAATCTGAACCAATCCTTGTATAGTTGAGAATAGTTTTGACTCTAGACTGTTGTACAGTGCAACCTTTTGGAGAAACAAAATTGTGTTTTTGAGAGGTTGTTGCTTTAGATAAGTTAGATCAATAGTTGAGTCGTACAGTGGGGAAAATCATGCTGTTGTTGAAGGGAGGTTGTTGCTCAAGAGAGGGCCGCTCTGGAGGGGTTGCACTGTATATGGCAAATTAACTGAATTGACCAACCTTTGTGAGTCAAGAAGGAATTTGATTCAGACTCACCTTGCTTACCATGTATTCAAGTTAGATAAAACATGTTCAACAAACTGAAACATTTTGCATAAATACATGTATAAGATAAAACCTCCTTGTATATTAAAGACTAGATTTAAAGTTGGACTCAATTTTTGCTCTTCAGCAAAACCTTGCATGTTCATTGCCCAATATTTCAACTCATTGTTCTTGACATTTCAACAATTCAGCACTATATCAGTGATCAGGAAAGAAATTTTCTTAATGGGACAACGGCCCTTTTGGATGCAAAATCAATGTGACATTTTGAAAACCAATGTGACATTGTCATGTGGCAATAGCTGAGTAGCAATTAAAACAGTTTTCATAACTATTTATAAGTGTCTATCTGCTAGGCACTTGTTGCATAAAGAAAAAGCGTCAGATGACACTGAGCTTCTGTCATTAGGTGTTTGCTTTTGCAAATTGAAAGAGTTGCATTAAGCGTCAGATGATGCAGAGCAGCAGCATTTACATCATACTCACTTCATTTCATACGCTAATGGATCAAAAACATGTGAATGTGCCTTAGGCGCATCTGTTGCCAAAGACAATGTGACATTTAAAATTTTAATGTGACCTTGGCGCATGGCGCATGCCTTTCCTGATCACTACTATATTAAATCATGTGACTGTATTTCGACCAATAAGAATGATTATACAATTTTGAGTGTGTAATAATGTGCATTTTCAGGAACGACTTTAGCTGTAATCCCAGTGTTGAAGAAGATGGGTATATCAGCATTATCTATAGGTGTGAATGGGGCCACCACACCAGCTGCTGTCCCTCCTATATTCATGTGGAACAACGGAAACGATTCAATGTTAACTTTCTACCATCCAGGTTTGTGTAATATTTATGATAGCTGTTAATGCTTCACAGGTAGAAGAAGGGGCGTTTTTCGTAAAATTGGGGAAAAAAAACACAGTATTTTTGCAAAAATGGGAAGAGAAACTTAATGTAAACTGAATTTTAGGGGGAAATTGTATGGTTTTAAAGATTTTCTCTTGAGGGGTAGATGCCTGTAAATGGCCCGTGCTATAGAAGGAGAAAACCCTGTTCTGCATTATACAGTTAAACACAGTTATAGTGAACTAGGGTATAGTGAAGTATTGACTTTTGGGGACATTCTTTATTTCAATGTTATGAATATAGTGAAATATGGATATAATGAAGTGATTATTAGGGTCCTCAGGAGTTCTTTGTGATCGTGTTTTACTGTGTTATATAAACACTAAGAGGTGGGCTGCATGAATGATGACAGTAAATGAGACAAACAGGTCTGGGTTTCTGGTTATAATAAATTCAGTGCTACTAATCTGTAAAAAAATTATATTGGTACTTAATTTGATCATGACTGACACAAGCTATAGAAGAAATGGTGTTTTGAAGTTTTAGCACATTTTTGTGGTTATTTTATTTTATGATATTCTATGATTCATTCAAATTGATAAAGTGACTGTTTGGACATGTGTACAGAGTTCAGACTGTACTTGAGTTGAGTGACAGGGTTAAAACAGGCTGATTGTGATCCTATAGCTTTACTCAGTTTTGAATACGGATTCAAAATGTATCCATATTATTTTTCAAATTTATTGTACATAAGATAAAAACATCCAAGTCTAGGCTGAGATTTTATCTCGAGAATTAGTTGAGACATATTTTTTGCTGTATTCTTTTTTTACATGAAGTAGTATAGATATTTACAATATAATATAAAAGGGACGATCCACAAGTTCTAAAACTTAGTCGGCCCTCCCTAGCTCTCTCAAATTCTGTTTTATAAGATTTTATCTTGCAAACTCTTGTTCATAATTGAACACCTTGATTTCTCTTCCATACATATCAGACTCGTTATGTTAGGTAATACAGTGCTTGACAAATCCACTCATTGACTCAGAACTAATTGAAATTGCTGCAGAACTAGTTAAAATTCTTAGCTGGTTGTCCTGCAGGATAGTCTGAAAAAAATTGTTGAGCCCTGTAATAAAATTCTGATATTTTTTTCATATTCTACATTTCTTGCTTAAAGGTGGTTATCCTAACAACTACGGGGGTTCCCCATCTGCACCTGGTGGTTTGTCAAAACATGATTGCGCAATCATTCCTGGCTTTGATCATGCCTTGTGTTTTGCCTTCCGTACTGACAACTCTGGACCTCCTATGAACTACCAGGTCAGTATAACACATTTAATTATTTCTAAGATTCATGACTTTTCTATATTTTACTTTTATTGGATGTACTTGTTTGCAAATTATTTTCAAGTTGTGATAAATGTTTGAAAAATTCCTATAACATTTTTTTAGAAATTTAGAATTTTTTTACTTATGTCTTATTCATTACCTGCTGAAATTAATTGTTATGTAATTTCATTATGGATTTTTGAACTTCATGTAATTATATGTTCAAAATAACTTGCCAACAATCAAGTTTCTTTCTTAATTTATTGATTTCAAATGCAGTTGATAATTTGTTATTTGGATAAAAGTGTTAATATTTATTGATATTTGCTATAACCATGCATAGAATGACTAATAAAATCTTCTAAACTTGTTTAATCTTTAGACCTATATGATTTTCATGTGTATGTCTTCGCCCAGACCAGAATTTTGTAATTTTGTTTCTATTTGATGTGATTGATTTGCTGTCATTTTAATCAATCAGCATCGACCTGCCTGTATCATACATGTACTGCTTATTTTTCCACCTTTTGGAATTTTGGTTTGTTGAAAGTATTGACAAACACCTTCATTATCAGAGTGGGCCCCTCAAGATGTATACATTGCTCTAATCAGCATTTTGAGTGGTTCGAAATCTTGTTCAATGTTTTAGAATATTTTATCTAACTCCAGTTAGGGAGATAAAAATGCAGATTATTTTCTTAAATGTCTTCTACAGGAAGTCTTACTGACATATGACATTGCCAGAGCACAATTTCCTGAGGCAATGGTGAATGCTTCAACCTTTGAGGAATATGTCGGCTTAGCGATGCCATATATTGATAAATTGCCAGTTGTCACACAGGAGATGGGTGATGTATGGATACAAGGGTCTGCATCCGATCCCTTAAAAACAGCTAAACTACGGGCTCAGTATAGAGCTAGAACAAAATGCTTTGAAGAAGGTAAGCTATGTTTAATAATATCTACCTGTTTCTTCACTATAACAGGATCTGCCATTATGATCAATTTTATCTTTTCATTGTAACATATTTCTGCCAATTATCTCGCTGGTTGAGTAACTTTTCATGTGCAAAGTGTATCTTTTAGTATTTTAAACCCAAAATATGCAAATTTGAAACTTTAAATAATTTCATCAAACACTTTCAATTAACACTTTTCCTCACAGAGACACAACATATATCATAAACCCTTTACTTGATGAACTCGTAAAATGTGGTAATGATATTTTCATCGTCAATTAATCATTATTTTTATTGAACTTCTTCTTTTAATTATATATATATATTCATTAGACAACCCTGGTTTACCAGATCAACTAAAGATAGTATGATTATATTTATTCATATTTTAAAGGTAGATGTTTGTTGGACGACCCTGGTTTACTTGATCTGTTTTTACGGTTTTATGATTGTACCCGGGGTATGTTTGTATTTTAAAGGTAGATGTTCATTGGACGATCCTAGAGTATATAATGCTAGTAGATTTATGTTGAAGTTAGCTGAACACACGTGGGGTTCTAACGGTGGTATCATAGACAACATACACTGGACTAATGACCAATTCTACAAGATATTAGAACAACCAGGTATTTTACTGTATTCTCATTTATCTGTGTTTATATTATTGATAAAATCAGTCCATAAAAAAACTAGGAATATATATAATTTAAGAACCCTGTAAATACTTGAAGAATAATAGTTGAAAAACATTTATTTTGAACATTCATTTTTTTCACTTTAAAATTTCGTCCTTCACTCTCTCTTCATTTTGAGGGCTTTCAAAAATATCATGTTCCAATGATTTGAAACCCAAATCATTCATTCATTCATTCATTCATTCATTCATTCATTCATTCATTCATTCATTCATTCATTCATTCATTCATTCATTTATAAATATTTGCTTTGTCAAAATACAGTGGTTTACAATGGGCAGTAACTCTTCACTGAACATACTTGCAGAAAATGAATTCAACAATGCCACAGTCTACTGGGATGAACAACGATATTTTATTGATCTGGCTGTAGAAGCTCTGGGTAACCATTCTTTGGCTGGAGATATATACACAGAATTCAAAAACATAATCCCACACATGCCAGATTTAGATGGTAAGTTTGTATGTATGGATGTGATTATATTGATAAAAAATATACAGTTAACAGTGTACAGGTGTACCCTACTCTTAAGACGACCATTGGAACCATAATATTGAGGTGGTCTCATGATCAAGTTGAAGTGTAGAAAAAATACTGAAAACTAGTCAGACTGTGAGTGGTCACATTGATAAGGTGACTGTAATAATGAGGTGGTTGCTGTGTGGAATTTTATTGTATTGTTAATGAGTTTTTTGGCTCTACTGGGGGTGAAATAGTCATTGTTACACTTTTACAGGTCAGTGGTTATAAGAGTACTATCTCTAGTTTTTCATGTTATTAACTGCCGTTTGAATATTTCAATCTGTGTCCGTCATGTACTAAATGAATAAACATGTAGAATGTTACGTCAAACTTGTTATAATGAAATAATAAAAAAAATGTGCTTCATAACTGAATTTTGAGAAAGGGGTGCCCCATGGTCGAGTGGTTATGGTTTCTGACCAGTAATTACTTGCCCCTACCTCGTTGAGTTTGAATCTCACCCTGGACAAGAAAACATCTTCTTACACCGTTAAGGCTGGAAAAGTTGCGAAGTGACCCTGGCTGTTGGCGCAAAGTTAAACCCAGGAAAAAAAATGAACTTGAGAAACATCAATTATTTTAGAGTACAATTTTTTTAATATATTGTATAGACACTGCCTTACCAAAATATCTAATATTGTACTTCACTGTATGCATACAGGTATGAAGAAGGTGGATATGAAGTCACCACACCAGTGTGGGGATTTTCTACTTGAGTTTAACTCTGAAGGGTACCTAATTAAGCTGAAAGATCCATCAGGAAAGGTAAGGGACATTATTTGTACTAATAAACTTCCTGTCAGAGTTACCTCCCTTGTTTCATTTTATTATTCCTTAAGAAATAGTTGTGTTTACATCTACCTGAATGGCCTTATTTTTAGGCAACAACCCTAAAGGATCTAGCAGCAAAATTCAAGGTATGGAAATATCTGGGGATGAATTGTATCTGATTCTCTTACCAAAGGTGTTAGCAAAAAAAATTTTATTAGTTTTTCAACCTACCTACCATGATTTTATGGTCTAGTAACCCAAAATACTATTTTTTCTAGCCTTACTATAAATCCAGTTTAATCTATTTTTCAGATTTTATTTGTTTTGCAGATTTACAGTACACAGAAATACGACCTGTCCTTTTTTTAATATTATGCCTATTTGAATTCTTATTCATTGGGTTTAACACTGTTTTTCTACAATTTTTAAGTTATGTATGGTGGCTGGTTCACCTAACCAGTTTTCACAAATTGTATACTAATCGATACTAACTTACCCTTCTGCATGGAGCTGGCAACTTCTGAACATAGGGAGGAAAATCAACATTTTATCAAATTTTCATAGAAAGGTATGACCTGCTGTGATGGGGATTTGAACCTTGATCACCAGGTTACAAGTCCAGAGCACTAACTACTGGACCACGGTCGTGGCTGAAAATTATGTGTTTATTTGAGAATGATATCATGATAAGGAGGTTGTAATGTCAATATGCTGTAAACCATTGTTGATTTGCCTCATTTTATGTTACAGAACTGGGCTACAGTAAAGAATCCTATGGGAAGGTTTGTATATCACTCTTACAACGAATCGGATTTTGATATTTTCTTCGAAGCAACAACACCATACAGTACACATTTCTTTCTTGGTATTGGAAAACCTAACATGACAAAGAATGCTTCACCAGAAAGTAAATTCTGGACAACATCAATGGAGAATTTGCTTGTTAGCCCAGGTAAGCATCTCTTATCTTTCAATATTTTTATCTTCAGTTTCATTGAATTGTTTCATTAGGCCATCATTAAAAAATGTTGGTTTTCAGTTGTATGACCCAAAGTTTTAATATTTGGTTAGTAGGAAAGTTTTTTTTTTGTTAACATTTTATATTTGTACTGAAAATAAAAAAACTGGAATAAGAACAAAAAAAATTAATGATTTTAAAAAACTTGGGATCTAGGTTTAATGAGTGTTTAATTTTATGTAACTGCAAACCAACATTTTTTTAAGGATAGTGTTAATTTTTTTTTCTTCAAAACTATGACATAACCAGTGCCACCATTTCTTCTTTTCTTACTTAATGAAAAATACAAAAAAAAAACAATAAAAGTTTACATACAGCCTTATCTTATTTTACTTTTATTACAGTTCATGTACTTTATTCATTCTAAAATGACTTCACAGTTCATGGCTGGACAAATTTTTTTCAAGCTACTTCAATTTCTACTCATATTTACAAGTAGATGAGGGGATATGTCGAGTCCTGCAGTTAAATAAACCTATAATGTAGAATATTCCTTTTCAAAGATTAATTCATTTACTAATTATTATCATTAATTATAACTTCAGTGTTAAGCTTCTGTTTGAAAGTTTTCACCATGTTTGGTAACTTGTTAATTCCTAAAATTTTATACTTGATTAGATTCTAAGAAAATGCTGGCCATTTTAACAATAGTGGATAAGAGGTCAAGGTCATATTATGGAGCCCCTGAGAAAGTGACCTTAGAGTATGTGTGTTCAGATACAGGTAAGTTAATGTTAAGTACATTAAAATCTTAAAACTCAATGAGTCATCAGAACAAACCAAATGTTCGATATAACTATGGTTTTTGTATTACATTCTGCGTACAATATACATATTTGAGTTACCAGTTAACTGATAAATTTTCTGAATGGTTAACTGGTTAATTGATCATATTACTGTGTTAATGTTGATTAAGTCGACAGTGTGATGTTTATATGCTCAGGTCTGGATGTTACTGTACAGTGGTTTGACAAAGTCCCTACACGGTTACCTGAAGGAATGGACTTTGTGTTTATGCCTGCAGAACAACCAGGCTACAAATGGTTCATGAATAAGATACAAAACCTTGTTGACCCTCTGGATGTGGTTATAAATGGGAGTCAAAGACTTCATGGTAATGTTGTCTTATTTACTCACTTCTGTTTCACAGAGATTTTGTCTCTTTGTTATAGCTTCTTTAAGTCAATCAAAAAAATATTAATGTTAAGTATGATGTAGATATTTTTTGAGAATTTTTTTATTTGAGATGGAAAGATGTAGTTGGTTTAAATTTAGGAATATGGTACAAATAAATAGAGATGATATTTGGCTCCAGAGATAGAAAGGTTAGACTTCATGATGCTGATCTCAAAATTAAATCCAACAAAATCCATGTCATTGTTTAACTGACAGATCGTAACTTTATTGTTATACAGTCGAACCTGTGTTTGCAGCCAACTCCGAATATTGCCCCCCCTCTTTGTGCCCCCCCCACATTCTTTGAAAAAACATCATTGATTATGTATAAATAATTGACCCCTGAATAAAGGCCGTCTATCTAAAGACCACATTTTGTCTTTCCCAAGGGTGGCCTGACTGTACATATGTATTGTAATGAATGTATTTACAGTAGAACACAGTTATAGTGAAATTTTGGTAACCCTGACAATTTTTTTCATTCTATCTATACTTCACTTTATCAATAACAATGAAATACATACATATAAAAATGTATAGAAGTCATATTTTGGAGAAAAATACTTCACTCTATCCTATTCTTCACCATATCAAGCTCACTGAAACATGTTACGCTGTGTCTGCATCATTTTTTTTACTATGATAACGACGTTCCATTTATCTTCCATTTGTTTCAACTTTCAGCTATCAACCATGGCATGTACTACATGGACAATACCGCCAGAGGTTTAGAGATTATCTCCCTTGATGTAGCCATTGTTAATATTCTCACGGAGAAGGATTACGTATCTGCTATACCATACACTCTTCAACCTATCAGTGATATCAATGGTGTTGCCTTTAACTTGTACAATAATGTATGGGAGACCAATTATATTTTCTGGTATCCATACAAGAATGAAGATATAGATAGGAAGTACAGGTTTAGATTGAATTTCAAATAAAACACATACTTCTGTATAAGGGATGGATGTGAATACCAATTTCAATATTTTAATATTTGATCGTCCTTTTTGAGCAGATATTCAAATTATTCATTTATACATAAAGAAAACTGTACTTTGTCTGTGGCACTGTTATCACCATGTTTCTTTTGTTTAATCAGGAAGTGGACTAAAAAACTGGCAAATAGTGCATTCATTGTCATGCTGATTAGGAATATTCTGAATGGTATAAAAGTTAAGAAATTAAACAATGTAAATTCAATTTGAATTCTTTGTTTTTCATTGCAAATGAACGTAACTTTCCCTTAATCTAAAATACAATGTTTTCATTGTATACTGATTTGGCATCTTCTAACCATAGATAGTTTTAATGGTTGGTCCTATATGTATTGTTAATTAGAACATGTGAACATAGAAATGTCAACTCAAAGAGATGGGATTGGGAATACAATAAACAAGATACCATGTGCAATATGACATGTTTGTTGACTTTGATCAATTTGATCTTTTGAATCTTTTAAATTTTCAACTTTTGATCTTTTTTGAATATTCAAATATTGATTTTGGAATCAAATATTCAATCAAATAAATGAATACACAAAATATTTAATCAAATAAATAAACCAAATATTCAATCAAATGAATAAATCAAATATTCAATCAAATAAATGAATAAATCGAATATTCAATCAATTAAATGAATAAATCAAATATTTAATCAATTAAATGAATAAATCAAATATTCAATCAATTAAATGAATAAATCAAATGTTCAATCAATTAAATGAATAAATCAAATATTCAATCAATTAAATGAATAAATCGAATATTCAATCAATTAAATGAATAAATCAAATATTCAATCAATTAAATGAATACTTGCTGCCATCCTTATTATGAATGCATTCCATACATTTACAGGATTTAGTTTGACATGCAAGCATTATGGGTAATGACTGATGGAAATAATATCCCCACAATAAAGAAGTTATAATTGAAAGTACCAGTTTATATTAAGATTCCGATAAATATATACTTCTGTAACAGCTTACACACGCACTCCTTGTTTACCAGGATTTAGTGTGACGTGCAAGTATTATTAGTTCGAGAATGACTGATAAAAAAACTTGGGTGATTTTATCTATCTTGGAAAACATTAGCTCCTTATTTGGTTGGGTGGGTGGGGTTTTACTACACCTCATGGATTCTTAGTATCTGAATTGTCTCAGTTAGTCTGTTGAGTGTATATTAAGTGAGTGTGTTGTGTATATTTAGATGTGAGTGCCATATATTATATGATTCTCTAGAACTACTGAATAAACTTGCTTTACTACTTTTTTATCGTTTGTGTGATTTTTAATGAGTGTCACAAACTCTTCCAAAATGAATACGAATTAAAATTTTTTATACAATGTTTCATTGTTAGGAAACCAGCTTAACAATATCAGTTTCTGAACTTGAACAGATGAATGTTGTAATTTGCAATGATATGAACTGACCTCTTATCCAAATATTGTAGTACAATACTTGTGTCTCATAATTTGTGGTTGGGATATGTTTTACATTTTACCAATGTTTTGTCTGGGATGTTTCAATGACTGTTATTATGATGTTTTTTTCTGTTTTCAATAAAGTCATTGTAATAGGTATCTATGATTAAATCATTGTGATATGTGTCTATGATTAAACCATTGTGATATGTATCTCTGTTCTGTTAATGTTTAATTGTTTTGCCTTTTCTGTGTTTTAAATGTTTCCTATCTGTGTATTCAATGTTTTATGTCTTTTATAGGTGTAAGTGGTGATGTTAAACAGCGGTTTATACAATAATCTATTCATATTTATTTTTTGTTTAGTGAGTCAAACTTCATGTCTAAACATCAAACATGTTGTATGTTACGTATTGTTTATATCTCTCAAAGTATAGTTTTGTTACCAGTGTGATGGAGTTGTCCATTGGTCAGACCTGTTACAGTGCAACCTCTCTAAAGCAACACCCTTTAGGAGAAGCAAAATTATTTTCTTGTTGGGAAATTGTTGCTCGTGAGAGGTTAAATTAAATCGTACATTGGGGAAAAATCATGCTGTTGTTGAAGGGAGGTTGTTGCTCAAGAGAGGGTTGCTGTGGAGAGGTTGCACTGTATTTATTATGATATCTCTGTTACTTTCTTTTAAATAAGATGGCATTTAAATATTTGTGACTGGGGAAACATCCAGGTATGTGAGGTTTGACCAGTTTTATGTTATTGCACTTAAACTGTAATATTATATATCTGATTGTTCATATACTTGAATCACCACTGACTGACATAATAAACACTTTTATATTTTCTACTGTTGTATTTTTGTTATCTTTTTTTCACAGTCAAAATATTTCAGTTGTGTCTTACTGCGAGTAATATGTTATTACTGCATAGTTATAGTGTACAATTACCAGGATTCGCAGATCATAACACAACACTGTGATAAAACTAACCATAAAACAAAATATCTCATGATGAAGTTGTTTCACTCCTCATGTAGAACACCCCTCATAACCTGAGTCTCATGTTGAACACCTCTCATAACATGAGTATCTCATCATGTAGAACACCTCACATAACATGAGTGTCTCATCATGTAGAACACCTCTCATAATCTGAGTGTCTCATCATGTAGAACACCTCTTATAGCATGAGTGTCTCATCATGTAGAACACCTCTCATAACCTGAGTGTCTCATCGTGTAGAACACCTCACATAACATGAGTGTCTCATGTAGAACACCTGTCATAACCTGAGTGTCGTGTAGAACACCTCTTATAACCTGAGTGTCATGTAAAACACCTCTTATAACCTGAGTGTCTCATCATGTAGAACACCTCTCATAACCTGAGTGTCATGTAAAACACCTCTTATAACCTGAGTGTCTCATCATGTAGAACACCTCTCATAACCTGAGTGTCATGTAGAACACCTCTCATAACCTGAGTGTCATGTAGAACACCTCTCATAACATGAGTGTCTCATGTAGAACACCTCTCATAACATGAGTGTCTCATGTAGAACACCTCTCATAACCTGAGTGTCGTGTAGAACACCTCTTATAACCTGAGTGTCTCATCATGTAGAACACCTCCCATAACCTGAGTGTCTCGTGTAGAACACCTCTTATAACCTGAGACTGCCTCACAAGACAATGGTTGGTTTGTTTGGTTCGTAAATACAATCTGATGCGCTACACAAGTGTCGATCCCGCAAATCAGTAATCTACACCTAAATTTATATTGCTTATCTAACTGTTCGTCGCGGTGCAATTCGCGATTACAGGAAATTTAGTACAATGTGTAATAAAACTATTTTTGTCCCAAGATTACGTGTGGTTTCAATTCTTTATTCAGTACACACAAAGCACGCTGACATCACGCATTATTCGTTTTAAAATAATTCATTGTAATTCACTGCTAATCATAAATTCGTGCAGTTGGCGTGCGAGATATAGCTAGTCCTCAATCAACTCGTGTCGTGAGGTAATTTCATGATTGTTTCGCTTTAGAATCAATAAAGGTTCACAGAGTCCAAGCTTTGTTTGGTTCTTGTGTATATTTCACACAATACACCCCTGTCTAATTTTAAAAATGCGTATAATTAAGCGAGTATATGTGGAACGTCAGGGATTACATTACATTGTTAAGTATAGTCACCAGCTGCATAAACAAGATCATTTAGAGTTTTTTTTTAAAATTCGTTTTAATAAATTTTCAATTAATGAAACAATTATATTATTTGCTCGATGTTTATAACTATAGATACAATTTTGTCATAAAACTAGCTTCATTAACACAAACACAAACGGCAAATGTAATATTAGCTTCCTTTTAAGCTCACTTTTATTAACTACATGCATGTAAATACAATGTAATGGACATTGTGAAAGGATGGCGCGTACTGGCTTCCTTACTGTATTTGTTAATGCTGTAGCAGCTTTGAGTTAGCTCAGACCAGTTCAAGCCAGATACGAAAATCGATTGTCGGCTTTTCCGAGAGGGTTGGTGAAAATGTATTCCCGATATTGTAAAATGAAATTTTCGTACAGTTTGGAAGATAAATATCGCTTATTCAGAGAGCAGAAGTATAGTACATACCTATTTTACTTGCATGTACATTGATATTTTTATGCATTGACCACCCAACCCAATAGTTTATTTCTGTTTTAGCATTTACAAGTAAAAAAAAAACTATTTATGGTAAAATATAAATTCTGTAATCAGTATTTACGAGTGAGGTATAATAACCATTACTTTCCGTTAAATCTACTGATTTTACCGACGTACATGCAGGCAAAATAAACACTTAGCTTTTCCAGAAAAAAAAAAACGCTCGTAGTGTCTTAAAGTTGACTCACCAAAAACTTGTGTATGACATGCGTGCAGGCCATTTCGGTATCAAATTAACAGCAGGACCAGTCATTAAATATACGAGGGGATAGAAATGCTGAAATATGTACCACGTACCCCATGCATGACATTGTGCCGATAAAATCAATAGAGCCCGCGACGAAATATGCCTTGCACATGTAAACAAAGAATCGAACGCGCGAAGGTTAGGAGTTCACTGGGTCAGGGACCTATATACATGCGCGTTCTTTATTTTCTGTACAAGTGATTATAAAGTACTTATACGCATGAACTATTTATTATGAAAAGAACATTGCAGTTTTACCCATAGATATATTGCTGTTTGCCTATTAATTGCGATACGTCTGTATGAAGGCCCGTATTTAGCAATTATTTGATACTTTGTCTTAAATATTAATTACTTTAAGCATAATATACTGATTATACTAAAGCTTGCGAGGCTAACTTGAGCGTATAATAGGGGCTCAGCATCCGTGGGTATTTTGTAACAAACCTGTGATAATAAAACTGTAGTCAGACATACTGATTCCACTCTAGGATAAATATATAATGTACTTGACTTAGAATTGACAGTATAAAACATATGTATAAAATGAACGGGATAGTGTTTCTTTTTATTTTAGGTAATTTTTGGATTGAAAATGGAATGTTTTAAATCGTTCGATCACAGTTTTACTGTTACATGTTCGTTAGTTCTGTTTGTGTCTACAACATAGAACTATTTAGAACTGACTGAGTGATCAGGATTGATGAGTGTCGAAGAAATTATTATATTATAAGATATTTAGACAACTGACATAAGCCAGGGATTTTACATTACGTGTATGGTCACTGCACAAACAGACTGAAATATGTTCTGTACCATGTTGGGTAAATTAAAAGGACAAAAGACATGAACATTAATACCTCTCATCCACCTTGTTATAACTACCACTTATTTTCGAACCGGCTTTCAATAACCCCCACCCCCCTATACTGCAACTCCATGATGATACCACCTCATGACCAGGAAAGTATCATTTCCGGTAGATCAACAAATCGCATAAAATTGTCAATGTAAGATAATGGTCAAAAGACTAGTTTAGAAGAATTAGAACTTTTTCAGTGCAGAACATGGAACATTGTCTCACGCGAGACATACGTGCTACAATTCAAGCGTGCATTTTATAGCCAAGATTTCAACCGCTTTTTAAACGACCCTCAGACACTGAATGTTGATACCCAATAATAGTAAAGCCTTCTTATTTCAGGACGAAACAGTTATCTGAAAGGTAAATGCATTTATTTGTCTTAGTATTGTTCATTTTGAAATTATACTTAAGTATAATATTGATTCTATATGTATTAGTTAATTTGTTATTTTACATGTATATAAGGTAAGCATTCTGTAATAAAGGATTACAATGTAAAGTATCAGCGTCTTCTTAGAAATGTTTTATTTTTTTCATTCATACCTTTTTCAGCCAGGTTAAAATCACTCTTAATGTTGGTGGTAGAAAATCAGTTTAGGGTCAGTTGATGAATTTGAGTAATCCCCGCGAGTATAAATTAATTATTATCTTCTTTCATTTTTTCATGTTTTAAGCTCTGTCAGTAGTTAATTTGCATGGTTAGCGATAAATACAATACCAAGAAAAGATGAACAATAAATGAAATGTTGTTGTTTTTACGGGATATAAATCAGGGACCGTGTTTCGTTACATTAGGCAAGGGCGTAGCGTCCATTGTGCACGCTTGTACGTTCTTTTTTTGGCGGTTGTGTATATATAATTGTGAATTTAGACATGAAATGGCCACATGGATCAAAACATGAATTATATGATGAATGTTCGTATGATAGTTGTGTTTTAATCAGTGAAGCCATTTTATGTATTAATTCACTAATATATACCCCGCACGACTTTACTACTCCCCTATCGTGTGTATTAAATTAACTAATCATCTACAATGTGTACCACCACCTTAGTCTTGTTGTCTCTGAAGCATGTACTTTATCTGCAATGAGCTTAAAAACGAAACTTGACTATGTTCGTTAAATTTTCATATTGATTGGGGTCAACATTAGTGACATATAGCTATACGTTTTGCGTTTTTTTTTTGTTTTATGTGAAAACGTTACTGAATGTTGCTTGTAACTGATGTGGGTAAAACAAAAGCCCAGCATGAGTTAAGATTTTGATGATTTTTTCAGTGGCGTATAGACTGTGTACAGTCTTTTGAGGACAATTATAGATAAAACAAACACGGATTTAGGGGGGAAGGGCTATGTGTGACCCCTCTGAAATCTGGCAGGCATAAGCAAAAAAATGTCAGTTATGTGCTGATTGTATCCATATTCTTCATAAACATCGAGACTTTACGCCCCCCTAGCCAAAATCGTGTACCCGCCCCTGTAAAATACTGAAATAACCATCTCTAAGATTGATCTTGTATCATGACAACACTCAGTTTATGATTTGTGTTAATTCTTAAACTGCAAGTTTCATATATGACTCATAATATCTTGTTAACTTGATAAAACCATTTACAAAAACTAAAGTACACTCGAGTGATCTTACGAAAGACTGTAGTTGCCATCACAATAAATTCTGACATGAATGAATAAATGAGATCTGTATTTAAACACAAAACGTGATGTTCAACGATTTACATTACAATCACATCGCAAAATGATTTATTATTTAAATATATACAACATTATTCAACAATAAACCGCAGAGAAATTAAAATTTCAATGCAAAGAAAAAAGGTTGACCATAATATCATACATTATGAAACAAGTTCTATGGGTTGAGGAAAAGAGATAATTTACTTTAAGATTTACAGTGTGCCTGTTCTGATAGACTAGATGAGTGCAAAAAATCTGCTATATTTCTTAGTTACATAGTGTTTTAAGATAAGCAGGGCTCAACACATTTATTTCAGACTATTTGTCCTGCAGGACAACCAACTATTAAAGGACTTTGCTGTATAATAATTACTTACAAACAAACTCAATTTTGATACAATAATGTGGCAATATTTGCATGTCTTTAAAATTCAACAGCAATGACTAATGCTTATTAAACAAGGATGAATAATATGAATGTAGCTTTCACAGATATTCCTTTCAAAGGATACAATACAATCACATTATATTCTGCTGTTGAGGACTTTCAACTTGTGAAAAGATCCTATTTATGAAAAATAAGAATGATAAAACCTTGATGTAGTATTCAGAGACATTCATTTTATGATGATATTTCTTTATAATGCATAGGTGGATTCAGGGGGGGGGGGTGTACACCCGCCCCCCTCCAAAATTGCCCAAGCAAAGGTGTTTTTCTATCATAAAATATGATATTTACATGAAAATATATATGAATGTCAAAAAATGTCCACACAGCTGGCGTGGAATAAGTTACAAATACAGTAACACAATGACATAACATACAATCACAAACAATTCCTTCTCATTTTTGGACACCCCAGCTTGCTTGTTCAGCATCCGCCCCCCCCCCCTAACTAGAAATCCTGGATCTGCCTATATAATGTGCTGATTGTTAATTAATGCAGTTTTCAGAGATGATTATATCCAAATGAAATTAAGAATTAAGCTATGACATGTGCAGACGATAGGGGGGGGGGGGGGGGGGTAGAGGCAGGGAGCATACCATCTGAGGAGAGGTTCCATTGCTTTTCAGTGTGAACATAGAATCATGTACAATGGTTTGTTAATGAGAGTAGGCAGTGCTAATATATAGACTGTACACTATATTACAAAACATGGTTAGTTCTAATAAATTATAGTCAATACAGGCTTCATAACAATGAATAATACATCTATTTATTTCTCTTTCAGTATGATAGATGAACATGTAAATATATAAATAGTTTAGACCTCACAGTCTGATGTTATAATTAGCCAATAATTAACTTATGTTAATGAACTGTGGTTACGGTATGGAAACATGTTTAGCAATGATTTGATATTGCAGTTGATAATTTCTTAATGGGATTGGCATCGACTTTGAGGAAAGACTCACATATGTTCAGTAAAACCTGTGTGTTGCGGCCACCTCTGAATAAAGACCACCCTGTGAATAAAGGCCATTCTTTGAAACACTGCCACTGGCTATTTAGAATAAAATAACCTCCAGATAAAGGCCATCTGTCAATAAAGACCATATTTTGTCTTTCCCTAGGGTGGCCTTTGTTCACAGGTTTGAATGTATAAGTTGAGGTGTATTTGTTGTAAACAAAAAAACTTTCTGCTAACTTATCCCCAAAATTATAAGGTCAGTTGTTTTGGAGATTTTTTTCAAGTACTTTTTTGAATCTGTGATATGGTTCATATGAAAATATCAGCCAGGAAAGAAATTGTCTGAAAACAAAGAAAGGTCTAAACTGACAGAAAAAATAGGATTGGTTGAGTTAGCGGGGACCAGGAAGTTTTTTAGGCCTAATCAATAAATAGAGCAACATCTGACCACTGACAACAGGGACCACTGACATATGAAGACCACCTCATTATATCGACCTCTTATTTTCTCAGTTTTTCTGTATTTACTCTGTATTTTAACTTGATAATAAGACAACCTCAATATAAGACCATTTCTGTATTTACTCTGTATTTTAACTTGATAATAAGACAACCTCAATATAAGACCATTTCTGTATTTACTCTGTATTTTAACTTGATAATAAGACAACCTCAATATAAGACCATTTCTGTATTTACTCTGTATTTTAACTTGATAATAAGACAACCTCAATATAAGACCATTTCTGTATTTACTCTGTATTTTAACTTGATAATAAGACAACCTCAATATAAGACCATTTCTGTATTTACTCTGTATTTTAACTTGATAATAAGACAACCTCAATATAAGACCATTTCTGTATTTACTCTGTATTTTAACTTGATAATAAGACAACCTCAATATAAGACCATTTCTGTAAGTCTCAACTGTGGTATCTTAACAATGTGATTTTACTGAATTTTGTGTGAAATATTTATTAGCTGGTAACTTCCTGTAATTATGTAATGTGGCTTATTTTGTGACCATACTTTGTGGTAGATGTTCGCATTCATATC
Organism: Lutraria rhynchaena; assembly: GCA_008271625.1. Lineage (NCBI taxonomy): Eukaryota > Metazoa > Mollusca > Bivalvia > Venerida > Mactridae > Lutraria > Lutraria rhynchaena. The sequence continues at coordinate 1,063,885 of VIBL01000051.1, forward strand.
TGAATTGTCATTGTCGGACCCAGGGGGGGACCCGGCTTACGCCCCCCCCCCCTAAAATTGCCCAAGCAAAGGTTTTTTTCTATCATGTAAGGTTCTGGAAATGTGCCTGAATTCCTTAGAAATGACCAAAACTCAGGAGCTTCCAGGGGCCAGGGCTTCACCCTGGACCCACCGGGGACCCCCTAGCCTACTTGTTCAGTTTCCGCCCCCCCTAACTAGAAATCCTGGATCCGCCTATGATTGTTGTCTAAGTCCATGCAATCATTTCTTTGTATTGGAGTTACAAATTTACTGAATTGAAACATCAGTGTATTTTTGTAATAATGTAATTAATTCATTCATTGGACAGTACTGTTATACAAGGAAGACATCAATTTTTTTACTTTTGATTGGCTTGTTATTTTATTTCCTGACTGGATATTTCAAATCTAGCAAAAATAATAAATACCATGGTGATACAGATGTGCTTGATTTATCTGTCTCTGATTACATGAAAATTTGCCATATATACTATCCTACATTAAAAACTAAACAATAACATACTTCAGTCATTCTTTACTAGCAAACAACCTCTTCCATGAATGTCTCCAATTTATCTAACAGATGCAAAAAAGTTTCACATTTGAACACATTTGATTGTACGCCTCTTCATGTCAGATCATCACTAATCAAGGACCGCAATGGAAATAAGGGGTTCCCCTTTTTTGCGTTATCCTTGGTGTGATGTTACTGACATGGGCTATTATTCATGTGCATTATTTTATTTATTATGTATCATGTTTTAATAACCATGTTATCTACTTGATGCCAAAATATATCTCTCTATATAGAAATGGTTACAGGTATTTTATATCTGGTTTGGGATGTACAATGTATGATGGTTTAACATTTTGAATGTTGTATATATTCATATTTATTGTATCTAGAAAGCTATAACTGACAGACAGTCTAAAATAAAAAAATGCTCTGTCGCTTTCTTATCTTCTCTTACAATTGTTTTTCATTGATTTCAGAAACATCACATCCTCCTATTCTCTGGAACATATCACTGGATGATGATGACAGTATAAAGGTAAAATGTAAAAAAATTGCTTGTTTCTGGTTACATGCGCATTAAAAATAGGGTAGGTACGTACTAAAATATTTTTTTAGGTAAAATATTTTTTTAGGTCTTTTTAGTATTCTTGGAACTGGCTTTTGAGATCCTGTTTTGTGCCAAAAGGTAAAAAAGTGGGTATGCTATTCCTTGGGCTTAATAAAAAGTCTAGGGTTGCGGGAAAATATTGTGTCAGGTTAGGTAACCAGAAACAAACTATTTTTTATGTCTCATGATAATTATTAAACATTTCGGGGTTTAAACTCAAATAATTCATGTTCATGTTGGTGATTTCTTTAAGCTGATGGCATCATCAATATCATATGTCAGTTATCTAACCTCTACATTAGCCCTGTTTCACGCACAAGTACATATTTGCTACTTTACAAGCAAACTGACAATTCCCGTAAATGAGTACAGTTGTCACAAGATACCAGTTTAAAATAAAATGAATATCCTGAAAACAGTTTTTTGTAACAAATATTAACAGCTCACACAAAGTCTGGTGAATTACCACTTGTGCATTTTAAGCATTTGGCTTTGAGCCTAATTTCCCATGTTAAGTCATATTTTCCTGTGGCTGCAAAGAACTATGTCTCCTGCATATTGATATTTGTTGATCAATGCTTGTGATATGTACTGAAATGCGTCTTCATATTTTTGTTTGTTACACAGAGCTACAGTTTCATATCAGAGTAACCAGATACAATTAGAAAAGTATCATCTCAGAAAATGGACACTGTGCTAATGGAGAACAAGACAAAAAACCAGTCAGAAGAAGACATTAACTTCCCTGCATCATCAATTGAAACCATTGACAACTCCTGTGATACGAGCAGTTGGAGCAGCGAGACTCCTTTACTGACAGATGGAAAAGATTGCACCAACGAGCCGATAGCAGAACAGCAACCATATGTGGACAATCAAACTACGTGTACATCATACACAAACTCTGTGTCCGATGTAAATGGTTACGATACATCTGTCACTAGCCTAGATGTGGCACTACGTGAAGATTACAAATATTCTGCCAAAACTGAATCCCAAGACATTCACTCAGCCCAGCAGTTGAGTTCAAACATCAGTCTTGCAATATCTGAGGTTGAGGAAGTTGTACCAACAATTCGTAACAATTTACACGTGTTTGGGAGCGGTTGGGAATTTGGTAGTGTTTGCAGTATCCCGTACCGCAGCAACCATGATATCAGAAGCAGTTCAACCACCATTGACAAACAGTCACATGATCTTCAGGGTAGATTGCTATCTAGAATATTTAAAGAGAAGATAGCTAGTACAAATGGGATTAAAGGTTCTGGTAAAGATATATCTGCAGAATTTATGGCTCCTCTTGAAGAGACTTCAGAAAATATTCCAAGTCAAAATAACCAGAAGAATTTACTGATATTGAGCTGCGGAGCAATGTTGTTACATGTTGCCATATTTGGACTTAGAAATCTTCAGAGCAGTTTAAACAGCAAACAAGGCCTTGGTGTTTTGTCACTTGCTATACTCTTTGCAAGCTTCATGGTTTGTAGCCTTATCAGCCCGTTCATAGTTAAACGATTTAGACCGAAGTTCTGTCTTAGTATTGCCTGCGTTGGTCATGTTTTCTACGTTGTGGCCAATTATTATCCAACATTTTACACCATAATTCCAGCGGCTTTCCTTCATGGTGGCAGCAGTGCTCTTCTTTGGAATGCTATGTCAACCTATGTTACTGAAATCGGACATGCCGAAGCTGAGAAAAGAAGTAAAAGTGTTACAAATGTGTTAAGTCGTTACTTTGGAGTCTTGTTTCTGACCCTGCAGTTAGCAATGGTTTTTGGAAATCTTGTATCATCCGTGATATTGTCCCAGTCTATGAAGAGACAGAGTGTTTCAACTATTGTCACCTCAAATTCTTCCAACCAAGATATATATGGACCCACCTCAAACACCACCATATCCATTCCATACTGTGGTGTTAAAGAGTGTGAAATGAGTGAAAGATCGGACACAGATCCACCAGTGGATGATTTAGACAAAGTTTTCCTGCTTGGAACTTACCTTAGCTGCGCCATTCTTTCCGTGCTTGTTATTCAGTGTTGTCTAGACCCACTGCCTACCTACACACCCACAACAGCATCACTGGAGGAAATTGTGCGTCAAGCTGGGGCTGTACTTACAATGGTGTTTGACAGTCGTTTTTGTTTCCTGGTTGTCATGTGTTTGTACACTGTTGTTGGAAATGGCTTTGTTGTTGCTGATGTTCTAAAGGTAATACCCTTCAACCTTCATGTAGATAAACACTTTACCATGCATTTATGATCATTGGATCATAGTGATTTAAAATTTTTAAACTACAACGATACATTTCCAAAATTAATCAATTGGTTGATAGTTAATGCCGGCAAACATCAATACCCTGATAAATGCCTTTTTTCTTTGAATGCTAACAGAAATTCAGGTTAATCAGGTATTGAAAGATAATTAATTCAGTCACCTCTGAATAAATACCACCTTGTGAATAGACCATTCTTTGAAAAACTGTCACTGATTATTTTGTACAAACTGACCTCTGAGTAAAGACCATCTTTCAATAAAGGCAACATTTTGTCATTCCCAAGGGTGGCCTTTGTTTACAGGTTTGACTGTATTTATTAAATGAAACTTTGACAGGTATTTTGACTGTGTATACTGATGCATATACTGGTATAACTATTATGATATACATGTCTTTCAGGTGTTTATCACGTGCCCTCTTGGTATGAAGATGGTCGGTTATTCGATGATCTGCTTTGGTATCTGTGGGTCCGTCAGCTCTTACATATTTGGAAAACTTGCGAAATGGATCGGCAGCATAACTGCATTTGTAATAGGTCAGTTATAAAGTAGGACAGCTTGTTTCATTGAATATTGTTGTTGGATTATAATAGTATTCATAATGCGTTAAGTTGAGCTAAAATGATCATTTTCACAATGGTTATTATTGACAATTATGTTGTTTCCATTTTACTAATCACGTTTGCTTTTTCCACAGCGGCAGCTGATGAGGCATGGTCCACTTTTGTTCCCAGAATGCAGTTTTGCTAATATTGATCAATCTGATTTCAGTGGTTTAAAATTAGTTAAACTGCAGCAACACATTTCCAAAATCAACGTAGATACCGTAAAAATGGTGATTGTTGGAATGAGAGAGAATAAAGAACACTTTAAGCTACACTGGATATGGGTTAGTGATGAGTTTAATACTCATGAAGGCGTTTGAGCTTAAGATGAAAACATAGGTTAATCCTATGTATTGCAGAGAGTACTGCTAAATAACTTTTCAGTATAAGGTACGATTTTCATTTGAAATTGCGCATACGGTTGGACATGTTATAACCAATCAATGTGCATAGTTTACGCACTAATAAACATCTATGGAGTCAACAGCAATTTCGTTCTTGCTAAACTGTGGACCGCTGATTAAAATGTTGATGTTGTCAAACTTTTTCTGACATTTTTCGTTGTTTCTGATATTTGAACAGTTGGTAAAACTTACCTGGATGGATGACGATCACTCAATGCCCGTACATTAAAAATTCATTCATTGTCTAAGAATTCTCAGAAATTTTTTTAATGAGATAATTAATTTTGGAGAATATTATCTCAGGTGAGTTACTTATGTCTGATTTGTATTCAGGCGTTAAATTATTAAAGTTTGGTAGCTGTTGTTTTAGTACATCAAATAGGTCAAGGCAAATATTTGATATAGTGACACAGTCGCTCCCTTGGAATAGGTGTCTGCTGTGTTTTATTAGCTAAAACATTGTAAAATGGATGCAAGGTTTTATTGTACCTTGTCTCATTGGCTATTCACAACCAGTCTGAAAAATTCATCTTGTATTCTGTTTACACAGACTGTGTGAATTCTAATTTCTGATCAGACTGGTTCTAGGTTCAGTAAATAAGTGAGGATTGTCTTTTTTCTGGTGGGTGCTGACTGATATAATTTTCTTACACACAAATAAATATGTCACGGGTAAAATGAAAACTTCAGACTATATTACTGTAACCCATTTTCTCAAGTTGTGAACGTTAGAACAAAGGTAAGTTTTTATGATCATTTTGTCTGGCATGTCTTTTACAGGAAGTTTCCAGGCATTTTGTCTCCATGACAACAAATGGATGATGATGATGATGGACGATCAATTTCCAGGATGTCTTAAGTTCGAGGACTGTAAAAGTTGTATTTTAAAATCAAACGTGCCCAATCAATTTCTATTCTTTTTATTGACAGCTGGTGGTATGAATGTTGCATGTTTGACTTTGATGATTTGGTGGGAGCCGACCAGTGACGACATCTACTTCTTGTTTGCATTCATTGGTGCATGGGGCTTCGCTGACGGTATATGGCAGTCCCAGACGAACAGTAAGTGACATTTAATAAGTGGTTATACTGTGAAGCAGATACATAAAGGATGCTATTGTCTGGAATTACACTAAAATATGGTCATAGTTGAATCTGATGTAGTGAAGTGCATAGGTCCTTGTTTGAGTGCATCATCTGATTTTATGTCTATATTTTTACTGTTACATTGTCTCTTTCCAGGTTTGATATCATCTGCCTTCGCTGATAGATACGAAACTGCGTTTGGATGTTGTCGTATTTTACAAGGATTGGCTGGGATCCTCGTGTTTAGTATGTCTAACTTTCTGTGTTTGACATCAAAAATTATTGTTACTTCAGCTACCTGCTGGTTAGCTGTTGTATCATACATAGCCATGGTGGTACTCCATAGAAGGCATGCAGATGTTACCGATGTATTGAGCGTTGATGTTATATGAGTGTAAACTATGACTGTTTGAGTGAAGTATAATGTGAAAATGCAGGTTTTTTGACCAGCTCTTTTCTATAATGCCCCATAGAAATGATGTGGAAATTTGTACCTCAAAGAACTACAGGGTACGTGGTTTTAAGAAGATTTTTAACCTGTTTATTTTTGGTTTTCTTACCTAAAATTATTTAGTATTAACAGCTTTATGTTACTAGGTGCATACAAAGATTGACTGGTTTTAAGAACTTTTTATTTCTGCTCTCTGATCTATTTGAGTAGAAATCTGACTTTTTAGGTAATGTTATGAAGGTACGTCTGCTAAAAGGCGATTTTATTGCAAAATGAAATTCAGAACTGAATTTTTTCAGTGATTTTATAACATCAGGATTCTAACTTTATACACGTATACATTTTGTGATTATTTTATCACTGTTACATAATTTATTGTTACATGAGTTACATTGTGTTCTGTTTTTGATTGTTAGGAGTACATTTTTGTACATTTTTACCAATTTATTTGTAATTAAATATATGGTTCAGGGTCTGCTTAGCTTGAAAGTGCTGCAGTTTAAATACTATGTAGTCAACTATTAGATAAACGGTTGTTATACAAGTATACATGTACTTTCACTGGATTTCTCATTACCATATTTATATGCTGTCTCATTTGAGTTGTTTTTTGAGGCTTGTACTGCAAGTTAGATGTCAATGTACATTATTATATCCAAACTGTGTTCTTGCTGCGTTAATAATTTGAGCGTGTGTATAATCTAAGCTTGTTTAATTGTAAGATGAAGTATTTCATATCCTAGTCTAGATATATAGAAGAGGACTGTTTGATATCTTCTTTCACCTTTATTGTTCATGTTTTATGTGTGCTATGCTGTACACTGTGTTACAGTACTTCGATTTTATAAGACTTACAGTAAAACCCTACTTATCACACTACCAACCTTTTGAAATGACCACTTATTTTTCGACCAATTTTCAATATTTCTTTTATAATTCAACTTGAATTGAGACCACCTTGATATAACGGCCAGTTATCTTTGAACCTGAAGTGGACTCGTTATTGAGGTTTTACTGTACTTAATGTAATTATGAATTAGTATTAATCCTTGTAAGATTATAATTTACATGTCAGCCATATTGGTATTTTTTCCTTTCCCTCATAATGCCGCACTTCCCTACATCTGAAGCAGACGACTTTTGAAAACATGGCGGTAGAAGAAGCCATTGCTTGTAAAGAGTAATGGCTTCTTTTACCACCATGTTTTCAACTCTGCCATAGAGAAATAACCCAATATTCTTAAATAAATTGATGTTTTGTATGAAAGAGTCCAAAATATGCTTATGAGGCAAACAGTTAAGATATTGTAAGAAACAACTCCCTCAGTCTGTACCCTACTGTTACATATTATTACTTTTACAGAACACATGTAAGTATTTTTGTTTAAGACCCATTAATAGGATGGCTGTAAAACCTTAGTCTTCAGCAAAACTTATGATGAGATCTTGTTAAAAAACTGGCCCTCATGTCTAGTAAAAATCCTGAGTTTTGTGTGGAGATTTATGACACTATACTTGTGTATTGTGGGCTGGTAATATTTTGTCCAGTCCAGTAATGTTTTCAATTTTGTCAGTTGTCTAATCTAGTAATAGTTCATCCTCTTTCCTATTCACTCAAATGACATAACATTTATACGAAACATATGACATGTTATTATACATGTGAAGTAAGGACATGCTGTCTACTTTATAATTGTTGAAGCACTGTTTTGAGCTTATATAAAAATATATATTTGTCATTTTACATCCTTTTCTAAAGTTTTTATATGTAATGTGAATTCTTGCATGATCAAACACTGACCTTTGCCACCTCTCAGTGCTGGGCTACACTTTATCTTTACAATATACAATTTTTCAGCACTTTTTTTAAGTAAAATTGTCTAAAATAAATTGATTGTTCTTTTTGAAATGTTTGTGTCTCATGACTCATTGTCTGCCATTTAATGGCTAAATATCATATATTTGAATTGTAAAAATGAACGAAATCATTTGTAGTTAATAATATGTTTATTATAATATTGACATGTAAGGGATCATTCAATGTTTATATCTTTGTTGTGTAAAATGATGCATGTTTCTTGCATTTGCCTTTCACTCATCCCTTTTTATGGTATCTTGTATCATATTGTAAGTTGAAGTACAAACAAGACTTCCGTTTCATACATAAAATATGCTGGTAGAATGTTAAGTATCTCTAGGGGACTTTGTTGACGCATATATTCATGATGTTTGACATTTTTTTCTTAAGTCGATTTTTTTCTTTGTTGATTGAAACTGAATCAGACCGGTTCGTCGCCAATATTGTTGTTAGTTGTCAAACAACAAGGTTAGTCTGATATTTTGGAGGTTATTTGTCTGTGCCAAACTATGACCAAATTTATAAATCATGACATTTTTGTTATGATGACATTTTTCTTTCTAAAACAAGTGATCTGTTTATAAATTTTACTTGAAAGATGGTCCTATTGTTTATCAAAATAATAAAATACTGTCAAACCTTTGTTTGCAGCCACCTCCAAATGAATACCACCTTTTGAATAAAGGCCATTCTTTGAAAAACTGTCACTGATTATTTAGAACAAACTGACCTCTGAATAAAGACCATCTGTCAATAAAGGCCACATTTTGTCTCCCAGTGGTGGCATTTGTTCACAGGTTTGACAGTACTTCATTACAAGAGGTGCAATCTCAGACAAACAAAAACATGGTAGTTTTATGCACCAAGTAAAATTGTCCCATTTTCAGAATTAAGAAATAACTAAATAAATAAATGCATGATCATGCATGTGCATTGGTTACATATTATTTTTTTTCACTGGGTTCAACGCTGTTTTTTTAACAGTTTTTGTTATATATGGAAGTTGGTTCACCTAACCAGTTTTGCTGGACTGTATACTAACCAGTACAAACTTACCCTTCCACAAGGAGCTGGCAACTTCTCCATGTATGTAAAATCAACATTTTTTTGTCAAATTTTCATACAAGGATATGACCAGGAATTGAACCTGGATCTCTGTGTCTTACATATTAATACAGTGATCATTGATGCAAGTCATTGTCATACAATGCATGTGCTTATCACATTTTGTGATCAAATATTTTTGCTTGTTAGCTACAAGTATTGAACATATTGTCTTGTGACTGATATATAATACTTTATTTTATGTATAAAATTAAAAACATGTTGTACATTGATTCAGAGGTTGTTTTTATTACAAGTCAGTGAAGTAAAAATTCACTTGGTGTCACTGATAGATACAAAATTATAGCCAGCATTGACCTTGTGAAATATAATTTTTAAGCCGGTTTCCAACTGTTAAGTCATATACAGGCAGGCTGGTTTCCTGGATTTTGGGCCAATACTAACCTTGTTCTCCGAAAGTAACTGCCAATATCATCCCATGAATTATCAGCAGAGGAGGACAGATGGCATAATGTCTTTAACTAAAAGCCACACAGAACATGTTCTGCACTCAAGATTCGAACTTGGAAACCTGAGGTCCATAGACCAAATACTCTAATTACAGCGCTAAAAGGGGGGGGAAATAATTTGTCTTCACTGAACATGCGTCTTTTAAATTTAGGGAAGTATTAAACACACCAGATAATCAAAGCAACATTGTGCAAGTTTTATTTTTTATTATCATTTAACATCAACTTACAACATGAAAAACAACCAGTCTGTATATGACAGGAGAACCTAAGAAAAAAGTGGAAACTTTTTAAAGGAGAAACACTATGGGAGAGAAGAACATGCGTGAAGAACACAGAGACGAACAGAAAATCAAGTCCTGTAAAAAATACAGTAGCAAATTTAAGTCACAAACTGGTGTAAATAAATGCAAACTATCAAAACAGGTTATTAAAACAGTTTATCAAAACAGTGCATTGTGGCAAGTCTATTAGAGAAGGAGGACAATATTAGATCCAAGTGTAAATGTGCAGGGTCCCAGGTTATAATACCTGAGATCATTCCGAAAGCTCAGATCTCCAATTTTGTCTTCATTTTTTTGAGATAGTTATAATAAATGATATTAATAAGACAGAATTCCATCAGAAAATTTGATCAGAATATGTTCATAAACATTAAAAAGTAAATTTTGTTCAACCAAAAACACTGTGAGGTTAAGATGGAGATTTAAGTTTTGGAAAGTTTTCTAGACTCGGCACCAGGCATATGAAAACATCCATTGAAAAATTACTTGAATGTTCATCAAGAATTAGTAGATACACTTGTGTATAAAATACATCTAAAGTAGTATAAAATCTACAGTCTCATGTAGCACTGTTCTCATCAGTAGTTTCATGTTTACACTGTTCATAAAAAAAACATAACATTATGACCATATCACATTGTCGTGAAACTATTCACGACTTAACAGAAAAAATACTGATTAAAGTACAACTCGGGCAGCTTAGATAAAATTGTCATTTTTTATACAATACTGTACTGCTTCACAAATATAAAACCATAGTAACACTTTATTTCTTGCCAACTCAAATAAATATAAAGCCATTTTCTTGTACATACAAATATCTACAACACAACATTTTGTGTAAGAATAAATGTCTACAAAGTCACATAAAATATGAAATTAAATATTTCATATTTAATTCAAATATCACACACTATTGTACATAATCATATATAAAAACAACACTTTGACAGAATTTGTATAAATTCTACAAGAAAATACAAAATTCTTTAAATTCTACAAGAAAATACATCAATAATACAAAGACAAGAGTACATCATTGGTCTAATTGTCATAATGACTAAGAAACAATGCTGATGTTGTTTCATGCTTTCCAGGATTGAGCAATATAAGACTTTCATACAAATATACGGGTACAGAACTAGATTTATGGATAAAAATTAAAAAAAAAAAAACAATATTTCGTGCAGGCTTACACAGGAAGTTGAGGAATACAAAATGGTGTTTAGTATAGTGGTATATAACATTAAAGGTAAAGTGTCCTTGGCACCTGAATAATTTGAGACTAGAATTTGTACATAAAATGACAAATAGGACAAATAGTGGATTACACAAACATATCGTCATACTGCTACCTTTAACAAACTGTTGGCACTTCCAAACAGTAAAATATCTTATTTTGCAAGAACTTTACTTTGCCATTAAATCTAGTATCTTTTTTTACCAGGGTTTAATGTCACACCAACAAGCAGGGTCATTGGGCAGCTTTTCCCCCTTTAACCTTAGGGAAAGAAACCCAGATGTAAGTAGTCCCAGGGAGAACCACCCAGCTTCTGTAAGCTATGTATATTTTGACAATCACATTCAACTCCCAGAATCCCACATATCCAAACATCATGACTGTTGAACATATATGTTAATTTCAAATGGTTATAAAAGTCATGAAAGATTGATGTCAGATATATAATCAAATATCACTAGAATGTCTCGTAATAATGCATAAAAATAAGTATGAATGAAAATAAATCAAATATACCATTATTGGAATTATGACAAAACATATATCAATGTTAAATGAACTGTACTCATTAGGAAAAATTTGCAAAATAAAGGCAGCTCAAACTTTGGCAGATTTATCGTATCTTGTATAATAATAGTAATCAAATGAATGAAACATGTTTTTTATACAATCAGCCTATAATTCTATAATTAAGACGTGTTACAGCAAACATGCTTGAACATGTAGAAGACCTAGCAATTAAGTTTAAACAGGAGTATTTGAAAATGACAGCAATCAAGAGCAGAAAATGAAATCTATCAGATGTTTCTAATATACCACAGACTCATTAAAAGTAACAAGTAAAGCTATAGACTATTTTGCTTCACTTTAAAATATGTTTTCAATTAAACTTCTATTATGTTATGCAAATCTAACTATAGGTTTGAAAGAAAGTTACACCCATACAGTACTTTAAGTATAAACATCTAATAATGTGAAAAAAATATGACAGCAATTGAATTTAGAAAGCACCTGATTACATAATACACTAACTAGATAATTATCAAAACAGTTGCAGACATCAACATGCTAAGACAATCAAATATAACCCTGATTATATAAAGATCAAATAAAATTCAAACACTGGTCATACAGATTTCATCACAGTAAAAAGTGGATTGTTTAACTTCTCGGTTTATAAGATTGTTACATAGAATACGTAACACTTGTATTAAACATTCAATTAAACATAGTCTACTCTAAGTCCACTTAGTTTTATCTACAATTAAGATGGATTTCTAAACCCAAAGAATCAAAACATAGGATAAAAAAAATTAGCAATGTCATTTCATTAATAGCATTAATTACCTAGATTAAATAACGGAACACGTATTAAGCAGTAATGAAGTATAAATTATTTGTTCCAAAAAAAAAAAGAATACAAGACAACAACACATGGAATTTACTTCCCGGGAACAGGAATAAATGTCGGTCTATCTGATGCCTTATATGCTTTCTTTGGGGTGTAGATACCGACTTGAACCGGATATCTTGTACCAGCCACATCTATCTCATATCGAGCTGAAGGGTCCTTAATGTATTCATGAATTTTCTTTGTAATTACGGGACTTCCATTATCATCTAAGTGATTAATATATCCTAGACAAACATATTTATCTAACGTAAAACCATACGCAGCAGACGTCGTCAGGCCAACCATTTTACCATTTCTATATATTGGCTCTTTGCCAGATGGCCAGACATCAGCATCTATATCAAAGTCCTGCAATTGAAACTGACAGAATTTCTTGCTAATTCCAAATTCTTTCTGTTTCAACAAAGCTTCTTTTCCGATGAAATCTTTTCTCTGGAATACAAATACAATAAGATATGAAACAACTGAATATGATGACAATATTTTGTACTATGGAAGTCATCTTTGTAACAGAGGGATTCATTCACAGGAAAATTGATCTTAAGTTTAACTGGATGATCTAACAAGAACTCCGCACAGTGGCATCAATACTTTTCTGTTTTATATCATTCTATTCAATAAGCAATTTTGACCAAAATTTTAGATATAAAAAGGGGCATTACTCCAAAAATATAGCTTTCAGAATAATGCCCCTTGACTTGCAACTGTACCTTGTCATGATAATCAAGTATTCCAAGTGTCATGTTGATATCTTTAAGTGTTTGAGTAATAGGCTACATTAAGGTTTTCACATGATAACAAGGACGATGCAGCAATCATAATAGCTTGACTTTTTCTATGAAACAGACAAGCTAACAATTGGCATAAAACCTGAGCCATCAATGCTTTATAACGATCATAAAAAGCTGAAACAATTAAAGATCCTTACATCTAGAGACACTCTGAAGTCTCGTCCTGTCTCGTATGGTGTTGTATGAGGATCCATATCAGTACCCCAGTACGCAAACAGTTTCTCGATACGTAGATGACGTAAGGCGAGATATCCAGCATTACGTATACCATAATCCCTTCCTGCTTTAATCAACATCTCGTACACATGTAGAGCATACTGAAAACAGGTATATCACTATTATCAACAAACATATCATGGATTTTAAAACCATGTACCAATCACTCATAAATCACAGTTTTGAGAGAGTTAAGCCCCTTGATAAGCCACAAACATTACTAAATATTTCGATTGCAACTTACCAACAACATTGAGTTCAGTCTTACATATCAGTCATTCATCTAAAAGTGTTTATTTCAATACATGAAAAATTGCTAAGGAAATTCTGATAACACATTGTCCCACAGAGTTTAGATTATACAGCTCCGCCTGTTTTATTAACAATAATAAATTATAGAATAACTTGCTAAGTTTTTATCCACAAACAAACCAGTTTTAAAGTAGTTAGGCATGGCCTTATTTTACTGTTGGTTCAAGTCCAAATTTGAAGAACCAAAACAATAATGTTGAGGAGTATTGAGAGGAGTGAGACAGTTGAAATAACAAACAAATTTTTATAAGAATGGCCTAAGAATGACTTGCAATATGAAATACTTACCTCTGATGGAATATACATAATAAATCCATCCTCTCCACAATGTGTTAATCTCATAGTGATGATGTTACTGGCATATCCAACATCAATAACCTGTAAACATGTATATTATACATTACCAACTTAATAACACAATAATTACAGCATCAATAACCTGTAAACATGTATATTATACATTACCAACTTAACATCACAATAATTACAGCATCAATAACCTGTTAACATGTATATTATACATTACCAACTTAACATCACAATAATTACAGCATCAATAACCTGCAAACATATATATTATACATTACCAACTTAACAACACAATAATTACAGCATCAATAACCTGTTAACATGTATATTATATATATACATCACCAACTTAATAACACAATAATTACAGCATCAATAACCTGTAAACATGTATATTATACATGTACATTACCAACTTAATAACACAATAATTACAGGTCTTAATTCAGGTGAATGGGTCTTAATTCAGCTTCAAAATTAAATTTAAGTGCAATATAATCCTAAACAAAACATTATCATTAAAATCCAAGTACATGTACAGTTAAGCATATAACAGTAACACAGGTGTACCACAAATAATATATGTAATACACACCTGGCATGTCATTGGTTTAAAGTCATGCTTGGCTGTCGATGTTTCTGTGACATCACTCAGTAATTGTTGAGCATGTGGACCTATCAGATTTAATCCAGAGTACATAGAGGTCACATCTCGAATTTGAACCGAACCGTCCTTCGGTAAATGCCTCTGCAGCCAGAACATACACCGAGTCTGTTGTGTGGTCGGTGCAATCAGAAAGAAACTGAAATTGAAGTAAGCAATATGTTGATTGATATTTGATAAATTCTTTGTAAAGATATTAACACAATGATATGTTGTTTGATATTTGATAAATTCTTTGTATAGATATTAACACAATGATATGTTGTTTGATATATGATAAATTCTTTGTATAGATATTAACACAATGATATGTTGTTTGATATTTGATAAATTCTTCGCACAGATATTAATACAACTAAGTATAATGAAGTGGACTGAACAGTACGTCACACAATATTTAAAACAAGATTTTATGAAGAAGGACAGATGAATCTTAGTCACTCTTCAGTTGGAAGCTAGTCCTAGTTGTTGCTAATAGAAGGACAGTGTTATAAAGTCATATATATCAACAACAATTAGATCAAAATTTAAATTATGAAAAAAGTTCCAGAGAAAAATCATTTGTCTGTTGATAAAAATTTGAGTGAAGTTGTAAAGTTGAATTTATAAAACATTTGCAAACACTAATGCCATATTTTTCTGTACATACATACATCAAAATGTTGTAAAATGTATTTCATACATTCATCAAAATTTTGCTAGAAGTAGAAATATTGTTAAATGAAACTTAGGTACAGAAACTTTATAACACAAGGAAGGGACACAACTCTATACAAACTGACTGATATAAGTAAAACACAGTTGTCTTTCATTAGCAAATAAAACATGAAACAAAAGGTCCTCCCTACAATTATTTTTTGGTAGTATTCTGACAGTTTCGGGATAGAGTTGGTTGGTGGATATTTTAAATAAAACATACACATATGTATATAACACAGTGTCTAACAATTGTCACAGTTGTGACCGAGGTCCAGTGGTTAGTATGCTGGACTTTTAACCTGGCAATATGGGTTCAAATCCCAGTCACAGCAGGTCACACCCTTCTTTGAAAATTTGACATATGTGGAGAAGTTGCAGACTCCTTGTGGAAGGGTAAGTTAATACTGCTTAGTATACAGTCCTGGAAAACTGATTAGGTGAACCAGCTGCCAATATGTAACGGAAAAATTGTTGTAAAACAGTGTTAAACCCAGTGAAAGAAATATAATGTCATACATGTAAATGGGTACATGGTATCTTCATGATAATTACGAACAACAGTGTACAATAGTCAACAATAGTCTAACAACAAAACAAGTGGCTGACTAGCATAATCATGTACTAAAAATCATTGGGAGAGTGTTTCTTTCAATATTGCATAATTCATGAATTGTTATTAATAAATTGTACACATCATCGCTCATGTCAGAGTTAATGAAATGAATTTGAAGTATTCTAAAAATATTCATTTTTTTCAAATATCCAAATGATTTTAATACAGATATGGATAAAAAAATGTGAAACTAAAAGGTTACCATAGAAACTGTTAAAACGAAAATTATTCATCTAATAACACTAATGAATACACATGCTACAACTTTCTCTCATTAGTGACTCAGACATGTGTCCTGGTATTTGGACCCCAGAAACACTATAGAGAGAAAGTCCTCAACACAACAGCATGCATTACCTGAATGTATGAGTGCTGAAAACAACCAGAACAATAAAGATAGAAAACTTACGACAACACAAAGAAAGCACAGCTTGAGATAAAACAAGTTGAAAATCAAACTTAAATCAGACCAAGGCTAGTTTAGAACCTATAATTGGTGAAAATTGCATAATCATAGGCAGTTATTGATGACAGTTATTACCAATTTTACTTTTTCACCATCATGCTTGTCTTTGTTTAAACAGGAATGTGATAACTTTGGGCCAATAATTAGTGTAAAATCTAATGGTTATTGGCTAATACATAAAATAGCAATCCCAAATTCAATTACAAAAAATCAATGATTTGTCAATGTATGATTACTAAAGAGACATAGTCATATTCAGTATAATTTCCCCATTTTAAACATATTTATACATAATTTCAACCAATTAGCCAATCACTTGTCAAGGTATTATAATTGAAAAATTATCTGTCACAACAACTGCAGCAAATGTGCTGTGACAATGAGCTGTGAAGTAAAACTTTAATAAAGTAATTATCTCATGCAAAAAATATCACATGGAAATTTCTGAACTGGTCAAAATCTAGAAAAAAAGATCCTGTGATCAATAAAAGACAAACTGAACCCTGTCGACTACAGTACAAAATTATCATATCCTGTCAGTCACAGCACAAAAATTATCATATCCTGTCAGTCACAGCACAAAATGATCAGACCCTGTCAGTCAAAGCACAAAATTATCTTATCCTGTCAGTCACAGCACAAAATTATCATACCCTGTCAGTCACAGTACATCCTGACATTAACAGCTGTCTTACATGATACAAGATGTAAAAAAAACCAAAGTAAACCTTGATTAAGAAATCCATTGTTTCAGGTTCAAAACCTTAAACTGTTAAAAAAGTGAAACTGAAACGCAAAGGTGAAACAGGCAAACTTCAACTAAAAGCACAGAAAACTGACATAAAATCACTTTATCCCTGTTAATATTATCAGGTTAGTAATTAAAATAAGTAATTAAAATAAGTAATTAAAATAAGATCACAGCAGTTAGTGACTTAAGCTACTAGATGATGATAAGTATAAGATTTCTGTTTATAACATTATACATGTAGTAAACGTGACTCATGTTAGCACTGAGATTTCAAGACTTTTTGTATTAATTGTCTTAATAATGACTGAAAATTAAAATGTATGAAAACATCCGATGCCAACCGAATATGATCCAAAATTGAATTAAACATAGGATAAAATCTGACAACTTGTTAATCGGAACTTCAAGAAATTTGGATGTAATGAAAAAATTCCAGACCAATGTAAACCTTTCGAGATAAAAATTGAATCAAGTTCATGCTAACGTGTCAGTTGTATATGGTAAATTAATAGATTTTTTTTGTTTCAAAAACTTAAGTCACACTATCACAGGAGATATTCTTTGTTAAATTACATGTATATATAATTTATTGGTAAATAACTGTGTCATTATATACTTCCATATAGATCAGAGTGGCATTAAAAAGAGAAAATAGCAAGGTGTTCAAAGACAATTTAGTATATGTCTCAAAAAAGGAATAATAACCAGTGTGTGCACAGTATGATAAAAACACCACTAAAGGGAGACCACTCTAGATTTACATCAGAAAACCAAAACAATAAATAGCATACAAAGAGGTTATTTGTACTTGTGATTTTGTTGATATTTTAATAATTAAAAATCAAGCAGCTAAATACAGGGTGATCCATGAATTATGATACTTTCTCTTCTAATAAAATTGTAAAATAAACCAGAATATTTGCTGAAAATATATACTGTAAAAATCATAAGGCTTTACTTTTTTCACTGAATTAAAAAATGTAAAAAATGCTGACATCAAAACACTATTTTCATTACTGAGCCTCAGCTTTCTTCCATCAGTAACAATCTATAACAGTTCCTCTCCTCTCCAATAACAAACTCTCCTTCAAACACTTGTACAAAATAGAATCTCTCATAACACAACAATAATTCTCAGAAAACAACTTCTCATCAACAATTCTATTTGCATTACAAACCTCCCTCCACAACAAGTAACTACAACAGTCATAACTCGCCTCTCTAAACATAGTAAAAAATGTATCAGGGTAGCTAAGTTGTGAAATAATATGAGGTTTTTGTATTTTTTTAAATAAACATACGGCTGTTTTAGTATTTTTAGTGTAAGATATCCTGATCAAATTACTTCAAGTTGATCTACAAGTTCATCTTAGATTCAGATTTTTAAACAATAAAAAATTAAACAATATTTTAAAATGAGCTGAGATCACGTTGAAACAGGGACAAATTAAATGTTTAATTATAAAGTATCATTATATCTACAAATTTTACACATCATCCAAAGTGACTCTTGTAAAAGAATTTACAGGACAAAAGTCTTTTTTATTATGCAATACATAAATATAACATCAGAGTATGAATACATCAGTATCATGAGATAATTTCCGACTATTTTCTTTGTATCAGATATATTTAGATATACAATTAAACACAGTGATAGTGAAATGAATCACAAGAAATATTTCTATTTGCCAAACATGTCCTTTTTAATTTTTTTGTAATGAATATTGTAAAATATGGATATAATGAAGAACCATATTAGTTCAGGTCTCAGGAATTCACTATAACTATGCTCCACCATACACAGCCGGAATGAATGTTTGTTAGATAATGTACGAGTTACTAAGCAGAGAAATTTAACAATACTTTTCTCCTTGATTAAATGACGTTACCATTGGCAAGCATTTCTCACTGATTTGCTAATAATATAAGTCAAACTTTGAAATAATTCTACCAAGAAATGAGCAACAACAGGAAAGATCAAAAAGATAGCAACTGATGTTATGTTTTCCTATAGACATAACACCGTATACCAATACATAAGCCATGTATTCATTCCAATAAGAAGCAAAGAATGCTTTTAAAAGTCGCAGCATAACATAAATGGTGCATAATTTTACACACTTCTATAGGTTACCTGGTAAATACTTTGTTGCATTGCCCACAGTAAAATAGAATCATAAGTTTGATAATAATAGCTGAATGTTTAATTATATGTCCTTAATTCTGGTTCTAAATTACATTCAACTCATGCATTTCCAGTCTTAGTTCTTAATGCAATGTTTGGTAAATAACATGACCATGAAAAGAAATAATTAAAAATATTTTTAAGAAATCTTTTACTTTTATAAAATTACATTTACAACCTACATGCTTACCCAAAAGCCCAAAGCCCGCAGCAAGTTAATTTCTTTTTGGACTTTGAACTTCACAAAATTGTGTGTTTGAGCTAGTGATAAATTGTTTATTTTCAACAGCCCTATTAGGCTAGTGCTTTAAATAAAAAATAGTCAGAACACTGCAATTAAGATCATATCAAAGAATTGTTTATATCCCTAAATCTTACTAAAAATTGATAATGATAATACCACACACCACAAGATGGTTTACTGACGTTAATCATCTAACTACTGTTATTAAGACGATCAAGCAACTCACGTGTTATCTCGTAATGGTACAATACTGCAATCATTTTCATATCCACCTTGTTTGTTCAACATGCCAGTGTGAATGACGGTACCAATGCCTTGATCTATATCGTTAGAACAAATATACTGTAAGAATTCCAATGCTTCCGATCCTTTGGACTGAAAAATAACAAACATAAGTATGTATATACAATACAACCTGATCTACAGACAACCTGTGAATAAAGACCACCTGTCAGTAATAACCAATTTTTATTTCCAATACAAACTTTTAAAGTTATTTAAAGCAATTTTGAATAAAGACCATCTTAAAAATTCATTTATCTGCAACTGATTATCCAATAATCAAATTCATTATTCAGTCACACCTGTGAACAAAGACCACCCTTGGGTAAGACTAAATGTGGCCTTTATTGACAGGTGGCCTTCATTAAGAGGTTAGTTGGTTCTAAATAATCAATGATGTTTTTTAAAGGAATGGCCTTCATTCACAGGGTGGCCTTTATTTGGAAGTTTGACTGTAAAAGAAATGCTTCCACTTGTGTTTCAACAAAAGCAAAAAGAATCATAGCATAAAATACAAACTAATATTAAGCGAAAGGATTTCGTAAAGAATAATTATTTAGTTTTTGTGGTCTATCATAGTTCATACATACTTACTTTAATTTCAATTTTGGTGAATGACGACATGTCCACGAGACAGACCCGTTCCTTACACGCCTGGTATTCCAGTTTGACTGCGTTGAACCACCCTGGTTTACCGAACGTTCCTTTTGCCATGGTGCTTTCATCCATGTACTCATCAACATCTAGAAACAATAAGATACTACACTAGATTTTTATTCATAATACTCAATTATTTTCTTTTGAAAATTATTATCTGAGAGAACAAAAACTTCATTCCATAGAAGAAGACTGATTAGCAATCTTCACAGATCAATGATGACTAAAGAAGCCAGCAAGCTTGCTCCTTAAAGTGTAAATTGGTCTCAATAATTGTAAAAATCAACATGATAAAAGTTTACAAAAAAAATTCTTAAAAAAATCTGTCCAGACTTATACAAGAAGTATATCTAAATGATTTGTATGCAATTCAAATCTTTGAAACATTTATTTAAACAATATTCCATTGTCAACAATGATATCCCAACAGTTCAATAGTAACAAGCCGCGATTAGTGAGCTGGACTTGTAGATCAATGATCAGGGTTCAAACCCCAGTTGCAGCAGGTCATACCCTTCAATGAAAATTTGACAAAAATGTCCATTTTCCACCATATGTCGAAAAGTTGCTGGCTCCTTATGGAAAGGTAAATTAGTACTGGTTAGAATACCATATGCAGGAACCGTCTATAACTGAAAATTTGTTGAAAAACTGTGTTAAATCCAGTGAAAAACGAACAGTAACAACATGATTGAGTTCACAATGTTCTCTAGTTACCCTCATCACTGTCTGGAGCAAACCACATCGCTCTCTCATAGGCGTTAGTCTCACCAAAGTTGGCTCCAGATACTTTCAGCTGGGTGTGTATTGGTGATGTACGTAGATTACGTCCACTAGAAAACTGGTTGTATGAATACTTCAGATGATATAAAGCTGAAATATAGTAAAACATAAAATATAGTAAAACGTAAAATATAGTAAAACATAAAATATAGTAAAACGTAAAATATAGTAAAACGTAAAATATAGTAAAACATAAAATATAGTAAAATGTGAAATATAGTAAAATATAAAATATAGTAAATATAAAATATAGTTAAACATAAAATATAGTAAAACATAAAATATAGTAAAACATAAAATATAGTAAAACATAAAATATAGTAAAACGTAAAATATAGTAAAACATAAAATATAGTAAAACAAAAATATAGTGAAACGTAAGATATAGTAAATCATAAAGTAAAGCATAAATGAAAATACAGTAAAACATTCATGAAAATATAGTAAAAAATACAATATAGAAAAACACACAAAAAATATAGTAAAACATAAATGAAATATAGTACAACATAAAATATAGTAAAACAAGCAAAGCCAATCCACAAATATTATTGAGAATAGAACTGATTTGAAGAAATAAATGTTAAAAGATAAATTGTTGTAGAAAAGAAACATGCATGTTCTATTACTACCTATTGTTTCCTTGACACGATCACGGAGGAACTTCTTGTTGCTGTGATGAGGAACAAAACGTTGAATATCACAGTTCCACAGACTGGTAAGTTTAGGATAACCATCAATGATGAGTTCTGTCAAATATTTGCCTACCCCACCAGCACCCTGTATTCCTCGTGAATGCATACCAGCTGCTACATAGTAATTATATACCTGCGTGAAATATTAAAAGAAAGTATGACAAAAATAAGAAAATATCTGTACAAATCAATGATAATGAAAAGTAAAAATCAGAGTCAATACTGTCCTCTCTCATAACATGAGAAGACAAGAATTCTTTTTAAGATAAATTCAAAATGTATAGTCATCCTTAAAAAATGTTGCTTTGAGGTTATGCGACCCCAATTTTAACTGGGGGTAGGTAGGTAGGGTTTTTTTTTTGGTAACACAATATGCTGGCACTGGAAATGGAATAAAGATCAAAAAAGTATTTTTGTCAAAATCACTAAAACTTTTTTGGGTAGGGACTTTTTTTAATGAGTCAGTCGTGTAGCAGCTGAAGGATGGTCTAGTGATTGTTAACCTTTGAACTATGAATGTTAAACTCTCCTGGACAGGTTATTTGATTTACAATCAATATCTTAGCAATGAATAATGACAAAATGTAGTAACTTCTGTTTAATGGCACAAGATAAATCCATCCAACAATACAGAAATGAACACATGTCCCAGTATCTAAATACCATTAATTCAGTCAGAATGGTAAGAAATCAGAATTAAACATTGTGGAATGCTAATTGACAGTTACAAGCAAATACCCAACCATGTAGTTCATATGGGAAAATCATTTAGATAACATGGTAAATACATGATACAACTCAATCCTGATCAATCAACTGAGGTAAATTTTTTAAGAGATAGAAAATTCGTTCATGCTGTAAACATGATCATCAAAGCATACTGTACGTAAGAAAAAGTGAACCAAGAAATCTGGCTTTCCACCATTCAAAACAAGTATGTTCTTCTATTTGAAGGATCAATGCTAATACAAGCCACTGATGAGACGTCAAGCTGTGGCATGGAAAAAAGACAAAACGATATGTCTCATAGAATACCATGATATGTACTAACCTCAGAAGACTGTCCCAGAATCCAAGACTGGTCAGGCGTAAAACTTTCTGGACCGTTAGTTAACTGTCGTATCTGGGCATCATTTAACATTGGCATTCTGTTTAATATACCCTGGAGTAACACCTCTGTAACACAAAAGACACATTATTTACACTGTATAATCTATGATACCTACAGGGACAGATTGGGACACTTTGAAAGGATATAACTCCACTAACTAAATTAAAGTTGGCATCATGTTGAGCAGGGGAACTCAACTGTATAATTAACCATGAATCTCAGTGACCTGAAGTTTCTGTATAAGGGGTTGGGATTTTCATAAAACACACAAAACTAACTCACTCATTTTTTATCAAGTTCAATTGTTCTTCAAAGTTTGTCAAATTGCCAATCCTGACAAGACAAATATTTGAGTTATTTTGAAATCCTTTTGTAAGTTACAAAATTATGGTCAAGATAAGAAATTGGACAGAAACATGCATCTACATATTATGCAAAAACTTATCATTGCTAAGGCTCAACAAATATAAAATATACCAGGAAATTTTTTGATATGTGCAAGAAAGTAAATGCTGATAATATGATAAAACATGTTCAAAAGAAAGGACACCAGAATAGTGGATTAGACAATTAAACTTTGAGACAGATGGATGGATGGATGGATGGACGGACTTATGAGAGCTACTGTATGGGATTATTCCCATTGATTTCCAATTTAATGATTTCAACCCCACAAGAGAGATTTTCTGACCCTACAAGTAAAAATTAACCCCCGCAATGGCAGTTTGTAATGAAAGAACCTTATAATGTCAATTTGTACACTTACCCTAACTTCCAAATATATTTCTCATTTGTACAGACGGACAGATGGTCAGACAGACATTGATGAAATACATCTCATCTCTTACCAAGAGAAACAAATACATTCCCAATTGAGATATCTATGAGTAGTGAGTACTTTGAGTATCTTGAGGATAAAAACAAGAACTTACCAAATTGATCCCAATCTTCCGGTAGAAGCTGGAACTCGAACTTGGCAGGAATACCTTTATGGAATACAGGTTTACCACCATGTTCTGGAGGCTCAAAACCTCCAGCCATGATACCACCATTCCATTCACGGAAGTAAGAATGTCCATCAGGGTCTCTTATCACTAAAGAGCAAAATATCAAAACTGGATAGATAAAAGATCATAAAATAGATAAAAATTACTGGATAGATAAAAGGATGACACAGAGAGAATGATGAATGGAATGGCCACCATGATGAAATAGAAGATTTAAATAAATAGAATAATGGTTATATCTAAAAGGGTTTGTCATGTAGATCAAATATAACCCATACAATATTATTATATATGGATTACATTTGATAAAACCACAGGTTATATCTATCAAAGTCAAAGAATGGATTACTGAATGAAATGAAGTGTTGAATAGATTCACGCAACAAATAGTCAATGTGTGAAAAATAATTCGGATGAAAAAATGGGTTAATGAATAAAGAGAAACAAAATAATGACACAGTACACAAGTTACTGATAATGAACAAGCCGACTAACCAGGCATGTTACTGTCTATACCATCTATCGGTTGTGTTACGATGTAATAATGCTCACAGGAATGTACAGGTACTCTGACCTTAGGTATAGTCTTCTTGCCAAGCTCACGAGCCCACTGATATAAACGTAAATATAACACGTAATAAAATAGGTCAAAACAAAAAATACATACACGTTTCATTCTATTTCATGGTAACAAGGCCTATTCATGGTTTGGTCTCTCTATGTACAGAAAATTCTTACAATTAATGAAATATATGAAACTAAAATTTCATTTCAAAAGTTTGGCAAAATGGTCCTATAGAAAGAGTAAGGCAGCGGCCATGGTCCAGTGGTTCGAATGTTGGACTTGTAACCCAGCGATCTGGATTCAAATACTGGTAGTGGCAGGTCATACCCTTCTAGGAAAATTTGACAAAAATGTTGATTTTCCTCCATATGTGAAGAAGTCGCCAGCTCCTTGTGGAAGGGTAAGTTAGTACTGGCTAGTATTCAGTCCAGGAAAACTGGTTAGGTGAGCCGGTTGACGCATATAATGGAAAAATTGTTGAAAAACAGTGCTAAACCCAATGAAAAGAAAGAAAAAAGAAAGAAAGACACAGTCACAACATCTTGATCTAATCCTGCGATATATTAATATAGTATAACCCCTGAAATAATAAATAATTGTCTGAAACTGGAATTTTCAGAAAACTGGAATTTTGGGGTCCGATTTTCATGGGTTTTATTGTATATATAATATAGATTACCTGACCAGCGCAGTTAACAAAGTATTCACATTTTATTGTACCCAGACTGGTCTCAACAGCTTCCACTGTATCATCAACTGTTAAAACTTTATCTACAGACACACCCTCCATGATCTTAACACCTGTAAAAAACATTAGTTACATAACCGTACCAATCATCTCTTATACCACATCATAGCTATCAATACAATAAACTCTCTTCATGGTGCTTTTTGTTTCGTAGTTTCTATCATCATCTTTAAAAAAATATCAGTTTTTGGCCCACTTTTTGCGATTACTTTTCATTATGACAATATGAACAAAAAACATAGCAAATGTTTTGGTTAGAATACTGCTTGGCTGATCAGTCACAGGCAATGGAGATTTCTTCATCAACAAGAACAAATTGTTATCCAGGCTACCTTTGGATGACATATTGCCAGAACTTTTGTAAAACTGAAGAATTATTTCGGTTCCAAAAAGTTCAAAGTAATTAGTAGACTAATTAGTTAACCCAAAACAACTCAAAGTTTTCACAGCAAAGAAAAAATATTTTCAAGAAATGTGACTCAAATTTATTTTCTTCAGAGGAAAGTTGAAACACAAATAAGTGAATTAAAAACTAATGATAAAAGAATCCTAGTCCAGTTAAAGTATGTGTCACTCCTAATAACTACATGTATCTAAAAGGTGAAAATTGAAAATTTTCAAAAAGCTGGAAATATTAACCTCGGTGACATGGAAACAATATAAAGCAGTAAGGAAAAAACTGGAGGTTCTGGAAAACTTTTAACCATGTGTATCTATAATTTATCCATGAATCAATGATTCTCTCATTTTGTGAAAGATTTGTAACTAAACCTTGTGGTTTATTTACATAATTTGGACTTTTTTAAACATTTATATCACCTAGTTCTCTTGCTTTTTTGGCAAATGTTTGTCCAATGTCGGGAGCAGTGGCTACACCATCATTAGGTGACCATAACGCACCCTGAAAAATATCAGATATAGTTAGTTCACTTGTGCAATTACTCGAATATCCAAGGGACTATCACAGATATTTGAATAATTGCTGAATATTTGGATATTTTACCATTTCGTCACAGAATTGAAACAACAGCTATGTGTTTGATACATACATGCATGTTCTTATGTAGATTGGTGTTTATTACATTAAAATGTTCACATTCATTTTGGACTGAACTGTTAGTCATTTGAATAACTGTATTTTTGGAAATTCACATCTTTTTTAAAATGATGATGTCAACTTATAGGAATGATTTGAATATTCCCGTGGAAAATTATACTTTAAAAACTTACAAACAGACTGTACATTTTACATTTGACTGTACAAAATAGTAAGAAAAAATACAAGTTCTAATATCAAGTAAGATACAGCAGAATCCGTAACTTTTTTTCAAAGAAATATCAATGTTCGTTGCTATATTTTTTTCTAACTTGTCTTGTAAACTACACAACAGATGATAAAAGGAAAAACAAACCATATAACATCAGGTTGGTTTTAGACTGTTTGTATTTAGATCTACTGATTTTAGTCTTCTCAGACCTTCATTAATCTGTCTTGTACTTGACAACATTTTGGTGAAGTATTTTAAAGCAAGATTAGTTGAACTGACCATCATAATATAAACACAAACCTGTAAGTCTGTATATTTAATGTGAGGACACTTCTCTTTCACGTCTTTAGGTAATAATAAATGAGCTTCCTCATTCACTGACCTATTAACAAACATAATATACATGTATACACAAGTATGATGTGTTATATATCATCATCCTTACAAACATCTCATTACCGTGTGTGAAAGTTGAAATTTAAAAAAAAAACGAAAAACTTAACCTTAGTGCTGCAAAAATAGTAAAAATAAAAGGACCTGGACAAAAATGGAGGTTCTGAAAAATTCTGGAAAAACTCAACCATGCAATACTTGCTCCTTTAGTATGAAATATTTTCATCCAATAAAATTCTGAAAAAATACGAATTACCTCAATGGAAAAGTATTGCAGGAATATAAGAGCTCCGCAGAGTGGCGCCAACACTTGTCTATTTTATATCATTCTATTACATAAGCAACTTTGACCGAAATTGTAAGTTAAAAAGGGGCATAACTCCAAAAATATAGCTTCAGAATAATGTCCCTAATCTTGCAATTGTGCATTGTCAAGATAATCAAGTATTCCAAGTGCTGTGCTGCTATCTTTAAAAGTTTTTGAGTAATGGGCTGCATTAAAGTTTTTGTACGACAATTATGACGACAAAACAGCGACCATAGCAGCTCAGCTTTTCTTTGAAATAGACGAGCTAATACTAGCTGAAAGCTATTGATAACCTATGAGTATAAATAATAAAATTAGATTTAGAGATTACATACTGCAACATAGCAAGTTTTTTCTTTAGTGCTATCAGTCTATCCTTAGTTTGAGCCACTTCTAAGCTGCCAACTCTTTTCCATCCTGAAAAGTCAAAATTATTTCTTATAGTTTACGTCATTAGTATACCTGAATACTGCACCATCATATGAGTTAATAAATTCACAGTCTGTT
The DNA here is from genome assembly GCA_008271625.1 of Lutraria rhynchaena. Lineage (NCBI taxonomy): Eukaryota > Metazoa > Mollusca > Bivalvia > Venerida > Mactridae > Lutraria > Lutraria rhynchaena. Next base: position 1,091,795 of record VIBL01000051.1, read on the forward strand.
TAAACCAAAAACCTTGCATTGCTTTGGTGCTCCACTCAAAATTATACTACATAAATAAGACACATGCCACTAAAAACAATTTTCATAAGCAAACCAACATTTATTAGAAAGGTCAATAAAGGTTACTACAAGGATTATTTTACTTAACAGCGAAATATTATGTATTTTCTAATTGTATGAATGTTTCATGTGACACATTTACCGATTCCCCCGTCTTCTTCCTGTTCAAAGCCCTCGTATAGATCCCTACTATACTGTAACAGCCTCATCATGTCTGGATCATCTTTTGTCACTGTGATCAGACCCACAGAATGCCATGTTGTACCACAACCGAGTCTGAAATACAAACATACATCAATATTTCAAATACATATACAATCAACAGGACTTTATTGCCCCAAGGTTCCTTGATGGTACAGTGGAAATCAGTTCCTCTATAAACCGGTTTCCCCTCTAAATCGGCCAAATGTTCTGGCTCCATATTCATTACTATATAATTAAAATCCCCTCTAAACCTGCATCCCCTCTAAACTGGCCAATAACCTGGTCCAAGGCTTGACTGGTTTAGGTATTTTTTATTTGAAATAGTAGAAGGTTAAAATTTAACACACAGTTCTGTATAGACATATATCCAATATCTTGTGCAACAAATAATTTCATAAATTGTTTACGGTTGGTTTGAAAGGAAGATTGTATAACATCAGTGGCATGTTCATATTGTGTTTTTTCGTATTGTTTACAATGCCAGAGTAATTTGAAAAAAAGGAGGCAAAAGTTTTTATAAGTTCAAATCCAACATTTCAACTCTTAAGCATGATTAAAAATCATTAACATCTTTGATGGTAATAAAACTAGTTGATTGAAATAAAATTAAAGTAGATCAATTTTAATTGAAAACAAAATGTTCAACCAATCAAAATTCATCATCAAATCAAAAATTATATCCCAGCTGTAATTAATTTTATGATTAAACCAGGATTTTAACACGTAATGGGCAACCTCATAACTGTTCATACATAGTTCATTTATCACATCAAATGACCATCAACCATAAGTACTTTTATGAGAGATAGTAATGTACAGAACATTGTTTTATTCAAAATCATTTTCTGTAAGCCATTCACTGACTCAGTCTGTGGTAGATTATAGAATAACAGACATCTCAACCTAATCAATAAGCTTACTGGTTAAAAAGTGTGATTTTCACAAATTGTTGAGATTCTAGTATTCTAGTGTATTTTAGAAAACTATTACGGTAATGGTTACAATTGCAAAACCTCCCTTGTTCAGGAAGAATATGAAATAGAGTATGCATAACCTTATTTGAGATGACTATGAGAAGTTTGAGAATGTATTACCTCCCTTGTTCTAGAAGAACAACATCAGTCCAACCTCTAAGAGCTAGATGGTAAGCGACAGAAGTACCAATAACTCCACCCCCACATATCACAACACGAGCTTGACTCGGTACTTCACTGGGTACCTCTGTGGAATATTTCCTGCAACAAGCATTCATATACATACATACATCCATATATCTTTTGAAAGTTGAAAATTTGAAAAACCCAAAAACTTAAACCAAGAACCTGAGAGGCAACAAAAATAGAAAACAGTCCAGACAAGCAAATACACAACTGGATGGGAAAGAGCAGAAAACTTTCACCCATGCATAGATACACAAAAGATCAGACAGGAATGGTCGTATTTTACAGACATTTGTGAACAAGTTGTTCAAATCATATGAAGGGTTTATACGATGAAATAATAAAGTCGCTCTATGTTAGCTTCAGGAATAATGTGCGTGGTTTTATAAAACAGAAATAATCAAGTTTAATTAAGTCTATAATACAAGAATTTCACATTTGACATTCAAGGAATTCTACTGTCTTAAACATGTTATACTTACATTGTATCAACATGCAAAATGACTAAAGTCTGAAGGTGAAAATAAAATTTCTCTATAAAATAGTAATTCCAGAATTTTCACACTACATTTCAGATATTTCAATAGTCTGAATTTTCTTTTTCTCAGAACATAAGCCAGGTCTTAATGTTAAATATACCTATATGACATATACCTGTGCAAAACATACCTGTGTGACATATACCTGTGCGAAACATACCTATGTGAAACTTACTCGTGTGAAAATACTTGTGTGACATATACCTACATGTGTGACATATACCTGTGTGAAACATACTTGCGTGACATATACCTGTGTGAAACATACCTTTGTGACATGTACCTGCGTGACACTTACCTGTACATTGACTGAAGACAGCTCCATGAAAGACCAATTCTGCCATTTTTCTGCCATTCTAGAGAACGTCCAGCATGTCTAGTTATACTTGTACCAGTCCATACTCTGCTCCTGACAGAGCCAGCAACCAGTCGGTGCCAGATAGTCATACCTATGTTCTATCAATACCTAGTTCCCATCTGTAAAAACAAACAGATAGTCACAGTGTTTTTGTTTACTTATTTGGACCAGGTGGTTAAAATATCATATTCAAAATGGGTTACCAAGCAATTTTTTCATACTGGCTGGTCTTCAGACAAAATTTTCATTTTTTAACTAGTTTTATTTCTGAATTTATAAGTTACCTTAATGAAATTTCCAAATTTGCTTGATACCTTAGACCTCTGGACTTAACATGTGACTCATACTTATAATAATAACACTGTTATCACCACAAACCAGAGGACAATTTGTTTCTACATCACTTTATGTCACATCAGGTATATATTACTTTTAGAGCTCTGAGATTAACACCATCACTGAAACATCTACAGAAAGAAACTCAACACAAAAACATACTTTAGATGTAAAAATGGGTCTACATATCAGGTGGCCTCGTAATCCAATACATAGAAAGAATATAGAAAACTGGTCTGAATACAAAAAGTCTCAGTTTTTTTTCTTCTATAGCGGGCCGTTTATAGGTGTCGTCCCCTCAGAATATATCTTCAAAATCATGCAGTTTTCCCCAAAGTTCAGTTTACATTAAGTTTTTTTCCATTTTTTGCAAAAATACCATGTTATTCTTCCAAATTTAAGAAAAAGGCCCCTTCCCTACCTGTGAAAAAAGCCCTGGTCTTTATAATGAGGTGGTCTTAATATTAAAGGGATGCAGAGTGAAATTCCTGAGACACAAAATTATCACATTTACAAATTGTATAAAAATGCAAGAAAAGATAAAGAATAAAAAGGATTATATTTGTTATTTGTATTACTGTAACTATTAAATCCTACCTGCCTTAGAATAACAGTGTTCTCATTAGGAATTTATTAGATAGGCTTTCTGAGGGGGAGCAGGTCCTGGGGACATCCCTTCTCCCCCCCTCAAAATTTTTAAACATTGACATCTTTTTTGGCAGTTTTAACTGACCTATTAATCATTCAAACTGACATTTTGAGTCAGTGGCTGGTTCTGAATAAGATCACTGAAAGAAACCTAGTTTGCAAACTTCTAACCTTCAACAGTCACATATTTTGAACTACCCATTTCTACGTATTAAAGATAATCTCAATGGTGGAGAGATAAAAGTTGTCTATGTATCTCAACCCCCCACATTAAAATTTAACCTTTGACACATGAATATCTAATTAACACAAAGGTATAAACAAAGACACAACAAGGTAAGCAGTACAAAAAATAATTTTAAAGAAACAGTGCTGCAGTATATTAATAAAATCTATGTGATTTTAGCAAAACTGTCAGTGAAATAAAACATGGCTGAATTTTGTTGTCTTAAATATTACAAGCTACAAGTTCACATTGTGATAATCATGCTGTATTTGAAAATGTCACGCAGTTAATTTTAACATAAACTAATCAAACAGGTGAAGTGACCATAAATGTACCGAATTTAATGCTGACTTCGTTCAAAGAACCTCACCATATTAGTTTCATCAAAGTGTTTTCAATATCCTGCAGTTCATTTATATATCTATTTTTATAAATTTATTATATATTTCTTAAAACAGTTCATGAAGAAATGATAATTTATTAACATTAAAAGAAAAAGAAAAATCCATGCAACTTCACTTTAATTTAACCACCTTCCCAAGTTCTGAACCAGGGATTTTAACAAAACAAAAAACAATAACATTTAGACATAAAAAGACCAGCTGCATGACTATATCATTGTCTTTAAACTGTAATTTGACATGTGATTGATTACGTTACAGCTAACAGGTAGGATCTTTCATGAGCAGTCATGAGTTTAGAACTGGACTGTTGAATACAATTACTTTTATGAGGAAAATTTTCAGACAAAATATTAAGAAAATAACAAAACGATATTGTACTTCAACTATGCATTCACATTGTTTTTACAATGAATGCATAACAAACACAACTTGTCTCAAAATAAGCAAGCTATACAAGTCATGGTATCGATTCCACACAAACATACATAAAGACAAATCATTCAGACAATATCTTTCACACCATTTCAGCCTGACAATGCATCAGAGCATTTAATGCAACCAAGTACTTCACAGTATGCATTAAAACTGATTTTAAAAAATCAACATTTAATTAAGATACAAATTGAAACCTACCTAAAAAAGTGTCGACAGAATAAACCCAATCAAGCACAAAACTTACTATCAGGTTTCATATAAAATGCTGTGCAAATATTGACTGCAAAATTTTGCAATCAGCAAAATGGGACAAGACAGAAACGTAAGTCAGAATCTAGTTAATAACAACCCGTTTATCTATCAGACCTACATTTATAACAGAGGTAGGTTAAAGGTGTTGTACATTAAATTCAATTTAATTTTTCTAACCGTACACATATTAGGTATCACATTGTTCATATCACTTCTTCAAGGAAGCTAGAATTTACTTTGAAAACCTAAAACATAAGTAGACATAAATGTCAGTCAAACCCACGCTAATTAAGAATTTCAGTAAATATGTAATCCTCAAATATGGTGTTATATTCTGTGACACATAAAAATTGTCTCAGCAGCTCAAGGTGTTTCAGAGTAGTGCAAATTCATGTTTTTTCGCAATAAGTGCACAATAAAATAATAGTATTTTACAATTTTCTGACAATCAGTTTCAAAAGTGAAGTCACATACAATGGCTTCCTATAATTATTATCAGCATACAGCAATTGCGGCCATGAAAGTTTAATGTAATTCAATAAATAAATGCTGGCATACTATGAACATCTACTTGCCAAGTATGAGGCAAATGAAGGCATGAAAGTAATGTGCAAAGTTTGATCATATTATTCACTAGGGATGTGTATTGTCTCCCAAAATCGTATCGCGATATATGACGATACACAGGGTTGGAATTTAGGACTATTTTCTACCAGCTGATATTAGCTTGTGCCTTTTTTGCTTGCTAGCTAAAATGAAAATTGGCTAGCTAAAACTTAGAACCAAATTTTATTAACCCATAATTAACAAATTATTAATTTCGTGGGCCATGTGGAGTTTTATTTGGCCTCTTCTTCCTCTGACTACTTAGCCACCATACACTCACTAAAATATGCGAGTGGCTTTTATGCCCACTAGCTATTCAGAAATTCTACAAGCTATAAGCGAGGGTGCATGCCTAAATTCGAACCCTGATACAGTAACTTCTGTATTGATACATATTTGATATGTTTAGTACTTAAAAACTAGTGAAAAATGACTAATTTCATTATATATCATAACTTTTTTCATAAAGTTAACAAATTGTTTATGTATAATAGAGATATCTCGGCATTTATATTCATCAGTATTCAATTTTGAGGATCAAACGACCCATAAAATTAAATCCCCAATGAGAATTAGTGAAACCACAGTATCACTCTTTGCTGCTTTGTTTGGGATCAGTTCATATTCATGACCTCTGTGGGCCACTATTTTGGGAATGGACGCCACTCATATCAGTTTGATACTTTTGTACTGGTATGGATCGTACATGGCATTTTTTAACTGCGATTATGCCATGTACCAGTGAATCGTTTTAACCCTACTATTCACACAATATCGCATTAATAATTCTTCAGTGTAAAAGCATAAAAGAAAATTACACATCATAGTAAAACAATATTACAGTCAAAATCAAATAAAAAAAAAGCTAAAAATTGAATAAAGCAATTTGTATACCTACGACATAGCTACTTTAAATTAAAATAAGTCAGTGAAGATGTACCCTTTAGTCAACTATTTATTCTCATTGACCAGTTTTATCAGACAATATTGAGATCAAGGCCATAGACTCATCCATGAGCTAGCTAGATAATGAAATCAAACTGGTTATATCTGGGTAAATTTGGTAAAAACTGACTACACTGGATACACAAATCTTACAGCTAAAGGTGAAGAACATATATTTGAGTTCAATAATAAGCATAACCCTCTAGCCAGTGACAAGAAAAAGTTTAAAATATTGTGCAAGTAAGTTATATTGCCAATACGGCCAGAGACAAATCAAGCAAGGTCAGTATGTAGGACACTCATGACTTAGAATAATGTTATCTCTTCCATTTAGGCTCATTGTATGGGATATATTTAACTCTAGGAATAATGCCTCAGTCAAGCATTTATAACAATGCTAATACTGATTTTCATGTAAAAAGCACTAGACAGTCATGCAATGTGTTATAAAAGGGCAACAGGTAGTACTAGCAGAAGTAGTTAATTTGTACAACTATTTCTTTACTATTACTTGTTATGACATAACAGGATTTTCACTAAATGTCAAATGTTCAGGGTAAAAAATGACCGTTGACTGATGATAATTTGAAGAATCAAGAAAATTTCCTTCCAATTTTATCATAAATTTGACCCTTTGGTAAAATTCTCAATAGTCAGAAGATACAAAAGACAGTCAGACTTCAGTCCTACAGTAAAAATTATGAATTGGTGTCCAGTAAGTCCTTTGATTTTAGTGAAAATTTTAGTCAGTATATAATGTGGGCCAGTAATATTTTACTTGGTCCTGAAATGTTTTAAAGTTCATTGTCTTTCCCACACACTGAAAGACAATGTTGATTAAAACAGGTGAACAGCTGGCTTATCAGCCAAGAAGCTGCAAGTTAAATACCTCATAACGAGATTTCTAACTTCATCCAGAAAACACTCCATATTCCTTTGAAACTCACAAAATTTACAAGAATCCACAAGTAACTTAACATATAATGTTGGGAATGGCATTACAAATTGTGATTAAAAAAAAAATGGCAAATGTTTATAAGCTTTTGTTGAATATCAATGGCTAGTCTCATCATATTTGATAACCTCCAGTGAATGAAGAAATATTTAAACATGCTCTTGTATGATTCACAAGTACATCATGTACTTATTTGTAAAAGTAGGTCAAAGATATGAATTCAAATTGAATTAATTGATTACACTTTTGAAAGCAAAACGATATGATATTTGCATTGAACTGTCAGGATTTTTGTGCACCAAGTATTTATCAAAATCCCCTCCCCCCCACAAAAAGTACATTTTCTTTGACCTCCTCCCAGAGAAATCTCAAAGCAGTGATACCAGGTACTGAAGATAACAGATTGTCAATAAAACAACAGCTGCAGTGTAAACAAGTACCTAGAAAAAGGCTGATAAAAACAGGGACTTTGGACCATCCTTAAAAATGTTGGTTTGCGTGTGGATAGGTAGGTGGGCATTTTTCAGGGGATTAACATTATAGTAAAAATGAAAAAGTTGGAACAAAGAATGCAAATTTTTTGGGCAAAATCAATAAACAATTTTTGGATTAGTGATTTTTTAATGAGGTGGTCATGTAACAGCAAAAAAAAATTTAACGATTTTTTTGATGCTATATGAATAGATATGAAAGCTGGAAAATATGAGAAGAAAATTAATCCAAATCTTCGTAAAGATCCCCATTTAATAAGTTCATGTCATTATGCTAATTATCAGATAGTATGAAATGGACAATATTAAAAAAAGTGATCTAGAATTAAACAATTCTACTAATTTTTTATGATAACATCATCTATTGAAAACACTGTTGCACGTTTGACAAGCTATGTGACTAAATTTACCAAAGCCTGGTGAGAGGTGCAGGTACAACATACAGATCTGAAGTAAATCATTGAATTTTTCCACCATAAGGGAACTAATCTATGACTTACCAATCACTGGTAATTATCACACAAACAAGATATACTGTATATTACCTAATAAATGCCCCACAGGGACATTACATTTTTAAAAGAGGGGGCATTTAATTGAAAACAAAAAATAAAATTTGAAACAAGTTTCCATATATGCATTAACAAATTTGAACCATAGACTAACCTTTGAAAATTTTCCAAACGTCAGATTCTTTTAGCTTTTTACGTAACAATTACACTCTTTACACCAGTCTTATAAGTGGGGTATATGCGGCAATGACAGTTGAAGTGATGTCATGTCTAGTGGCTCAAGTCCTTTGATGTCAGTAGAGAGATGTCGCACGTATTGAATTTCAAATGTGTTTGAGTCATTCCCTGGATTTGAAAAGTGTTTTCTACTAATTTCTATTGTTCATTTCGGATTAAAATAGCCTGTCATGGTAAGTCATTATTGTTTTCTCTTGTCCAAAAAAGGGGGGCGTTTATTAGGGGAGGGATGTTTATAAGGGAATATACGGTATATTGGAAACCTATTTCAGAATTGTAAGACTGTAACCTTTGACATATTTTTTAAAATTAATTCATGACAGCACTTTTTCAGGACGTTCACAGAGAGAGACCAACATATTCGGATGGAAGCTCATCTGCCCTGGTAGCTGATGAGATTTTGCTGAGGTTGCAAGAAGTTGAAGTAAATCTAATATCATGACATCATGACATGTAATGATGTACATATTTTTTTTCTTAATGTAAACTTTTTGGTATTGTGCATTTCTCAACAACATTTCAGTTTTATACCAGCTGATGATCAACAAAACCAGCTTTCATTAATACTGTACTGCACCTTGTTTACTGCTAGTAACCTTCAACTTCTCAATGTAAATGATCATTGAAAAATGAAAAATGGTTACAGATGCTGCCAGTATGAATCTACTATGACTGAAATTATGCAAGCTTAAGCATCATGACAGAAAACGTGTCATGTTCTGGACTTGAACACAGACCTAAGATTCATGGTCTTAAAGCTATACGGGAATATGCAACTTCAATTTAAGCATGTCAGTCATATATTATCAAACATTTTATTTCACCAAATTATAATAATATAAGTGTGATCATAGATATTTTACCCAGTTGCAACATTTCATTCAATGCAGCATTTGAAACTTGTTCAAATTTATAAACACAACTGTATAACATTCAGATACATATTTACAACATCACAAAACAAAAATGAGCATCCCCATTTTCAAAAAAAGCATATACATGTACTGTAGGAATTATAATAAAAGTATTACTCCAAATTAAGTATCATTATCCGAAATATACTCGTCCGAAAATGTATGCACATGCAAACCACCGTTACAGCCATTCGAATTCGAGAAAGCTCTTAAACATGTGAATTCACAAAATATGTATAACTCTAAAATAATTCTAAATCATGCAATTATCGAACTTGCACCAAAGCAACATATATAAACGAAAAAGTCCACCTTGAAGTCTGCGACAGCTCTTCAATAAGAAGTTACATATTACCACGCGGTATGCTTCGGCGATCATCCAATATCCGTGCGTCGTGTTAACTTTCAAAATAGTGATTTTTTGCCGATTTGGTACGCGAACCGGTTAAATAAATATCAAAACAACACGTTTTGCTGTTAATTGGGACATATTTTCAACATCTCCATGTCGGCTTCAATCAGGAAGAGGAAAGAAGACAAAAATGGCGATCCACCGCCACCAACTTTTTCGGAGACGCTGTCACGAGCATTTACATCAGAAGCTAAATGGACGGATAAGGTATGCTTAATGTTTATCTGATTTCTTAAATTGAAAAATCCTTTGAAATTTAATCATAGAAATTGCTATATTTTGTTAATTAATGCCTTATACCGTGTTTATAGAAACTACCGACTGTTTACTGCCTGGGATATCTCGAACCCCATAAGTGATCAAGTCCTCACTCTTAGTCTAATTACGGAATGTTTGGAATTGGAAAACTAAGGTTGTTGAGTCTTAATATAACTTAAGTGATCACTTTGTACACACTAGTGAGTATTGGTTGTGTGTTTTATATGTCCCCAATTGTTCAGGACCATTTGGTGGGACTTTCTCTTGAACTTGAATATCTCCCAATAACTAGGTAAATTTTGAAAAAGTGCTGTAGTAGATATCATTAAACAAACATTTCTGTTCTGAATACCATCATTTATGACTTTTCGATCAAGTGTATAAGCTATAGTCGTTTAGTCCCTTAGTTAGAATATGTTGTGATTATGAGAACTGGTGACAGCTTGATTTTGACTTGGATTTCTTGATTAAAATAGATTTATTATTATTATAATAGATATTATTTTTGTTTTGCCAAAATGTTTCAGAAATGTGTTTTTATGCAGTGGCTATTTACCTTCTATAAGAGATGCCGTTTAATGGTGTCTTCCTCTCCCCAAATTGACTAATTTTTCCCCCCTTTTATAAAAAATTCCCCTCCTGAGTTCAGTCTTCCAAATCAGCATAAAAAAATAATCAATTAATATCTTACGGCATTAACGTACTCTAAAGTGATCAATCGAGCGTGCCCTATAGATAGAGGTGAAACGATTCAAAAAATTTCGATTCGATTTCGATTTTTCATCCCACGATTCAATTTTTCGATTCGATTTTCGATTTTAAAAGGAATTAAATAGGACAAGAATAAAATAGCTATCCCACTAGTTTACGATGGAATGTATTTTCTTAAATACTGTAAACAATGGAACAAACGAAACATAAAACTTGTGAATAGGAAAAACTGAAACAGTAAAGTGGTGAGAGCACTAAGCAGTGTACTGTTCTGACTAGATCTAGTCCACAGAGAATAATTCACAGAATCACAGTCATTTCAGATCTGAAAGTTGCATGTTTTTCTTCAAAAATATCAGGAGGTCCACATTCTCACTCCCCAGGGTTCCTCTCTGAGCACTCACTATATCTCCTGCAGTCGAGAAAACCCTTTCGCTGGCCACAGATGTTGCCGGAATCACAAGATAGGCACAAGCGAGTTTGGAAAGGATGGGGTATGTACCAATCCTGTGTTTCCACCACTGTAGAGGATCATCATTAACAGAAACTGTGGGCTCATTCTGATAGTTTTCTAATTCTGTTCCAACAAGCTGTTCCATAGACTTAGCTGGCTCAACTCTTGTAACAAAAAACATCCCCAAAAAGAGTTTCCAGGGGGCTCTTTGTGGTGTCTGGTGCCTGAGGGCTCTCTGGGGTGTCTGGGGCCAATCTTGGCTTCTTTTCCTGGGGCTCACTGGGAGGCTCTTTGGCAGGCAAGGCTGGTAACAGTGGTAAGGCAGGTTGGGCTGGCAAATCAGTTGAGGTGGTTTCATTTGGCTCATCCTTGACTGTCACTCTGCCCTGTTGTGTCTGCAATATAGACAAGAGATGTCTTCTTAACAAATGTTTATTATTGAGCTTTAAACTGAAAATTTACATGTTACCACAAGTTCTTAGTTTATGCTTTGGATAACAATTATCTAGATAAAAAATGGATTCTATATTGTTGAATGTTTATCATACATGTTACCATAATTGCTACTGGTCCTTATATGTACAGTCGGCCGAGCGGATTTCATTATCTGAAAGCAGACTTTAACCTTGTAGTTTAACTTTAACTTTATACTTACAGCAACAGCTAGAGCCTTCTCTCGAAGAGATGAGAAGATGTCGTGTCTGTCATTGCTTGATACATATGGCAGAGATTTAAACCTGGGATCTAACGCAGCAGCTGTGTGTTGAATGTCGAGAACATCAGGGTCGGTATACCTGAAAATATAAAAAGCAGAGAATATAAGGGTTGATCATACTTGTTAACTTGCAGTGTTTTAGCAAAATGAAGCAAATAAAGTTCCAAAGATTTATTAGGCTTATACTCATTAGTACTGAAAGCACCATTTTCATGCACATATTCTTCTTTACACTGTTAAGTGCTAATTTCAATTTGTATCAATAAATCATGTGACATTTGATCTTATTTTGTTCTACTATGTTAGAAAAAATATAAATGATTAACAATCACCTTGGCAGAAGATTTTTCACAATGGCATCTTTGACAACTCTGGTGAATGGACCATCATCTGGGGAAATCTTCATTTGAAGCAAAAGCATCTCCTTCATGGGGTGTATCAGTGAAACTGCCGGGCTGTTGTCAGCGCATAGGAGATTGGTGGCAGTATCGATGGGTCCAAGGATCTTCAATGCTTCTTCCAGATTTTGGTTGTCTGTATCTGACAATGTAACAACATCTTCCACCTTCTTTTTCACATCTTTGCTGATCAAACTGGCAAAAATAGCAGCCTGTTGCTCTAAGTATCGCTCTATCATATGGAAGCTGGAATTCCACCTGGTTGGAACGTCAATCAAAAGTTTATGCCCGGGTACCCCCAGCTGTGACTGTACAGATTTTAGGGCTGCAGCTGCTGTTGTACTGCGATGGAACAGACCAACGACTCGCCTAACTTTGCTTAACACACCAGTCATCTCTTTAGTTTGTAGACCTTTCTGCATGGCCAGGTTTAGAGTGTGTGCGAAGCACGGCACATGGGTGAGTTCACATAACCTCACAGCTTTGACAATATTCATAGCGTTATCTGTTGTAACTACCGGTCCTTTTCCATGCCTCTGTAAGTCCCACAGTTTCACAGTGTTATTGAGGGAAGCAGACAGGTTATCAGCTGTGTGTGATTGAGTAAAAGCCTTTGTTTCCAGAGTGTAGCTCGAAATGTGCCAATCCACAGTGCTTAAAGCATGAGCTGTGACAGTCAGATAGTTCTCAGTGGCCCTGGATGTCCAAGAGTCAGTTGTGATAGCCACAGACTCACACTGGCTAAGTTCATGTTGGACCCTGGTTTTCACACTAGTATAAAGACCTGGTAGGACAGTCTGAGCAAAGTGAGTACGACTAGGAATGTTATAACGGGGCTCAGCGATGCTCATTAGGTATTTAAACCCCTTATTCTCGACTACACTGTATGGCCGCATATCCAAAGCAATGAATGTGGCTATTGCCTGAGTCAGGGCTTTGTGGAGATCATTGGATGCTGAGAGTTTTTGACTCATTTTGAACATCTCTGGGATCTTCATATCTGATAGGGTGGCAGATGATTTATTTGGTGCAGAGAGACCCGGTGACTTTTCAGCTGTAGAAGACGCACCAGTGCTGGTAGCGGTCGCAGAAGCAGACGACAATGCAATGTTATGTTTTCGTTTAAGATGGTTAGCCAAGTTAGTTGTATTACCGGCCTTGCACATTATATCGGCGAAACAAAGTTTACAGGTTGGTTTGTCATTATTTCCCTCTCGAAATCCAAAGTATGCCCACACCTTCGACCTATAATTCTTTGGAGGAGCTCTCAACTTTATTTCGTCTGTCATGTTTACGTTCTTTCTTGGCTAGACGCTTGAAAATAATTTCCTATCCAGAAAGCAAGCGTCTTGACGACGTTCCGTCCCGGATGCTTGAAACTACTCTGTGTGGTATGAAGAAAGCGCCTAGACAACTGGGATTTAGTTAACGTTTTTGGAACGTAATACATGGAGCGAAAAGAGCCTGACGACACGAGAAGAATGCTGATCTCGTTAGATTTCAGTCATTTTGACTCGCATACTACGGAAAATGAAAGTAGGTATTACCAAAAAAAAATCGAATCGAAATTGCCGTCATTGAATCGAATCGAATCGAGCATGAAAAATCGCGGTTCGCAATGGATCGCGATTAATCGTTTCACCTCTACCTATAGAACACTTTATGGTATGTCAAAATGTTGCACAACTGGAGGCACTACAAGCCAAAATTGCGTAAAAGTACTAAATAGACTAAAAAACACGCAAGATATCAGCATTTTATTTTCAAAAATATCACTTACAAGCCCTAATGAACCTGAAATTGAGGTAACTGTCAATACTGACGATGCACCTCTGACCAGTAAGTGTTTAAATGATTTATAGTTTTTCCCCTAATTGGTAAAAATCATGCTAAAATTTCCCCTCCTTGAAGTCCCCAGGCCCCTTTCCCTACCAGTGAAAAAAGGCACTGTTATGTTAACAGTATTACCTTTCAAAGTGTATAAATTTTTGGGAATGAAAATCATTCAGCTATACATATTCTTTGTATCATAAATAAACTATAGGCTTTATACATGTAAAGGTTTATTCTTCTTTCAGGATGAGTTTTTAGATGTTATTTATTGGATGAGACAAATTATGGGTATAGCACTTGGTATCATTTGGGGTCTGCTGCCTTTGAAAGGCATTATTGGTTTGGGATTGTAAGTTGTTTTATAATGTTATTATTTCAAATGTTACAGCCATGAATTGTGATTACAGTGATGTTTATCATAAACTTGTATTAATTATTATTTAGACTATGTGTGAGAATTAAACATAGATTTAGTCATTATTGCACAAATTTATGTATTTGCTATCTTGGTCAATGGACTAATATCTATTGTTGTCACACAGTTCATGCTTGGCAATAGAAAAATGAATTATTACAGAATTTACAATGTATTTATTGTTTTTAGATTTCTCCTTCTGAGACAATAATGTTTAAGAATGATTAGGAGGTTACTTCATGGTTGGCAAAAAGCTGGTCAGTATGAGTCTAAACTGGGTTTGCGGTCAATTCTGGTTATGAATGTTACTTGAATGCATGCCTGCATCATGTGAACTATAGCCTGTATTAAAGTGTTAATTGTAAGTTGTAATGTATGAAACATAGACAAAAATGTTGAAAATGATTTTCGAAGTAGATGAAGTTGTGTTAAATTAATGCCCTTGGTAAATATATATTTTTTTTCATAATTTCAGGTTCTTTGCTGTCAATGTTATCATTACATATGTATATTTCACAAGTTTTCAAAAAATAGATGAAGATGAATATGGTGGATTATCTGAAATATTAAAGGAAGGATTAATGACCTCATTTTCATCATTTCTTGTGAGTGCATTTTTGTTTGGTTTTACCACTGTTTATTGATTTTTTTCAATTCACATTAGCATATAACAATATGACAATTAATTACAATTTCTTCCAAGTACATTTTGCTATTACTTACATACATATTATATCGGAAATTTCATGAGAATTTCTATACACCTACACATTATCTCATATAAAAGCAAAAAACATACATTGTGCAAATACAAATACATTTTTTCTTATCTACTGATATATTAGTCCAAGAAAAGATACCCAAATGCATTGAAAGATAAATGAAATGAATTCCATTCAGTGTTGAGTTAGAAAAAACACCACATTAATGCCGAATTCAAAATGGATTAGTTTATTGGAGGTATTGTGGGGAGAAAATAAAAATAGCAATTTTCAAACATGAGAAAGTGCATTCTTATAACAGAAATAAAAGATTTTGTGTGAACATCATGTCCAAAATAGCTGTATCTACTTGAGAGCGGCTTATAATATACATTTACTGTTTTCGAAGAGAAAAGTTCTCTCATTTATGCACAAGAATGCAATATTGTACATATATCATGATAACTGTTGTATGAACATTTTTGTTGCCACAGGTAACCCCCTTTTCACTGATGAAACGTAACACTTTTTCAAAATTTATTTTCAGGTATTGTGGATTTTGCTTTACTCATCCTTACATGCAGAAACCTAGGATTGATTTAGATTGTTTAATTCTACCTGACTTATTGTTACAAATACCCATCATCTGTTTATACACATAGTTACAAGTACAGAGAATTGACAGATATTATGGAGGCTTTGCAGCAGTTACACTATTTATTACATTGTGTTCATATTAACGCATGTCATGATTTTTAAGTCTAACTTTATGTACTTATGTCTTACATTTGAACATTTTGATATTACATTACATGTATTTATGTAATGAAATTTATTCTGATTGTCTATATATGTATACATGTAATATATTGTGAGAAATCTGTTATTGTCATGAAAGAAGTCTGAAAAATATGTAGCAATTAAAATAGTAATGATTTTTTTAGGACTAAACTTAAGACTAAGTATAATCCTTTGAAAAAGTACCAGGATGTATCTTAATTTTAGATGTACTGCAATTCATATGCAACCCTTGTAATAATTGTCAAACAATGTAATACATGTATTATTGTTTTGTTCGTTTAGTTTTTCACACACTCAGTAATGTTGGTGGTTTTGTTTTAAATTATTTTTAAGCTTTCAAGTTGTATAGTATTACAGTCAGTTATCAAATATGTTCATAGTTCTGATGTGATGCTTGTATTGTTTTACTCTTGGATTGCTTGTCTTACTTTTAGTGTGTTGTAAACCATTTGACGTTAAAACACACCCTAATTCTAATGTTGAATAAATCCTTGTGCTGTTGTTATGGCAGTCAAAATCTGCAATTAATGTTAAGGATGTTAGTGTCTTTAGGCCTGTCAAAATAACTTTATCGTCCTAGATGATTGCTTTTTTAGGTCTGTCAATACTGGCTAGTCTGGGATGGTCATGTGTTTAGGAATAGGATTGCCAAAATAACTTCTTAGTGTATCACACATTGTCTAAAGTTTTAAGTTCTCTGTACTACTTGTTGTGTGTACCCCTCTTATCTTATTATACATGATTTGTAGTAGGGTACTCACAATGTTATTTTAACTTGTTCTGTAAAATTATGTTCTTTTATATCAGTGTAATATTGTTGAGTATTAAAACAGTACTCTCTATTCAACCAAGGCTCTCATATGACCCTTAAAATGGCATTTTACGCCTGAAATTAGTAGAATAAAGCTTCTGACTCTTGAGAATTTGTACCTAAAGGTCAAATTTACTAC
This sequence comes from Lutraria rhynchaena, assembly GCA_008271625.1. Classification (NCBI taxonomy): domain Eukaryota; kingdom Metazoa; phylum Mollusca; class Bivalvia; order Venerida; family Mactridae; genus Lutraria; species Lutraria rhynchaena. The sequence continues at coordinate 1,108,725 of VIBL01000051.1, forward strand.
AACAAATTAACATTAGTTGGAAATTTTGTTGACTTTTCAAATTGTTATCAGCCAAGGGTCATTTTTGATCCGCAACTTTTGACGTCTAGTGAACTGTCAGGACTGGAGATTGATGATTTCACTCAAATGCTTCATCTTTATGAAATAAGTAATTATTTGCTGATACTTTGTGCAAAATTTTCTCAACACATTATTATTTTACTCCTATTGTCAGTTTCTGGTCTGAATGGCTCAAGTCTCGCTCTAAGTTCATGAATTCTTGCCTAAAATAAAGAATCTTTATCACCTCTTGGGTGCATTTATTACATTTGTTTATTTTTAGGTCTATCATAGAAGGATTTAATTATATAACTGCTATATATGTACCAAAGTTGAAACATTTGATGTTACTGTGCCAAAATGTATCATTAATATGTTTGTACTTCTGAATAGATTAAAGTGAATGTACCTGTAAATATAACACAAAATATCGGACTAAATTACGGAAAACAACATTGGACCTGTTTTTTAAGCTGTTAGTTAAATATGACTAATGAATTAGAACAGTAATGTATTTCATACTCTGATGAGGCATTTTTTTACCATTGTCATAATTTAACTGTATAAACTAAGCCCAGAGTCATTTTTCACCCTATCTGCTTGGAATTATGTATCTTGTGGAGGAGCAGGTTTGTACTGGTTTGTAAACCAGGAGCATGTACTTTATCAAACTGCTGCTGTTTACAATTGGAATGCTGTCATTAACCAGCACGAATTCCATCATGAATACAATAATCTCAAACATTTCAGGCTGGGAACTGGACATAGTCAAACAAGGTTGATATGATACAATTAAGTACAAAAATGATGTATTCTATGATTTAGGAATATATGTTTAGCAAGTTAATTTTTGTGAAAGCTTTCTAAGTTTTCATGAAAGAATGTTTCATTTTCATGAAAATACTTTATCGTCCACTTAATAAGTACATTTAGTAACTTATCATGAAAGTTATTGAATTTTTGTGAAAAAGTCTTTGTTTTTGATGATAATCTGGCGGATTTTTCATGAAAATATTCTGATTATCTTATGCAGAAATATACTACCATAGGAACAAGACTGCATGTTGCTCATTTTGTCTAGTTCTCTGTCAACACAATCTATATGGAGGACATATGTTATATGTAAAGAAGGATGAAGTCTTATGTAACCAGAGAATGTATTGTACAGATTTAAATATTTATTCGTACATTGTATTATGAAATAAAAATTCTGTCAACTGATTTATGATTCTTTTCTATTATTTTTAATCTAAACTTTTCAAAGCAAAGTCCTGATGTGTAACTCAGGTTTAAGCTTTTAGAAATCATTATTTACCAGGCTCACATGTGAATTTTGTATTTATTATTCTTAGCATAGTTTTATGTAATTATGCTTTTTTTATTTCGATTTATGCACCCAACATGCAGACAGAAAAATAAAATTCCAGACCAAACCTTATAGTAACTAACAATTCTTATAGCCTGCAACTGAGGAAAATATATTTTTAGTTAATTTCCAGGCTTGTACTTATGAATTTACTACTTCAACCAGGTTTGAAGAAATCTACATGGAGCCCTCTTCCTTATGTGTTAAATTTCTAGTGAAAACTAGTGGTTACATTGCTTATGTTGGTACTAGCTGGAAAATATCTGTAAGTTAATAAAGAAACTAATTTGTTATATAAATACCTTGGGAATTTCTTATTAGTGCTTTTGGAAAGATCTAAGTCTTTTACCTGATTTTATACCACCATGGAATATAGCTTGTTTTTGTACATCGAAGCTATTCGTTATCTTTTTAAGACTGGCTTTTTTATTCAGTTTTATCATGCAAACTTTTCTTATGTATTCTATTTTTGTGCAAGCTTATCATTCAATCCTAGTTCAAAATGATAAGATAGAACTAGGTCAGAATAAAGTTGATTTAATTACAATTAGTAATTAATTTAGGTGAAAAACATGGCTTTTTTCACCGTATTTGTTGCTCTTGCTGTGTTCAGTAAGGCTGAGTTAATGAAAGCATCCCTACATCCTTCTCAAAATGTTGGAATTGATGAATTTGAGAGTTTCAAGAATTCTATACTTAGTGAGCTTCAGGTAATGAAACACAGAGAATCTGAACTGGAGACTGAACTTCAGACTCTAAAACATGAAAATGAAGAAAAAATGATGGAAATAAATCAACTCAAGAATGATATGGCAAGCTTGAACGAGAAGCAGATCAAGTGTAATGAAGAGTCTCCAAGACAACGGCGAGTGTCTGGTGGAATGGTTGCATTTACAGCCTACATTGATCATAGCGTACATAACATCAGTCATGAACAAGCTATTGTATACAACAAGGTATTACATAACTATTAATTATCTTTTCTGTTAAATGTTTTCCCTATTAGTAAATATTTGTAGGACCATAAAGGCAAGTTAACTATATTGATGCCACATCAGGCCATTATCTTGAGATCAGATCTTAATCTTCAGGTCAAAAATGTATTTCAAGAGTCTATGCTAATTTTGCTGTGTGGTGACTTGATACTGAGTGCCAATGTTGCCTTTTGGCGACCAGTACGAGTCTGGACTTTAGACTAGTTTACAGACTTTAGTGAAGTATACAGATCTCGGGCTCCTGTGTTCGAACCATGAGTGTGATGCATGATCTCTGTGACGATTTGGTTGAAGATGTACAGTTATAAACTACTAATTTAAACAATTCATATGGAGAAGTTTGCAGCTACTTGAGGACAGGGTGAGCACAAGTAAGAAATGCTTGGGAGAGAGAAGTGTGTCTTATCAGAAATTTGGCAGTGAAAGAGTCAACAGCATCATTAATTATTTTACTTACAAATTAAGGTATTACCCTATGTCTATGGCACATATATACTTACTGTGATTTTGGTAATTTGGCAGGTTTTGTTGAATGATGGGGATTTTTACAATGCTAGCAGTGGTGTATTCACCGCTCCATTTACTGGTGTGTATCTGTTCTCGTATTCTATTGGCGCTAAAATAATTCCTGGTGTACATCTCAATCAATATGATGTATTTACAAGACTTATGGTGGAAAATGATTATCAGGTTAGTTTGTGCTTAATCAGTTACAGTGATGGCTTCCTTATAGTTTTATTAGTTTGTGGGCGAGCGAGCGAGCGAGTGAACGAGTGAACGAACGAATGAATGAATAAACGAATGACACACTTTGTATTAAAGCAAATAAATATCATTTTGTTAATTTGAAAGCTTGGTCAGCACTGACAAGATGGATTTATTGTAATCAAAGTAACTAGTTGTCTGTAAATCATTCTTTTCTTGCAGTCTTTATACGCAACATTAAAAGAAATTCAGTGATCGTGAATATCACCTTTTGTGAGCCTGCTTAATGATAAATATTAGCATTTGTAATTTACAGGGTATGTTTGATAAATTCCTTAACTTTTTAACTCATAAAAATACTTCTGTTTTTCTCAGTAAGTTATATATGCACCTTTTATACAGATATGTGTACATTTATGGATTAATTTAATATTCATTTCCAAAGTGGAATTATAAAAAATTGTGTATTTGAAGTGAAGTGTGTAATGTTATTAATGACGTAAATGAAATGATTCCAGTTATCAGCTGTTGCAGAGAGTACATCCACATATGATGATGAACAAGGCAGCGTTACAGCCATATTATTGGTAGAAGAAGGTTCTCGAGTGTGGACAAAACATGAAAACAGGGGAGGTAATAACTTGTATGCTGATTTGCAAGAAAGGATCACTTCCTTCACAGGAACCTTGTTGTACCAGACTGAACCATTAGGTATCCAGGGAATTGTTGGTTAAGTGAAATATTCTCCCTTTGTGTAATAAATCCAATGAAGAAGTAAGTTTGCTCTGAATACTTAAGAATTATGTTTTATGCTATGTTCTTAGGTTACTTAAATTGACTTACAGGGTACAAAGAGCCTTATGAAAAACTCAAGTATTCTATTGGTTGTCTCTTCAATCAATATTAAAACTGTTCAGTGGCAATGCTGCATTCTGAGACTGGTTCCCTAGCATGGAATAGTAAACCCAGAACTTCAAAAGGAGAAATGAATATATAACTAACTGACTATCAAAATAAATCACTAAATGATGAAAAATCACAAAATTTCACATTTAGCAAATATATAATCTATTTAATTAACAATTCACATTATGGTAAAGCCATGTACAGTACATAAACTGAAATATGAACATAATATCATTGTACAGAAAATATCACAGATTTCAGACAAGCAGAGATAAGGTTAAATGTATAATATGATTAACACAGCAAGTGACTAAAATTGTTGGTTTCTTTATTGAGTACTGTGTTCAGGTGGGAAATTCTATTAGGCCACAGAGCATTTTTTTGTAAATAAAATAAATCTTGAAGTAAAATATTATCAGAGTTAATACATACTTACATACTGCTAAATGTGTATAGTATGAATTTTAAAAGATTACCTTATCTTAAAATAAGGTGCAGATGTTATGATAGGAGTTCAGAACACATAAGTAAATGTGATTCAATATTAATATCTTAAACAATGGCACATATAGAAATATTGAGCAGAATTTGCAATGAAATAAAATGTATTGTTGAAAGAATCAAACATATTGATTAATGTAACAGACAAACGTAATATCAACAACAGAGAAGCGACTGAGGTGAAAAAAATAGAGCCTATTGTTCAGTCTAAAATGTAAGCATCTGATTGGCTGTTTCAAATCAAATCAGTAAAATTAACCAATGACAAGGCTGCATTCATAGACTGGTCTTCAAACCCAGTTTTATGATCTCAGACACAAATACTTATTGAATCCATTTATGAATTAGGTCAGCAATGTGACTTCTTGCAGCTACAAGTTCAGGAAGATCTGATTGTCTAGCTGGATACATGTTCGCACAATGTGCTGTACCTGAAATGTTTAAGTTGTGTGATTATAACATGTATACAGTCAAACCTGTGTTTGTGGCTACCTCTGAATAAAGACCACCCTGTGAATAAAAACCATTCTATGAGAAACCATCACAGATTATTTAGAACAAACAGACATCCAAATAAAGGTCATCTGTCAATAAAAGCCACAATTTGTATTTCTCAAGGGTGGCCTTTGTTCACAGGTTTTACCGTATTATCAAATTATACAGTAGAACTTGTTTATAGCAAAGTCCTAGGGACCCAAATACATATTTCAATATCCATATTTCACTGTATCTATTAACAGTTAATTAAAGAATGGTTTGGTAGGGGAATAAAAATTACTTTGTTATATCAGATCTTTCACTACATGCAAGTTCACTATAGCTGTCTTGCTGTATGTTGATTGCAGTATGTATTTTTTGCAATGTCATTTAATTACAGCTAAAAAAATTGTTCTTAATATGCGTGTTATTTTCTGTCATTCTTCAGAGAAACCATTATTATTAAGGAAACCATTGTTCGTTTTGGAAAATTTAACCTGTCTGATGTGAAGATCTTCAGCAAAAAGTTTATTTGAAGAATTCCAAATTTTCTCTTAAATTTCTGGATGTATGCCACTTTTGGGTTTAAAACTTGAATTTTCATTTTCATGGCTCGGGACCAAAATAAAGAAACAAGCTAAAGGGAAAAGTCCTACTGCTTTGTACTATCCTGCACCACTAATATACATATAAATTACACCAGATCCATGCATAAGCAATCCTATGAAATCATCTTAATTACGTTTTCTTGAAATTTTTCGTGGAAAAATACAGATTTCTAATTGAATCATAAAATAAGTAGACTGACTGCTGTAATTAGAACTGCAATGTGAATGCATCTGCATGATAAATACAAAAACTTCAACACATTGAATGAACACAACCTTTTACAGCTATACCTGAACAGGGTAATGGTGTATACCAAATATTTGGAGTTTTAAAACAAACTATCTCTAAGCCAGCATATACTGCAGCTTCGTGCTAAATATTGGATCTGAGAGCAGCAGAGTCAATCACTGATATAAGTGTACAGAGCTTCCTCTGAAGAGCAACACTTGTAGGATTTGCAAAAGTTTTGTTCTTTGGAGGGAGTTGTTGTTCAGAGGGAATTGATACATTCGCGACAGGTGTTTTTTATGTGTATGTGTGCCTTTTACTGTTGTTTCTTGGAAGGAATCGGTCTTTGGAGGTGACATTACCAGAGGAAACAATGTATATCAACTGTGACAACAACATATGGCGGTTAAAACTATCATGCAGATTTGTCAATAAGGCAAGATAGATTCATAATCCATGTAAAAAAAATCAATGCTTCGTCAGCTAATTAAACATCAATTAAGTTTCACAGGTATATGAATAATCTTATGATAAACTAATGATACCATTGATGTAGACAGCTGTTGCATTGGGGGATATGTCCTCAGTCACGCCCATAGCATGCCAGGGATCTATGGAACCATTAGGAAATACCACCTTGGTTACAGGAATGTCTCGGCCGCCATAATATCTGTTTGTCTGAGCAACATTCTCTGCTATGTTGTAGAAGAAACTCTTGTCATAAATATCACTGCATTGTATCATAGAGAAACTGAAACATCAAATGTATGTATACAGAGTTCACATGTTGTCTTGACACACAGCTCTCTATAAGTTGTTTGGTTTATAAAAACAAATAACTATTTTCAAAGGTCGAGAAATTAACTATGAAATTTCAATGAGATAAAGTTGATTTAAGCTCTTACTTAGCAGGGAATGTATACCAGGCACCAAATGGTTGTTTATAATAATCTGATGACTGGAACCAGCCAAACTCTGCACATGTTTGATACATCCATTGTCGACCTGAAACATAAGCATAGTTGGCAGTAACTATCGATTAGAAAAGGAATTCTAGAAAAAACAACACCCAAAAATACCTCCTTGCTGAAAATTCTAGCTTTCCAAAAAACTACAAACCCCAAACTTGAACACGAAAACTCACGACAAAAAATTATCTCGCAAAACATTAAATGTATTGATTTTAATTTCATGTTGACTTCCTCTAAAGAGGTGCATGAATTGGACTGAGGTTAAATACATAGGTTAAAGTTCCAACCTGGCAAATTTCATTGTTTTTTATACAAAACATCAGAAATGCATGTAATGGTCAATGATTTAAAATATACAATTAAATATAATAGGAAAATTGCACCAAAATTAGATCAAAAGTACAAAACTAATACAAATGTATTAGAGTTGACCTTATCGTGTCATGTGACAATGAGTGTCAAGTTACACTTGCATAGTTACAAACAATTATTTCAAATCAGATCCAACTGTTTTGAAAGTTTCTTGAATTTTCTTTTTTGAATGAATGTACAGAAGAACACAGTTATAGCGAATTCTTGGGGACCTGAATAATTACTTCATCATATCCACTTTTCACTATATCCATAAAAACGAAATAAAAATGTTCAGGGAAAAATATACTCATGTACTTCACTGCGTCTGATTCTTCACTATTTTAGCATTCACTATATCTATGTTAGCGTATATGCTAAAACATAAATAACACAGAGCATCTTGAAAGTCAAGTTTTAAATCTCTGAAGTCTCAAAAATACCCCTTGAAATTAACAGCCTGATATGTTTGTATTATTTCTAAATGATCACCATGGTAACTCACCTCCTTCTCCAGCGTCACTCGTCCAATCAGTTTTTCTCATATCACTAATCATTTTATCGTACTTGAAATCCAAACAAGTCTGGGAATATGTTTTCAACATTAGAGAGTTAACTGCGGCATAACGTTGGATAGGTGAACCTTGTGTAAAATCGGTCATAATGTCACACAGTGTGTCAAGTGTAATATCTGTACCAATAGCTCCCTGAATCAAACAATTGTTAATAAGGCATGAATTCAACTTTCAGCTCCAAAGAAAATATGATTTATACTATTGTATAATGCACTAAATTAAGTATTATTAAAAAATAATAAGTTAAATACAAACATCTGAATTATTTTAGCTTTTAACTTTTTGCAAGTTTTTCTCCATTCTATATTAAGTCTATAGTACTTAAACATTCATTCTCTTTCTGATCGTCAAATCTGCACAGAGCAGGAGAAAAATTTGGTTAAGATCTTAACAGTCAGTTGTGTAGTTCATCTACACATAATGATTTCTAACCATAAGTAGAAACTGAATTGATAAAAACATATTTTTGGTAATGGTATATTCCGTGAAGTAGGTTGGTTATTATGTGGTATTCACGATTAGGTACTTAAACTATCCTTACAAAATTGTTGGTCTGAAACTCCCCAAAATCCTCAAATTTTACAGCAATTTTGACGAAAAATTTCTTTGTTCCTTATTCCAGTTTTTTATTTTCAATTCAAGCATATAATGATAACAAACAAAAAAAAGCCTACCTACCCTTTGTTATAAATTTGGGTTGCATGACCCAAAACCAACATTCCTTAAGTATGACCTTATATGTAAGAATTTTTAGTGAATAGAGACCTAGATGACAAGCATTAAAGGCAAAACTTGAAGTCAGGAAGACATACAAGTGATAAATAGACTTATGTCTCAAGATTATAATATCTTAACTAAAGTAGGACACAAAATGTACTCACCTCAAACGCTCGATTGTCTTTGTTATATTGTACGACATTCTCAAAGTTGCCAGCAGTATTACTGAAGAATCCGTATAAATCTAAAATAATGGAATGATCTATCTTATCACACAACCTGAAAAAAAGCGTGGTAAAAAATTATATACTTATAGTCTGCTAAATATTCACAAACCATTGTTGTATAGAGTATATATATTATTTCAATACTAGGTGATTCTGCAATTTAATGACAATTTTTCATACATCAGACAGACCCAACCAAGGAATATGTTCTGGAACGTAGTTTCTCTGCTCTTTTATTCAACTGACCCAAAGAAAATTTCTATGTCTGTTCTATGACTAAACTGACACCTTCCACCTATACTTACTGGAACATATACCCCACCCACCTATACTTACTGGAACATGTACCACACAAATCTATGCTAACTAGAACATGCACCCCACCCACCTATACTTACTGGAACATGTACCCCACCCACCTATACTTACTGGAACATGGTTTCCAGTTTTGCTCTTTTATCAGGCTGACCCCACCATTGATACATTGTCTGAGTGGCATTCCTGATTTCTTCATTACACCTAGGACCTGTTGTATCCAAGGCATCGGTCACTACAGATAAATACTCTGAAAGAAATCACCAAGTGTTTACATGTAAATAGTATCTTTAAAATGAATTATAATGAATAAGGTCATTTGATATAAAAAAAATCATATGCTGAACAGAATTTTTGTATATTTGGATCAAGCAAAATAATAAAAGTTATAATCATAATTTTATGTATAAAATACATAATTATTATATTCTAGGGTATGCTTTGAAATAATAATTTTTAGTCCTCCTTATTGTCCTAGTGTTTTATTCACACACTGTACATTTTGACAGAAGAAAAATTTCAGCTTATGAGACAAAACAATATAATATATTGAAAAAATTCCAGCAAATAACAAAAATGATTTATAGATCATTTCTATGAGTTGGCCATGGTAAGATAAAAAACAAAAATACCTAAAAAATGACCTCATTCAATCATTTAGTTCCATGATGGTGTGACTATAAATACCTTTAAAATCAAGCTGAGCGTAAATTGGTGCACTGGTTGCGACAGCTCCGTCCACTTTATAAGGATACTTGGACCGGAACCATGCCGATAAAGAGCCTGGAATACAGAAACATTGGACCAGCTGAACGCAATAATATACAATAAAATAAAATGAAGCAATGTATCAGAAGGCCATAACAAGACACTATACCACAAAAGTATTTCTAATATTCTCTATTGCTATCCAGGGGGAAGTAATTAATGATTTTATCTAAACATACTAAGGTACAACACATCAGGGTGAAGTATAAAAATAAAAATTTGAGTTATAACACATTTATGTTCTTTATTTGGGAATAGCATGTTTCTAGTAGGGCTGGAATCCTTAAAATTTAGGTGTTAACAAAACTAGACATACAACCTGGGACCGATATACCCATACATATATTGGTCCCAGATACAACTCACCTTTAATTCAACACAAAATCTCATTAATATACTAAAACTTGAAACATGTAAATGTTTTCACAGAAATTAACAAATAACATTAAATAATCAGACAATGTGCATGCTATATGTCTGACCTGGAGTAAAACAGAATGATCCAAATTCATAAATGAATAAAAAAGATCATGATATGAAATGATATAAGGCATATAAAAATTGTTTCTGGTCACATGCTCATTAAAAATTGGGTAGCTAGGCTGGGATTTATTTTATTATTCTTGAAAGCCACAGTTGAGATTATTTTTGTGCCAGAAGGTAAAAAAGGTGGATGTATGGGCCTAATAAAAAATCTAGGGTTGCGAGAACAATTTTTTTACGCCTTATCAGTCGACCTAGGAAACTGGTAATGTAATGGATAAGGCATCAGCAACTCGACAGGAAGGTTGTGGATCAAAAACTCAATTATTCCTCCTTATATCTAGCCAGTACTGGCTTACTCAGGAGACAACCAGCAATGAATACAGTTTGAATAAAATAAGTAAAAACATACCAGGGTAAGATCCACCAAATGTAATCAGCTTACTGCTGGTTAAATTGTACTTGGGATAAGAGTCTAATTTGAACCAGTCTATAAAATTAGCAAGATCTGCTAGTGCCTGACGACTGCTCAAATATCGCAAATTCTCCAGTGATAAATCTCTAAAATAGGCAAAAAAACAGAATAATAATTTTTTTATTGACCAACTTTCACAACTAGTCTTCTGGTACATTGGCAATGCATGGATAACAGTCAAAAACATGGACATATATATATATTTATAATTATGATATGGAATATTAATATAGAAAAATAATTAACATTCAAAATTAAGGAATATTTTTCAAAATTATTTATAAAAAAAATAAAAATTTTGTTTAATGACATATATCTCTCTCAATGAAGCTTAAGTTTAAAATACAGATGTTCGCTGTAACCGAAATATCAGCGGGTACGATATGGTCTAATTACGACTTGACCGAATATCGATAACGCGATGTACACGTGTATACATGTGTGGTCAAATTTAACAAGTGAAATTCTCGGTTGTTTTTGGCCCATTAACAATTATTTTGTTTTGAAATGTGTGAAAAACAAGAAATTAAAAGGGCCAATTTCTGAAAATTGTATTGAAAGATTACACTTAGAATAAGCACAGAGGAGTCAATTATTGTACAAAACGAGGATTAAAAAGAGAGAAACAAACGTGGATTTAAATGAAAAAAGAAGATGCTAAGATTTACAGTGTACAAAGTTTCAAGAATTCAGATTTATAGAAACTTCCAAATCTGTGAGTACATTATGTGTCATTTTATACCTATTTTTTTATTGTTCAGACATAATATGTATGCATTGTACATGTACACATGTAAATATGGGCTCAATCTAAAGCCAGATTTGAAAAGCTCTTGGATTTTGGCAAGGAACAGGCTGACTTGTGTTGAAATGGTCAATATGATTTCCTTTAAAGTGAAGGTCAGCATACAATGTGTTAGACTCTAATAAAACTTAGCCGGACGACGTCTAAAAATTAAGAGGCACAATTTCCCTTTCATTAATAAACTAACACGTTTTATGTTGTTGAATCTCCAACAGAAAAAGGTAACATGTTTTAAACTTATCACCATTTAACATTTCGGCTATGATACCGCAATGTTTAATCTCTTCACACCAGAGTTACTTCCCTTGAAATCAAAACGACAACACGCAGAGTCATTGTTGGGGAATCAAAGTTCATCTATTGTTTCAATTATTGGAATTTTGTGGAACATGCATTGTTGCCATTGGAACTGGTATTGCCAGTAATTTTTTTGCTAAAGCTAATTTGAGAGCTGAATATCTTCATACACAGGGATTTTTTTCCCATATATATTTACAGCCAAATATTGGCTGTTTCCCCTAGCCCCAAAAAGTTGTACTTTCCCCTAAAAATGCTAAATGAATAAGTGAAGTTTTTCAAATTTTCTCCTTTTTCTGATTTATGGCGCTATATTTTCCCCTTCAGAAAGCCACAGGCAGTTTTGAAATTCCAAAATGAATCACTGATACTTGAGAACATTAGTTCAATAAAAATAGATAAGGGTTATTCTAAATAATTTGTGTTACATAATGATTAATTGCTGACATGGAAAATAACGCATCATATGTAATAACATATCAAAAATTTACGTAATGGACGCACTTTTTAAAAAAAAACGGTAATCATACAAACATACATCGACGCCGATTTTACCAATTTACGTGCATGCTTCTTTCATTCGATGACTAAACAGGGTTTCATTTGACCCTTAAAACTGCATTTTGACTCTTGAAATTGGTAAAATAAAGCTTTTGACTCTTGGGAGTTTGTACCAAAGGATCAAATTTATAATAAAGTTAGAGTGAAATTTTGTTGGCTCTTCGAATTATCATCATCCAGGGGTCATTTTTGACCCTCAACTTTTGATGTCTAGAAAAAAATCCTCTGGAGAAAAAAAAAGAGTTTATTTTAATACAAAGATGTTCCGACCTTATATGAACAAAATGCTATTCTGCATCTACTCAGCGTAAAAATGTGGCCATATTCACAAGTTCATCAACACAGATATAGTGACTGACTAAAAAATCCAGCAATTTTACGTCACACCATGTTTACATTTCTATCCTGAGCATGCTGCAACAATTTTTGTTATTTTCAAAGTGAATAAGTTTTTCACTTGATATAATTAATTATTTTTTTCATATTTTACAGATCAAGTTCTTATCTCAATTCTGAACGACTTTAAGATTTTGAGATATGGATTGTTAATATATGATTATCGTGTATGTTTATAACTTTGTTTGTACGTTTATTCAATACAATATAATACAATGTAAGCAAGATTAACGTGACAGCAGAATTACTTAGTAATTTTGAGAGATGTTTAATGATTGGTTAGTGGGATAGATGAACAGGTTCGTGGATTGCCTATAACTGTACACATTGATTTCCCTTGGCTTGTGCAACTAAGTAAGACCACAGATATTAGTAACGGACTTGAGACGATAAAATTGCAATAAATTTGATTTAAAACATGAGAATTTAACCCAAAATGACCTTAAATGAATCTTTTTTTACAGAAATCGCCAACATTTAACTGGTATAAATACATCAGCGTTAAATTATGATGTTTTTTACAGAATTTATTGCAATTTTACCATCATAGGTCTGTTACTATTGCCTGTAAGTGAGGCTACAAGATGTTAAAAATGGTGCCTTTGTTCATTTCAGTCCTTTGTGTATTGCCAACTCCCCCAAGAAGGAGCTGCTGCCCCTTCCAACCCCAGCCTCACACTGACTACCTATGGGACCTTCATTACTATGTGTATATTTTTTAATTCAATAAAAAGCGCCTTGTTATATAATTTTCTAACCCTAGCTCAAACAACGCTAGTTTTGGTTGGAAATCTCAAAAAAATATATGAAACATGGTTTATCAGTCAGACCAGATTGACTGAAGAATTTGGTGTTTACACTGGGAGTCCTAAGGTTTATGTGTTCAGAGTAAATAACTTTTAAATACACCCAGATAAGATGTTTTCTGAAGAGAATATAGTCAGCGTGCTGCAAAACCAATGATTAGTATTTTACACTGCATAATCTAGCAATCTAACACAGGGAATTCCTTTGTAATTCCGCAAAGCACTTTAACTTTCATGGGTTAGAAATGGGAACATTTTTAAATTGGTGCCCTCTGACTGTTTTAAAATGTAGAATAAACATCAAGCTTAGTTAGCTCTTTAGTATACACAGTACTTTGATTTAGGGACTGTTGAACAACTTGTCACATAGCGTAACTTACTTCACAGGGTGGCTTTCACCATAGTAACGGTGTTCTAACATAACACAAATAGCACCAAACATCTGAGCATATTCAATCCAAGTCCCTTCAACCATCCAGACAGGGTCAGCTGGCCCCTCACCACCGATCATAAGAAAGATGGGACCACCTTGTTGGTAGAATGTGTCATTGACAAAATATCTCTGAAAAAGGAAAATTATTCATAGACATCTCAAGCTAAGTACAGTGGGATATCATATTCTTAAAGAGGCTGGCTTTTATTCCTCTTTCATGATGACTATATAGTTCAGACAAACTGGGTTGAAATTCTAAAATTCAGATATTTCTACTTCGTTCAGAAAGCACAACTCTTAATAAATCATAACAGAAGATAACTACAGTCTAAACTGTCTATATTGACCCTCTTTGGGAGAATCAAAATAAGGTCACTGTAGACCGGGGAGTCACTTTTCACAGTCAAGCCATTCCACATGGTTCTTCACTTGAGTATTATGTTTTTTATCAAGGTTATTGTTCAAGGGCAAGTTGGAACAGATGAAAAAAGGGTCAATATGGACAGAATGTCACTGTATACAAGGGGTCACTATAACAGTCTATACTGTGCTGATAAAAATATTACTGTATTAATTCTAAATACATTACAATAACAATATAGTGATAAAAGCAACCTGTTTTCTCATAATGCTGGCATAAGAGGGGGTCAAGGAAAGGGGTAATTTGTTCAGTCATTGATTCATTTTTTCCTATACTGACATACCAGGAAATCAGTATCAATGATACTTCAATACATTTATACTTCTAAAATAAGCAGGCCAATAGGTTCCCTTTTCTCATGCTCCACACAATTAATCAGAACTTTCAATAGTTCAAAAACTTTTTTTTTCTCACTTCCAAATAATAACATTTAATTTTTAGTTTTTCCTTAATTTTCAGACAAAATGTCAATATTTTTAACATTTTGAAACATTGAAACATTCTTAAATGTGTATCGAAATTTATTTGGCAGAATAAAATTTTTGATATATCATTCAAGTCAATGACAGCCTAATGGGTAATGCAATACTAGGATTATGAGTAATGAGCAGTGCTCCTGACCTGCTTCCAAAGTTGAAAGTTCGATCCGTCAAAATGGTCCAGTCGCTGCTCAAACCATTGAGCAGGCGGAGTCTTCAGGTTTGGAGAAACTTTCGGTGTGCCAAGCATACCACCTTTAGGTCTTCCATTTATAATTCGCGGTATCCAACAGCTAACTTCTTCAGAACAAAAATAAAGCATTAACACTGACAGAAAACAAAAATAACCTGTGGAGGTCGCCATTTTGAACAGGCACGTGATTGTTTCCGTCATGTGACCACGAACAATACAACTGAGTCTGACTGAGTGCTTTCCCCTTAATTAAATTAAAATCTCAGGAAAGCTAGGTACTGCAGATACTTTTTGGTCAGCAACATGTCATGACGAATGACTCGAGTCGAAAAATATCAGAGTGTTAAATAATCATGTCCCTCACCAATCACACATGCTTGGCTCTCTGAACCTGTTCGTATAGGCAATGTTTACATGTTAGGCAATGTATAGGCAATGTTTAAGGGAAAAGAACAGACGCGTTTACGGTTACACAACCGACCATAGTATGTTTGAAGCTGACCCTTAAGCTTTTAATGGCAAACTTCGAGGTACGAAAATATTTTGGTATTTCGAACCTCGCATTCCCACAAAATGTACTTAGAGAAAAAAGAAATAAAAACTTCACGAACTACCAACCCTAATCAGTTTGATCAAGTAATCATAAACACAAAGCTATTTTTTTCCAGCCTAAATTAAAAAATATTATACACATATTTATGTTCATGTATATGTTAAATGAGTCGTCGAAGCAACTATGATTGATCAAGGACTTGCGTCTACGGTGCCATTTTTCAAAAAAATGAAGTTGTTAACTTGAATAAAATTTAAGAGGCACACGTTTCAGCGTAAGAAAACGTTCATTATAATGAAGTGGGCTATTAGACAAAATGTAAGTACATAACGAGAGTGCAAAACTGTTAAAATATACAAATTTATTTGGTGAAGATGGGATGGGAAACGTTAAACTAAGAAAGCCATGTCCAACTTTCTGGCGCATCGATATTTTAGCCAGGAAAAGGTCTATTTCATTATGCTTTGGCAAATCGGAGACCATAATCCAAAAGCGATTTTCCTGCTTAACCAATTTGATATTAACCCATAAACTTGGTTTAAAAATGTCTGTTTTATCGATAAATTAGGGGTCATAATTCAATACAACCAAAGACGAGCATGTCGGTTAACTTAACGAGTTTGACTGAGATATAACGTCCATAGATATTTTTTTAAGTTTGATGAAAATTTAATGGAAACTGCTAATTTAGTTTATACTAATTTATTCTAGCTCGATTGTGAAACAAGTAATTTTGCTAATATTAATCATGCTTGAGTCCCCTTCATTGACACTACACCAGTACTGCGTCCAAAAATGGGATTGTGAAGTTCATGCACGAAAGCTGTCGAAGCCGGGATTCGAACTCAGGACCTTCGGATCAGAAGTCAGACGCTCTACATCTAGACCACGATGCTTACTACACGACGATGCATACGAGAGCGGACAACTATTGTGGACACCGCAGGTGTCCCCGTAATAGTTTCTGTCAAGATGCATATAAAAAAATCGCAACTGGCTGTCAGACCGTTTTGAAATTTCGAGCCCGGAAAATAAATGTGTTCATTTCTTGAGAACTCGGGGAACATACGTACTTATTTGACGCTTTTATTTTATCATTGGTAATACAAAATTCATCAGTAGAATATATAGTTGAAAAAGAATATTTATCGATCTATATATCTAATAATCTTATTAATCCAACGAGTTAGACTTTTCAGTATGGCAAACCATTACATATCTTAGGTTTCATAAATGGATTCTCTTTTCTATGTTTTCACTCCATCGTTATAAAATCTACTCAAAGTTTGAATTAACATGTTTTTGTCTGCAGTATTTATTGATTGTCAGAACTGACAAACTTCATGACATTCGATAGTCTTTGCTGCTGCTGTTACACACAGATCTTTATCGAGGATATTTTACTTACGATGTGCTTTCAGGTTATACAATTTTCCACAGTTAGTCTGGTCCGCTATCAGAAACCTGTATTTACGACGCAATATGAATTGCGAATGTTCTACGCAGCAGATCAAGATAGGTGTATAGGCACACAACGAAACCCTAAACACCCCCTGTTTCCATGGTCTTCATGGTCTAGTGGTTATGACCTCTGACTAGTAATCATTAGACACTTCCGGCAGTGAGTTCGAATCCCATCCGGGACCAAATTCCACATGTGATGAAGCTGTCCAGCTGACTTACGGGAAAATCAGTAGTTCATCCCCGATGTACGCTTGGGGTCTACACCCGCTGCGAATGTTAAGAAAGTCGCCAAATGACCCTGGCTGTTGGCGCGACGTTAAACCTATATTTTTTAAAATTAAATATAGGAGAGTGTTAAAATTTTACACGTAAATAATGTTAAGACATGTATTCAATATATTTGTGTAATAATTATTATTGCAAAATTCGTTTATGGCTCACCAACATTTTGGACGGGTGCCTATAAGTTGTGCGTACGAATCGTGTTCCTTTCTACATGTCACCAACGCTTAAGTTATTTGAAAATATGTCCCAGAAGGACTTCAGAAGTTTGTTATATGTTTACCTGTTCATATCTTGGTGTTTATATGTATTACATGTATCCGCGACCGTGGTCCCGTGGTTAGCGCGCTGGACTTGTAACCCGGCATTCCTAATTGATGTATCAAAGAATCTCTAAGAATCTATAAAAGCTCTGTTCAATACTCCTCTTACAATTTTCAAGCTATCACAGTGTTTCCTCATAAACCGATCATCTTTAGTGTTGTGTTTTTCTCTGTCTAAGGTAGAACTAACCATTACTGCTCCACTCCGTCTCTCAATCGCCGGCTGTTCTCTTCGTCTTCAATCTCTCTATATTCTATTTCAACTATAGTTTCTCCCGGTGAACTTGTAATATCTACAATATCTATTCTAGATGTTAATAATTTCTACATATGGCCGTACTTGAATGGAACAGTTGCATATTGCTTTAAAAGATTCACCATCTGTCACCGGTGGATATAGATAGCGACTTTTCGCCAGAATGGTATTATATTGATGACTGGGTGACTTCTCTTTGCTTGACTGGCGATCATCATTGTCTGAGTTACTTCCCCTTTTTGGTGTTGTCCTTCCGTTTGTTTTGTGAAGTGTTGTAATAAAACTTTCTGCGTAAGTTGCCTGATTTCCATTGTTTATCATCTGCTTATCCACTTATTGGCGTTCCGTGCTATGGCTAGCCTTTGTGTTTGTGGTTAAGTTCGATAAAATAATACTAAAACTTGTCTTTTTTCTTTACTGAAAATCAACTATTGCCGGTGTTATAGCAAGGGGGCTAGCACGTTGAAGAGATGGTTAATAATGGTGTATTATGTATATGTATATATGATATATGTATTTTTGGTCCGTGTGGCCATTTTAAGCCGAATACACCTTTATACACCATTCCTTCAACGTGCTAGTCCCCTATGGCCGGTGTTATATCAAATTAGTTGTAATAGTTTGTTTCCGATGTTTCATGAATAACGGCAAGTGTCCGTTAGTGTTTTCAATTTCTTTATCTGTACCTACTGGTATTATGCTGGTTTCATTCGGTCTCACTATCAGTTTATGAGTAGCGGCGCTTCTTACTGTTGCCAATCTATCATTGTTTTTGATCTACCAACTAAGTGTACACTCTTTCCGTAAATTGAAGTATAATAGTGTACATGTATTTCTTATATACTTTACTGTAACAAAACAAGTAATCCAAACGCTAAAAATGCGGATTAAAATGAAACTTTTGTTCCACTTATAAAGTAAATGTTAGTCTCGTTAGTCAGGCTATTTGAAAAAAAAAATACAATAAAAATATAACACGTTTCACATCTATGGGAGATAATACACAAACACCGACAAATGTTGAATATATGTGCTCAGTTTAACATCACTATACATTATCAACAATTAAGCACGCTATTCTATTTCACTTTCAATTACTAAGATAAAATGTGACATCCACTTTCACTCTCAATCTATACAATCTAAGATAAAATCTACTTCCACTTTTCAATTAGTTTATCACCCGATACAAGGTCAATATTCCCTTTCACAACAAAACGTTTATTTAAATGTCAAAAGCTTTAGTATCTTTTCCACAAAGTACACTGTTTATCTAAAATATTAAAACAAAATCTTATCGTGCATGCATCACACACAATGTATATTTAAAATACATGCACCTTTACATAAATCTCAATACACAAACTAAACACTCTGTATTGTACAGTACAGTATAACCCCTGAAAACCGGACACCCTGAAAACAGGAATTCCCTTAAAATCGGACGATTTTTCAAGTCTCTTTTTTCTCCTCTATAATCAACTGATATCTGAAAACCGGAATTCTCAGAAAACCGGACTTTTGGCCCAGTTCGGAAGGGGTCCGGTTTTCAGGGGGGGGGGTTATACGGTATTAATTATCCAATAATCATGTCAGAGTTACATCATATGGTTAAAGTACACGGTGCAACAACTGAGTATTACTGTATATTATATTGCTACTGTTTAATTAAGTATAATATTATATTTTATCAAGTAATATTATAGCGGTAAATATAGTATACTTTTTAAATCGTATTTTATAAATGGTAAAGTTTAATAATGTGTATAATTAATTTAGTTTAATGATATAATTCAAATGAATGTACTTGTACATGTGTCTAATTTAAATGATTATACGATTTCTTTTTGGAATAATTAAAAAAAAGTACAATATTTCAAATGCATGTATCAACGAAAGTAAATGTACAATTCAAATGTCACTATTATTAATTGGTAATTTTCAAAGTATATTTACTACGGCTTGTCTAATAAATAAGTGATAATGTTCTACAATTAGCTATACAACACTACAGTGTTTGTGTTCTATCTACTTATGTATTAAGTATAAATGTCTGTATTGTCTCGTCATAAGTCAAAACACGTCAAATATTCAAATAAAATATCCACGATCAAACACACGATAATGACCAACAGTAACTAACTAACTAACCAACACAAATCAGAAAGTCTATGTCACCCAAAGTAAAGATCCATGACAACAATATTTCCAACTATCAACTACTAAGCACACTTATAATGATAAATAGACCTTACATAAACCCAGTATTCACTGAATAAATAATGGACATAAATACATCACTCAATTCATCCAATAAATAAACTTGGGATTTTTTTTCATAACATCGATGATAAATGCATGACTAAAAATATTAATGTAATATTAAAACTACACAAATTAGGTATAGAAGATACAGTGAATAAGATATTTAAGTGTGATTTCTATTATTCACAACTGTACCAAATGCGAGTTGAAGTCCGAACACTAATTCTCAAAAGTAGAGCATCAATAAATGATGAAGTGATTCATTGTCTTTAGAAACCGAGATGCCCTTAACAGAATTTTGTTTTTTCCTTCGCAAACAGCAAACTTTAAGGATTGTTCCTGGTAGATACGCTTGTGATGAATATTTTGTGTTGTTGTTGTTTTTTATAAATAAAAAATAAACTTTAATAAGCTATAACGCACACTGTCAACACTAAACACATTATTTTTGTATGCGCGAATTTATGTCTCGATTTTTAGGTTTACATATGCAGTATCAATTGTGAAACAAGATTTTACTTTCAGCAGTCCAGGTACCCCGCTCTTTGTCTTTTTTCGCTTTTCTAACTTTGGGATTGTGAAGAAGTGATATCGACTCGAAAAATCTAGTCTGACCCGGAAACTGATGCTGCATTCGGTCGGACTTTCCCACCATCTAGACCATTTAGACAATTAAAAAAATCTACTTCCTATTTTTGTTTTTCTCGGGTCCACTTATTATCCTGTATAAATATCCTGTATAATTATCCTGTATAATTAGCAATATGGAAAGGCTATACGGACTTTCCTGTTCTTTTTAAGTTCATAACATTTAACAATGTCGCCAAAAGCGAATCAACTACAGCGACCCATGAGCGATAACCAGCGACAAATAGATGAATGTGTGACTGTATTTGTGACGAATGGACACCATTATCATTATCTCGTCACCGTTAGCAGCTGATTAACTTATAAGTGACTCATAATATTAATTAATAAATAAGGACACGAAACTCACAACACTTGATTCACGTAAAGAACATTTATAATACATTTGATGCTCCGCAATTAATAGTTTCCATTCTTCTTTCATAAAACTTTGTATTTATGAATTTAAAATAAAATGACTCGTCGCTTGAAAAACCCAGCGATATGCCTATATAAACAATGGCTGGTTATGACATCAATATCCTTTGTACGAAGTTCAGATATTTCACGATGAACATTAGAGCTTTCGTAAAAGGTATTGAGTTTTTAACGATTTTTTTCTGCATTATTTTTCTAAACGTTTGAAGTAATTTATAATAATTATGCCTCAGAGAAAGCAATCAACATTACGAAGATAAAACACAAAATTATTTCTTAATTAGTCCTTAAACAATTCAAATTGAACAAAAATGATCTAAATCAGAACGTACGCGCTGATTCAGTTCTATATCTTTAATTTATTGAATGTTGTTCATTAAATTCCCCAACTTAATGCCAATCAAGTGGTTAATACTTCACTTAATTTTATAGAAAGATTTACGTTCTGTGTTGGTAATTGTTTTAATAGAATGCACGTGGGTTTTCGCATATTTGCACCTGATGATTCTAAACTTAGTATTGGGTTTGCTTGAAGTTAAAAAATAATATAAGTCAAGTATTCTTTTGTAGCTTTTCCTAGCACGTGAAATTCATATTCAGCACGAAAAAACAACTTAAATTTACAACAGAATCTGTGTTTTTATCCTTTATTTCATAAGCATACTTTGGACTCTTCCAAATTCATAGCAAATATACAAAACATCAATTTATTTAAGAAAATTTGGTTATTTCTCTCTGGCAGAGTGGAAAATATTGTGGCAAAAGTCATCAGCTTCAGATGCGGGGAAATGCAGTATTTTGAGGCAAAGGGTTAAAGTACTACGTGACAACCTCTCAGCGCGCCATTGACCGGTCTATGCGTCCATTTCTTGCTTTTTACCAGACTTTCAATATCCGTGTACATGTATCTCTATAGAACAGTATATTATAAACGTTTATAATCTTCTTTATATGAGATACGATGTTAATACATGTACATAATGTATATTATGTATACTTGTACATGTAACAATCTAATTGTTTGCCAGATAAGTGATTACACGACAATTTGACTGCTCATTAATATAATAACTCATGAATTTATTTATACATAGGATGGATTTTCCTTAATGAAGTAAATAATTAATAACTAATTAACTTTTACAATTATAAACAATCTTTTGAATTTTCGCCGATTAGTGGACGTCCATTTTTTACCCTTATAAATGACGATGTAACAATAATTTATTTAAAACAAAATCAGGCCTGAGATACAACAGGTATCTGAAAATATTGAATTAAAAGGATTTTATTGGATTATTAATAATATTTTATTCACAATCTACATTAGATACATACACTAGTTATGATGATGTGTAAGTTTGTATCTATTTCATCCCGACACGACTCAAATACCGAATATAATTGAATAAATTAGTATTACTTTTAAAATAAATAAAAAAAGTGAATACAATGGATATTTGTTAAACAAGACTTTACAGAATGACTGCATAAAGTTATTACTATAAGGCATAAACAAAAAAAAGGTTTGTTTCCGGTTACATGCCCCAAAATATGGGTCGGTAGGTAGGGATTTTTTTCTTTTACGTTGTCTTTACATATATCGGCAACACTGTTGTGAAAATTACAAAATAGCATTAAGATTTGGATGCCGTAAAAACTTTTGAGTCGGCAGGTAAAAGATGGGTCGGTTGAGTAACCGGAAACAAACATATTTTTATGCCTAATGATGACAATTATATTTAATTGATTAAAGTTAAAAGTCAAACTAACAAAGCAGTGCTATGTTTTTCAAATTTTCTGGTTGATATAAAACCAAATAAATTAAATTGAAGTACAAGGTTCGTGTTCGGTGTTGCTGTTTAACTTACAGTGTAGACATTGTATTATTTTGAACAATTGTCCAAGTAACTAGCATATTAGATTAAAACAATTTGATCAAAAGAAATTAATGAGGACAATAAACTGAGAGGTTCGTTGACTTTCCGTCAGATTGAATTGTAACATTTCGAACTTGTCTAAACTGTATATTTTTTCATTTAGTTACAGCGCTGGTTTGTGCGGTACTGTCTATTATGAACGGTGATTGCAGACCTGTCGAGGTTGAAAGCAACAGTTCAGATGACCACATGGAGGTTAACCATCCTTGCAGGGTACCAGGAGCACCCACAGAAAACATCCTCTTTAACATATCAGAACCGGAACTCGAATCCTTGACTCGACACCTCACAACACGAGCAGAAGGCCTTCTCATTTACACCACTCAGCTAATGGCTAAGGTGAGACTTCTTATGTATTAAGAATTTCCAAATTCCACAAAAATATTTTCCAGAATATATCCGTTAAGCAGTATGAATATAAGTCATGCATATTAAAAGATTATCTGTTTTGTATTAGACTAATAAATAGGTAGCGTAGATAATAACTCAATTGAACACGTGGTTGTTTTAAACTCAGTACTTGATGCTGAAACAGGCAGTCATCTCACAAAGTACATTGATACAAACTATTGAAGATCCAATAATATTTTGTAGATTTGTCCCAGGAAATATTACAGACAAAACCACAATTAAACTTAATTTCGTCTGAAATTTGAAATTTATACATGTTGTATAAAACGTATTACTGTTAGAACTCACGGTTAAAATAAATTTAAAATATATGTTAAAATAACGTTTTTATTTCCCATTATTTTTTATGCTGTATAAAGATATTACATAATGTTATAATACACGTTTTCCTTGACATGGCGCATGCTCAGACGGCATAAGTAAAGTACTTTTAACCGAAGGAATTTACATTTTATGCCTATTTCCGATAATATGTATATAATTATGTCTAATAGTATGAGTACTGGTCGATGATTTGAATATCTTGAACTGTTTTCATGCAGACTACGGCAAAGATTTATATATTTCCACACGCTTTGATATAGTATGATTTGTGTTGTCTGCACGATTCTATTAAACTGTCAATTTCACGTGTCGTTCTGAATACAAGATGGTACATTCCTCTTACTTACATTCGTGTTGCAGTTGACGAATATTCTGAAGAGTAAGTTTGCATTAGACTGTGTTGATAGTGTCAAGTCATATTCGGTTGGTGAACTAGATTGTGCCAATTTTACATACCGGAACTTTGATCAGGTAAAAACGCTCAACAAAAGTTCTAATGCACCCCCCTGGTTCCTGGGGGAATATTTTTTAAATAATCAAAACTGAGTTTTAAAATTCGACTCACATACGTTAAGACAAATATTTTTGTGTAATAAAATTGAAAAAAAATATCTTTTATGGCTCACCGACTTTTTGGGGGATGTCGAATTATGGTAAGTTGCATGTACGAATCGTATATCTTCTTTAAATTTTCGTCAATATTAGAATTATGTGAGATTCTTGAACTGATCTGCGCATTTTTTTCAGCCACAAGAACATTTTTTTCCAGAAAAGTATTATAAGATTATTATGCAATTATTTTAATCGTCATTCACAGTTATGTTTCGTATCTGTTCTGTTACAGTACAAAGTATGTACGCTGTCAGCATACACAGTCATGACATCCTTTAGAGACTCTGTAGATCTCATCAGAAAGTGGGACTCGCAGAAACAACTAGCTGTTACAGAAATCGACTTAACAGAGCTTGGAATCAACATTGACCAGTTCATCTGTGACTTGTTCATTGATGTCTATCCGATAATCACGAATAAAAGTGAGTTAATGGACTCTTCACCGGAACCCGTACGGCTTGTCCGCGATTTAACAGATTCCCAGTCGAAGACCTCATTATCAGATCTGATGAAGATTGACAACAAAAAATGCGGCGCTATTGAATCTGATATGAATGAAATCCAAGCCATGCATTTTATGTACCAGTTTCTATACGATCTGACAGAAACAACAGAACTGATTCGTTCATTTTTTTCAAACGTCCCGACTAAATCTGACCCCATGGAAATATTGTCAACTTCCCCTCCGTCTCTTATCTCAGATGGCAACACAGTTCATGATGTCACGACTACTTCTACTCATGCCACAGCAGGAAGTTCATCTGGAAAGTTTCCATTCAATCAGAGGGATGTAATAATGGGATGATTCGAGAAGATCTAAATTACAGAAAAATGACTATGACCTATTTTCCTTTTTAATTTTTTATACCGTATTTTGATATCTCATGCCTTTACTTTGTTTTTATTTATTTTCACATTTGATATAAATATATGAAAAAGCAAATGTCGTTGTTGTGCCGGAATGTTGACTACACTCAACATTATACATGTGTGGACGGTAGTAAGTTCGCATTCAAAGATTAAGAAATGTCTTTTCTTTTTTCGGCATTTACTCCCGATTTCAACCGTATTAATTATTTATAGGCGGGCAGTTAACCTGACCTGTTTTCCAGGATTCTGTTAGAGCACCAACCTCAGCTTTGTTCGCTTTAAACAAATACAAACATCTCTACCTGAGTGATTTACAGCAGAGGGCGAATGACTTTAGTCACAATACCTTCAACAAAATCGTCATAGGGTACTTGTGCTACGTCCAGGGATTGCATTCATGAACCCCGAAGTCCGTTGATCTTACCATCTTCCTGTTAAGCTGGTCTGGCTTAAGTATTTAAAAGAACAAGGAAGTCGGACTACTAGAGTTGTTCTGGAATTACAAATATTGCGAGTTGTGTTACTGAGTGAAGAATACAAAATCCAGTCACTTTATTTTATATTACTCCTATGATACGCCGGCTGAAACTAGATGCATTTTTTTCTTCACCATGATTTGCAAGAGCAAACAAGACAAAACAGCATATGATTGGTGGTCAGTAAATAATTTCAAAACTGAAATATTTGGTGCGTTGGCTAAAACTTGCAGCAATCGCCTCTTTTAATATTATAACTTCGGTGACGTAAGATTGTCATTAGATAGGGTGTCTTAATATGACTGACGTCACGACAGAGTCGATGCTTCTGTTGCTATGTAGCGGTTCCGAAAATCCGATAGTACGTATATGTGCATCGAGGCTCGAGCGTGAAAAATCATGGGTTCTGAAAAGTAGGTAAATTTTGTTTGGCTACTTGGGAGAATGCCCATGCCTCTGACTGGTTCTTATAAGTACTGAGGGTTGAATTTTTGGGTAATCTTCTTTTTTACAGTCAATTCAACCGAATTCATTAAGAAAAAATATGGTGGTAAAAGTTAAGTTACATCTTGTATTTACTCAATTATCAGCGTGTCGTTATGCC
Organism: Lutraria rhynchaena; assembly: GCA_008271625.1. Taxonomy (NCBI): domain Eukaryota; kingdom Metazoa; phylum Mollusca; class Bivalvia; order Venerida; family Mactridae; genus Lutraria; species Lutraria rhynchaena. Next base: position 1,135,269 of record VIBL01000051.1, read on the forward strand.
CATTTTCTCTTTATCACGGACTTCAAATGGTGGCGTATCAATCAGAAATTCATATTTTCAAAATTCGACCATTAATTTGTGATTTATTTCCTAACAATTTATGTAGGTTCTGAAACTTTTATCTCTCTGAATGTTGCCTGGTTGCCATATACATGATAACTAGAGACGAATTGAATTTCATATTCCAAAGTTGTCACTTAAGTTTCAGCTAAAACGGTTCCGGCCTAGACATTTATTAATCCATCAGTGACGTGTGGAATAGTTATTGCTACTTCAGTTTAGACCTAGTTTAAAACAAATTGAATTATTGATGTACATGTAACTTAATGGCAGGAGGATGTGTGTTACAGACTTAGAGTTGAAAGCATCTTTGTCGTACGAGTACACCGTCTCTTCGTTCTGTGCAGTGAAGTAATCTATTAGTCTACCGTGAAAAGATACTTCCTTGTCTGTGTAGATTATCAGTAATAACTCCGACAACCACATTATGATGAGACAATGGTTCTAGTAGTTATCATTCATCTTGGTATTTCGTCGCAGAAAATGCATCGTATACAAAGCTTTTATTCTCTCTTTATTGCCTCTTCTGATCTGGAAAACAAACTGTTGCGGATAAGATGCATTCCTAAGTTCAGACAGAAGTAGAGCTAATGAAAAATATATACATGTTTAATAATTGTAGTATCAAAGTTGTTATCATATTGCTAAATATTTTGACACAAGCATTAATCTAATCATACCGTGTTTCCTGATTCCGAACGTTTCGTATTCTTTAACATTACTAGCCATTATAGAACATGGGTAAATATCGTTGCTGTACGGCGATTTTGTCGAGGCATTGTTTCATGTAGTAGTGATGGACAATCCCAAATGACGAACCTATCATACCACGTATTTTCCCGGGCACCAAAGGCAACTATGAATATTAGTGTAGTGATAGACAATCCCAAATGACGAACCTGTCACACTATGTATTTTCCCGGGCATCAAAGGCAACTGTGAATATTTTAAGTGATAACGAGATATATATATACATCGACTAGAGAACACATGAAGCCATATATGGTATTTTGCATAGTCCTGTACGAAGGTCGTTGTTTATGGCTTCATCCCAATGCTCCTGGGGAACATAAAATGGAAACATATTTTTTCCATTAAATGCAGACTTATATTGAAGAAAAACTCTTTATACAATATAATTCGTTATTCTGTGAATCATAATTCGCGATGTACATGTGGCATAATTTCCGTCGTATAGTAATAAGATATCAAAGTGTTAATATCATATTTAAACATGCAAGATAAAACATGGCCAGCCAAGACAGTAATCTACTATGTTTAAGGTCCTTGAAATTACATAAACACTGTTACAAGTGCACTAAATTTAACTGAATTATGAATATGACATGCTTTCGCGGAAATTAACTCGCTAAGTGTAGAAATATGTCACCATAGTTTAGTGATAAATAGAACAGTTCACAAATCCACTGTGTCATATTCAGTTCAGTAGTTACTGTATAAAATGAATCATATAGTACAAATGAGGAAATGGAAGGCAGATCACTAGTACACCAACTGAAAAAGTACTTTGTGACTTCTAGATAAAATGACAAAAACCTCCCAGTTAGCTTATTAAGGATTTACGATTGGTGCTCCGGACAAACCAGGGACCCGTTTTATGGGCATGTCATAGCTAAGATAAGGTTTTAAAACTTCTTTAATTCTTGCATTGTTTGTAAAGATAAAGTGTTTTATCACATTGATTGAATGACTTACTGTCTTGTGTTAAAGATAAATATGTCTGAAATATATACTGTAAGCAATACTTTATCTTGGCGGAGATATGTCTGTGAAACATGCCCCTGGTGCTGTCGCGACAATTTTCATTAAATAAGAAATGTTCAAGGTTGTTTTAAGTGATTCAACACTTCTCACGGACAAACTTCGGTGTATGATAGAAGCCCAGATGGACTCGGCACCTCGAGGTTCTGTCAAATTTCTTTCATTATTTGGATGTTGAAAATCCATAACATCTGACAATTTACACTTGGGAAGGACAACATGTGGCCCTTATATTGAGAGAGGGCCTTTATTCGGAGGCCAGTTTGTTCTAGATAATCCATGATGGTTGTTCAAAGAATGGCCTTTATTCACAGGATGGCTTTCGGAGGTGGTTACAAACACAGGTTTGACTGTATATCATTCACATGTGTAACATGCTCCACATAAAACGCCAAAACCGCAAAATCAGACTCCCCTACACGTACGTTAATATGTATTAAGGAGTTATACTTTGTTATACATATATATGTCTGTATATACACATCTTCTGTTAATGTCCATTATTCCATATCTTACGAAAATATTTCATTGTAGACAATATTATTGGAAAAGACCAAACATCCAAAAACTTTTGAATTAATCTCGTCATCGAATAAAACCACTGTTAAATATTCATCAGCATATGTACTAAAAGGCTTTGAAAGATGAGGTAACTTATACTACTTTAACTAACTTTTCTACACCCGCATACATATTCCCATAAAATCGCTGCAGCATTTCCCCATTTTTCCTGTTCTAATTTCTATCTATTTTTCTTCCATTCACCTAATAATATAATTTATTTTATCATACTTTGTACTTTGTACTAGTTGACTGATTGAAAGTAGAAAGACTACACACAATTAAACAAATTATGTATTAATTAGTAACAGGTTTAAATTTGTATTCACACACTTTCATTTCTATTGTACAAGTGTACTTTGTTCTCGTGTGATCGTTTATTTATCATACGTTCATGTTGTCAACATTTAAATGCATTATTCATAATATGCAGATACTCGTTCAATGTCAAATCAAAGTATTTTTTACCGTGTGTTTTGCTTAAATATGTGTATATATGCTATGTCAAGTTATCATATACAATGAATATTGATAACTGGGCTGAACGCCTATCATTTTAAAATAAGCTGTAATATACACATATACGAGTATATTTTTATCTTTATTTTATCTGTCGTATTTTTTTATTTCGTTCTTGCGAAACGACATTTCGTAATTACTAATTATTGTTTCGTTTATTCGAATTGTTATTTTGTCTTTACGAAATAGTGATTCGTATTTATGAAATGTTATTACGTAAATACGAAATATTCTTAATTCGTGATACGATTTTTTTTGTCATAATGAAATGATACACGAAATAAAAGAATGCTGCATTTAAAATAAAAGTGTAGATTGTCACTTTAGGACTCCGTACTGAAGTCATATACAAACATATGTGCGCGTATACAGTCAAACCTGTGAACAAAGGTCACCCTCAGGAAAGACAAAATTTGGCCTTTATCGACAGATGGCCTTTAATTGGAGGTCAGTTTGTTCTAAATAATCAATGGTGTTTTTTTTTCGAAGAATGACATTTATTCACAGAGTGGCCTTTATTCGGTGGTGGTCGCAAACACAGGTTAGACTGTATTTGCATGCTTTCCTGGATAAAAGAGATAAACAATTTTGTAGGCTATCTCGGAAAATCACGTGATTTTATAGGTATAGGTATTTATAAACAGAACAATTTAGTTCAGTCTGTATCAATCAAAGTGATAGTATCCGCCATTATAAGCTTTAGACATATTTGTCATAAGCAGGAATTCAATTAATCAGCTTAATTTCCAGAGATTGTAAGGCTGTTTGTCATGTCCTAAGTCGTAATCCTCGCTTAGAAAGTGATTGTTGGCTTAATCAAATATACATTCCCCACCAAGTCCGTCTTCTGCGCTACAGACTATGTAGCGTCTTCTGCAAGATAGAAAAACGATTCTTTTGTAAAGGGAAAAAAGAACACCAATTAAACTGGTCAAGAATATATTGATTTTAATAGAATATAAACACATGGAAAACATGAACTCTGTCGGTTCCGTAGTTGTCCGTTTTTCCCGAGCAAAGCATGAGAGCAAGTGACAGTGAACTGCGTTATAAGTCATTGTTTTGTGTATTGGTAATATTTTAAGTTCATGTGAATGAAAATGGCAAAAGAAGAGCAAAGAGTCTACGTCGCAAAGATTTGGATGCTGGCTCATTGTTTCGTATAAGAAATACATCAAACCTAGACAAGGTGGGTTATGAGGACGACAACGATGTTTGAAGTGGTTTATACAATAACGATAACTTCCGGTCAGTGAAATCAACACGATTTATTTCCGCGGAATTTACAGTCGAAAATAACGAGTTAATGATTAACAGGAAATCCGTCATTTTATTGAATAATCTACAAACGTGGAAAAATTAAGGCCACGCCAACTTACCGTGGGTCTGCAAATGTTAAATGTCTACTTTTTCTGTTTTTTTTTTTAAATTTGTAAGTTAAAACTTTATGAAACTGTATTCTTAGGCCGGCGTTTCTCGATGTGTGTCGCGAATTTAATATTCGTTCACAGAATAAAATAATTATTTAGTACAAAGCCTCAACATCGTAAATGTTAATGTCCGGACTCCGGGTGTTATATTACAGATCCTTATACATTAATTCATCCGCTTTACAAGCACATGTGATTGTATTTTTAGCGCATTAACCATTCGATATTGAGGTGTAAATTTTCAAAATAAAACGTACAGCATGCGGTTAGGATATGCAAGAAAGAAATGATGCTACTACTACTTTTTGTTTAGTATTTTTAAGATGCTTCATTCATTGCACTGATGTCAATTCCGTGACAGTACCTTTCGTAGTTTTTGGTCAAGTAACCGTAGACATGTGGAAATCTTTTCATCTGGTTTTTCTTTCTTCTTTCTTTTGTTATTATGTCTGGATGCAATACTGCTCAAAATATTAACTCTTGACTCCTTAGTGTCTGTATAATACATAATGTTTATATAAATATATTCTGAACGGCGAAAAGGGATTTAATCGTTGTGTGATATTTGCTGGGTGATTTTATCTTTGTATAACACCATTGCTATGATAGAATCAAATGTATCGTGGGAAATTATGTTTTTTACAAGATGATAAATGAAAACGCTGCTGTATTTATAAAGCTGTTCGTCTGTAAGGCCAAAAAAATACCTAATTCCATTAACATATCCAAAAAATATAATGTAGGTAAGCAGGCAGAACTTTTATTATTATTTTTAGTGCGGAGACAAAGCGCAAATAAAAAGAAAACTTCTCAACTTCTTAAATCAACTTATGATCGGAAATTAAGACAAACAAAATACTTTCGGTGTCGTATTTTTATTATAAACCGCAAAGTAACGACAATAACGAATAGAAAAAGTGACCGAGACCGGAAGTAGGTATTCATTCACAGGGTCCACAGAAAAAATAGGGTTGATCGGGATAGCGAGAACCAGGAACTTTTTCAAGCATTACGAACGAACCCGTTAGTTCTTTATGTATTTGATATCTATATTCCGGTTATTTTCTGGTGATGTTGGTAATGCATGTATATATTGTTTTAATTCTGTTTTGTGCCAGTTACATGCCCGTCAGTGTATTCTGAATACGTTTAAAATCACATATTTTAACTGGATGGCGATTATTATTACTTGGTCACCGTTTTTATGTAGTGCTTCAAGTTGACTATAGTAATGATCAGACTTAGCAAGAAAACCTTTTTATCTCCAAAAATCATTGAGTGGTATTCGAAAACACTTACATTCATCAGATTCTTTTTTCGCCGAGAAAATTACGTTTATTAAAGATCGTGAAACCTTACTAAACAAGTACTTCTATTTCTTTCTGATTACGTCTGTTCAATTATGAAATATCGTGGTTGTTCTTATAGCGTTCATTTTACGAAAAACGTTTACAATGCGTCAATTACAGTTATAACAAAATCTAGGAAAATCTTAAATCTAACGTAGACACAATCAGTTTGAGTATTGACGAACACTGAAAGTGTTCAATACTCGCATTACAGTAATACATCGCCTATCGTAAACCTCATTATAACGACCACTTATTTTCTGACCGGTTATCAATAAGTTTTCTATAGATCAACTTGGTAATGAGACCACCTCAATATTATAACCTTTATTATGGATCCTGAAGGTGGTGTTAATGTCGTGGGTTACGCTACATTTATTGTCAATTTTACAGCATTCTCAGAACTGGTGACTGGATATTCGCGCATTACAATCCAGTTTATTATGAATACACGTAAATAAATTTCCCGGAAGTTGTCAGGACACAGAGTCAGCAAACATAACAAGCAGGCCTGAATAAAACAAATTATTTCAGAGAGCTTAGTTTGGTTTCGTCATATGATAGAATACTAGTATTCGTCTGATTTGTACATTTAAAATGCCTAATCTAGATTTAGATAAAGATTGTTATGAAAGAAATAATTAGTTAATATGATAACTAAGATAATTATGTAACATAAATATGAAAAGTATGTAAATCAAAACTGAAATACCACGATGATGCATGAATTAAGTCATCTTTAACTCTTTGCCTCATAAGAATATTCTGGACTCTTCCAAGTTCAACACTAATATACAAAATATCAATTCATTTAAAAAAATGGGTTATTTCTTCCTGACAGAGTGGAAAACATTGTGGTAAAAGAAGCCAATACTCATCACAAGCAATGGCTTCTTTTGCCACAAAGTTGTCAAAACTCGTCTGCTTCAGATGCGGAGAAATGCGGTATTATGAAGCAAAGAATTAAAAATAACCCGCCTCGACCAGTGGTTAGTGCGCTGAACCAGTAACCCGGCGGTACGGGTTCAAATTCCGGTCGCAGCAGGTCATACCCTTCTGTGAATGCTTGACAAGAATCTCGATTTTCCTCCGTATGGAGAGGTTGCCGGCTCCTTGTTTAAGGGTAAGTTAGTACTGGTTACATTACTGGTTAAGGGAACCGACCGACGTATATAACTGAAATATTGTCGAAAAATGGCGCTGAACTCAATGATAACAATCTCCGACCAAATAAAATGTCCACAAAAAATGCCCATCTACCTACCCACTGTTAAAATTTCGGGTCGCTGAACCAAACATTTTTTAAGGAAGGCCTAATTTTAATATGTACATGTATAATTATATACATTGTATATATACTGATATAGTAATACGTTGACGAATTCGGGTGCGAGTCGACTAAGGTACCCGTTGGCCAATTTTGGCATTAGTTAACTAAGGTACACATTAACGTAATTCGCCCACACAGACTTGTTTTACCCCCAATTCATCTAGATTTGTTCATGTATTCTGGTGAGCAATGTAAATTTTATTTATGCTGTTTTAAACAAACATTTATTTCCGTCAGATATATTGACAAGTTTATGCCTTTTTGTAGGGCGCATTTGTACATTTTGAAAACAATAAAAGGGTCCAAACACGAACGACTAGCACAGAAACTGTCCTGTTCATTCCTGTTTATGTAAAGTCAGTTGTAAATAAATGAACTTTTTCTAATCTGATAGACAACTGAGATGTTTATCGAGCAGTCAATGATTCGAGTTCCTTGCGTGGTGCATGTGTCTTCGTGACATTTTGACTTAAAACTTGGCAGAAAAAGTCATATGTTTTATTTTTGTTTCATATCTGAGCCCTGGTAACAAGTTTACAGCGGTTTAAAAGCTGTAACTTCAAATCAAAATCAACGTCAATATCAGATTGTACATATCCGCGTCCTTCAGCAATGTTCCATACATTCACGAAACTTTGTCTGCAAATTTTGATCCATGTAACACTTCAAGTGTTATGTAAAACCATCACCTATCATTTTAGTCCACAGAAAGCACATTACATAGTCTGCGTCCCCTGAGGTGGAATCCTCAACACTGACACAATCATGAAAATATGTGCAGATGTGGTTACAACATTGTATCTACAGTAAAAGACGGTTATAATGAATAGTTAAGTTAGAATAAAAAATGGACGCAGTGAAGTATTTTTTCTGGATATTTTTTTAACTTGATAGAAAAAAACATGCTCTTCAGCGCATTATAAAAACGACCATGTAAGTTACTTTAGAACGACCCATAGACTTATTTCTGTGCTTTATAAGCTAAAAGTTATAAGTATATTATTCCGCATTTTCTCCCGCTTTCATCAGTCTCTATTGTAGAATAGTAATGTTAAAAGTACATTGACGAAAATTTGATCAATGCATTAACAATTAGAATTATAATTATTTCCTTCACTTGATGGAAGGAACATGCTCATTATAAAAACGGTCATGTAGGTTACTTTAGTACGCCTCAAAGACTTATTTCTGTGCTTTGTAAGCTAAAAGTTTCATATAGTGTAAACATGTATGTGGGAATATTGATGGTTTTCGGATATTCCGTTGATAAACAATCTTTCTACCGTTTCCGCCAGTTATTCTATATCTGTCACGGAACATATTACTTACTTTTAACTGATGGGCTCTGTGAATCCTTGGGAATCGTATTCCAGTCAACAGTGTGAAATGATTAACAGTGTACGCAGATAATTTATATGTATACAACGGATAATAGTAATTCGACTGAGATAAGTGGATATATTTTGTTAATTGACTGATTGTAATTCAATGTACCAGTTGAAGCTTTTTTCAATAACTCATTCTTGCAAAACACAGACTTGTCATTTCACACTGGTCATGTACAGTAACAAACTGTACAATCTGAATAAAAAAAAGCCAGAATGAATACACAAACATCCACTTACAATGTAATTATTTTTGGTAATCTGTTTATGTTTTGCCAGTGAGAAGAAGAAGGATTCCAAAGAAGTACCTGCAAAGAATCCACCTTACAAAATGGAAGTCCTAAAGTGGCCATCACGACAGCGAAGCAAGGCAAACACTACAACTCGATTACTATCGCAGAACATCGCGATCCGCGAACGTGGTCCAGTGGTTAGTGTACTAGATTTGTAACAGGGCGATCCAGGTTCATATTCAGGTGCGACATACTCTTAAATGAATTGACTAAAATGTCGATTTTCCACCATATGTGGAGAAGTTGTCGGTTCCTTGTGGAAGAGTAAGATAATACTAGTTAGAGTACAGTCCAGGAAAACTGGTGAGGTGAACCGGCCGCCGTCATATGGCGTTAAATCCAACAAAAAAGATAAAAAAAAATCACACAGCTGCCATAAATCGGGTTCAAAACTTTAAAATCGTGAAGAAGCAAATACATGTACAAATAAATTGTAGTTTTCTTCAATTCAAATACAGTAAGTTAAACACAATATAGGCATTTCCGCAAAGTTCAATCGTGGATCAAAGAAGTGCCGTTGGTATCAACTTGATAGAGGCAAATGAAAACTTGTGGACGAACGGGTTAGTAATAGGTGGTTGGTAATCCAACAGCATTGGTTATATCAACTCACCGCCGTACAAACCAAATCTTTATTTATAAAGGCGAAAAACACAAAATTAACAGACAAAAGATTCGTCAATCAAACAGATAAAGCAGTCATTCACGTGGCTTTATTCTTATCTTACTTAAGGGATTGTCAGTACAGACTGTCTGTGTACACTTTACTGAATTACGTCTTTACATTTCCATCGGTCAGACGTGTTCATTTATCATTTTATAAGAAGCATAATTTCCCATGATGCATTAGATTCTGTCATAGCAATGATTTTACACAGATAATTTTGTACAACAAATCTCGTACACAGAACAGGAGAATTACTCTTTTATCTTCAGGAATATATTTATATTGACAAAAACATTCCAAGCACCTTGGAGACAGGAGAGATCAGACCCTCGTCAGACATTCAAAAATCCACGCTGATTAATAAACTGCAGCAAAATTAGACTGAGTATCAATAGCAAAAATGTTTCATGAAAACTACCTTGTGGATTGATCCATCATTGTCATCCTTGGTTTCTTTATATCTTGACCGAATTTTGGCTTCCACAAAAGTTCTCCAATTTAAAATCAAGCATACTTCTGCTCTCCACTCAGTCAAGAAATGATTGTAGAATATTCATATTCTATTTTCATCGTTTCATCACTGTGACATTCAGGACAAGTGTATCTTTGTTCGGTTCAGCTATGACATCAAAACAACAATTCCTCGCTTCAGACGTGTGGAGGATGTTTCTAATTTATTGTCTGTGACATTTCTTCTCGCATTTTTCAGATAGGTGAATACATTATACGAGATACAATTTCTTATCCATTCTTTATAGTCTGTCGGAAACGTCTACAGCTCTTCCAGACCATATCATCTTTTCAAACATTTAATTTCAAACAAGGATAAACACTGTTAACAAAATGCTATTATGTAAATATTAATTATTCTATATTCATTAAATCATTTCTGTGACGTCATCATTATGTTCTCAGTGTCTAATACATGTTACGAATTGACCATTCTCAATGGCTAGCCGTCTGTTATTTTGTAATATTGGAGTGTACTCGATATATTAGACTGCACATCTATAAAACCAACCAATGAATACGTAGAAGTGATGGTTTAAATTGATGCGAACAGATTTAAATAACAATGTACATTTCTCATGCTACCCGAACAGTGTGATTGACAGGGAGTTGATTTAAAGGTACCCACCATGTAGAATGTTAAATAGTTAAATTTACACGCTATTTTATCTACTTATCTGGTCATGACAATGCAAGAATAATGAATCCCTAACTACTTGTTTCAACTTTTTTAATTTGTTCTGTGTATCATTAAAAAATAAGAAGCAAGATCAATAAAATTTATTGAATTAGAATGAATAAGTCGATGGGTACCCACAAGAATGATAAACTGTCATGGTCAATGAATTGTGCAGTCTTTTCGAAATATTTTAGTCACATATGAGCCTAAAACTGCACATCATGTAAAATATTGGAGTCTCTACGGCGCTACGTGCTTCAGTTTATCTATAATTTTACATATGGACAGTTCTCGGCTTATATCTATTACATAACATATGCGCATATTAATTCGTCGAAAGTGTTTGTTTGTAAGACATTTTGGCTGTTTTCGTGTTTAATGTAAATATTATGTATAGTTTATGTTTCCCCAAAGAGGGGGGGAGGTGAGGTTGGGTACATTAAACTACTTTTATCTCCCTGAATCTTTACTGCAGACCTTACAAGGCGGTATCCCCCTGGGTGGGTTTTGGGTTAGTGGGTTTTGGTTAAGGATGTATGTTCGAGATGGTGGGATTATTTTTTCTAGGAATCCTCTTCTTATCAATAATCATATTTATCATTCCATATTTCCTATGGGAAGTGCGTACGTGATTTCCAAACGCAAAGGGAATTGGGGGGATTTAGCTCTGTCTGCAACTGAGACAAACAAAACGGCAATTTTTATATTCAATATTTAATATTTTTTATTACGTATATTGTTCTGAGGCGTTATTTGTTATTTTTAGCATTCGGGGGACTCCGTGGAAGTGTGGTTGAAATCTCAGAACGGTAGTCACACTTGTAAAATCTGAGGGTGATATGTATGTGTCGTATTCGCTTACTATATTTTGTTAATATTAGTTTGAAATTATGCCCTTGTTATGTTCACAAATTGGTAGATACATTTTCAAAACTTTAATTATTGTACAGACGCTATTATTTCTGCAGCAGTATCTCAAAGATTTCTAGTGATTGTATATTTTTTCTTAAGAAACCTACCAAGTTTTTTACATCTACATGGATCACGTGTTTTATAAATAATTTACAAACTAGTTTTAGGTACCCAACCCCCACACTTCCCTCTGGGAAAATAAAAAAAAAAGGTATGTAAAAAATGGACGCATACAAAAATAATACAACACTAAAATAAACTAAATTAATGGTTTTTGCGCGCACTTATCAGTACACACAAACCTGACCCTTAGTCGCCGCTTGACATTTCTGTTTTTTCCATTTTACAAGAATAGGGAAAACATCTTGGCTTCACCTCTACTCGATGATTTACAAGCGTACTTCATTGACTAACACGAATGTATCCATTTGGTTTGTTCTACATCTTAATTAATGAATGATAGTTTTGAGGGAGTATGATATATGAATTGACCAACATTTGAGAGCTTAACTATCCAAGACCGCATCAATTATTTAATCCCTTTCAATGTTTGTATGAGAATTATACCATCCAAATCTCATTAAGGATTGCGTTTGACGAAAACTGACTTATTACTTTCTATATTTGGTCTGCCCGGAGAAGTCATCTCGCTGTTATTAAATCTTTACTCACAAATCGCGTTACTCCAGCTAAATCTCTGACATTTTATCCTACAAAAGGTCTTGACAAATTGGATCTATATTTTGCGTCCTTGAATGAGATGAATAAAATAAGCTTTTCAAGCGACTTAATGCTGTAAAGCTTCTTGTAGGAAAGAGTCAAATATATTCTAACTACGCATATAATTCATCAAGTAAATCATGATTGCTAATGGTTTGGTGCATTTTTGTCTGAATAATTTTCACATATATTTATTTTGACGAAGAAGAAGTGCATTCTACACAAACCATTGTTCCATAGTTTCTTCATTTTAGAAAAATAGCCCAAAAACCCGACAAGAATGTTATGCCGTGATACCAGTCAGGATTGCGTGTACTGGTAATTATACAAAAACCATTTGATCAGTTCATGTAAAATCATGTATTATATTTATCTGTTCGTCTAGATATAATCATTAGTGTTGACCCCTATACGTAGATAATATACTGAGAGAAAAAAGTTTAGCAAGTTTATTACGCCTTTGGTTTTCGTCTATAAATCAATGTCACCAAAACGTTTCCGTATTGAACAATTGTGCCCATTCATTAACAGCATGATTTCACTTGTTTTTGTACACTAGACCATTATGTAAACTTGAAAGTCACGTTTTTCGAGCCTGTTGTAGTACCGTATTTGCAAAAACGTAACGTTGGGATTTTCCAACATGATAATGCCCGTTCACACACTGCGAGGCATAACCGCCTATTACACTAATGGTGTGTCGTAATTTTGACACGATTGTAAAAAAATCCAAAATCTAAAATCATATTTGTTTTAGTTCTATACCGTGATCATTTAATATTACCTATTTAAATATATCTATAATATAATAACAAATAAAAAAACAGATTCCCATAAATTGTCAATCGCTATAAAAGAAATTAATGAAAATCAAATTTGTACCAAGATCATGGGGGGAATACTGTTGTTGACTTTGAACTTCATAAACAGGTTTAGATTCCGTTGCTTTCTGTGTATCTAGTATGTTGATAATTTTTACATGGTTGATTTTGTGCTTGCGTCCTGAATGTGGGATTTGTCTGAAATTAAGTGATTTCTGTTGCCTTCTGTGTGAAAAAAATCATTGTCAAACAGTGGTATGGGAAAATCATGCTGTCGTTGAAGGGAGGTTGTTGCTCAAGAGAGGGCCGCTGTGTAAAGGTTGCACTGTACTTAGACGAGCATATTCAATATTCAGCATTGTTTATGTGATAATAAACATTTCTCGCAGTTTAGTTCAAATACTTGGCATTATGCAATATCGGATAATTACGATGACAAATACCATACTTTTATCTTTTCAATGTGTATTGTGGTAATCAAAAAATATATGTTCTAACATATTGTTTTAACAGCAGACGCCATTTCATACCTAAAATAAATGAATTCAGCATTCTATTCCTTTTATCAGCGATTTCTTTCGTCAAGAGAATTAGCCTTCAAGATAAGACTACTTCGCGGAACAATGACTTGAAAGTATACATTTTGGGAGTTGAGACTCCATGCATACTGAGCAATGAGTTATGTAAAATGCAGTTTATTTGTCGTCAAAATAAACATAAGCGGCAGTTATCCGGAAATAAGGTCCAAACCATTTTGAGCAATTATGACTTGTTTGATGAATCATCCATATGTGTAATTAAATCAGATTTAAGTAAATATATAGAATTCCTCTCAAAGACAGCTTTATAGCACCAATTAGCGCGATGACTTCTCCTGGCAAACCAAATTTGTATTGGATTCCAAGGTTACAAGATCTTCATGGTGTAATAAATACTCTTATTCTTGGCATGATAAGTAATCCAGGTTCAAATCCTGGTGAAGATATAAAGTAGAAATCTAAACGTAAAATGTAAAATTTTGATATTAAATTGAATCTTCTTATGAGTCACAGTCTGGATAATTTCATTGTAAGCTATAAGTTTGGATTAAAAACTAAAAGAATCTTACAATTAGTCACTAATAAAGATGCTCAAGTGAGTGTCATTCTGAACAAATTAACATAAACGGTTAAAACATGCTAATCCGGTTTGAAAATATTCTCTCAACATCTCATACAGATAAGTTTATTTCAGGGATATCATAACAGAATTGCATTTAATACATTCGGCGCTTATCTTTTGCTAAGAAGTCCACCTTGTTTGACCAAATGTCGGCGGACGTAAGCTTAATTTGCAATTGTGATATTATCAGAGACAGTCGCCATGTAACCTATCGGATTTTAGCAATATATATATATATATATATATATTGAAATTTGAAATATATATATATATTCTCAAACGGTTTACAACAATTTTGTGATATCAAATTTTCTTTTGAGTAGGCATTTTAAATTTATAACCAATGTTATTGGTAATCAATCAGTGTTCTGTGTTTCATTGTCATTGCATAACAAGGAATCTATGTCGTTTCTGAGGCATTTCTCACACAAAACGATTGATTGATCGGATCTGTTGGAAATATAACTGTAACCGTTTGGGTATTTTGCATCATTTCGTGTTTTATTGTACTTTGGTCTGTTTTATTATCTTTTCGTCACTTATGTAGCGTTCGGTCGTTTTATTTTGGCAGGGTACGTCAGAAACCTGAGTGGTCATGTTCATAGGGTTTGTCTTGAGAAGCCGATGTACTTAGATATTTATGTTATGCAATAAGGACTCATTATGTGAGAATTTGAGATTTTTTGAAGTTTTGTTGTGGCGTTCAATCCCAGAGATCTGTACGTAGAAACCACTTATTTACGCAGATTACTTGATTTCATCCATAGAATATAAGAACAGTATTTCAGTCTTTTTTCATGATTAAACCCACCCAGATTATTTATTTATTGTAGTTGACCAGAAGTACAGAGTATAAAATAAGCTACATAATGTTCGCTAATTTCTTATGATTCAAATTTGTGATGATTAGTCAGTTTCGTCTCATTGAATATTGATCATGCACATACTTTTCAAATATTGCAAAAATGCTTAAAACATAACTTTAACTCTACTTTCGTTCATATTTCACCATTTATAGGGGAAAGGTGCGTTTTTCTGACGGGATTATATAAAATTAAGCAATTTTAAAATAGTTTAAGGCCGCGGCCGTGGTCCCGTGGTTAGTGCGCTGGACTTGTAATCCGATCCGGGTTCGAATCCCGGTCGCGGCAGGTCATACCCTGCTATGAAAATTTTACAAAAATGTCGATTTTCCTCCACATGTGGAGAAGTTGCCGGCTCCTTGTGGAAGGTAAGTTAGTACTGGTTAGTATACAGTCCAGGAAAACTTGTTAGGTGAACCGGTCGCCGTATATAACTGAAAAAAATGGTGAAAAACGGCGTTAAACCCCAGTGACAATATGTCACATAAAAACAAAAAACAAACAAACAAAAACGTTTAACCTTCTGGTTGTCGATTTTTAGTTAAATAAAACATATTCAAACATATTTATTTGTCGGTGATTTATTTTTACCAATTATTTTGAGAATGTGTGTTCAATGTTTAATACACAAGTTAGCTTTCATGACACATTTTGACTATTGATACTCAGTCTAAATTCGCTTTTGTTTTTTTATTTATTAGCTTGCACCTTTGAATGTCTACCATATTGTCTGATCTCTCCTGTCTCCAGAGTGCATGGAATGTTTTTGTCAATATAAATATATTCTTGAAGATAAAAGAGTAGTTCTCCTGGTTTGAGAGCGAGATACGTCGTACAAAATTAACTGCGTAAAATCATTGCTATAGCAAAATCTAATGCATCATGGGAAATTAAGTTTCGTGTAAAATGATAAATGAACACGTCTGACCGATGGGAATGTAAGAAGTAATTCAGTAAAGTGTACACAGACAGTCTGTACTGACAATCCCTGAATTGAGATAACAATAAAGACACGTGGCTGACTGCTTTATATTTTATTGTACCCATCATTTGTCTTTTAATACAGTGTTTTACACCTTTATAAATAGTGTTTTTGTTTTGTACAGTGGTTAGTTGATATGTTATTGAGTTAACCCGTTCCTCCACATTTTTTTCAGGTGCCTCTATCAAGTTGTATCAACGATTTCTCTATCAGCACTTCTTTGATCAGCGACTGAACTTTTTGTGGAAATGTCTATATTGTGCTTAACTTACTGTATTTGAATTGCATAAAAACTGTTATTTGTTTTTAAAGTCTTGAGTCCGATTTACGGCGGTTATTTGCATTTTGCGTTATTCTGTATAGTAACCGAGTAATTGTGACTGCACTGCTGCATTTTCGTGATGATCACTTAAGGGCTTTGTTCGTTTTTATGTGACTTATTGTCACTGGGGTTTACGCCGTTTTTCAACAATAGTTCAGTTATATACGGCGACCGGTTCACCTAACCAGTTTTTCTTGGACTGTATACTAACCAGTACTAACTTACCCGACCACAAGGAGCCGGCAAGTTCTTCACATATGAAGGAAAATCGACATTTTTGTAAAATTTTCATAGAAGGGTATGACCGGCCGCGACCGGGATTCGAGCCCGAATCTGCGGGTTACAAATTCAGCGCACTAACCACTAGATCACAGCCCTAGGTATTAGAAATCCATTTTATAGGGGGGATTCTTTGCAAGAATCTGTTATTGAAAAAAGCTTCACCTGGTATATTGTATTAATACAATCAACAAAGTACATCACTTCTCTAACCTGATTACCTGACTGTTATCCGTTGTATATACGTAGATTATCTTATAAATACGTTGTTATTTTTTCACACTGTTGACTTAATAGAATACGATTTCCAAGGATACACAGAGCCCATCAGTTAAAAGTAAGTACATGTAATATGTTCCGTGACAGATATAGAATAACTGGCGGAAACAGGAGAAAGACTGTTTATCAACGAAATATCCGAAAACCATTAATATTCCTATATGCATGTTTACACTATACGAAACTTTTAGCTTATAAAGCACAGAAATAAGTCTTAGAGTCATACAAAAGTAACCTACATGACCGTTTTTATAATGAACTTAAGAGCATGTTCCTTCTATCAAGTGAATGAAATAATTATAATTCTAGTTGTTAATGCATTGATCAAATTTTCGTCAATGTACTTTTAATATTACTATTCTACAATAGAGACTGGTGAAAGCGGGAGAAAATGCAGAATAATGTAATAACAGTTAAAAAACAAATTCCCATAAAATGACAAAAGCAGTAAAAGAGATTAATGAAAATCAAATTTGTACCAAGGTTATGGGCAGGAATACTGTTGTTGACTTGGAACTTCATAAACAGATCTAGATTCATGATTTCTGTGTGTCTAATGCGTTGCTTTAATAGACTTTCGACTGCGTGGTCTGAATTTTTTCGCAAGATATAACACGGTTTTGTAGTTATACCAAAATTGATATTTTTTTACAATTTTAATTTCCTGTTTGCATTAGATTTGTATCGACTACGGACTTTTGTCTAGAATTTTGTGTTTTTTTTTTGTTGTTGCCTGCCATGTGAAACAAATCAGATATTTCTCCACTTCATTGCATACGTTGTTTATAGAAATGAAGCTGTTGTTTCAAATATCAATTTTTGTACGAGAGGGTAAAAATTAAATTGAGTTCAATCATTCAACATTTGTGGGAGTTCTACTTTTTATAGATGAAATGTTCAGTTTTACATCTCCGATCGATTGTAGTATGTCAAGAGATTCAAAGATTCCTTGTAAGAAATTTAAACGTATATGTAACGGTTCGTTGAAAGAAATGCAATGAACGAAGTACAAATACAACTGTACAACATTTTTCAGTTTGGAATTGAAAAAACCAACATTAGACAAGAAATGGAACTATCAAGATCCTATCCAGTATTGGTTTCGTATTATAAAAACCCAATTAACCGTTTTTTATGTCTTTTCCAATCACGTCTTAGTTTGTTTCATGGTCAGCAGATGTTAGATTTGTAAGTAGAAGTCGCTGTTAACGTTATGGTGCAGATTAGAGCGCTAATGTCTATTAAAAGATTGCACTAGACACACAGAAATCATAAATCTGAACTTGTATCATTAAAAATCATCTAAACATATGTAACAAAGCTGTATATATAATATATGTGTTTATAGTAGTTTGTATCAGCGTCAGCCCGATTAGCTCAGTTGGTTGAGCAGCTGACTTGCAAGCAGAAGGTCGCGGGTTCGAGCCCCGCATCGGAAATTTATTTTCTGCCTCCTATTCAACATATTAATTTTCTGAGTGGTATCATCGAAACGACAAATGTCACATTCGGGTTTACAAATAAACACGCCAGAGAGTCATTTTGTTTCATTTTATGAAGACGCGTTTCTTAATGTATGTTCAGACGATTCTTCATTGTTATTTGTAAAAAATAGGATTAATCATCATTTCTGTAGGCTGGAATTGTTTTGTCCTTAATTAGACCAAATTTTGAGATATTTCTTTTTATTTATTTGTTTATCGAGTCTTATCAAATAAGTTATTTAGTTTTCCTGTTACAACAACCACTCCCCGGATCTGATGGTTTAATGGTATAATGATGGTATATGGATTCTGTAATTGGAATTTACAGTAGAACCGAACACAAATTACGAAATTATATCAATGGGAAGCAAGATTTACCAAACAGGAACACCCACGCGCTCACGTACACGCTAGGAACACTGATTTATGACAAGATGATAGAAATGGGGAGGATTAAAGTCAAAGTTTAGGGACTTGGACATCGGGACAACTGCAAAATAAAACCAAGAAAAGTGTAAAGAATTCCAAGTACGAGAAAGCCGGAAGTGATAAGAAAACATAAATTAAAAATAATATGTAGCAAATTATTAAAAATATGAATGGTGAAGAAAACTCGAAATAGAAAAGGAAGAACATCCATACACCAGACCTCGAGGTCATAAAACTTGAGAACAGTCCCCGAGCTCAATTCTCAATTCCGTGTACAGATTTATAGAGCAAAAGCGCGCGAATACTGTTTATAAAGTAACTTATTGTTATAATATTTTGAATTATATAACAAATACTATTACATCTGAAAATTAAACATTTGCTGAAAAAATGCTGTTTTAACATAGAAGATTTATTGTTTTATTTGTTTTTGGGTATAACACCAGGTAATATACTTTGGACAGTTTAAATGACCATCAGTTCTTCCAACCGTAACAACTTCAAGAATAATAGTTATATACAGAAACTGCTAGTAACGTTTATAATCTTATAATTATATTTGTATCGCTAAACGTTGATTTCGTATGACATTGCTAGGCTATCTTTGCTTATTTTTTCGTAATTTAAATACTATAATTAAAATTATGTGGGACTGTGTACAGCTATTTTTACATTTTCCTAGTTATTGATTCATGTCAAACAATTCTATCGTTATTTGTTCTAAATTTTAAAAATGTTCTGTCATGTCACTTACCTGCATAAAATCATCATCATTATCATTTTAACTGTTTAACTGTTCCATATGCGTGAATCAAGGATTCCAGCAAATGATTTTTGTGTGCAGCATCTGCCGTAAATTTATTTGTGAGATCGCATACCCCGGGTACCGTACTCGTCTCCTGTAGACACGTTGTAGCGACTGAACTAACCGGCTTTGAGTGTCTTTAAATGTTATCTAAAGTATACCGTAAAACAATCACCAGAACAGAAAATGCTCGACATAAACTTAGTGCACGTGATCACGATGTGTTTGTTTTATTGTTTTACATGCATTTAGTTCAATGTTTTGTTTCTTTCAGTAAAATAAAAGGATGTGAGGATTCACTTGTAGGTTCAGATTTCTAATAAAGTCACTTTGCGTTTAATTTTCTAACTGTAAGATAAATTCCAAGATCGATTTTACGATAAATCAAACATGCAAACAATTACATCAAAGTTGTTTCTAAATTAGGAATTGTTACCATTGTTAGAGAAAACGATTGAATACAAAAGGCGAGCAATACTCGAAAATATGTTCTAAAAGATCAGAATATCGGCACACGCACGCACGCACCCTCGCACGCACGCAAACCTGTGTTTGCGGCCATCTCCGAATAGAGACCACCCTGTGAATAAAGGTCATTCTTTGAATATCCGTCACTGATTATTTAGAACAAACTAACCACTGAATGAATGCCATCTGTCAATAAGGGCTACATTTTGTATTTACCAAACGTGGCCTTTATTCACAGGTTTTACAGTTTATATGTATTATCGGGATACCATTAATCTCTTAAGGCAATATTATGTTCTTATGGGGCAGTTGAGTAACACTTTTATGGTTTTCATCATGTAATGTTCTGAAATTAGTTGAAAACAGAAGATATGAGAGAACTATTGTTCTGTTGTTAGTAAGGGGTCGCATTTCTTATTCAAAAGATTGAGTATTAAAGAATCTAATGTTCATTTTATGTCCGCAATAAATGAAACAATCAGGGTCCGAAAATCCTTATTTTGTGTTTCACGTGTGTAATATAATGTATCCTGATTATCAGTCAACTTGGACGGATCAGGATTTAGCAGTTGTGAAGGCAATCAGAAATTTGCACAACAAAGAGAAAAAATACATGTATATGATTGACGTAGGCGCAAAATAAAAAAAAATTCACTACAAACACACTTTTAGTTGATTTATTTTTATGTGGCAATACAGTGCAACCTCTCCAAAGCAACACCCTTTGGGAGAAGTAAAATTACATGTCGTACATACTGTCGTACATATTGTAGTAGGGATGTTGTAGGGCCGCTCTGGTGAGGTTGCACTGTATTCACGTTTTCTTGTTACTACACACTAAAAGGCATAAATAACGCGTATTAATTAGATTCGATAAGACGAATGGACTCATAAACCGACAAAGATTTACTTGCACACTTTAAAAATTTACAAAACTACCCATGAAGCAATCGGCATTTTATACTTTGTTGATACAAATCGTCAGCAATGTCTTCCTTTTACTTCTGGGGGTATCCCATGCACTTTTCTATTCATGAACATTAAATAGACTGTTTTCAATTTACAGTTTACAAAAGAAAATTAACCCACGTGTTATAATTATTTCGTATAAATATGAAATTCACGAATCTCGAACAGTTATAACGTTGCACGATGGTGACTCAAGTCAATTTCTGTTTGTTCGACTATTATACCCTCTCGTTCATGGTTTGATAAGTTAATAGATGTACAAAAACCTCCACATTGTCAGATATCTGTAGTGAGCATATATATAACTTGTGAGCATATGTTGTAAGTTGTCTAATTTTTATTGTTGTCCGACTTCTCTTGCTTGATGAATGCACATAATACAATATGCAAAAGTTTTATATCCTTATACATGTAATTATATTCCTGCACATAAAAAATGTTTTATTATCATCCACTATATTCCCTGCACGAATCTTTTCAGCAGTCCAGTAATAATATGCTAAGGGAAATTGTGTTTTTTACAAGCTGATGTCTGTGTGATCGCCGCACTGATGGCTAATTATCACTTAATTCATTCAGCCGCCTGCTTTGACCCTAACACTAAGAACAAGATTTGTTCTAATTCAGCATTTTTGAGAACTGAATACTGTTGAATGTCCATTTTAATTTCATACATATCATTATGCGTGTCTTGTATACATCACAAGTATGATAAAGTAATATCTGAATGAATATGACTGGTCTATGCCTTAACACGTTTTGTCGCATTCACCTTGTTTGAGTGGTCAATGAATTACTTAATTCTAAATTCGGTCAAACATACCACTGTGGAATGTATCATTTTAAATGACATTTTAGTAGAATATACAGTCGTGCGTTTTATCAACAACTTCAACTTTAGAGAGTTTATGCATTTACAAACCTCATAATTGCTTAAACTATTACGAATTATTATCATTGACTTTAGGTAGATGTCTATCTATAAGCTTTTGTGTTACAAGGATGTGAATAGTAGCACATTTTCCTCCTTCTGTCGCTGTCTGGTATTATATTTTTTCAAATGTGTTAAAGTTGCAGCATGTGGAGGCAGAGGAGACTATTGTCGTAATGTTGGTTTTAGGCCAGAAAAAATGATTATGTAGACCATAAAATGGGGATAAGTAGGTCAAAACGTTTGATTTAATATTATTTCTTAAATAGCATTAGTACATTGGAGGTACGATTCGTCCCGAAATATTTTCGTGCTTTGGATTTTGATGTTAGAAACTTTACGGTCGGCGCCAAAAAAATAAGTTTGGTTGGGTACTTTTTTCCACGGATTCGTCCCAAGTCAATTCGTAATTTTCCTCGAATGTGTCCTAAGTTCATAAATTGTGAAACTCTTCTTTGTTTTTTATGTTCGCGTGATATCTGTTTCACCCAGAACACAATGACTATCGTTGTTATCACGTGCACTGGATACCAAGCACCTATTCTATGAAAAAACGAAACTTATGTCTTGCATCCACTTGTCAGCTAAGGGAAACATAAGTTGATCACAATATTTATTTCTGTTTTCCGGGATTGGGACAAATTTATTGTTTTGAACCCTCCAAAGCCTAGGGACAAAAGTCTCTACAGTGCTTTGATTATTACATTTTACAAGAATAGATTTACTGTCACAGAAACCACTCGGATGCCTTGGGAATGAAACACGAGAAACTAAAAAGTTTATGCTGATTAATGTTCATGCCGACCTTGTTACCTCCTTGTAAGCATCAATCATTCTTATATTATAGGAGATATTGCATTTCTTACAGCATATTTCTTGAAATTAGTATACAATATCTGATGTAAAAGACATTTATATGAATAATACAGGGTAATAGTCGGGAACAATTTCATGAAGATAAAGAGAGGGAAATTTGTTCGGCAGTAAATGAAATTATTTTCAGGATTTATATCACTGTGTAGAATTTCCACAAGCCAGCTGCATATCATTTTCACTTGTGATTTTTTTCTTGTCCCGAATGGGTTCGAACTCGAAGCGGTGATGGGTTAGTTATTAATACTCAGCGACTTTAACCGCTTGATCATGGAGGTCCATTCTACATTCTGATTTCGAGAAAACATTTTCTGTATTTAGCCGCACTTATTTAAGTTGTAACTTAATTCTATCTTTTAAAGTTTTAAAGAAAGAGGAACGACATGTTTGAATGTGTTCCCTTTCAAGAACGGACTACCATTAGACATACATATATTAATTGCACAAAAATATATTTTACAGGGCTTTAAATTCTTTAATGTTCAACCTGTCAAGGAATTGTTCGATGGTTCGCTATTTCTTTAAAGAAAATACGCATATATAACAAGCTTTGATTAAATATTCTGAAAAAAATATGCGTTATTGATATAAAAGATAAAACACTCGCCTTACCCAGCTATATTTGACCCTTTTGTGCCGAATTGCCGCCAGATCAACTAAACGTAACTTCGATGTAACAACACTAATACTTTTATTTATTTGTAAAACATTGATACAAAGTAAAGCATTTCAATAATTTATACAGAATGTTCTTCCAACGATATGAAATCATAATACATTAACGGGATGTCGTTATTTAGATTTCTGGACTATATTCAAAAGCTCCGTATTGTTAATGTTAACTCGAAAATAAGCTTCAAATGGTCTTTTCTTATCAGTCATTTTGTTGTCATTAGAAGTTTGTGATAAATATTTCCCTAGTTTGTAACGTAATAAATGATACAGGTAATGTATTTGTCAATACTGGTTTATGATGCTGTTTCCTATAAAAGGCTGATAGCGATGCCAAAATTGTTGTACATTAAACAGATAAGATTCACTTCAACAAATGAAAGACATCCACAAAAAAGATGTAGATCTGAAAAGAGATTTCTGACATCAGCAAACTGAAGATACGGATCCTATACAGGTTATAGAAAGAATGAAACTGTATAAAAATCCTCTTCAGACAAACCATAACGTGTTCTAATCTATAAAGGCCTCATAAAGACATCGCTTAACCAGTTCAGATATAATGTGTCTAGCGAAATAATGTGCATTTTGTGTGCGAATTTATGAAGCACCATTTTTCTTTTAGCAGACATATTTATTCATGATGAATGTTTGAAGGGAAATTCCATCTTATTTAAAACTATGTTGATAAATATAACCAGACAAAACGATGTTGATTAATGATAACGTGATAATATTGAATTTTCTGATCTTCTCCGAGCAAAGAATATCAAAATCTGCAAAACTTTGATATGGCATTTAGGGAAATGACTTTCTTTATTTTACATATATAATGTTTGTAACTGTCTATCAATCAAGTCAGTGCTGCGCTTTTTAGAATGACATAAAACATGAAGATGTCCCAGCTTAACACCTGAATGAATTTAGGTGATAAAATATGTTTTATTCCTTTGCTCATACAAAGGTTCTTGACGCTGAATTACACCTGACATGAATGAGAAATATTTGTCGTAAAAGATATCTATCTTCTGAGTCCATTTTAAAGTTTGCCGAAACAAGTTTATGCTAAAATGAAAGTTGAGGATACCGTGTATTAGAAATATCTCTTTAAATTAACTTGATATATGTATAATGAGAAACTGGAAATAGAATTAAATTGGATCACAAATCGCCATTTTATTCAAATTAGATATTATTTCTCAAACCTTGATGTATGAAACAGAATTCATTTAAATATTCCACAATATTCTCCGCTGATTTTCTGTATAAGAGTAAGTCAAGGATTTTGAAAGGTTTTTGAAGTCCAACGCTTTCATTTGTTCACGTCATCTTATGAAATACAGCGCCATCTGTCCAAAGCAACACCCTTTGAGAGACGCAAAATTATGCTGTTGTTGAGAGGTTGTTGCTCTAAAGGTTTTAAATCAATAGTTAAATCGTACATAGGAGAAAAACCATGCTGTTGTTGAAAGGAGGTTGATGCTCATGAGAGGGTCACTCTGGGGAGGTTCCACTGTCTCCCCAATAACGATATTGCTGACTTAAAACCAGTTGGTGTTAGTTTGCATGACACAAAATGTAACAAAAATATTTCTTTATTGTCTCCAAGACTTAAATATTACTTGTAGATGAAATAACCAGGTAACGTGTGGATTACAGGAAGTGATTTTACGTGTAAAGTTGTTTATGTCATTTTTAGCTCGTCTGTTTCAAAGACAAAGTCGAGCTATTATGATCGTTGTGGTGTCGTCGTTTTGGGGACGGTGGTACTCTGGGGATGGTGGTACTTTGGGGATGGTGGTACTTTAGGGATGATGGTACTTTGGGGATGGTGGTACTTTGGGGATGGTGGTACTTTAGGGATGATGGTACTTTGGAGATGGTGGTACTTTGGGGATGGTGGTACTTTGGGCATGGTGGGATTTGTATATGGATGTTTCATGGAATTCATTTCATGTCTCTGTATCATGATAATACGTATTTCATAATTGGGTTGTGGGTACAAAATTGCATAACGAAAAACCATTTTGTTATTAATACAAAAGAAATGTGTTGTCTCCACTTCATTTTGTTGTCTGTGTTTATCTTTATTGACTGTGCTACCTGCCATTTTGAATGGCGATTCGGCAAAACGCATGAAAAACGGGAATTTGTTACATTCGGTAAATCTGGCAGTAAGTATCAACATTATATCTTAGTCTTGGTATATTTTATAATTTATCATGTCTTCCATTGGCGAGAAATGTAGTTTGAACACACATGGCAATGTGATTGCTATGCAGCTTCACAATTATGAATTATAAACCAATGTAATGTAAAGGGCAGACAGTTTTTCTGAGGGCATGGTTATATAGTAAGTATATCATTTAACCTTGGGGTAAATACACTAATTTAACGAAGTGAATTCTTTTATATTAATATGATCATTTGGCTCTATTCGCAATATTGACTTATCAGACAATCCTTCAATTCAAGCTATTTGTATTCTACTAATGTAACAGATTTATTTATTCAAGCAGCCATTCCAAATGTCATATCATATAGACTGTTTTTTATGATAAGTAATAAGATGTGTTCATAACACCATCACACTTAACTACTTACTCCGCAGAGAATTCACGACAGTTTATGTTCCTATATAATCCAGACTTGATTCTCCTGTGTTATGCTCTTTGTGTACTAATGTATCCATATCAGTCAGAGCTGTTGTCAACGTCTCACTCCTTGTTAATAGTTAAGTTACCATTAACGAACCACCGCGATATTTTACGAGGTTATTAAATTAAACAGTCTCTTTGTATCTTGTAAATTTTATGAATGTACCGTCCAATTTTCAAAACAAGAGAAAACTTTTCTGTACTAGTTTGTAACAAATAAGTAATTCCCTCATCGATGTTACATCAAAACTAGAAAAGCTTGAAGTTTATATATAAATAAATAAATAAATAAATAAATAAATAAATAAATAAATAAATAAATAAATTAATAATAATAATAATAATAATAAATATTTATATATAATTTTATTTATATATATTTGTATATATAAACGGCATGGTTATAACAGTGAACGTTAGTTTGAGAATGACCAAGAAAAGGAGGTGAGCTATTGAAGGAGCAAGTTGTTTTAAGTATGAACACATAGGCATGCTATTTATATGTAACTACTCTCAGAGACCAAACCACAAATACATTCGGTAAAAAGTAGTGCTATAAATAAACAACTGTCCCTCTTGTTACGCAGCAAATGTGTTTGCTTTGCTGATTCAGCAAGTACCGTTTTGCAGAAGTATCGTACGTGAACAATGCTGTTTTCGGTCCTAGAATGTACTCTGATAGAATGAAGGATGTAGCCCGGGTATATCACGATACATTCATAAAGCGCAACACGTATTGTATATTCCAGGTCTATCACGATACATTCATAAAGCGCAACACGTATTGTATATTCCAGGTCTATCACGATACATTCATCAAGCGCTACAAGTATTGTATAGTCCAGATTTATCACGATACATTCATAAAGTGCTACAAGTATTGTATAGTTCAGATCTATCACGATACATTCATCAAGCGCTACAAGTATTGTATAGTTCAGGTCTATCACGATACATTCATCAAGCGCTACAAGTATTGTATGGTACAGGTATATCACGATACATTCATCAAGCGCTACAAGTATTGTATGGTCCAGGTCTATCACGATACATTCGCTACACGTATCGTACAGCCCGGGTCTGTATGAGTTCTCTGCCTTACTGACAGACAGGATCCAAAGTACGCCGGAACTGGAATAATCTTCGTTGTTACTACCATAAACTACGTAAAAAGCTTCGTTAAATAGATGTTACTACACGGTACACAATTAATCGCATAATTTGTATAATATTATTTACAACTTGTCAATTTGATATTTTTGAAATATCGCCAATATTACATTGACTTTCGCTGGACATCTTCACATGTTGAATAAACCAATAAAAATCGTTTAAATACTTTGACTTGACCGATTACTGTGTTAAATATAATTACTATGAAAATCATGAGAAATACAAAATAAACAATAAAATGTTACAATACGCAATTATAAATGTCATAAAATAAAATAACTTTAACAATTTTCCAATGCCAAGTCATTCGACAAAGCACGTGTTGTTGATAATATAATTTCTGAAGCGGAATATCTAAATAACAAACTTTAAAATTATACGAGTACAATAATGTAGTCTACTTATAAATTGCATCTCATAAATTTCTCATGAAGATACGTAATTGATTTTTATTGCATTTAAAAAAAAATCCACAGCAATGCACAAAAACCCAACCATGTTGTTATGTTCACATAAGAAATTGTAAGGAGGCAAGGTTGGACCGAGCATCGCAATGTTTTGTTTTTACTATTACCGGGGAAAGCAGCAGAGTATTGTTAATCGTATCATTAGTACTTGTAATAAATCGCATTTATAATGTATGACAGCAATCAATAAAAAATATATATTGAAGTAATCCCTCGTATTTCGCAATAGAACCCTTTTCCATCAGCAAAATTATTGACCGAATTCCACATTACAACGTGTGAGGGTCATGCCCTAATAATACGACAAGAATTTTGCAACGGATGTCTCTGAAAAAAGGAAGATGTAATGAAATGAATCAGGGTATATTTGAAAGAAAGGGACAAAC
This sequence comes from Lutraria rhynchaena, assembly GCA_008271625.1. Taxonomy (NCBI): domain Eukaryota; kingdom Metazoa; phylum Mollusca; class Bivalvia; order Venerida; family Mactridae; genus Lutraria; species Lutraria rhynchaena. The sequence goes on from VIBL01000051.1 coordinate 1,163,487, forward strand.
TACAAAATGTAGAGGCATAAAATGTTTCTTCATTAAGAAACGCCCTTATATTTCCATCCCACTTGGGCGTAATCGGCATTGTTGTGTGAACAATTTAGTAATGATATTAATCGTGTAGAATTACCCAACATCGCATGCTAAATAAAACCGATGTTCAAGATTTTAAATGCAGCATTTTGTGGGAATCTGTGGTTTCACTATATCGAGGAACATTCAACGAAAAAGCTATGAAATTGCAATTAAATTTGTGCACTAAATCTTAAAATGTTTGCCTTTCATAATTCAAACAATTATATCAACCTGATGTGCGTAGCGTCATTTCTGACATTTTAAGACTTTGGTGAATTACGAAAAATTGATTGAATACACGATTCAATGTACGAATAAACCTTTATTTCAATTATCTCCAAACGTACATCGCTGTTTGTAGTTTCTCAAATAAGCAGAGATTGTCATTTTAGAACACTTTAAGCACAGCGTGAACTTAGGTGAAAACATTTCATATTCCAGAATCCTGGATTCCATTAAACGAACGTCTAAAAACAATAATGAATTTATTGGAATGATGGAGGATGGGCAAATGACTCGGTGCTTCGTTTGGCATTTCCTAAAACAGGACGATGAGCTGTATGGTGAAGATATTGTCATAAGGCAAAAAAGTACAGACCAAATTATATCTTCATAAAACATCTATCGGAAATATACTGCTCACTAGTTAAGTGAGATGGTACGTCATTCTGAAATTCATTAGAATAACAATTAACTATTTATTCTAAAATGAAGAAATATTATGTCATTAGATACAATGAATCGCTTCTTCGATGACTCTGTGGCAGCAAGATAAGTGGACGTATGGTCTCCTTACTTCAAAAACCAATATCTTCCGAAGTTGCAGGGAAAGGAGAAGCGACGTCAATGATGAGACAAAATATCGGAGTTAGATGTAAAATGGTCTCCGTAATCTACTAATTTGCGAATCCAATAAACGATATATTGTTAGCAATTGCGATATCGTTATCTATCAATTTGTGGAACTGTAGATTAATTAGTGATTGTTGACTCGTGTTATTTATAGCGTATATAAAAGTTTCCTATTCGAAGCAATTTTGTCAAATGATATTGGATTTTCCATCTTAATTGAGCAAAGAAAACATTGTCGCCAAATCGTCAGCGTTGGTGAAGCACGCGCGCGCATTTCTGCTTGGAATAACATACACTTCTCTAATAAAATGGATTACAATGAAACTTGTGTGAAAAACGTAACTTTGGGAACACCAATTGTAGGACAGGTGATGAATTACAGTTCATTGTACAGAATAATTTCTGTTACAATTAATATTACATTGTTTTTAGTCGGTATGGTCGGCAACATCTTAGTGGTTGTTGTTGTTGTTCGTACGCGCAGCATGAGAACACCCACTAATTGTTATTTAATGAGCCTAGCTGTTGCGGATTGTCTAGTCCTTTTGTCTGCCACACTTCCTGCAATACCTGAGACCTTCTTCCAGATAAATGAGTGGCCGTTCGGACGTGTCATGTGTTCTTTGTTAGTGTTTTTACAGTACCTAAGTGTTGATACATCCTCTATGTCCATTACGGCTTTCACGATGGAGCGATATATCGCCATATGCCATCCTTTGCGGTCCCAGACAATGTGCACCGTAAAAAGGGCCAAAAGAATTATTGCGGGAATTTGGATTTTCGGAATTTTATACTGTTCTCCTTGGCTCGGCTTGACCAAACTTCTTCATGAACCGCGGGCACACACAGTTGTTGAAATTTGTAAAGTAAGACTGGATAGAAAGCAGTATGCGGCATATTACATGACAGATTTGATAATATTTTACATAGTGCCCTTGTTAATAGCTGCAGTTCTGTATGGCCTGATCGCTAGAATTTTATTCAGAACAAATATTTCGCACCAGAGTGATGATTTAAGCACATTGAATGGACGAAACAGACGGAAACGACAAGTGTCATCAAGATTACAGGTAAATACATTCGAATTACCGTCATTTCAATTTTCTTATTTATGAGAATCTCTATGGATTCTTACTAGCTTTTCATAAAGAAAACATTATATGAAAATAATTGTAACAATGTAATATCTTCCCTATGTCACTTAGTCAGTTCGCACATGGCCATTTGCTTAAGAAGAAACACTAAGAACATTATTCTACCTTATCCCTCTCTACCAACACTTATCCACAAATAATCATGCTCACACACATAACCTTTTGATGAACAAAGCATTGTACGTTTAAAAAGAAGCAGATTTCAGTGAAAATTATTTCCAGTAAAACACAACAAGATGTTTATGATACACAGAAGGAAGCCTGACGGTATAACAAATATCATGATGATTTCAACAGAATACTTGAAATGGTGAAATATCATTAAAAGTGATGTTTTTTTTAAAAATAATACCTTCAAATAATGTAACTAATTCCACCAGTGTTACTTTTTAACTCGATGTGGTTACTTGCTTTATTCTCTTAAATCAAATTTCAGTATCAGCAAAATCAAACAAAAATAAATCTAAAAAACAAAAGCGGCAAAATATTTTAACAAGTTCTGTGTTTGACTTGATAATATTGTCTTAAAACGTCACAAATCCTAATTGATACCTTCAAATAAATGATATTTGTTCATTAAGACATAACTCACTTGTAACTCAAGGGAAATTCTATAGAGTTCATCAATTTTGACAAATTATTTTCAAGTAATGAATTACAAAATGGATGGAAGAAACAGCGAATCGTTCAATCAAAACGTCAACATAGTTCAATTCATTATAACCACGCGTTGCTTAGCAGAACAAAGTTTGGCATTCATTGGACATTTTTGATGAGGCTTGAGGAATTTTATGACCCGCAGAGTGAAAAACGCTCCATGAAACTGTGAAAACTGTTAAAGACTTAAATCAAGACAAACCAAAGCTACAGCCAACGTTTGTTGAAGATATCAAGTCATTTTCTAAAAGTCCTTTTTCAGAAAGATATTGGGTACTGGTTATTATGATTTAAGTTTGCGTATAAAAATTCAAATATTTAGATATTTAGATACACCGCCTATTTTTTTTTTTACTTTACTGTGTACATGTACTCGTACTATACTAAAATATGTGTTTCTTTGAAGATTTATTGAAAAGTTTAATGGAATAACAGACGTTTGACTTCACAAACTTTATTTAAATGAACATTTCTAAGACAATTTATGTACATGTACATGCACATTACTTCACGAGTGAGAAATTTGTAAAGCTGGAATTAAAATCATATGTTAACTTCTTTTCATTCTAATAAGCAAATCAGTTTTATGCGCGTTTGAAATAAAGTTCTTGGACTAGTTTGAAATTTATGACATATGCTGCAATGCATTATGTTTCATTTTATTTCCATTTTCTGGACGAAAATTATTCTGACTCGGCTTCCTTGTGTGATTTCTCCAATTGTGTTCTGGGCTGATATTATTATATCGGTTTAAATTGAAATAAAGTGTTTTAATATATGCAAATAATAAAATGTTGCTATCGCTATAGAAGAATATAAAAAATGACATGTTTCGTCGAGAAAGTGAATTTTCTCGTTTATTCGTATTTATCCAGCTCACAGTAATTGTTAATTGAAATAGACGGTATGGAAATTACAAAATAAGATGTAGACATTGAACGCCTGTCTTTTTACCGTATAATTTTGTCGAAGAAGGACTCAGCTCCATTTTGATCAATTTGTGAATGACTTTGTATAAACAACCCACAGGCGTTTTGCTGCAAAACTTTTCTTCGTAAAAATGCAGAGCTTTAGACAGCAATGTTAGTTGAAAAATCATCTACTCATTCTCCGTCATCAATATGTATGTATTATCTATGTCACTCAATTTTGCTCACATCCTTCGAAGAGCTTCAGTGTTTAGAACAAAAAATCGTTTAATAAAAAATTCAGTTTGGACTCAGTTAGTCATGCACTCACTATCAATATTAAGGTTAATGCTATGAAAATACGCCGATTTTAGATTATAAAATACTTCACACACCAGAGTTAGTTACTGTGTCATAAAGATGATTCTTGATTTAATGCTTTCTTCGGTTCATACGACTTGAAAAAAATCAGACATACACGAAACTATGCATTTTTACGTCGCGCATGTTTATAAAATAAAAATAAAACAAACCAAATCTAAGGACACGCTGTATGCCCGAACAAAAAGAAAAGAGTTTCTGTATCGATAATCCATTTGACAAAGTTTTCAGCTGAAAATAGGTTCAAAACATCTACAAGTTTCACCTTTTGAATATAAGCAGTGTTGAGCATGTTTACTTACATAAATTTGAAAAAAAACATGCATGATACACGTGGTAGAAATACATTAAGCTTGTGCTTAATTATCGGAATTCAAATAGTTCTCAGACGATATAAAAATACAATGAATATCAGCTGATAACTATGACCGTTGCTGTTCGCATATCAATCAGAAGACCAAAGCAGACCAAAGGTTTCGGGTAAAAACCACTATTGTTAAAATCGATCTATTGCAATCAAAGAAGGTGAAACACAATATTCAGTGTTTCAAACAGTTATGCTCATAAGCATTCGCCAAGGACGACATTTCATGGAAACCAATAAAATTACAAAGTGCTTCACTGTCAGTAAGTCTTTATTTTAACTTTATTTCAACCTAAACTGAATACCGGGATTCCAGACGGCGTTTCAATGAATCTCGCCGTTTAAGACCGAATTAAGAGTGATAAAAAAGACAAATGGAGGTAGTGAAAGATTCTATCGTCAAGGCTCATGATTCATAGATCAAGCGATACAGACTCATCCATAACAATAAAAGGTTCTCATATTGACAACTTCGAATTTGTTTTTGTAAAGAGCTTTACGATGCGATAAAATTTCCTACGAAGAATCATCAGGTGCTATACGTATCATTGCTTCGTTCAGCCTAAGGCAATATGAACGATAATACAAAAGACAGAGTTGTGTAAGAATAAGTAATTTTGGTACATTTTAACCCCCCCCCCTCCGAGGAAAAAGAAAGATGAAATGAGAAAACATCAGTCTTGGATTAATGACTTATTCTATTTAATTACGCCTATAAAGCACGATCATTGCAATTCATAAAACGATTCATTGTGCACATCTTTATATTATAAGGCACTCTAAAATTGGAGTGAGTTTTTATATGAAGTTTGACGTACAATTACAATCTTTGTAAGCCAGTTTAAGTGTGGCGCCTTCGCACCGTTACCTCAGACAAGCTCACTATGGATACCATTAATTTATGGTAATTTCTCTTCACGTTTAATTGATCATACATTCACGAGACTTCACAATTTCTCTACTTTTAGCATTTAATTACTTCCTTTTATATTTTTCCGTTCATAATAAAATTCATGTCTGCCTTTAAGTTCTTAAACTAATGGTACTTTTACCATCAGAGTAAATACTTCCTACATCCTCTTGGTGATGATTTGTGCTGTATGAATAATAAACTTGTATAATTACATCATGTCAGTAGAATTCTGTACGACGCGTTTACGAACCGATTCATTTGTATTATAACAGCGCGCCCAGTTTGGCAAGATCGAGTTATTATGCCCTATGTATGCTGTCATGTGTTCTAATGTGTATTATTCTCTATGTAAGCTGTCATGTGTTATACCTGATGTATACCAGAGCTTAAAGCACGTGTTGTCATCTCCATCTTCGCATTCTTGTGACACAAATCATCCGTGGCATGAAACTGTACAGAACCTATTTGTGTGTCAGTACCAGTGCTATGAGAACCCATACTTTATAAAGACTCATACGGAGACATGACCATTGAATATGTCTTTATTTTTGAGTATTCATTATTTCAAGCATGATTAAATGTACTTGAAATGGGATAACATACGTCAAAACAGAAACTTTTAATATTTTAATAAATATTGATTTAATGTATGGTCGTGATTCCTGTACATCTATTTATTTGCTTATTTTCTATTAAAACATTATAATTGTCAAAATGTTCAAACGTGCTGCTTTCCTTATTGATACTATCAGTTATAATCGTTAAAACTCCAAGAGAATACAACAATAAAATCCAACTATATACACATGATTTCATTTATAGTGTAATTGTTTTGTGGGGCGAATTTTGAAGTATGTTTGAAATTGTATAGTTGCATTACATAATGCGCGTCATGAAATTCAAAAAGCGCAAAAGGTATTCATTTACTACGAATAACTTTGAATGAAAATGATCTTTTCCATATTTAAGGTTTTTTTGCTTTAAAAATGCAAATTAAACATCAAACATTTAAACGCAGCACATGAAAATGAAGACAATTACAATGAACTCATTTAAATTCTAATTGAATCTGAAATTTATGTCGATTTAAAAGTTACCGTAATAGTGTTTCAAGAAGAAAGTTAACGTGTTGGTCTCCATAACATATTAGAGAGAAATTAAGAGAGAAATCATTTCCTTACGTAAAATAATTATGATATGCAAAGAATACTGCTTACAGCAGTTTTAATGATGATTTATTTGCAATGATACCGCTTTCAAAAGCTTGTACAACGGGTATGTTTGCGCACACAACGTAATTATATAATGTCATATCTACTATATATGATTGATCTGTATCGTGATCGGTCAACATATGTTTCATGATTTTATGCTTTGCTCAAAGCTTCCATATATGGATGTAGTTAGAATGAATGAATTGGAACAAATATTCAGTTGAATTATACAAGTAAGCCCCCCCCCCCGTTTTCAGGTCGTTACATTGTTATGATTGATTGTCCAGATTTGAATAAGTTTCTAGATTACAAAAATACATATTTAGAAACGTTTTCCCCCCTAAGATAAAACCAGTGTTGCCTGGAAACCGTCAATGGGATGAATTTTGAATATAAAGCCTTTTTTTATCTTAATATTGAATATATTACTGTCACTGTAGTTGGGTAAAACTAAACAGACACCATGGTAGTTTTAGTTGATACTTTCTACGTTTCTTTTTTGAAATATTTTGATTGATATCGAGTTCAGATCAATGATATATAATGACACCATGACAGAACATATAAAATGTAAATGTAAATGCACTAAATGATCCGAGAAACCAAAAGAAGGACGAAAAGCGGACACAAGAAAAAAACCTCTCGGGAGTTAATGTCAAAGTACACCAAACAGACATGAAAGACTAGAAAGTGTTTTCAGGCATTGGGAGGCTGTTCTAACAGATTGGGACAAGTTGAAGATGAGATGTCAAAATGATCAATGAAAAACGATTATTCATAGAAAGCAGATACAACTAAACATCGGCAATTTTAATGGTATATCTTGGAAAGGATTAGAAAGTAAAGAACAGATTTCCAGGTGTTAACGCACAGAAAAATTTCACCTTTCTATGCAGATTTTATAGTCATACACCAACCTATTTGTCACACAGCAACATACACATAACTGTACAAAACATGCAGAACCTCGCAAGTAACAACAACATTAACATTCAGAAACCCGCAAACATGACTCACAATCTTCATCTCAATCCCATACAACATATTCTATAAGACTGTCGGCACGGCTCAAATAATACACCCAATAGTATAAAGTAAACAAAACATAAAAAATGGAAAACAAACACACACACACAAATGTCCCGGAATACATCACACATAGGCAAATTATTATGGTAACATATTTTATATCTCAATAATAAAAACCTTCCTGTGAATAAAGGCCGTTCTTTGAAAAACTGTCATTAATTATTTAGACCAAACTGACTTCCGAATAAAGGCCATCTGTCAACAAGGGCCACATTTTATATTTCCCATGGGTAGCCTTTGTTCACAAGTTTGACTGTATATCAAAGCAAAATTCACCATAATTATATTGATTTTACGTTTAGAACGTATTCTGCGACAACTTCTATAATAAATGGCTCGTATCTTCAATTAAAGCTGAAATTTGTTGCCACTTTCACAAAGATTCATCAGTGACAAATTATCGTAGATTGACATTCATGTATCGCTGAATAAACGAATGAAGAATTTCACTTGATGGAATATGGGACTTTATAGTCCACAATCCATTAAGCCCGAGTCTTTAAAACTATTTAATGAGTCAATTTATGGAGAATTCGTTCACATAACTTGGTGCTTAAGATCTGATAACAAAGATAAAACAGGATAATGATGCACTTACTGCAGGCTAACATTAGGCGGATGTTTGATCGACATTAAGGCGATTACTAACCTGTAGCGATGAGGCTTATGAACTCAAACCTATTGATGTGGATAGTGGCTTTATGCTCGGCCATCGCCTCTTGATTACTCTTTTTCTCGGCTTCACGATATTCACAATCACTCTTACGTGCATTTTGTATACACGCGATATTACGTCTTCCTGGTATAAATTGCTTCAATTAACCATAGGATGTAGAGACAAGCGAATTGTATAATTACAGAGAAGAATAATTGATTTCTAAATTAAAATTCCAACGAACTGTAGATATTATGAATGTTGGAATTTAAAATAGACGGTAGTTAAAGGAACTAGTTCATTTTTGAGATTTAGAGAAACTAAAGCCCCTCCCAAAAATTGTCGTGTTTACGGTTACCCGATCGACGCTATATATTGGCGCCAACGTCATTGTTTGAGCCCGACCCTGAAAGTTCTAACGGTAAAAACATAGTAAGAAAATATTTTGGGATAAATCGTACTATGTAATTTCATAAAAAACATTTAAAAAAAGAACCTACGTATCCTTTCTATTTAGTCAAGTAACCATGTGCGTCACTTTTTTCTTAATATTAACATGTACTGTTGAATCGCCAGAGTTCGGAGTGTGATGATTCGAAATGCTACAAATGTTCGAAGTCGCTCGTCAGCCCGGCGAATATCCTTCTATTTTCAATATGGTATTCTGCTTAAAAACATTTGTAGTTAATAGAAAGCTAATAATGATAACTCAGGTGCTATGACAGAATGGTTCAGTAAATTACAAGTCACCATGAAACAACACCATCCTGATGATATTTATAATGACGATGAGACAGGCATTTTATATAATGCCACTAGACAAAAGTTAGAATCAAATAAACCGCTGATTGTCACAGGGGAGGGGGGGGACACCCAAAAGAGCGAATTACTATCTTGTTAGGCTGCAATATGAGAAGAAGCGACAAATTGCCTCAAATTATTATCGGAAAAGTTGGCAAACCAATATGTTTCGAAAATGTGAAAACATTACCAAATTGCTAAGATTGTAACAAGATGGCATGGAGGATTTCATATGTTTTATATTTTGGGTATGCAGAGTTGATAGACTAATGAAGCGCCGAGGTAAAGGACAAATATAGATCTAGTGTTTCTACACCCACATACTACCAGTTAAACCCAACCAATGGATCAAGGGGTGATAAATAATCTTAAGAAAAAGAATAGTCTTGGGTCAAGTTTGGGCTATTGATAGTAATAGGGACTTTGTGCCGACTTTACTCTATGCAATATATTACTGCGTCAAACCGAATACCAGCAGGAATCGTCATTCCCACACAGGTTATAAACTTGAACAATTTTGTTTTTGTCAGACAATGGTGGCGAATTGGATATCATACAACTATCTAAATTAGCGATGGTAGGAAACAAGATTATATTAGGTGACTTCATTGATTTCAATGAGTCTGTCCAAACATCATCAACGATAAATGATGATAAAAATTCAGAAATAAGAGGAAAACTTTGTAATTTGTACTGATGACGATGATAATGACGATGGTGATGATAACATAAAAAGAATATAAAAGTTTTTTTTTGAAATTATCATTACTGACTGTATATTAATTGCTACTGACCTAATACAGGAAAATATTAGGTCAGCACGTGACCCGTCTCTATCAATCAATAGCAAGTATTCCGCACGAGGTAAGATAATTCAGTGATAAAGTATAAATTGATAAGAAAATTGTTTAACTAGGCATGAAATGATGATTTTAGTTTGCACACAGAATATTGGTGTTGTATGCCCTGTTAACGATACATCAACACCTCTGAAGCACAAAAATAGTCGACGTTGTATAAACATGATTCACCAGTTCCCTAAAAATGTAGAGTGTTGAATTACTTCCTGATAGTATCTGAATTATGACACCAGACGAGTGTCTATATTTTGTTATAGGCGTAAAATTACCGTCATTATCTTCTTTACTATCGCTTGCATACTTTGGAAATGATTTTGCTAGTAAATTATAATTTTTTTTATTTTTTTTGTGTATGTTTCCTGAACATGCTTATACTTGATGTTAAGAACTGCTGAGCAAAAATGTAAAACCGCTTCTAAAATTTCATATTTCATCTAATAAAATATACATAGTAAAGCGTTGTCAAATTCATTGAATAATTTCATAGAATTCTAGAAATTTGTTAAATTGATTTGGTGTCAAGCATATGATAGATTACATTGAAATACAATTCATTGTCTCTTCACTAGAAATGCCTTGATTGTCCACTTGACAAAATTATTCAACATCTTGCTCTCCTAATTCACAGAACCCACCATATTGTACGTGATATTTATAATGGGTGTTTAGATAGATTCGCTCGAAATAAGTCTTTGCACGTCTGTATTTTCCCAAAAGAAGCTTAGAATTTCTTCGCCCAGCTACACAAATTCCCGAATAAATCTTTGAAACCCGAGACATGCCGAAATATCTATGTGACATATTGAAAAACAGAAAATGTCTCGAAAAAACAATTTTCGAATAAGATGCGCAATACTAGTGAACTGTCGATCACGTTGTAATACAAAAGCATCAACTCGGAATGTAAACTGCGAAGTTGTGGAAATGGTGTTTAATCGATTGAAAATTCCTGAAATTGAAAATGGTATTAACTATTTTGTGGTCATTTACAACATTTAGCTGTGATCTGTACAATTGGCATTTTCAGGATTCCAATTTGTGAGTCTGAAAGCACTTCCGGCTTTCAACCAACGACCTCAATAATTGTTTTATTAACATTTCCTGGATTTCAATGTTTTCATAGAGAACAAGAGGCGTGCAAATTTCCAGCAAAAACTGCTTAGCTTGTCCCCAAGATGGCGTATATTTTAGCCCTAATCTTCATTTTTATGTTCCAAATAACATGCGCGGAAACTGACAAAAGTGTGCAATGTTTGTATGATGTTTGTATGCAATTTATTTCATTTTTCTAGAGCGCTTTGTGAATTTACATAATGAAGTAAAAGTACTGAATAGGAGAATACTGATATTCATCATAATGTTGCATTGTTCGATACACCATGGAACTTTTAAGACACGCAATATATCTTGATTGATCTATCTCCAGGCATTCGACTTCTAAAACATTCAAATAGATTAAAATGCAAATGTAAACATATATTTATATATATATTCAAATTCTTTTAGTCATATTATCGAACTTGTTAAACTATTATTCTGAAAAGATGCATACCATTTAAGTTGAGGTATTATTTAACATTAATGCTTGGGCCAAATAGCGAACCAAAAACCTACTGTATACCCTCGTCATATTAATTATTTTTCTTTTGATGCTAAACAAGAAACATTCAAAAGTATTCGAACAATATAAGCTAAGGGGTTCCTCCGTTTTGCGTTATCCTTGGTGTGATGCTACTGACATGGATTATTGTTCATATGCATTATTTTATTTATGTATATATATTTTAATAACCATGTTATGTACTTGATGCCAAAATATATCTAAATCTATCTATGGTATTGTATGATATATGTATGATATATGTATGATATATGTATGATATATGTATGATATATGTATGATATATGTATGATATATGCATGATATATGTATGATATATGTATGATATATGTATGATATATTACGTACTATCAAATGAAATAGGTTAAGTCACGAACATTTCTGACTCCCTAAGCACACTTATTTTTAAGTAGATTTTCGTCAAAATTGAAGATGACAGTAGTGACGTACATGCAGACTAATAAAATTATGACTCTGGAGAGATTTAAATTGTTTAAGCATTCCAGGGAATGGTTGGCGGATGTGAATGACCTTACAAACAGAAGCATTTCATTGAATAAGACAGTCAAATACCCATCGCGTGTTGGGAATTATGCTTTGTGGGTCACATGAGACCGGGAAGCTATCACGTGCTTTAGCTTTGTTAATTTTGTCACGTACAAAAGATACCCCGATGACGTATTGTTTCTCTATACAATACATTGTACAATAGCAAAGAAATACAGATTAGGCTAGACAGGAAAGGATCCTGGCTTGACAGCCATGGCGCATATTAAGCTATGGCTTGACTTTTACATGTGATGTAAAATAACGAACCATTGCATTGAATAAAGCTGTTAAAAGACAATGCACTAGATGTGCTGTCAATAAAATATTGTGCACACTTTGTGGAATATATGTTACTTTTCAATGTATTGTTCCGTGATTTATATACTGTTGTACTACTATCTTTCTTTGGTGCTCAACTGGACGATGATACATGGTGTTGTTCTAGTTAGTCAAAAATAGCCGCTTTAAGGCTAACCGAACAACCCTAATTTTTGGCACCGACCCTAAAGTTTTTTTATCATAAAGTCCTAAGAATTAAAATATTTTGAGGATAATCGTATCTCCGAAGTACAAAACGTATGTTTTGGAAAAAAAAAGAATAGAAAAGTTTTTCGGCTTACTTACCCTATGTTTGGTCAAGTAATCATGAACATGATTCTTTTTATAGCCTTATGGAAGGATCTTGAAGAAACGACCGTAGATGTTAACACACAAATGATTTTATTACAATATACATTAACAACCAACTTTGTGTGTTTCTTTTGTTCACAATTAAGGAGCATCAAACAGCAAATACGCATTTGAGGAAGCAATGCTTGCTTTGCTTTTCAATAACAATTTAGAGGAGATAATTGGCCAGTGAAACTCTGGATGGAAATATCTGAAAGTAATTCTGTCTAGATTTAATAAACAAAGATATTTCCGCGTCTGGAAGTATTTTTCTATGAAGAAGATCTATATACACTGATTAGAATTATTTGTTTCCCCTTATTTCAGTCTATATGCAAAGCTTTCAGTGCATTAATAAGGTTTCGATTGCAATCCTAATCAGGGATATAGTTCCTCTAAGGATTAATTATAAACTTTGTGAACAATGCTATCTGTCTGCTATTTTGTGTGATTGTATTGTATGATAATTGGACTGTCACAGACGTCGGATTCATGTTAATTATGACATTATATTGCACATTATTTCCTTGTACACAGCTACTTTTATGTAAATGTATAGAGGCAAATGATAACCATTAATCCTTTGATGGAAAGGCAAAATGATAATTCGTTCTATTATGTGCTAATGTGTAAGGTTTGCCAAAACATCTGAATACGTTCTATACCGAATGTTGTAAACATTCACACATTTCGTTGAAATACTTAACGAAATAATATAGATAACATGAAACTCTGAATATTCGACAATTTTAATGAATAATGTTGTCACTATTGATTTTATTATTATTTGCATTGTTTTCATTCATTTGAACCACACTGACCACCTTTAATGGGCACATTTTGTTTGATTTACCATCACAGTATTGTTTGTTGTCGTGGTGTGTTCTTCCTCTGGATCAGCAATCTAATTATTACATGTCATCTGTATCTTCCATGTTTGTTTTGAGGTGGCTATAGATAAGAAAATAATTTCTAGAAAAAAATGTCCTACCGTTCCAAAAATACTACCTTTCTGAACCGATACAACCTAAGTTGCTGTTTTGTCTCCTGTTACATTTCTCGGCATCACTTGCATGTCTTTTACTATAAGTGAAATGTTAGAATGAACATTTTTGATCGTCAGTTTTTGATTAAATGTTTTCAGGTCTGTCTGTTACATTCTTCATGACCTTTACGGATTGCATTTTCGAAATTTTCTGATTTCAGTTATTCAGTTATTGCGTTTACAATTTTATTAACGTATTTTGTCTTGGATGGCGGACTGGACTATGTAAGTGTAATCCACATTGAATCAGTAAGCAACAATAAAAATGAGATAATTGGCTTACTTCGGGAATAAAAAGCATCAATTTATAGTCTAGACAAATGTCTTTACATTAACTACGATGTAATATAGGATTACATTACTGGTTGATCAGAGCTTTAAGAAAATACAATCAAACAATTGAAACATAGGAATACAAAGATACTAATTGATTCTAACTTTGTAAGTGGTTTAATTAGATGTTGAACTTGATGCCAGGAAGGAAAAGATTGTGACTACTAAAGTGGAACGCGAACAAATGTCTATAAAGGCTTAATGGTTATTCCAGAGATGGAATAAACATTATGGATGGCTGACCTTTTGACAAACAGCGTTTTCACAATTAAATCCATGAATGAGAGGACGACGACAACAACGGTAACATGAGGTTTAAACACACAAATAAAAATGATGAGAATTCGTATAAATTTTATATCACATTGCCACGAAAATAATAAACTCGGTCACTTCATTGACAAAATGTTCTAGATTCTAGAATACTTATACACATTAATCATTGTATTATACCGATATTTCATGAATAAAAATATCCATTAATACGCTTTGACTCTGATTTGCGAGGAACACTGATGAATTCATAAAAAGTGATCAGGACTCGTATTTCGTACATTTATGGTGAACTATTCCCGACAAAAGGAGCAAAATTATACTAATGCGTATTTCGCATTAATGAAGATATTCAGGTCTGCTGTTGATCATTTTTTCAATGTTGGAACAATGCCTAAGGTATACAACTCACAAGAATTTCTGTTAAATGTCCACGATTAAGTCATTGGAAAAAAGAAACAAAATAGTAAAATTTAACTCTTCATTTTGAAGGTCGAAATAAACACGAATAGGAAGAAAAACTGAATGATCAGAAACACAACATACAAGAAACAGAATGGTTTTAGGTTAAATGTGTCTGTTACGGAAGCCAAGATGTAAACAAACCCACAAATAACCGTAACGTGTAACCAGGCCTGTCAGAGAACAGTTTCAGATTTCAAGAACATAGCTCAGTCTTTGAAATGAAATATTTAATTTACAATCAAACAAGAAATTTCTGTGAAGATGTTTATATTTTCGTTATGTCAGTATGTAAAGCATGTTTGGTTAACATTTTGATTTTTGGGGGCTAAAGACATCGTGCTACTTAGTTGTAACCTTTACGTTAAAATTATGATGGGATTGTTCCGGGTCAATACATACTCTCAAGGTGTAGGTTAGAGTTTATGTAGAGAATTTTTCGAAAATATGTAATCAAAGCGGGCGGAGCGAGAAGTTTTTACATAAATCCTAACCAACTTAGTGTTCAGTCACGAATGAACAGCCTTTGATGCGTAAAGTGGCACAATACTTTATAGTAAAAAAAAAACTCTAGATGAATAAGTAACTTTCTTCAGGGAATAGAAACGAAAATATTTGAAAATTGGAACCACCTGATTGGTTCAAAATGTGGTGTAAACACTGATGATAAATAATAAGTGAAGTTAAGCTGTCGGCTTGTTAATGATGTAACGTTATTTGAATGTTCAGCTTTAGTAGTACGAGGAAGTACTTCCCTGTGTGATTGGATTCTAAAACTCGTGCGATAATTAAGTATATCATCAAATTATCTTACCAACTTATTGACCTCGTCTGTAACATGTATTCATAGCGCACATTTGAATTGCGTGTGATATAAAGTTGTATATAAGAAAATAGGTATTGAGGACAAAGTCGAATATTTGAAAAGAAAATCCAAAGAATGAATTCATTTGGGCTTCAAATACATTATTCACGAAAATAGCAGTACTTATTCAATGTGACATAGAAATTTAAGGACAGTTAATTAGAGAGCTTTGCAAGGTTTTGTTGGTCGATGCAAACATGTAAAATAAACAGAGTAAGGTAAAATCAACAAACACATTTATGAGGTACAAATTGTTAAAATGACTAATGTAACATATGATTTTAGAGGCGTAATTAACTACTCACCGCTTCAGATTAGTGCGCTAATACCACTTCATGTTTAGTTGCATATAATATTTTGGCTTCGCTAAGCCACCAATCATAGCCCTACTAAGCGTTTTATATCTGTGTCAAACGTATGTCTATATTTACCCCATTTGTATGAATTTATAGCTGGAGATTCATCTCTGTATATACACGTTTGTATTGAATGTGCTGAGCACATCTTAAGCACGATGTCCACAACGTGCAATTAGTAGCATTCTGAAATCATATTGACGTTTAAATAAATACCTTACCTTTTTACATTCTTTAATTTTGACAGATACGTCGATTTGTTATTTTATACACTTTTTCGTTGTTTTTCTGGACTTATTAGACAAAATATAAATTGCTTCTCCCGTTTAAGAAAGCATTTGAAAATTTATGGGTTTGACACCTATAAACAAGACATTTATGATTTTAGCTTTTGAACCGCTTGAAGATATTAAGAGGTGAAACTTATCGACGTTTATTAAATGTGTTTTATTTCCCATAATGCGCATTATAATGGATTCGCCAGGTACTGCGACAGAAAAAGGTCATGGAAGCTACTATTTGAATTTATCATTTTAACCCTCAGAAATGTATTAAAGAACTGTTATTACTTATATCTCCTCGCAGATACAAACTTCAACGGCACCATATACTGAAACGACTGTAATGTATTCGTAACACTTCCGAACATGATTTGTTCTCTATATCAAAACTAGAATTGAAATAGCTAAAAAGAAACCGTATTTCAAACAAAATTCTTGAAGGATATATTACAATACTTGCACATGTTTATGCTTTTCTATATCATCTCAAAACAAGACCACATGTAAATATAGATAAGACAAAAAGGATTCTTAGGAATAAAACATGCAAAAAGCCACCTAAAATACTACCTTCCCCAAACCCCACTTACGCAAAACCCACCCAACCACGCATAGAAACATACGAAAAATGGGGAACTATACACAGTCTCCTCGAGGGTCCCGCCTTGGAACAGTTTGCAGCAAAGCTATAGGGTTGTTAAACTAATTTTGTGGACCCAACCTCATACAAGGAACAAATTTAAAAAAGGAAGTGAAAAATTAATGATACTTTCTGTTCAAATATGCACATACATAAAGAAACTCATAAACGCATCCAGTGTGGAGCTGATTTATATTTTACAATCAGTTACTTGTATATATTTCGGTGTGAAACTACCCCTTTTATAGACGAATTCAGCATTGACACTGAGTTTGAGAATCACGAATGCAAACTCTTGGAATATTACTGTCCTACATATTGATATATAATCTACTTAGCCAACGTGAATATCATACAAGTATGGGTTTAGGCTTCAGCTAATTTTACATGAATAACGTCTATTTCCACATCATTATTCAACTTCTCCTGGTGCACTGATGATGCCAGTATCGGATTGTGTGTATGAATTTTCTGACGTCAATTAGTTCAATCATTACGTCGACAAACTTGTCTGCAAATTGCGCTTGCATCAGATACTGAACTATTAGGCCGATATTGTATCAGTAAGTAACAATATGAACAAGATAATTGACTTACATCGGGTAAATAAAACTTGTCTAGACTGATACTGGACGTCATTACCTATGGTTTTAAGATCCAGAAAAATAATATTCGAGAGTAGATAGATAAATAAAATATTGATGCACACTGATTGATGTGAGGAGTTATTTTATATTAATACATTGATCAGCTAATTGACAGGAAAAAAGGTGTATAGTATTCAAAGTTTATGATGGTAGGATAAACAGTGCAACCATCTTTACATGTTAGACTTATGTATATATCCGACATTGGACGGTTTTTTATATCTTCATCAGATAATATTATTTATATTGAAAAGATAAGGTCAGAACGTTAAATATCAGATCTTTCTTAAGCTAATCCATGGTAACTTTTGTTATGTACATTGCAACCTCTTCAGAGCGGCCCTCTCTTGAGCAACAACCTTCCTTCAATAACAGCATGACATTTTCAGTATACGATTTAACTATCAATTTAATTTCTGTAGAGCAACAAGCTCTCAACAACAACTTAATTTTGCTTCTCCCAAGGGGTGTTACTTTGGAGAGGTTGCACTGTATATGGAAGTTGTACTTGTGAGAATGATGATATTATTGATACCCCACCCAGGCCTACATCTAGGTAGAACCATCGACTTTTCGTAACCTACCTAGACAGCTTGTCCATTGTGGGATTCGAACACAGCGATGAGGGGGTAGTGATAACTAGTCAGAGATCATAACCACTCTACCACCTGTTTAAATAGTAAACCGCAACGTTTTTGTTTTCTTTCAAAAATAGGAATACGTATGTACATAAAGGTACATTTCCGAAGAACGAGATTAAACGTGGTTTATGGAATTGTGCAGCGTGTTCATATCTTATAAAGATTGTGATACGATTTTCTTGTAATTTTAGCGGCATGTTTGAATAAAGTAAATCGTTTCACTCTATCCCTTCTGAAATAAGAATTATATCAGACAGATATAAGACACTATTCACAGATGACATGGCGTAATATAAATGTCTTTTTAAATACAGTGCGGTACGTGATGGAACATTTACTTCCGGTTTACTCAACATTTTAAGCTAAACAGAGAGCGCCGATTTTCTTTTTTCGCTTCTATTCCATGAAGAGGGTTACTATTCATGAAGGATTTTCTTTACAATTAAGTTATGTGACACGACAGTTGTTCACTTATGATCAGCGTGGTACAGAGCGGTAGGCAAACCCTCACTAAGTCTGAGTTTGAGTTTATTTAGAAAATGTCTCTGTTGGTGCGCTCCACTCGCTAAGGTTACCTAATTCCAAGGAATTTTCTAAGGAGACCCCGACCTATACTAAAACAAAACACTCTCAGAATCATTAGGAAAGCTGTGTTGATACTGATCAGCACACATAGAACCAAGAATAACATTTTATAATCTGATACAATATTTTACAATCCGTACTTTCCAGTGATAATTAAGTAAATTATTCTAAACAGTTTACATAATTGCATTATTTGCAAGATACGGTAAAGGATCAAAGACAATTATTTCCTCATAGAATGTGATGTTTGATGACGTGAAGTATTCTTTATCGCGTCATCTAGTTTCATTCCAAGCTCATTGACCTTGTCTGTAAGCTGTTTAATATTAAATTCTCAGTACAATTGATGCATTAATTTATCATGAAGTACACTATACAGTGCATTCAATCCACTATTTAAAGAATTAACAACAATATCATCCTCCCTGTCGTAAGAACAGGCAAAACTGATTGTACATTGAATTGGTATTTTTTTATTTGCTTCAAATGTTCATTAATTCAAATGCAGAATGACTTGTGCACCGTGTATTGCTAGAAGACAATATTTAACCAACTAGACAGAAGATATAATATCAGCTGAACTTTTGCGTTTCCAAAACCAACCCTGACATTTTCCTTTGGAGCCAGCATTAGTTCATTTGTTTCGATGTCATAATCGTTTTAAATCCAATTATACGTGTGCATGTACGCGGTTATAATGCAAGCTTCAGAATAACAACTAGTTGTTCTATATACAAGACAAATCCAATTACAGAGTCCCTATGAGGAATGACTGTTGTCAAAGATATGAATATAATGATGTAGACTTTGCAAAACAATGAGGCAAAATGAGAACAGAATCAAATATCGTGAGTATAAGTGAACTCATTATAGGTATTCACATTCCATTAGCTAGTCATGTTTATAAAGTCCACGATATTTTGTGGTTTCCACTTCACGTCCTGTTTGTGACAGAGTTGTTAAATCTGTACCAAGATCTTCTGCTATTCCATACATGCCTTACATTGCTTCAATGTCTAGATAAAGTGAATTGGTTCCTTTCAATGACTCGGTCAGTGTTCATGTGTAGTTTAAGTACTCTGGATGACGTCAAATACTCTCCATTCGTTTTATCATCATCCACTTTGTTTTTATTTGAAATTTATTCTATACCCAAATATGATCATTGGACAATCAGAGCATTGTTGTTTATCTTTATGGCAATGTTTTGGAAAAGTTGGTCATATCTACACATATATAGACCCGAATAGAGCATGCAACATGCAACGAATATATAATGACTATAATGACCGTGCAACTTTTATCTATCTAATATGTAAAACAATATGCTTCTATGTCTGTTACAGTTGACAAATATATGTGTCGCTTGATGTTTGCCGTGAACTTTACAGGCTTTCCATCAGATGAAATTAAATTTTGTTCAATAATTTCAAGATGTCCAGAATTCCTATTCCTGGTGAAAAACATTTTGACATATTGTTTAATCCAGTAGTCTGAGTTTATCTGACGCATAAAGTTGGATGGTTGGATTCTGTCTGAGGAATGTTTCCTAAAAATCACATATTAATAAAAAATTTAAGACGAATATATCCACTTTCTTTAAATCTGCATCATTTCTCACAATCCGCATCATAACTGAGACTCCAGACATGGCAACAGAAGAAACCATGCAACTCTCTGAATTCTAGAATGATTTTACTTGGTTGGACAGGGTTTTGAACGCGTTAAGTCCAACTTTAAGCCACGTAGTCAATTTGACTTGTCAATTTTATATCACCAATGTTTTTTAGCATCAGGATTTTTGTAAGCATATTTCACTTTGTTGTGTTAACTTTTTCACCAGGGTTTAACGTCGCACCAACAGCCAGGGTCATTTGGCGACTTTCCAGCTTTAACGGTAGAGGAAGAGCCCAGGCATATACCTGTAGAACCACAGACCTGTAGTAAGCTAGCTGGACATGTGAAATTGGATCCAGGGTTGGATTCGAACTATCAGCATGAGGGGCTAGCGATACTTGTAAAAGATCATAACCACTCGCCCAGGGAGGCCCCTCTTGTAATTTACACTACTGATTCAGCGTTGAGGAAGACCCCTGGTGTAAACCTGGGTATTACGGCCGACCTTCCGTAAGCTAGCTGGAAAGTATCCTCATACGTCCGGACCAGGTGTTAACTTTTCTCATTGAAACCGCTGACAGTTGTTAGATGCCAGACAAAGTCAATTCTCACATAATATATACAACACATTTACAAAACACATTTAGAAGGATTTTCCCGTCTTTATCTGCTTCAGTTTAAATTTTATATAATTCTTCGTATATGAATGTTTTTAAGCCGAAATATCTAATCAGACGGCTAAGTGCAATTTTTATACGTACTATTCCTGCAGGATTTATTACCCGAATTCTGACACGAGGTTCTGAACTCTCAAAAGATTTATTTTCCTCTTGTTTTTAATCTATTTTGTGACTGCTTTCTTCTGTTTCAATTTTTAGTCCAATTTAAACGAAAACACGGCGTAAAAGTTAACACGGAGTTGTGTGATCTGTCTACAAAAGAGATGAAAATTTAAATTTGGATTCAAAATTCTTTAAAAACGTCATTTCAATTTGGACAATGATTTTGTCTTCAAACAATAGTGCCGTAATAAATAGAATTTGTTCATAATATCCACACGGGAATCTAGTGCATGTGATCAAATTGACATAAAACTGTTATATAACCATGGAATATTAGAAATTGGTCGTAAGATGCACGTTTAAGTACCAGATTCTGTTAGAAATATGCAAAAGTATTTTACTTGGATAAAATCATTGAGTTACAAAAGAGTCAAAAGAGACTTTTACAATACAACATCATTCAACTTGACACGTATAGATATATATTTCTTTGCTTTTATATTAAAGATAATACACATTCATAAAATTGAAAAATATGGTAACATTTTAAGTTTGGTCTCACCGAGGACAAATGTGAAAATATTTTCTCATTTCTTGTAAATGTTTTGATAAAATATTCAATTCACAGAATCGAAATAAATTAAATTATTGCAGGCATTTGTAATATGGCGACGTGGGAAATAAGCGCAATACCCTATAGATTGAATATTTACATGATAAAAGGATAGGTCAAGTGTCTCCGTAGAACCTTAACTCTGAAATGATCAGTTCAAGAAATTACGCTTCTCGCGAGATAGTTTTTTTTGTAAATTAAGTGAAAACGTTCGGTGTGTGGATCTTGAAAAAATATGAACCATTCATTGTGGAGATAAAATAAATACGAGTAACAGAATCAATCAGCGAGAATGTGTTGTTAATGCAATTTGATTACTGAAAGCTGAGATTAAATGAATTGATAACGTAATTAATGTGACTATTGTGTAATATATCAAGCTTGAAATGGCCGCTGGGATTTACGTCGCCCATTACAACGGTTATACTAAAGCTTTTAAAAACATCCTTCTCCAAAATGGCTAATGCAGTTTCTAATTACCATAATGACGCATATATGCATATGACCATTTTAACTGCAGTTAAGGGAAGATCTGATAAATTTATACAAGTTTATGTGGTATTCTGTTGTCAATTTAATCTTCGTACGGGACTAACTATATAATGGTATATTTATTCGTCCTTCCTGTACATTAGAGGAACTGTAGGTATATGTATACCCCTGTCAAACATATATACACAGTATACATATGTGGAACATGAACATAGACAGACTTAACAAACATTGAGAGCCCTTTGTTTTTTATTTAGCTCACCCCTTTTTGTACGGCTCACACCTTTTAGTCCCTCCTTTTAGTATCCCATTTAGGGAATTACTCTTTGTTTACAGTAAGGTATTTGTTGGTAGACAATATCATCAACACTGTCTTTCCTGTCATGTTTGTTCTTACCATTAGTGTTAACTCAATGTATAAGATTCCGTGCACAGCGGTCTTTAAACTTACATAGATACCATTTTTTAATTGAAGTGTACAAACAATTAACGGCGTAGATCTAAAACAAGTGTTCGTTAATGAACCTAATCAACATTAATATTCACGCGTGAAATTAGGTATTGGTTATCAAGACATATTCTGTGATAAATAAGACTTCATTCATTTATCAGAATGAACAATCGGAGACTAATTAAATACATTGTATGCTTGTACTAATGATCAAACACTTTGGCTCTTATACAGAATCATTAATGTTTAAACAGAAGAAGGGCTGAATTTGTTTGTTTGGAACTAGATAAGTAAAGGATTCTTAGAAAAAAACACATACAATCAATCCGACCTTCCCTAAAATACTACTTTCTGCCAAACCTACCAACCCAAAACCATTCATACTACACATACGAACATAGAAAAACTGGAGGACAAACAACAGTCTCTCGGGGGGAGCCCGCCTAAGAACAGTCTGAGCTAGCTAAGTTGCAGGGATTCTAACTTGGTTGATGGATCCGTCCTCACACTTACTCTCTGGGACACAAAATTACAAGATAGTTACATAAATAATTAAGAAACATACATACAAAAATGAAAGACAAAAGACCGTGACGGGGTTGCCTTCGTACAATCAATAGAGATACTATGAGGGACGTTGAAAATGCGACAATGCAGTGTTCTTGTTTGTGCAAATGAAGATGTTAGTGCCAAACGTCATAGGGAAAGCCATACGTTAAACGTTGTCACAAAAATGTGAAGGCTCCGTGTAATAAGCACGACAACAAGAAAAAAGCTTGGGCGACTGACTGAATGCTTGAGAGTTGGATTTTAAGGATGAATGCGCGATTTTAAGGATGAATGCGCCAAGGTGGACGTCATATTTGTTTAGTAAGGCGATAAAGCACAATGCTGTCCGAAGTTGACAGGAGTCAACAATAAACACCTAGTATAAAACACCAGGGACGGCTACAGGATTTGTAGTTTGGGAGGCGTAAAGTCTAAATGTTTATATAGAATATGGACACAATCAGCACATAACTGACGTTTTTTACTTATGCTTGCCATATTTTTAGAGAGGACGCACGCCGGCTCCGCCCCCATTAAATGTTCCCTTGAACACCTGGAGTGATCTGGATTATTAATCTTCATTATAGGTAAGGGAGCTTTTATGACAGCCCAACCATCAATTTCTTGAGACCTTAGCAACATTTTGTTAACAATCACTTATTGCTACCATCACGCCAGATTTCACGTCATCATATCAAGTTTTGCAATTCAAGATGAAAGCGGTAATAAGTTTGATAACACTTACATGTCTGGCTTATATGGAATGAACATCAAGTGTCCAGCTAGAATTTGTAAATTTTGATGACGTAGAAGCTGCAATTTGTTTTACGCTAAATTATCATTGTATCACTTGATCACAGACAGCAAGCGTATCAACAATATATTTCCCTTTGATACATGTAGACTTCGTTATAACTAAGAAACTTTCACGTGGTATTGGAATGACGTTTCGACACTTCAGAACTTTTGGACATGACATTGTACAACTTAAAATACGAAAACAATTATTCTGGATAAATAACGTTATTTAAAAATCAGCGATTACCATACATTCATCTCTTAGGTCAGAGAAGAACACATTTATGTAAGCGCTTTGTATTATTTATGTAAATACACGCGTTTAGGCTGAATTAAACAAAGTAAGGAAAAAACAATTTTGCGAGTACACTTTTCAAGTATTACAGAGTTTTCGCTAGATGTCAAATGTTGAGGGTAAAAATGACCAATGACTGAAGATAATTTGAAGAGTCAACAAAGTTCGCTTCTAATTTTATTGTAAATTTAACCCTTCGGTACAAATTCTCAAGAGTCAGAAACTTTATTTTACTGATTTCAAGAGTCAATTTATTTATTTAGTGGTGTTTTATGGCGCATCGACAACCAATGGTCATGCAGCGCGCATCAAAATAATAAAGATGACAATGATTCAAGAGTTAAAATGCTATTTTAAGGGTCAAAGGACAGCCATGTATTGGTTTAATGCCTTGCACTGAGTACCATGCATTGTTTACCCCAGAAGATGGACAAAGTCAGAATCATTTAACACAATGAGGTAGTCGACGAACCACTTTTGTCAATAATTACTACATGGACAGTTTTGCCAATGACGTTAACTATCTCAAATGGTGATTTTCCGTTTCGCTTGATCAGTAAAACCTTCTTTTATTCCACATAGTGTCCGATTTTGTCTGAAAACAGTTAATTCTTCAATTAGAATTATTCAATTATGATTATAAAAATGTATCTATAACTAACAATTTGCTCGCTATGTAGATTTGCAATTTAAACAAGATTTACAAGTGGTAATATCAATACTACAGGCATCTAGAAAACTTGACTTATGTATTATAATTAGAATACTTCCGTCAATTTTCTACAGTAAAACCTGTGAACAAAGACCACTCATGGGACATACTAAATAAGGCCTTTATTAACAGATGGCCTTTATTCGGAGGTCAGTTTGTTCCAAATAATTTGTTCCAAATAATTTAAGACAGTTATTAAAAGAATGGTCTTTATTCTCTTAGTGGTCTTTATTCGGAGGTGGCCGCAAACACAGGTTTGACTCTATTTCCTTTTTAATTACTATCCCATATATGACGTCAACTATCGCATGCAAAGTAGAATGTGAAACTAAAGTTATTTGGGAATGAAATTGAAAATCTGACGTACTTGTAAGTATACGATTATAAATGATCACAAATAAAACATAAATACAAACAATAAAACCATAAATCCACTTTTTATGCACCTCGTTATCCATAATAATATAGGCACTTCCCGCGGTTTGTAACATGAGAATAATTGAATTTTCAGATTATCTAAATATAACGAGCTTACGAGAAGCTATTATAAGACAAACGGTACCGAATCAATAATACATAACATGCTTGGTATAATTCTCTGACCTCTTGTTCGTGCATTGTTGGCAATAAAAATGATATTTCACTTGTCTGTTCGTGTACACAATACAGTGACAACTTGTGAAACCACTTTAGATACGCTCGACATACGAATTTTCATATCCGAGAAGCTAACATTCAAATGACTGATATATGGAACAGTATACAAT
This sequence comes from Lutraria rhynchaena, assembly GCA_008271625.1. Lineage (NCBI taxonomy): Eukaryota > Metazoa > Mollusca > Bivalvia > Venerida > Mactridae > Lutraria > Lutraria rhynchaena. Next base: position 1,189,447 of record VIBL01000051.1, read on the forward strand.
TTCTAATTGCAAAAAAAACCCTGAACGTTGTGAAACCGTTTCAACTCCTAGCACCCTTGACAGATGGACGTGTTTCTCATTGCCATGTATTAGCTCGAGTCATTAAGTTTTCCTTTAAAAGTAAGAATTAGATTTTTATGTTTTCACAGTATTTAATTTTCTGGTATAGTCTAATTCTGTCTGCGATTTCTTTGATACACTATTAGAAACATACGATTTGATCAAAGCCGTCTTTTATGATGTTTGAATGGAAAAATAACACAAGAAGCCAAACAACGTAGTAATATATTAGCGAGTATTAAATCCATTTATTTTTTTCACGGCATATTATTGAACATCAATGAAGACCATAAAATGTTATACAACTGACTGTATGGCTCTAAAATATTCCATTAGAGAACTGAAATGTTGCTTATTAATTCTAATGCGCGAAAATGTAACGTGTAAAAATGAATTGTACACCAAAGTGTGTCTTAGCATTGATAACATTGTGTTATTTTCATATATTACGTGTGGTGATGTCAATTTATGTATCCAAAATAACCATGTTCATACTGAATACAAGACACGTGGGGGGAGAGCAATTTTACTTTTCAGATCTAAATTCCCTTTATTGATAACTTGATAACAGCACTAAATGCAAAAAGGAAAAAGGAGTCACTGAGTACAAAGAGATGAAACGATCCGATAAATTAAATTGTTGTCCTCAAATTACATGTACAATAATATATTATACAAAATGAAAACTGATTGGTGCTCGTTGCTTATGTTCAGATTTTATTATGACAGAATTATCTTGTAGTCATCAAACTAAAATAAACAAAATTAAATAAAAAACAAAAACTGGTGTTTGTAGTTAATGCTCAGACATTTTATTTAACTTGTGACAATTTCAAACCGATGATAAGCGCATATTCTAAACATTGATTTTTACAAATAAATAGAGCATACGGATCATTCTGCAACATTCTTCATCTGTGACTTCTCGCCATCAGAAAATAACTGACGTGTGATGATTTTTAAACGAACTATATGGTAAGTAGTGTTAGTACTTAAACACACGCAGTCACCAAAGAACATTTGAACGGTCCGCATATTATAATCATGAAGGTTTTGAATCAATCACAGAAGCTAACCTTGATCTTACCCAGAGATTGCTTACGACGAACAAGTTTATCCCTTCACGGAACAGAACAACATGTTTCAGACTGTTACATCTTCCTGGATATTTATGTGGTAATCTATATTCAAGTAAAAAATCGGTTGAATATATTGCTGTTTAGCATTCTGTCGTCGACAACAGTTGTAGAAGTGTTAATGTAAGAACAATGTTCATGAATAAAATATAAACAGATAAAATCGCCCGTTGTAGAATTTGAATAGATTTTACGTTTTTCGAGAAACTACGAAATACCGAGTTATCGTCTAATCCTGGTTTGACATTATATACGTGAGATTGTAGATACAGCTGAGAGTATAGTCCTAATTACCAATGCGTATAAACACTTCCCTTCTGTTATGGTGATGTATCAAAGGATCAAACTTAATGTGACAGCCCCTTTTCTGTACACATAGTCAGTAATGGTACGTTTAGTGTTTTAAAACAGTACTTAATTAATACAAATGACACATTGTGATTAATCTTTACAAAGAGGAATAGTCTGCTTAATTTTGGCAAAATGGTTGCTCCTGGCTCGCTTGTGTTTTTTCTGTTGTAAGCTTAAGCTACCAACAGCAGTTAGTCTGGACGTCCAACAGTCATGACTTCTTCGAAATATCTTTCTTAAGAACCTCAAGAAAATCTGACTTATAGCATCTTTTGCTAGTTAAACTCCAAAATTGTAAATATGTAATCAATAGAATCGTACATGTATGTTCAAGGTATAAACTGTACAGTTGTTGTGTATTATGTTATATGAATTATTCAGCTTTAATGATTTGTGTTTAATCCGAACTTCCATGTAATAAGTACCCTATATGAAATGAAATAACTTCACCACAAAGTTTTTTATATTGTTTTCGAAAGTATTTCAGGAACCCCCCCCCCCAAAAAAAAACATACTTGACCTTTCCGCGTATAATATCATACCCAACTAGCTACAAAAAACAACTATTGTCAATATAATATAAATTATTGGGATGGGAATATGTGGTTCTAAATATATGAACTGAAGATTTTTTAAGGAACAACACCCATATTCTTAATGCACGCACGCACGCGCGCGCGCATGCACCCTCGCACGCACGCACGCACACACGTACAAAACGCACTTCATTATATTGTCTCTCAATGAAACATTTTGTTGTAGTCCGAACAATATTTTAACACATAAAAGTGACATATGCTGCCATAATGATGACTATTTGATGCAGTATGGACATCCAACAATGTAAACATATGAATAACTAGTCTGAGCTACTAAACTAAATGTCAGCTACATAAAAACAACGCATAAAAACAACACATAAAGCAACACATAAAAACAACACAATTGTAAATTGATTCTGATCCGTGTATCGTTGAAAGATTAATAATCAGAATATTGAATATTCGAGAAACAAATGTCGTTTTGTGTTGAAATATGCAAGAATCAATGAAGCAAACATCCCCCGTCATGATAATATGGTCAATGTTTTCGGAAAATATTCTTAATAAATAAATTCTAATCGTCCAGATCTTTCACGTTCTCAATTGCCAACTTTATTCATTATCTATGGTTAATTAACACCAAACACGTTCTTAATTTTGAATACATTCCTCTTTATTTCATAGTTAAGAGTAAAGTGACTTCATTATTATATAATTAAAAAATCCCCCTAAAATGGCCTCTCCACTAAACCGGTCAAATGACCTGGTCCTGGGTTCGGCCGGTTTAAAGGGGTTCCACTGTATTAAGAGCCGCGTTGTTTGGTTCTTGATTCTTGCTAGTTGTAATGTAAGAATGGACTTCAAATCATTCATGTGGTATTTCCTGAGATTTCAGATTTATTTTCTCTCAGACGTAACCATCTTCAAACAATCCTACTTTAAACAATATGATGTGTTTTGAATATTTGTTTGTTCATCAAGAACCTTGGCTGTATATGCACCATTGACGTAAATAATGCGGAGACATTTCCTCTCTCATACTGGTGTTTATCTCGTAAAACGCCTTTTTAATAGAAAATTTCACTATTTGTCTCAAAAGGAAGAGAAATAAAAGAGACATAGAGGCTGAAAATAAACTCTAAATTTCCACACAACAGTATTATCATGACGTATTTGTATTGCATTAGATAACACCACAACAAATTGCTCTGTCAACAAACTGATGAAGGTAAATCTAAGACAAAGCAAAGGTAAAAACTGCGAACATGTAGCGGACACGACAAGCGATAAACATTACATTCAATATAAACTTCTTGAACCGTTTAAATTTGATGTCTGTAATACTTCCATATTTTCAATTATTCTAAAATGACATTAAATGTTTAAGTATGATGTTTGTACGGCATTGCTCACGAAATTGCTAGTTTATTGAAACAATGGCCTTGGGCTTGGAATTTTATGGGCAATTCCGTACAGTACCGAATTCCTATTGAAATGGATATTTTAGGAGACAATATTTGTCACGTCATTCACGAGAGATTCAAGTAAATTCTATCATCGTCACAAAATGTTCCATTTGTTCAACACTGGGACGATAGTTTTGGCAACAACTGATAACGTTTCATTATAATCTTAATTCGAACATTGATTCTTACACGGAGGTTTTGCAGAAATAGATTCTTCATACTTCAAAGTCTTAAAACGTTTGTTCCGGATGGGGCGATAAAGTACTCTTTAATCATTTCATACACGAATTTACTGTAGGAGAGACCATAGCCAAATGAAACAAGCAAAACACATGGTGAATGTACACTTTGGAACGTCTCAAGAACTAACAGAATCATACGAGGTCTGAATATATTGAATTTGACTCATCTAAAGAATACATTAATCATACGTCTTAAGATTTTACATCCGACAATTCTAAAGAATGAACTGAAAAGATGGTTTGAATGTATTGTATTTGACCCATATAAAGTATTAATAAAATCAATGTATGGAATATACTGCATTTGACAAATTTTAAGAATTCACTGAATTGATGATCTGAAGACATTGGATGTGACTAACCTAAACAATTAATTGAATCAATGGTCGGAAGATAATGCATTTGAAAAACTGATACCAATTTAAATCTTGTAAGACGAAACGTGTTTGTGAATAAAGTCTGTGTTTTGTCGATGGAATATTTATAGACCACTTTTAATGCAATATAAAACATGAAGTTGAGTTCTAGTTTAAATCATACTTCCCGGACCTGGGTTCGAGATGAGGTCGGTCCCTGGGCTCGATCTCATTTTCATTTACAACCTGTTTCTAACCAATATGTGTGAAGTAAATATTTTTTAATTAACTTGTATTCAGAGTGTTGTATGAATAATAATAATATTCTTTATATTAATGTAATAAACTTGAAGAATATTGAAGAACACTATACTGCGATTTGAGACAGATCTCAAGCGTTATAATCTCCAGAACCGAGGTTTGATTAATCCGGTTATTAATCGGAATGTGTAAACTTGTTAATACAAGGCAAATGGACCACTGGTTGTCATTAATTTTAAGATGATTGAAGTATCGCTCTTGTATTTGGATTACATTTTTATTAAATATTAAAGCGGTGTTTGGTAATAAAATTCAATCATTTGACTGATTGATCAAGTTTTCTCTTTCTGATTAAATTCCACCGACGATTTTACAAATATGAATGATATCACAAATAGCAATAAAGGACGATAGAATGTTATAAACATGGCAAACTTGTGAAAACAATTTATTTCCTGAGATTTGGTTTAGTTGATAATATTTGAACTATTTTAATGTCTGCACCTTTTTTCTCCAAGATTGTAGTGGTGCATATTTAAATCACTTGTGCAGGCTTCTTACCCGATGTTACAGAAAATTAAACGATTACCTCTGACAATAAAAAACAGCATTTTTTTAATATTTAGTTAATCAACATGTTTTAAAGTTACAGGCAACAAGCTTTAAAAGCTTAACAAGCATTTGCATTGTTTCTGGTAAATTGGCGAATACTCTCGCTTGCAGTTTCTGTAATATCGGCATGTTAGCAAATTTTGCGAACTTTTCAGTCATGAACATTAGTAATGGATGCTTATCATGTGCCCTCTTAAATGTTAAATGATGAATTTATTTGGGTGATAGTCATTTTTCATCGTGAACATCTACTTCCACTTTTGCTGTTTGAATTACGTCTAGAAACTTTTATTAACAGTATTTTACTTGCTTACAAAGGCCAGCTGTCGTAAGCAGATTCCATTGCCTATGTAAAAATGTTATCTAGTATTTTACTGTTTCCATTTCTTCTCGGACGTAAAATTCTTTGTATTGATGGTGAGACACTTAAGACAAATCAATTTCTTTTTTTTGAATATTACATTTTAGATAGAAGTTTTATGTTCCAAAGTCATAGCTATCGACAGTTTCAAGGTGGTACCCTCTGGGAGACTTGATTGTATGTATGTATGTATTATATGGTCCTGAGTGTTTGATTTTTTTGATGGGGTGTTATATAAAAGATAATATTTCAGGGAATCCTTTTCTTACCTATAACCATGTATAAAATAAGGGATACTAAGCTTGACCCATCCGTAAGAAAGTCTACTTTTTACAGAACGTCAATGCAGTCGTCACAAAGCCTAACCTTTCGATTGTCAATTTGCGTTTGAGCGAACGAAAGTGTGTGGTAAATTTGCATTGGCTAAGTATGGTAAAACTTAATATGCGTTGAACCATGAAAGTAATTACATGCTGCAATGAAGAATTCGGAACATAATTCTGAGAGCTTGGTAATTAATAAGCCATCGGTACGTTATAAAACCTCTGTAATTACTTCTTACACAGACATTTTGACAGACTATATAATGACAGATGCCGTAAGCGGTATAAGAAAACAGTTGAACTGTAAAACCCCCTAATTCAGGTGTCTAGATTTTGATGTCATTAGAATCCTCGCTAGTGTTTGTACTTTTTACACCATAGCCAATTTTCGAGCTTGACACAAATTGTAAATTGGCTTGATCGTGTCTGTTTAATATATGGAATTGGTTGTCTCTGCTTGTCTGATTGGAAAGGCCAAATCTGGTATCTCAGACGTTTCCTGACATTCCGTTTCTATGTATGTAGGACTTTTTCAATACAATTTCTTATCATTAATTGAATTAATACATGTTTTTTATGTGAATTGCGTTAATTAACAATGCAGCTATGATCTTGAAAATGATGACGTTGAATAAGACTGTCCATAATTTATCTTAGTTAAGATGGCATAGTATGTATACATGTCTATCCATTTTAAGTAAATCTATTTTAAAATTCGGCCTACATGAAAATGATAAAATCTTATCCCTATCGCGGTATAGAGCATTTCTCACCGCATACAATAACAAGTCTCCTACATATTGGTCTGAATAGAAAATTCGACATATTGTCAGAAAATGCCACATTCAATTAATTCGAGTTTTCCACGCTTACTGTCACATCTAAAACTGACTACTGAGAGATCACTCACCAACTGTCACATAGACAAGAACGAAAGCATACTATTAAACAAAGTAAGGCAATCAAATATATACAAGATATAATTCTGGTACAGTCTTTTATTTTTGTAACAGTTTTTTTTTATTTAAGTATTTATTTTCATGATTTTTTGTTTCCCGGGGGGGGGGGTCATTGTGAGCTTAGGCCCAACTAGTTTACCCCCCCCCCCCGTACCTTGCTGCTAACCATTCCAGGATACTGTGTTTTGTTAACCATTTTTGTACGTATCTACGTGTTGAATAGAAAAATATTCTGAGGAAGTTAGAATTTTTGTACGTGTTTTTATCTGGGAATCTATTTCTTATCTACATCTAAATGGTTGTAGCTACTTTCCGAGGCAATCTTTATTCATCTTTATTCTTTACGCTTCTAAGCAAACCAAACTAAAGACATCCATACATAGTTCCAAACATCAACCGGGATTTCGTTTTCTAATTGTTGAATGCTAAATTGTCGCCATGAAACTAAATCCTATGACCGATGATTGAAACAATTATTCAATACTTAAGCAATGGTCTACAAATTGGTTTTTCCGTTAGTATAGGTTTGTATCCCATTTATTTCAATATGCTGGGATGACATTGACAATTTAGACTAGCTGCTTTTTGTTCTAAGATAACTCCGCTCCTTTGAATTTGAATGTCTCCAGAGAATTTTCCTTAAAAAAGCGGCAATCCTTGAATCTCAGTGGTACATCAAATATATGTTCTCAGTTTTGTTAATTTTTGAACAATACACGATGTTTAAATTATGTATTTGAGGTAGACTTTTTGTTGTGGCTTGTAATAAAGCGATACAGGAGTGAATAATTCATCTCGATAATAGTTTTAGCTGAAACTTTAAAATGTGAGCCGCATTAAATACTGGTTGATGACTGATTTACAGGAATTTGCGACAGCGCATGATAACAAATGCTTTGGCAACTCAAGTAAAAACAAAAAGACTTTGTCAAGAAATGCCGTTGCTTTATTTTTTCTTTGCATAAGTATTCTGCAATAGCATTTTTCACTCGTTACATGCACGGAGTATCCGTAACATGTACATGCATAACATATTACATAGATAGAGGATCTTGAATGAGTGTTCATTCCTTACCATTTTCATTAAACGAGTTGACTAAATAATATGACACGAGGCTCTGCCGAGTGTCATATTGTTTTTGTCAACGAGTTTAATAAAAATGGTAAAGAATGAGCACGAATGTCAGATTCTATTTATCACATAACCGTAAAAGCGACCACAGATAATGAAACAGACTGCGGGATGACGTCAAGATGACGTCAGTACAAGACGTCTGGTGTATACTGTTTACTACTGTGCGCAAAAAAGTAGTGCATGTTTCTATTAATCGTTTGACGATAAAATGCAAGGTAAAAGACATTAAATCGGTATTTTATTTACACAAACATCATTTTATTCATTAATAAAATCATTACGAATCGAAAGTCGACCATGTTTACAGATATCGTAGTAGCGTAGTAATACAAAATATGCAAATATAGTGATTTGGCTAATTTGAATATTTATTGCACGGATTGGCAGTGCCGAACGATATTTCCGGCACGGGTTTACGGCACTCCTGGACCGCAGGTTATGTGATAAATAGATATTGCAGTCAATAATTATGACTTTACATTGAGTTCTTTCAAATTAAGAAATCTTATGTGAAATGAGATAATTTGGACAGTAAATCAAATGTCTATTATTATATTTCTCAACTATGATAAATTTAGCAACGACGTGGATTGTGAAAAAAATACGTCTAATGTAGCGTTGTCATGGAGAATGCAGATTTACGTCATGACATCATACTTCTCATGTTTGTTTTTATGTGACTTATTGTCACTGGGTTTAGCGCCGTTTTTTGAACAATTTTTCAGTTATATACGACGACCAGTCCACTTAACCAGTTTTCTAGCGCACTAACCCCTGGACATGGACGTGCCCTCTCGTGTTTGTGTATGATGCCATGTTTCATAATTCCTAGTTTATAAACCTCTCTTTATTCAAATAATGCATACAAATAAGAAAAGTTTCTAAAAAAAAAATTCAAAACGTCCAACCTTCCCCCGAAATAAAGGCCGGGTATCCTGACGACCGAATTTAGGCACCTGTAAAAGTAGATTTATTTTCCGAATTGTGAGGCTTGATATTCCTTATTTCATATTATGATTATTGGTAAGAAAAGGATTCCTAAAAAGCACATACAAAACATCCTCCAAAAGAATACCCCCCCAATCTCCCAACCCAAAACCCACCTAACACACAAGATATACAAACAATGGGGAATAAAACACAGTCCAGTACACACCTTGAAAACATTAGCAGGCTCAATATTGTATTACATATTACGTCTATTATCTCACATTTCAATAATTTATTTTTTGTCTAGATTCACTTTTATAAAATCAAGTTTTGGTATAATGTCCTATTTATCTCATGTTTCAATTACTTATTTTTTTTGCCTAGATTCACTTTTACAAGATTCAAGTTTTGGTATAATGTTCTATTTATCTCATGTTACATGCAGATTTTTTATCTTAAAGCCAATCAAAGTCGTCTTACTTTCCTGCACTGCAATTTAGTCAAATTTATTTTCAATGTACTAGATACAATCTATGCCTTCTGTCTTAATATACGGCGTAACTAACATAGATCTGTGGAAAAAAATATTTTGTATATCTACTTGGAGGCTAAGATAAGTCATTTTGACGAGGTTAATGTGTAAAATTAGAAGAAAATGTAGTTTTAATCCATCTGATACTTGAAATTGGTCTAATTGGCCCGCCATACATTTGGGAGTCGATACAAAACTGTTACTACCAGAAATAACTCATTAATTCAAATTCTCCATTGTAGTAAAAACTATAGTTTAATAGCTTTAAGGAATCAGTGCAAAGGCACTCCAATTAAACGTTGCATTTTTTTTCTTAATACACATTCTAGTTAAATTTATTATAGTTCCAGTAATTTTATAATAGAATTTTACCAGACATTGTCATTCTGTAGAGAGCGTCTACAGCTATTGTTTTTATATTTCAGAAGGAAGTGATTATATTTGACACTGTTGATAAAATAAATGAAATTCAAGCATTCGCTTTGTTGAAAATCTCGTGTTATGTTTTCGGATTAATGTTTCACTAATACTTTGATGAATGGAACCGAAATGAATTTTATGATGACATTATAATCATAAATATTATGGCATCGTGGGAAAACATCAATAAAACGTTTCCCGCGGGATTTTTAAGAATTAAAGTTACAAAGATTACTTGTGATCTCCTACACGTGCACAAAGTCTCCACCACTTTAAATAATCACTTTGTTATGAACATGTTTTGTATATAAGCTAAAAAAATTATGAAAATCATTCGCCATCTTGGTTGGGACAGCGGCGATCCGGGTTTGCGACAGGTCATACCCGGCTATAAAAAAATTGACAAAAAATGTTGATGCGGAGCAGTTGCCAGTTCCTTGTGGGGGGTAGGTTGTTGCTGGTTAGAATACATTATACTATTTAAAAAAAAACAGATTACACGTTTCCATTTTCCACTACAGTAATTGAACATAACCTCCAATAAAGCATATATACTTAAAATTATCTATAATAATCCCAATGTATTCTCCATTAAAGCTGAGATGTTTTGTATGTGTTTCTTTTTCTTTTTCTAATCAATACTCTGTATGAAAAAATGTTCAAATCGTTATTTTCTGTGCACGCTTACGTCTTCACATTTCGAGTTTTCAAAAGTTACTTAAAGAATCAATTTTAGGCATATTCTGTCGACGTGAAACAAAAACCTGAGCTTTTACACATAAGCCTAAGAGAGATTATAAATAATTCCTAATATTATACTTTGGCGGCAGCTAAGATGAGACATCCATTCTGCTTTTAGCTCAAACGTTCGCAAATACTCTGTTATGATTATTAAATGATCAAATCGTCTGATGTTAAACTTAATGTGAAAGAAATTAATGTTCAATTTATATGATATTATTACTGCAACTAACGCGGAGATTAAATTAATCTATGTCTACTTTACTGTAGATATAATTCAAGTATATTTGAATATTGAATGAAAGACTTGGGGAGAGGGTTAATAAAGTTATCGCGGAAGAATAAAAACAAATACCACTGTTAGTTTGAGTGAGAAAGAAATATAAATATCATTATCTCTCTCTCTATTAAGAACACAGCTTAATAAAATCAAATGAGAGTAAAAACAAATGCTGAAACTTATCACGATGATAATATCTGTCATTGCGTACATATCTATTCGTATATGAGTTACACAGATACATTCATGCGCAAAACCTACGAAAAAACATCGCTTTGTAGCCTCCATTCTCTGATTGCTTTAAAGACGTATCAAAAACACATCTTACCAACGATAAAAATTACAATAATCGCGATGAATCTAAAATTTAAAAAATATTGCTCTTTGTTAATAAAGTAGCTGTACCATAGATTGTTTTTATCAATTTATTCCGCTATTATTTCTAATAAAGACAGTAATATCACGCCTGAATAAACTCTCCCAGATGTAGAACACCGGTCCAATAAAGACATTGTATCGGAATAGAAGGGTTTGTCAGATAAATGAACTGCGTTTATTAGGATGGACTCTAGTCTAATATTATTAAGAATAAATTCCCTGACTGGCCATATTAGTGGAGACCTGTGTCGTCATTTTGGTTTTTGTTTATTTGTCAGAAATGAAATATCTGAAAGACGGATAAATATATTAATCTGCAGCTTTTGCACTATCATTGTAATTATGCTTTTGAGATTTCCTTTAAATCCTAACTTAATTGGTGTTGGGAAATAATTTAATGAAATTCCCCTTTTTTGGAAAACATTCGAAGGATATTGTATCTTCTACATGGAGTTTTACACTTTTTTTCTTATTGGTCTTCACCTATAAAAAAGTAGTTTTTGACTCGATTCGGTGTAACGTCAATATTAAAACCATTTTCAAGGCCAAACAGTTTCATCTTAATATAGAGTTGGTCTTATTATCACAATTTAATGTAAAATTGAAAATCGGTCGTAATACTGAGGTGGATTTAACATTGTTGTAATATTTATCAAACGATTGTGTTTCATAAATAGACATACTTGCTGGTGAATAGTTTATTAGACAATACAAGTGTCAAGTGGACAAGTGGTCCAGTGGTTAGTGCTCTGGACTTGTAACCCGGCGATCCGGGTTCAAATCTCGGTCGTGGCTGTTATACCCTTCTATGAAAAATTGACAAAAATGTCAATTTTCCTGCATATGTAGAGAGGTTACCAGCTTCTTTTGGAAGGGTAAGTTAGCACTGGTTAATATACAATCCAGGAAAACTGGTTAAGTGAACCAGCCGCCGTATATAACCGAAAAATCGTTGAAAAACGGCGTTAAAACCACAGTGAAAAAAATTGTCAATACAATTGTCATGAAACAACATGCGTATCACCCTTTCACCCGTAAGAACGTTATTATAACATTCTGTCGTTATTTCATCTCGCAGGGCAACACTCTATTGCAACCCGGACAATAAATTAGCGTATGAATATGCCACAAAATAAACGTGCCAAAAACAATCAATACTGCTCGCATTATGTTTTTATTGCTAGAACTTTGGTTTTAGTTGAAAACAACACGGATAATGTACAATACTTACTCTGAAGTTTTATTTACATTCTCGGAGAAAACAGCAATAGTTTCTACAGACACAATACGACAAGATACATAAAATGCAGAATATGAAGACAATTTATGTCAATGGAAACGTTATGTCAAAATTCCATTTGAAGCATGTAAATCTTCAAGGACTTGCATATAATTTATGATTACTGATTGAACAAATAATGTCATAAGTGTTTCCTTTGAAACTCTATGACAAAATTACTTCTCTTGAAACAGAAAATATTTGAGCTTACTTTCTATCCAGCCATTTCACAGTGCCACTTGTCTGTTGATAGACTGTACAGGTCAATTTTACTACAAAAAATTCCCACACAGACCTGGACTATAAAATTAACAAACAACAAAAAAACGTATGAAATGTTCTTTTAGTAAATATGCCAAATATCCATTTAACAGCTTTAATTCTCTTCAGGAAAATTTATTGATGACGGTTTAAAATAATCTGGGAGGCTTCTTGGCCTAGTTATAGAGCGTCCTACCTCTGAACCGAAGATCCTGAGTTCGAATTCCGGCTTCGACGAGTTTCATTCATGAACTTTACAATCCCATTTTTCGGACGCAGTACTGGTGCAGTATCCAGGAAGCAGACTGGAGCGTGATTAATATAAGAAGAATTGCTTGGTTCACAATGGAGCTAAAATAAATTAGCGTAAACTAAGCTAGTCTGATACCCTTTATAAAACAGAAAAGTAACACATGCGTATTATTATTTAGATACAAGTTTCATTCTAAACATTATTAACATCGAAGGACTGGGTCATTATGACACCTTGATCAAAATTTTGTACGTGCATTATCTCTGAATTCGGAATTACCAACATTTGCAAACTACGCTTGGTTTCTTTTTCAATCTGAATGCTGAATTATAAAAACATCACTTTTGTCCGAGAGTTTTTGAACCAAGCAACTTTTCAATAGTCCAACTGATATTTTGTTCAGATTTCTCTATCGTCTTGGTCGTTTTCTGATTGATCAATAGCATTAATAAAATTTCGGCATTTCCTTTCTCTCGTTTATAAGAATCTCCTAAATGTCACTGAATCTAACAGAAACCTTTATATGTCTCACACGGAAGTGAAATAAAAGATGCACAGTACCTCAAGCTGAAATAAAATCTAAATTTCCGAAAGTTTGAAGAATTTCGCATTGACTGTCTTGGAGGCTTTTAAACAGAAACAAAAAGAAAAAGAGAAAGAGACAAGAAAGGTGCACATGTACTTTGTTAAAATTGTTTGGACATACCAAGCGTATTAAAATTGAAAGCACACCAGAAAAAAACTAAGATCATTATTGTCATTGGTGTAGTGTTTTAGATATTATGTCATAGTGATCAAAATGCATACGGTGAGGGGAAAGTTCTGAGTATTTTAGAGGTAATCAAAAACATATCTGGCATTCCGTGACGCTTGCGTAAGAATATGAAGGGGTGTTTGCTAATAAGCAACCTCCACTGCCTCTGATAGTGATCTCCGAAATGCGAGTTTATTTTTTCATATGTTCTGTCAATTTTATTTTTTTCTTGAAAGTGTAAGGTCGGTAATTATATGATAAAATGTGACCTGTAATGGTTTTCTGGATTCGTGATCTTTAATCTTGACTTTCGCACAAAACCATTGTTTCATTGAATCACACGTAAACGTCACAAGCGTTCCCTTAAGTCATGAACTTTTAGAAAACATCAAACAAAAAGTTGACGAAAGAAAACCCGTGTGTATACGGACAATGTATAATGCACAAACATGATGATAATCATCGCTAAAAATCTGTTAGCAAGATTGACATCACATTTTTTTACATTTTTTCTTGAACATAAACACAAAAAATCCAATCACTGATAGAAAATCGCAAGTTCGGAAACACGGGACACGCAACTGTCAGTGACAGAACAAATCATCCCGATGTTCAACAAGTTTTTAAAGACCTCCTGTAAAGCCACAGGCGGTCCAACCCGGTTCCTAGATACATTTTGAAAAAGAAAAAAAACATCTCAAAGTGTTAAAGACAGAAATGCTTTTTTTTCAAATTTCAGATAGTTTGTTTACAATATTTATCTGTTTAGCGAACACTCCTTCGTTTAGGAGGAAATATAAAATGAGAAAACAGGAATATTGTAAGAATAATTATGCGGCACTTAGGACGTGGACGATTTCGGTATTTCTTACTGCTCGATACATTACAGATCAAACAAACTCTTACTTTTTATTTGTCGTTATGTAAGGATACAAAACTGAACTCTGTTTGAATTTATTGAGGTTTATAGGGTAAACATTGTTCATTTGATTAAACATTGCAACCTCTCCAAAGCAACACCCTTTGGGAGACGCAAAATTATGTCGCTGTTGAGAGGTTCAATAAATAGTCAAATCGTACGTTGGGGGAAAAGCATGCTGTTGTTGAAGGGAGGTTGTCGCTCACGAGAGGGCCGCTCTGGAGAGGTTGCACTGTAATTTTATATATTTAATGAAATATCAAGACTGACCTTATATTGTACAGAAATATTTGTACGCCACTGGTGAATAACAATAAAGCATTCTCGTCTTAACGACACTCCTGACCTTGTTCTACTTCTCGAACCCTAAATTTACCAAGACATGACAGCTAACGCAATTAAATTAAAGGTTTGCATGTATATAATAAGAATAATTGTGCATCATACAGTGTGAAAAACTTTCCAATCCGTCAATCCGCGTAGCCATACCGTTAAATTGCTTAAGGCGCGATTTCATTTTAACAATACTTAATCCTATTAAGTCCCCGTCAATTCTGGTGATGCCCGTAAGAAAATAATGCGATAGTACAAGCAGAAAGATAGGGAGGTTTATATGACTACAATGAACATAAACATGAAACATAATTATAAAGATTGTGTGTGTCATGCTGGTATTGAAGTGTCACTACTTCGGCAATTATTTCTTATTCCGACATTTTTGATGGACCGCATACTGATACTGTGCCATAAATAATCCTAGACGTATCTCGTCTTGTTAAATTCCTGTCAGCACACGTCTAGTCCTTGATTCAATTAGTGTTTGCTCGTGACTGGTCTCAGCTAACGAATATGTAGGTACCTGTTCCAGTGTAGTTATAGGTATATGTCCCTGTGTAGTTATAGGTACATGTCCCTGTGTAGATATAGGTACATGTCCATGTGTGGTTATAGGTATATGTCCATGTGTGGTTATAGGTACATGTCCATGTGTGGTTATAGGTATATGTCCATGTGTGGTTATAGGTATATGTCCATGTGTAGTTATAGGTATATGTCCCTGTGTAGTTATAGGTACATGTCCATGTGTAGATATAGGTATATGTCCATGTGTGGTTATAGGTACATGTCCCTGTGTAGATATAGGTACATGTCCATGTGTGGTTATAGGTATATGTCCATGTGTGGTTATAGGTACATGTCCAAGTGTGGTTATAGGTATATGTCCCTGTGTAGTTATAGGTACATGTCCATGTGTAGATATAGGTATATGTCCATGTGTGGTTATAGGTATATGTCCCTGTGTAGTTATAGGTATATGTCCCTGTGTGGTTATAGGTACATGTCCCTATGTGGTTATAGGTATATGTCCCTGTGTAGATATAGGTATATGTCCCTGTGTAGTCATAGGTATATGTCCCTGTGTAGTTATAGGTATATGTCCCTGTGTGGTTATAGGTACATGTCCCTGTGTGGTTATAAGTATATGTCCCTGTGTAGTTATAGGTACATGTCCATGTGTGGTTATAGGTATATGTCCCTGTGTAGTTATAGGTACATGTCCCTGTGTAGTTATAGGTACATGTCCCTGTGTGGTTATAGGTACATGTCCCTGTGTGGATATAGGTACATGTCCCTGTGTGGTTATAGGTATATGTCCCTGTGTGGTTATAGGTACATGTCCCTGTGTGGTTATAAGTATATGTCCCTGTGTAGTTATAGGTACATGTCCCTGTGTGGATATAGGCACATGTCCCTGTGTGGTTATAGGTATATGTCCCTGTGTAGTTATAGGTACATGTCCCTATGTGGTTATAGGTATATGTCCCTGTGTAGTTATAGGTATATGTCCCTGTGTAGTTATAGGTATATGTCCCTGTGTGGTTATAGGTATATGTCCCTGTGTAGATATAGGTATATGTCCCTGTGTAGTTATAGGTATATGTCCCTGTGTGGTTATAGGTATATGTCCCTGTGTGGTTATAAGTTCCTGTTCCTATGTAGTTGTAGGTGCCTGCGAGTTCTACCCGCTCTGAATTTATCAGATACAAAAGAATTCATACATTTACTCAAAATAAAGGCTTAACGCGTTTGCGTTTGCAAAACATGTTCAGTATTTGATGTAAACCGTAAAGTTGCTAGCTATTTGTACTTCGTTTTTATCGTGTAAATAAGCTGAGACGATAGTCTGCAAAAATATTGTTTTAACGCAAATAGTTTTTCAGGCATTACATGAGTATAATGCGATAAAATTAATCATTACAGTACATGTATAATTGTTTTAGCATATGAATACGAAAACTTCGGGAGTGTCTCAATTACAATCTTTTTGCTTAAAAGTGTCGCTTTCTTAAAACTCCCGGCAACTGTGAGATTAAACTACGATTTTCAATGTTTCGTACAAAAAGTTTAATCAAATCAGAAATTTCCGTTTGTCACTCTTTTTGGCAATGGATATAATTGGTTCAGGGTAAATTAATTTGTTAATGAAACCATCAATCTTGTCACTGATTCCATTTTGATGATATTCTGGAGGATCAACGCAAGATGCATGGCAATGTGCGCATTGACAAACACTAAACACTTTAAAGAAAGAACGATTGTCCAGTGGGGAATTGGAGAGACAAGGCCAATTACTGACGACCGTTTAAACTGTCTTGAATTGAACAATGGTATGCCTTGTGATGAACAAGTTATGTTATGGATCCGGCAATGAACACTTTGTTCATTTAAACTGTTATGTGACATACGTGTTATACAGTTGAACATTTAATATGGTATACCCGGTGAGCCGATTGACTCGGTTGGGCGAATGACCCTGTTAGATAATTGACCCGGTTAGGTGATTGACCCGGTTAGGCAATTATTCTTTTCAGATCGCTCGCTCATAATTTTCATGAAGTTCGTTTCGCCTTTGCACCAATATCTCTGATTAAATATTTACATTTTGTTTGTACAATTTTGTGTATGCCAATGTCTCGTAAAATGCATTAAGCCTCACTAAACTCTCAGTGTACACTAATGGGTAGGAGGCTTCAAGCAAACTTATCAATTAGAATGAACAAGAGAAAAGAAAAAAGAAAAATCATATTTTCAACATTTGTGTTGTTCTAATTATTCGAATCCAGCGATTTGTATCCGGAACGTTAAAAACTGTGTGATTTTGAGTTTATAGTTTTTCTATGAAATCCATTTATTATAACAGAATACTGAATCTTCATTCTAAAACAGGAAAGGCCAGACGAAATCAGTTTATCAACATACGTTATCTAATGCACTGCGCTTAATTGAATCAATTATGCAAGTGATGCAGTGCAAAAGAAAAGTGCAAGGACCGGCAGCTATCATTTAAAATCGTCTCGTTTTTATCTCACAATTGAAAATAATTTTCAGGACACCATTAGATCTGAATTAATTCAGGAACAAAATTCTGTTCGGTCAGCTATTTCTGGGCGAAATCTTGACAATTATTTCTGTTGTAGACATTTCGGCCAGACAAAATAATCACATTGTGCCATCGAAGGTACAAAAATGGACCCATTGTAAAACTTCAGTCATCAAGCGTCTACCATTACTTCCAATTACTTTGATTGCATCAAAGAGAACAATCCCTCCGTGTATTCAAGTCATTATATGATTAGGATACTGCCAGCGACTCAGCGTTTGTCTCAATTAAAAATAAATGTGTTTATCATATAAAACCTTCACTGATTTTCAAAACTATTGATTGTTTTATCAAGAAAGTGAATTTCAATGTCTTAGTATCCTAAACTACAAAAAACAAATTACTTCCGTTTCTAGAAAGTTTGATGATGATAACGATATGATAAAGAAGTCGACGAACACCATTTCTTATTCATTGTATACAACAAGTAGGGATTTAAGTATTTATACAACTGCAGAAACAAATACTGTTGTTTTTAGACGAATAGTAGACACTGAATAAATGGATTAATTTATTTGTTTTGTTTTTATGTGACTTATTGTCAACGGGGTTTAACGCCGTTTTTCAACAATTTTTCAGTTATATATGGCGACCGGTTCACCTAACCAGCTTTCCTGGACTATATACTAACCAGTACTAACTTACCCTTCCACAAGGAGCCGGTAACTTCTCCACATGTGGAGGAAAATCGACATTTTGTCAAACTTTCATGAGAGGGTATGACCTGCCGCGACCGGAATTTGAACCCGGATCTCCCGGTTACAAGTCCAGCGCACTAACCACTGGACCACGGCCGCGGTATGCATTACTTTAAGAATTAACAGTTATACTGAAATCGCACATAGTGAGGTCTCGGACGTAGTGAAGTAAATATTTCATCCCGCCCAAGACCATCTCCTTTTTCAATAAATAGATAAAGTGAAACTTGGACATGACGAAGTAAATATTGAGTCCCAAGGAATTCCCTATGACCGTGTCCTGTTGTACACTGTAATAGATGTAAAGCTGATACATCTTTTGTTTATTAATCTATAATTCGTGAATCCCAAAAGTTTGGAGAATTTACACGAATTATACTCTATTCAGAAAGGTCGGAGGACAGAGATTTACCCTGTGTTAACTAGACCTATCACTGAATTGCGATTAAATACCCCCACAAAATGAAATGGGAAAAGACCGCGCGACCGACCAACCAACAACCGGGATGATTCCAGTGTAGCCCTGAAAACTTCGTTTCCTGGGGATATAAAAACAAGCTACTCCTGGCAGTTTAAGATGAAACCATTTCACATCGTATTGATATCACTTATAATTCACCCATATATGTTCGTGGTGGTAATTCATTTAATTTATTACAACTTTATCACTGTTCCGCAACCACGAGTCCAGTTTAGTCACCAATGCCCTTCTTCTCCCGTATAAAGCGCTACAATGCACTTATCTAATATGTTTCTCTAACTTGATGCTGATAAGATAGGCTTTAATGTGTCCGGACACACTGAAATACATCTGTACGTGATTATCAACTAATTATTGTTTATTGGTACGTGATAACGTGCCGCCCTGACTCGTCTGTCTATCATACAACCCAAGTGAAGCAATTATATATTAAAGAAGCATCGATCTACAAGTTGACATCCACGTGACTGTAAATCCAAACTTGATTCAGTTTGATAAGCCTAAATGGACGTGATATAAATTAAGTTTTGCTAGGGCTGTAGTAAATCTTTGTGCATTGCAAAGTGAGAGTATGAACAGCTCATAAATAAACATTAAATGCTCACGCTGACATGAATCCGATGATAAATGCTTCTGATGGTTGAATATGTTCTAATTTCTACCAGACATTCTCGCCCACAAACTACATAATTGATATTCGATCTCCTACAAGAAAATAGGCATGTTAATTCCACAAAACAGAATCTCCAGCAAACACCATGAGATTAACAAGCCAATACTTTAATTTGAAGAGTTAAAAAATGAGATAATTGAAAATAGAAAGACTGCAACACAATAAAAACAACATTTTTGATAACAAAACAAACGTGGAAACACACCGTGTTGATATCGCCACTGCCAGAGTTCATACCTAATTTCTCCCTGTTTTTACGAGCTGAAAACTTCCTAAACATACCATACATACTTCTGGCAAGTTTTCATTAGCAACATAAAGTTTTAAACACCGCTGCTAATGAAAATAAACTACTAAGCTACTGTTAACAGTATTTACAGCACTATCAAAATGAGTGCAAATACACGCAGTCTCCAAATGTTAACTACCAGGAAACTTTAAATTACGTAAAATTTGTAGAAACACTGTATACACAACTAATGCATATAATACTGAAGATTCAAGCGTTTGAGCATGTTTGTGACTGCTTGTAAATATAACATTTATATTTTCCTCGGGAGTTTAAGATCGCACTAACAGTCTGGGTCATTTGGCGCTTTTTCCACCTCCTCATAAGCGGTGGAAGAAGACCCTAAACCTTGGTAGAACCACCGACATTCCGTAAGATAGCTGGATAGTTTCCTAGCATGTGAAATTTAATCCCGGGTGTAATTCCAACTTACAGCGGTGGGGGGGGGAGGAGCGTGTGATTACTTTTAAGAGAACAAAACAGTTTGACCAAGAATACCCCTTACATCATTTATCACCCAACAGTAAGAAAAGTGTACATAAAATAGTGTTGAACACGTTATATATTATTACTATATATTATATGTTATTACTATACGCGTGTATATAATATTATTATGGCTAAAATTCGCAGCATTGTTTTGTACATATCCTAGGACGGAAGAGGCGTGTGTTTGTGAAACTTTCTTATTATTTCGTCATATCGGTAGCATTTTACTTACGTAAAACGGGGTACAAACACCGAGGCATGTTGTTATAGCTATTGAAGTAGTATAAAAACATGGTCCTTCAAAAAAATGAATTTTCTCGTGCATTCGTTTTTATCCAGCTCTTACGTGGTTCGGGAGTTTACCATACGTCTCTCGGGTTTTAGTCATATATTATATTCTATTAAACATATAAATAATACTCTGTCAGCGAAGAGTGTCGAAGATATTGCTGTTTTATGGGGACGGTCATAATTGTGTGTTTGTCTTCATAAATTTGTTGTATGACGTGCCACGCAATATTGTATTCGATATTAGACATATTCTTTATACAGCAAATGTCGGAAAAATTCTGCCGAGTATTATCTAGATGTATCACTTTACAAACATTCATGTATTCGATCAAAGTAATATCACACAAATAACGAAGGGCCACAAATCCTTGGAATGTGTTAGATTTACGAAACGATCGGTCATTGTAAATATATACATACAAATTGCTGAGAAATAGTTTTCTTTCCAATAATATGGCATCACATTCCTGTAACCATTTCTTTACACCATTTTATTTCCATTTCCCTTCCATATATATTGATCAATACTCACACGAAATTCAGAAATTGTACTTTTCAAGTATTTTATCTCTTTAATCTTTTTACCCACTACACTATTTATCCATCTGACATACAAATTCCAATATTGAAGCCTTTTACCTCGTTATTATTCGGTTCACGCTTACTCTTCACATTTTTTCCTTCCTCCATACAAACAGCTGAATCTTCCAAGTAACCAGGACGATATATACAATTAAATTGTAGGTTAATGTGAAGTAACTACATAATAGATAAATAGATAGTCGCGTCTTCTATCTGTTCTTGACATTTCATTATCGTGACTCAAATGTGAATTTCATAATGAAGACAAAAACAAAGTCGTGTATATGGTTGCCCTGTATTATACAGCTACCGCCACAAAAAGGTGTTTAAAAGTTTTTCAACCTAACTACATTAATTTATTTGGTCAAGTCACCCCAAACATGATTATCTTTCTAGCCAGAGCCGTAGTTGCTAAATATAGTCAGTGATACCTTTATATCAAGAACAGACGTGTCTATGTGTCTTTAGTTCCTTGGTTAAAATCTTGTTCCGTATCTGTTTCTTTCAGTTACCTTATCATCATTGTTTTCTTTTTCCAATTCATGTTCCTTTCTATTTTGTCCATTCAAACATAGGTTTCTAGTGTCTGTTGTATCAAATAAGGTCTACCATTAACGTAGTTGCTAATTTAAGACTAATTCATTATATCACAAACTTGTTCTGTTCTTGGCAGTTATAGTAAAATAAAAATATAGATATTTTTAACAACTTTAGGAGCACAAACATCGATCCCAAGTTGAAATGTAGAGGAAAAAGCAAAAATCAAACCCAAAAGTAGAGCAGTCGTTATTATAAGGTTGTCTAAGATTGTTTGATGTTTGCCAAGTGAAATATTATTGTATATTGTAGAACTAATGAGACTGTCATCTTGAGAATTGTCGGTCACCACTACAATTTCTAATAAGACCCAGGTTTTACTTAATTGCCTATCCCGATGAGAGAATCTAAGATTGTATATTTCCCGTCAATTATTTTCACAGTTTCTCATTAAGCACAAACCATGGCTGGAACTGATCTCAATAAACACCTGCCCAGGATTGAGTTAAATGTCATTTTTATCTTCAGTTATAATTATGTTGTTCATTCGTTGTTCATTCTTTTATTTCGGCTTCATACGTACTGTGGTATCACGATTTTCCATGGAGCATTGAATTTTGTGAATTTCGTGGGAGAGCTTATCTATGAATTCAAGAACCCACGAATTAGAATATTCGTGAATATTCAAATGTATCCTAAAATCTATTCTTTCGAAATTCGAAAATCCACGAATATACGTACCCACGAAATTACCAATCACGTAGATTGTATGTGATAACCTAATGAGCCGACACACTAAGAAGAAATGATCGAATACCATGGATAAAAATTTTGTGTTCGTAATTTATTCTACGAGTACTACTTATCTTTTTTTCCCGAACATGAAGTTATTTTCTTCTTTAATAAGTCATATTCTAACGTGTAACCTCGTGTTTTCATATCGTTCCTTTGTTTTTAAAACACATTTCATAGAAATGTTATTTCCGTTTATATAAATGTTATATAGTTTGACCTTGAATGTTTGTTTCGTTTATTTCTATGATAAACTACAGTCAACCTGTGTTTGCGGCCATCCCTGTGAATAGAGACCACCCTGTGAATGAAGGTCATTCTTTAAAAAACCGTCACTCATCATTTAGAACAAACTGACCTCCGAATAAAGGCCATCTGTCAATAAAGACCAAATTTTGTCTTTGTGCATAGGCGTGACTGGATGTTTGCTTATTTCTATGATATACTATGCATGTTTTAATGCTTAACTGGATAAAATTATGTTCAATTCCGTTCTTATTTCTTATTTATTTTCAGGTTGTGCGGATGTTAGCAGTGATAGTGTTTGTATTTATGGCCACTTGGATGCCATATCGTACCATGGTTGTTTATAATTCCATTGCCAAAAACATTTATCTGGACCTTTGGTTTCTGATGTTCAGTAGAACAATGGTGTACATCAACAGCGCTATCAACCCAATTCTCTACAATGCCATGTCCGTCAAGTTCAGGCGTGCCTTCAAGCGAATTTTGTGCTGCGGTTTGTACTTTTATTATGTATTTATATCATTTACGTGAACCTATCATAAAATATGTATCAATATAAACACCAATAATTTTCATTTTTATTTTATCTATTATTATTATTGTTATTGTTGTCCACCTTCTCCGCTTGTACTTTATCTGGTAATGAACACCAAAGTAAGATTTTATCATTTCTCAGTCAACTTGTTATGTCCGTATATTTCTAAGCATCTGTGTATATATGTACATTAATGTGCTGTTCTCATGGGCCTTAGTACCTATTGAATCAAAATAATAAACATATTATACATGTATATATTCTGAAGAAATATACATCTATATCACATAAGATTTTATGAATGTAAAGTAAAACCTCACATTGCCACCTCTTCAGTATCATCATGATCGTTTTATTTTAACAACTGCTCATTTTCGGAGTATTTTTCAATACATGTTCTACACTTGATAAAAAACACCTCAGAATTAAGACCGGTCTGTTTATATCGAGGTTTTACTGTCCATAATGTTAGCGAAACAATTTGATTAAAGATGAAGTCAACTAAATCATTGTTACGCGTTCGGCACCCATGAAATACATTTAAAATGGGTTGCATAAAAGTTAAAATATGGTTCACTTTGCTCTAGCAAAAACGACACATATCTTACAAATATTGAACGCGAATAATTATGTACTATGGTATCGCATTCATGAATTTATCTGGTGCTAAAACGAATAAACATGCAATGGAATGAAGTATTTGTAAGTCAGCTACATCTATGAGCAGCGTCCACAATTCATTAAGTGATATGAAGGTGTTTCTTAATTTTGCAGCTGTTTGTATATAACCGTATTCGACAATGAAAACGCTACATGCACCACTATTCTATTTAAATATACTTTCGGCTGTATATAAATAAATAGGAAGGCTCTCATAGCCTGTCATCAATTTAGCTTTATAAGGATTGTTTCGAGATCAAAAAAACAAACTCAATTATTTGGAGCTGAACAAACGACTTCTCGTTACCATCAGTACATTGCACTTTGATTTCAATCGTTTTAGCCAAAACTGCCAAATCGAGTTTTAAGATTTCGTTCAAACATTAAAATGGGCATTATTTGTAAAATTTCTTTACAGGTTTGATTTTTTTGCGGCGAACAACCGCTTGGATAAAGCGCTGCTAACATATTTCTGATGTGTTGTGTTACTGATGACAATTATCGTAAACAATCGTAATTACTAAAACTACATCACGACTGTGTATAAAATTACTTTCTATGAGAACTAATTAATAAAATGTGCTGTAATCACTTGATGAAATCATCCCTTACACAGCGAATAAAACTAAAAGTTGTTATTTTATTGCTCGGCATTTCGCCAGGCAGTGGTTTTATAATATTTTTTTATCATGAAAGAGGACAATATATGGACAATTACAAAGAATCAGGTGATGAATACAAGTCGTGTAATGAATCTAATCAGTCTTTATATCTCCCATTTCCTCTATTTTCCCGATGTTATCAAAAAATTGTAGGACTTGGTACGCTTGAGTCATCAAACAAATCCCTGTTAGAGAAAACGAATTCTTAATGTACGTCTCCAAATTACCAAAGACTACGTAATTTAAAAATTATAATCATAATGATAATCATACACAGTGTATACTCATTGAAACTTCTAACCCTCAACATTTTCCAAATAAAAAAGTATTTTACAAAAAAAACAGAGAGTGTAAGAAGTTTCATTGAGTGTTTAGGGTCATTATAACCCGATGGCTGTCTTTGTTAGTAGTTTTGTAAATTGGAAAAAACAACATTGACCTAATTAAACTGACCTCCATCCCTGCTGCATTGTATCGTTCCGTTTTCATGTACATCAATTCGTACCGGAAATTAAAAAGGAAGTAGCCAATTAAGAGTAAGATACCATAAATGGAAAATTGACCTTAAATGTGTACGACGTTCTTATCAGTAGTATGTATCGAATACAATCCTGTCCGAACTTTTGTGTGAAAAGAATTCCTGTCTCCGCACTTAAGATAAATGTCAATTAGTTCATGATGAGCCAATAGAGAAATGTCAATGGTTTATGTTGGTCATAGTTTCTGAGATTACAAAACTTACGTCAGATGTGTTTGTGGCTTTGTATTGTCATACCAGGCGATTTTGTGATTATGTTAAGCAAATATATCACTAAATTATCAGCATAATTCCGAAACGATAAAACTGTTTAGTAACCCTTCATTTCATGCAGTTAAATACATGATTATCCAAAAAGTTCCAACTATTGTTGCAAATTTGTTCATCAATGAATATTTTCTTACAAATTTATTAAAGAAGTTGAAGCACAGTCTTAACAAGAGGAGCTGTCATCATACACAATATGTGTACACGAAGACTGATCACTTAAAACCAGTTATTATATTGTTATCTATGAAATGGAAATTATGTGAGATTTACATGGAACCGAATACGTCAATATGACATATATGGATAAAAAGAGAGTTTTTTTCATTGGGTTTAACGCCGGCGGCCAGTTCACCTAACAAGTTTTCCTGGATTGTATACAAACCAGAATTAACTTTACCTTCCACAAGAAGCCAGCAACTTCTCCACATATGGAAGAAAATCGGCATTTTTGTCAAATTGTCATACAAGAGTATGACCTGCCGCAACCGGGATTTGAACCTAGATTGCCGGATTTCGAGTCGAGCGCTTTAACTACTGAACCGTGGCCACGGCACATTTAGGGAGGGTTAAAAAATCAAGACTTGAATCATGTCTTTTAAGCTAATGCTTTAGTCTGTGAAATTCAATAAACTACAAATTGATAAGCCACTTTCGGTTATTCAAATGATGTGATTGTATCTGTCTTTTGCATCGCTTTCACCAAACAGGATAGAATTTTTTATTTGTTTTACCTCGTTTTATCAAAAACTTTTGTAATGTGTTTTGGCTTAAATCAACATCCAAATGTGAAATTAATGGCAATAAAGAATTATTTTTGTTGACATGGGGATTTCCCGGGATGGAAATTTAAATATTTTTAAAATACGTCAAACAAGATAGTCAGATTATGTCCAAGAATTTCCATCAATAATGTTTGCTTTCAGAGAAATTCGTGATTATTTTTGATTATTCAATCATTCCGGCTAATTAGGAATTAAAATGCGAATGATGAAACTGTATGTAACTCAGTCAGTTTAGATTAAATGGTTTAATTTTAATATACATAGTCTGTCAGAACATTCATTATGCAGCGCGCATCATTAGTTTAATCTTGCAAAAACATTTCAGAAATAAGGTAATGGATATATTACCAATGGGATTAAGCTATGCGTAATATGAATGTCAATAGCGTGAAACCACTTTAATACAATTAAAGATCTGATTAAAGTGTCTGACAACTTATGATGGAAAAGAGTGTAATAGAAGAAGTTGATAACTTCTAAAAATGCGAGAATATCATTAACCAAACTTGTTGTCAGTAATATTGGTATTGATGTATAGTACTATAACTGAAGAATAAGTTATTAACAAAACAACACAATAGTTGATTTCAGCATTGAACTTGATACTGGTTTTTGCAACAATGAAACTCATATATACAGGTGAAAAAAATTTACATAGTGTTATGAAACATCCTCATGAAAATTAACGGAGAAAGTGACGTATGGAGAGTATACAGTGTAAAATGAGTTTAATAATACAAGAATTTGTAATTTTCTGAATGAATCCATTGTACTATTAGATTTAAGGAAAGCACTAATACTTACACTATCAGTGGTACATGTGGATCTTGTTCCCTAAGTGCAACATGATGTTTTTACGGCGACCTGGTTAAGACATTATGCCTAATTCAAGTAACATTCGCTGCAAAATGCTTGAGACGATTATAAGATATTTGCCAGTGGATATTCGTGAACAAGTGAGAATCGATTTATAGGCTTTCCATTTCTTGTTCGTGTCGTATGTTTAGAAACAATTCATAATGATTTATATGAGATCAAACATGAAATAAGCGTGCAGATAAGATGTTCAGACTGTGACATGTGACCACAACATACCTAACAAAGTACGGTACATGTACTTAGAAAAGGTTTCCTATTTTCGTCATAGTTTTAGGCATACACGAAAAAGTCTATCATAAAAATAGTATTATTAATGACCCAGTGAGACCTACATTTTGAATTGTGGTAATTTACAAACAGGTTCTGGAGAAATGTTATTTATATCCACCACTATTCACGATTCAATTGTGTCTTTTCCTTTGCTAGTTCTTCATGTAATTGGAAATTTAATAAGCTTAGATTATGTGTAAATGTCATTTATTTAGTACATAATAAATGACGGAAAACATATATCAAAGATCAATTCAAAAAGCCTAAAATTATAATGGCTTGGGTAATAGCACTTTATCCTTTTACTGAAATAATCTTATAATTTTGATGAGAAGGGTGCCATTATCTCAGCAATGACATACACATTTTAACATAAATTAACATTTACATAAAGAAGGTGGTGTATAAAAAAGGCCAAAGGGATTTATCGCAGACAATACACACACCACCACAGGGGGCTAGCACATTGAAGGGCTGGCTTATAATGGTGTATTAGGCTTAAAATGGCAACGTGGACCCCAAATACCTATATTACATATATACATATACAAGGGTTACAACTTCCGAAATTACAGCTTCTGTATCTAGTTTGTTTAACACTACGTATTTTTTAAAGAAATCGCTCGAATTTCTAATAACTGGTGTCTGCAGATAGCTGATACATTTTACTACACATAACCAATAAACATTTGGTCCAATTCAAAACGATGAAGCAGGTATTTAACCTTTTTCCTTCGAAAAATCATCAATTTCGTTTAGTCGAACGCGACCTCGCAACACCGAAATGATCAGAATTACCATACTAAATACACCTTAAAAACCAGGTACAGTAATGACAACACATGCTTACTATATTTGTTACTAAAATACACTGATTCAGCGCAAAAATATAATCCAGGAACTGTTCAATTCACAAAAATCGTCGCATGATTGAAACTTCAAATATCATGATGCAGTGACCTCTGGCCCGTAATTTGTTTGTAAGCGGACGTTTCATTGGCTGAATCATAATGGCGCAGCGAGGTGGAAATCTATGGCGGAGTCGACGATTTTGTTTATTTTACGTGAGTAGACCATTCCTGGATAGTTCTTCTGTGCCGGATCAGTGTATTTCAGAGATATTTATGGTTGGCACGCGTTGCCATTCCTCTACCTGTTGTTTTAAGGTGTATTTGGTATGATAATTCTGACCAATTTTGTGTTGCGAGGTCGCGTTCGACCTAACGAAATTGAGGAAAAAGGTTAAATATCTGCTTCATTGTTTTGAATTGGACAATGTGCTTACTGGTTATGTAAAGTACAATGTATTAGCTATCAGTAGAGACCATTTATTTGAAATTTGAGCGATTCCTTAAAAAATTACGTAGTTTTAAACAAACTTGGTGCAGAAACTGTCATTTCGGAAGTTGTAACCCTTGTATATGTATATATATGATATACGTGTTTTTGGTCCGTTTGGTCATTTTAGGCCTAATACACCATTATTCTCCATCCCTTCAATGTGCTAGCCCCGTGTGCACACCACCACCCAAGGTTGTATGTAATTATCCATGAACAAGTGTCTGGTAAATACACTGACTTGTTGTGTCGATGTTAGCGAGAGACAATTCCGCATTTAGCATCACACCAAATTGGTCTTAGTCGGTGTTTATGACTGTTAATGAAGTCCGTATTTCACTTGAACACCGTACGTTAATGTGGAAAACGTGTGCTTGTCCGTGTCCAACTTCATTGTTTGAATACAAAATCAGGCAAGAAATATGGCCCCGGATGTCGCTGTCCATTTGATTTTCTGATCATCCGAAGTGGTTAAATAAGTTAGGAATTCTGAGGAAAGTAGCTTAATGAAGCTTTACCGGAAGTTGCCAGGACGGAATAAACCGATTGACGACAGAAATGTCCGAATATCTCTGCAAAAGCCTCGCGGAAATAAAATCCCGCCAAAAATCGAAAATACGGAAAATCGTGAAACGAAGTATTCGCAAAAATAAAATTATTTACAGTACTGTTGATACGACCTGCATACAGTACAGAACAGAATAGGACATTAGTTTATTGATGCTGGTCTCCAGCCCGTAACAAACAAACAAACGTCTTAAATTTATTCACTTTTTATTTTTCTATTAATAACCAAACAAACTGCATCGTAACAAAGACATGATAAAGCAATAAACAAAGTCTTGCCAATCATAATTAACATTTTATATTTCCTCTGAAATGATCAAACGTGTAGGATGATTTATTCTCTGGAAGAAGAAAAAATCAATGGAGACCCACATGAATTAAAGGTTACAATGTTTTATGATGAAATAAAAAAATCCTTTGAAGTAATTATATGTGATGTTTTTAGAGAATATGTCGTATTTCATTGTTGCATAAAGCAGCATATATTTATTTTAAAATAATTGTGCGGTGAAGACAATTTGACTTCGAAGTATCATAAATGGATATGGCATTGGTCGCTTTTTCTCAGAATAATTGCTTTTTAACTCAGTCCACACTTCATCATGTTTGTGTTTCATACCGGGAGGTCATAGTCCTTTTGTAATGTAAAAACTTTTCACGATAAGATTTCTTCACCCGCGCCCAATTGTATAAACCTTGGTTAATTCTAACCATTGTGTTAAATATCAGATAAGGTTAAATTTTGGGTAAAACATTGGTAAGGCATTTGTATAAGTTTGGTTAAATTTTATAGCATCACTGATTTTGCCCCAGTTAGTTTTGTAGGTTCTGTTAAAAGTTCGGGAGGAAGAGGACAATTAAGTTATTATAAGCAATTATATGCTGACTTTTGGTCGTACTGTCTTTTGTTTTTCTATCTGTCAATTATTTATTTATATATTTTTTGTCTTCCTGAGGTGAGTGTGAGGCTGGGCCCATTGGACTAGTTTGATCCTCCTGTAGTTTTGTTGCAGACCGTTCCAAGCCGATACTGCCCGAGAGACAGTGTTTGTTCCCCATTTTGTATGTGTCTGTGTGTTGAATTGCTTTTGGGTTAGTGGGTTTTGGGGAAAGGGGTATTTTTGACATGTGATTATTTCTAAGAATCCTTCCCCTAGAAAATGGAAATTAAAGAAAACCTTCGTAATACAATTTAAATATTAGGCGATCTCGTTATCAAATTGAAACTAAGAAAAAAATACAAAAACCTGGTCCAAAAATATAATAAGGAATTTCTGTGGTCGCTGGGTGATATTTGACAGTGCTCATTTAAAGTTACATGGCTTTAGTAAAGTAATGCATAAAACCTTATCACTTGAACATTTATTTTACAATATATCTTGACGATAAGATGGCGGAATAAAAAAAATGTTGAGAATAAAAAATAAATTGCAATGCTAAATACAAATCTCACATTCTCTTCCAAAACACATAATTTTAAAATCTTAAAAGTATTTTGACATAATATGTAAAAAATGGTTTCATTTAATGGCACATATCTGTTCGCCTCGTGAAAGTGTATTTCAAGATATTAATTGACTACGTTTCTAGTAATACAAACGATATCGTTAATGTATAAACACGCCAAATATGGAAATAATTCCCCAAACATTATTTATGTTACCCATAAAATATTGTTTCTGCTAGTGAATATGTTTTAACATAAACAAGTGCCACATATAGAACTTCCGATTTTCATTCTGAAGTGCATATTCTCCAGGACAGAAAATACCAGGATTGGAAAATTACATTTTTTTTTAATTTCCGCGAGGCTTGCAGAGAATAGCTTCATGCAAATATGCATATATTTATTTGCATATATTTTTCGTGATATTTTCACCCAAAATAATCGTTATTTCATTTGCCAAAATTGAATGCATTATGATATAAGATTATCGGCTTCGAATATTGATCGATAATATGCACTGATATTTATTCAAAAGTCTGAAAATAGAACAGTTTTATTTCTTTCTATATCTTTTTATGTCTTTGTGTCCTATACAAAAAAGCGATATTGACCCTAACATTCAGTCGTAATAACGAGGTTGTCTCATTATCGCGTTGAATTATAAGGGAATCATTGAAAGCCTGTCCGAAAATAAGAGGTCGTTATAATAAGATGGTCGTTGTAATAAGGTGGTCGTTATAATAAGATGGTCGTTGTAATAAGGTGGTCGTTATAATAAGGTGGTGGTATTATTGAGATGGTTGCTATATCAGGCTGAAGAAATATTTAATGATCTGATCAATGCGCAAACTAATGTTTTTTATTTTATACCTGACTTCAAACAAATGCCTCGACATAAAAACAGGAACAACGGAACCCAACACACGCATGCGTGTTTATACCTTACTGGCTTTTGTACAGAAACCAGTAAGTATAAGTAATTAAACGGCTCAGTGAGAGGCTTTTGATTAATACTTTGTTCATTGATATAACTGGATGATAAGCACAAATTTTCAAAAAATATCGCAGGTGAAAAATCCAATTTTTTATTGCACAGAAATATAACAATAAATCAAATATCACAGCACACACATGTGAACTCACTCTCAACAACATGATGACAAAGGAATCCGACAAAAGCACAAACCACTCATACATTGTACCACAGGAAATCACAATTGCTAATGTGATTTCCGTGAATTCTTTATGGGACATTTCAAACATAGTTTACTGTCGAGTCTGTAACAAATATATTGAACATGAAATTGTATCTTGCGAGGTTGTCATGAATAGGCCAGTAATGACGTCATAGTCACAACTAATGGATGACACCGCTTAAAATATCTATAACTGTTTGTGTCATTCTCATAGTAAAGTGCTAATTAAAACGAGGATGTTTTCAAACAATGCTCAGAAAATCGAACAAAATTATTTAATCAATAGTAGCCGATATGCAATTAGCTCAAATGGGTCAACAATGTGTATTCAGCTTACACCGTAACCATTTTATTTCAAACACTTGAACCATCTTCATGAAATGAGACATACAATATTGAGATTTAATTATAAATATATAACCACAGTGTAACAGTCACATTAATATAATATCATTCATGACGACTGTCAAATAGATCATTTATCATTATTTTTTAAAAAATACCAAGAAAAACCTATAGAGCATGTGTTATTTGAATGAATGTAGATAAAAGGATTCATTTAATAGCGTCTATGTTATCAGTAGATTATGCAGAAGTTCTCCAACGTCAGTCAGACATTAGCTTTTTTTAAATATAATGACAGTATTTCAACTGTACTTAATGCAACCGTCAATATAATGTTGTCTAGGAAACCATTTTATGTAAATATTCAACATATTATATTTTGATCATCATGGTGTTCTGAAAGCCTGTCCGATAGAGAAACGTTAGAATTAGACAGTGCTGTCAACGTTATGTTGTAATTCCTCAAAGGAGAAATGCAAATCTCTTCCATTAGGATGCGCGAATCGATGCCAAATGAGAGCTTAATGTTAAAAGTAAGACATTCACTGCAAAGTAAATATATAATTTTGCCTATTTGTTTCCCTGGAAGTTCTAAATATGATCATTTACTTGTGAAACTACAAACTCTGTAAAGCGTTTATGTAAATGCATAATTAAATCTACCTTTATAAGTATCGGAGAACACTTCTGGGTTCTGTGTTACAGTTTTTAATACCATGCAAACATTATATATTACTCTCAATAAGCAGTTCCCTCATAGATAACGATCCTACCGACCACAATTCCAGCCCTTACAACATAGATAATATGTCTTGTACTGAGAACAATGTAAAGTTACTGTTATATATTCAAAAAGAATATGTAAAAACTACGTGCCGGATTTGCCAGATTTCGTTATATGCTTTCAAAATATCTGATGCTATGATTGTCAAACAAGCATGTCAGATTATCTTGGATTTAACTATTGAAAACATATCGTGCTGAACAAATTGACAATCTTACAACTTAAACTGATTTCGCGGAAACATTAGTGCGAGAATGAAATGCATTTATTACACTATGTTTGAGGATTTTCAGAAAATACAACGATACTTTACAAACTTCATAAATTCATTCATCTTCGGCTTAACAAGTTCTGTCGGTAACTGATTATTCTTAATTTCAAATACATTTTATCCTAATGTAAAAATAATAAATTAGACTGTCATATTTGTCGAATAAATGCAGATATAAAATTGAATCAATATATTTTGTTGGTTATTTGTGAGTTTGCCAGGCATGAAGAAAACCCGATCAGTGATGCTCTCACAGATCTTTTTACACGTGGGTATAACGTCGCATCTACGCCATAGTCACTTTTGCGACTTTTCCAGCTATAAATGTTGAGGAAAAAAACTGGATAAAATCAATCAAAACATTCCGTAATTTAGTTGGACTGTTGCCTCTCATACGAAATCTGGTCCCGGGTGGGATGCGAACTCACAGATGTGAGGGGCTAGTGATTACTAGTCAGGGACCTTATCCACTCGGCTACTAAGGCCCCCCACACATAATGTGTCGCTTTATATGCGGTATATCCAAAGCTGCAAAATTAGGGAATATTGAAAACTCAGTAGACTTACAACAAGATGATCCTTAAATAATTGAATGTAAATGCGTAAATTAAATACATATGGAAAAATGTGTAATGGTAAAAGTTGATTTTTAAAATATTTTTTCTGCCCTTTTCTGTAGTTCAATACCTTACATCTAAATGTAAAATAAAACCTGTGAACAAAGGCCGACCTTGAGAAAGACAAAATATGACCTTTATTAACAGGTGACCTTTATTTTGAAGTAAATTAGTTCTAAATAATCAGTTTTTTTGTTAGCTCCTTGACAGATTCTTAATTCCTCATTAATTTCTTCAAAACTAAAACATCAACAATTTCTCATGTTGTACATATTTCACTTTGGTTTAGCATTTCCTGGAAAAGCCAAAATCGTTGATCCTCGGTTACCAATCTCACAAACTCAAGTTCATGTGTCTGTGAATAAAATGAATTCTTGACACAGTAAAACGTGTCTTAATTCATCCAGGAATTATCACACGTGTCGAAATTTAGAAAGTAGTGCCAGGTTTGAATTATAACTTACAAAATCGAACTACATAACTGATAATCTACTTAAATACTAAACTATGACATCAGAGCTTCGCGTAAATGTAGAAACTATTGACTGTACGTTTTATTTTTACATCATGGATTCGTACCTTCAGAAAAAATCGCAAATTGACACTTGGTTCTGCATCATCCCACACGCTCATTCCTCTTCCCACATCTGGAGTCACACATGCCGATAAAATCTGTGTTAGTAGTCCGTGAATTTCCTAATTCTGACTTTATCAGTATATTTATATTGATCACAAACATCAGACAAGAAAATCTCATTAATCAATATCTATAGATATTGATCTTTCATCTATTTAATGTCAAGGCTTCGTTCCTTTTGGCAAGATAAGTCCATTCAATGTAACACGGTTTTCTACATAATTCGGTTAGGCCTTTTACCACATGATTGAGTGTCATAGATATAATTTCTGACAAAAAGCACAACACATATAATACTGGAGTTCATTTTTAACATGCCTCCAATAATAAGATTTTGTAGACATTGGTTTAATCATTCTTTAAATTTGAAATATCTTTTGCGTGTCTAGGAAAGTTATATCAGTTTACCACACTGGTCATTGGTTGGACTTTAAAATTTGTTTATGATGCAATTTGACGATTTGACGAAAGAGCAACCAAATCTTTAAACTTAGATTAAAACGTTGTGGAGAATGAATCTGAGTCAATAGGTTCATGCTAAATCGGAAACACAAACAATCACATTACTGTCTGCTAATGTATTTGATCTTTGTTATCTGCGTTAGAAAATGAATTCATTGACCTTGCATTGATTTGATCATGCCATGTCAGCATGGTGCCATTTTATCAGAACCAAGATTACCAAACCGATTGGACAAACATATAATTTATTATCTAACAAACATTACTGAGCTGTGCTATAACAGTTGTTGTTTTAGTGTTTAAACCCCGTTGCAAGGCGGTATATTCCGACGGGCTGTGTTTTGTCCACCATTTTTTGGGGTTGCTATGTGTCGGGTAGGCTGTGGTTTGGTGGGTGTGGGGAAAGTAGTATTTTAGGGAAAGTGGGATGTTTTATGCGTCATTTTCTTCACTAGGAATCCTTTTGTTATCTACATACTTAGTAATACTCATAACAACATCACGTCATAGTATTTATCTGATTACTGCTTTGTCAGCTATTACACCTACACTTAGATTAATTCTGCTTATATTACACTTAGGTCAACATCGTACGTTTACTAATTAATCGATGTAACCAAGAGTTGACTGTCAAATCTAGCATTTCTTACTTGATCAACAACGTCCGTTATTGTAAGTAGATACTCTTTCGGAACATGCATTGCACATATACCAATATCAGTCAAGATGGAAAATAGAAATTAAAGCCAATACGAAGGAAATCAAAAGACCGTAATGCGTCATTCAGTACTATATTAATATGTAAGAGTGGGCTGTTATGTCAGCATCGATATTCTAATTAGTAAATTCCATATTTTCTCCGTATAAAAGGGGTATATTAGAACACGGTTAAAGTGACTCCTTTGGGACCCGCACAATTACTTCATTATATTAATATTTCACTATATCCATAACGAAATAAAGAAGAGCCTACTCGGTGGACAAATACCCTACTGCATCCGATTCTTCGCTTAATCAGAGTTTACTATACCCGTGCTTTACTGTAAGTGCAAAATTCTTTTCAACAGGTAAATGTTATGTATCATGGTTTTCAAAAATGGACAAATGGGGAAATAGACTGTAATTTGATTTCCTACGTTAATTGTGAGGTCACAGTGAACTGAGGTTATCCGAACCTCGAACTTCGATGCAAGCAAATTCATCTGATTGTATTAAGTTCAATGTCACACTGTCATTAGTTCGTTGTTTTCTTGTGGTTTGTTGACCTAATCAGTATTCATGGGTTTGTTTCAGTGATAAAGCTCATTATTCTCATCTTCAAAGAATCTAGTCCAGTCTATTACTGTACTTCTGAAACGTTTTTATACGAAAATTCTGCCCTTTTTGACAAATTGTAGCATTTCTATAATAACATATTATTATGGACACGTTAGATTCTCACGATTACCGTCAAACTTATTAAATATGTCGGCTATCATAACATTGACATGGTCAAAGTAAACGATTACCTTTGCTGTAATCATTCGAACATGGATCACAAAAGTTAATTGAGCAACAAAGTCACGCAAAACATAAAAATAGTACGGAACTGAACTAAATCAAACCTGTTTTGTTACTTAAATTTCTAGCAATTGTTATATAATAACGGTGATGTAATATCAACCAACTGATCACGTAGAACATTAAGACCAGTACGAACAAAATGTTCAACCTAAAGTCTTCTATTTTTAAATTTTAAAAAATAACAACGTGACAGCAAATTCTTTTTTATGTCCTTTTATTACATACTTACCATTATTTCCGCGTTTTATAAAACGGAAACTCTTTGAGGCTAGCTTATTGTTGCTAATTAGCAAGATAATAAATACGTCATGCATCTAGTGGCGTGGGTCTTACTAAGAAAATACGTATGTACGTAAACACAACACGTGTTGACAAGGTTCTATTTGTGGAGTATTTAGAACCAAACTTTGTGAGATATTTACGTTCCACACGATATAGACACATAAAATGACGTGTGAAGTTAATGCGTTAAATTCTGAACTGTATTCTGACAGTCTAGTGTTTCCTAGAATCTCTGAACGAAGACATTTCAGATAAAAGTACACAAATATCTAGATTCTATAATGACACTTGAAACCACTACGATACACTTCCATTATTCAGTTATGCTTTCCACTCGATTTCCAAATCGACGCTAGAAGAGGTTGTATAAAGTTGTAACGCAGTTCGCGATTCGAATCATTTCAGAACACAGTTCGCGATTCGAATTGCGAACAGCGAACTGCGTTTCAACTTTTTACAACTGTCAGAAGAGAGTTAATGTGTGTCTTGAATACTCTCACAACAAGTGTGTAATAATCTGCAGATTGCGGCTTGGGTGCTGTTTAGAAGTGAACATTGAGCGTCAGTTACTTATCAAACATCTAAAATATGTGAACACTGTTTCGTTAAAGATATAATATCGATGATTGTCGAAAGTCCACAACCAAACCGTGCTTATTCTTTCAATTTAGATACACTGTTTGTATGTAGGTATCACTGATTTGTCCGTAATGTCGGCAGGGAAACATGTCAAAGGACAAAGGATGATTTTATGTCCAGTCAAAACTGTGAACAAAAACCATCTTTGGGAAAGACAAAATTTGGCCTTTATTGACAGATGACCTTTATTTGGAGGTCAATATGTTCTAAATGACCAATGATGGGTTTTCAACGAATGACCTTTATTCACAGGGTGACTTTTATTCGGAGGTGACAGCAAACACAGGTTAGACTGTACACTATTTAACAATATATTTTAATTATCTGTTAGGTATGTAGTCTTTACAGCACCGTTATGTCATTTTCGGTCGTGCATTGTTGTCTGTTATATAACGTAGCCTCCAATCGTTACTATGCATTCGTCCGTGCCTCGCTGTTTTGATTGCTCACTAAAAGCAGCGCCGTTAGCGTAGAGGAAGGGTATTTAAGATACTTGAGTAACAATGAGGACCATGATAGAACAACATAGATACCAGGTTATTAGCGCACAGCAATAAATCTCGTTTTCAGATACGATGTGTATAATCCAGATCTCATGTAATATGTGTGCAATCCGCCGACTCGTAAACAAGCATGAAATTGACAGTAAACGGGGCAATCGTGTATCATTATACCAAACAATTGTAAAATAACATACATTACAACATTGTTATATGTTTTACATAAAATATCTTTTAGCTTACATTGTTATATGATACAAACTTTACGATAATTTGTTCACTACAAACATTAAACTCTCAGTCTTGAGCGAGCTTATTTTGTTAATGAGGTATTTGTATCTTCAACAATGCGTATGAAACTACTTAAAATGTATTATATCCCGAAGTGTAAGGCACTTTCACATGACATAATCACAAATCACAGATCCTGTAATAAGGCAAATGGGAGGGTGGGGGGAATCATCAGAAGAGGAGGTCAAACAGTAAGGACATTAATGATTTATATCTTTTCATTTAGCAAATGGTCGCGATAAGTTGTATTTATTTCTAGTAATGTCTGAATGAAAATAATGAACCTCTGAAATTACAGTATTTAAAAGTCTTTATCATATTTATATACTCTTTATAATATTTATATTTACACTCCACTGACGCTACAATTCATTTGCGTCACATAAAAAGTACAAACACAATTGGGAAATAACTGTTTCACATCTATAGCCAATGTCAGACGTTTTAATGCGAAAAGTTCTAATGTCTAATTGAGTGAGGATATCCAAACTTGATGAAACATTGAGAGTGTGAACTTGTTAATGATACTTGAATGCAGTGTGTGAAATTTGTACAAGCGAGAAATTATTGACGGCCCGCATGACGTGTTTTGTTTTATTTAATAATTCTTCGTCACTGAGCGTGAATGAAACATTACTATGTTATTGCTTTTTAATGAATTTGTTTTTGCCATCCAGAAATTATTTAGACTTTGTAATGAAGTGATCATCATCTGTTTGCATGATGCTTTTTAAACTAATCGCTATCTTCTTGTTCAGAATACGGAACGGACATCCTGATACAAATTTCATGAGCGATTGATTTTCTGGACAAACCAAGTATGGGAAGAAATTCATGAGCAAGCATTGACAATAGCAACGTTTCTAATGCTGATTGGAAACTGTAAACACACTCTGATGAAAGGCAACACGCAAATTATTTGACTTCTGCAAACGTATCACCAGCATTTTGCAAACAGGCTGTTTTAGGAATCTATAATTGTTCCTACCGTAACAAGCTGTTAGCAACAGTAGTAGTATCAGGAGAATGAATATACTAAGAGATTCGGTTAGCAATTAATGTAAAGAAAACTACGGGAGTCAATACTGATAAAAATTACGATGATTATAGATATTGAGGTTCCTCAATACGTAAATTATTTTGTAATTACTTTCTTTGTAATGGTTATAAATATTGATAAGAATAGGATACCTAGAAAAGAAAATCACAAAAAGCCACATACATAAGACCATATAAACAGTTATGGACAAAACACAGCCTCCCGTAGGGTACCACCTTAGAACGGCCATTTCTTCTCACATGATATAAAAAAACTAACCAGTAATCGTGGAATTCCTGTTTATTATTAATCAACAAGATACTTACAGTATTTTTAAAGTAATTTATGTAGTGAAGGTGTTTATCGATATGCATTTTGAGAAAAAAAGTTTATATTTTAGTAAAGTTTAATGCTAGTGGTTAAAATAAAGGCAGGTTCTTATTACACAGCTTACACGACAGACTGAAGCTAGACGATTATGAAAGCTTTGTTGGTTGTTTTAAGGCTAAAATAGTCATGATTACGGTTACTTGATCACATAAAGTAGGGTAAGTAAACTTCTGTCTGATTTTTTTTCTAGATGTTAAGTTTATATTTTGGAAATATGATTCGTCCTCAAGTACGTTCGTACTTTGGATTTTGCCGTTAGAAACTTCAGAGTCGCCGGAAAAAATTAGGTCGGTCGGGTAACCGTAAACACGACCATTTTTTTTCTGGCCTTATGCGACTTAGTTATAATTTATGTCAAACTTTTATAACAAAGAAAACATTCAGTCGCTACCCAGACAGATCAAAATTACATGCGGAGAACAAGGCTGGTGCAGGTTTAGAATTCAATAAAACTGGTTTGGTAACTTCTTGCCTGTATATGACTGAAATACCGTGAAATACGGACATAAAACGTGAAAAATATTTATTTACCGAATAAATTATGACAAAAATATTCATAGAGCAAAACTACAATTTATATTTGCTAAATATAGTTCTGACAAATGCATGAAACGTGCAAATAAGTAGTTCTATTTTCATAATTGTCAGGAATAAGTTCGTGTATATGTCATGGTGACGCCACACTTCTGAATTCTGGATTATGTCTGAAAAGGTTAGAATATCATTCTCCGAGGTTTATGTTCTTTAGAAAATAGGCTCTTAATTCAAAAAAAGATTATACAAGCAAAAATATACAAGCAAAATTATACAAGCATTTGATGAATAAGTCGGTACTCGATATGCCTTGACCTCACTACTGTAAAAATCTCGTATACAACACTGGATAGTTTTTTCATATGAAAATCATTTTTCCTTGTTTTACTGAGTTTGTTAACACTGGCTTGCATTTCTGTTTTTTGTTTTAAAAATTCACAAAGTCGTTACGATACATGACCTAGACATTCTCCTTCGTATTGGCCTCTCGGCGACTGGACAAAATCAAACAAATATCCAAATATGACGTCGCTTATTTCGCTTTGTATAACTTTTTGGAGGACGAGAGCAATCCACTTGTTTATGTTTGATGTCTGTTAATTGTTGTGTCTTTTGTTCTTTTATTTTTGTAGGCGTATTATCTATTTTTTGCGCGGAAGAAAGTGTGAGGTTGGGATTTTAAAACTAATTTGACCCCCTGTAGAAAGTAAGGAATGTAGGAATGTATGAGTTTTTTAGAAATCCTTTAATCTACATTCAAAATCTATTTCGTGAAATCTAAATGTGAATATATCACTTACAACCACGCTCGTACCAACTTTACATCAACACCAACGCTAATGTGTCTGGCATTTTATTTACTTGATGTATGTTTTTGATGTAGTTTAATATTTCCCATAAGGCAATTATCTATCACTGATTATTATTCATATCCGAATTAAGATGTTTACCATTCCCCTTGTTTATTTTGACAATAAAAGTATGCAGTAATATCTCAGTAATGGTTTTACTGTAGACATTTTTTAAACACATAAAAAGTAATTGTTTACGCCTCATATAGCCGACACGAGGACACTTGAAGGAAACTACGCTTGCTTGTTGAACAGTTTGACATGTTGGTATAGCATATCTTTGAATAATTAGTTTTACTTCGTATGAACAACAGATATGTTGAGTAATACATCTTCCACGTGTCTGAACTATCTACATATGGCAGAACATTTACTTCCTGTCCATGAAACTCAACCTGGAGATACTGTACAAGAAGCTGAAATTATAAACTAACCAATACAAAGATGGATACATAGTCGACTTGATGACAAATATGTTCGTATAAAACTGTACGGATACATCATTCAATGTTGCCGCTTACATATTAAGAATATTAACAACGTGCAAAATGTGTCTGTCTTTATATTAATGAATCTACAGTATAAATATGTATGTCTGGTATCTCTGTAACAAATACTTACTCCTGAGTGCCTGGTTTATCAGAACAATATTTGTTAAACTTAATTCTTAATTCTCCTTACAACGATTAAGTTTATAGTTGAATACAATTGAACTATTTTGTAAATCACGAAATTTGGACAATGCTCCAAATTTCATTGTGCCGATCATCTCAGATGAATTACGATGTCATACGATGTTGAAGTACAATCCTGACACATTTTAACATAATTGTCTGTGTTTTATATGACGTTTTGTTCGGGTTTTACATGTACATAAAAATCACGACCTAATTTTTGTACGTCACTTACTGGCTCGTCTAGTGA
This sequence comes from Lutraria rhynchaena, assembly GCA_008271625.1. Taxonomy (NCBI): domain Eukaryota; kingdom Metazoa; phylum Mollusca; class Bivalvia; order Venerida; family Mactridae; genus Lutraria; species Lutraria rhynchaena. The sequence continues at coordinate 1,231,791 of VIBL01000051.1, forward strand.
AGAAAGTACTCAAATACTGTCTTTGAATTGAGACAACAAATGCAGACAAATGACAGAAACCAAAATATTGTCATTCAAAATGGCTATAGAAACATTGTTATGTACGTGTTTATGAAACACTTTGTTTCAATAGTCCTGACTGAATGTTTGAAAAAAATAAATAAAATATATCCTTACCTACCGACCCATCTTTTTTCAGCTTGTTTCAGGTAACAGACTTATTTTTTAGACCTGATAGATTGTTTGGCCATTTGCTTCCAGTATGTTCGCCACCATGTTTAACAAACAAAACTTTGATATAAGCACATCGCTTATATAAGTCGCTTTACATGATCTTCCGTAGACTTTCTTATAATTTCTTGTGGGATTATTTTATTGACGGCACTGTGAACACAAATAGGTTGCTAAGTGACTGTTGTATCTTGATTGTTAGGTTGTTAATAACTTTTTTATGATTTACAGAATACGACCTTGCTTGGAGGTTTTTGTCTCTTTCTGAATTCACTAAGTGTCGGTAGGGTACAACCTACAACTAACAGAAAATCTCTGAACTAATTTATTTCTAATAATCTAATCGCAATTCCACAACTGTAGTACTTTGTAATTTTGCCCCACCTTGCTTCAATAGTATTAACACTTCGACTGTCTCTATTTGTATCTTTCACGATGTGCTAATCAGTTTATTACAAAACCAAATGATTGGTTCATCGTCCTGATTATCGCTCGAAGCAACACAAATCAGAATAAACGTTTGTCGATGAAACAATTGGTCTATAAAAACGTAGATTTCCACACAAAGACGCCTCTTTTGTGACGCCATAATTTAAGGAATGAAAATGTCAACGGCGATATTACACTAAAACCTCAAAACCAATATTGTATGTTTATAATTATTCTTGAAGTACAGAACCCCGGCACCATATCGGAGGCATATGTTTGTATCACTGACATTTATTTTGATTTGAGATTCCTGCAGACATGAATTCTAAGGCATTTAGGCGAAAAATGGAAGGCAATGCCACAATGGTCTTGTGCAATCTCGTAACATTTGATATACAATCTGAATAAAATGTATGCGAGCATGGTTATGTGTCAATACAATAAACGCTTTTCACAACTCAAGCCTCTTGGTAATGAATATCCTGGTAAAATAGCTGATAAGATATTCCTTAATGTTTGTTTTCTTTGCAAGCTTCAGATAATTGCCGTTGCAATTAAATTGTTATGGCTTTCGTTCAAACTGGTATGAAATTAGTGTTCTACAATTTCTATTCAACATTGACAATGTGTTTAATATCAACTCGTTACGCAAATTCTTGTCGAGTGAACGATACTTTTATAGAATGCTTTTGGTATTAGTGAAGAATGTTTTAGTCCCCAGAAGCGTCTAGAATTTATGTTTATGTCTCCAGTTATTGGTTGTAATCATGTTTATTGAGTTATCTCTTAATGGTGTACATTTTAGATTGTCTACAAATGTTGTGAAATAAAAGTATCATTTGCGTATTTTCCATAACAGTTCCTGTATACAAAACAAACCCACGTTACACATTTTTATCTACTGTGAAATGTAAGTCTTTGTAAAATTTCTCATCATCTACATTTCCTATTTTATCGTCTAGTGTTACTTTTACTGTTCATTTTAAGAATGGGTGTAATGTATAGTTGTACCTTGAAGGAAAGGGGTCAATGAATAAGAAACAATCCGTTCTTTAGGGTTCATTAATGGTCCTTATTATTTTGAAGACAAAATGGTTCATTGTTATACATCAGCTCACGACTGGAATTAACGAATGACACAGTTTATTATTCTTATTTTTAATCACTAATTATTGATTATTGAGACAATTGGTAACCATATATGTGAACACCGTACAAATATCACTGACCATACAGCAGAAATACCAGGACAACAAGATCGAAGTATGTTTGTTATTCATTATGCAAGCGTGTAAAATAAACGAAACTATAACATCGCCATTTCTGGCCATTAGTAATGCCATAAAAGTCTTAATATAATCTTTTAGCTCAGTATCATAATTTTAAGGCAATTCTTAAAAGTAGTCCGATGATATTGTTTCATAGTCTTCAATAGTGTGAGCTGTCCGTGAAGGTGCAGGACTTCAGATCAAGAATAGACGCTAGCGACCCAGTGATTTTAGAATATGCAATGAATGCGTCTAACCCTTAATGGAATAATCAGTGGGGAAATTTTGAATAAATTTCAATTTAAAAGTCCTTTCAAAAACCTTTGGTGTGGTTATGATGTAAAAGCAAGAATCAAGTTGTTTCAAGCATTTAAATAATGTGTATGATTGCTACAAAACTTGCCTGGGTCTTCACATTTACAGACAAACAACTTTATAGTATTCACGTGATAAAATATACATTTTTAAGTATGAGGTTTGCTGTAACCTATTTTTTGTAGCATGTATATGAACACAATTAACATTTATGATGTACACTAAACCCTTAAAGAGACCTAAATGTACAAGTGGGGTACAAACCAACAAAAAGTAATGATTGATACTAACATACAGTGTAACCTCTCCAAAGCAACACCCATTGGGAGAAGCAAACTTATGTTGTTGTTGAGAGATTGCTACTCCAGAGAGGTTAAATCAATAGCTATAGGGATGTTGTTGCTCAAGAGAGGGCCGCTTTGGGGAGGTTACACTGCAGTTTATTAACAAGTGCGATGTAAATAAATTTTCTAATACCATAAAGAATGAACATTCAGCACAATTCGCTATTTTCACAAATCAAAAGAGCAAGAATGTCATCAGTCACTTTGCTATTAAGAATTTCATATAGTACAACCGTCATGCGTTTATTTATCAATATTTTTATTCAAACTAGGAGCAAAAATCATGTATTTATCTTGCTACTTTCGATTTCAGGTCTGGCGAGTAAAGATCCACATACATCAGTTTACAGTGAAATGAATATTGAAGGTGGCATGGTGATGTCCAGACGCCCGGGATCAGACAGTAAATGTCCAATGCATCTGTCATTTAACACACAGACACATTCTCTAAGAAACGGTAATATCATCAATTACACTCGTCAAGGCGCCGTTTGAAATTAACTATCAACAAATAAAGGGTGGGGATAATCACAGAATGGTTAAATATGAGTAACGGTTTATATAAATTGTATACCTTTTTAAAAAGCTGCTTTGAAATGATGGGGTCTCCGTGGTGAAGTGGTTTTGGACTATGATTGGTAATCGCTAGACGCGGGACCAGATAAATTTCACATGTGAGGGAGCTTCCAGTTGGCTTAGAGAAGGGCGATGGGTCTACCCGGGTAGTCTCCATAGAGTCTTCTTCCGCTATTAAAACTGAAAATTCAACAAAATAATCAATGCTGTTAAACCACAGATATCTTTAAAATGGCTACATTCTTCCTCCAGCATACTGCTGCACAAATAATGGAGAAACTAAATGACATTAGTCAATGTTGACAATATGCTTGAGCAATATGGGTATATTCCAAGTTCATTAAATCACACGGAAGGATCCAAATTGAATTTTGAGCTACAAATTAGGCTGAGAAATTATGCAAGAAAGCAATGAGAGATATACTTCACACTGCAAGTTGGCATCTTGAAGAATGAATGAAGTAGCTACGCAACAACAGAGTCTGATTTGTACAGTGTTTCATCGCGTAATTTGAATCTACATGAAACACTTGTGTAAATGAAAACAGATCTACAATTTTCTACTTTGATATGAATGCAAATACGTCGCGAGGATTGTGTTGGCCTGACAAATCCTCGGACCATCGGTTGGAACTCTGTGTTAGTGTCTTTTAATCCTTTTTTCTTATCTCTACCCCTACCTTATTAATTGATCAGTTTCTAGAATTCCTGGAAGTTGGCTCACAGCATTGTTTCAAAGTATTCAAAAGTGAGAGCAATAAATGAAAATGAAGTATGTGTAACAACCTGCTGTTTTTACTTGGAATTTTCTGTATTATGTTTTTATATTAAGATTATCACCAAAATTAGCGATTATAATAAAGTGATAAATAATGATAAAGTGATACCACTTTTAGGGAAATACGAACCAACATTAACGAATGAAGGAATGGTTAAATTGACTTTGTTCATAATAATAATTGAATTTATTAATATGCGTGACATGAACAAAAGATACAAATGTTGATAAAATATATTGCGATAACTCTACGGAATCTGTGTTCGCCTGAAACATACTCCGATCATAGTGCAACATTGGTGCCACATTGTGTTAGTTTTCATCGAGTTGTGAAAAATAAACGCTGGTACATCCTTCGTAGTTAATTGGTATGTTTGAATCGTACCAAAAGGGAATACATTTCTAAATCATCTGATGTTAGTTTTTGATTGTGAAGAGACAAGATTAATTATTTTTCTGTCAAAATCGTTGGACTATGTCTTGAAATTGACTTCTATCATTCGCTGTAATTATTTTATATTTTATTCTCCAAACTTAGCATTGATTGCTATATTGATTAAATCAGGTTTACAGATTTCATGGTGGTCCTAGTTAGAATTGCACGGTTTCAGGGTATGAAATGCGTGCGATATTTTCAAATCACCTTTTATAAGCTATCCTATTAACCAAATATTTATCGTGATTAAGTAAGGATTACTTTAAATATATTTATATATTTATACCATTTCGTAGTCAATAATTGAACATGTATTTCTACAGCATCTTAAGTCCGCCTTCGAAATTCAAATCGGACTTGTCAGCGAATACTATTCTCTCATCGTTTGAGATATTGACTGTTTTTTTTTTTTTTTGAATAGACAATTATACCCAGTACGATTAAGAACCAGTAAAGACATGATTAAGTGACAATAACAGAAACAAAACAATATTATTTACAAATAAAAAATTGCTTAGTTCAACATTTGATGAAGTGGCCATTGGTTTAATGATAACATATGTAATCCCAAACAACCTGATTTAGTTTTGTATATATTTTGTTATTTACATATTGTACGTTTGTATATAAATGTGATGTACATATAAAGACAGAAAACACAAAACGAAAACTTTCTTTGTTTATATGTGACAGTGTTTTTATTTTTATTCAGCTTGTATTAAGATCTGATTTTTAGATATTCCAAATGCACATTAACACATACTATAATTGTCTAATACTTATGTTCACTCAGAATCCAGATACAAATGGACCAATGGGAAAAAAGGAGCATCAACAAAATGCAAAAGAGACACTTAGAATATGATCGTTTCCGGAAGTGGCAAGACAGAGTAATAAATGGCTCATTGTAACAATCAGTTAGTTTAGGGCCTTCCGGCTTGTTCTTTTGTGAAAATGGTAATATTTTCGTTAGTTAATGAATACAATATTTGGCACCAAGCGCAAGAAACCGTGTACAAAGTGATGATCGTATTATATAAATACAATAATGTTATTAGACCACAATGTATTATCGTTCTATTATTAATTACAAACTTTAATTGTTTTTGAGGACTGCATTTGAGAACTTCGATGCATCTTCACATATCAGTTGGGATTTAAACCGAAGAGATTTTCGGGAACTCCTTCAAAATGTTGAATTTCCTGTTTTGTTCTTATCAGTAATTGATCAAAGATATCATTAAACAGAGAAAATCCCATCAGCCTGGAGCTATGAAGACTGATCATTGATTGACTTAATGTAGAGGTCTTCGTTCAGTTTGGCCAGATAAGACTATTTTGTTGTTTTGTCTTCTAAATTACCCAGCCATTAAACTCTTGAAACGATATATGTGTCAGTTCTGGCCATAAACAAAATGTCCTATAAAAGGGGGGTGTTGTAAAAGTTAACCACAGCGAAATAATTCGTAACAAGTAGGACTCACTACACACTTTACATCTACACTGTCTTTTATGCTGTCGAGACTATCGTGAATGAACTGACTTTCAACTGGTTATAATGTTATTTGTCTAATATCATAAACCACAGTTAAGAGAGCATAAATATTAATCAATTCACTTATTCTACATTCTGCACAAATGCTTTCACACAGATGATGTAATGAGTGGTAAATATTTTTTTAATTCAGAAACATCAAAGAGTTCAATGCCGAAGGGAAATGACAACTTGATTAAAGGCTAAATGAAAATCTTGATTGATTTATTAAATATTGTCTGATAACAGAGTCCATGTTTTATCAACAAACATTGAACACTAACTCTATGACCTTTGTTCCGACAATTAAATTTTCCTGCTCATTAAACACAATTGTTTGTAGAAACGAGCATTTTATCTTAAAACACACATCCTTCTTTTTATTCGTCTGTTATACCACATCGCTCACCACCTCCTCGTACATACATTAGAGGACGTGTAAATAACAGTTAAATAAAACCAGACAGTATCAGTAATTGCAATTAAGTAACTCTTCCATTACAATAACGACATATTAAGCGCCCCCATTCAAGACATGATAGAATAGACAGATCAGAAAGAAAACAGATTCCACGAAAATCAAGAGACGGTGATACCTTGTTATGGTACTACATTCCGAGTGTCTAATTTTATTATCTCAAAATGGAGCGGACAAATTTTGGAAACGTTTATAATTTTCGTAGGTTCCCATGATAAAAATTATTTACAGTGATAATTTTCAAAAACAATGACTATTCTTTGAGCTTTATCCATTCAAAATCTGCTTTGAAGTCTATGGGAGTAGCCTTTGTTTCAAAGATCAAAGCTCAATTATCCATTTCAATAAAAATTCATGGTAAAAATGCACAAATTGGATCCGGCGTTTTATTGCAAGGAACTTGTATCACTTTCATTAGGTTTGTGTTAGTTTCAATGCCATTTATCACTATTTATCAATAGTACATATGTTTTGCTTTCTGTAGGCGGTTTGTTGACGTAATTAGTGTTCGTTTATGTTTATTACCTAGTTATTAGAAGATTATTTTCCGTTTTACAGTGTTTTAATATATTCCACTACTGAACGTCTGTGTCTTAAAATGTAACACAGTACTGACATTTTTGATAGGTACTAGCATTTTCGTGAGAAAGGTTATAATGGCCAATTAGCTGCCGGGTTCCCTTCAAAAACATTGCCATACTTGCAAACTAATTTGCTTTTTTCTTTGGGTATTATGAAGACATTAGCCGTTCAAAACCAGTACTGTTTCGAAACAACAGACAACGAAAAGTAATGACAATACTGAAGATGGCAATACTGCTGTCATGGGGGGAGATGCATGTAATTGTTTTGATGAAATACAAGTCTTCGAGCAAATTTTCTCCATTTTTTATTTCACTATTCTTAACATAAATTCTGTTACTGATAGATTTATTAGTGATTGCAAATAAAACAAAGTATGCCTGCAGCAATATTTTTAATCGTTGCTTGTTTAATACAGTACGCTCGTCTTTAATGTCTAGACTGTCCGGATATTCAGCATTTTAGTAATCATTTATAACAATTATATGAGGCCAAAGCGGAATGCTGAAATTTGTGAGAAGCATTCGTATCATACATAGAGGTAATAGTGTCGTTCTCTTCTTTATTAGCACACGGTAGCACGGGTAGTAATATCCACTATCTATTCTGAAAGAACAAAAATAATGTCCTGTTTCAATGCTTGATTCTAGAATTTAATCATAGATAATAATACATAACAAATAGAGTCATGAACTGATCGCGGCGTAATAACAAATTCTTTTTTTTTTGTTCTTTGTTGTCATTTATTATTTAGAACGAACTGACCTTCGAATAAAGGCAATCTGACACATTAAACGTCACATTTTGTCTTTCCCAAGGATGGTATTTTTTTCACAGGTTTAACTGTATAGAAAAAAAAACACATCCCAAAATTCCATCAGACCCAAACACACACAATACATGGAAGCATGCAAAAATGGAAATACACAATCTCTTGGGACGATATGCACGGTGTTTAAACTGGTTGGAACGGCCTAATCTGACACTAACACCCTATGGAAGTTTTCTTTTATAAGAGAAAATCAATTTATACAGAGTGTTAGACCAATGTAAACAATTAAGAATGCAAAGAAATCATCATTATCTTAATGGAATGTTAGAATTCATTAACAATTTTATCGCTAATCAATTTCAAAGTTACGTGTTGTATATAACTGTAGGACTAGATGTCACTGCCAATATGCCTGTTAACATAATGACTGGCGATAAAGTAGAAACGATTTGTGGAGAGTTTAGAAACAAACCCCGTGAGATATTTACGTTCCACACGATACAGACACATAAAATGTAATATGAAGTCAATAAGTTGGCTTCTTGGCTCTATTCATACTGTCGGGTGTTGTACTTAAATGTTTCTGGAAGTTATGAACGGGGACATTTCAAATGTAAGTACTTATAACACACACGTCTTGATTCTGTAATAACACTTATACACAATCATATTGGTACAAAAATAAAATTCAGTCATATTTGGCTTGTCTCGTACAAGATGCGCAGCTCGGCATCAGAAGAGAGTTTATGTTTGTCTTTAATACTCTCACTATAAGTGTGTAATAAATAGCTGTTTGCTGCGAAAATGTTGATTTGTTGTTCCCCAGGTGATGAAAGACCGATAAAACATCCTCACATCGTGAAAAGTACCTCGTATTTAGTGATATATCGATGATTATTGATACTACTCAACCTAACGGTGATTATTCTTTCATATGAAACACGGTGTTAAGCTGAGTGTTGTAAATTATTTGACTGTAAAGTCAGAATGAATTGTAGTGGTTTAGATAAAGTAGACTTCATTCATTGGCAACTCACAGCCATGAACAGGTAGTGAATGCTAGTCAAATACTCTATCCACACGATCATGATCACTCCATATCTCATCGCACAAACAAATATTCTTTTGTAATTATACAATTGTATTTCGGTTTACTCTAAGCATCAGCCTCATTGTGTTTTACACAGGCCATTCGTGACAAGATATTAATTTCTAGTGCATTTATCATATCAAATTATTATTTAGAATCAATCCTTAAAAAAAGGTTGTTTTACAGTTTCGCGACGAGATCATTAAACAATACCCCGACATTTCTTTTGTTCTTTATTCCAGATTTTCGTTTTCAGTACAAGCATAAAATGTTAACAAAAACTACATACCTACCTCATCTACCCACAGTTAATAGTTTGGGTCGCGTTACCTCGACCAACATTTTTCAAGGTTAGCGTAAGCTTTGAAAGCTTAATTAACGCATGCGGTAACAACTTACCATAATTTCCATTTTTTATTATACTTCGTTAGTATAAATCTTGGTCTTTGAAGTAGAATATGGCGTGAAGTATTTCCATATGGCAGCCTTAATGAAAGAATCGCTAGTCAAGTTTGTCATTCTTTACAAACGACTGTTTTTGCATACCATGTAATGACGACAGTAAAACGAACACAAAACAAAAACAAAAAAACTCTGTCTGAAAGACAGTTTTGTCAAGTTACCAAGTACGGCCGAGCTTAGATGAAGGTAAAGAATAGGCCGAGGTCTATAGTACGGGATATTTCCTGCTCTGTATCATACCGTCGTAGTTCTTGTAATTGATTAGACCAAAAAATGAATTCATGTTCTCCGCTAATATATCCCAATAACACAAGGTATGTAGGTAGGTAAGAACATTTTTAGTTTTCAAGAATATTTTTTTATTCGGGAATACAGTTCATAAAAAATAAAACAAAAAAATTAAAAAAATAGGGTCGATCGGGTTGGCGGAAACTAGAAACTTTTTGACAAAGGAGTGATATGAATATAGAAGCCTTGGCTCATGTTACTGATTTTTTTCGTTTGCAGCCAATTAATTAAAATGACAACTAGAACAAATTTCTTACCAGGTTCGCTAATTGTATTAACTCGGCAACAAATCACTAAAATGTTTTATTGTTCAAAATGGCTTCCTGTAAGTTTGATTTTGGAGGTTCAAACTAAATGTGGTGTCCTAATTTTTGTTCTGACACCATTAACTAATCATTCTAGTTTTTTTAAATCATTCTTATAATAAATTCCCTAAAGAAATCATTAAACATTGGAAACAAGATTATGAACTATAATTTAAAAGCGTTTGTTTAAAGTTGATTTCTTTTTAATGATACAGAATGCAATATGCGAATCTTTTTGCAAGAAAGAAATAAATAAAGCCCCACATAACGTGATTTTATTTTACTGGATTCTGGTAATAATGGGTGAAGTTTTGTTAACGATTACAATATTAATGTTTTCAGAATTACAATTTAATGATAATACATCACGTATATTGTACTCTGGAAGGTTTTAAGATAATAACATACTTCAATAACCGCATTGGTTTATAAAAAAGCATTATTAATACGTTCATTACAATTTGAAATTTAAGTTAATCCTTTGTTAAAGAAAATCATTATGTACAATTGTGTTAGTATAAACCAGGTTCGCATGTCAGAACAGTTAAAAGTGACGAGGGTGTTAATCCACATTGATTCTAGATCAACCAAATAGAACAGAATATCTCAATATCATTCAAAACGACGCCTGTACGTGCTGCTTGAGCTTTATTGTACAATATATGTTCCCTTACAATTAACAATTGTATACGTTACATATCAAACGATTATTTTATAAAACAAAAAGTGGAGTTTTGAAAATTGTGTCGAATGAGACGACACAACAGTGGATTTAAATTCTCCTTGAAATTCAACTGAATCAATGTTTTCCATAGAAATAAGAACAAAAGACAAAAGAAAACTCATCTTGGTAGTTAAGTTAAAAAGAAACCGTATTTATAATTAATGACATATATTTAAATGTCGCACAAAAATTGTAAATGTGCGCCTATCTCGATACATTTGTATTGATTTTAATTCCGGATATTTCGAATTAAAGTTTTTTTTTCTTGATGAGAATGTTTTGCGAGTTAAAACGTCTCCGACATTGTAATGAAGACATCATTGTCTGCTTGCATGATGCTATTCGAACTGATGGCAATTTTATTGTTCCGATTGCCGGAACAATTTCTCGCTACAGTTTTGATGTGCGTTTTCATTCCAGACAATGTATGAGAATCCTGAGAGAAAACATGTTCAATTGCCAATAACATGAATATCTAGTATTTTAGACTATGTCATATATATATATACATAAATGTATATATACTGAACCAAAAAAGAAACTTTCGTGAGACTTTAATGGGACTGTTTCCACATAGGTGTATATTAACAGATATTGTTCGTATTTGTTATTGCAAAATAATTCAAAATCAATTCAACAAAGTTCACTTACAGTCTTACCTTGTCCAGTGGATGTGCACATTGAAAGCCTGTCACGGCGATGACGATCCGTTAGTAATGTTACGGCGTATGGGCGACGTGCACGTAAATTGTTCTCAGCCAAACGATTTCGTACTGTTTGAGCGGAAATCCTGGAGTTATGAGTACCTGGGGTGACAGATGCTGTAGCTGTCGCAGTTAAAAAACGATTTCGTCAATGTTGGTTTACAATAAAGCGGCCCTGCGCCGATATGGTCATACGTGGTCTACCGTTACGTGGAAGATCATCCCAACGCATCTCTCTCTCTCAAATGTTTCGCAATTCGAGGCATCGAAATTTTGCCCAAATTATATCGATATAAAGTTGTTTAGGTATTTTATGACTGTAGTCGTCAAGTGCAATGATTTGCATTCAAAAAGTTTACCCATGTAAACCAGATATGTCCATCCTGTGCGTGCACGTGGAAATGGATATCGCATGATATCACATGATATCATTCGACATGAGGTGATTATCTGACCGGTTTCCCAAACTAGGACGCCACTGTTAACTACTACATATACACATTCTTCTACATTATGTATTTAACCTTATAAGTTTAAGACCTACTTTGCGAAAGTTTCTTTTTTGGTTTATATATATGTATATATTTATATATATATATATATATATATATAAACCAAAAAAATCAAATTCTATTTGAATTATTTTAATAGTGGTGGGGACCAAAATGTTCACACAAAGCAAAACAATGCTTCGTGTATTTCAACATTACATTACAAAATATGCAAATTATTTGGGGAAGAAGAGTGGATAATTTATTTTATATATTTTTTTATAATATTTTATTTTCGGTTGGTATATACTCCAACCCTTTTTATTTCTACCGTTATTGAATCTCGCGACAATTAAGTAAGTAAACATATCAGTGCTTTGTTAATAAATTGATGTTGAGTTTATGTTTCAGGTTGTAAAATGTGAGATCATTCTTTCAGCTCAAATCTCATTGTCCTTCTAAACCTCAGGCCAATTTGCTTGTTTCTGTCATAGGATAGTCAATATGTGAAAGTTAATATCCTTATCTTTTGATTTGTAGATAGAATTGTGTTTGAATCGTTACTCGTACATAACGACAAGAAAAGAATTCCCAGAAAGACACACATGCGAACCCCCTCCTCCTTCCCCCACCCCAACCGGCGATCAAGGTTCAAATCCCGGTGGCGGCAGGTCATACCCTTCTTGAAAATTTGACAAAATGTCGATTTTCCTCCATATCTGGAGAAGTTACCGGCTCCTTAAGGAAGAGTATGTCAGTATAGGTTGGTAAACAGTCCAGGGAAATGGTTCGGTGAGCCGGCCGCCGTATATAACTGAAACAAAATGTTGAAAAACGGCGTTAAGCCTAATGAAAAATGAATTGATGCATGATAATGTCAGTGCATTGTTTTATTCAGCAGACGTTCTACCAATAAACCTATGATTACTTTACACTTTTCAACCACATGCAGTATCATCGGACCTGTTATGGTAATAAAATAATAACAGATTGACTTATAAACACATCAACTCAACCAAGAATCTACTCAAATAATAATATTGTTAATAATAAAATGCAACGCCTTTAAATTAATGTAATAGACTTCTTTCTTCTATGAATCCTGTTTATATCAATATTCACCTTAAGACATGCCAGCACTTGTAACAGTTTATACACGTATCATATACACTCATCACGATATTCAGACAATTAAAAGACGAATCTTCTAGCCCTGTCCGAGAATTCGAACAAAAAGCTGACATTTGAATTCATTCATGTTAATAGACAGATGTACGGGAGGCAGGTGGTTCTTCCAAAATTTATGTCCGAATCTTCTCTCTTTGTTAAAAGCTGGAAAAATCGCCATATGATCCTGACTGCTGGTGAGACTTAAAATCAGCATATAATTCCTGTCATTACAAGAATCTAGTTCAGAGTGTAATAAAACTAAAATAGATTTAAACAAAAAAATTGTGAACTTTGCACGCTGTGTATAACTTAAAACCTTGATCCGCTGATTATCTCAGATAATGATACAAGATGAAGTAAATTCATGACATTAATTAAAGTAATTTACCGACTTTTCCATACTCTATGATATTTAAATAGATAGATAAACGTAACATCTCTAATTACATAAGCTCTGAAGTTCAGTTTCAGTAGCAGTTAAGTTTGTTGAAAAAAAATATACCTCATTATTTACCTTCACCGTCGATTATTTAATACCGACATCATTATTTTTCAGACAATTTTCACTCATGATAAGAATTACGAAAGTTCAGATAAAAACAGGTACACGTAATATGCCAATTACTGTAGAAATATGAAGGCGCTCAATCATTGACTCGGACCTGATGTTACCAATCATAGAGACCACATTTTTGTCATCAAAGATGGCTGTGGATTCATATGTCATAAAATACAACATTTGTTTTCTTAGGAACTGTTTCTGATAAAGAAATGGTTATTGATTTAAGACCTATTATACCTGTGGCTTATAAAAATGGATTACATGAACTATTTGATAAACATTTTGAGAATTCCCTCCGATGTCTATGCCCATTTTGCAAGCATGGAGATAATTACATGAGTACTTTGTATCTTACAAGAAGACGTACGACCACTTTACTCTATCCTCCATTTATATGTAGCACAATATTTCCATAATGACACTTACTATGACTGTCCAACTAGCAATGAGCAGTTTGGTTTCAATTGCCCTGTGATTTTTATTGGCTGTTTCATTCTTTACTCGAATTTATTGCTAGTAATGTTTCTTTATGTCCTTGTTTCTTTCTGTTTGTACTAAATGCTGGTACGGTACATTTACTGTTAACACACTGGGAGATGTCTCGTCTAATTCACGTCTGCAATGCAATTATCATTTGCCATGATACGTTTTGAACACGTTAAGTACTTTGCTTTATAGTATGAAAACGTAGATTGACACCAACTATGCCTTTAGGATGCCTCCGTGATCGAGTGTTTTTCTGACCAGTAATTATTAGCCCCTTACCGCTGTCAAAGCGCATTCCGACCAGGACCAGACAATTTTCACATATGAAGAAGCTGACCAGATATGTTATGGGAGATCGGTGGTTCTACGAGGGCCTCTCTCCACCGTTAAATCTAGAAAAGTCGCCAAATGACCGAAGCTGTTGGCACGACATGAGACCCTAAACAAATACAAGTACATCCAGAAATAAACAAAAATAATTTATTAACCGATTTAATTACAAAAACGAAAGGTTTAATATACAGTTAATGATCAGAAGTAAAAGATCACACATATACATGTCGGTACAAAAGTAGATATATGCATGGAATGTCTCTTTTGTGACGCCGTAATTCAAACAATGAAATATGCGCCAGAATATATTCAACTTTGAATATAATCCAACTTTTGTTTATATACAAACATCTTTAAATACAGAAACTTGGTTCCATGTAGGAGATGTTTTGTATGCTTGATTTGGGAGTTAAACAGTCATCAGTTTTAAGGCGTTGAAGAGGAAAGTGAAAATTAATTCATCACTATTCACAGAGACATAAAGTAATGAATACAACCTGAAAATAACGGAGGCTTTATAATTTTTCTATTTGATTACATTAAAAGATAATCACTTTGGCTGTCCAAGACACAGTCTGTAACAAATGTGCTGGTAAAAAATGATAGAACTATCAAGATATCCGTGAATGTTTGTATTATTTTGTAATTTCGAGATAACTGGCTGCAATTATTTTTCTTGGATATGGGTTTAAACTATTATAAAATGATACTATATTGTATTCAAACATTTCACACTTAATTGACATAAGTGCGTTCATTGTTTACCACGTTTGTATATTTATGTAGAACGAGCCCGTGGTTTTATTACTTAACGTTTCTTGTATCAAACGAACGTCTCTATCCCCTAATATGCCTAGTAACCATTTATTGCTGTTACGAGGTTTACTGAACTGTTTCTCATTTGCGTATATTTTTTTGATTGTCTGAAAACGTTGTGAAATTATGGTTTTGTATTCATTTTATGGATCCATCTTCTTGCGTGAAAAAATAAGGGGTACAATTTCGTTTGTGATAAAAGTATCTATCTTTATGAATTTATATCGTCTACATGCCCTCTTTTATCGTCTAATATTGCTTGATTTTACCAGTTTAAACATGACTAGTTAATAATTAATGTGCTCATTAATAAGTATCCATCTGGGGGAAATATTGGGTCAAAAATTAGAGTGGTCGGGTTACCTGGAACCAGGAATATTTTCTGCCTCCGCCTAGAGATATGAAAGAAATCAGTCAGGCTGTTTTTAGATTATTGCAATAAAAGTAAAAAGAAAACAAGATTTGTATTTTTTTCGACACGACCAGTGGTGCGGGATGGGATCTAATACGAACTTATGAAATTAATAAATAACAACTATTTAAATATTATATGGTGTTTGTCTTTTTTTTGGGGGGGGGTCGCAAATATTTATCGTTTACTCTCACACACTTTTATTTTTTTACTATTTTATTACTACAAAACAATTTTAACCAATTTATATCAGTTATCCTTCATTCTTATCAATTTGTTATCCTTTTATATGTTTAATAGTTGTCTCCCTTACCTTTTATTTAAATGCGTGCTACATGACCTCTATAAAACACCATTAAACATTCAACGTCCTGGAAATTTTATGATATTTTGGACAAAGATGATTGAAGTGTGTCTATGTCTCATTTGGTATTGAGTGATAAAATACTTGGTCCAGCATTTCGTGGTGGTGACACCATAACACCTGATGTATACATTATTCATTGTCAGATACACCCAAAATTTTAACACCAATGAATTATTGACTATCGGTTGATGAATAATGTTTCACTTTATAAAATGTTTACATTTAGGACTTATTATATATTAATGGTCTGTTCTTATACTTACCAAATAAGCAAGTCACGACATCACGCCAATATGTATTTCCATTACACTAAAGACTAACATTTTCGTGACGTCTCTTTGGTGTACATCAGGTTTAATTTACTTCCGGAAACAAAATTCATGTAATTATCGGTTTTTATTGATTTCATGTCAGATTTGTATGGATACAAACACGTCAGTTAACAGTTAGATAAATACTGAGGTATGGTAATATCCAGACTTAGGGATCAGACAGTAAATACCCAGTGCATCGTTCATTCAACACACAGACACATTCTCTTAGAATCGGAAATATCCCCATTCATTTTTGCTAAGGCGCCGTTTGAAATTAATTGTCGTGATATAAATGCACGGGAAGTCATAGTGTGTTCTATGATAATATATGGTAAACGTAAATGGT
Source organism: Lutraria rhynchaena (assembly GCA_008271625.1). NCBI lineage: Eukaryota > Metazoa > Mollusca > Bivalvia > Venerida > Mactridae > Lutraria > Lutraria rhynchaena. Next base: position 1,248,404 of record VIBL01000051.1, read on the forward strand.
AGTCTAAAGTGTTTGCGACCACCTCCGAATACAGGTCACCCTGTAAATAAAAGGCCATTCTTTGAAAAAAACATCATTGATTATTAAGAACAAACTGACCTCCGAATAAAGGCCATCTGTCAATCAAGACCACACAATGTCTTTCCTAAGGGTGGCCATTTTACTGTATTCATTTAAACACGGTCCTTCAAAATGACTACAAACCTTTTTCCGCACAGATGAAGTGAAAGATTAAGTAATAAAACAACAGAATATTGTGAGCCATTTTTGGACAATCATATATACCAGCAATATGGCGAATCATGTGTTCGTTTAATCACCAGTGAAGCCGCTAATTGAATTACAAGAAATATATGACACACTGAAAGATGCTGCTACAGATTTCGAGAGTTTATTTTTAGGAAGATTTTAGCACCATGTAGTTTTGTTCAACAAGTCATTTTTAAGTTTCTACAACAGTAAAAGAAAGTTCTTATTTGCTCTGGGATAACGCGAAAATGTATAGAAATATCACTGGACAATACCTTTTTAGAGATCTGTTTTCTGTAGAAATATACTCTAATGTACTCTGTCTTGTGTGATTGTCCATATTTACAAAAAATACAATTGTATGTCACTTCCTGGTTGATTTAAATACATTTTGTACACGCTTAAATGTTATCAGAAAAGGGTTACAAAGAGAATTATTTCGACCTACTTCCAGTTACAATTGATTGATTTTTCTCAAATTTGATTGTATTTGTAATTTTCTGTAATAATATTTATGTTTCTGATTATTATTCATTTAATTTGTTTTGCTGTCCACAGGGCAAGATTTGTCTCATTTTTGTTAAATGTTGTTCCCACTTAGAAATACGTGATTCCGGGATTTATTAGACCTTAATGAGATTTAAATTGATTCAATTTGTAAAACCTTCTAAGACAAGTTCCAGTTAAGAATCTTTTAACGTGATAATAACTTTTAGTTTCGCACATTTAACACGGGTGCTTAAAGAATTGATCTTGGCATACCAGTATTCAAAGGTTTTGTTTTACTGCTTATGCAAACTGCCTTTACATAATATTAGCTATGATATTTAGACGGGGAAAAATGATTACGACCGTGAGTATGGAAATTATGGAATATAATTATTTTGCTATCTTTAGAATAGACTATTAATGAAAAAATATGCCTGCGGAAGTTTTGTTGGTCTAGGATGAAAAATGCGACGTATGATATATTTGGAGTTAACGACTAATAATCACAACAGTTTCAAGACTTCTTATCTATTTTATGTCACGTGATGATTTGAAAACAGCTATTGATTTCGCTTCTTCCCTAAAAATTAAAAAATCGTTCAATACGGTTAAGGCCACAAAATATTTCTAAAAGAGGTAATAGTTTTTTTTGCGACAATGTAGTTTGTGTATTAAAGTAGATTATTCAGCGAGTGATGTATTCTCGGAATGCAAAATGTTTACTTAAAATTAGTAAAATTCTAATTATTCGCTGATAGATCTGTAATATTCCTCGTTGTCATTTCTTACAACTGTTTATGATTCTCTCAGAACTGTTCTTTGTTTATGACAGTTTACAAATTAACCCATAATTGTCTCACACCTTGTAATGACGCTAAAATTGGATTATTAGAAAGTGATTTCTCAGAAATTGCCAATGTCTGTCGAACACACGTCACGTGTCAAATGAGATTATGTTTTAATTATAAGTTTGACATACGAATCATACAGAAGGAATGATACACTGTTCACGTGTCTACTGGTACGGAATATCGATTGTGCATGTGAAACAAAACCATAAAGCAATATCTATAGATGATTCAACAATAGATCTGGCTCATAAGGAGAGTGCTTGACCATATTCTATCAGCGTCTCACGTGATCGGCTGCTTTAATCAGTCCGCGGAGCGTTCCTCGGTAAGACGTTTCCGTGAGTCAATCTTTCTGTTTAATGATAATAATATGTAAATTAATGTCTGCGTTTTGACTAATGCATCAGTAATGTAATAAATATGTACTATTCTGTCTGTATGATTTGTTGATAAGGCCAGCAATCTTCCTAGTCAACATTAATTGTGTAATACTTTATCTAAATAAATCTCAATATGGTTCTCGTATTTGTAATCGCAATAGATATAAATAAAATGTCTTTTCGGGGGTTAAAGGTCATCCAAATAGCTCAGTCGGAACAGAACAGGAATGTTAAACGAGAGGTCAGGTGTTTGACGTCGGCGATAGGAACAAGTTTCTTTGTGACAAATTACCTGAAGATATCGCGTCCACGGTCATTGCCCGAAGTCTGAATCACATACAGCCAAACCTGTGCTTACGGTCACCTCCGAATAAAGACCACCCTGTGAATAAAGGTCATTCGTTGAAAAACCATCACTGATTATTCAGAACGAACTGATCTCCGAATAAGGCCATTTGTCACTAAAGTTAACATTTTGTCTTTCCAAAGGGTGGTCTTGGTTCACAGGTTTGACTGTATTTATATCTGTGAATTGGCTGCTGTCAACAGGAAAGGGTAAACATTTTTAGGTGTATACTAATTAGCAAATAACCCGGTTAGTGAGGGGTACTGGTTTAGTTAACTGTCTATGTATACTGGCCGTCATAAGGAAGGTAACCAGTTATTGATGTTGGTATAAAAGAGACAAAGCGCAAGTAATCGAGATGAATTTAATTCTGGAAATAGCTGAAACATTTCATGATATGGTTTATTATTGTCCATTATTGACCATAAAATTGATGTATACCATTAAAATTCCAAGGTCAGTATATGAGGCCAAAATAGAAGAATTTTTATGATGGTTACTTTCTCATAACAGCCAGTATATAACCGAAATAGTGGTGATAAATCGCGTTAAAAATTACAAATAAACGCTCAAACAATTTATATCATAATATTGTAATACATAGACATTCATCATCGACGTACCATGCATTATACAAAGCTCAGTTACTTTAAATGTCTCCATTAACAAAGACAAGATGTCAACATTCCGATCCTGGAATAAATTGATGGATATCTATTTTCTCTGTTGGTGATATTTGGACTGTCTGTTGATCTTAAACACAAGGCCACATTATATCAATGTAGGCCAAACTTAATTCTTCTCAGTATGACGTTTTATGTCAGAGTTTAATAAAACAAATCCATCTTGGGCTATGGACGCCAAGTAGACTGTGATCATAACATTGGTTTTAACGTTATTTTTCAACGATCTTTCAGTTATGTACAGCGGCCTGTACACTTAACCATTTTTCCCGGACTATTTATTAACCAACGAGCTGGCAAATTCTCCACACATAGAGGAAAATCAACTTTTTTGTCAAATTTTCACAGAAGGGTATGACCAGCCGTGATTGGGATTTCAACACGGATTTCCGTGTAGCAAATCTAGCGCACTAACCACTAAACAACAGTCGCGGCTGCCAAACATAACTAAGCAAATATTTAATTGATTAAATAGTCATACAATACTTGTATGACTTTTTGTTAAAGAAATTACACTCATGATAGTTTGGTCAATTTTTTTGTACTTTGTAAGTCGTTCGTTTTCTACTAGTTATTTACATTTATTTTAGATCAGCTGAATAAAACTACCATAAAATATAAATTCATATTCCTGGCGATGTTTATCTTTAAAGTCTGAATAAATCGGAAACATGTTTTAATAGTCACGATTACATTTATATATACGAGTATTTACGTATGTTCAATTAGATTAAGTGACGACGGACTAGTATTACAATCGCTACAACGCCTTGTATGTACACATCTAGTCCTTTCAACGATTTGTAAACTTGCATTTCAACAGGTGAAGTAGAAAAAACATAAAAATAACATGAATAAAGGTGAAATATGTAAAGCATATAAAACAGAATATGCTGTTTCATTTGAAGAACCTGAAAGTTAATTGACTGTTACTTTTCAATGTCATCACATTGACAGATTTCCTGTCTGAGGTTGTATAGAGCTCTTTAGCAACTCTTTGATCAGTCTTATAACGACATATGACAGGATATTTGTTCTGATTGTTGGTAAAATGATATAAGTAAGGAACAGAACACATGTCTGTGTCAGTACGCACAATCCGCTTACTGAAGCAATACAATTTTACATACAAATCTCATAGTTACCCCAAGGAAATAAAAAAGTAAAATTACATAAATAAATAATAAACATACAAAAAAAGACATTACAATCAACAATAAACATAATATATTATAATCCGATTACTCTCTCGTTCTCCTTTATTTAAAACAACAAAATCAAACTAAGCAAAACATATGAAGTAATATAAAATTTTCTGATTGATAACGGATTGTAACAAAGCTGCATGTGGTCTGAACTTGTTACTAGATAAAAGGATACATATATAGACAATATTATTTTTTCGATTACCAGAAATTTGTGAATTTGATCAGAATTGCACATAGTTTTAGTCAATGTCAAAGATCCGACAAAAAATTGAGACAAAAACAATGTACATGCTGGATGTGTCTACAAAACAGAACACACGTCACGTTTTCTAGTCTAGAACCTATAAATGTCTTCACAGGTCGACCTTAATGTACGTACTAATGATAATATCGCTCAAATGAAATTATGTATGGATGAGCATATGCAAAAACTCGTAAATATGTCAAAAAGTCTTAATCTTTCGTTCTGATATTCAATTAAGGCAGATTCTCTCATTGTGGAATGACATTAACAAACATTATACGTATTGTAGAGTCAATGAACTGTACTAAATGTGTTAATGTTAAAATATAGTTTCCAATTCTGACATGGATCGAATTCATTCCCGACTGTATGAAAATGAGATTGTCCCTTGAGGATATACAATCCGGCTTAAAATTTCTCATTGTGAGTGAAGAATACGTATATTATGCTTGTTGTTACCAGACATATTTTGACAAACTGTGTGTGATACAAATGGCATACAGTGCAACCTCTCCAGAGCGACCCTTCAACAACGGCATGATTTTTCCCACTGTACGATTTAACATTTAACTATTAATTTAACCTCTCTAGAACAATACCCTCTCAACAATAACATAATTTTGCTTCTCCCAAACGGTGTTGCTTAAGCGAGGTTGCACTGTATATATACATAATATATTTGTTGTCTGTTAAACACCATGGTAACTTATTCCTCTTCTTCTGAATTTTTATATCATTATAAACGGAATTGTTTCATTAGTATTTTCGTTTTGTCCACTGAAATAAATAGGTGTTTTAACACATTTATTTCTTGATGATATTAACGTACAGTAGCAATAAGAGGAGCATTACAGAAATCATGAAACCAAATAACTTTGTCAGATTACAGCGGAGAAATTGTGTGTAATATTGCCAAATATGTATTTATAAGGATATAAAAAAACTGTTAGATACAAATTTTACATTTATTTCAGATTATTTGTAGATAATTGGAAATGTGCATCAGTGAAAACGCAATGGTGATATCAATTTTCTGTTGTTACTAGACATACGGGGTGATAGATTTACAAATTCCCAGATCGGAGTGTGTCACTGTTTTATAGTATAATGTAGGAGAAATATCGCCATGACTATATAGATATTTATGTGATTTACGTATTATAACATGGTTTTACTGTACCCTCCTTGACTTTTATGAGTCAAAGTATATAAACATTAAAAAAATAAAGCCAAGCTGTTTCGTATTAGAGTAAAAATCATATAGATTTCCTGTTTATAAACGTAAAACGAAAAAAATATAAACAAATTAGTATACAGGGTTTTCACTGGACGACAAAAGTTGAGGTTCAAAATTACCCTTGGCTGTTGATAATTTGAAGAGTCAACAAAATTTCCTTTCAATTATATTGTAAACTTCAAGAGTTAAAATGTTGTTCTAAGGGTCAAATGAAAGGCCTGGGTCTAGCTGTAGAAGTGAATTTTTATTTGAAAATAGGAAAGGATTTGTTTCGATGAACAAAGATTATTGGGATCAAAGACTAGAAACGGCCTCTTTGGTCGAGTGGTTACGGTCTCTGGCTAGTATTCACAAGCCCCTCACCGCTGAGTCAGACTTCCGCCAAATCCCAGACAAATTTAAGATTAAGGAAGATGTCCAGCTATCTTATCGAAGGTCGATGGTTCTACTCAGGTGGCATTTCTATGGTCGTTAAAGTTGGAAATGTTGGCAGATGACCCAAGCTGTCGGCGTGGTGTTGGACTGCAGAAAGTTTATAGATAGCTTGAATAGATAAGAGGGAAGAACAACATTTTTAATAAAGCCGTACTTTCATAATATTTCACCAAACTAAACAATCTATCATCAAGTTGTCTCCACCCTTTAAACTTATGTCTGCATTTACGAGCAATTCAAATGAAAAACGCCGTTTCTCTGAATTCCATTATTTTTTTAAATCGTTATTCTAGAAAAGAACCTACACTGATTTCAGTACAATATATTCAAATACAGTTGTCATGCCGTGAATAATGGCGACACGAAAGTGACATTTTATGCATAAATCAACGCACTCTGCTGGCTGAATGACTTGTACAAGACAGGCAAGACATTCCACGCCAATTTAATATTGCTTCTGTATATCTAAAAAAAACATGAACATTTCAATTGACATTGAAATAAATGGATAAACTCAATAGGTACAGAGACAGCCGGTACAGACGTGGAAATGTTGTGTATGTAAAATGAATTCATCTCTGTACGTTGGTGTGATTGCATTGTTCTCTTAAGCAGCATTAATTTTGCTTTGCTGAAAGGATTTGGTATTTTATATGACTATTGTGAAACGTGGAAATAAGAGGTCTCAGTAAAAAAGAGGTTAAGGTATTTAGAAAAAAATGACATGCTGCCAAAGAATTTACTTCTTTGAACAATTATGAAAAAAGAGAGATTGTCTAATCATTCTTATATATGACATAGTTTTCATATCAGGAAAGTCTGTCCATGAAACAGAACTACTTAATCGGGAGAAAAAATTATAAGTATTTGTTTAAATTTTCAGATCTAGAGTTGTGTTAAACATAGGTTAGATTTGTTTGTTTAATTAGTCACCAATATTAAATGCTGGCTCCGAAGTTTGGAGTTTTAATGTTGTCAATCAAATTAAACGGGTAAATTTAAAATTTTGCAAAACATTATTTAACGTCAAGTACATTACTCATGATAATTTTGTTTATGGAGAACTTTGGCTATTAATGGGTCACCAAATGGTAACTTATTGTAAATACGTCAGAGATGCTGTGATATGTATAGAAGATATACAGTAAAACACGGTTATAGTGAACCCGGATATCGTGTAGAATCCGAAGCAGTGAAGTATTTTTTCTATAAATATGGATATAATGTATGATTATTGGGTCCCCAGGAATTCATCAAGTCTTTAATTGTGTTTTGTTGTATATATTTCGTTCAACATTAACTGTATGGCGTCTGTGATATAGTTTGATTAATTAAGCCAATATTTGCGTACTATCTTGTGTTTTATAATTGGCTTGTTAATCACGCATTTTTTTTGTTGTTCGCTGATAGCAATAAGAAGACCGGTCTAATCGTAAAATGGAGATTTGAATTTTAAATGAACGCTTATTATCAGCGGCGCCAGAAACAATCGTGTATAGGACATTGTATCTCTGAACTTAAAAATATGTGTCTCTCAATTATAGGAAGCCCCTAAAGTGACATTATACACTTATATTTTAACTTGTAGCACTCCTTTTTATTTCGTTTTTACGAATTAGTATTTCGTAATTATGAATTAGTACTTCGTAATCATGAATTAGTATTTCGTAATTACGATTTAGTATATTTTGACGCCATTTTTAAATGACGACAAGTATTTTTAAAGCGCAAATTGTGACATAATGAATTTAGTTTCAAGCGGCGTCCCACGTTCATGAGTCAAAGTCTGTTGTTTTATTTGACAATATAGTTGATTGTTATACAAAGTAAGGTTCGTCTATCATTGACTTACCGTGTTATTATCTGTAGACTCTACAGACAGTCCAAGTATCAGGTATCGGATAATGAGTATTCTATTGTTAATTCCGGAATTCATGCCGACATTTTGTCATGGAGAATATATACTTTTATTGTACTTGAATTCTTTGCAGACTGAATTGGTCTTCAATATGTATTGCGTTTTTGCAAGCTCCTGGGAAAATCAATTTTGCGTATTTGTAATGGAGTTCACGTCATTTATCAGTATATTAGCTATGTAGGGAGTCATTTGGCCCAATCAAGTCGTCTGGGTTACCTATTGGTGCTAATATATACTAACTGGTGCAAAGATCGCCCGTTTAAATCAATTTTGTAAATTTGCTAAAGGCCGTGGGCTTTTGGTTCGGACCCTTGGAGCGTCACATGTTCACTGCTTTTATGGCTATTTGTCCTCCACTGCTGACCATCCATGTGGACAAGTTGGATACTTGCGGAGAACAACACTTGTCCTTACACTGAATTTAGTTAAGCGGTTAACTCCCCATCGGCTCATACCTGAAATGCTGTTGAAAACTGGGAAGAATAAATCTTGAAATATTTAAAAAAATCTTTTCTGTAACATATCTAAAGAAAACAGCAGAGTGAACAGTTGTCTTATGTTGGCTACTCTTTTGTCACGTTAAATATATCTGTTAAATCTAATAGAATATGACAATTGATGCAAAGTATAATCTGCATGCTCTTATCAATGACGTCCTTCAAGCCATACAAGTTCATTAATTCTACATAGAATAATGTCTCCGTTACTTGCCGATGTATAATTGTGATAAAGATATTAGAATTAATCTCTTTTTATCCAGTATAAATAACTTAGCTTACAGACTGTACAATTAAACAGAACCATTCTGCCAGTTTAATATTTTACGTATGTTTTACTCCTCACTGATCAACCTATTAGCTTCCCTCTCATTACACCAGCAACGGTCAACAAAAACACATGATGAGAGAAGATGTGGAAGGCTTCGTGGTCGAGTGGTTATGGTTTCCGACTTGTAATCATTAGCCTCACCGCAGTGAGTTCAAATAGCACCCGGGACCGGACCAGAAGAAATCACTTTTGAAGGAGCTGTCCAGCCGGCATACAGAAAGGAAGGACGGTGGTTCTACTCACGTGCACGCCTGATCTTCCATTCAACGTAAAAGCCGGAGAAGTCGCCAAGTCGACACTGGCTGTTGGTGCGACTGTGAACCCCAGTAAGAAATAAATGTGAACGACAACAATGTCTTTGATATCCTCAAATTACTACCGTGATAATCATATTCTTATTGTTTAAATGTTTCTTTTTCCAATTTGACCAGTGTCCCCTCATACCGGCAACTGTCTATTTCCTACAAGATCGGTGGTTCAGAGATGAGAGCTATATGTATAGTTGAAATCGATAGTATGAAAATGTGCCTCACCATTGTTTTAAATATTTTTATGTCACTAATACGTATAATAAATGTGTATGTCAATAAAGGTCATCTCATTACAGAAATGTCACTCGTACAAGTCCACCCACGTTGTAAAATGTTGATCTTCCTCCATATGTGGGGAAGTTGCAGACTCTTTGTGGAAGGCTATGTTAGTACTGGTTAGTATACAGTCCAGGAAAACTCGTTAGGTGAACCGGTCGTCGTATATAACTGATAAATTGTTGAAATACGGCGTTAAACCCCAGTGACAATAAGTCACATAGAACGAACGAACGAACGAACGAACGAACGAACGAACGAACGAACGAACGAACGAACGAACGAACGAACGAACGAACGAACGAACGAACGAACGAACGAACGAACGAACGAACGAACGAACGAACGAACGAACGAACCACATTGTATGAAACAGATGCTGCATATAGATTCTTATCAGTAAACTACACGTAACTATAGACATATCTATTACATTGTTGGTGTATTATTGTGGAATTACGTCAAAAATAAATCTAGATTTGTACAGGAGCATTTTATCCAGCATATCGGGAACTTGGTGACACTGTTGAATATTCGTAGATGTTTAAATACTTTTCACATAAGTTAACAGACGAATTGTATTTTAAGAATTTCTTGACGTATAGCAGTATTTTCTGCAGTCAGTTTATTATATGTTTTATTGGTTTTATGGGTAAAAAAATTGTTAATCACAAACCGCAAGTAAAATAGTTAGGGTATATTTTTTCTTTGGGTATTGAAATGTAGTTACCTGGTTACAAAGTGTAACATATACAATGTTGTTTGTCTTAAACACGCCCGTACATGACTAGTATGATGTTAAATTAAAGAACTAAGTTATAGAGTTATTCAAAGAATATTCAAAGAAGGTCTTCGTACCAAACAGCTACACTAACTTAAAGTGATTTAGTAAAAATTGGGACCAATGAAGCTACGTAAGGTTACAAAAAGTTCACGAAAGGGATTATACATAGACTACGGTTTTCCTTTTTACAAGTGCTTCCTATAACGAACTAATCTATAGTGAATGAATGAAGATGTCAAAGTCCTCCTTAAAGTACAAACACGGTTTAATCATATTCTTAACTTTTCGATGTAGCATTTTTTAATCATATCTGAGGCACAAAACAGTTTCAGAAAAAAGCTCTTAAGGCGACCGACTCCACAATTAAAAGTAAATTTGTCTGAGTATAGTTGTCGTTCGATTTATAAGTTGATGAAGACAGATGTCTTATTGCTTTCCTGGAATGTATTCAGTCTATTGTTAAAGCGTACAAGAAAGAAGGAAAGATTCCCAAACATAAGAATAAGATTCATTGTGGGGGAAATGTGTTTAGGGTTTTAGGTCAACTTTTTATTAATTCAGATATGGAGATACACGTACTTACGTGATTAATATAAACGACGAGTTTTGATGAGACACGAAATAAGAAACATTATGTACAGTCTTCTGTGAGATTATGTTCAGTTTTTATGATCCTTTAAGTAGCATGTTTTATGGTATTTTTGTGTTATATTTATTTAATTGAACGATGAGTACGGTGTACATAAATATTTAGATTCATCGGTAATTGTGTCTTTAATGGATTAAGTTAAAAACTAATGTAATGTCTGTTCCTTATCATACAATTCACTGAGGAAAAAAACGTATTTTGTAATCGTGGATTTTCATATGTTCGTTTTACTTATCTGTGTCTAGTACATTACAACCGATTGAACTGAATATTCATCCTAAATGTACATCCGCGGTTTTACAGTTTCACCAATTGCTTCAAAAGATACGTTATATAGGGAAGAAATTGTAAGCAAAATTCTTTCTTTTTGACAGGAGTGCAAAAAGGAAAAACATGTATGACATTTTTAAGATTTACCCAGAGCAACATTTATCACTACATGTATTTTATGCTTATATGTCCAAGACATGTATCGAATTTTAGACGAAGCGGGGTGTGATTATAAAATAAACATTATTAGATGTCGCAAAACTAGTCCGAAATGAAAAATATCTGAAGATGTAAAATCAGATCTTCGGGGCTCAGTGTTATGCTACAATTATAGTGATATTACCAAATCCCTTTTAAGTTTGTGCGATTGGATTGTCGTGTATATTGTTACACATTGCCCTTTCTCTACGACAAACAATACCGTTTGTTCATTTTTTTTAGTATACTTTCTCCAAATATTATGTTCATTTTTTTGAAGATATGCAAGTAGTAACCTCTAATTTATCAGACGACTAGTCAAAAGCAAGTGGAGTTGCTTTTTTACCATATCTGGTTATTGCGCAAACGTCGAACAAGTTTTAAGCATTAAGAAATAATTTCCTTTTGGAAAGACACATAACTAAAATGAATCTTGCCTCTTCATTTTCTCCGAAAAGTAATTATATTAAAAATGCAATTAGAAGAAAATGAGGAAGCTATGAAACGGAATACAATTATAGAAAGTGGGAGAAATAGAATTAGAGACAAATATTGCGCCGAATTTTCACGGAGAATCCGCCAAACAATGATTGTATCTGTATTTTATATGACAAACTATCTTATGAATGATGTAGTCCCGTTTTGTGCAAACTTTGCCATAATTTGCACACATCAAACAGTGATAAAGAACATGGTTTCTCTTAATTAGCCCTCAGCAGAATTATCACCCATGACAATATTTAGAACCACTAAATACAATGTCCACTCTTAACATCATGAAAGCGATTAAGTCAATGTTCAAATTCTAATTATAAAGTACACGAAATACAGTACAATAATGTTCTTTGAGATAGATAGTTAATTGTCGCATGTGTCGGTAGGAGAAAAATTGATGGTGAAGTTCACTAAGGTTGAGGTCGTAATTAAAAACAAAAATGACTTTATGTCCTTTTGCTTCGAATGATTAAACGCTATTTCTGTCCGATATTATCATTTTATGATGTAATTAGTCTGTATCGGAAACACGTCTTTTAATATCGTCGTGAAATATTCTTTTTGCAGAACCCAGAATCAGTATAAATCATACAAAATATCTTTATGAAGCACCGACTTTCTTGCAAGCTTTTATTAATTCCAAGTGCAATTATATGAATAAATGATACACATAGTACATCTATTATGAATGTTAGAAATATCGCTCAATTAGTTACAAGGAAACTATTCATCATTTGTGATCATGATTTCACAAAATCTTCTCCATAAGGTCTTTTTGCCAATCTGTGTTAAACTACATTCTATTTGCGAAAATAGATTTTGAAATCAAATTTGCAAATGGACGGGAAAAGTCGCCATATTTATTATTTTTTGTGTTGTTATTAAATTTATAGGACAGATAACACCTCTTTACGCAGTTAACCAAATTTTAACTGTGTTAATGAAAATGACAGAAAAAACAAGGTATCTGGACGTGAAGAATTAAACCGATTTTTTTTCACGTTCAACTCTTGTTAGGAAAACTTGATTTACGTTCTTTTTAATTAATTAATTATAAAGCTGAAAACGAATAATGTGAACGCAAAGCCGTAAAACGTGTAAACTCAAATCTCCGAATCCACACCGGCATGTAACTCAAATAAGTCAGTATTCTTTCGACATCGTTGCAAAATAGCAAAAATGAAAAAATGCGATTATTTGAACATTTTGACAGTCCCGCGGGTACCCCAATGAACATAAACTAGCGAAATGTGTCTTATCAGTTGCCATAGTAACGTTCAAAAGCCACTGGATATTTTTTCTTGTGTGAATACGATTAATTTGTTATTAATAGACAATTATCAATGTTGACAAGTCAATGAAAACAAGGAAGGTATTGTTACCAGTAAAACATTTACAAAACGCAATGATTTTACGGACCAACGCTATATAACGAACAGAAATGAATGTTCGTGACTACAAATACTTGCTTTTAATATAACAATCTAATTCTATACACTTTTATAGCCAGATGTGTCATTCAATTATTATATGTTAGACAGAGGATGACAATTAGAAACAAATGGTGCCTAGTGCTATTAAAAGGTGTCAAATTAATTATCAGAAGTAATATAAGATTCTAATCAAATATGCCAGAATTATGTTTATATTAATTAGCATACATCCATTAAACAAGTAAAAGTCGGTTAAGAATTAGATGATGACGCTACCATTATCCTACCTGTTTCTAATACAGGAGAATTGAAAAAAGTACAAGCTGAACCACAGGGAGCTAGCACGTTGAAAGGATGGTGTATAATGGTGTATTAGGCTTAAAATGGCCACACGGACCAAAAACACCTATATTACATATATACATATACAAGGGTTACAACTTCCGAAATGACAGCTTCTGTATCAAGTTTGTTTAACACTACGTAACTTTTCAAGAAATTGCTCAAATTTCTAATAACTGGTGTCTACAAATAGCTAACACATTATACTACACATTACCAATAAACATTTGGTCCAATTCAAAACGATGAAGCAGGTTTTTCATATTTTTCCTTCGAAAAATCGTCAATTTCGTTTAGTCGAACGCGACCTCGCAACACCAAAATGATTAGAATTACCATACTAAATACACCTTAACATAACAGGTACAATAATGACAACACATGCTTACGATAAATATTACTAAAATGCACTGATTCAGCGCAAAAATGTAATCCAGGAACGTTCTATTCACGTTCAATTTACAAAAATCGTCGCATGATTGAAACTTCAAATATCATGATGCAGTGGCCTTTGCCCCGTAATTTGTTTGTAAGCGGACGTTTCATTGGCTGAATCATAATGGCGTAGTGAGGTGGAAATCTATGACGGAGTCGATGATTTTGTTAATTTTACGTGAGTAGAACATTCCTGGATTATTCTTTTGTGCCGGATCAATGTATTTTAGAGATATATATGGTTAGCACGCGTTGTCATTCCTCTACCTGTTGTTTTTAGGAGTATTTATTATGGTAATTCTGATCAATTTGGTGTTGCGAGGTCGCGTTCGACTAAACGAAATTGACGATTTTCCGGAGGAAAAAGATTAAATATCTGCTTCATTGTTTTGAATTGGACAAAGTGCTTACTGGTTATGTGTAGTATAATGTATTAGCTATCTGTAGACATCAGTTATTAGAAATTTGAGCGATTCCTTAAAAAGTTACGTAGTTTTAAACAAACTTTGTACAGAAACTGTCATTTCGGAAGTTGTAACCCTTGTATATGTATATATATATACGATATACGTGTTTTTGATCCATGTGGCCATTTTAGGCCTAATACGCCATTATACTCCATCACTTCAACGTCCTAGCCACCTGTGAGCTGAACATTGAGGCTCGTATTGTGTACTTTTTATATTCGGTGTTGTGAATGTTTCCGCCTCGCGACAAAAGAAACAACATTCTTTTATTTCAAGACGGCCATATTCCTGTTCACTTGATCCGAGATTGTTAGAGAAATCTACATGATATTGTTTTCCTTTGAACAATTTGTTGAATGCAAAAGATGGTTTCTTGTATCAAGAAACGATTTCATGATAAGACAAAAACGGTGGTATCTGTCTGTATAATAGTATATATAATTAATTCCCTAACGAGACGAAATAAGATTTAATTTAAAACAGCAGAGAAATAATATTGTAATGAATTATTTTACAAAACGTATGTAACATGGGTTATTGAACTTGTAAACTGAAGACAAAATCCTTTTTATATTATAATAATTTAATACGGTGCGTGAGATCAGAAGTGAAGTTTATTTCCACAGGGTCTTTTTCGGAGTACTTTCTCGTTGATGTGTGCAAAATAATTACAGCCATATAAAATGTTTCCCTATACCTAAGAAAATTGCGATAAGTATACGAGATAAATAATGTATATTCACGTAAATATGTGAACTTCACGCTATTTAATCATTTACCCTTTGTTTATGTTGATACAAAAGGTAAAAAGGTGATAATTGATTCTGTGTTTTCAATTTATTGTACGAAAATCTATTCCTAAACGCATCCATGAATTTAAAGTACAAAATATGCATAGGAATGTGAAATACAGTAAAACCTCATATTACGACCACCTTGTTATATCGATCACCTATTTTCAGACCGCTGTCTATAAAAAAACTTATAATTCAACTTGAAAATGAGACCACCTCATTATTACAACCAATTATTAGGATCCCGAAGGTGTCTCATTGTCGAGGTTTTACTGTATATATCTAAGCCAAAACATCTTCTACGGAAAATGAAGGCAGTAATTATTTCATTAAAATGAGCTTTATCTACTATAATCAAATTACTGCAGGACAATGCAACAGAGGCCCGTCACATAGACATATCTTAGTTACCTATTTGTAAGTTTCAAAATATTGCTGATGGTATTCACTTTAAACATTTCACAACTGACCATGTATTCCTGATATTATCGTTAGAATGAAACATTTTTTTATTTACTAACTTATTGTAACAAGATTTTTAGGTTTACAAACTGCTATTGTAGATACCTAAATATGTGTTTTATCCACAGGCATTAGTAACGGACCTGTGATGGTAAAAATGCAATGTATTCTTTATAAAACATCATAATTTAATCCAAAATTACATTAAATGAAAAAAAAAAAACATTTTCACAGAATTCGAACCCGTTCAACTGTTATATATACTACAAAATACTGCTGGACACGGATATTGTAACCTGGATGTAGAGAAATAAAAGTAAATATTTTACCTAACAAAACCTTTCTTTATTTCAATATGATAGACACAGTAATATATGAATAAAATGAACTGATATTTCGGGTCTCTAGGAATTCACAATAACCGTGTTCTACTGTATTTTGAAATAGCATTTATTTATTAACTCTATCAACGACTGAATGGTTTGTCTTCGGGAAATCTGAAAGTCATTTATCATATTTTTCTTCATTGCGTTGTATTCTGAATTAGTTCATAGCGTGTGCAATTAACACTAATTGAAGACATGAAAAATCTAGAAAAGATACGTGTTTGATCTTTATGTACAACAAAATTTTATCAGAATATGGTAAATCTATCACATTGTTGGAGTCCCACAATTTTGTCTGCTGTGGAATGATCAGAGAAAATCAATTCAATCCTCAACAAAACGATCAAAATCATTTAACCAGGTTCGGACAAATATTTTTTTTGGGGAGCGTCGCAATATTGACGACTGTATTTTTAGAGCTCAAAATGTCAGTTCCTTTTTGTATTTTTGATGTTTTGCGTGTTGCTTTATTCATTGAATGAATTAAAATTTACAGATTTCTGCAATACCAAGAATAGCTTGCGGAAGGTCGGTGCTTCTACCCAGGTGTAAGCCTGGGGTCTTCCTTCACTGTTAAAGCTGGAAAGACGCCAAATGACGCTGGTTGTTGGTGCGACGTTAACACCCAGTGAAATAAAAACAATACTAAAGTAGAAGCAGCATGCCAAAGTTTAGAACAAGATGAAAAGTTACATCACACGGTGTATAAATGAAGCTAATTGGACGAATTGGCAGGAGATACATAGATATCAATGTGTCTATTTGAACTGAAAAGAATGAATAATATTACTTGGTCAACGATTTCTCTACGTCTGAATTTACATATTGTTGTCAACTATTATTATCACCCCAGCATATGTTGTTTTAAGTGCTGGTACATTGACTTGATGTATTTATATGTTGTTTTATGTGCTGGTACATTGACTTGATGCATTTATATGTTGTTTTATGTGCTGGTACATTGACTTGATGTATTTATATGTTGTTTTATGTGCTGGTACATTGACTTGATGTATTTATATGTTGTTTTATGTGCTGGTACATTGACTTGATGCATTTATATGTTGTTTTAAGTGCTGGTACATTGACTTGATGCATTTATATGTTGTTTTAAGTGCTGGTACATTGACTTGATGTATTTATATGTTGTTTTAAGTGCTGGTACATTGACTTGATGTATTTATATGTTGTTTTATGTGCTGGTACATTGACTTGATGCATTTAGGTGATGTTTTATAAATAAATTGATATGACACTACAAACCCACTCTATCTTCTGACTTTCTTCTTATGAAGTAGTTTTTTCTTGTAAAATGGTGTGGATTCAGCTGTGTGTACTTGCGTATAGGCAGGTACGCGCATGGTTGTCATTAAAATAATCAGTGACTGCACTTAAGTCATCATGATCTCTTAAATATCGTATGTTGCCATCATATAGGCCTACACTTTACGTGATGAATACAAGATCATGAATGATAATCAAATCGTGTAATCACGTGACCGGTGTTGCTGTCCAAGTAACATAAAGAACTAACTAAGTATACTTCTATGTTAAAATTAATGCACCAACTATATATACACATACATTCTGCGTAATTTATTGATAAGAATATCTTAGTAGCCTATGTCTTGACTAACTTATAACTGTTGCATAACAGCTTATCATGTTTCTTGAACATGATTTTTGCCATTGGCATTAATTATACGCCCAATGTTCAATCCATAGAATGCTGGGTCAAAAACTGTGAGTGCAATACCCTTGCGAGACACATTTTCAGGGCAACAATTTTTCTCGAAATCTAACATCACGGACATTAATTTTGGCTCCCAACTCTGAACCACAAACCATGTAAGAAAGTTGAAAAACGTGTATGGAAAGAGGAGAGCATATTAATTCTATCAAGAAACCAAGAGCGCGGGGAAAATAGGCGTAAATTAGACTGACAACATTTACATGCACTCTTGAGGATGACAATTTGACTGTAGATACATGTATTAGATTCAAGACTATTTGTTCTTCACATTTCATTCACTCATCCTGTAAAATGCGCAAGTTAATTACTAGGGAGTAAAGTGTGCGTTAAATATTTAACAAGACGAATAGTTTTGTTTTATTGACCAGTTTGTGAGCTAAGTTATTTATACTGGATAAAAAGAGATTAATTCTAATATCTTTATCACAATTATACATCGGCAAGTAACGGAGACAGTATTCTATGTAGAATTAATGAACTTGTATGGCTTGAAGGACGTCATTGATTAGAACATGCAGATTATACTTTGCATCAATTGTCATATTCTATTATATTGAACAGTGACAAACCACGTGACAAAAGACAAGATGCAACAGTGTAATACATAAAAGAAACGTTGTCCATGTGTATGCCATTAAATCACAATACGACGCATGTAATGTAGACACCACATGGAAAGGTCAGATGAAGACTTATGTCTGTCCAACACTTCTGAAACATCCAGTTTTTATGTATCATTCACTCGATCATCCTGGCAGAAATCTTGATATAATTTAATAATTTAATAAATAAAGCCTCAAGGTTCACAAAGAATCTTTTCTCGATATGTGAGATACTTATTTGACGGCACGTGAAAATCCAAACTTCTGATATTTACAGGAGTCTTCGTGCTTGATGATCACATTGTCTTAAACTAATCTTCACCTACAAAACAACAGTTTAAATACTAACAGTGACATTCATGGATTCGTTCATTAGCCCAAATTGTTGATTCATCTTATAAGACAGACAGGATTGTTAGGAGAGGCCATGGATTACAAACCCCATCAAGTCACAAAGAGAAGTTCTGCGACCTTCTGTTGCTGCTCAAAGTACGGATATTTAACGAATCGTAGCTCCAATATACGAAAGGTATCGTTAGAAAAAAAATCGAAAGGAAGGTTTTAGGCCTACTTTCACAAATTATTTTGGTCATTGTTTCCCGCCTTACAAATTACAGAGTCCGGTTACTACCCTGATATTGCACTACACTTATAGGCCTACATATTGGGGGGGTCAGAAAGAGCACAAAAACTCATGAATCGCTGAATGAACTGTTTATCATTTGTCTGTGTAAAGTGATGCATGAACTGTCAGGAGAACTTACAGATAACATCATGATATGTCAATGATAAGGCAACAGTAAGACAAACTTAATTCTTATTCTGGACAACAGTCAACTTTATCCTTGAATAGATGGAAAACAATCAGCACGTGACCGTTAGACGCCACATAGAACTAAAGAAGCCATTCGATCAAATATCTCAATGCTGATATAGTTTATAATACTAAGATACAATGACATTAATTAATATGACTCACATATTTTCTCAATATGGAAAATGTTATTACAAATGGTTTTAATTCAAGTAAGGACATCATCTTTAATTTATTCTGAGGTCCGGATTTCAGTAAACTTTTTAATGTCCAATACAAGATTACTTATGGCGCCGCAATTTTAACCACGTTTACTTAATATGCAAATATCCAGTTAAAATAAATTTATTGTCCTAGTAATCAATGTCAGCGAACGACAAAAGGCATGAAATTAACGAGCCAATTATAAAAATTGATAGTACACTAATATTGACTTAAAATTTGTCAAACTAATCCTGAGATACCATGGGAGCCAAATAGTTGAAGTTTAATTAAGAGCACTTAATTGCTGTACCTAACATTTTCCATATATTCACTGTAACGAATTTCTTTGCCACTTTGTGTTTTGAAGCATTGGAAGAAAATCATTGAGCGCACTTGATTCATTACCAGGAGGACTATTAATATATTAAATTCAACATTTACTTGGAATATTCAATTTCTTTGTGTAGCTTGTTCGTAAGGATTGTAAAACACAAAAATTAATTCACTTATTTGGTTTTTTTCAAGATTCGAGTTTTATAAGACGTTTAGAAAATCGACTCACTTTTGAATAAATATTCAAAAATTCGGAATGGAAAGCTTTATGAAATAATGTACCAATGCTCTGGAAACATTCACTTCTAAATACTCTATGGTACAATGTCGGGCCACTGTTGTCCTTATACTAGAACTCTGTGTTACACCTAATCCCTGTATTTTGCTTTTAATGATACAAAAGCAAACAGAACCGTTACCATTTTTAAATAAATTACCATGAATTTATACATTATTTTTTTATCAATTATCGTTGTTTTAGACCTTTAGAATAGATCTGAAATTAGAATACAATTGACCCTGGTATTCGTTATATGGTGTTTTATTTGGTTTGTGTCATCTACCAGCTTCTGTCTCTAATATATGTGCAGACAATCTGAATCTAGTGAAGACATGACTGAATTTATTAACTTGCATATTATCCAAACAGATTGAAAACAAAATTCGCTAAATAATTTATACGTTCTTGCAACTGATGCATTATTTATTTCTTTCTTCCAGGTTTGAAGGTAATCATCTTTAATTTTTTTTTAAAAGATGGCATAAAAGTACTTGTATCTGCGACTACTTGAATTACCCAAACATCAGCAAATCCAAATGTTTCCAAAACATATTTTACAGATTTTGCCCATGATTTTCTATCTAGATGTACTTCTAACTCTTTAACCATTAGATTACTTGCACATTTTACAGATGTGGTATCTGAGCTTACAATAATTTTCAATCAATATCTAATAACATTAATTACACATAGTGTTCTTAATGGATATCTACCTATCTTTATATATAAAATTGAAGTCCGAATCAGGGGTTTAACGCGTTAATAATTCCATAAAAAATTGAAGTTGAATTGTTCCTGATTGTTTTATATCATATATGCCCCCTTTTCACCGTTAGTACATGGAACAAATGTTACTATTTTTTCATCTAAATCTAGTTTATGACTAACACTCATTGAGGGAAATATTACAAAATAATGTTTTAATTTGTACAATGATGTCAATACTCGTGCAGATAGTGACTCAAATGTTATTTTAAAAGAACCCCCAGTTTCGAACACTACCCTGGATATTAAAATCCATTTACAATTCCAATAGTTATCATTGTATGTAAATTTCAGACAATAAATAATGATTATTCAGTGTTTTTGTACCTCTTGTTTTCGTTTTACTTTTTATCTGAAATAATCATTGTACATCCATCATTTTTACAGAACAAATTTGCTGGTGTCATAGTGTATTATATCAATGGTGACTGATTTATAGTTGATAGTTAAAACATCACGATAGATATAGACACCGTTCAAACATCATTTAACTATCTCAACAATACGAAGTTGGTTAGAAATGTCTTCTCTGTGTTTATCGCCATCTTTTTATGAGTTTAGTCATTGATAAAACTGTGTAAATTGACAGAAAAGTTACTGAATGTTTTATTTAAAAGAAATGTGACATATATACATATTAAGCAAAATACAATTGCTCCAATGCCATAAAACAACATAATTGCATGTTTACGACTAAACCTCGTTATAATAGAAAAAAACGATGTTCACTAATGTTGAGTAATGTTGAGTACTGAATAAGTATTCAACAAGAATTGTAGATTAACATTAGTAAAAATGACCCGAGCTGCATGATGTGTGGATGTTATAACATGGTCTGTGGTCCACACCTCCCGATTCCCCTGGTTATGATAAAGTAGGGAAAATTGACATAAAACTATAAGATTGTCTCCATAAGAATTATCATTTCCCCACTAAAAATCTACTTTGACATGCAGATCGATTTACTAAAGTGATAAGTCGTCGGGTGAGAAGAAATGTAAAAGTACGAATGTTTATGAATGTAGTTGAAAATTTTCTGTAGAACTTCCATGAAATTAGATTGCGTGTAGTCATCAAAGAGCAGCAGACTCCCAAATATAGAAAGTTAATCAGATTCAAAGGAAATCTCATGTGAACAATTCTACTTATTTGCACTAATTACCGGAATCATGTGTAACAAATGTTTTGTATTTATTATACAATGAGTAACCATTCTGCATTATCTAATAGGCATCATTATGAGTCGACCTTTATTATTTAACAGACAGGGTATGCCAATGCAAACCATACGTCCATATTTCAGCGCCTCTAATGATCCGTGCGACGCCATATTTTAGGCGTTTTTACAACCAATCACAAATCAGGATTTAAATGCTGTAAGAAAGCGTACGCAAAAAGAACATACTTTGTGTCTCGTGAATGATTTTATAAGTAAAATAGGATGCTAAAATTTTACACACATGTTTAGATATACATCGAACACTTTTGAGCAATGATATTGCACAAATGGTTCATCGACTTTTGGGAGGACGAAGGTCTAAATGTCGCCAAAGCCGGGGGTTTTGGCGCGCTGAACATTGGGGAAGAAAGTTCATCAATGTGACAATTTTCTTCCAACATTTGTCTGTAATCAAATAATAGTGTTGTTTTGTCACTGGGGTTTAACATTGAACCAATAGACAGGGTCTGGCGATTTTTCCAGGCTTAACTGTGGAGGAGGACACCAGGCTTACGGCTCTGTAGAACCACCGCCTTTCCTTAAGCTAGCTGAACTGCTTTCTCGCATCACTAGTCACAGACAATGACCAACCGACCACGGGGGGCCCTGATAGACAATGTAATAAAATAATTGAATCATGTTAGCCAATGTTGTCGACATTATGTACAAGCAATACGAGGGACTTATATGTTCATCATGTCAAGAGTAGTAAATAAAAAAATATTTTCTTTACAAATTCAGTCGGCAGTAAAATCGCCTTATTTATTTGTTTGTTTTGGGTTTGACGTCGCACCAACAACCAATGTAATATGACAGCTTTCCCAGCTTTAACTGTGGTGAAAATTCCCATGAAACCGTCTGAAGCACACGTTGGATTGTGAGGTTCACATATTTTATTGCTGAACTGGTAGGCTAAAAGATCCCGGCAATATGTCATTCTGAATGATAAATTCGCTACAATATTAGATTGTTTGTCTACATACGAAATTGAGATTTCCACCTGATTCATATTGAGGAAAATCGAGAAACCATGGTATTCTGTATGATAAAATGCTTCAATGCGTGTGAACGTAAGTAAGGCATATATCATACAATAATTGTCCTTTCTAAAAGTCTATACCGATGAATGTAGCGAGTTCCAATCATTACTTATGACTGTCGATGTGTAAGAAAGTTCATAAAGCTTCTGATATAATCAAGTACATGCTTGTCTTATTGCTTCACTCTCGTACAATGTAGTGTTTGTCTTACATTTTAAGCCAAACAGATGGCTCTAATTTTCATAATTTCTCGTTTTTAATCCATGAAGAAGGTACTTATTCATGATGAATTTTCTTCATGATTAATTAATGTGCCACTTCTGCTTATTTCTGGTTGACGTGTGGGAGAGTGGTGGGCGGGCCAACGCCAAGTTTTAGAAATTGCTTGTTGTCAAGTATCTACGCTCTCTTCGCTCGCTTAGATTACTTAAATCCGAAGCATTTCTTAGTTAAACTCTAATCTAGATACAAAGAATGTTTTCACATTATGTAGTTTAACCGGTAAAAACCGAACACATGATACTTGTGTTTTACTGTCAGCACCAGAAAAAATATTTGACAGTCCGTTAAAATCTGTGGCAATATTTTTTTGTTTCCAATTTCAGTCTCTCATTCGCTACAATTAAATTGCTTGTTTAGGTTTTAATTTTATTGGGTTTGCAATTTGCGATGCCGGAGAAAATCAGACTCTTGTTCGTTAGTATTATTGTTCAGTATTAAAACTAGTTTCCACCAGGGACCTGCTGCATATACATATCTCAGCTAAGATGGCAGTTTTTATAAATCTTGCTAATGACATACATTTACATTGAACAGATGATAAAAGTTTCCAATGATAAAAATAATATGATCAGACACTTTTTTTATTTGCAAACTAGAGGTAGCATTTTTTTAATTTTAAAAACTGCTATCTTACCTAGTATACTA
The DNA here is from genome assembly GCA_008271625.1 of Lutraria rhynchaena. Taxonomy (NCBI): domain Eukaryota; kingdom Metazoa; phylum Mollusca; class Bivalvia; order Venerida; family Mactridae; genus Lutraria; species Lutraria rhynchaena. The sequence continues at coordinate 1,272,511 of VIBL01000051.1, forward strand.
GTAAGTTTCTGAAGATGGGTCCTGTTTCTGAAATCTTATGACGTGGACATTATTTCACAAAAAACTTTTCATAATCTTTGACAGATGTTCCGCATTTCGTGATAAAATCTTGTTTTATGTATTGAAATACAAAATGCATCCATTGTTCATTGGTATTCATCGAAATGAAATTTCAGCGGTTCCAAAGTTCTTAAGATATCCATATACAGTTATACTTCTAAAGTTACACCATAGTAAAACCTCATACAGAGAGCACCTCAGTATGGAGACATCCTCATTAATAAAACATGGTCAGATTGAACTTCTATACTTTTTCCATACTTCAATTTATTAAGATACTGAGATTTCAGATTGCTCCAGTTTGACTAATTGTGCCATATAGAAATTATGATCTAGTTCAGACCCTACCCTTGCCATATCCATTTTAATGAGAGACGGGATAACTTTAGTCGACTTGATATCAAGATGTATTTCTTAAGCTCAAATCCTTGTTTAATTACAACATTTTTAATTAAGATCTTTATGCTAGTTTTGGTAATTGATTTCACAAACTTTGATTGCCGAAAATGGAATGAATTTCTCATTGTAAGTTATTATGAATTCTAATTAATCGTTCACAAAAATTCAGTAAGGCATGGATTTTGAGGAGTCGTAGCAAACGTTGGTGCTCACGAACATTTCCATTTCTCAATGAGACACAAAACCAGACGGAATTAATTGGGTTTTGTAAATAGCAATATTTTTCTTGCTCCTTGGACTTGTCATAATAAATTAGTGACAATTAATACCATATAAATTATCATACAGTGATAATATGTTATGTTGCAGTGTGTTCAACATTAATAAATAAGTCCAATAATTATATCTATTAAATACTTATAAAAGCCAATGGACTCGTTGCATAAAGCACACAGTAGTTTGCACGCGTCCACAAAGCTTGGTTCCAGAAACTTATTCTTGCATTTACGGTCAGTTCCTCTAGATGATTTTAATTTTTATCTAACACAGAGAGTAATTAATGAATAAGTTAAAAATAGCTATTAGAATCATTAGTTAAAAGTGTAAAATATCTATTACAACCATTGTTTAATAAGTCTAAAATATCTATTACAACCATTGTTTAATAAGTCTAAAATATCTATTACAACCATTGTTTAATAAGTCTAAAATATCTATTACAACCATTGTTTAATAAGTCTAAAATATCTATTACAACCATTGTTTAATAAGTCTAAAATATCTATTACAACCATTGTTTAATAAGTCTAAAATATCTATTACAACCATTGTTTAATAAGTCTAAAATATCTATTACAACCATTGTTTAATAAGTCTAAAATATCTATTACAACCGTTGTTTAATAAGTCTAAAATATCTATTAAAGTCATTTATGAATAAGTCCTGAGTATTTAATAGAATTGTTTTGAGAATTTTTAGAAAATAGATAGAAGTAAACCAACATTTTTACTTGTTAATTTGGTCATTTACATTCACTAATTAATTTAATTCATAACATGTTCAGGAAAATGTAAAAATAAAACAATATATCAGTTAATATGATAAACAACCGCATATTAAACAAAGCAACACAAAGACTGACGTAAATAACTTTTGTTGAATCATGCTAAATTTCAAATAGAAAAGAAAATTTGACTTGATTTGAAATTCAAATTGGGAAACTGAAGTGTATTACATAATATTACAGGAAGAATATCAGGGAAATTGTCGTACATATAATAAAGTCAGGTTGATATAGTCGAGTAGTTCAGCACGGCCTGGATAAAAACTTTATTCTTCAATGCCAAACTTAATTACAGCATATGAATATTTTCGGTGTATAAATTTTCAATGAAATACTTCGCAATATGATTCTTTATATCCAAAACGATTACGGCAAGCTAATTAGATAAATACATCTAGATACATACGTGTAAATATCTATCTAAGATCACGCTGTGTCTTTACTGCACGTCTTTACTTTTATGGATAATAACCAGCTGAAACAGACAATGATAGATAATATAGAAGTTTACGTATATTTTCTAACGTGTATATAATTATGTGGACACACATCTTAAACAAATAATGAATTCCCCGACCAGTAAACACGAGTGTTGATATATCGTAAACAGTGGGAAATGTTAACATAATAGTGCTTACTTAACGAATGTATTTTTGTGTTTTCCCTCTTCACGTCAGCGTGTATCATCTTTTGGTGCGAAAAGGATATATAAAAACCAGATATTCTGGCAATTTATGCATATTAGACTGTCTAATACATCTCCTATTACCGTTTAGTGCCAATAAGACGCAATATGAGCAGATCAATCAAAGATCTTTTTTCTAGATCCTGTGTAGTATACAGTAATAAATAGTAGTAGAGAATTCGGATAGAGCAAAGAATCGGATGCAATGAGGTATTCATATTCTCCAGTTTACAATGGAGATGACTTATTCCGGACTTGAAAACAGAACGAAATTTTCTAACGAAAAAAACTAACCGGTCGGATATCTGATCAGGGGGATCATAGATCAATGATTGCAATATGTAAGTGGAAAGGTTTGTGATCAGATTTAATTGAGAAAACTTATTATAACGAGGAAGGAGAAATTGTCAGAAACTCGATGGTCGATTTTTTTCGTTTCCAGTTTGATTTCAGACATTCGCTGTCATTACTTTTCTTTTTTGCCGGTTCGAAATTTCAATCTGGAGGCAATTTTTATTTAGATTGTTTTGCGGTGGTGATAAAAAACTGTTAAATTCCTCGACAGCAACTCACATGATTTCTGAATGTCTAGAATATGTACGATAGTTTCAGTCACTAGAAAAGGTGATGAAATTATCATTTTCATTTAACTGTTAGATCGATACATGAGACGCTTCTGCATAAAACAGTAGAGTGATTCAATTTATCCCAAATATTCAAAAATATAAGTTCCGAACTTGTCCGAATATCATACTTTAAATATACCAATAGAAACTTCTAACCATTAGTACGTATTTCCAAATAACCCAGTCATTGATTAAAATACGATTCGCACCTGCATATTGCCTTATTCCGGTCTCCAAAAAAGTCGGAAACAGGGTTACCCAAAGTCATTGAATATGCATGTACGTTTAAACATATGCGTATGTACGTAATAAAACATATTCAAAAAGAAACAAAGGAAGGTTAGAAGTTTTGTTGAATTTTTATATTCATTTATCATTATCATGGACTTAAAATTCAAATACTTAGTTACAAGCTATTATTCATCAATGTTTATTTCCGCTTCATGTCAATCTAACTGAAAAACAAACCTTACTCGATTTACTGTCAATATCTAATATGAACAGGGTTTTTTTGATTACAGCATTATCAATGCAGACTTTCCGTTTTTTCTCGTCTTTGTACAATTAACGTCATATTTTGTAATTATATGGAAATGAATTCGTTAAATTGCAAGGGATTACAAATCTTCTGATCATTTACTAACTACAATGGCGGTCCGATTATGTGAATTTTTTAAATGTTCCCTAGACTTCTACCATGATTGTTCACAAACAAGTGCTCTTCTCTTGAAGACAGAAGCAATCCGCGGAAGGCGTGGAAAAAGTCTGGTTTCCGCTAACATGACCGGTCCGCCTTTTTGTTCCGGCCATAGACGGTATTGGTCTCTGTGTTTTCTCGGCGATATTTTCATTCTTATATGAACTATATATTCTAAAAGATATATCAGTTATATAAAAGTTCTGCCGGCCTACCGACCATATGTTTGTAGTGTTTAGCGGAAATCAGCGCATTTGTTTTGCCCAATATGTTGCTTCATGTATGTTTATTTATTTGTATCAATAGATTCCTCTAGCTTCAGACCTGTCGGAATGAAATATTTCATGTGAATAACATAGTACCAATAGAAAAATATCATGATATCCCACTTCTTAGTCTAGACAGACACAAAACTAGATAGATATCTTGTGTATATGTTCGTATCCATCTGCACAGAATAAATATTCATACCATGATGACCATGAATGGGAAAGTGATGTCATATATATATATATATATCAAAGAAATGCGTCTTATAAAACAATCGCCATTTCAAAACATTCGAACGAGGACAGGATGGGTTAAACGGGAAAGAATGGAACATATATGAAAGATGGAGTAATGATAGATATGTTCTTATAAAATTATTTATGTCATATTACGTGTTCCTCATTAATCAAACATAGTGGCTCATTGTTAAGTCGTACATTTCTGATTCAAGCTGGTTATTATAAGCCAATAAGTTTAGAAGATATAGCTGATATTCTAGAAAAAAAGCAAACGTGACTACAAGTTGCAATGGTAAGATACAGTCGTAAGATGTTAACCTTGGTAAAATATATTTTAGAATGATTCCGTGCGACTGATGAATGCAGACGAAGGACAGACGATCTTTCGGGCGATCTGATGATGAAAGTTAACGATAAGGGAATGATTTGTACAGCCGGCATATTTTACTTGGGTTTCGTCTGTGTCCTTGCAGCTATATACCGTTGTGTAATAAGATCATCGTCTCCGTCAAAGACTATGCTTCCATAGAAACGTTTGTGTGATATATATACGTTTATGCGTTTCTTCAGACATCCTTAGAGGGCAATTAATGTAACCAAATAGTTTCATAACGTATAGAAAAGTGTCTCCATTTATAACTTCTGAAACGTTCAACGGTACTGACACAGGAATAATATAGACTATATAGCGAACTCAGACGTTATTATACGTTTTATGATTAACGTAGGAGAATATAATCATGGTTAGGGTTACTTGTTAAAACATAAGGGTCAGCACCCAAAGGAAGGAAAGATTGGGTAACTCTTATCACGGCTCTGGTTTCATAAATTTATTTACTGCAGATAAGGCCGGAAAAAATGGTTATGTTGAGCCGATCGATCCTGTTTATATACAAACATGTATATATTACAATGTTGTACTTTGTCAAATGTCAAGCATGTTGTAACATTATCCGAAATTTTGCTTTCACAAGTGTATTTTCGATAGACTGTCATGAAAATATGTTCTTATCACACACATTAACGAAAACAAGCCACGGGCATCACAAGGTATGGATCTATTGAGCTTCACAAAATTAATACTCAAACACTTATTATTTGCCATACGATACAAACCAACTCATCCATTGGTGTCGGTCGCCTACCACCCCATAACAGATTAGTTGCAATGTGTTTATATATTGTCTGTGCATTTTATATAAATAAATTGAAGTTCTGGTACATTAACTTACAACAATACATATCATTCCATCACGTGATCACCGAAGTAGGAAATTGTTCTCAGTTAGAGCAACATTTTTTTATAAAATCAAAATGAATGAGGGGGGAAACATCATTCACATTATTGCAGGCGTTTATAATGTCTAAGATTTGGGTTAAAAGAGAAAATCGGTACAAATTGGCTTCCTAGAAATAACAGAACAGATTCACCAGCAAGCTTGTAAAAGACTTCCTCAATTATCAGGCGTCATGTTTAGTTACATGTGTCTTGCCTGAACAAATTTGTGCAATCTCATCATGTTATAACTACTTAGTATATAATCTGATATTTAAACCTGAGTACTTGATACAACATTTATCACGTCTAGATTCCCTGAAGCATGCCTTTTCCCTGGCGTTTGTACTAAATAAGGCCGGAGTAGTCTAAAACTGTACGTGGACGATTTCAGTTTCAATGGAAGATCGACCAAAATTAGCAAATCCGCCCCTGATAAGGAGCCGTGGATCGCTGTATCGTTTACTTGATGAGCTAAGTTATAATGTTTCATGCACGTTCTTTTGTAATAGAGCAACAAACATCTACACTAGAGTAAAACCCCACACTGGGGTCATCTTAATATTAACTCCACTTTGTCATTACGACCACTTATTTTCTGACCGGCTTTCAAAAACATAATTCCCTTAAAAACGTATAAAAAATTCCACCTTCCCTAAAATACTGCCTTCTTCAAAGCCCAACAATCCAAACCCGCCCTACAAACAGGAAAATACAAAAAAAGTTATGAAACAACGATTTAAAATCAAAATATGCCGAACTGCAGTGTTGGAGTTATTTGTTCAGCGTACATAACCGATGTCGTTGTACCATTTCTTGGTGAAAAAGGTGAAGAGTTTACGCTGGTTTTGGACATTTGTGACAAGAAATAAAGTATTGAAAAAAATTATATAACGTAATACTGATACAAATTTTGACAATCTCTGAAAATACTTCGCAGATATTTTGGCATGAAATAAATCATAGGCATCAACCATCCATGTTTTTATCAACACCATTAACCCTAGATAAAGCGGCTTATTCAACGGTGGCTTTTAAGTTAATAGTATAATTAATCATAAGGGTTTAACTAAATTGGGGTCAGCACCTTTACAAGACGAAAATATCAATGAATGTTGCCAATAATATTAAGTGGACATAATGAAATTTATGGAAACTAATCATTTATTGGCGACAATGAGTTCAAGATCGTTGTCATCTGAGAGAGAATCTGCCATTGAATTTTTTGGTATTTTATGGATTATTTTAGCGATTCCGTACTTTAAATAATAAAATCATAGAGTTTGTTATCATGTTTAATGTCAGTATATGACTTCTTGTGGGTATAAAAGGGGCCTCCGTGGTTTGGTGGCTATGGTTTTTGACTGATAGTCATTAACCCCTCAGTCTTGTGAGTTCAAATCCCCCCCGCGTAATTAAATGCTTTTTTATAATTTGACTAGTGTACAGAATTCTTTTTGAATTGTAATATTCTGAGAAAACTGAAAACACAAAATTGAGATTTGAACTTAGAGATTGATCCCAAGTTTTATAACCTCGGACCCTGGCCACCATTTATAACGAAATATTTCCAGAAATATTTCCACCTAAACAAATCTCAAATGGGAATTCAGTTTAAATTACAAACCAGTCTAATAAGAATATTGCATGACGAAAGTATATTTCTGAACAAATTTGACAATAAAACGTTATAAATACGGCATAACGTCTGTCACACAAGATGTTCACAATTCGATTGCCTTTAATTGCAGATAATTCCGAGATGAAAAGATCGTTGAAATTGTATTGTGTTGATAGGAATCATCAACAGTGTTTTATCATTAGTTGATACAATCTGCAGACAGATGTCTGTCAAATCTGAATTACATGCCATCTGGGAACCAGGGCTACCCTTCAGTACATGTTGTTAACAAAACAAAACAAAACAAATGAATCTCTGAATGGGACTATTTTAAAGTTTTGTCATATTAACCAGCTACCTTAGGGTACAAATCGCTCATAATTTAACCAAGCTGTTTTGAATACACTATAGAGGACAGTATCCGAAAACCTGATTATCCGAAATATATGTATAGAAAAACTTCCCCGATATCGGCATGCGTTTCGAAGATAAGAAGTACATACGTAAGTAGTCGTTAACGGAAAACAAAATTAATCATCAATCATTTTTCTCTCCTGGTCTGAGATTCTGATTAGAATTCAGCTCGTTCATTAACCAACAAACATTACGTCGTGTGACAGGGTCACGTGATGTGATAGTACATCATTAATGACACTGCCTCAATGGATATGTCATTCATTAAAATAACGATGTAATTAGTATCCAAGTAACAAATATATCACATTTCTTATCAAACATTGAAACTCTTTCTGACAGATTTTTTTGCAGTATAACTCCTGAAGACCGGACCCCTTTCGGACTGGGTCGAGGAATTCCAGTTTTCAGAGTATTATTGAGTTTAAAGAGAAAAAATGGGACTTGAAAAATCATACTATTTTCAGAGAATTCCATTTTTCAGGGAGTCCGGTATTCAGGGGTTATACTATATTTCTGCATCCGGCATTTCGAATTGAACTTACAGTTTGTTCCCCATATTTGGTGTTTCTATGAGTTGGGGAGGGGGGTGAGTTGTTGGTGTTTGTATGTGGGGAGGTGTGTTTGTGGGGGGGGGGGGTTCGTGTTTGTCATTTGAAGTGAGTCCTTTTCTTGTATTTATGTATTTATGTCAATCTATAAGCCCAAAAATAGACCGTAAATTCTGTGAAAAGGTCTAATTGTTGAATTTTTGCATGTTTTAAGAAAACTTGCCAACAAATCACATGGGGCCTCTGTGGTCGAGTGGTTATGACCTCTGATTAATAATCACAATGTTCTTGCTGCTGTGAGTTAGAATCCCTCTAATGACCAGAAAAAAATCACAGGTGAGGAGGCTGTCCACCTAGCTTACGGAAGGTCGGTAGTTCTACCGAACTAAGTGTATACTGGGGTCTCCCTCCACAGTAAAACCTGGAAAAGTCGCAAAATGACAGGCTGTTGGTGCGACGTTAAACTCAAGTGAAAAAAAATCAAGCCTGCATTAGGTTTATTCTTGGATCTTAGTGCATAAAGAACTCAGAAATTTTGATGAAATAATCAAAATAAAATCTCGAAAATGCTATGATAGGATTATGCCATTACTTACTGAATTCATGTTGTTTTGACAAGGGAATTTCAGAATTCTGGTGAAAACATAAAAAAGAAAATCCATTTGCGAAGTCATATACAAGTAATGGATCTGTCAAGTTAAGTTACATATTGCGAGATATCATCATCAGCAAGGCCTGAACAATTATTTTGTATTGTTATGATTGCATGCATTCTTTTTTGTAGACTAGTAACCCAGGAATCGTGGTTACATTCGACGATTGAGCGCTTACAGGGTCTTTGTCAGCAGTTTATTACTATTTATTTAAACCACTAATTTTATATCAGACGTCAGATGTGTCTCTTTTTTTGTATAAATATGGGTTAGATTTGAGATCATTTGCTAACCCAAACAGTAAAAATAAGACGATGTCCCAGGATGTTGTGGGCTTAAGAGAGGGTCGAGACACATGTACCTGTTGGACTTTTGTTCCAGAGCCCCTTTTTAGATGAAGTGGTTACAGGAGAGGAGATGAATGACGAGTAATCGAACAGAATGGACATATATAGCAGGCAGGCATGCTGGCTGGCTGGCTGGCTGGCTGGCTGGCTGTACGTGAGATGGAGGAGCTTGTATTAGTATCGCGTGAACTGGTTAGATCAACTAGCCGTGGTACATTTCTGGGTTCCATTTGATCATACTACAAAAAAATCATGTTTACATTGCTAAACTAAAGAAATGACGGTAGGTCGGTCAAAAACTTTTCTTGTCCATTTTTTAAAACATACTTTTGTATATTGGAGGTACGATTCGGCCCAAATATTTTCGTACTAAAGATTTTGATCTAAGACTTTATGGTCGGCGCTAAAAAACTGGATCGGACGGGTAATCGTAAAAACGACCATTTTTCTGGCCCTATAGATGCAATCAATATGTTTTATAGTGACGAGTAATTTTGCCACGACAATTTTTATTCAGGGGGAAAAACTCGTGTATTCTCCCTGAATTATGTATAAGCTCGGTGATATTCCATAGCCATTCATACAACACAGCTTATAAAGATACAATAATAGGCAAGAAAACATAGAAGTCTAGGGTCGGCGCAAAAAATAGATTCGGTCAGATTAGTGGAAACCAGGAACTTTTTACACCTTATAATCATGCACAGAAACCCCCAATTCATGGTTGGCCTGAGAATACAGGCCATCATGTGATAATTAGAACATTCAATTATACCACTAAATAACGACCAACAGTCTTTTCAATGGCCATATTTCTTCTCTCACATGAGTGGCTTTGTTCAAGGGTTCTGCTGTATATTTTCCTTTGACATTTTATCAATCCTTTGATTCAACAATTCATTGATGTTCCATTTATCATCATGAACATAAGAGATGACTTTGAAATGAATACATGTATGACACTGTTATAAGCTGCCAATCATCCGCAAAATATTTAGAAAGCTCGACACGTTTTCTAGATTCATCCAATACAAAGTAAGAAATCACTTTAGTGGTAATTTTATGGTCCACTAAGTATTTGTAAATTTCAGCCGAAGTATTAATGTATTGAAATTGGTGACTTTTAACTCAGTAATTCTAGCGTTAAGCATTGAGTGGAGCAAAAATCAATTAATACGTCCAATGAAAAGGTAAATTCATCGATAGTCATATTAAGAGGTCCGAGTGATTTCATTTACTAATTTTCAGACCTATGCTGTGAGCGTTAATGACTAGCTTTGTAAAAAAACTTTGATAATGAACTGTTAGATGTGACTATTAAAACGCTTGTTACATCAAAGCTTACTCTCATTTTTATTAAATTAATGCCGTGACAGAAAAATCTCCCCAGTTGTCAGAAAATATCTATACCTAGTGATTGTTTTTTTTTCTGCTGTCTTTAAAATTTTATTAATATAATATATGTGACCCCTAGAATGTTAACAAGGTTTTTCTGTGGTTTGATCTGGTGACCGAGTTTTTGACCCCAGATGACCTATGTTCGAACTTGTCCAAGTCATGTCATTGAGACGAACATGCTGACCCGGGCTGATGAAGATTCACTCAAAAGTGTGACCACCAGAGTGTGAACAACCTCCAGGTTTGGACGACGGGCTCAGGTGAGCTAAAAGAGCAAGCCCTTATTTCCATTGTTTATTAAAGAGAAACTGTACTGAAATTTACGGTGGTTAGGTTTTACACTAGATATTTTCTAGAATGCAATGTATTTGTTTTGGTTTATCGTAGGCATCAGTATTATCATCGTCGTCGTCATCGTTATCTTCTCCAAAAGCATTATGTTATCAGCATATTGTCATAATCATCTCAGTCTAAGTCTGGAATCATCAACTTATTATATGACGAACGTTTCTTTACATGAATCATTCGATTCAAAGATGGACGGCGGCAGATATCGGATGTAATATATCAACCAAAAAAATCATAAAGAACAAATGCCGTGCCCAGGGTCCTCGGGCCCGAAACAGATATTTGTTGATCAAACGCTCGCTATTTTCAGCAAAGCTTGCGGGTATTTGGTGACTGATTGGTCGCTAACCAATGGAGCATACCCGGAATGATGCTATTTAACTCTGGCATATTCCTACACAAAAACTTAACATAGAAATCCAATCCAACTATTAGAAATAAAAGATCGATGACTTCATAATGTTACTGTTGTTGGTGGAGATTATTAAATCTTCCTTAATCACTTTCTACTGTTCAGAATTGAATAGAACAAAGGAGCTCCCACTGCATTTCCCCTAAAACAATCAATTATCAATTATTGGTTTCATTTTAAAGTTCAAATCAATAAATGGTATCAAAATCCATTTATTTATCAAAATGCATCAATGAAAAGTAATACTTTCTGCTCGTAATAAACACCTTTTAAGTCATTGTACACTGGAGTAGCCCTGAACACGCTGAAAAGCCAGTGATAATTAAACCCCCGGAAATTGTCTAAGAATACATCAGTTCAATTTGAATTTCGCAGCGTCAGGCTTTTAACTGGAAAAAAATGTGAAAGCGAATGACGTGGTATTTTATATGGTATAAATTGATATTGATGAGATATTGACCCAATGTATGCATTACAGTTATATTGTATATTATAATGTACGTCATACTCTTTTGTCAAATATATATTCCTGTATAGTATACGTGCTGAACTTCTTCAGATGGTATAAAAAAGGCATATAAGTACAAACTCAATGTTGGGAGTGTACGTTAAACACAGGATGGTTTTTCATGACGCGACTCTTTATTAATTATTATGTAGGCACATTTAACGCAAACTAGGATTTAAAATAGACATTTTGATTACATAATGTGATACATCGATCTAGAAATGTACCATTAAAATATATATAAGATGGCGTTTCTGGGTTAAATGGCAATGACAAATATCTAGCGCCGAGAAGTTAGACAAATTTTGTGCAATATTGGGAGTTTTTTGACCGTTTAAAAGACTGAAATGACAATGCCGCTGGTTAATACAATACGGGTGTGTGTTAAATTAATTTTGTTGGTAGGCTGTGGTGCGGATGCAAGACAACGAGTTGCGAGACCCATTCCTCTACCTAACATGGCGCTAACCAGCTCACCGTTCTATACTTTTACCAGTCTTAGTAAAGTGAAGTGTTTGTCTGAGTGTATGTTGTACAATTGTTCGTCTTTCAATGCTGGTGATGGGCTTTGTGAATTAATGGATACATATCTGTGTGAAGGATTTGAAGTGCTTACAGCAAGGGTAGGATTTCAATACTATGACGTCGAGGTCGATGAAATGATACTGGTTAGTATATTTACAGTAAAACACGGTTATAGTGACCTCTGATACAGAATTTTTCCCGGACACCATCTCCTTTATCAATTTGTTGTAGATATTGTGAAATATGAAACAAAACTACTTTTATCTTTAAAGTATTAATTTCCAAGCCTCGTGTGTTGCGGTACGTGTACAATAAATCTACGTTCTAAGTCTTCTAGATATGTGCCACAAATGATAATATCGCCTACGATAAATACAGTCAAACCTGTGTTCGCAGCCACCTCCGACTGAAGACCATCCTGTGAATAAATGTCATTCTTCGAAAAACCGTCACTGATTATATAGAACAAACTGACTTCCGAATAAAGGTCATCTGTCAATAAAGGCCACATTTGGTCTTACCTAACGTAGCCTTTGTTCACAGGGTTGACCGTATAATGAAGTTGATTATTCCGGTCCTCAGTAATTCACAATAATAAATAACCGTCTTCTACTGTATTTTAAAGCTTTTCTTATCTTCATTACAAATATGGTTTATTTTCTTTGTTTTTTTCCAAAGTTACTATAAAAATTAATGAAAGGAATATACTTTGTGCGTCATTTCTCTCGGAGTAAATGCTATTTCTATAACTGTTTATTATAACTTAATGCACTACATACTTTTATGCGTTTACATTGAATACGAGTATATAAATGATGAGCATTAATAGTGAACCGGTTAAAAATTGGAATGACTGTGTCTTCGTCATTTTACCGAAATCATCAAATTTCATGAAATTCGCCGTTTAAGTCGATTAGCACAGAATCAAGTTTTGGCGGCAGTCAATGAGATATGTATGCATTTATTTATTATTTTAAAATTATTTTAAGGGTGAGGTTTGGTAAATTTACGTTCTTTTTGCCTGACCCCAAGTTTCGTAAGTCTACAACAGCCACAAAACTCCATATAAAGTATAACACCTGAAAACCGGCCATCCTGAAAATCGGAATTTCCTAAAAATCGGACCCATTTTTTCTGTTCTATAATCGATAGCTCTCGGAAAATCGGAGTTTTCAGAAAACCGGGCTTCTGGCCTCGTCTGAAAGGGTCCGGATTTCAGGGATTACATGGTACCACACTTTCGCAGATGTTTGCGTTCATGTTTTATGTCCGTATTTACGAACAACAAACAGTTTGGTGCGGACAAATTGGTATAAAGTCACTATTTTTTTCTGCCGCCTACAGTCCTTGATCTCTGTGAATGTTCGGCTGATATTTCCATCATTTTGCAACGGAATTACAAAAACATAATTTCACATCATTTGGTAAGCAGGTATACTTTAAGTCCATTCCGAACAACCTTTACCCCAGAACTAAAAAAAAATATTAGAAAAAAGTCTTATATACTGCATACCTACCAACCCTACATTTTGGGGGTATTATCAGAAACCAAGTATTTATGTGTTTTATTTACTGTGTTCCACAGGTGGCAGACACGTTCAGAAATGAAGCTGATTGCATAGCGTACGGGGAGTGCTCACCTAAATGTTGTAAGCATTAATAATAGTAATAATAGTAGCAGTAATAAATTATTACAAGAATAACCCTATTTAATCCATAGGCACTCGGTTTCCGTGATTTTTATGCCCGCACACACGCGTTACATTTTTGTTCAACATGGCGTGCTACAGCAAGAGCGAGGTTCCGAAAAGCGCACGCATTTCAGAAGGATGGATATCGTCACTTCCGTCAATCAGCGAGTATAGCAAGTGATTTACCTTTAAATTTTTCATATAGCCCTAGCAACGGCATGAAGATTTTTTTAAACAGATTTGCGTTGCTTGATGAGTTCAGAATAAAAAAATAACGTCTGTACGGGTATAAAAATCATGGAAACCAAGTGTTTAAGCTTAGTCAAAGAAAAGGACGACCTGATACTCGGAGACGATGCCACTGCTTTAGGTCAATTGATGTCTTCCTTTGTTAAATTGTCTTGACCACACTGACATTGAAAAGTTGTATGCCCGCAATGAAGTATTTTGTTTTCTTTTACCGAGAAAATTGTCACTTGGATATTTAAATTAAATTCAGCACGTATAAATGTGTGCCTATTTATGAAGAAACTGAATACATTTATTATCATAAAATGTACCTATTGTGATAGTATATGGTTACACTAACATGCTGGGAACGTCAGGCCGTAATGAAAAATATACCAAGCTTGCTAATGACACAGAGCAACTTACGCGCCATTACCTTGATGACGTCACGAAAGAACGTCAAAAGGCATGTCAGGTTCTTAAAGACTATAATATAAAAAAGAATTAATAAAATACGTGCCTGACGGCAATTTGTATCAAAATAGTTTGTACATAATAAAGTAGAAGATTACAGATGTTTAGCAATTTCATGACAACTTTCTCGTAGTATGCATTATCGACTTGTTTATCTAATATTGTTGTTGATTAATTTAAGAAATAGAAAATACTATGTTTTTCTTATATTTAGACCTGCCAACAACAACAACTACAATGGCACCAACAACGACAACAACAACAACTACACTATCGCCAACAACGACAACAACAACAACTACACTAGCGCCGACAACAACAACAACTACACTAGCGCCGACAACAACAACAACTACACTAGCGCCAACAACAACTACACTAGCGCCGACAACAACAACTACAATGGCGCCAACGACAACAACAACTACACTAGCACCAACAACGACAACAACAACAACTACACTTGCGCCAGCAACGACAACAACAACAACTACACTTGCGCCAACAACGACAACAACAACAACTACGCTACCGCCAACAACGACAACAACTACACTTGCGCCAACAACGACAACAACAACAACTACCATTGCGCCAACAACGACAACAACAACAACTACACTTGCGCCAACAACGACAACAACAACAACTACACTAGCGCCAACGACAACAACTACGACGTTGGCAGCTCCCGGTCCTGGCGAAGTTAGCTATACATGCTCCAATGACAATGAATGTACTACACATAACTCAGACTGTAGGAATAATTTAATCTGTGAATGTATTGCTGGATACAGTCATGATCCCTCAACAAAAACATGCGTTACAAGTAATTTACCTTATAATAATTATCCCCATAGTATATCCATCCTGTAAAAGTGTCACTGCAAGTAGGCGCTCAGGGTAGGGAGGGTTATATTTATAAAACAGAATGTATACACATCTATATACCCCATGAAACATTACCAATGCACATCTAGAACACTGTTACAGTGAAATTAAGAATATTTATGTTACTATGTCCAAACTTCACTAATTTCATGACTTTGACAAAAATAATGGCTTGGTTTGATAAACTAATTATTTTAGTATATCTTAATCTTTAGTGCATCCGAGTTCACAATAACTGTATTTTATTGTATATAATTAAACTGATTTAAATGTCCAAATATTATGCAATAATACTTTTCACTGAATTACAACATTTCTAATGCGTTCAAATTACGTTCACACAAAAATATATGTATGTTAATGCTTAGAAAATAATCTATGCCATCTGAGCCTGCGTAGCTCAAATTGTACATGGACCTCAGATGTGTATCGACCTCTAGTATGTACGTTGTTGTTGAACACATTATGTCTAAGGCCTTTTGTTGTTAACCACTGATCATTCCACTGAGTTCATTTGTTGGTAGTACTGGTGCAACATCCATGAAAAATTGTTTGGTTAACTATCAATTAATAATATAATTGAACTAGTGATGAAAACATTGGTAAACCCACACTAGATTGCACTTTTTTCTATTTGGTTAAAGATTTTGATTTGATGAGTCAACAGATACCCATTTTACTTTTTGTACATGCACAGATCCACAATCATATTTGCAGAAAGCGCTTTGGAATTTACATGTTTTTTTTGCTGTTCATTATATGTATATGATTCATGTCTATCATTGACACTCACCAGACAACAAGCAGTAATCTACAAACGACGGACCATATTTTCATTTGGAACAAACAACTTTAGATGCACCCTTTCAGAATGTTTCAAAACCAAGCTGTAGTCTCAGAAATCATCAGAACACAAAAAGTCTTTAACGCAATAATCAATATTTCATCATTTTTTTCACATTCTCTCTCCTTACAGTCTTATTTTACATTTCAGCATGTCCAGGTGGCTATGGTGAAACATTTTCATTGACCACACAATATTACATGGGTAATTATGATATTACCATGTATTTTGTGAGTGATATTGAATCCTGTTTTTCTCACTGTGTCGATGAACCAGGGTGTGTCAGCATTCAATTTGAGATCATATTAATGGAGTGCCATTTATCTTCAGTGACCAAATTCTTTGACATTGATAGTTGGTATGACGACTTTTTTTTCGATTATTACCAGCGTAATTGTGCATGATCATCATGGACAGCCAGTGTTATCAGTGTTTTGACTCGGAAATGGTTTATTCTTTTATCAAACAAGGAGATAATTATGTTTGTTAATTATACATGGCCATATCAATATTATATAGTCTGTCTAAATTAACATCTGTTTGTAACTGTTAACATGTATATCTATTATGCGTTTGTACACAGGTACTGTCATTTAATTCTCAATCAACTTTAATGGTTTTTGTTGTTGTTGATTTGCAAATAATCACAAAAGAACAGGGATGGGTGCGCTTTGTTTATTTTAATTAGCAACATGTAAGAACTATACAACAATTCTTAATAATACAGACTATTAGCATACATGAAAAATAAGTTTTATTTCAGTAACCAAAAAATACCAAACACAGATTTGTAATTTCAACTCCTATATTGACAATATGAGACATTGATTTAAGTTTGTGAAATTTAATTAATCATATACTAACATTTATACATAAAAATCAATACAATTTATTTGCTAGCAAAGGTGTGATTGGTTGCTGATCTAAAAGGTGAAAATTTTTTGTCCACCAAATAAGACCCAGAAGCAATCCATAGATTGAATAAATGGACAGATACAAGCAGGAACTCAGCAGGTACTTGCCGTACATCAACACATGTTTAACAAGTATTTGAGGAGAATGGGTTTCCCCTCCCATATATCCCCTCAGATTTACAAAACTCCCATGATCATCCATTCCACAGAAATTCACAAATAATCACAGCCTTTTTTTTGTTAGGTATGTGATGTGTAAAATGTGGTAAATGTTCACATTTTTTCTGATGTACTACTCAACTTTAATAATCGGTCATCTGGATTTTTAAATATTTCATGAATACATGAAATCATTAGAACGTTTACGACAATCAATTATTTTAGTCAATAACTTATGGATAAACAGATAAAGGTTGTATTTAAGAATGAGTAAAGATTATGAATAATAAAGTAGCATTATACTACAAGTACACACTGATCTAACTAACTTCTTTGTAAATATAAGACTTAACGACGCAATCTTCTACCCAGATTATCAACAAAATAAGACCGACAAAATCAAGGGAAATAACTGTCCCACATCAATTATCCCTTAAATAAACAGAAACATGCAGATAAATACAGTTACTCCCAAAATTATAATTAGAATCATCAACTATTGTTCAGTGAAACTCTGTAGACATTGAAAGTATTACAAATTTTTCTTATCCAAGCATGAAGTAGAACAATTATTTCAACAAATAACATAACAAAATTCATGCAGAGTACGAAATAAAACATGATTGTTTTAAGAAAGGAATCATATAGCATTCAAAAAACAATGAGTAGGATCTTTAAAGTAAATTTAAATTTCAAAAAAATCTAAAAACTGACTCAGTGCCACAGAAAAATAAAAATTAATAATAATAAAAACTAGAACAGTTCGGACCTGTGAAAAAAACCACCTGATATTACAGCAAGTGCAAGTTTCACCTGTATCACTATACACAAAATAGTCCAAATTTAAATTTCTATATTTTTGAAAATTCAACGATTGTTTAGAGTAAATGCCAATACATAAGTATTGACTTCAAGGATTAAAACATGCAGAAAGGAAATATTCATGTATTGAAACAGTGTGCATGTTTTGTTTTATACGTCATTAAAAAATGGGTAGAACTCTACGTAAAACACACAGCATGTACAGTAATACATGGATATAATGAACTCAGATAACTTGAAGAATTGCTGTTAAATACAGTAAAACACAGTTAAATTGAAGATGGATATAATGAACAATCAGATACAGGTAAATACAATAAAACACTTTTATAGCGAACTTGGTTATCACAGAGTAGGATAAAGTGAAGACTTCATTTTTCCACAAGCACTCCTTTATTTCTTTCAATGTTTATTGATATAATGAAATAATTAACATTTAAACCTTGGACTATTCTGTATTGGAGCTATTAATTTCAATGACACAGTATGTACTGATTAGTGTTTTTTCTAGTTTTAAATAATAGAGAACATGAGTAAAATATGACTCTACATCTCATAATGATATGTTGTACAGAAATTGCTTCAAAGAATGAGAGTTGCCACATAACACGTATGAACTAACATAAATATTCAAAAAAAAAAGTCAAGTATTTTTTTTCCCCAATTTTTACTTACATACTTATATGCAACTCCTAATTATGTCAGTAATAAATTCATTAATAGATTTCCTGTTTGACAATCTATCATGTTCTAAGGTTAGAAACAAATAAATTGTAACCCCTTTCTGTATCTGAGCTATAAACAGTTTAATGCCAAAGCCTATATATAACACATACAATGATAGGATTAGTCATGGATACAAGGAATGTTGAAAAACAAAATATGGTAAAACCTCACTTAATGACCACTCCACTATACAGATCACCTCATTATAACAACCATTTCCTTTCTGACCACTTTATAAAATTTCCTCATATTCGAACGCGATACACAGACTACCAAAATGTTAAGCCAATTATTTTGATCCCACAGTGGTCCTAATATCAAGGTGTTACTGTATATGGAGCTACAATTTAATTCATCAAATAAATGCATCAGATGGATTTCAGAGAAGTTTTTGTTAACAAGTACAACTGTATAGCACAGTAAAACCTTGATATTAAGAATGCCTCTGAACAAAAGAATAGCCTTCATATTGAGGTGGTCTCAATGCAAAGTTGAAATATGGAGGAAATGTTGAGATCCAGTCTGAAAATAACTGGTCTTTACATTGAAGTGGCTGTAATACTGAGGGGGTCCCTAAAAGAGGTTTTACTGTATTAGTACAGTGAATACATGCCCCACGTAAATGCCTCACGGTATAATCAGTGCTACTATATGCAATTTCTAAATCAGAAATATGCATAAAAATAATGGACTAAAATTCTTCTCAAAGATCACTAAGATCACTCAGGGTTTGAGTTTACCTAAATCAATATGGAAACCAATCCAAAACTCAATATGATTGGTAGATTTTCAGCTCAGTCTAGAAACTGTCCAAAGGCAAGATGCCATAATGAGGTTTACATCTGAACTCATCTTACAGCCTTAGGCACGGCAATACTTCTTGTAAAACTCAGGAGTTTTGAACCTCGGTGCCATCTATTGATTCAGTGGTCACTATGACATGTTGGTTAGGCTCCTCAGACTTCATCACAATTTGTTGAACTTGATTGGTACTAGGATTTAGGGCATATAACATATTGTCACCATCTTGTACAACAGTTAAAACATGGGCGGCCTCAAGTTCCTTTTCTGTCAATGTTGTCTAAAATACAAATATCAAAATTTCTGATTACTGGGCCATTTGGAAAGGAACAATATTAACCTAAGCAGGCAACATTCACCAAGGTGATAACAGTTTAAATAAACAAATATTAGCATGCAGTAATACATAACTATCTATTCCTGAGACATTTTAAATGAAAAAAACAACAGCTCCTTAAGGGCTATATCAACCAATATGATATAGTTTATTTAATTTTTTTTTACTGGGGTTTGACGTCCCACCGATATTGAATAGGAACAGTTCAACACCTAGATCACTTTTGTGAAAGCTGCCGACTATATATTTAGTTAGATAAAAACAAGTGAATGAAAACACTGTCATAGATGAAAGTTGAAAATTTAAAAAAAAATGGAAATCAAAACAATAAAAACCAAGAGGGTAAAGACCTGGGAAAAACAGACATCTGGTACATTCTGGAAAACTTTCACCCATGTTAGTTTTTCAAGTATTTAAATGGCAATAACAACTTTTATGTTGATACAGGAAGTGTTTTTCAAAACAAATTGTCTCCCATTCTTTGGTTCTATTACAGTATAAAGCCAGTCAAAAATTAACTAAAGCATTTTTTAGCTACAATGCCATGCTGACGATCATGTGCGCTTCGATTGGTATATTGGGAAGTTCACACATTGATCAGATGATATAATACTGTGAGATTTCTGTGATAGCTGAAGAAGATTATTTTTTGGGCTATTTCCGTCAATGCTTCCGCATGCTTTTTAGCAACTAGTTTCAATTTCTTTCTAAGTTTCACGGGAAGCTCAAGTGTCTACCCTCTCACCCTAAATTTCTCAATGGATTTAAACAAATTGGAAAAATGATCCTTGTTGATATAAAAAAAACT
The DNA here is from genome assembly GCA_008271625.1 of Lutraria rhynchaena. Lineage (NCBI taxonomy): Eukaryota > Metazoa > Mollusca > Bivalvia > Venerida > Mactridae > Lutraria > Lutraria rhynchaena. The sequence continues at coordinate 1,293,299 of VIBL01000051.1, forward strand.
GAAGTTCCAGAAAATTCCTGAAAACTTATAACCATGCATTATACACCAATGGACAAGGTCCACACTCATTTGTATTTAGAGAACAAATACTGGTGGAGTATTTAAAAAAATGAATAACATAAAAACCATAAATATTCACATGTACATCCTGTAACTCTAACTCCTGTTCTTCTTGCAACAATTGAGCCTCATCAGCAGTACTAGCCTCTGGTCCATCAATAACGATAGTTTTACCAAGTGCAGTAGCAGATATCACCTTAGGTACATTTCCTAAAACCACAAACAATGCATTTTTTACAAATCATTGTGAAATCTGCTTATCGTGGATGTGATAAGTCGTTTTGTCTCAGCAAAAAAAAATGCATGTCTACATATCACAATTAAAACATAATCTCAGACCATGACACTTGACACTTGACCATGTGCTTGTCACAAAGAAGCTCTTTAAAAGTTTTCCCAATACAAATCTACCGGGGGTATGAAAAACAAGTCACTCCCAGGACAGGGTCAATTATGATCTCCAGCACATAAATAGATTAGTCAATGTAGATAAAACTGGACAATATTATGTACTAAATATATAAGCTCTTAAGTCATGTGGTTTCGACCATGAAGATTTTTTAAGGTTTTCCATGTACTGGTACTATAAACTATGTTTAATATAATCTAAGTAAAACAATTGACCCCAGGTAGGGGCCAATTTTCACCCAAGGGGCATAATTTGAACAATCCTGGTAAAGGACTGCTAGACAATATTGCTCACTAAATACCTAAGTTCTATGCCATGTGCTTTTGGTCAAGAGGATCTTTAAAGGTTCTCCCGACGTAATTCTATATAAAACAAGTAACCCAGTGCAGGGCCAATTTGACCCCAGGGACAAAACTGAACAGTCTAAGTAGAGAAACATTCAAGGATCATTCCTGTTAAGTTTGACTAAAATTGGCTGAGTGGTTTCATAGGTGTCATTTGAAACAACTGAACACACAACACCCATTACATAACACACAATAATGTACCACCAGGCAGGGTGATCACAATAGCACATCAGAAACACTTGGTGCTCAGGTGAGCTAAAAAGCAACAACATAAGCAAACCATAAATTCCATTAATTTCTTTGGACAATAGTTAAAAATTTCACCTGATGATATTTCATGGACAACGGGTTCCTCATCAACACCTTCAGCACTTTCCAGTCCTTCCATTGCAGCCTCTTGTCTTTCAATTTCTTCTAATGCTGCTTCTGTCAAATCTTGTAGTGTTGTACCTGATGTAAAAGGCACAATAAAGACACGTAAAGTTGTACATGAAAAATAAAGACATGTAAAGTTGTACAAGTAAAATATACACACATTAAGTTGTACATGTAAAATATAGACGCGTAAAGTTGTTCATGTAAAATATAGACATATATCGTTGTACATGTAAAACATAGACACGTAAAGTTGTACATGTAAAACATAGACACGTAAAGTTGTACTAGTAAAATCAATTAAATAATAATTTAAAATGAGTAAATAGCAACTGATTTAGACACTAATAGCTTTGGAAATGAATTTAAATCAGTCTCAAAATAATGAAGGGGATGTTTCCTCGTGAAAATCAAGCACTCTGATCTATCAGTGCATATACTTGTAGGATATTTGGAGCTGTTAAAATGATACTACACCACATTTACAGCAATTATTCAAAAGCGATCATTTGTTTCTCTTTGGTTTAATGTTGCACAAACAGTCAGGGTTATTTGGAGACTTTCCAGCTTTAACAGTGGAGGAAGACCCCCAAACCGACACCTGGATAGAACCACTGACCTCTGTAAGCAACCTGGACAGCTTCCTCACATGCTAGTCCGGGGTGGAATTCAAACTCAGGGGTGAGGGGCTAGTAATACCATTCGACCACAGAGGCCCCTATATGCAATCTTACTCAGTTTTTGATATGAAGTGATTTACCTACAGTATAGTCACTCATCAAACATTACTATTCGAAATATATACCATCAGCAAGTTTAAAAACTGCAATCTTTGCTAATGTCTATGAAACTTGCCCCAGAATACCTACCACGATGCTGACTCTTAATGTGATCTTTAAGTAATATCTTTCTAGCAAAATCTTTACCACACAGATCACACACATGTGGTTTCTCTCCAGTGTGTACCTTCATATGGTCCTTCAGATTTCCATTCTGGGCAAAACCTTTACCACACACCTAGAAGTCATGTATAGAACATCAGGAAAAAATTCAAATACACAACAGATATTGTCAGCGATATTACAAATCTGAGATTTTACTATAATAAGCAAGACCAACAATAATGCAAGAAAAAATGAATTTTGGGGCCTCTATTCAAATTTTGGTAAGATGGCAAATCAGACCTTTTCATTTTGGACTTCAAAATAGAACCAACAGTCGTTTAAACTAACTTCATGAATCAAAATTCAAATTAAAATCAATAAATGTAGACATGGAACTTTTTCTGTCATTTTTGCTATCTTAAATCAATATTTATAAAAATAAGGTGTACATTCATGTAATTCATAATATAAGATAAGGTAGGTATAACAATGAACTTTCTCTATGGCAGACAAAACTTTACAAAATATTTCACCAAAGTAACAGTAGAAGATTTAAGTGATCAGAGCAATTGGCCTGTCTACAGCTCACATACCTGACATTTATACGGTTTCTCTCCAGTATGAGTTCGTAAATGTCTGTACATATCTCCTATTTTCTTCACCTTCCTACCACACACAGTACACACAAATGGACGTTGACCAGAATGAATTTGAAGATGTACCTAAATCATGAAAACATAAAAAGTTGATTCATTTTCGATTCCCAACAACGAAAAACAACCTGCCCTGGAATTACTGAAAACAGAAATCAACTAACCACATACTATTATATACAGCGATGTAGAAATGAGCAGGAAGGCAGAAAAATCAACAGGTTATTTGAGTATTCTCATTGGCTCCTTTTTCCCCACCGGGGGGGGGGTCCTGACTCCTTGCCCCCCCCCCCCTCTAGGGAAACCTCAGACCCCTCTCTTCTAATTTTAGTAGCTCATTGGCTAAATAAAAAAATTTCTACACCCCTGTATATGTCAAACAAAAGTTAATAATTATAAAAAAGTTTTGAATTCCATCAAAACAAGTACCTGTAGTTTGTCTGCATGAAAGAATCCTTTGCAACATATGCCGCAGCGATACGGGGAGGATTCTTGAGGTCTTACATGTATCTGTGTATGTCTGCGCCAGTTTCCACGTTCTGTAAATGTCTTACCACATACTGCGCACATAAACGGTTTCTCACCTGTTGAAATATTTGGATATTTAGACACATTTGAATATCACCTGGAGCTTATAAAACAATTTAATATTGTGTCATGGTGCTGGTAGGCTGGTACAAATATAGCAATTGTTTTTAGCCAACTACATGTATCTTCCTTATACATCATGCTAAGGACAGTTAAGTAATTCCACTCAAATATACAAAACATCATGAATTAGTGTCAAATTTTTATCATGTTGCTTTTATTATCTTTATTTCAAAAACTATTTGCATATTGCTGACTGTTAATGCACATCTGGTGTTGTATTATCAGGGCTCAACAAATCTACTAGTCCTCTCGTAATTTTAAGTAGAAATCAACCACAGATGAGTGGATATTGCAGTAGAACTAATCCTTAAATAAGACCCGAATCCAGAGATCTAGATCTACATGACTACACTTTGTTCTGGAGCTATAAATTAAGCATAATGAGTAAATCAAACACAGTTAAAAATCTTCACTCTTTCTATCCATTATATAACTTTTTACAACCCAATTCATAGTCTAGGAAAGTGTACTGAAAACAGCCTAGGCTGGGGGGTGTCGGCTATCACCATTTTGAGGGGGGGGATAGAAATTGCAGGATGAGTGTATATCAGCAGGATGACTTAATATTGTAAAGTAGCCTGAAAAACAATTTGTCAAGCCCTGATTATGTGTTCTGCTATAGGAAAACACTGCAATATATCAGTATACTAGAAAACAGGAATTTGACACTTTGTTTGACAGGAGCAGAGATAAGTAGATAACATGATCAAAGTCATGCATCTTACAATATATTTGCAACTGTGTAAATAACATCAGCTCACTACAAGCAGTACTTTGTAACATAAATGGAATTATTTAAACAGATTTACATGTGTATAATATGTTGTTGACTACAAATAAGCATCAGACTCGGAGCCTGATTTTTGGTAACAATTTCTGAGCTGCAGAACATTTCTAGTATTCTGCAACACCATAAAATTCTTAACTTGTTCATTGAAATATTTCTAGTAAATTCTGACAGACAAAATCAAATTTCATCACACAAGTAAGCAAGTTAGACAAAATGAGCTAACATCTTTTTCAACCAGGTATCATGAGAAATAACATTAGAATGTCAAAAGCAGCAGGAGTAGAAGAAATTTTGAGTCATTTATTTCATCTGCAGGTACTACAAACCTGTGTGAATCCTGGCATGCATCCTCACTTCGTATTTCTGTGAGAATCTTTTACCACAGTATTCACACTCGTACAGCTTACGGTCTTCAGTATGCACCATCATGTGACGTTTACAATTGCTCTTGTTGGTATACTGAAAAATATAAAACAAAATAAAATAACTCTCTGACTTTTGTTGATTTTTTTTATTGATCTCTCAAATTCATATATAAAGCATCAAAATAGTGTTTGTTTAATGTTTGGTTCTGAAATTTCTTCAAACCCAGAGAATCCTAAAGTACCCGAAATCCTGAAAAAAAAGAATTCCCAGAACACCAAGCTTTCCTGCAGTCCTGATTTTTTTACGCTCTAATTTTAAAAACATACATTTATATGGTACAGGGATTTTTTTCTGTTAGTAAGCTATGGTTTTTGAAATTATACAAAAAAGTTGCCTACCTGTTTCCCACAAACATTGCAAGCATAGATATAGGCACTCCATTTGTTCTTGACGGGAGAAATTCTCTTATCTACAGGAGTTCTAGGTGAGTCATTAACTATACTATTTTTACTTGTATCTGGGGCACTTTTGGGTTGACTCACTTGTTCAGAGCCTCCTAAATATATAAAATAGTCACAAACAATGACAGTGAATACAACTATGTGCATCTGAATGAAAAAGAGTGCACAAAATATTCAACACATAAATTGTTCTGGATTAATGCCTGTTTTCAACGCTATTTCGGTTACATGCAGGTGGGCAGAGAATCTTAGGAGTTTTCCTAAATTTTGCACCATGTTCCTTAGTTATGTAACTAACAACTTCCCCACAGAAATTATCAGTGAAGGATAGCAAAAGGCTCTAGATGTGATGTCTTCAACCAAATCATCAAAATGAATATTTGCCACACCCAGAATTCTAACTGATGAACACAAGGTTGACAAAACTAACACCCTACCAATGGAACTAAGCAGGTGCACTAACAAAATACTCATGTCAGAACTTTCAGGTCAAACGAAGAACTCTGAAAGGGAAGTAACACGCCAAACATCAAAAAGTATGGGCAGTTTTGAACCAACATTACCCACAGGCATCAGGATACACAAAAGTGGAAATAACTTTTTATGTTATTTCACTTTTCATGAGACCCTCCAAACTAATTTGAATTTACCATTGTTAATTCATTGATCTGAATTGAGATAACCTACATTAAGCTATTTTCCTCACAAGAGCAGAATTAAACCTTAAGGTTCAACTGTACACATCCTACAATCATTTACCAATCATACTGAAGTAATGACTCTGCGTTCTGTTCATTTTACAAATGCTTCATAACGATTCAATTAGAAGGCTTATATAAACTGTTTAAAGGTCTATTTCAAAATGCAGCTTTTTCATTGGTCAAAATTGAGGCTAGCTTAGAATCATCCAATATTTAAAGAGACTCTAGATTTCGGGTCAATGGATCTAAAACAAAGTGAATGTTTACGTCACTAACCTGTATGGACTTGTAGATGTCTCTCACAGTCCTCTTTCACTGCGTACTGCACACCACATATGTTACAAGCATAAACAAAATTACCATCACTTTCATTATCAACAGACTGGTCTTCTATTGGGCTATTCTTCATCTCCACTGGTTCTGGGCTTGGTGCTTCATTTACTTCTTCTGTAGCTGCTACATAAGTCTCAGGCTGGGTACCATCTGTATTTAAGATGTTACTGGCATTGTTATCAATCTCCAGGTGTTTGTTTAACGCTTTTTCGTCATCCTTAGGAATGATATCACCCGGTAGATAAACTCCGCCTATTTTCAGATCTGACGATCCATACATCAGGTCACGCTGCTTTTTAAGCTTCCTCTCCTGATAAAATAATCATAGGTTAATTCAGAGCGTATAGAAACAGACAAAGGGAACTGTAAATTTGTGATGGTTTTTTTGGTGACTTTCCAGCTTTTACAATGGATGAAGATAGCCAGGCATACACCAGGGTCAAATCACCAACCTTCTGTAAACTATCTGGACAGCTTCCTCACAAGTAAAATTTGGTCCAGGGTGTGATTCAAACTCACAGCAGTGAGGGGCTGGTAATTACAAGTCAGAGACCATAACCACTCTACCACAGAGCCCCCTCAATTTTAATTTTGGGATGTATCTTCTGAGATTGTCATATACATAAAAATTAAATTACTGAGTCATGAAACATTAGAAATTGTTTGCTAAAAAGTTCATTAAGTCAGTTAACAAGAGTGAACTCACTCCAAAAAAATATCTAGCAGTCTGTTAATACTGAGTTTATTATTACCATCATGCAATTTCATCAAAACCAATGTAAAAAGAGAACTACACAAAATAGAATTTTTATTTCAGTAAATATAATTAATGTATGTACAACTTATCAATTGAAACAAAATAACAAAGGCTGACTATGATTTTATCTTTATCAGTCTACATACCAGTGTAACAATGTTATTATGTTATGTAATAACTAACCTCTCTAACATGAATGTCTAAATGAGCTTTCAGTGTGATTCGTACATTGAAGAGTTGACCACACACACCACACATAAACACCTCATCTCCATTGTGTGAAGCCAAGTGATTCTGCCAACTGATCTTGTTACGACAAACCTACAAGAGAAAATTTCTACCGGATGTTTCCTAATAACAGCCCACATGTCATAATCATCACATTTTCATTGTATAACATTGTTGTTATAGGAACAATTTTTGAAAACAGGATATACTCAAGAATTATTAAAGCATACTTAGGGAGTCACAATTTTTTGGTATCCCTAAATTAGGTAAGGAATTAGGGTAGCCAGGAGTTCTTAAAGAAATACTGTTACAATGTAAGTTACAGATTTTTTTCTATTAGAGGACCCAGATATAAAACTGAATTACTTGAGAGATGTAAAATAAACCAATACATAGCAAAGTCTCACCTTGGCACATATGTTGCATGTGTATATACCATTTACAGGGCCACTTGAAACTTCTGATGTTGGTTTAACTTCCTGTTCATGCTGTCTTGTCTTAGCAATTGTATTACGAATGATTTTTGTGATAGTAGGAAGATCTTCTAAGCCAAATACTGTTTCTGTCTGTGTTTCACAGTCTTTGAATCGAGACACAGAAGCCGCAGCTAGCTCCTCTTCTCCGTATATAACACTGCCCTGTGTAACATCTGAGCCAGTCATACCTAGAAAGTAATCAATTATATTCAAAACATTTACATATTTACATAACAATTAAATTAAAATTTCATAATCAAAAGAATCATGGAAATAAGGAGATTTAACACCAATTTAATTATATTTTCAATTTTGATAGGGTAAAATAATAGTTATTTTGAGTATAGCTAGAGCAATATCGCAACATTTTACTTCTACACTTCTTCTTGCCCCATTGGCTGGCTCAGCAGGTTAACTGCTCATCGATGATTGAGAAGTCCATGCATTACTGATGACAAGTATCAATCACCATAAAAACATTGATTTTACAGTTTAAACTTTGTGTTATTTCACTTAACTAATACTTAAGTAACTTAAACTATTTAAAACATTATAACAATGATGAAGAGAATATTAAGCTAAAATACCAGAGAATACTTTATGCTAAAAAACAAACTAATTCATCAGGAAGTTTTGTTCTTAACAAATTCATTTCTTCAAAGCAGTCCATGTTTACACAAATAAAAGAGTTACCTAACTCACATATAGAAAATTACATAAATTCAAGACTAAATTATGATCATTGGCAAACTCACAAAACATACTCATAAGAATGTTACTGTTCTGAATCAGCATGCGCAATACAAAGAACATACATGAGATTAAACAAACCAGACAATAGATAAGAATATTGTGGTGATTCAAGGAAGCACCAAGTTAAAACAAACTTTAACAATTAACATAAATTAGTAACCCTGATCAGCTATACCAGTGGCTTTTTTGAGTAAATAATAGCACTGATCTCCTAGTCCTAACAGAAATGAGAATGTAAGACTATTAAGTATGTAACCTGATCCAGCAAATGTGACCATGATAAGTTGCTGGTCATCTGATGGTGTCTGCACAGTGACAAGTTGTTGGTCCACACCAGCATCTCCTGCTTCAAGTGTCTGTATCTCTGATTTCACAATCTGTACATTGGCCATTGTACTGAATATAGACAGCAAAATAAATCATTATTATAAACTTAATCTTCATTAAGTTAAATATACTGTATATGTGCGAGAGACTATGAACTATCACTGGATCTGAGGACTAGCCAGTAAGTTATTAGGCCAAAACCAAAACATGAGTCGGTAAGTAGGGATTTTCTCTTCTATGTTTTTTTTACATATATCAGCAACACTAGTGTGAAAGTTACAATAAAGCACTACGATTTGGATGCCGTAAAATCTTTTGAGTTGGCAGGTAAAAGATGGGTTGGCCGGGTAACCGGAAAAAACCTATTTTTTAGGCCCTACACAATTGAATTGAAGAGGAATAAAGGTGTACTTATTCAGCTATTTAACAGGCCGGTTTAATAAGTGAATTTTGATGGAAAGCATCAAAACCAAAAATGTCTTGCTGTCACTGTCATACTCAGCTGGGCTACTGAGAATAAAGTCACTTAGAACATTTGTCACAGCCAATAGCTGTTTTCTTTCTTTTTTCTGTTTGGGTCCAGCAAATGGACACTCCCCAATCGAAATTAAAGACATTTTTGCCCCAATTCCTGACTAAAAATTCCAAATTTGGCATGACACCGATCATTTTTCGTAAGTCTTTGTTTAGCGATAACCCAGAGAAAAATGAACAGTTATAATCAGTATTGATTGATTGGGAGTATCATGTAAATTTTTCGAATTGGACCAGACCCCTCCCCAGAATTGCAAAAAATCACTGACCAATGCTTTCAATTTTAGTGGTTGAAGTACTCAAAGTTGGGCATCAGTATCATAACAGATGAAGAATATATTCCAAAGAATGCTTCTAATTCGCCACATCATCAGTTACAACTGAGTTAGAAAGTTTTGCTCTATCTAGCGACCAGTTTAGTGATAACCCAGAGAAAAATGACCACCCGATGTCCTAAATATCATTTGTTTGTAACAACGTAATACTGAATTTCATTATTCAATTTAGAGTTTCAGAATTTATCATACAGCAAAAGGTTTAGGTAATCAGTTCGTTTTGATTTTTTGTATCTTTTTTCGTTAAATTTTCGATCAATGCAATCAGGCGAATTATATGCTTTCCTGTGACATGGAACAATATCAAGCTTCTTGAGGCGTTCGCGGTCTCCTCGACGCATGAGCGTCGATTTCATTCAGATTTCGCCGTTTTGGATGATCGATTCCCATTCTTCTGAAAGGGTATAAAGATGTCTTTTGATTTACAAGTACCTCTATTACGTTTGTCGATGCCTAAAGTAGTATTTCAAAGGCGGTCCTTGAAGCACAGTTGACATTACACAATATTTTGCAAATGGCTGCCAAGCGCCGAGGAAGGCGGAAGTTGATATGATTCAAGGGAGATAATTTTTCATTTTCGCGGGAAATTCAAACGTATAGCGGAAATATCACATATTAAATTAGACCAGGACTCATGTAGAGTCCCTGATTATATATTATGTGACGCCAAAGTAAAAAGGTAATATACAGTCAGTCTGTGCTGTCCATTCTGTGCAATATTTTTTTATTGTTGCGATTTTCACATTCTTGATGTAAAAGAATGGATTTCCAAAGACCTATAGATAGATCTAGTATTGGTTTCTGGGATTTCGGATTTAAAAGTCTCTCAGTCAAGTAACTTTTTAAGACTTATACTACATAGGCCCCATTATACAATTAAGTGATCCTACGATACGCCAGAGACTCTACATTACATGTCAATGTAGAGAACCTGGATCATTTCACAAAAAAATCGAGTGTCGCCATCTATTTTATTACTATAAATTTATTTTATTATTGCTCATGTTTAAGTGTAGTATCATCTCAAATGGTTTTTATTTGTTAAATTTGATCTGGGTTTTTCAAAGTCTATTTGAGTGACCCTGATTTGATTAATAGGATTTTACAGAAAATTCATCTCTCAAACTCAAATTGACTTAGAATCTATTTGAGTGACCCTGAGCAAATGGACATTACATTACAATGTAGAGTCCATGATTATACTACATAATTACTTTATCTCTTTTCCTGATAAATGTGAGAAGTTGGCTAGCATCTGCATATCGGTCCCAGACAGCATACACAGTCCGATGTTTTTAATACACGATAGGGCCTAAATGCATTTTAGTAACTTACCTATCGTGTATTAAAAAAAGCGCCATTCGTGTAAGTACGTAAGTATTGCAAGTTGCATGGAAAATTATAGTCGCATGCAATCAGGGTAATAAATCAGGATAAATATACAATGTATTAAGCATAGATATATCTTATACTGGCCATTTGTGTTTTATATCTAGATCCGGTGAAATGCCAAAAAACAGTAATTTATAATTATGCTCAAAGAATTAGCGCCTGCATGGAAAGGTGTAAAAATTGTATTTTTGTCATTGTTAATTATCTTATTGTTGTTGTTATAGTATTACTCTATCTATACAGGATATTGTCTAGTTTGTCACGGATTTGGACGTAGAGTGTCAATGCTTTTTACACCTCAAATTCACACCTTTTACCACCTATTTTAAATTGACTTGTACACTGTGATAAATATCAGAATCACTCAAGAGTTTGCATCCTCTTATATATGTTGTAAAAGAGAATGCAAACCACATATCGGAAAGTACTTATTTACTATGGTATCCAATTGGGCAAAAACTTTTTATCTTTTTAACTATAATATATCAAAGTTACATGAATATCAGGATGGTAGTCTATATACAATAATGTTAATAATAGAAACATCAACTCATTTCTTAATAAAATAAAAAAAAAAAAGATAGCTATGTTAGACATAATAGCTATATATACCAATCTTAGAATATAAATTAAAATTGTTAAAAATAATACAGATCCCCCATACTTTTTTATCAATTAAGAATTTAAATAGAAATTATGAATTATATTGATAAAACAGTGAAACTGAATAGTTTTACTAAAACAAGTAAAGACTAACATAACAAATTAGTAAAGTAAAATAGTTATATAATATTATAGATCCCCATTTCTTCTGTAAAAAAGTAATACAATAAAGCAGTATATTATAATAGTTCTTATATACTAAGTTAAAAAATAGACACACATACAAACGTTCACTAAAATAGCCTACCCCTATTAGATTGTTTTAAAATATTGTTTTTATAAAAGCAGGCTATATTTGATATCATAGTTTATTGTTCAAGATAGTGAATGCTCGCCCATATGGGAATAACCCGGAGGCGAGGATAAACAAACTCAATAACTTGATAAATTGACATTAAGATATATTTTGTGCATATGTCACATTGCCTCTTATTAATTAACAAATCATTGCATTCTGCGTGTCATGATGGCATTTTTGCGTCGTAAAAAGAACATAGATTAGAAGCAAATGCACGAGGGTTTCTCACTTCCTCGAGTACACCAAAGAAAACAAATTGTTAGTCTTCCAGACAAATACAACGTTGGGGGCCTGTCGCGTTTTAGTGGCCAGGCAATTGAAAAATTGAACGATGAGATAAAAGTTACCAACCAAAAGCGCACCAACAAACACAATCAAACAGTGGATGATTTACTCACTAGAAAACGTCTAGAGTTCTTATCAACAGAATTAATCATGCCCCAAAGACACTCATATACTAAACGGAATATAGAATATTGGGAAAACGAAAAAAGCAATATGTGCAATGGAAAGCGAAAACGAATTATAAACGATATATCACATGTTAATGAAACATTCGAGAATTCAAAGAAAAAAGATGAAAAACCAATTGAAGAAATGTGTGACAAAGAATTAAAAGAAAAGTTGAAGGCCTTGGGTATTAAAACTAAAGTACGAAAACGGGATAAGTTAGTAGCTATGATTAAAAAAGTGCAAATTAATGAGGATGTGTAGTAAAAAGAATCGGTTTGTTAAACTAAATTAATTTTCCATACCGAACTGTAAGCTCCATCGCTAAATACAGTTGTACCAAACAAAGATAGGTCAGTTTTACCACTAAACTACAGCCGTGATGTGTCGCCCCCCCCCCCCCCGCTGTGTTAATTTGATAAGGATCATGAATCGAGGTGATTAAAGTTTTGATATTTACACTTATCTGTATTGTGCCCTCAGGGTATTAATAATACATGTAATGTAGAACAGAACAGAACTTTATTAGACTTATTCCTTTGGTATATCGTCATTCAACATATTTGTATATATAAATAACTTATATACATAAGTAGATAGATAGCTTTTTTGTTCAGCTTCATTGAAAGGTTACGGCTAGTATCAAAATTTTTATACGATTGAATTATTGAAGAAATATTATTTGCGAATATTTTATACCATTTCTAATTGAATCAAAATCAACCACAATTTTAATTACATATTATTATAAACATTTTTAAATGTTAAAAATGTTAATTATTATAAAAAGACATCATGATTTCATGATCAATATATGACACGGTAATTTGTTATTATGGTGATATTAAATGTACCCTAATTGATGATGAAATAAACTGTCAAACTGTTAATAAAATTGATACCTTATTGTTGTTATGCAAAGGTGTGATGCGAAATTGAATGGCTTCATGGTTACTGGAAAAATATTGAATAGGCTCTTAAATAAGTATAATCATGAATATCATCGTATTTCAGTATCGTATGTACTTATGAATGTGCTTAGAATAACAAATAAATATTACATGAAACTCATTTCTTATGTCTTGTTCTGTTTGTACAAATAAGCCGTAATAGTGATAATAGTTTCAAATTCCATTTAACTTACTAATTGTTAATTACACGTATCATCTTAGATCAGTTATCAATATACTGGTTATCGATTTTCCCCGATGCTAGTCGTTTACAACCCGACTGGTGACGCGTTGATCAAGTAGGACACATCTAAGGGAAGTAAGTCAATTACACGATCGATACTATTCGGTAGGGGCCAACAAAGGGACACTACCTAGTCAAATCCAATAAAATTGTTCCACATGTTCTTCACTTCTTGAAAACTTTGATTATGATCAATCCATTAATTATTGCTTCCTCAATCAATTCAATAATCGATAATGATTAGGTATTATTTTGGAACACTATTATATACGTACAGTATAAGTCTTTGTTTTTTATTTATGAGTAATAACATTAAAGCACATTACTGTATATGTACATAGGTCCGTTTGCTTATTCATAAAAGTGTTATATTGATATCCGTTCACAATTTTGATGCTTTTTTGAATACTGAGAAGTCGAACCATTTTTTCATCTTTCTTTAATAAATTCCACAAACCTTTGACGAAGGAACGTTCGTGCCCTTGGTATATTTGATATACATATACGTTCGCATGCCCATGCACATAGACAGATCATGGCTTTTAAACTACCTGTATTGAGTACATTTTCAGTCGATAAGTAAACTACATGTAGTTATAAAGGTTCCTCTGAAACCATGTGTACATGTATTGATTTAATTGGTACATTGTATGCACTGTTTTAATATCAGTAAGTGGTGTTAATTAACCTCATGCAGTTTTCTTAAGAGTGTTGGCAACTTTGTAAATCTCGGAGCTTCATGGACGGGCACAGCATCTGCAAGTACAACCGCTTGTGAATATTTCTGAGCTGTCATTCCAGTAACGGTGCGTGTCTGCATGACAGTCTTTTCTTCCGTTTTGTAGCTTGCAACAAGGACTCTCCTGTCGGAAAACTAGATGTATCTGTATTTGTGTGCAAGATGAAAATGATATTATCATTTAAAGCTGTAATTAAATCAATATCATTCTTATTAACGACTAGATCAAGCCATGTTATCTGAGCAGAGATGCTACCTGTCCAGTTATCTGCAAGTAATAGTAATAAATGTCAGCCTTTTTTCTACAAGGTTCCGCGTTTTGCACGGGTCACTATATCCTTCGACTATAAATTATGCCTTGTTTTAAGTTATATCCGCTTCATACATATTTTACTTGTAATTTCAAAATTTAAAAACTTTTTAGGTAAGTATTACCTTTTTATTTAAATATGTATTTTCAGTCGCCATTCAGACGAAATTTAAATAACGTAATTACTAAACCTTTCTTTTGCGCAAATGTCTTATGACAAGTATTTTCTCAGTGATATTGTTTTCTTGACCAAAGATTTGTTACCTTTGCACATCAACAGACCAATAAATCTCTATTGCCAAGCCATTACAATTAACATTATTAATCAAGACAGAGTACGAATGTAAACCTTTTCTGAACCACGTGTCTGTTTGAAAATGTAGTTTTATTTCTACTGCGTAATGTACTTTTGAATGCACTCAGCTGGTTTCCAATTTCAATGTAGTTATATGTGTCATTTTCCCACGATTGTTTTGAAATTATTCCACAAACAAATACATTTTTCTGGTGTATAATTATTAACATATGTTGTTTACATATGAGAATTTTAAACGATTCTTTGAAAACGGCGTAGATAGATTTAGTGAACCATACTGAGGGGGTTGATGCTGTTGTTTTACAACAGCTGGGTTTTAGGAACTGTCTTGTCATCAATATATACAATAGGTGTACATAGCGACATACAAATATTGTGTTTATATTATGTATTTAAAATTCTTATTCTACCCAAAACTGTCAATGCACAAAATATTTTGGCTTCCTTTTCATTTAAGTGACAGACCGTCGTTATTACATTTTCATGAATCGTGACTCGGCTAACTCCAGTGCCATCAAAGATCTTTATCTAGGGGATACAATCGAAAACAGTCCCTAATCTTCTGATAAACTGGTTCCCGTCGACTCTGGTGCACTGCAACATGGAACGGGGACCAGTTAAGTCTTCTCATCGACCAATATTTGAGGGAGCTACTTTGTAAAATAGGCATTGAAAGCTGCCAATGGTGGATTTTCAGTAAATCTACACCGGAACTATTTATACCGAAGACTGTTTTTCTTTGCTCCGATTCGAATTACAGGTGGTGGGAATTTGAAAAGATATACAGACGGTCATTAGAACAGTTCCATAATGCATTCCGAATATTTTGTTGCAAACTCTTACTGATTTACATAACATGATATTTAAGTAAAGATGCGGCATTCTGAAATCCTGATCGAAGCGTGTTTAATGTTGATACAAACATCATTCATACATACATGTGTAACAAACTCATGAATCCAATTCCACCCTTGATACTGTGTAAGATATACGAAAAGTTATTTGCCAAACAATGTTAAGGTGGTTTAACATTGATAGGACAATACCACATCTCGTTGTATAAATGTGTCTTTTAGTCCTGTTCATGCGAAACGATATTTCATATTGTTTTTGGTTGAAATAAAAATAAAGCGGAGCTTCATTACACCAAATGAAATTGGCGGTCAAGTCAGGAAAAACATCTATCAGATATTGGAGAAAAAGATTAATACATTATGTACAGTTAATTGAATTATAACCAGATAGCCTAATGCATCATATATACACACGAAGTAATACGTACAACAACAGTGTGACGATAATTCAGATTTTGAAATTTCACCATGAAGACTTTATTTATTACATTGATCGGTCTTATGATTATTCAATCTGTCGACAAGTCATTCATATACTCACAACAAAGAGAAAAATGCGGTGAAATTAATGTTCAGTGGAGCGAAATTCTAGCCGCTATGCAAATAATATTACGCATTGTAACAATACAGTACTGATGATGATTTTGACAAGATATCGGAACATGACCAAATTGACATTGGAAGTCTTTGTATGACTGTTTCGAGCATTTATCTTATTTTCTTTCACTGACTTTAAATTTTAATCATTTTACAAGAGTTAGAACTAGGAGACACTGGCTTCAAGACTTAGTGTGACTCGGTCTGCGAAAAGAATTTTTAATGAACAAAATAAAATATTTATTTCTTAGGTATATTTCGTGGACTTTTCTTAAAAAGCTCGATATTCCGAAAGTTAAAAAAAGTCACGGACCATTGTGAACAGTAAGGGTATGTAACGTCTGATGTGATGTCTGTAATTTTCACTCATTCAAAGAACAGCTATTGTAATCTGTACACATATTAGTGCAAAACTACCTTAAGCAAACAATTACAAATTATAGCTGGAAACATTTGTTAAAGTCTGACCAGCCGCTCCATCTTTCATTCAAAACGATCAGGGAAACGGATTTGTGTGTTCAACAGCTTCATTATACTTGAAAATTAGAATAATTTGAATCAGTTTAATATTTGAATATATAATACAATCAGCTACACAATGAGATGTTTGTTTGTTCTGTGTGTGATATTGTGTGGAACATCTTACTCGTTAACATCGGAGAGTAACGGAACATTCGGTGAAACCATTGATGGAGCAGGACTTCTTAAACTAGGAAGAAAATTTCACAAACCAATGTTAACACTTATTGGTATGGCCATAAAGAACCTTCATCCTTGTGCTGACTGGACACCGTGGTCTTCATGCGATGCTACAAGACGAGGATATTTTGGGAGTCAAACACGAACAAGATCTTGCTATTCATTTGACGAATTCGATGAGAAAACTACGACAACTGACATAGAAAATAAAATATGTGAAGGATCTTGTCCAGTTAGTTACAATTTAACCAAAAATGGATTTTGTTTGAAACTGAACACAACAATGGGTGTATCAAATGAAGATGCCGCGAAACAATGTCAGCGAGAAGGTGCATATCTCGTACACATTGACTCTCAGCAAAAACACGATGACATTAAATCTATGCTTAGTGGAATTTCAAAGAATGTCCTCATTGGTGGTCGACGTATAAATTCCACATCACCATGGGAATATGAATACGGTGATCAGACAAGATATCTCAAGTGGCATTCTGGTTATCCGAAAAACAAGGCAGATTATTTGTGTTTAGTGTTGCAAATAAATTCCCAGAATCAATTTGATTACTCATGTTCTTATAAACAACCATTCGTTTGTGAAATTCCTTCAAACTTAAACATATGATTCATTAATTGTCAGTTAAAGGGCAGTAAGAAGTTAAATGTGGACATGAAGTGAAGGCTATGACACTTATTTCAGTATAAATACGGTAGAAGTATACAATTTGATACATTTTACTCATAGTTTATAACATACATCACTGTACCGCTAAAATAAATTTAGTTGCTAAATATGCATGCTTACGCACTATCGTAACACTTTTACTGATTAAGCAATGGCTTGAAGTAAAGACAATCTTGTTTTATGCTACACTTTCTATCTAAATGTACACTTTCTATCAAAACGATGGTCCTATTTTCAAACAAACTGACGACATTTCATCAGTGTTTGTCAAGGCTCTTTCAGGATACACGCACATTGAAAAAACTGTCATATTGTCTTTTTTTCAACATGTGTTCTATAAATATTTGATTTACAGTGTACATTATGCAATAATAAATTGTAAATACGCAATTCAGCTTTCTTTATTGTATATTGCTATACCAAATTAAATTGACAAGCATTTTCATATTTCCGAATAGTCTATCAAATGTGCTTTGCAAATAGAATTGTGTAACCTACAATCACTCAGTGTAGAGACATTATATATTAGTACATGTAACTAGACACGAGCTGGTACATCGACGCTTTCTTTCAGATATGTTAACAAAATACATACGCAACGAAGTAAATCTCGAATACTTTATGTTAGTGTCCACGGCAAAGTTTAAAAATTAAGATCGGATGTTATCATTAATATACAGCGTCTTTGTTTTTGTCCCGTGTCCAAACCGCTTCAATTTCAGCTGTGTTTGTAAGAGTGCAAGAAATATAGTCATAAACTGACTGTAGATATCGTATTAGACGGCTTCGAAGAATAGTCCCCAATTTAGATAATAGAGAAAATAAAGATAAGTAAGAATAAGCATTACGTTTAAGAAATATTAATACGTACCCATATTTTATCTACTGGAATAAAAAATAATTACATAGAACGAGTGATTTGAGTATTCGCACTATTTGAATCGACTGCAGGCAATTTATTAACATTTCTTAATTAAACTATCATTTATTAGTTACATTTTCATTATTTTCTCATATTAGTATGTTTCTTCAACCCTCGGGACTAATTTGGAACACTTATCCTGAAAATAATGACAAGAGCATAACTGTTGCGGAAATATGCTTACATTAACAATGTCTATGTAAGTATGAATGTTTTGTCTCGCTAACATCTTGTCTATACCATGTTAGGAGATACAAATGTCTCGTATTCGAATCTTCATATTCACTCCACCGTCACTTAAAATGTTAGTGTGGTTGAGGCCAAAATTTAGCATAATTGTGTATTTTACGTCGTAAATACTTGTGGAATTTCATTGAATATTCAAAGTACCATTCGAATCCCGGTCGCGGCAGGTCATATCTTTCCATGAAATAATGTCGATTTTCCTCCACATGTGGAGAAGTTGCCGGCTCCTTGTGGAAGGATAAGTTAGTACTGGTTAATATACAGTCCAGGAAAAATAGTTAGGTGAACCGGTCGCCGTATATAACTGGAAAATTGTTGAAAAAACGGCGTTATACCCCGGTGACAATAAGTCACTTAAAAACAAAACACAACAAAATCAAATTACCAGAATCCAATTTAGCTGTCTCGAGCTGCAAAGGGAAATTATGATGTGTATTTGAAATTGAGGACAGACATAGTTACTTCCCCTGAGAAGAATGCAGATCTAATTCTCATGAGTATGGGGCAGAAATTGCGGTATATTCGGATTTTATCAGATGTTATTTCAGGTTAAAAACATGCATTGTAAAGATATTATTTCAACATGTGGTGCACGTAATGGTAGTTTTATTTATGAATACCATGAAGGAACCACGATAATTAAGAAAATGACATACAAATGGACAAATGTTGTTTGTATACAAAATATTCAGACATTTCAATCCACTAAAATACAGACCGGGAGGGGGTTACAAATAAATCCAAGAATGTGAAGTATTTAAAAATGAGGAACCGATAATAATACACTCATAGTCATTCAATTAAATGTCATTTTATACCTCATCCATAGTCGTGCTTGCTAAATATGATTGCATGAACACATATTTTCCATATTCCTTCGTCCGTTAGAATAAGTGTAAGACCAGCTACTAGTTATATGACTGCCCCAGATAAAGGAGTATTGAAACAATTTATTTGCCGCGGATGTCTGACAATCTAGAGTGGCGATGTTGGTTTACAATTTCAATGTAGGCCTATTTATGAAAGTAATTTTCCCACGAACCCCAAGAAATTATTCTGCAAAGAAATCTATTTATCTGGTATATAATTATTAACATGTGTTGTTCACTTTACAGGACTTAAAACGATTCTTTAAAAACGGCGTAGATCGCGATTTAGCAAAAATACTGAAAGGATATCACACCAAATCATGTTGTATCAGATTGTTTTTTCGAACTAATACGTCATATAAAAGAATTCAATGTGTTGTAAAATGTGAGCTATTGTGTATATCTACAAATCTTATTTTACCTAGATTCAAAACAAACCACTACACTGCCCCACAGGGTTTTTTTTGTATATTTTCATTAAAAGGGCAAACTGTCTTTCTTTACATTTTCATGCTTTCAGCATTGATTTTCTGTAATTCTACACCGAAACTATTTACATGTATATTGAAGACACGATTTTACTATGCTTTGATTCAACTCACATGAGGTGAAAAATTGTCAAGAAATATAAACATTCATTAGAACAGTTTTGTAATAAATTCCGTGTTTTAAGCAAACTGTTGTTGATTGGTACAACATGATACTTGAATAAAAATATGGCATGTTGAAATCCTGATCGAAGCGTGTTTTATGCTGATAAAATATATTTCATCAAACACCTATTTATAACAAAATCTTGAATCCGGTTCCACCCCTGACACACTGTAAGATAAACACAGACTTAATAGCCAGACTCGTCCACATCCGGCTGATTAATGTAGCAATATTAAGGTAGTTTTACATTGATTTGACTTTACACAATAGCACATCTCGATGTACAAAATTTGCGCCTTTTAAATTATTCATGCTAAACAATATTTCATATCAATTTAAGTTGAAATTAAAATAAAACTGTATTGACAAGGAACTATAGTATACTAACCATACAATATAAAATTGAATGTGAGATCAGAAAAAAACATCTATCACATATTTGATAAAACATATGTACATTATTATGTTTTAAACTGTAAATTGAATTATGAGCAGATAAAATATCTTAGTATACAAGAAGTAATGACGTCCTGATAGAACGTCATGGTAACATACTTTCAGATTTTACTGTGGTGGTAAAACCTTTGTGTCGTCATGACGTTGTATCTCACGATAAAATCAACATTTAGCATGCATGAGTCCCCAGCATATACCGTTTGTCAGCGTGCTTCTGATCTACAATAGATTTTAAATTTTCACAATAAAGACTTTATTTATTTACATTGATCGGTCTTGCAATTATTCTATCTGTCGACAAGTCATTCATACGAGTATACTCCGAAAAAGGAAAAAATGGGGCGAAATTAATGTCCACTAATAATTCTAAACGCTTACGCAGTATACAGTACACTGGTATCTAAGAATGATTTTGATAAGATATTAGAACATGATCAAACTAACATTGTTTGTGTGATTATTTCGAATGTAATCATCTTATCTTCTTTCACTGACTTAATTCTTGATCAATTGTCTAAGATTTGGCATTGCATTACGAGACAGTCCATCTATGAGGTAACGTGACTTGAGCTGCAAAGAGAATTTATAATGTACAACGTGAAATATTTATTTATTTGCGATATTGTGTGAATTTTTTCTTAACCAGGTCGATATTCTAAAATATGTGACCAGAAAAGGCACGTAACGTCTCATGTGATGTCTGTAATTTTTACTTATTCTATGAACAGCTATTGTAGTCTACATATATGTTAGTGTAAAACCACCTTAAGCAAACATTTACAAATTATATTCATTACATTCAGCTGGAAACATTTATTAAAACCCGGCCGGCCACTCCATCATTCAGTAAAAACGACCGGGAAACTGAGCGTCTTTGAGCTCATTTATACTTGAAATAAAAACAATTTTCAACAATTTTTTAAACAATTTAATATTTGAATACATAAAACAATCAGCTACAAAATGAGATGTTTGTTTGTTCTGTGTGTGATATTGTGTGGAGCATCCTACTCGTTAACATCGGAGAGTAACGGAACATTCGGTGAAACCATTGATGGAGCAGGACTTCTTAAACTAGGAAGAAAATTTCACAAACCAATGTTAACACTTATTGGTATGGCCATAAAGAACCTTCATCCTTGTGCTGACTGGACACCGTGGTCTTCATGCGATGCTACAAGACGAGGATATTTTGGGAGTCAAACACGAACAAGATCTTGCTATTCATTTGACGAATTCGATGAGAAAACTACGACAACTGACATAGAAAATAAAATATGTGAAGGATCTTGTCCAGTTAGTTACAATCTGACAAAAAATGAATTTTGCTTGAAACTCAATTCAACATATGTATCGTATGAAGATGCCGCGAAGCAATGTCAGCGAGAAGGTGCATATCTCGTACACATTGACTCTCAGCAAAAACGCGATTACGTCAAATCTATGCTTAGTGGATTTTCAACAAATTTTCACATCGATGGTCGACGTATAAATTCCACATCACCATGGGAATATAGATACGGAGATCAGACAGAATTTCTCAAATGGGTTTCTGGTTATCCGAAGAACAAGGCAGATTATTTGTGTTTAGTGATGCAAATAAGCTCTATGACTCAATATGATTACACGTGTTCTTATAAACGACCATTCATTTGTGAAATTCTTTCAGGCGCTTAATTCATTGTCAGTGATTAGGATAGTACTAAACGGAATGCAAACAAAGTGAAGACTATGACGCAAAATGTCACAACAAATTTTAGTTCTTGAATTAATAAGGTAGATGTACATGACATATTATAGTGTCGGTCATAGATGGGTAACAGTAACTACAAAAACAACAAAAATGGGATTTTCGTTTAAGTAATAACTTCAAATAAAGACGGTCCTGATTGAATGGTGATACAGCTTTGCTACAGACTGTCCAAAGGCGTTACGCTCCTCGTAGAGTTTTGTTTTGTTCCCAATTTTTGTATGTTTCTAAAAAAAAACTGTCAAGGACGACAATATATAAATGCCCCAGAACCTTTATTGTATACTTAGGATAATAAATACAATGGACTCTCATTGGCTGGAACCCGGTAAATTCGAACACTCCGGAAAACTGGAACTCATTCTCCGGTCCCAATTGTTTTTACTATATGTTCTATATAATTCGACTCCGCATGGCTGGAACCACATAAATTCGAACGCTCGAACCAATAATCAGGTCCCGTGGTCAATATTTACTCTGTTACTCACACCTCTCGGTCGAACAATGCATTTTCACAACTTGAGAGTAATTTGCTGTCAAAAATTCTCTCGATATGACACGGTGCGTGAAACTGACACACGTGTGAAGATAACATTACAAACTTAATGTTGTTTATTATCCTGATGTAGTTTACTGTAAATATGATACATGAATATTATTATGAATAAAATATATAAATATAATACACATAGGTTTGTTTTGTATGTTTTTTGGTCTTAAATAATAATCTATTACATGTATGTACATGTAGGTGTATGATCATTACAAACAACACGAACACATTACGCAATACAATATATACAAGGGAAACAACTCTATTTCATGGAGTAAACTCCGGATGGCTGGAACTCCGGATAACTGGAACTGATTTCGTCAGTCCCGTCGAGTTCGAGCCAATGAGAGTCCACTGTAAATTGGAATGATTTTGAAAAACTGTTTTGATTCTATTAATATTTTACAATACATTTATAAAAAAAATGTAAATATGCAATTTATATTCATATTGTATTTTGGTGTTGTTTATTTTGTACACTAA
This sequence comes from Lutraria rhynchaena, assembly GCA_008271625.1. Classification (NCBI taxonomy): domain Eukaryota; kingdom Metazoa; phylum Mollusca; class Bivalvia; order Venerida; family Mactridae; genus Lutraria; species Lutraria rhynchaena. Next base: position 1,316,866 of record VIBL01000051.1, read on the forward strand.
ATCAACATACATTGTATTTACTCAACATTTCATTCAGTCAGTGATTTGGTACTATTTAAATTTCTTTATAAAACAACATTCCATCGTTAAAAGCACACAACATGGAATTAGAATAACAGTTAACATTCCACTATGATAGAACAATTACTTCGTCTTTGAAATATTTAACATTAGTTGATACATTTACTCATGCAAACGTGTGTATTAGATAAAGTCACGAACCTATCGTTTTTGATCATTATGGCTTCACAGTGACGTGATTATTGAAACAGGTCAAATTTGTTGCATTGTTTTCCATAAAAAGAAGAATATCCTTTGCCAACTTTACAGATAACTTATTACAGCAAAACCTCGATAATGAGGACCGCCAGGACCGGAAAAATCAGTAATAATGAGATGGTTTCATTATCAAGTTTTAACAAGTTAATCGTAATATTGAGGTGGTCACTATATGAGGCTATACTGTATTAAAACATTCAATTTTTTTTCCAGAGGCGAGTTGCGAGTAGACAGCTTCTATCACGTGAGAAAGCATTCCAGTCTCAAATTGACGGACTATACTTGAAAACATATCACATGATACTCATATATCACTTTGAGACACATATGTATATTGTACTATAATACAACAGTGTTATGTAATATGTCTAGGATGCTTATTGAAAAGATCACATAAAAGTGCAAGAGGAATGTTGAACATTTTTTTACTGTACTGCGCCATTTTTCAGGACCGCATGTTAAGCGCTCTCATTCAACTAATCACGTCGATTACAAATTTTTCATGTAATTCCTTTAAAAGTTCACACAAGATTCTTGATAGTGAAGAATATATTTTACGTCGCTGATCAGTGAAGTGAAAATAATTATTTGTTTGCCAGGATAATGACTTTGTCAAAATGAATGATATTGTTGCAATTGTATATATGGTCGTCCCGCGGCGGCACATCATTTGATATTTCTACAGTCATAGGTAGTCATGTATTCTAAATACATGTATATACGTACCGAATTCAACATAGTTAGAGCATACAAAAATATTCTAAATATGTTTGTACAAAGCAAAAACTAATGTACGAAATTTCATCAGCCAAAAACATTGTTACGTTAACAAAAAAAACAATTTTATTTACTTTTTCGTTTTTCCCAAATTCGTCGATTTTGTTTTTAGATATACTCGATTGTTTGCCAAACATTCTATTTAAAACAATCACGATACGATAAGCCGCTGACAAGTTACACAAGTGTAAACGATACCTGACCAGAATGGCGACTTAACGGAACAAATTTCAAATACATGAAATATTTATTACTTAACTTCATAGTTTATAAATTGCACAAAACTTTCAAACATAAATGACAGCACAACCACAATGGTCTGTGATTACGGTGTGTCCAAATGATTTAATAAATAAAATAAATGATCATTAATCAAACATCAAAACAATTGATAAAACACGCACACACAATTTTTCAGTTTCGGAATTCATTGGTAAATGCTTCATGGAATAAAATAATAAACGCCAAGAAAATCCGAATGGTCCGTGAATTTAATACATTATAAGGAAAAGTCTGAAAATCCACACATAATGATTTGATCTTCTTCATCGGTAACCCAGCCTTTCGTTTCATATCTTCCCTGAAATATAAGATGTGTGTGTTTTTTTAATGTATACATGCATAAATTCTTTAAGAATGCAACATATTCATAAGTCAAAATTAATGAATCTTTAATAAACATCAACGTTTATTGTTACTTTTTACGTATGTTTGAGTCTGAAATGTCCGACAAAGAATGCAGTCTTTCCATTGGTCAATATCAGACAAAAGAAGCCAATCAGAGATCAGGAGTTTGGACAATTAACTGATATTCATCACTTGTGACATTGCTAAAATCGACTTTGAAAATACTGAAATAGTCCATGATATTGTTAAATACCTTTAACAAGTTTTTAAAATAAAAAAATCAATAGCAATTGGTTTTATTAAAACCAGGCTCTGTAGTTTACAAAGACAATTCTTTTCTGTGATGTATTCATCGAGAAGACAATGAGTAACTCTTATTTGTAAATATTGACTCAATGGTAATATTCTAGGACAAGAAATATTTAATAAACATCCTATAATTATAATGCTACTTAAGATGTACAAACATGTAGACATAGAGGAAATATTCATTGATTCGCGATAGTCGGATAAACAGATAATCCTTTTATAAAATGAGTTCAGTAATATCAATATGGCGTTCCATGTATATGAAAATGTAGCGTTTCAATCATGTGTAAATTGAATATGAAATGTTATATAAAATTAAATGCATAATCAACTTTTTGTAAAACTTTTTTGAGACAATCGTCTTTTATCATGTTGATGGGACTGCTGCTTAGCGTACAGAATAAAAACAATCCTTTCATTCGGACAATAAGGATATTTGTACATACCTTCGGCAAATATATAGGAATCTGTCTATCTTTAACGAACGAATAATCCCCTGGTACGAACGGACAGAATATTATCCTGTCATCACCGTAGTCTTCGTCCAGCGTACAGAAATCCCAGTTTCGACTAAATAAATCTTTTCCATTATACTTTACAGCTATATAAAACTTTCCTCCGTTCAGCTCGGAATCTGTGAGTGAAATATTGAAATCAGCATTATAAGACTCTGTAATTCGCAAAACTTCGACTACACCAGCCACACTGATTATTGAATGAAAAGCATTTAGACCACATAAAATGTCTCCAAAATAAACTGTGTCCGTAAAAAGATTCCATCATAGTGTTAACTGATCACTTTAGGCAATGTTCATTGTTCATTGCAAAAGTGTATATAAGAACAATCTTATTTACATCCATTCACACATATCATTTTAAAACAATGAACTAGTTGAATGCAAAAGTTGAACCTAAGACCATTGTACATTATACTGTGTATAATGGTCTCTGGTTGTACAAATAGTAACCAATTAATTCATGAGGACATCATGCCACCTGTCAAAACATTTGTGTAAAAATGTAACGTAGCACCTAAACTTTAGAAAATAATTCTAAATAAACATCAAACAGGAACAAATACTGCTTACCTAAAGTATAGTTTATGAACGTTCTCAAACAGGAACAAATACTGCTTACCTAAAGTATAGTTTATGAACGTTCTCAAACAGGAACAAATACTGCTTACCTAAAGTATAGTTTATGAACGTTCTCAAACAGGAACAAATACTGCTTACCTAAAGTATAGTTTATGAACGTTCTCAAACAGGAACAAATACTGCTTACCTAAAGTATAGTTTATGAACGTTCTCAAACAGGAACAAATACTGCTTACCTAAAGTATAGTTTATGAACGTTCTCAAACAGGAACAAATACTGCTTACCTAAAGTATAGTTTATGAACGTTCTCAAACAGGAACAAATACTGCTTACCTAAAGTATAGTTTATGAACGTTCTCAAACAGGAACAAATACTGCTTACCTAAAGTATAGTTTATGAACGTTCTCAAACAGGAACAAATACTGCTTACCTAAAGTATAGTTTATGAACGTTCTAGATTTAACTCCCTTGATTCCACCCCATCTTACATCAGGTAACATTATAGTCCGGCCAATCATTTGGCGATCCTGTTCTTCTGCAACAAAAACATACGTGAATAAATGATTTTTTCTATACTCTTTTTTCTGTACTCTGGGAAGCTAAAAATACAGTCACTTACCCATTCAATGAAAGCTTAATGTTTTGTTCCATCTTACAAGATATGAAGCTAAGTATTGTTACCAAACTATAAATATTGGATACTATGCATCAACCAATCAATTCACACTCAATATTGTTAGCCAAACCATTTACAATGGGCACTCTATTATGTTAGCCAACATATTCACAATGGGCACTCTATGTTGTTAGCCAATCAATCAATTCACAATGGACACTTTGTATGGAATTACCAAAAGATCTTGACACAGAATCGAAAAAATTCAGATTTTGCTCTGGCTGAAAATTTAAATGCTAATTTTTGTACAAATTAGACATCATGCAAGCTTTATTCCTGTTCCATAAAATGTTTCAAGTGAAGTATGAAAAAGATGATGAAGATCATATTTTATACAGACAGGGAACAGTTTCATATACGCATATAACTCATTCATTGTGAGTGAAGTGATTAGTGCACTGCACTTATAATCTGGAGATCCAGGTTAAAATCCCAGTTGCGGCAGGTCATACCCTTCTATGAAAATTTGACATAAAATGTTGATTTTCCTCCATATGTGGAGAAGTTGCTGACTCCTTGTCGAAGGGTAAAGTTAGTACTGGTTAGAATATAGTTTAGGAAAACTGGGTAGGTGAGCCGGTCGCCATATATAACTGAAAATTGTTGAAAAATGGCATTAAAAACCCATTGACAATGTCACTTAAAAATAAACAAACAAACAAAGGTTAAACTAGGATAAAATCTTCAACTTGATAAAATCTGGGATGAGACTTCATTCAAATTAACCACTCACAAGTAAGATAATGTTAGTATCTCAAATATGATAACAATTAAATGATTATTACAAATTGTTTTTGTGAAAATGCAAAATCCACAGTAAGTAACTAAATGGTTAAGGGCCCATTACCTCTCTGATAACACTACACCTCACCAACTTGATCTAGACTACAGAAGCTCCTGATGATATGGCACTCCTATTTGTCCCTCACTTAAGGCTATTATATTGTTATTGGTGATTCGGACCTTCTTAATTCATTTTATATTCAAGATTATATCTCCCCCATCGAGATTATACCTCACTCACTGAACTCAGGATAATATCTTGCTCAAGATTATATCTCATTTGCTGGCTCTCTCGCTCACACACTCACTTACCCAAAATTACACCTCGCTGGCTGGCTGGCTGGCTGGCTCGCTGGCTCGCTCTCTCGCTCACTCACTCACCCAAAATTACACCTCACTTGCTGGCTGGCTGGCTGGCTGGCTAGCTCAAAATTACATCTCACTCATTCAAAATTATATCTCACTTACTCAAGGTCACTCACTCAACCAAGATTATACCCCACACCTTAGCTGAAGATAATACCTCACCCCTTAATTCAAGATTATACCTCACACATTAATTCAATATTATACCTCACATCTTATTCAGTAATATACCTCACCCATAATTCAATATTATACCTCACATCTTAGTTCAGTAATATACCTCACCCTTAATTTAATATTATACCTCACATCTTAATTCACTATTATACTTCACCCTTAATTCAATATTATACCTCACATCTTAATTCACTATTATACTTCACCCTTAATTCAATATTATACCTCACATTTTAATTCAATATTATATCTCACACCTTAATTCAGTATTATACCTCACACCTTAATTCAAAATTATACTTCACAACTTAATTCAATATTATACCTCATGCCTTAATTCAAGATTATACCTCATGCCTTAATTCAAGATTGTACCTCACCCCTTAATTCAAGATTGTACCTCATGCCTTAATTCAAGCTTATACCTCATGCCTTAATTCAAGATTATACCTCATGCCTTAATTCAAGATTATACCTCATGCCTTAATTCAAGATTATACCTCATGCCTTAATTCAAGATTGTACCTCATGCCTTAATTAAAGATTGTACCTCATGCCTTAATTCAAGCTTATACCTCATGCCTTAATTCAAGATTATACCTCATGCCTTAATTCAAGATTGTACCTCATGCCTTAATTCAAGATTGTACCTCATGCCTTAATTCAAGCTTATACCTCATGCCTTAATTCAAGATTATACCTCATGCCTTAATTCAAGATTGTACCTCATGCCTTAATTCAAGCTTATACCTCACCCCTTAATTCAAGATTGTACCTCACACCTTGATTCAAGATTGTACCTCACACCTTGATTCAAGATTATACTTGAAGTCTTAATTCAAGATTATACTTGAAGTCTTAATTCAAGATTATACCTCATGCCTTAATTCAAGATTATACCTCATGCCTTAATTCAAGATTATACTTGAAGTCTTAATTCAAGATTATACTTGAAGTCTTAATTCAAGATTATACTTGAAGTCTTAATTCAAGATTATACCTCATGCCTTAATTCAAGATTATACCTCATGCCTTAATTCAAGATTGTACCTCACACCTTAATTCAAGCTTATACATGAAGTCTTAATTCAAGCTTATACTTGAAGTCTTAATTCAAGATTATACCTCATGCCTTAATTCAAGATTATACCTCATGCCTTAATTCAAACTAATACCTCACTTTCTTAACTCATGGCTATTCCTCAATCATTTAACCATAAACATTTCATACTAATAATAATAGCTCTGAAATGATGCTCTTTCAAGCCTGTGTTTTGCTGATAATATAAACTGTTTTATCATCATCCTCACTCAATATTATTTCTGTTACAGAAATTCCTAAAATACAATTTTCTGTATCAATTAAACTCCCATATGTCAGTCTTGACTTTACCTTTTTCCTATACAAACAGAATAACAAAATGAATTTTCTCTCTAGTATACTCATGACATACATCTAATGTTATCAAATATTGAGTGAATTTCTAACAGTGTGAACATTAGATGAAGAATTGAGTTATGCAAGTTTTAAGTGAGAAATAATCGGCAAGAGTATGTGTAAAACATTCAACTAACCACAGTTGTCATAAATTTCCCCAATTGCTGTAAAATCATTCTTTTTTATGAATCCTTCCCAGTATTCCTGAGCCCTCTTTGCTTCCTCAGCTAAGTCGTTTTCTATATCATTCATATGACTATCTTCATCATTGCTCTTTCCACCAAAAAGACGCAGTTTGGGTCGATTGTGACGATTTTGTTCCATTATATTTTCTGGAGCTCCATGGTTGAAGAATGTCAGATAAGCAAGAAAAAATACCACAAAAAATATCCCACAACACAACATCAATGCCCTTTTTAATGTCATATTACACATTTTTCTGTATGTTCTTTTCCACATTAAGTCAAAATGTTTCCCTGAGAAGCAATGAACTAAAATCCAATTCTCTTTGAAGGTAGAACTAAACTGTTTTCTTACCAAATCTTCAAACTTTCACACCTCACAATGAGTAAGGATGCATATAGCAAATATTTATAGGGGGCATTCAATAATTCATTGATATTTTGTATCAAAGGGTAGGTAGTGTGCATTTTAAAACTAGCGTTAAATATGAAATACTGAATTTAGATAAATAAAAAAAACAAAGCTGTGTCATAAATCAATGCAGTTTCATAAGTACTTCTTACTTCTAAGTTATAACAACTGAAATGGAGTTTTTCTTAATATGATAACAATAAATAACAGTGTGATTCTTGAAACATTTTAACCACCCCTCAACAATATGTATCTAATCACCACAATTAAGGCAACAAAGTCCAAAATATCATGAATACATGAACTTTCTCCTCAGATGTTGACATAAAGTCAACATAAGTACATTTGTACATTGACTTACCTCATATTAACACTATTTGTGACAAGTTCGTAAGTACAAAATATCTTATATGATGTACAGTTCATCATTTTGTATCATTGAGTGATGTAACACTACTCAGTGAGGATTAACCAACATCTAACTTCATTGTACATTATACAGTACTCGATGAGATTTGATTATCATCACATTTTAAGATTATCAGGTAAACAGGTAAGAATATTGTACAATGTACAGTATAATTGTATAATTTAATCATAAAACAAGTTTTTCTTTCACAGAAATGATTTGACCCGCTGACCTAGATAATGACCCCAGATGATCCATGTTCAAACCTGTCCAAGATATCATTAAGACAAGCATTTTGACAAGGTTTTGTGAACCTCCAATAAAATGTGACCCCTAGTATTAACAAGGTTTTCCAGTGAATTGACCTAGTGACCTAGTTTTTGACCCCAGATGATCCTTGTTCGAACTTGTCCAAAACATAATTAAGACAAACATTCTGACAAGATTTCATGAAGATTCAATCAAAACTGTGACCTCTAGATGGTTAACAAGGTTTTCCAATGATTTGACCTGGTGACCTAGTTTTTGACCCCAGATGCCCCTTATTTAATGTTTTCCAAGATATTATTAAAACAAAGTTTTTTGACAAAGTTTGATGAGGATTCAATCAAAATTGTGACCTCTAGAGCATTAACAAGGTTTTCGGTTGCATTGACCTAGTGACCTAGTTTTTGATCATGAATACAAACACATTCTGACAAAGTTTCATGAAGATCCAATCAAAACTGTGACTTCTAGAGTGTTTACAAAATTTCCATTTTATTTGATCTGGTGACTTAGTTTTTGACCCTAAATGACCCATGTTCGAATTTGTCCAAGATAAACATTCTGACCAGGTCTGATGAAGATTCGCTCATAAGTGTGACCACTAGAGTGTTAACAACCCCCAGGTGTGGACAACAGACGCCAGAGTAGACTGACTGATCACTATAGCTCAATGAGCTCTACGTGCTCAGGTGAGCTAAATAAGAGAACTATGCACTTTTTCTTTGTACCTGCTTCCGAGTAAGCAACCGGAGGAGTTAAAACATTTGGTTTGTGATGCATACAGAAAAAAATAACAAACAAATGGTATTTGCCAATTTTACTAACAAACGTGATCTACAAAATAAATGTAGGCCTATTTCGATGAATTTTACATAAGAAGCAACATTATACCTATAACAACAGATAAACATGCACAGGATAAACATATCATACTATAGTTAAATGTTCAAGCTTCATTTTTCTCCATGGAAACATTTGTACATAATTCAATAACAATACAATATCCAAAAGCCCAACAAGCTTTTCTCTTGAGAAAAATCCTTTTTATTAAAATCATAGAATTTACAATTTAAGTTACAGCAGCACCAGTAACCACTGGCATGACATTTAATTTGCACTGATCAAGTTTCTTCCTTGGAAAAATGTTTTTGATAAAAATATCAACTAATTCTCATAATTCATGACACCATGCAAAAATATCAAAAGAAATTCAAATCATTTCCATACATCAAAATACACAGCAATGACCAAGTTTTAATCATTTCATCAAGTGGAATCTGTTTTCTTGATTTTTAAACAGTGACCTTCCTGGACCCCAGAACCCCTAATCCTAAGCTGCCTCCATAACAAATTTATATACCAAGTTTAGTAGCAAAAAAGTGAATCCAAACTAAAGTTTAACAAATGGAAACCAATTGATTGACATTGACACCCACTCACCCAACAGAAAACTTTCCCCAGTCTAATAAACAGGCTCTTTGACATTGAACGCGCACATAGGCGCATCCGTGGGGGTGGGGGGGTGGCAGACCCGGCGTACACTCCCAAGCAAAGGTTTTTTTCTATCATGAAATATGATACTCACATGAAAATATGTATGAATGCCAAAAGATTTTCGCACGCTGTGCATGCAATAAGTAACAAGCACAGTCTCCATTTGATTCATACCTAAGCACACAGTAGATTAGAGCTCTCATACATTTTATTGTATACCCTGGGAAAAGATAGGTGAGGTTCTGGAAATGTGCCTGAATCCATTAGAAATGACCAAAAGATGCCTCCTCCCCCCTGGCCTAGGCTTTGCCCTGGACCCACCCTGGGCCATGACGCCCCCCTGGACCTCCAACCTACTAGTTCAGTTCCAGCCCCCCCCACAAGAAATCCTGAATCTGCCTGGTGCAGGTAACATTTCTTAAATCTATGTCAGAGGATTCTTTCAAATAACAAACATGCCTGTCATCCATGTAACATAACAGTGAAATGACAAGTACAATTATTCAAGTGAAAATAATTCTGACTCAAAAGCTGTTTCTTGTTCAAGTACCTACTTGTAACAAATAAATTATGATCATTAGGTCATTACAAATGACACGTGATAACACTTATCGTTATCAGATAACTGAACAAGTTATCATCAAGTTTGACTTATTGAACTTTTACCGTATCTCATGTATGATTTACTAACCAAACACCCTCTAATAGATGTACCATTAAACGTGTAATTTCTCATACATTGACTTATCCATTAAAGAATTGTTTTGACTCACTGGATGTAATTTGAATGATCACAGAAGCATTTATGGTGAATAATGATTTCTATTTTTTCTCAAAATGATGGGGGGGGGGGTAAAATGGTGGTGGTGGTGGTGGTGGTGTGTGTGTGTGGGGGGGGGTAATTAGAGCAGGAGCGTATATTTGGAAATACTTGGTATCTTAGATTTTATACAAGTAAGACATAAAACAATCAATTTATACTTTGTACATGTTATGAATGGTACAACATTAATCAGTGAGCTATTTTGGCGATTCATCAATAAATCTGAAATATCTACATCTCAAATGATAGCTTGACCTGTATTGTATCTAGTGCATCACAAGTCATTAATGGTGACATTCTGAATGTACAGTCGTCCAATTCTCGGGAAATCTATTATTTTGTTTAAAACTTCAATGTTAAAAAATACTAGTACCTTAATTTACCCAAACAACAACAACAAATCAAAGAATTCTTTAGAAAGAGAAGTTTTACAGAAGTACTCGTCACTTTGGAATCCTGTCAGGTCCACTGTAGCATCAGATTGTAAAGAAGCAATTTCATTTTACTGTCATGTGATACATTGTACTGCCATGTACAGTTTTTACATCATACTGAACTGCCATGTGTCACATTGAACTGTTGAAAACTTCATGGCGATGTAATACATTACACTGAATTGTAATGAACTCAATTATACATTCATACAATATTACTGTGCTGTCATGTGTTCACTCGTGAAGCAGTGAACTATATTGAACAATTATGAACCAGAATGTGCTGTCATGTGCATCATTTGTCTGTCATGTATTACACTGTACAGTCATGTGTTAAATTGTATATTATATCTAGACATTTCATATCATTGTGTTCTTTAATTTTTTCATGTTAAATCAGTCAATTTTATATTGCACAAGAAACAAAGCTAGCCAGGCTACAAAAACATAAAAACATTATCCAGGTCATGAGCAGCGCATATGCTCAAAAGAATCAATCCACAAAATAACTGCTGGGGTTTAATGTTGCACTAACAGCCAGGGTCATTTGGTGACTTTTCCAGCTTTTACAGAGGAGGAAGAAGGCTGTACACCTGGGAAGAGCCCAAGACCTTACATAAGGGATTACATGTCGGAGACTGTAACCATTTGACCATTGAGGCCTGAGACAAAATAACCCACCACACCTCGGTAGCACCATCATATTCCATAGGGTGTCATGTTGAGTTGAAAACAAAAAAATTCGAACGTCTTAGTAAATATGACTTATGAATAGCTTTTTTTCATGAACTAAGGTGATACCTAAGTGTTAATACTATTTGAGAAATAATTCAAGACTATTCCTACTTACAGGTCAGGAAATAAAACGTGAAATTTCTCGTAATGTCAGAATGTCCATTATATACAGAAAATCCTTTGACATAACAGTAATGATCACAATCAGACTTACAATATAAAATGTTCATCTTCACGATGGAAAAGATGACATGTTAAGGAAATGACCAGGACACTCGCAACAGCTTGAATAGCTGGTGTGGCTGATGCCTGTATAGAGAACTAATTGTGCATTTTTCTTTTTTATTTCATGCCAGTTCTATCTGAATGCACATAGGTTAGCAATTTCATTTATCTAAACTAATTTTTTTATATTCTATGACCAAACTTTTTTCTACTATGCTATGATGCCAAAAACAAAAAGCAAGCACTGTTTAAATGTTTAAATCTATTCACAGATTCAATCAAACACAGGTCTAACATTGAACTAAAACAAGAAGATGAACATTTTAAATAAAACTACAAGATAAGCATAGCACCACATAAAGTATACTAACAACTGAGAAAATACAGGAAAAAATCAGAAATAGATGAAAAAGTTTTAGGCTATCCATAAAAAATCTTTGTTTGTGGTCCCCCACATGGAGATAGTTGTATTTTTTTATTCAGCTTCAACTTATCAACGTCTGTGTCTACATTCTTCAGAAAGACATTGAGGGGTACCAGAAACAAACATCTTTTATGGAGGGCCTAATATGATATGTTAAAGTTATGTAATCACTTTTCGAAAATGTTCTATAACAATGAATATATATTAAAACAATTTTTTTTCGATAATGTTAGATTAACATTAGAGAATATTTTGATAACTCCTACAGTGTAATTAGGAATGGTTGCATTAAAAATCGGAACAAATCAAATGTGATAGGTTAATATACTTCATGTTTCCCATTTTGTTGAATTTCAAGAGAGAAACTAGAAGTTTTCTTATTGTAATGGTTAATTATGGATAAACATAATTTGTACAGAATCTAATTCCAGCGATGTAACATGACAATAACTTTTACTTGTGGGACTAAGCACAAAGTAACAACATAAAACTGTTTATCTACGAGTGTTTACGCATGTTTACTAAACAAGGACTAAATATTACATAATGCATAAGTTTTATAGACTGGAAAGTCTTATAGCAGGTATAAATAATTAGACAAAAATTACAAATATAAACTAAAAAATCCAAATTAAGACAAGACTAAAATGCAATTGCTTTATTTTTTTATATAATTCATGATAGCTCATTTATCTTTTATTATTTCAAAAAATGTTCATTTTAAAAATAGAAAAAAAATATAAAAATTAGTCATCAGTACATTGATATGACTAAGTAATAAATTCAATGCAATAAAAAATGTTGGTTTGTAGTTAGCCAACAGATTCATTAAGAAGTCTCTGGCCAAAATCAAACTTTTCTTAGCAATTTTGACAAAGTATTTTTTTCATTTTTTTTTTCATTCCAGCTTTTCGCTGTCAGTGCAAGCATGTAATATAAAAAATGCCTACCTGCAGTTTAAAGTTTGGGTTATGTGACCACAAACCAACATTTTTATAAGGATGGCCCTATTTTTGCATGCTTATACAGGTCCAACATTTTAGTAGTAAGGGGACACTTTATATCATGGCACCATTTCATTCCAGGGACAATGGGGTTGATAAAGGGCTAAGCAACTGTGAATACACATTACGGTAGTCAAACAAGAACAGACCTCAGTTATAGAAGAACACCAAAAACTTGGGATTCTAAGGATTAAAAATAAAAAAATAAATGCATAGATATAAGAACACAAGCAAAAGACTAAACAGAAACTATACAGACTAGAATTAGGCAAGCACTGAGTTTCTTAATTCAGTAAAATATTTCAATATTTATTAACCCTTTGCTTCATAAGCATATTTTGTATTCTTCCAAATTCGGATATAATATAAAAATGTCAATGTATTTAAGAAAATTGGGTTTTCTCTCTGACAGAGTGGAAAACATTGAGGCAAAAAAAGGTATTACTCATTACAAGCAATGGCTTCTTTAGCCACAATATTTTCAAAAGTTGTCCGCTTCAAATGTGGGGAAATGCAGTATTATGAGGCAAAAGGGTTAAATTTTAGACATACCTACAATTCCACACATTGTTCATAATTTAAAAAGCCAACTAATAAAAATTGTCAGATTTCAATGAATCACTCTATCTTAATCTTTTTTAACACAGTTAAGTTAAATATGTATGAAGGAAAGGTCGTGAAAATTGAGATCAGATTCTGCACTTAAATCCTGTATTTCAATGTTCTCAAATTATGATAAGATTATAAAATTATTTATACAATAAAACATTATTTCCAAGACATAGTTAAACAATTAGCTAAATTAAATTAAACAGTTGAACTATACTTTAATAAAACTAAGCTTTGAACAAAATATCTAAAAATATATGACCTCTGACCTAGGCAAGAAAATTCATAAGGTAACAAACAATTTGTCTATGACATGGCTCGTTAAATTCTCATGTTTGTACCTCTGATTCATCTAAGTATTAACACATAATTCAAAAAATGAAAATGTTCAACAATTTTTACATAAAAACAACAACAAAAACAGATGCACTGATGACATCAAAAATGCAACATAGTATAGAAATTAAATTCATGTAGAATAAATAAAAATACCCATATGTGATACGAATTATAACTTTTATGAGACTAGACATTAAAATTCAGATCACACAATTTTAATTGACAATTCATCTATGTATAAACAATACCTCCGCTCAGAAATAGTTCTGATTTATATATATGAAGTTCTGAAAATTCAGTATCAAGTTTTAGGTCAAATACATATCACTCAGATCTATATAATCAAAATGTACAAAACATGTTGTAAACAAAGTCACTACATCATAATGTCAATTTTGATACAAGAAAAAAATACTTGGACAAACAATTGATACAACCAGTTAAACACAACAGAGAAAAAAAACTGTAAGCTGAACAGAGGAATACTAAAGTTTTTCCAACACAACCTGTGTAGAAACAAGCTTTATATAGAACATACTAGCTAAACCCAGTTCTTCGCACACCAATTCGGTCTACACATGCAGAGTTTTGTGAAACAACCTTAACTACATGTGTACATGTTAATTAATATTATCTTACTTAATGTCTATCTCTATTACCAATATTTATGTAAAGGAGAGTAAAAATACATCCAAAATATCTATCAAATAAATTTTGTTATCTTACATGTTCTGTCAAGTAAGAAGAAATCTTGATTCTGGCAGTGAAAGTGTAAAAATGTAAATTGTAACAATTGTTATTTTCTGATAATTACAAAGGGAAACAAGTATACAGTGGTTGGATGTTTTGAAGGATGGAGTGTTGTTGTGGTCATGACTTCATAATTTATGGTTATGGAACAGTTACTAAGTGTGACCATGATATAGTTTCTTACAGTCAGCCATAAATTAATACTTTGTGGACTTGATATAGTAACTTGTGGTCAGTCATAAATTTACACTTTGTGAACTTGATATAGTTTCTTACAGTCAGTCATAAATTTACACTTTGAGGACTTGATATAGTTTCTTACAGTCAGTCATAAATTTACACTTTGTGAACTTGCTATAGTAACTTGTGGTCAGTCATAAAGTTACACTTTGTGAACTTGCTATAGTAACTTGTGGTCAGTCATAAATTTACACTTAGTGAACTTGGTATAGTAACTTGTGGTCAGTCATAAATTTACACTTTGTGAACTTGATATAGTAACTTGTGGTCAGTCATAAATTTACACTTTGTGAACTTGATATAGTAACTTGTGGTCAGTCATAAATTTACACTTTGTGAACTTGATATAGTAACTTGTGGTCAGTCATAAAATAAAACATTATGACAATACATCTATGTATCAAATCAGATATCAGTAAACCTGTATCATAGACTTTATAAAAAAAATCTTGTACAAACAAGTGGAAGCTTTTTACACACAGAGAATAAAAAAGCAATAAATACAAGCATAGCTTTCTGAATGTAACAGTTACACAGTAAAATCACAAAAAAATCTACATAGCAAACATCTATAAAAAACAACAATTAGTAGTTTCACCCTTTTCACAATACAAAATACCGGTACACAAAAATAAATAAAACACTTTTAACACAGTCTAGCTGCATGCAAAACTTGCTACAATATAATATGACATGTAATTTAATATTGACTATCACAAGGTCTTTAATGGATTGTTCATTTCTATGCATAAAAACTGCATTACCTGCATTTCTAAACAGGATTTAAAACATATTTATTGTGATAATTTATTAGTTTAAACAGACAGAGGTCCAGTCATTTGGCACAACTCGGCTGACTTTGTCTATCCTTCGATGTACTTAGTAAGCTGACTTTAGAACTACTTGGAATATCATGAATGTAAAACTGACGAACATGACCATCTCTATGAAAGATATGGCCGCCAAGTGTGTATTTTCTTTCATTTGTTGTGTATTACTAAGCACTGATGAAAACATAAGATTACACTGCTGGAAGCATAATTCTGCAATAAATACTGATAAATCAGTAGACACATCACAAACATAAGGCATAGACACATATTAATAAACCAAGTACATCTGAAGTAAGATGGAAGTATGGAAAAGGCCGAGGTATGCCAAATGTATGTCTGGCCATTGACAACTTCATTATTTATGAAAGACAATAAAATAAGAGCATAACCTGGTGATGGTGAATATTTAAATGGTTTATGAGGAAATAAAAATTCAGCAGATTTCAACACAGGAAACCAATGAGGGCCATATTAAAATGGAATATAGACTACTCATCTCCTGAGAAAGTCAAAATAAAATTCTGACTTATACATCTTTATGGGCAGATATTTTTTTTATTTTTTTCTTGCCACATTTGAACATATTTTCTTCTTTAAAATGAAAATCTTGGGGAAAATTCCAACTTAATTTATATCCAACAGTTTTTACTAATAGGAAAAAACCAACTGTGTGACACAGAGTGTATGCACAGAAATGCAATCTCCATTTGATATAAAAAAACAGGCTAATATAAACAAATGTCAACCTCATGTACAAATAATACATAAATAAAATATTATACATAAAACTAAGTTCAAATGAACACATTATTTACACTGGTCAGATTTTATTGTAATTGGTATAGATTTGAAATATAAAACATTTTTAAGAAGAAAAATACAACATGTAATTGATTCGTATCACGGAAGTCCTTTGTAATAACTTCATATTTATCATATTGCTTCAAAATATTTATTACAAATTGGAATCAATGAATAAGTTAAAAATATGAATTTACATTAAAATATAACTTTATGAGACAAAACAAATCTATTTGTGGTTGTATTTTGATACATAAAATTCAAGAAAACTAGGTTTGTTGTTTGACACAAATAATGAAAAAAAAACTATTAAAGGTCTGCAACTCCAGACTCTAGCTATTCATAACAATGAAAACCTACAAAAATTCACATTATGAAATGTAAATATAAATTATGTGAGAAACATACAAATTAAACTAGCCTTAGCATGATAATGATACATTACTGAATGGATAATTCAGAAATCGACAAGGAAATTTAATATCATGAGTGTTGCTCAGCAAGGTTATTAGATAACAAGGGGGCTAACTCTGTAAGAATATCACATTTCAAGGGACTAATTCTGCAAGGATATTACATATCAAGGGGGCTAACTCTGCAAGAATATTACATATTAAGGGGACTTACTCAGCAAGGACACATATCAATAGGAAAAATTAACTAAATACTGTAACAGAAGATTCACTGCTTAAATTTTGCATCATTATTGAACATTCATATCTGTGATAAAATGATCACACTTACGTACTTGACATTAGATATAAATGAAACACATTTAGCCAGAAATAAAACTATACATTTAAATTTTAATACATCAACAACTATCTCAAAGTTAATATACTATAGATTCACAATCCTGCATTATAAAATTCTGACACCTGTAGTCACCCCTGTATCATTACTGGATAATCAACAAGAATAATTATAGCATTCAGAGTGAAGCCAGGTTGTCAAAAAATTGGAACACCTTAAAGAGAAAAGCTGTAGGGTCAGAAAAAAATGGGACAAGTTACGGAGAGAAATTGTAAAGTCAAAATAAGAATATACTTTACGAAAAACTGAACAATAAATGAACACATCAAATTCCCAGAAAAACTAAATAAAAAATGATGAAAATTAAAAACACCTGACAAATATTGTATTTATTAATGTAAAGATTTTTGATACCACCTAAAAATCAAAAGTACAAAAAATATGCATATAATCCCTATACAATGTGGTCCCAAATCTTACACATTTAAAGGAATAAACATTTCTGATGATACAGTTTAATCTTTGATAGAATTGAATAAAAATTATCTAAAAAGGGACTGGGATCTTTTTTATAAAAATTACATTATATAGGTTACTTAAAAAGCTACTTCAAGCCTTGCATTAACAAATGCATAAAGATCACTTGCCTGAATAAAGTGCGATCAGAAACAATTTGAAATCAAATAATAGTATTAATTAACCCTCTAAGTAATATTCACACACATAGAATATAATAAAATCAACATAATTATCCAAATACATATAGGCAATTATGGTAAAAACATAAAAAAACCAGCAAACTATTCTTTGAAAATTTAATGCAACATTTTAACTGAAAGATCATAACTTATTTAGAGCACCTTGGACAATATGAAGACTGTGTACATATAATGACTAGAACTGAAACAGTCTGAAGTTTTTCAAATTTTATAATCATAGATATACCATAAAACCTCAATATTAACGCCACCATTGGGACCAAGGATATTGGTCATAATATTGAGATGGTCTGATTATCAAGTTGAATTATAGAGAAAATATTGAAAACTGGTCTGGAAACAAGTGGTTGTTATAACAAGGTGGTCTTAATATTGAGGTTGTAACAAAGTAAGGTTTAACTGTATAATAGAAGAATAGCCTGATAACAGCATTCAGGTGATTAGGTGTACAGTCAAACCTGAAACCAAACACCATCAAAGTGAAAGTAGAAATATCACATGTCACTTTCCCTTTCCGTATTTCCAATTTTTATCATATATTGTATCCACAAATCTGGATCTGCTACTGTGAATATCTATCAGAAGTGTGCAATATTCACCCAGCACTCCAAAACCGTGATCTGATGAGGGTAAAGACTTGTTATTTTAGTGATTACATACAAGGAAGGAATGACAGTAAGTTGATACAAAACAATATGGACTGTATTGTTTAGTACTGTCCCTGTACTGTTTAGCAGGGATTAGTACTGTCTCTGTTCTGTTTAGTAGGGTTTAGTACTGTCCCTGTACTGTTTAACAGGATTTAGTACTGTGACTGTACTGTTTAACAGGATTAAGTACTGTCCCTGTTCTGTTTAGCAGGATTTAGTACTGTCCCTGTACTGTTTAACAGGATTTAGAACTGTTACTTAGATACAGGGATTCATCATTTCAGTGAAGCTACTGTACTTATAGGGCACACAGATCTCGTGCGTATCATCATGGATTAATAAGATCCACAGTTAATATCATTAGAAAAATTGTAAGCAGATGATCAAGAAAATAAAATATACTAAACATACATCATCATGGAATTCTCAAATATTTTGACAGTACACATAAAATGATGACATCATCAATTCTGCAGATGATTAAAAAAAGTGCTAAGAAAGTAATGAAATTAAAGCTCTGTTGTATAACATAAAAAAGTAAGAAAGCTGTATTTTATAGGCAATTTGATTACACCAACATAACTTGTAGTTACACCTATCAAAGAATACAAGGATACTAACATGTCATAAATGGAACACAAAAATAGATGACTTCATTGATCGTGTGTATCAGACAGTTGAAGTAATGAAATTATTGACATTTGTGTACTAGACATTCATGAATGATATGATAATCACACCATTGATATTTCATGTTAAATTTTGTGATCTAACAGTTGAGTACACATAAATTGATGACATCATTGAAGCATGTGCAACAGATTCTTGGGTGCACATAAAATGATGATATCATGAGTATATAGTGATGACCTCACTTCCACTGCCTCGTACCATTAGTACACTGTCCAGACCTTCAGTCAACACCTCTAGAAATTCCATATCTATCCATAGGTTAAAGAAATACATGAAAATACAGAAATATGTCTGCACAAATATAGGCATGTGCTAGTTAAGTGAGCAAGTAACATCTGCACTTATTGATATATTCAATCTTGCTTTTATGAATTCAGTTCCTAAAGTCCCAAATTACAAGTAACATTTTCAGACTCACGATGAGAGTGGGATGCAAAGAATGGCATACCTCCACTATGACATTAACAAACAAAAACAGTCAAAAGTGACGTCAGAGATTTGAAGTTGAAAAAGGATAGGAGTAATTCTAAAACATCATTTGGCAATACCAAAATAATTTGTACATGCAGCTCATTAAGATTGAATAAAAAAGCATAAAAAAGGTTCCTGGTTCCAATACCCCGACTGGGGCCGCTACCGTGGTCCAGTGGTTAGTGCTCTGGACTTGTAACCTGGTGATCTGGGTTCAAATCCCGGCCGCAGCAATCTTTCAATGAAAACTTGACAAAAATTGTGACTTTTGTATTATTTTTTTGCCTTACCTCAATCAATATGTTTCATATATTAGTTGTAATGTATCTGTTAGGTGAAAGGATACAGTTTAACTCCCCAGCTTCGTGCTTTGGTGGTGCTGGAAGATTTAGAATCACAAGTTTAGCCTCATGAGATTTCTGTATAATAACTTCGTTCAGTCTAACAGCTGTGTGCATACGTCTAACATTCTTCTGATCCCTGAAATGATACAAATTATTATATACCAAACATAGCCTAATAAATGTCCACAGGGCGTTACTTTTGCAGAAGGGGGGGACACATTTAATAGGGAAAGTAATTTTACAAAAATCATTTTTTTCAATAGTTATTAACCCCAGTTGTAATAATATAGTGTTTTTATTTACCATCAGACATTAGTAACCCTATTTGTGTTTTCACAACAAACTTTGGATATCAAAGCACTGCTACTGTTTCATGGGTATTTTGTATTTTTCTACCAAAAAAGCATGAGCAAGCTTAAGTAGGGTAGGACATTAAATAGGGAATATTAGGTTCTAAGTGTTAAACATCACAACAACTTCTTTAAACAGACACAAGTATTTAATTTCATGAACTTAAAAGGTGCTAAACTAGAGACAAATGTTTAAACAGGCACACAAACCCAAGTAACTGTAGTGTGGATGATTTATCAAATTTTTTGACAAAACCCAATGAACAGTTAAAATGTTAGATGACACCATTGAAACCACCGTGAACCCACAGACAATTTGTCCAACAAACACAATCTGACCCCTACACCCTACCTTATGTCTTGTATGTGAAGTATTTAAAAATTGTCCTGAAATAAATGTGAATAAAATATTCCAATTTTCTTTTGCTAGCCATTGTGAAATAATTTTACTAAAAAAATTGGAATCTTACGGTTTAATGTCCAGTAGATTTTTGTTGATGGATGATGCCATTTCTTCCATTGAGATTCCTTGTTGTTTAAAGTTAGGTGAGAATGTATACTGGTTCTTTTCTGACATTTTTTCCTCATCGGTCGTACTCTCCTCTGTGACTGTATCTAATTTCACTGAAACATAACAAATGTCTTTGATGAATAAAAATGCACAGGATATGGGGATCCCACACTTTTAACTACATACATCAAACATCATGAATATATTTTGAACAGATTAGGTTTAATTAGAAGGGTAAAGAATACATTCATACTGAGATAAAATTTTCATGAGTTCACTGAAAATGTCTGGTACTCACTGGTGATTTAATTCCAGCACAGCCACTCTACTGTCCATACTTCTTGTTCTGATAAAATGTGGGCATAATTTCACTACGTGTTAAATACAGGCCAACTGTACATAACAGTCACATTAGGTTCCTTTTGTTTACAAGTTTGGCTGCATGTAATATGAATACCAGTATGCATATATACAACAGAGAATATATTCATCAGCCCTACCTTTAACATCTGCTAATGCAGCGTGACTTTTATCCACTATAGTTTGTGGTTGTACAACTTTACCAAGTCTCATATTTTTCAACATCTCTGTTCGTTGTTCCATCATTAATGTTCTCTCGTAAGTATATGCTGTTATGTCACTCTCAGCCTGAATCATACATTTATGACCAGTCAGTAAAATATGAGGGCCTCATACGATGTATTCATAAGGAAAAATCTAATGATAATTAATTATTATCTGCCTGTATCAAACACTGGTAAAATGCATTTATTATGACATACCAATACTTAATTAAGGGCCGACCAAGAAGTAATTAGGAAACCAATGTAACGTATCTAAATGTAATATACTAACTTCAGATCACTCTCTTCAAGAGATGTTTATCTGACAGGCTGTTCAAAAACAGACATTTAAAATTGACCAATGGCGTCTTACGAGGCTAGTTTTCAAGCCGAGCCATCCTAAGGTATTAAGTTTTAGAGTTTAACTTGGAGAAATGATGCTTTATATGGGGGAAAGTTGAAAATTTCAGACACTGGAAAACATCAGCTTACAAACTGGTTCCAATTGACTGACTGTACAGTGACCGCACAGCAACATGAAGACCAGTGTTTTAGGCTCAGCTCTGTGGAAACTGTTAAATCCAGTACATTCTGGACTAACAAATAAGAATGAAATTCCGATACATACCAGAAAACCTTCACATTAAAACTATTACATAACACTGTAATATAAAAAACTAACCATTTCTACAACTTCAACATCTGCTTGTATTCTAAGTTGATACATAAACTTCTGGAGATCATTTTTCATCTGTATTGTATTATCCTCCAATTCTGATTGGTCAATGTAAGGTCAACATGAACTCTGACCTCTATACATAAGAAATGCTACAATGAAACTTGAACCATTTATCATAAACTGTGATAAATGTCACTCAAAAAATACTAGTATCACTCAATATGAATTCTACCTGCCATGATTTGTCACTCAAAAATAAAAAAAATCACCCAACATACATACAAGCACCAGAAGATGTCACTCAAAAATTGGTATTACCCAACACCAATTTTACCTACCACATTACTAAAAAAAAAATACCTGCCTTAAATATACTTAAAAATATTTAACACTCAACATAAAGGATACGAGCTACAGTAAATATTCTCAGTTTACAATTCTTCCACGTTTTGTGTTGTTTCAGCAAGAATGGTAACAACATAAGAAGACCACCATCATGTACAATCCACCATATATCTATCGTACCTTTCAACTTCACCGAACTACTGGGAAAGTGATTAGCTCCCTTTATCACAAGTAACGCCATTTGTCCGGCGCTTATATTATGTACAGTATCTAAAATAACAAGAAACAAATTTGAAGCATATATTTCTGGTTCACAGTCAAAATTTTAATGGCATTATCTGACGGTATGTTAGTTGAAAAGACATAGTCCAATTTGTAGTCAGGCTGAGTTAAAATTAATTCAACAATAACATAAAATTTATATTTTTATAATTTATTCAATATTATTTTAACAAAAAAGTGGGACTAAACAGAGAGATCTGTCATCAGAATCATTTGGCGACATTTCCTGCTTTAACGGTGCGGGGGAGACCCTAGGCGTATACCTAGGTGGAACCACCAACCTTCTGTACACTAGCTGGACAGCTTCCTCACAAACATGAAAATTGTCTGGGCCTGGTGGGGATTTAAACTCAGCAGTTAGGGGCTAGTGATTACTAGTCAGAAACCTTAACCATAAAGGGCTCCTTTTTCAGTTTAAAAACTTCTGATCAAGATAATGTCAAAGGTTTGAGATCAGTTCAAGAAGAAAACACAAACAATGGTCAATTTAAATATCAGGATAACAGACATTATCTTATCATTATCAGTATTTTTTTTACAAATTTGCATATATTCGTCATAAATCACATAACAAAGTCTTGTGTTTATACTAACATTTTCAACATCACATTTATCATGAATTTTAATATCAGGACAACATGAACCAATCTTTTTCCTGACCTCAAATCTCATTCTTGTTAAAGTTTTTCATTTAACAACGATGATTAATTAATAGTACAATTTTCTATCATTCTTTCAATCAAACAGCTTTGAGAACAAAGTTGAGGTTTGAGCTAGAAGACTGCCCTACAGTTTTTATCATTGGGACAAAAATATTGCTAACATCAAGTGTTTTAGAATCAACTTAAGAAGATACAAGAATGTAAAATTTTACGTTACCTAGGAAGACCTTATAACTACGTTCATCGATGTTGTGTCTCCATCCATACGGCCACCCTAACATCACAGTATTGTGTCTCAATCCACCCAGACCAGAGTTCTGTACACTGAAATAATGTAAGAAAAATTGTTGTATTAATGGTTACCTGACATATATTTTAACACTGACCCCAGTTTCTCACAGCAAAATCCAAAGAATAAAACTGTTTGGGGACAAATTGTACCTCCAAAGTATGAAACATATGTTTAGAACAGAAGTCAGAAAAGAAACTTTGTAATCTACAGACTCAACGTTTTTTATCAAATAATTGTATACATTACTCATATTTTCTGGCCTTAGTTCAAATTTTCTCACAGATCAAGTGATGGACGAAGTAAAGAGGTACATCTAAAAGGTTTAACAAATGTGGTTAGAATAACTAAAAACAATAATTAGAGTCGAATAACTATGGTAAATTTTCAGCGTACAGATGACAGATTCCATTGGTGACACTTTCTGCTACAACGACGTCAGCAAAACCTTTGACACCAGTTTGATCAATTACCTTCTGCAGGTTCTGTAAACATAAAAATACAGTACAACATGGTTACAATGAACTCCTAGTCACAGGAAGTATATCTACATAAACCCATCCTAAAAAATGCAATTATGCTACACAAACTTTTAACAGTGTGTAGGTAGGTAGATAGATGGATAGATTTATTTGCGATGCTTTCAACATGATTACAATAATGGTAGTATTTTATCATAACAATGACAATCACAGAGAATAAACTAGAGCATCGTCAGGATTGCCAAGTAAGTCCCAACACTTATTTCCAATGGGGTCCTACATTTGATTTTGTTTTGGCAGCAATACATGCTGATACTGAAAACAAAGAGCTGGAATGAAGAATGAAAAACATTTTTTTTAAAAATTGTGAACATTTTTTGGGTAGGGCATTTTGAATGAGTTTGTGGCACAATTGCAAACAAACATTTTTTTAAGAATGGCCTTAAACCTTTACATAACTATACTATTCTATCCATAATGGTGACATTTATAGAGTGTATATAACTTCAAGAATTGAAGCAGATACAGTATGAGTAGGTGAAATTGACATTTTAATTAAGGTGTCATAAGATATACCAGTTTGTGATGATAACTATAGGAATACAAGTTTACTGAAGCACATCATTAATGATTAACACAATGACAACAGATTCCAGGTAACAAGACATGCACACTTTAGAGAACCAACGGTTTAAGTTTTAACTTACCTGTTTTGCAGCCTGGCCATCAGCGTATCTTTCTTTGAATTTACCCTCCAATACACTAGTAACCAAAGTCAATCCTTTGCCTGAAAATTAATCAACAATCAAACAGTAGTTATTCATTCTGAAGGTATTACAGTTCATACTATCATATCCTCATATAATCTTATATAATAAGGTCTTCAAACATAGATTATTTTACTCCTGTATTCAATAGTATCTCCATTAAGTGTATCAGTGTTCCTGGATTATGTACCAGCACTAACCTTGTTCTAATGTAAATCTAACACTACTTATGTGTGTTTGTTCTGAAAGCAAATCTGACCCTTTCCTCATATGATGTGTGTTTTTAAAAGATGGAAGACAATAATACTGACTGATTTACCATTTAATTGTCAGAGCCGCATGTGTGCTTTTTTAAACGTCTAAAACAAATACCTCTCCAGCATATACATCCCAACCCTAGAAGACTGATGTAAGAGTGTCAAAATAACAAAAGGTAACTTCCATACAAAAAAAATGAAAATTTTAGATACAAAATGTCTGAAGGTTTTAAAGACCCAATGCCCATTTATTTATGCTTCCAATTTAACACAAAAATAGAAAAAAAACTTGGAAGTTTCAATTCCTTAATATAGTTTTAAAGTGGTTATTGCTGACACCAATACCAACCTGCTTTCAGCTGAGAAGCAAATTCCACCATTTTTGGATACTTTGGTTCGAGATTATCATCTAGTTTAAATAGAACTAAAAGTTGAGGCCTGAAATGTAAAACATGGTGACAATGAAATCAAAGATAATGTAAGAAAACAAGTTAAGACATTCAAAAATATAGACAGAGATAAACTTAGTTAAATTCCTGCATCAATATTTACCAGTGCTGACATACATAGTGGAACAAACCAATTATTTGTCAATAAAGATCTAATGTAAGGAATTTTCACTAAAGTTTTTTTAAATAATCCAATTTAATGGAAATTTAATGGCAAGAATACAAGAAATTGAAAGATATTGTTGTATAATAGTGGAGGGAATGTGATGTTAATTCTGTCTTTGTTCATACATCAAAGTGAGAAGTTGTGTTTTATAGAGATAGATTTATTTGTTGAGTTTTTGGAGTTTTGGAGGATGAAGGGGGATAACTTCATGTAAGGGAAGTACCCTTTCCTTAAATACTTATGCATTAATCTATAATTATGGAATATATCTTATAGTATGATTAAGAATTAGGGTTTGAATAATAAGTTCATCATGGCAACTTTATCTAAAACTCTGAATTAATTATTCTAGTAATATTCTCTTATAACATAATAATATCATATAGAAATCACACTTAAATATCTTATTCACTGTATGTTCTATACCTAATTGTTAGTTTTAATGTTACATAATCACTTGAGTGAGAAAAGGTTGTAGATATAGAAACATTCATTCCATAAATGGCGAGTCATATGTGAGTGATGTCGTATGTGTCATTATTATATATAATGTCTGCTTTGTTTGTATGTGAAATCTGTTATATGTAACGTAACTGAGAGTGGCCACGGTAATATTGTACAGTCAAACCTGTGAACAAAGCCCACCTTTGGGAAACCCTTTACTGACAGATGGCCTTTATTCAGAGGTCAATTTGTTATAATCAGTGACGGTTTATCAAAGAATGGCCTTTATTCACAGGGTGGTATTTATTTGGAGGTGGCCACAAACACACATTTGACTGTACTGGTATTTGCATTTCAAATGAAGTATTTTGTAAGTCACAATCTTATGATATTTCTTAAACTAGAAAAGTATGTATGTTAATACATTAAAATTGCACAAATATCTAATTGTGTTTTTTATTTATTTTGAGGATATCTTTACATTCATTTAAATCTTATCATATTTGATGATCATTAAAAAACAGGAAAAACCTAAACCCATCTGTTTTATTCTTTGGGGAACTGGTTAAATATTTACACATAAAAAACCCAACAACTACACAGAATGTAATAGTCGTACAAATGTAATTAAATTTGTCCTGACAAAGTAACAGTATATTATTTTACCTCCAGTTTTTAGTGTGTGGTGGCCCTTGTTGTACACGTAACAGAGAATATCTGGCGGCTGACATAGCAAGACCCCTAATACCATCTCCCCATTCCTTCTCAGCACTGAAAGTAAACATCTCAATGAAATCAAATGGTGTTGTAGCTAAATCATTTAAAATAAGCCAATCAGATTTCCTATATAGTTGAAAGTTTGAATCAACCAATTATATTTCATATGTATTGGAAGTTTTGGAACAACCAATCATACTTCTTTTTCTGTATGGTTAAAGGGCTCAAATCAACAAATTAGATTGCCAATGAGGATCAATTTTTTATAGAGAACCAATCAGGAATCCCATATAGAATAAGCATTTTAAATCAACCAATCAAATTTCATTTATTGCAGCTGAAAAATATGAATCAACCAATCAGGGCACAATGTCCATCACTTTATCATTAAATTTTCTGGCTAATGATTAAAGATATCATATACTTGAGAGCTTCATTAAAAAACAAAGACAACAGCTTCACATGATGTTAAACTTACCCTTTGTATTCGATATATTTGTAAACAAAAGCAGCTATAGCCATTGCAGTGAGGGCGTAATACCAACTTGATATAAACATGAGGCATATACACAATCCTAACCCAACCAGAGATAACGTCCTAAAAATACATAAAATGTAGAGAAATGTACGATTATTTGGTAGAGATAAAACGATTTTCACAGAAATAAGTACAAAAAAAATATTCAAAATCATAAAAAACTGTTTTGAGAAATGGATTGTTGACAAATCTTTTCAACTCTACATTAGAAACTTAGAAGGACCTTTAATTAACAAATAATCATTGTGATTTTATATCTTTTCTAGAAAATTTGCTGAAATGATCCATGTGTGTATTGTCTATAGTTACAAATGTACCATATTTTCACAATGAATGATTTTTTCCTACTGACGTTTAATGTTGCACCGACAGCCAGGCCATTTTGCAAAAGTCCAACTTTAAAGGTGGAGGAAGAACCTCCCATAAGCTGGCTGGACATCTTCCTCACATGTAAAAGTTTGTCCAGCAGGGATTAAAACTCACAGTCGAGAAGAGTAAGTGATTACAAGTCAGAGACAATAACCACTTGACCATAGAGTCCATAAATCTAACAAACAAGAAATAAAAAGTCTGGCCTAAATTGATAATTTTATCACTACATACGTCATATCCTCTATAAATCTTACAATGACATAAGAGTTTTATACATACCAATGATAGAACTTGAACCTAGGTCTCCAACTTGGCGTCTTCAGTAATGTTTGTAATGCGCAAGCCATGTTTACAAACCCGTAACACATCAAGAAAAACCTACACCATATAAAATACTGATATTATAGACAATGTAAATAGATGGACAGGGAAAAGTAATCCTTTTACTTTTCATAATGTAAACATAGAAAAAAAATTGCCAATATAACACTAGCATGTAAGTGTTAAATTTTATACAAACAATTTATCATGATCTATATACCCAGGGGTAACTTGTTGAGCCCATTAATGACTTTGAGCATTTAGTTATTGACACATGGTCCAAGAATGAATTTTTGTGATGGTGAACATATTTGCAAAGTATTATCTACCAATCAGCAATCTTTGAGAAAAACTGTCAATAGTTCAATATGAGAATAGAGGCTTCTCATTTGTCTATTTTTACAGCCAGTCAACTGCTTGGTTTTTCTTAGAATTAAGTGATTTATGGCTATCAACAAAGTTCCAGCATTTATAAACTTACAGCAACTATAAAATAAAAAGTGTTTCCATAAAAAAATTAACTTTCTATCATTCATTTTTTACAATTTATCACAGAGACATGAGGCTTTTCATTGTTCTGTTCCTGAAATTCATAATATTTATGTTTTATTGTCAAAATTCTGCCTAATGACCCAAAATCACAGACAGCACAGCTCAAATCTCATATTAATTACCCATAAATACCCAGTGTATCACTATACTTACATTGTGATAACAGGAGCCACAACATCCAGATTAGCAATAAGTATACCAATCTCTGATATAAATACTGTCAATAACAGGGCTCTGAAAGGTTCACCCCTTTTTGTTGTAACAGAGAAGAAGTTTATGATTGGTATCACACCATCCATAGCAATAGCTTGCAGCAATCTAGGAGCACCTGTTAAACATATCATACGGTGTGATTATTAACAAGGTACACATGTCAACAGATTATGGAGTGTCAATCTCAAGAAGAATATCATTACAACAATTAAAAGTTTTACCATAAACACAGTAAAACTAAAGCTTATAACCACCTGTCTAAAGGGACAAACTGAATCAGTAATACATACATCAGCAGTTTAACCTCTACTTTCGCCTTTGTATAAAGGCCACTTGTAAAAAGACAACAAGTTGACTTAAGTGGAAGTGGTCTTTATGCATACAACACTGAATTTCAAATTCATCATGTACAACTTTTGTAACATTCCTTCTTTTCCATATAATTATGTCATATTTAGAACGTACTTTAAAAGTTCAAAATCCAATGTACCATTAGTCTTGTGGAATTAGCTATAAATAAATCTGTAAGACATACTAAAACAGGGACTTTAATTTGTAGTCCTGAACATAAATCAGACTTAAAAGAGTTTAATTAACTTTCATGTTTTACAATACTAACATAAGAAAGACGTGCAATGCTTCCTAACTTCAAGAGAATAAAATTTCACGATTTTATTTTGAACAGTGTCTGGCTCAGCTCAGGACAAAATCTTAACAGTAAACAGATAAAACCCTAGATTAAAGTTTGAATTTAGTGGAAAAAGAAGACACAGTCATTTACTGTTACCTTCATATCTAGGTCACAGCTGGGCAACAATCACTTTCTGATCAAGATTGAAATGTAAAAGAAAGTGACTGTAGCCCGGCTCTGATAGGATATGAATGTAACTATAAATGTCTGTAGCCCGTCTCTGATAGGATATGAATGTAACAATAAATGACTGTAGCCTGGCTCTGATAGGATGAGAATGTAACAACACTCGGAACTACTCGGATGTCTGTAGCCCGGCTCTGATAGGATATGAGTGTAACAATAAATGTCTGTACCCTGGCTCTGATAGGATATGAATGAAACAATAAATGACTGTAGCCCGGCTCTGATAGGATATGAATGTAACTATAAATGTCTGTAGCCCGGCTCTGATAGGATATGAATGTAACTATAAATGTCTGTAGCCCGGCCCTGATAGGATATGAATGTAACAATAAATGACTGTAGCCCAGATCCTTTATTATTATAAAGATGAAAACGTAAAGTGACTGTTGCCCAGCTCTGATCAAAATATAAATTTACCTGTAAGAGACTGTAGGCCCGCACCAACTGTGGACAGAAATGAACCTATCAGGATGACCCATTTTGTTGGCCATGCAAGATAAGCGACCACCAAACCACCATTTATACTCTCACCAAGCCTATAAAACATTCAAAGATCAATAAATTTCAGGCGATAAGACGTTAAACCAAGCACCAGCTACTTAAGTATTTATAATTTCCACAATTAGAAACACGAAAACACAACAGTGTACTGATAGTTGTATACTGGATTGATACTTTTCTCTCATTTAATATTTCTGGAAAATATATCTTTTTATAACAGAATATGCGTACCAATATGCTTACCACTACAAGTATGCATCAAAATATTCCTGTAAACTAACAGCTTAGATTAAAGTGATTAAAAAATTTTCAACATGAATAATTAATCAAAATGACATTTATACTACAGAACACAGAACAGATTATAATAAAATCAAGATAAAGGACAATCTGTGCCTTTTGTTTCGTACTGTAAGCTGTTCTAGTACTTACTTATCCCTCAATAAATCACCTTCTATAGTTCCAGCAAAGAAGAAAGTACAAGTAATGTCTGAGAAAACAATTAAGGAATAAAATTAGCTCAAAAGATTTAAACAAAAGACAGAAAATTACATTGTTCACATGAAGTTTTGAATCCTTGTACCCCAAACTTAACTCAACATTACGCATAAAAACCAGTCTAAGAACTGGAGCATCTGATTGGTAGTTTTAAATCTGACCAATAGAAAGCAGCATTATGCAAACTCAGTTTTTCAATCTCAGACCTAGTTATATTATTATACACCTACCAGTGATAGCCCTCTCACGATACATTAAGAAAGCAGGGATTTATCTATCATAAACAAACTCAGGCAGAATTTTGACTGTACATTATAAGAGAACAGAACTCCATACCAGATGGAAGTCAAATAATCACAACAATAAAATTTTCTTCAAGTCACTTTAGGTAAAAGGTAATGTCTATAAAAATGATAATTTGATGGCATAAAAATGAAGTAAAGCAAAATTCAAATTAGAGTTATAATACTTCACAGTAATATGCAAACATACATGCATGCTAGCACACAAACACACACCAACATGCACACACACACCAACACATACCAAAACACACACACACCAACACACACCTACACACACAAACATGCGCACCCTCATGCACACGCATGCGCACACACACACTTGTGTTGACTACAGAATGAAAGGATACAAACAAGACTGGTTGTTGTTATAGCAGCCAGTGTTCCTATAGGAATAGACCTCTGTGCATCTTCTAAATCACCAGATCTATTAGACCCAGCCATGATACCTGTGAAAATCATTCAAACATTTTATACATACGAGGGATTTTTTACCATGTAATAGGTACCTGTACACAGACCAATTCCACATACAAAATACTGATTTTTAACTTTTCTCCTTTCCACTTTTCCCATTTTGGAGAAAAACTTCAAAAGATTAAAGACAAATTTGCCATGGAAATATTTGAATATCATATACATGATTTTACCTGGTTAACCCAGATCTTCAACAATAGAAACAAATTTATTTGAACATTTCTGTCATAATTTTTACAGACCTTTTATAAATTGAGAAAATGATCTTTAAGTACTGCTGAATGGCTGATAATCATTCCATTGTCACATGTTTGTGAATTAAAGCAACAAAAGATCATAATTATAAAACTGTATTAGTGTAAAAATTTCCAAATTTCAGTTCAAAACAACATAATGTTCCTAAATTAGGTTGGCACTGGTACCTATCCCTAAGTTTGGACTGTATGTAATAATACAATACATACAGTGTCCTAGTTTTAGCTACAAGACCCTCAGATTGACAGACCTCCTTATAGTCCAATTTTGGGAAATGTTCCTTTTCGGTATCAATTTATAAACAATTTCTATTTTCTCATTTATTTTACAACATAAATTGGATAGTTCTATATTAAGAGTACATGTATAATTTGCCTCTAGAAAAATGATCCATTTTGCTGGCCAGCTGATAAGTAAATACAAACAAACTGGTTTATACAGGCATCATACACAGAAAATATCAATGTTTTGAATTTTCTATAATATCAATTGATGGGTTCTGAAGACTATGTACATTGAAGTATAAAGTGATATTGTAGAAATGAATAGAATTGATTTTAGGAAAACCCAATAAAACAGCAAGTAAATTTCTTGAAAATAAACAATAAAACAAACATCATTTCTAGTAATACAAATCATTCAAGCTGATAACATAGATTTAGCGTTATAAACAATCAGTTCAATAATGTCTATTTTAATCTTGTTATTTCCGAGAATGACGTGACAAGTAATGAATCATGTTCATATAAGAATCGACGGTTTCACACACAGAACACAAATCTCACAGAAATTTGAACAAACCCAGAGTGACAACAATCCGAAGTTAGCAATTCTCACATGAGGCAGCATCAGGCAGACCAATTTTTTATTTCTCATATTACAAAAAAATCATTGTGTTCCAACAGTATCAGTTATATTCCCTGACAAAATTTTTAAAAAATATTTTTTTCTCAAGTTTCCATGTACAGAGCAGTGTTGAATTTTACATGAAATTAGAACCACATAAATGAAGGTATAAGGCCAACATCATTTCTTTACTCTTTAAACACTTAGGAATTCAGAAAAAAATATCTTTAAAAAATTATTTCTCTGTAGAAATGAGTTTCAACAAGACAAATATAGAAATCATACATGAAAATGATAAAAATGATAATCAGTCCCAGCAAATAAAAAAAAAAGAATTCGTATGTACCTGTGACAGATGGAAAATAGATGGCCAAAAGAACGACGAAAGAGGAAGTTATATCAGCGATAATTTCACCTCGATCTCGATTTCCTTCATACTTAAAACCAATCACATCTCCGGAAAATGTGTAACGATTATTCAAGTTTTCTGAAATATAAAAAAGAATACTATCTTCTGTTTGAAACAACATACAAAAAAACTCACACGTGCACCACATTGTTCTGTTTGCCTGTATTGTATTAAAAAACAACTTTTATTTTTCAGCAAGTTGACTGAACAAAGCTCATGGATTATCGACTGGTACAAACCTATATCCTTGTCACAACCAACATACATATTTTCAGGGTGATGTGTGAATAGAAAAGTGGGTGGGGAAATATATATTTTTCCAGGCCCTTACCAGTCGCCCTTTGATAAAAAATAAACTTTACAGTTATAGTTAGCAGTCAACATGGGAAATTTATATCTTAAACTTTTACTTAACATCATAAACAGTGAAAACACTTCAGAGAGTCATCCTTATTTGATATTTATATGAAATAATGACTGAAAAGTACTGGTACCTAATATTTACAAATCAAAGTGGAATAAATTCTTATGATAAAGATTCATACTTTCATCCCACAAGGGAGGTAATCATGACATTGGCTGAGAGCACTGTCAGATATAAATCATTCACTCCATTACAGGCACGGAATTAAGACAAGTCATATAAAATTAGAAACATTATCGTTATGATTGTGGTCATTTGAAATTTACTTTTATCATCTATTCACGAATACAGCACAAGTTAGTATTTCCGAAGCAGACAACCCAGAAGCCATAATGGATTCAATGTCAGTAGAGTTAATGGCTTCAACAATTAATGGCCTTATTTTGGAGACCAAACAGAAATATGAGAGGGTCTAGCTAAGTATGAGAGTCCAAACCCACATCATAACAATTAATGCCAACTCCTAGTGAATGTACAATGGAAACCTTACTCCATATACAGTCTGTTCAAAGACAGAGAGTGGGATGTAAAATGTTGTGAGGTCATGAGAACTTAAGTCACAAATATGAACTCAGGATGTAAATACAGCATAACTTCAACACTAAGACTAAGACTAATAAATCAATCAATAAATCATTACGGTGATCTCATTACTGTAAATCTTCATTAGGCCAGAAAAATAAATGTTGTGTTTCTGGTTACTGACAAAAAAATAGGGTAGGTAAGTCACATAACTTTTCTAAATTTTTCTTCTAAACATATTTCATGTAGTTTTGAGACATGCTTCATCTCCAAATATTTTCGCAATACCAAAATCAGCTTTTTCATGGATGTTGTAGTTAGAACCTTTAGGGTCCGCAATAAAAAATAGGGTTGGTCGGAAAAACGGAAACACAACAATTTTTTTCCAGCCTAATTATGATTTTCTAATGTCAATCTGAAGTCAGTCTCTTAATGTGTACCTGAAAAAACATTACTGGCCAATCCTGGGATACCAGGTTTTGTGTAAGTTTCATGTTGCTCGAAGTAGGGATCACACTTTGTTTCGTTAACTCCCACGGTGCAATATTTCTGGAATATTGGTCCGGTTTCGTTCTTGATACACCGCATCACACCATCCACCGTGACAGAGTCTGACGTCAGTAATCTCTCCCCAAGGTAACATATTCTACAATTATTAAAAATGAATTTAGAAAGAATATATTAAACTGGATCAGTCCTATCTTGTTTGGAAAAACTGTAAAATATTGTCCCCTGTATCAAAAAAGTTTTGGCAAAATTTCAACTCTTGCAAATAACATGGGATTTACAGGATTTTGGGAAAATTATAAGATATGCAAGATTTACCATGGGCTTCAATTTTATACTTAAAAATGACAGATGAGTAAAATATTGTCAATATAAGATTGAAAAAAATTTGTACCGAGACTAAAAACAAACTTTAAAACTCAATTCTATGTATGTGGTCCTGTTCAAACAGTACAATATTTGAAAGTACGTAATTCACCTGTGATAAATATTTAACAATACAGGTGCGTCTTATCTAGGAAAAATACTTACGGTATGCATAATGAAAACTGCAGACTAAACATAAATATTTTACAATTCTAACGATCAATATTCTCACAAACTCTCAGACAGATTTCATTGTTTCTATTTAAAGTTTTGACAGTTCACTTATAAATATAGAAACATCACAATATATCTTTCTAGACACAGATTAAACATTAGTTTCCATCATTTAAACAGTGGGAACAGAGACACATTGAAAAATGTACTAGTCTGCTAGTCAAAATCAAACCATTTGAAAGCTGAATATTTTGGACGATTTATTGGGTCTTGGGTTGAGAGAATTTTATCAACATGCACATAATATCCTGTCTTCAATACTTTTCCTACCAAACAAAACTTGATTACAAGTTTTAAAGAGGATAAGGCCAGAAAAAGTCATTTTTTCGGTTTCTCCCCCCCCCCCAAAAAAATATGGATGGTAGGTTGCAAAACTTATCTGATTTTTTTCTAAACACACATCTTATATATTTTTGGGGTGCAATTTGTCCCACTGACCACTTATTTTCTGACCTGCTTTCAAGAGCTCCCCAATAATTCAATTTTATAATAAGACCATCTCATTATTTTTACTGATTTTTCTAGTCCAAGGGGGTGGTCTCATTATCGAGGTTTTATAGTATTTCTTTCATATAACATGGCTTTCAGTGTTGTCATGTTTTCCAATCATATACCCACTGACATCTGAACACTTTTTTTTTGAAGTTTGATTATATTCTGACCAACACAAAAGCCTCTAAACGCGAAAAAAAAAGATTTTCCCTTAGGTCAAATGAACAATAAACGTCACAGACCTAACCAAAGAATGATAACTTCTAATTTCACACTAAGTAATATATGATGTAGTGCACTCATTTAAACTTTGAATTCTAACACTGCCTTATTGAACAGTTTCAATGGGAAATAGTGGAGAGTTAAAATTTTACACACATATTAATGTTAAGATTTATATCCAATATTTTTTATGCACTGATATCAAATTTGTTAATGATTCACCAACTTTTTGGAGGGTAGGACAAAATCAACTAATTCGAATTAGGTAATTCACGCAAACTCATAGTGCTTCTATCTAAAAGTTGTCAGTGCTTGAATCATTTAAACAGAAATGTGTCAGTGGGTGTTAGAATTTTTACTGGTATGCATACACTACATGTATACTAATAGAATAAAAATGTTAACTTACTCTACGCTGCTGCCTGGATTAGCAGCAAATATTCCGATGTAGATACACAATATTGACAAAATGACGCAAGCTAAGGATAGGGTAGCGAACTTGCTTACAAAGGCCACCCCAATAAACACTATCACCCCTAACAGTAGAAGTACAGCTGTACCATACACACGATAGTTGTTTAATGCATTGGCCTGCACTGACACATCACCAAATAAGGAAATTTCTTGTGCCATGTAAGTCTGAAATGAACCAATAAATATTTTAGAAATACCAGACCAATAGTTTTAGTTTTCTATTTTCTACTAGACACTTCTAGCAGTGATACATACATATTCTATCAGACTAAGAGTTTTCTGTAGCTAATAAAGGGATTCCACCTGATAAGTTTACAAGATTTATCTTTTACTAAAACACATTTTGTAACAACTACTGTCATTTGTTTTTTCATAAAAACATGAATCATGATTATAATGAATGTATAGTAAAACCTAGTAACTACTCAATATTATGACCACCTTGTTATAACAACCCCTTATTTTCTGAGTGACATCCAATACCTCCCATATAATTCAGCTTGATAATGAGACCACCTCACTATCACAACTAATTTTTCAGGTCCCAAAGATGGTCTCATTATCAAGAAGTTACTGTATGTTTTTATTTTTTTTTTAAATATTTTTCTCATTAAAACACAATTCAAGGCTGGTGATCTTTTTGTAATTCATCACCATGGTTACCATCACAAATGAACTGAGGGCAGATGGTATATTCTTGACATTTGTTCTGCCTATAGATAGTTGTACAATTACATTTGTAGGCAATCTGACATAGTGTGTTGACATCATCATAAAAAATATAACTTGACTGTACTTCACAAAAAATTATGCTATATATGGACTTTCTTTTGTTAAAACAGTGGTTCTTTTGAGTTGTATGATAATTTCCAAAGTAAAACCTCAAATCATGAACATTTTTGGCAATTTACATCACAAAATCATATCATAGCTTCATAGTCCATACTTTTCAAAGTTCTGCTAACAGTCAAATTTTTTATAAACATCAACATGGATAAGAAAAATATTCCTAGAAAAAAAAACACAAAATGTCCTGCATTTCCCAAAATACTAACCTCTCCCCAAATCCTCCAACCCAAAATGAACCCAACATATAACGCTACATAAAAAATGGAGAACAAACCACAGTGTTTGTATTAATGTCAAAAGAAGACAAGAAACAGGGCAAGATTTGGCCTCGACAACCAAATCTTCCACTTAATAAGCATGGAAATTTTGTAAATTTTTTGTTAAGTTTCTTGAGGGAATTTCTAAGAAAAGTAGATGAACTGAGAGGTATTATCTGTGTGCAACATAATTCTAA